>OY987233.1:17165541-18512624 GCA_963920705.1 Odiellus spinosus | reverse complement strand
AAACCTATGGAGCATGTCATTTTTTTGAACTGCTTGCTTACTTGCAACTGGTGTATACAATTGTTTTTAACAAGAGACTTTGAGTTTTCATTACTTGGTTAAGGTTGAAGTAGTTTGCTTGGTATTAATTGTTTGAAATATAACATCCACGTTTAAAATGCAATGGCTTGGAGTTTTCTCACGAATGTTCATTGGCATTTACTTTGTTGTGTCGTAAATGTTCACACACAAAATGAAACAAACCGCGTATGATTCAGAACCCATCATCACGAAGAAGAACACGATGACGAAGTCCCTGAAGATGAAGCAAATCAAGCCTTACCTAACGCAACTACCGTCCCGAAACGCTTGACATACAATTACGAAGAGGAAATTGACAGTCTGTCCGACAAAATCCGTAAAGAAAAGGAACTGAATATAATTAGGGACATCGCCGCGGAAAGACGTGATCCCGTAACCCGAAAGGCCCTCAGCATCGAAGAAGAAGAAGAGATACGAAACTCTGAAACCAACCGATGGTTAGAGAACCATTTTGGTTCCGACGAAAGTGACATCGCTGAACCAACGCATCCTAAAACGGGTGGCAACGTCATCAATATTCGTATGTCCTCGACACCCAAGACGAACGAACAGTCCTCCAGGGTTACCAAGATTAAAGATGAGATTGATTCAAGGTTGTTCAAATCGGCCACTACAGCCAACATTGGTAGCCGCTTCTGCGGAACGCGAGAACCCGATATTGTTTACACAACTTTACGTACTCCGACACCCAATTCCGCACCACGTGCAAGAGAATCGCCGGATCAGTACAGCTCGCTTTCCAGTTCACGTACCCCGTTGAAAACGTACTACTTAGGTCAAGAAGGAAGTTATCAACGTCTCTCACCACCCAAAGAGACGCCATTACGACGCGTTTCCGCTCCAGTTTGGAAATCGACCCCGACTTTGAACGATCCAGTTTTCAACACGACTTATAAACCTAGATTTCACAGTAGAGATGAAACAGCGAGGGAAGAACGTACCCTAAGAACCAGTCCAGTTCAAAGGTCAGTTTCTCAACGGGATATCAGTCCCAGACAACGTCTTCATAGTAAAGTCACGGCCCACGATGATGGCTTCATACATAAGTTCAGCCGAGACAATTTCGACGAGGAAGATAATAGCTGGTTGTCATCTAAGACTCTCCCCAGGGGTCAAAAGTTCACCGCTGATAAACCTAAACAACACAGGACATCGTATAGCGAAGTACAGAGCTTCAGTACGGGTGGTAAAAAGACTGACCGTAGCGTACAAGTCGAATTATCGGACGAAGACGACAGTAGCCAAGTCTTCAGTTCGATCCTGAGTCGGGTGAGATCACCGTCTCCTGAGTACGAAATCACTAGCCTACCTCGACGTAGTACGACCAAAAAAAGCGTACTGGTTGGTCCAAACAAAAGCAAGTTCTTTTTCGGAAACGCCAACTCTTCGAACCACAAAGATGATTACCGGAAACTATACAGTGTCAAGTCCGAAGGTACCACATCTAGGTATTCGGACGGATACGGTTCATTACCAAGCAGCAAGGACAGATACCATACTGAGAAAGAGGATAGCAGCATAGACCGACGTATAGCTTCGTTCAACACTTATGGAAAATCTGACAACAGTTACGACGGATCGACAATTACCAGCGATTACACCAGAAACAATCGTTATTCCAACGAGGTGCGAACGGAAGAACGCAGGAAGAATAGCAAGAATCGCAACTCTTCTTTTGACAACCGGGTGTACTT
Organism: Odiellus spinosus; assembly: GCA_963920705.1. Taxonomy (NCBI): domain Eukaryota; kingdom Metazoa; phylum Arthropoda; class Arachnida; order Opiliones; family Phalangiidae; genus Odiellus; species Odiellus spinosus. The sequence goes on along the minus strand of OY987233.1, from coordinate 18,510,849 downwards.
GGAAAGCCGCGACGAAGTCGATTACGGACGTAGGAAATCCAGTAGTAACAATTCGAACGACAGACGACATTTTATAGATACATTACTGACGGAAGAAGAACCTATGTACACCAGGAAACTAGCGCCGGAAAGACGCCAGCGCGCCATGTATTCGAGTAGCCCACCTTCTCCACCCCGTTCGTCGACTCCGCCCAGTTCCAGTCCTCCACCGAGGCTTATCAGGGCGGATCGCTTCGGAGGTTCCTCCTCACTCTCGCCACCGGATTCACCAGTAGCTCCACCCCCTCCTCCGCCACCTCCGGCGCCATCTAGCGGAGGCGGTACTTGGAAAAATCGTAACATTAGATCCAAAAGTACAGGAACTCCTGTTGTAAAGATGCCAAATTTTACCCCATTGATGAGTCCGGTTGAAATTAAAAATATGGCCAATACCATTAATCGTAGTAGATCACGTGACGAGTCCCGAATGTATACCAATGATAAGTATATGGATGTCAAACCAGGCTCCAAGAATGGTACTGTGGTTGTAGAAGTTCGCGATTGGGGAAATAGGTAAGGAACTGTCAGAAACGGATTTAGTTTTGTTTAGTACTTAGAATGTGCCATGGGTTAAGTTATTAAGTAGGATTATTTTGAGCGTGATTAAAGGCGTTGACCAATAGGATTCGATATTTTTTAATGTAGATGGCGCCAGGATCGAATTTATCGTTTTTTGTTTTTTTATCAAACGAGGTTTAATTTGATGGTTAAGCAGCTAGATAGTTTTAAAGCGGAGAGATATGCAATTGACAATGAATTCCACGCATGCGCGTACGAGAAATAGCTGTAATATAATTGGTTCTGGTAAAAGAAAATGTATGCTAGCTCATTTTATTTACAATAATGAGTTTTTTCCAGTTAAATGTATAAAATTATTATTATATTTTATCTTAAAACTAATTTTATTAATTTAAATTTCATTTTAAGTTGGGGAAAAGTGTATATAATATTAACACGAATAAAATTTTGTGGTTCCAGCCAGCCACCCAGCCAAATAGGGGTTAGGGTATAAGTTTATGAAATCCATTTGTAGAAACAAAAAATTAAAAGCCATAGCTGCTTAACCATCATAACTAAAACCTTTTAAACTTAATGTAGTTAGAGTTAAAGCCCCAAAATAAGTTAAAATTAACTAATAACATTTTAAATAATAATAGTTAAACCAATTTATCACTTTTAAATATCTCGAACGACTTTGATAAGTTTTAACCATATAATTAAAAGCAATCTAATTGGTTGTCTAACCAAACTAAGTCATGGTGAAAATACGCGTCGTGATTGGTCGAGAATTAAATAAAAAGGTAATTAATGTTTTAAGTTTACGCATTTATGATAAACCATCCATTTTTTTTAATTAAGTAAATATTTTTTAATTTCACTTAAAATTAATAATTTTAATAGAAAATTCAGGATTTAAAATAAGTGCCAATAATAATTAAAATTTAACCATAAAATTAAATTGAAAAATAATTACAACAAAAGTCAAAACGTTTTTTAATGTAACATAATTTTTTATGTGAAGTTTTTGTAGCTAATCTTTGTATTTTTTTTTCCAAAACCCTAAATAAAGCTTAGGAAAAAAAATTACAACAAAGTTCTATTTCCGAAATTTTGCTGAAGTTTGCAGCATAAATTTTAACCGCAGATGGAGCTACTGCTTCTTGTATGACATTTATTTCCGTTAGAGACAAGAGCTTGCATAATCAGCAATCGAGTCAAAATAATTCAAGGAAAATGGCCAGCCAAAATAAAATGATAAACTTTTGGTACAAATATTAAATTTCCCTCAAAAATATTTCAGTTTTCTTACAAATAGAAATTGACCTCTCGTTTGACCCGTTTTGACCCTGACATTAAAATCATAAAAGGGCCGTGGATTCCGCCGGAAATCTAGCAGCAGTATTTATTTTCTCTGATAGTTTAGTTTTAGGCCCAAATCTGGGATTTTTGTAATCAGTTGCCTGTCTTCCTTTAAACGAAGAATGCAACCTAACAAAGTGATTTTCTTATCGATTTCTTATCGTTTAAATAGGCTTAATCCACCAGTAAAAAAATTACAAACAAATATTAAACTAGAAATAAATTTAAAACTTACCCGGAAAATAGGCTTAGCTAGGTTCATGGAGATCTTGAATTTCTTCGCATTGAAAGGTCAGCGACCAATCGAATGCTATTGGAAATCTCATGGAGATCTCGTCTTAACTACGCGAACCTTTGCTCATTGGTTGCTGACCCATCAATGCGAAGAAATTCAAGATCTCCATGAATCCAGCTAAGCCTATTTTCCGGATAAGTTTTAAATTTATTTCTAGTTTAACGTTTGTCAGGTGGATTAGGCTTATTTAAACGATAAGGAATCTGGTTGGTAAGTTGTATCGGGTTGTATTCTCTCTTTAAAGGAACAATGAAATATGACGAGCTATTTTTGTTAATATATATTTGTGGATGTGTTTCTTTAGGTTAATTGCACCGAACGCGCCACAAGATGTTAGTATGTTCCGGAACTTCTAGTTGCTGCAAATTCTTGATTCCGCTTTGGCGGCGCTATTGTTTGTGGGTACAACTTTGCTACGCTATGCTCCACTTATCATGTGACTTCTTGATAGAAGGTGGAAGAGAAAATTTAGATTGTGGACCAAGTATCAGACGGAATTTTCAGTACGTATAATTCTAGGACTACTCTTGTTTTTAAGAAGCGAAATGTACAAAAATAGCCTCGTTGGTACTGCAGATTCAAACTGATTTTGACTACCGTTTCAGTAGCCAAAATATTTTTTATGCGTTGAGTTATGTAGTTGGGAACTTTATTTTTATTTTTTCTTTTCTTGATGTTAAATATTTCTTTCTTGGCTTTGACATCTTTAAGTAGCCGCCATATATTCCAATTCCAAGCGTTTTTCATGTCTGTCTCGACATTTTTTACCCCAAAATGTTGCGGAAACGTTTTAGGGTATTCTTAAAAGGTTAAGGTTCAAATCAACTCAAAATGAGAATTCGTGTAAGTTTTCAAAGTGCTGCCAACAATAATTTTGGTTTTGATGCTAAAATACGAACTTAAAGTTTAGCTTAACCTCCCCACTAATGTGGGGGTGTAAGCTAGTGTAGTTATTGCATTCTTTGCGGCGTTGGAAACCACAAAAAACCAGAAAATGAAATAATGAATCCATAACTCCTGGGTTAATGATTGATCCGTTTTTCCTTTCATATAAATTTAAACCTAAACCTACTTAAGTAATTAAGTTTAAACACGTCTTAAACATTCTTTATTTAATTTTTAACCACCAAATATTGAGTACAAAATAAAACGCTAGTCCCAAAAATAAACCAATTACGCAACCATCATGATCTATTTGAGACCAGACACTCAGTCAGCGATCTCACAATAGCAAGAATGCATTAACCTAAACCTGTCTAATAATTGAGTGAAGATTATCTCATACTTATACCACTAGGGGTCTTTTTTTTTAACATCATAATAACCCAAGCGTCCTCAGGCATAGACTATAAGATAGTACCTCTCCTCACGTCTCAAGAAGGGATGGGGAAGGTTCTTAATTTAGAACCACGTGCGTTTTGAAAGAAGTTAAAAAACACAAGTGTTAGGACCGACAGTCGACAGTCTATGCTTTTCTACCATTGATACGGGAACTTAAGGAACTTAGACGCTGCCATTAGTTTAAATATGACCATAGCGCCACTGTCGGTAGTTTTTTTTCCCTCTGTCTGAACACTGTTAAAGTGAAAATTGGCACTTTCAAAAATTTTAAAACAGTTCCTAGTCGAGCTGTCCCGTGGGAAGACTTCTAGGGAATTTATTGTCCCAGGAAATATTCTTATTTTGAATTTCTATCACGTCGTGTTTGTGGCTTTTGAATGTGAAGTAACTTAATAAGTACTTTGACCAAGGTTATTTGGTTGAAGACTCTTAAACATGCGTAGAGGTGATTCCCCATCGAGATGTGCCAGGTATGTTCAAGTTTTTTTTATAAAAAAAAAAAAAAATGCATATCATTAGAGATTATCCACGTTGAATTTTAATTGGTATTAGTTCGGACATTGCGTAGCAATCAAATTTAAATAATTATGGTGAAATTAAAATGAAATTCCAAGGTTACATTAATCAAAATTAAAATATTGAACAAGAAATTAAGTCTGGCTAAGTATCTTAGCCAGTCAAAACTTGATTTATTTGTAAAGAGACAGCCTTTTTAAAAATGAAATCAGTTCAGTTCGATTTATTTAAAACTGTATTACAACCTTGTCTTCACCTCATTGTAACAAACGCTATCTTTGAACAGATGTCTATACTATTTTCGGGCTGGTTCGACTTTCCTATTTTCACATATTGGACTATGTGGTCTCGTTGTGGGCTACGCCATCATGGGGGCCTTTGCCTTCGAGGCTCTAGAATCAGACAATGAAGAAAGAAAACGTAAAGAGATGGCCCAAGCTGGAGCCCATCTCGTTGAACAAATTTGGGCCTACAATGTCGAAAACCCAATGTTCTTTAAAGACAATTGGACGCTGAACATTAGTGACGAGTTGAAACTGTTTGAGTTGAAGTTGGTTACGGCTATGCGAAAGGAAGGTTGGGATGGTAACGAAATTGGAGAAAATCAATGGTCGTTTTCAGGAGCTTTGCTGTATTCTATCATAGTCATTACAACTATTGGTGAGTTGGCATATCTTTAATTTTATATCTGACATGAATATATTTATGTACAAATGAATATATGGGTAATATGTGAATTATTTTGATAAAATCACGTATACATCGCTCAAAATCCAAATTCTCAATGGAAATTTACATTGAAATCTCTTCAAAATCCTAAAATGCCTTACAAAATAATGGCTAAGTGTTCTACCCCTCGGTGTCAATAATCTTCAATCATGGGCAGAACCTTACTAATAATATAATAATTTGAAATAATTAGAATAGCAGATACGTTTTGTGGCAAATCATAATTGTTAGAGCATGAGAATACAGGAAGAGTCTCTGAATTGCTAACCAATTGGAAACCTTCTGATTTTGGCATACCATTAAAAGCAACCCCTTGAAAGGTGCCTTTCCTTCATGTTACTCAACGTCGTCTGCTAATTTTATATCTCCCTTTATTGGTTAGTTACTATTAATCACCATATATTAAGATATGTTTCTTTGTACATATCTAAATATTTTATATGAACTTTAAAATATATAGACCAATGAGAGGCAAGATCAAATGAGCAGGCTACGTTGAACAACCAATAGGAAATCTTTACGGGAGCTTTGTTTTCTTGCAGCTGTGGCCCTTTAAAAATTATTCTCACGCGAGAAAAGTTAAAAAAATATAAAACCACAAAATAGGCTTCCCTTGTAAATCGTGACCCTGAACGCGGAAGGGAGGGTAGACATAATAACGTATGTCCCTGTAGTGTAGTGGATAGCATATTGGACTTCTAATCCAGAGGTCCTGGGTTCGATCCCCAGCAGGGATGAATTGTTATTTTTAATAATAATTAAATTAAATATAAATGTGATATAAAATAGGTTGGAAACACCTGATTAGATAATTGGATATCTAAACAGTACAGATTCTGAGATAATGCAGTTGGAAAGAGCGGGAATATTTTAAATTAAATCTTAATTTTTCGGATTTGTCTAAACTATTTTTAGGCCAATACGAACGAACAATAATTGGGAAATGAAATTGCTTCTTTACTCTTGAATTAAGTGGAATTTTTCATCGTTAAAATAGGCCTAAATCAACCGGTAAAAAAATTAAAGACAAATATTAAACTAGAAATAAATTTAAAACTTACCCCTAAAATAGGCTTAGCTGGATTCATGGATATCCTGAATTTCTTCGCATTGATGAGTCATCGACCAATGAGCAAAGGCCCGTCGTTAAGGCGAGATATCAGTGAGATTTTCAATAACATTTGATTGGTCCCTGACCCTTTAATGCGAAGAAAATCAGCTGATTTCCATGAATTCAGCTAAGCCTATTTTCTGGGTAAGTTTTTAATTTATTACAAGTTTAATATCTGTTTGTAAAAAAAAATACTGGTGGATTAGGCCTATTTAAACGATAAAGAATCGATTAAGAAATCACTTTAATTAATTGCTATTATTAGATTTAAGATTAAATTCATAATGTTTGTTTGATTGCAAAACTATTAAAGATTTCAAACGAAATTTTTAAATCACTAGGGGGTATTAACACTTTGCGGAAACATATCATTTCGTATGAAATTCATCTTAATCTTTCAAAGATAAGCTAGAAAAGAAAGTTGCATTTTATCTTTCGTTTTTATGAACTCCCCCGCTGATAATATAATCAAAATATCGGGGTAGACTGATGCAACTGAGCCAAATATCTTTTTTCTTTTTTAAATACAATATTTTTGCAAAGTACGTGGGAAAGTAAGGCGAAGTAACACACAATGTTAAGTTCCATATGGATTAAAAGTAGTATTGGATAAAAATTTCATAGGATAGGACTAAATACAAATAAACTTTAAGGAAAAAACCTAACCAAGCAATTTACGATCTCAGAAGAGGCCGTATACCCCTTAGATGTTAGCTGTGTAATGTATTAAACAGAAGCTTTTGATTATGTAAACATAAAAAAGTTTGGGTCACGTGGGTAAACTTATCAATGGTTTTACACTTTGTATCAATGCGCGTTAATATCCGCTACATTGCAACACTGTTCGCGAATGAAAGTTGTTCTTGAAAAATTAATAAACAGCGCGCCTTGACCCGAATAATTAATTAGGTAATTAAAATGTGTTTATATTAAATATTTTGACATTAAGGGTTAATTAAACTTAACATTGACTAATGCGGTGTGGAAGGAGTATCATATAGACAAATACCGTAGAAATTCCCAAGTTTTTCTGGTCACCTTGAGCACAATTGCTTTCGCTTACGTCACTCGACGTGATAGGCTTCAAAAGCCAATCAGCTGTTTCGACATGTAGCGTAGAAACTTGTATAAGTCGTCTTGAGCTTGGACTCCATTTGCTCCATGTTATATAACAGCAAAAGTCAATAGGATCTATCTGCTCCATATTATATAGCAGCAAAAGTCGATATAATCTATCTGCTCCATATTATATAGCAGCAAAAGTCGATATAATCTATCTGCTCCATGTTATATAGCAGCGAAAGTCGATGGGATCTATCTGCTCCATATTATATAGCAGCAAAAGTCGATATAATCTATCTGCTCCATGTTATATAGCAGCGAAAGTCGATAGGATCTATCTGCTCCATGTTATATAGCAGCGAAAGTCGATATGATATCTGCTCCATGTTGTATAGCAGCAAAAGTCGATAGAACTTTGAAACTATCATACTTATATCATAAGACTTTTGAAAGTAGTACTGTTGCGAAACAGTTCATTAAAACAAAATTATATTTCTTAATTACAAAATTCTTCAAACTCAACTTGTTTCAAAGAAGATAATGGTATAGTTCTTTTGCGATGATATTTTAAAAAATAATAACAAAAAAAAATTGGCTCGTGGAAAGCATTGTGACGTCATTCAGTGTCTAATTCTGGAAACCCCTATATTCCACTCCACATACTTCTTTACAAGAGGAGTTTCCAATATTATCGAAAACTAAGGCGTATTTATACACAATGTTAAACGTCATAGGATAAAAAGTAGTCATTGTTATTTCCCTTCGAATAAGAAAACAGTTTTGTTTTTCTTGTTGCATATCCACGCTATCTTTGCACCATAATCTCCCCCTAAGTTCCTTCCCAAAAACAATGGGCCAGGAATTTGCAGACTTTAATTAAGAGATTGGAAGTGTTGATTTATGCCTCTCATCTTTTTGCTGAGACGCCTTTTAAGGCTTGCCAAGTCAATGAAGCGAAATCTTTTCTAAGCCTTGGCCTTAACGACACTAATATTAAAACGTTGGACGTTTACTACCAGGAGTATTTAAACTCCATTTGTTTTAAAGTGTTTTGGGTAGCCAATAGCACCACTATTCATAATATTTATTGCCAAGGCTTAATTTCATCCGAGCTTTTCCATAACCTTTAATTCTTGGAAGTAAGGAAAATGTGTGGACATGTAAAAATCAGAGTGATGTCAAAGACTAGGAGATGACCCCTGCGATGGGGTCATGGGAAGAGGTTAATATGTATAATTTCTTTTGCGCAGCGGTGTGTAAATTTTGGGATAAATGGTGGAATTATTTTCACGGTAAATCGGTGTCTCAATCCGCTGAGTTTTACGGCGAAACTTGATTTTCAAAAACCAAAAAGGCTCTTATCAGAGTTTAAAAACCCTAAATATAGTTTAATAAACCTAAGGAATAGAACACTTGTCACATAACGGTTCATTTACAAAATAAACATTTATATTTTTGAATAATCTCCTCTCTTTTAAAGCTATTATTATTATTTATAGCAACCAATTTGGCGGGAAAAAAAGTTAAGAATATGGTTTTAAAAACACTCCATCACGGAATATTTCAAACAGTAATTCACCATTCGTTTTTTTGACGATTTGGCAATTTTTTAAATAATTTTTTTAAAACCAAGCTTAGCTTATGGGTATAAGGTTGAAAAATACCAGCTTCGAATCTAGGGTGCTATTGGTTAGTTTAAAGTGGTTGTGTTACCAATTTTTGTGATGGTTTATGAAATATATTATTAATTTTTACAGAACTTATATTCAAAATTGTTCAATTATGATCTAACTCGTTTTAACAATTAAAAGGTCTTTTGGTTAGTTCTCATTTTAATACAATGACAAATCCTGAATTTTATCGCATTGAAGAGTCATCGACCAATGAGGAGAGAGATTTCCAACAACACTAACCAATCAATGCGAAGAAATTCAGAATCTCCATGAATACCGAATAGTTTTAAGCGTCACGGGGTTCACGCATTATCTTTATAAATCGATTTATCGTAGCTTCATCTATCGGTTGTAGAAACCGAATCGGTATGAAACTGGTTCCCGAAGCAGTTTCGAGAAATCGAAAGACGGTTTCCTGTTATACGACCCTAGCGAAACGTTTTGGAACGGTTTAAATCAATTCCAATGCCTAGTATGAACGCAGTTTTTAGATTTGTTACCATGTGGTAGAATTTACTGTTACCATTTTTGGTTTTACTTCCCCTTTAAAGCCGATTTTTCAGTAATATAAAGATTTAACCCCGTATAGAGTAGTTATAGGGAAGCCATCCGTGTCACGTTCTTTGAAAGCAATCAAGCTAGAGAGAGACACCAAGGTTTTGACTGACTTGCACACGCCTCTTGAGCGAGTCTAAAGCTAAACCCGAACTTTAAAAAATACAGTTAAAACAAGAGTAATGTGTTTTTAAAATAGATCATTGACGTCAGAGGGTTCCAAAGAGAAGACCTTTATCTTATTTTTGGGAACTATATACACTTCCTATAAGCGAGAACGAAGGGGAAAAAAGGCCATGGAATTAGGCTGCTAAGTACTATACTTATGGTATGGGCCCTGAATTGAAACAGTTTTAATATTTGTGGAAAATTTGGGGTTTTGAAGTTTTACTCTTTTGGTTTCTTTCGTTTCGAAAAAGAATTGATGTGACCGTTTGGTCGGTTGCCTGTATTGTTAGCTTTATTTTAATAAGTTTAATGCAATTAACTTATTTTGTAGTTTTAATTTAATTAAATTAAATTATTCAGTCTAGATTCAATAATAGTAACACAAAAAAATTTTTAAAGCATATATAATGTACCTAAAAATTAACCTTTGTCTTTTAAAATGTGGACTATTCGCGACGAAAACATCGTCTGCTCAGGTGAAATTCCTACAGGAAAAATATATCACCTTAGCAGACGATATTTCGGTCAGGAATATACGTCAAATTGTGAGATCTCCATGGGGGGTGTGTCATTTTCTATAAAACATCTCCGAAGTACACGTGCTAGACATCAAGTTTTTTTAACCCTATTATTGGATTAGCGCCAAAATGAAAGACAGTTGTCGAAAAAAACAACAAAAAAAAAACAGAGTTGTCCCAGGTGGTCTTAATTGACAGTTGGGTCAACAGTTTCTGGTTTCCCAAAATATTGTTTTTAATTAAGAACATATTATTAATTTTAACTATTATTATTTTTTAGGTTATGGCAACATTGCTCCCAAGACTGACTACGGTAAGATGGTAACTATTCTTTACGCAATAGTAGGAATACCACTGATGTTACTATGCCTATCCAACATTGGTGACGCCATGGCCCATTCCTTCAAGTTTATGTATTGGAAACTCTGTTGTTATTTCTGCGTGAAACCTAAGAAAAGACGCAAAAGTCATCATCGGTCGTTCAGACAACAAAGATACGGCTCACGGGACCCTGATTCAATGATATTTGAGTACGGTGGAAAGAACGACTACGCTAATCTACAACCATCAGGTCCTGGTCCTGGTGGACAATTGTCTCCTAATAATGTTCCTACCTCCAGTTACGGAGGCGGTAGTATGGGACCTGGACATCTTCCCACGATGCCGCCTTCTAGTTATAATATGTCCCATTCCCATTCCATTTATGATCGGTAAGTTAATTGTTCCTAATCTATCACGTGACTTGTATGGTTTATGACGTCATCATTATTTTAATATTAGAAATAACTATATCGTGTTTGTACTCGTTATATTGCTTGATGCGAGACCTATTTATTGGTGATATTAAAAATTAGTAATTTCGTTTTTCATTTACATCAATGACGTCACGGCGTTCTGTTGACCATAAACACATCATGTTTGTACTCGTTTGAAAACTAATCACGAGATGAACGCGATGGTGGTCTTTTTAAGAACAATTAAAGAGTCACGTTTTAGGTTTTAGTTGAAATTAAGTCAACCCTAATTAATTTTAAACGTCTAAAAAGGTACAGTGATCACGTAGACGCCCGCCAAGTACCGATCATCTCCAACAAGTACATCCTAACCGACGATATTCCATCCCCAAGCCACATCGACCACCATTCATCTACTCTTCCGCGTTCTACTGGTTCTCCATCTGGTCTAGGACCATCCGTATCATATGGACGATCAGAAACCCTTCCTAGAACCAGAAGCAATAACCGACAACAAATGAAAGGAGGTCAAGGAGGTTGGGGGGATGAAAGAGTTGACATTGACTTTGAGAATGATTCTGATTCCGAAGACAGTGACGAAGAGGAGCAAATTAGTGTCCCGATTTGGTTGTGTCTTGCCATAGTTGTTGGCTACATCTGCGGTGGTGCTTGTCTCTTTATGATTTGGGAGGATTGGGGGTTTTTGGATAGTTCATATTTCTGTTTCGTGACTTTAACGACCATCGGGTTCGGTGATTTAGTCCCGGGCACAGCGGTATTGTCAAATGACGCCCAATTGACTCTAAGCCTTTGCGCGTTATATTTGTTATTTGGAATGGCCTTGTTAGCCATGTCGTTTAATTTAGTGCAAGAGGAGGTGACAAAGTCGGTTAAAAGTGTAGGGAAACGGTTGGGTATATTATCTGACGATGATGAAGATAATTAGTAATTCAAATAGGTTTATATTATAAGCCTTTGTTAAAATAAAGTGTAGTTTGTTTTTTCTACTTTCAACTGCACAAAATGGGTATGAAACCCGTTTAAATTAGGCCTAGCAAACTATACGCGAAGCCCTAGAACTTAGAAGTAGATCGAGGGATGCATTTGCAGCCTATCATAGAGCACCGTCACTTGTGACTTGAGAGAGTGCTAAATACATAGGGCCATGAACGTTCTGGAAGCACTCTACCCTACCCCTGACTCCTCCGATGTCGAAATACGAGAAGGTCAAGCTCAATAGTACGCCTGAATCGAATGGTAACTATTTAGACCTTTGAAAGATACTTTGTTTTCTGAAAGACGAGCTCCAGAAGGGGGCTATACTAGTCATCAAGGAGAGTTTTCAATAACTTCATCATTTTTGCAAACTTCTCCTGAACTTAAGGAACCAGTAGCCGTTTATTCACCGATCAAAATAATATCATTGTATTCACTTTCAGGTGTAAGATATGTCCTTGATTAGTTTGAAGTAAACTCTACTGCGCATGATCCAACATCTCTCTTGCTTCTGTTCCTTTTACATAGGGGATCATTGGTTGAATTCTGGCCCCCCTTCCCCAAATAAAATATATTAATCCCATATAACGTTATTTTGGATTTCTATGTGCCTTACCAACTCGTATGGGCGTTGAAATATTAAATTTTCTAGCCAAACTATTAAAATAAATTAAAAACCTCAAAACCAAAATAGATTTTATTTTTATTTTACAAAAAATAAAATTTACTGTTCAACATATTTTGTACTTAGCGTGGCAGCAATAACAGTGTTTAAATTGTTTTAACAAAAAAATTTAACAAGGATCTAGAATTAGTATTAATTATTGATCATCCGCCATAGGCTTAATATGATAAACGCTTTGATTTTGATCTGTATATTTCGAGTAAACTTGGGAAACCCCGATGGTTAATTTATCAGCCTTTAATTGTTCGTAACAATCGACAAAAAGTCGATTTAAAGGTATAACTTGTGAGTTTTCTTTAAATTCTTCAATCTGAAAGGTATGAATTTGAATTAGGCCCCAATTTGTTATCAAAAAGGTTGAGAGTGGGGCTGAAGCAGAGTTCTCCCGATGTAATTGCTCCCAGGGGGATATTTTCTGAGCTCTTTCTCCTTTTCAAACCCGAGTAAACGTACCCTGTACGAGACATAAACCCACAAAGGTGGGCGTTTCCTAGCGGACGAATTTTCGTAGAGGTTTAAATTATTTTGATTAGTTAAAATTTCTGGTTATTTAAGAATTTAACTAGTTCCGTTTCTGAGAAGGTATTATATCTATGGGAATTATATCTCTCCACATGTTTTAATTTAAAATTATTAGTTTAAAAACCTTGCTACTCCACCCCATTGGGGGGGGGGGGCAAAGAGTAGTAAAAATTACTTTTGGTTTGTCACCCTTGACCTTGACCTTAGAAAAAACGTCATTGTTAACTCGTACCTTCATCCAAGCGCATGCTGAAATTTCTTGTTGGCATTGCTTAATTTCTGTAGATAACGGTTTTAAAAGACAAACAATGTAAATATCGCTGCAACCAAATTGAAATCTATGATGATGTCTTAGCGCCAACAATGAAACAAATTCAGTTTCAATGCCAGTTTCTTCCAAAACCTCTCTGATAGCTGTCTGACCAAATTCTTCTTCTGTGGGTAAGTTTAAAAAAAGGCTTAACAATTAGATCTAATTATAGAAACCTTGGGCAGCCCAAGATAAGTGGCCCTTCATTGTCTTACTTGGGTTAGCAAATCCCCCAGGAAATTTCCATATTTTATCAATATGATATTTTTCTTGAATGACTAGAACTTCATCTTGATCATTTACTACTAAACCAGCAACGCCTGCGCAGATAATTGATTGAAATTGACCATATTTAAGTAATTTAGGGGTAAGTTTACCAATAAAGGTAAATGGATACGGTGGTAAGGTGTTAGGAGTGTTCTTCAACCATTTAGTCATCATAACGTAATCTCGTTTAGCGTGGTGGTATTCAAAGCCCTGTTCCGCTAACAACGGCACGTATATTGACTGGGCTAATGGTATTTTAAACCATACAGCTTTTGTACCGGATATATGCCATTGAACTAGGGATTCTGCGAAATAACTCTATTAAAATTGAATTTAAATATAAAACGGGTTAAAAACCAACCTTTAAGTTTATTAATAAACGCATCGGTGCTTAATGTAATATCGCTAGCATTTATAGTAACTCCTTCGTAACGATCAATAGTTCCTTGAAATACATCCAACGTAGTTAGCTTAGTTACGTCACTTTCCATACTGTTGAAAAGCTGTTGGTTTTTTTCGTTAACGTTAGAAATTATTACGCAGTCATGGTTTTAAATAATATCCTACCAGCCTCTTTACGATGGGGCTTATGGTTTTAAGGTTGGTTGGAAAGTTATTCAATTGTATTATATAATTGGTATACTTTAAAAATGAAATTAGCATAAAATCACAAGTTTTTCTTCTTAGGGAGTCTGGAGAAAAAGCCAAGCAAATTTAAATTGAAGCCATAGTTACGTAAAGAGTCGTGAAATATACGCTAGAGTTACTTAAAATTTATTATTTCATTTTAATTATCATAAATATATATTTAGTATCCCAAAATTAATTTTAAATGAGACTCTGAATCCCTCTGGGAGACTGGGATTAACAAAATTAGGAATTATGAAAGGCTTAGGTAAACTACAGGGTGTGAATTTTTATTACATAACTGAACATAAGCAAAATTACACAGCATCTTACATTCATCGTATCCTCTAAAAAATGGAGATTAATTCAAATTGATAAGAAACATTAATAAAGATAAGGATAATCTATGCTTTTCTAGGTTTAAACTATAATGACGATAAGAACTTATCTAAAATAAACCTTTTTTTGTTAAACGCTGGCTTAACCTTTACGCCTTTACGAAGGCTCTTTTCTACTTTCTAGTGTTCTTTTGAACTACTTTTGTGACTCTCTTAAATGTAACATTGTCGTGATAAATAATTCTATTATTATGATTAGTACACTAAGGTTTTGTTAATGTAAATCGCGAAGCTTTATTTTTACATGATTTAAAATTTCTACTCCAGTTAGTCAATCCTCTGTGGTTAACTGTGGAGGGATATTAATCAGGCTTAGAAAGAAATCAAAAACCAGTTTATTAATAAATTGCTTGGAGCAGTTTATTCAAAAATTGGGAGTCACAGATCCAATTAATAATTATATTTTAGAAATATATTGTTATTCTGTTATTGAAGTCATTTGTCCACAGTACTAGTTGAAAGAAAAAAAAAATATTTCTAAGCCTGGTGTAGAGGACTATTAATTCCTCCGTGTCGTCTGCTATTTATTATTACAAAATATGCCGCGGTTACCTAATCATTTGATAAGGCAGCTGGGTGCATTACCTCGTTTTTATTAGAATAGTATGATTAATCTACTTAGATAAGAGTTTCACAAAGACTTGGTAACAATATTCAGAATATTATTCCTGCTAAAATATTTCTTTAAACATGACGTTAATCGAATCGTTCTTAGAGAATTCTCCCGTAAGCTTAAGTTAAAATTTGTTCTAACCTTAAGTGTTCATATCATAATCATTTCAACAAAGGTATTGTTGACTTATACTTGAATCTTTTTTTGCAGGTAGAGGATCTGGAAAAACTTCTAGAAGTTTACATTGACATAAAATCTCAAGATCGTTACGAATGCGATAGTATCGATGAAGCCAGTGATCCTCGACGACTTTTTAGAACGCATATTTATTCTACATGCGAAGTTGATAGCCCACCGAATGTAAATAACAAAAAACAACAACAATTAATCGAGATTGCTCATCAACTAAAGAGCATCGCGTCAGATTTTCATTTGGAACGGAAGGGATTAGATGATCGGCTAGAGGGTGAGCTTAACTTTTCTTTGGTTTATTTTAATGTGATTTGCTTAAGTTGGTATCCTTGTGGTTTTTGCCATTATTTTCATTGCCGCAATGTGATGCAATGTTGTTTGCATTAATATTATTGGTTTGGTAGGTCAAGGAATTTGCATGTGTATCTTTAATCAAGAGTCCATTTCTTGAACACGGGTTTGAGTACTGGTTAATTATGTGGGAAATCTTACAGCTTTGCGCAATTGTTCCTTCTTTGTTCAGTTTTATTTGATTGGGATTTATTCGGTGGAAGAATTTATCCCCTAAGTTGAATTATTTAGGGAATTTTGATCCTTTGCCTTAAGTTTGATTGATTGGTGAATTTTGCCGTAAATTTAATTAATGGGATTATTTTTCCCTAAATTTAATTGACCGGGAAATTTGGTCTGTTACACTAAATGTCATTGATGGGAAATTTTGGCCCTGGTCCCTAATTATAATTGACGAGGAAATTTTTACATTTTGCACTAAATTAAATGTATTTTAGAATTTTGCCACCTTGCTTTAAATATAATTTACTCGTCATAGAATTTTTTGCGCTTTCGTAATTTCATAGACTTTGTTTATGGTGGTTTTGAAAACGTTTTGTTAAATTAAGGCTTTTGCCATATTCATCGACGTAAAATATCAAATCTCGTTTAAATTGCTTCTGGATAAGTCTCCCGTATGATTGCATGTGGTTCAACAAGTGTCGCACTCGCATTTTGTTCATTTGCAAACGTCTCGCAGAGTTAAATAATTATCCTCACCCTAATTTGGTTAAAACCTTGTTTAATCCAAATCAGGTTTAACTCCGGATGAAATTAGCGTGATCCGTGAAATTTTCACGCTACACCAACCAAGTGTCGCTGACATTGCTGATATTGTTCTTAAAAACTTAACTCCAGGCACATTAGGCTTCACTTTGGACTTACTTATCCAAAACACTAATGACCGTCAATCTCAAATTGGTCTACCTTTTGATTTAATCGGGGCCATGTACGTCATGAAGGGGGCTTTAAATATTCCTAGTTGGGTCAAAACGTGTTGTTTGCAACGTATCAAAAAAAATATCTTATCTTTAAAGTAAAAATGAGACGTTATCTTAACTTGTCAAAATTAATAATTGATATTATTTTGCGATACAAGTTAACGATCATCGAGATATGATATTGAATTTCTACACGATTTAGGGATATGACAACTTATTAGATAATTTTAACCGTAAGGGACCAAGACATCTGTTTTCTAAATGATTAATTAATTTAGTTTAGGTCATTTGAAACAAATGTCCAAATAGATGTTAGTTTTAAATAAATATATTTATCAAAATTACTAAACACAACATGCAAAACACGTTAAATTTCAAAACAATTTATGTAGTAGTATCTCACCTCGTTGCCAAGGGGCGCGTTTCTAATTGAAGTTGTCTATTAAAATGTAACGCAGATTTATAATATTAAATTTAATTTACGAATAATTTGATTCGTTAAATATGAAATATTTTCTGCTATCTCTAATTTAGATCTTCAACTATTTTAAATTTTCTTAAAGAAATGAGATTAGTTGAACTTAAATATATATTTTTAAATACGGCAACTTCAATGAATATTTATTTTTACCAGCGTGAAATGTTTTCAACGATAGTAATTTTCGTCCAATCGGGGTTTTAGAGTATAGAAAATTAGAAACCTTTGTCTAATAACTGAAGATATTATTCCTAAAATTTAACCTTTAGGTTAAATACTTAATATTTAATAGTAGTTTAATTATTCATTACTTTTAAATCAAAAAAACTTTGATTTTCAAGCACTTTGAATACAGCTTTTTGGTTTTTTATTGATTACAATTTAAATAAAAATATTTTCGTATCATAGTTTTTATTTTCCTACACGAGGACCTAAATATTGTTGGCAAAAACATATTAAGGAAAAATTTTAAAACTAAAAAGGCACCCAAAATTATGAATACAAGAGATTTTTAAGCAATTTTTAATAAATATTTTCAGCGCTTAATTTAAAGTTTGGTTAAGTTTCAATTTAAGTTTACGCAGGGAAGCACAATTTTTTTAACCGCTTCTACCAATTTCTTGGTTGTATCTTACACATTTTCCCCTTACAAGTTCAGAAGTTCATATATTTTATTTCAATGGAAAAATGGAGCGTTTTGATTGGTTAAACATTAATGCAATTGCATTAAACATGACAATAAGCTCATAACAGTACGATGCTGGCGTATCTACTGAATATTCAATCAAACAACAGGCGTCATAGTCCAGATAACCCCTTTCTGTGAGCTATGAAAGGGGGTAGGAATGGGGGAGGGTCTTGGCAGCCTCGCGTGAGAAACGTCATCAAAACGTAAATTCCAAGAGAGCCAATAAGGTTTTTATAAAGTTTTGATTGACCTGAGAGGTTTGGATCTCTACTTTAATTGCTTATTAGTCAAGATACAAAAAAAGCAATATGTTGATCATATTTATATAAGAATTCGTGAAATTAATTAGGTTTAAGTGAAGGAAAACATCATTTCGAAAAGCTGAAGTCGCTATCAATGGTAATTTTGTAAAGAACTGAAACAAAGTAAGAGTAATTTCTGTAATTATATTACGAATATGATTATCACTAATTAATATTAAAAAAGGCCTATATGTGTTATAATTTTTTAAAACCCGTCTTTATTGACGGATAACCTTGAAATCAATATGAATGTTATTCCTCCATGGTTGTAAAAGTATTTACAAAATGGATAACAACCCTAATCGTTTGATAAGACAGCTGAGTACTTCCCGATTTTATGAGAAATTATCTTCTAGGTACTTTTAGTTTTTTAATTAGATAAGAATTGCACAAAACCTTTGTAATATTATTCCTTGTTAAAAACTACTTGAAACATGACGTTGTTAATTGAAACTTTCTTGGAAAATTCTCCCGTAAGCCTTAATTTAAATTTACAGTGAATTTAAGCAAGTGTACATGATCATTATATCAAAGGTATTTTTTTATTTACACTATCTTCTTTAAACCAGGGCGATCTTGGAAAACTTCTAGACGTTTACATTGACGTCAAAAATGAATATCAAATCACGCAAAGTATCTGTTTTTACTCGCAAACTCCTCGAGAATGTAATTCTACGTTCGAAAATGAACATGCCATGATTACCAATGATGAAAATGGACAATTAATCGAGATTGCTCGTCAACTGAATAACTTCGCGTCAACTTTTAATCTGCACTTCAAAGATTCGGATGATCTACTAGAGGCGGGTGAGAGCAACTATTCTTTGGTTTATTTCTTTATTTGCGTATGTGATGTGCTAAAGTTGGCACCAGCGCTTTTTTTGGCGCAATTTTCTATCCTATATGAAGCATTTTTTGTTGCTATTTGGGAAATTTTGCAGTTTTGCACAATTTGATATTTGGGGAATTTTGCAGTTTTGCACAATTTTATATTTGGGGAATTTTGCAGTTTTGCACAATTTTTATATTTGGAGAATTTTGCAGTTTGCACAATTTTATATCTGGAGAATTTTGCAGTTTTGCACAATTTTATATCTGGGGAATTTTGCAGTTTTGCACAATTTCATATCTGGGGAATTTTGCAGTTTTGCACAATTTCATATCTGGGGAATTTTGCAGTTTTGCACAATTTTATATTTAAGGAATTTTGCAATTTTGCACAATTTTATATAAGGGGAATTTTGCAGTTTTGCACAATTTTATATTTGGGGAATTTTGCAGTTTTGCACAATTTTATATTTGGGGAATTTTGCAGTTTTGCACAATTTTATATTAGGGGAATTTTGCAGTTTTGCACAATTTTATAAGGGGAATTTTGCAGTTTTGCACAATTTTATATTTGGGGAATTTTGCAGTTTTGCACAATTTCATATCTGGGGAATTTTGCAGTTTTGCACAATTTTATATTTGGGGAATTTTGCAGTTTTGCACAATTTTATATTTGGGGAATTTTGCAGTTTTGCACAATTTTATATTTGGGGAATTTTGCAGTTTTGCACAATTTTATATTTGGGGAATTTTGCAGTTTTGCACAATTTTATATTTGGGGAATTTTGCAGTTTTGCACAATTTTATATAAGGGGAATTTTGCAGTTTTGCGCAATTTTATATTTGGGGAATTTTGCAGTTTTGAACAATTTTATATTAGGGGAATTTTGCAGTTTTGCACGATTTTATATTAGGGGAATTTTGCAGTTTTGCACAATTTTATATTTGGGGAATTTTGCAGTTCTGCACAATTTTATATTTGGGGAATTTTGCAGTTTTGCACGATTTTATATTTGTGGAATTTTGCAGTTTTGAACAATATTATATTTGGGGAGTTTTATATTTTTGCCAATCAATTTTATATTAGGGAACTTCTAATTTTGATTTGTTGTAAAAATTTGCTACTACACGTGCTATATATAATTGCGTTACAATTTTGCCAATTTGCTCTACATTTACCACTTTTTATTATGTGGAAATTTTGCCACTAATACGAGACTTTTGCCGTACTATTTCGATTACATTTAATAGGTTGTGAATTTTACTTTATTACCTTGCCCTTACTGTCTTAATTTTGGTAATATTTTTGCTTTGCTTTTAAGTCGAATAATTGCCCAAATTTAACCACTTTCATGATTTGTAAAGTTTTTTTTGGGGGGGGGGGGGTTGCGTAATTTTAAAATAATTGCCATATTTATTTTCGTAATGTTTCGCATCATCGTTTGAGAATTGCTCGTACAAGTTTTTTACAAGGCTTGCGGTTTTGCCACGTATATGTCCCGGGCTTTTAATTAAGCACATTTTAATTGTACCTAATTTGGAAAAACCTTGTTTTATTCAAATCAGGTCTAAATCCGGACGAACTTAGCGTGATTCGTGAAATATTCACGTTGCAACATCCGACTGTTTCGGACATTGCAGATATTATTCTTAAAAAATTAACCCCTGCCACGTTAAATTTTACTTTGGATTTACTAATCAAAACCGCTAGCGATCGTCAATCTCAAATCGGTTTACCTTTTGATTTAATAGGAGTTATGTACGTCATGATGGGGGCTGTAAATATTCCTAGTTTTGTTAAAACGTGTTGTTTGCAACGTATAAATGAATTAATTTAATTCTTAATTAAAATAAAATTCATGGTGATATGCAATTACCTTTAATCAGATAGGAAATTTGCATTTAATCGATTTTGTTGATTGATTTTAGTTAAAAAAAAATTCAACGATTTGAAATAATTTAAATTTTTTACAAACAAATATTAAATAGAAATAAATTATAGGCTTAGCTGGATTCATTAACATTTTTATTCAAATACTTGTGATACATTTCCATTAAAACATATATTTATCGCTCATAATTATCTTTAAACAAAAGCCCATCACTTCATTCCATAATAAAAGTAAACAACGCCCCGTAGAGTAATAATATCAGCAGAAGCCGATGAATCCCTCCTTTGAAGTCTACTACTGTAATGTTCCATATAGCGCTCCTCTCTGTATGGGTAAAATTCCCAATTTTACGGGATCCGAGGGGTCCTATTTCATATCCCCTTGTCTACGTAAAATTGGAAATTCTCTCTCGCCACATACGACGACGTTTGGTTGACGAACTCCAAGGTTGCTAGAGATATTCGCTCGACGAACTCTCGCTCCGAAAATATCTACCGTTATACCCTTTTCAGACGAGGCATAACTAGCCTGTTTAATCAGATTTAACCATGGTTTATTCAAAATAAACCGAGGTTTATTGAACTGAAAAGGCTATGTAAACCTCGGTTAAATCTGATTAAACCACGGCTAATTAAGCCTCGTCTGAAGAGGGTATTAGGCGGCGTACGAATCGCGATTTTTTAGACTTACCCTTACAGAGAGGTGTAGACAAGACCCGGGAGTAATAGACTTCAAAGGAGGGTTTCATCGGCTTCTGATATCATCAAAGGTTGTTTTACGTCATCACTTTAAAAGAGCCAAAAACATCATCACCCTGTCTGGCTCGAGTGATTTTGATTTTTTTCCTCGATATTTTGGGTCGACCGGGAACTTAGGCGGGCCGCGCTTGGCTATATTGTCTTCCCTCCCAGCAGAGTGTCTCGATTCAGAATCTACCAGTACATTTACCCGGACTTTTGCTGATAGTATTAAAAAACGTTAGGCGTTGTTTACTTTTGTGGGATAAAATGATAGACTTTTGATATTAATTAGTCCCAAGTTGGAATGTTATTTTGAACCTGTTCCGCGCATTGACAGACACCGAAAACTTTGTTGGTTCTGTTGTCGTTTCCACCGAAAAGATTATGACTTTCAAAACCCTTCGACAAAGTGCCTTTATATCCTCGGCAATAAATTTTCGTTTTGCATTTGAATCCTTCACAATGCTCGTCTAAACGGCAAATGCATTTACACGAATGATTAAAAATGCACTTTTTTCGTGTTAATGAGGGGCAATTTAGTTCTTCACATCTCTTCTGTTTTTTTCCGTATTTGCAGGCTGAAATTATGTTCATATTATAGACCCATTTTTCAAATCAAAAGCAAATTAAACACTTGTTAATTTAATTAAAGAGACGATTTAAAATGCATTAATCAACTTCGTAAAATAAGTGTCAACTACTATATAATTTATTCTGGACGGTTGGGCATTGATTTCGATATTTCCCGAGTTTGTTTCGGAGTTTATTTGACTATTTTTTCGGAGTTTATTTTTCTATTTTTTCTACTTTTTCGGAGTTTTATTTGGCTATTTGTTCGGAGTTTTATTTGGCTATTTGTTTCGGAGTTTTATTTGGCTATTTGTTTCGGAGTTTTATTTGGCTATTTGTTTCGGAGTTTTATTTGGCTATTTGTTTCGGAGTTTTATTTGGCTATTTGTTTCGGAGTTTTATTTGGCTATTTGTTTCGGAGTTTTATTCGGCTATTTGTTTCGGAGTTTTATTCGGCTATTTGTTTCGGAGTTTTATTCGGCTATTTGTTTCGGAGTTTTATTCGGCTATTTGTTTCGGAGTTTTATTCGGCTATTTGTTTCGGAGTTTTATTCGGCTATTTGTTTCGGAGTTTTATTCGGCTATTTGTTTCGGAGTTTTATTCGGCTATTTGTTTCGGAGTTTTATTCGGCTATTTGTTTCGGAGTTTTATTCGGCTATTTGTTTCGGAGTTTTATTCGGCTATTTGTTTCGGAGTTTTATTCGGCTATTTGTTTCGGAGTTTTATTCGGCTATTTGTTTCGGAGTTTTATTCGGCTATTTGTTTCGGAGTTTTATTCGGCTATTTGTTTCGGAGTTTTATTCGGCTATTTGTTTCGGAGTTTTATTCGGCTATTTGTTTCGGAGTTTTATTCGGCTATTTGTTTCGGAGTTTTATTCGGCTATTTGTTTCGGAGTTTTATTCGGCTATTTGTTTCGGAGTTTTATTTGGCTATTTGTTTCGGAGTTTTATTTGGCTATTTGTTTCGGAGTTTATTTGACAATTTTATTTTTTTCGGAGTTTATTTGGCTAAAAACCATGAAAGCCCAGGTCGGGGGGATGAGGTTTAAACATCTAAAACACTTATTGATTATATTTTAGTTCTAAAGCTACTTCAAAAATTAATCTTGTAAGACTTACTTTCCGTCATAAGAATTTCCCCTTCTGAAAATATTGCTAGCGTCGTTATTACTAGAATTAAACTCAGTCCGAAGAAATACATCATCTTTAAAAATAATAATCGATTAAGAAAATGAATCCTCATTGATTCTCGTTGGCGTAGAATTTTTAAAACTGTCATCTTGTTAATTTTTTGCATAAATTAAGTTTTTAATTGAATCAAAGCGCTGTTTCCTAATTCGCGGAAACTCAAATTTAACCAAACTTTAAAAATTAATTAAACACTAACGAATCATTAACGGTCGATTAAAATTACTGAAAAGAATAAGATCGGGTCTAACTCCAATTAAAAAGACGACAACCGGATAAATAAACTAAAACTAATCTGGAGAAATTAGATTTGAATAATATTACCTCGTTTTCCTTAGTTACTCGTCTTCTTTCAAAATATGATTTGAATAGAGAAGGAAATTAACTGTAATTTTGTTAGAGAGCTCTACCAATATGATATTAAATACTATATAGCGTACTACCGATAAACGTTCCGAACAATAGGTCATTTATTTTTGAAAATCTGACTTGTGATATTAATTTTTTTTCGTGTACAATTTTATTATAAATTTGTTTTTCCATTCAATTTTAAAGTTTATGACCTTACGAATTTTCTATTTGATATACATTTAAATGGCTCATAACTTAATTAATAAACGAATAAGCGGGGGACCAATAAGCATGAGCCTTGAAACGCGGACCTCGTATGATTTAAGTGTCAGGAAAATATCTACAACTTTATCACTAAAATATTGTTCAAAATTAAATAAATTTAAATTTACGCTGCCTTACGTTACGTGTAAGGCAAATAAATTAGAAATAACCTATTCTTTCCAATTGAATTAAATACCACGTATTGCGTATAAATGGCGTAATTTAAGCTAGCATTTCTTAATCGATTTGAACCAGTAAAATCAAACCGATAATCGAATCGTCAGGAATCGTTTTAAGCGTCACCTGTTCACGCATTATCTTTATAAATCGATTTATCGTAGCTTCATCTATCGGTTGTTGAAGCCGAATCGGTTCGAAACTGGTTCCCGAAGCAGTTTCGAGAAGTCGAATAGAACTTTTTTACAGGCGTTGAATACAAAATGTAGGAAAATAATCGCCTTTGGATTCCCCCCCATACTCATTAGTTGTCGTTTCACGATTTTAAAATATTGAGTCAATCTAAAATTTGTTTAATACGAATTTATTCATCCATTGAAAACAGCTTAGATTTAATTTCTGAATAATTTGCGTCTAATTAAATATAAATTTAAAACTTACCCTAAAAATAGGCTTAGTTTTATTCACGCTATATTCCAAATCTTTAGGATGTCTATTTAGATGTCTAGGGCTTGAGCTGTTTTTAAAGGGAGAATGCAATCTAACGAGTGATTTTTTTTTTTTTTTTTTTTTATCGATTCCTTATCGTTTAAAATCGGCCTAATCGACCACCAACAAAAATTACAAACCAATATTTAACTAGATATAAATTTCAAACTTACCCGGAAAATAGGCTTAGCTGAATTTCTTCGAATTGAAGGGTTGTTGCTGCGTTTTTTAAAGAACATTTTTGCAATACACACTTTTATTTCAAATACACTTGATACAATGTCATCAATCAAAACCTATTATTATTATCCATCAATTGACTTTTAGTTACGAATATATCAGATAGCGGGAAAACCAAACCCCCCAAAATTAAATATTATAAAATTAGACCAATAATCTTAGATGTACAACATTAGGCCCGTTATTTCCATTTTGGTATATTATTTTGTATTCTCCGGTTAGTGCATCGACATGCGCCGAAATCTTTTTCGGTTCTGTTATCGTTATCGCCAAAGATCTTTTGAAGTTGTTCAGAAACATCATTTAACATTAGTTTGGCGCAATACGTATCGTATTTGCAATTATTATATCCTTTGCAGTGAGCGTCTAAACGGCATACACATCGGCAACCGGTATTTTTTCCCAAACTAATGCACTTTTTACGCGTTAATGGCGGGCAAATTTTCTCGTTACAAATCTTCTCTAACATCTTGTTCATTTTTTCCGTGAGCCTCTCGATTTTGCAGTCTGTAAACGATTTCAATTGCAATATTAGGAAAATAGGCTTAGCTGAAATCATGGAGATCCTGAATTTCTTCGAATTGAAGGGTCAGCGACCAATCAGCAAATGCTCTCGTCGTTAAGGAGATATCTCCGTGAGACTTTCAATAATATTTGATTGGTCCCTGACCCTTCAATGCGAAGAAATTCAGGATCTCCATGATTTCAGCTAAGCCTATTTTGGGGGTTAAGATTCATTTCTAATTTAATTTAGTATATTTTTTACTCGTAGATTAGGCCTATTTAAACAATCGATAAAAAAAGAACACTTTATTAGGTCGTATTCACCCAAATTACGAAGGTTTTGAACTAATTAGGACCTGCTGATGAGTTCTGAAAATTCTACAATCTCCGACCAGCGGAAATTCAACTTTAAAAATTTAAAATCTTATAGACTTCGTCATTGTGTCTATAATCGAACCTAATATAATACCAATGGTATTTTAACATGGAAATTTCAAAATTTCAAACGTGTTTTTCTTTTAGTATTTCTTTTCACTCAGGAGGTCCTAAAATAGTTCATAATCATCGTTATTTTAGGGGAATAGATCGGTTAACGAAAACCCCCTCCCCTTAAAATAAAATTTCAGTTCGTAGTAATCTCGAAAAACTTACCCTCGTGGATTATCGTTTTTGATAATACTATCGTTATCATTATTAGACTCAAGCTCAGCCCGAAGAAGTGGTTAAGACGCGGCATCTAGAGAAATAAAGGTCGCGGAAACTCAAATTTAACCCAAGTTTAAAACTTAATTTAATCACTAACAAATCCATAACGGTCGATTAAATTTAGATTTGGAGAATATTATCTCGTTTTCGTTAAGTAAAAGTAAGCAATAAACGTTCCGAACAATAGGCCATTTATTTTTGAAAATCTGACATGTGATATTATTTTTTTTTTGTGTACAATTTTATTATCAATTTGTTTTCCCATTAAATTTAAAAGTTTGACTTTACGAATTTTCTATTCGATATACAATGAAACTCGGTTATAATTATTAGAGTTCTAAAATTACCATAATTTTGAATTACCTCGTAATTTAGCGTCACACGGTAATTTATCAGAATTCACGAAATGATTTGTTTGAATTTCTATTATTTCAAATACTGAATTTGAAGAATTTTCGCCGTTTTCGTTACGTAAAGTTACTTACCTTGCTTTCGAAATTTCAAGTTTTAAATGAAATTTGAACTGAGCGAGAAATTGAGCGAAACTGTGGTCTAGACCTTTACTAACACGACGTTAAATATGCTCGGTTAAACTAGCGCATTGCGTGTCGAACAAATTAACGTTGATATTAAGTTTTTCATGTAGAGTTTTTTAATTTATTTAACGTTATTCATTTTAAAGCGAACACTACTATTCGAGTTTTTTATTTAAGCGTGAATTCCTTGTTACCATATGGGTTTCAAACAGTCCTGGGATGAAATGGGAACCCTTTTGCAAGGTATTAATGTATTGATTGAAAAACAGCTGGGCTGCCCAACTAGAAGGGAAGGCTATTTGTGACGGATATTACAACTCGGAATCGGCTGATATTAAATTTTGAAATCAGCGCAATTCAGCCAAATCTTCCGCAAAATCTTTTGTAAGAGGCGTATTTAAGACGCGATTTAGTGTATTAATGGATTTAATTATAACTTTATTATTTTCTATCCGATGTAGATGTTGTTAGTACTTATTTTGAAGCTGTTAATGAGATCTACACGAATCTATTGTTAGATAGAAGGTTAATTTCAATCAAACTCTAATTTCTTGGTTATTGAGGATAGAGTTGTTTGCTACGTGTAATAGTAGTCGTGCTGAAAATTGTAGCTGTTCCCCGCGATGTACTCGTATTCGAGAGTGAATTATGTCGAAACAATGGGTTTACGAAACTCTTTGTTTAATGTTCATCTCGCTTCAACTTTAATTATATCAAAAATGTCTTTGCGAACAAAGACCAGAAGGACATGTTATGGCCTTGAATGTCTGAAGTGACAGATATTATATCAAAAATGTCTTTGCGAACAAAGACCCAGAAGGACATGTTATGGCCTTGAATGTCTGAAGTGACAGATATTTAATTTTCTTTTAAAACATTAAACTTAAATACAATTAAATTTTCTTTTAAAACATGAAATTTAAATACAATTAGATTTTCTTTTAAAACGAAATTTAAATATAATCACAATCTGGCACGATTTAGAGTTTCAAATTTCAATACAACTGATTTTATTCACTCGGAAATATTTAAGAAAAACATAACAGACGATTTTCTCCCATTGACGCTTAACATTAAATTTCGCTTGATTATTTTTCAGGGAAAACGTGTATTGAACTGTTATTTTTCAGTATAACGCGAGTCCACTTTATGTTTTCTTAGTTTAACCCGAATTTCCACGACTCGCAATTGAACGGATCGTTAAAAATACTCGCCGGTTTATTGGAATGGGTATATGATAAAGGGAAATGTGTTTTTTAAAGCCCGTTTAAAGTCACCTTCTTTTCTAACTTAGCAGACGACGCAAACCATAACAATTTGTACTTTCAAAGCTATATTGCGCGCGCGAGGGAAGAGAATTTCAAAGCGACGAATTTTAGAGCGGATAAGGTTTTTAAATAAATTGTAATACTTTCATTTTTCTTTTCATTAAAACCGTACAATTAAAATGATGATTTCCATAAGGGACCACTAATTAGTTATTAGGAGTTATAAAAAAACAGTATCCATGGATTAGGTTTGTTCGTTTGCAACCCAAATTAAAAATTAAAATATGGGGAATTTTTATTCCCTTTAAATTCCTTGATAAGCATTCATAAGCTAACATGAACGAATTGCCTCGACTAAAGTCGAGGAGTTGTAATAAAACATTATCCATGGATTAGGTTTGTTCGTTTGCAACCTAGATTAAAAATTAAAATATGGGGATTTTTTTTCCCTTTAAATTCCTTGATAAGCATTCATAAGCTAACATGAACGAATTGCCTCGACTAAAGTCGAGGAGTTATAATAAAGCATTATCCATAGAAAACATTATCCAACTAAGGTATGAGATCAGATCATAGAACTTTGAGTCTATGCCTAAAGCCAAAGCTAAATTAAGTATATTTTTCTATCGAACGAAAAGTTTCGTTTTGTTTGACACGTAATCCCTGAAAAATAATCAAGCGAAATTTAATGTTAAGCGTCAATGGGAGAAAATCGTCTGTTATGTTTTTCTTAAATATTTCCGAGTGAATAAAATCAGTTGTATTGAAATTTGAAACTCTAAATCGTGCCAGATTGTGATTATATTTAAATTTCGTTTTAAAAGAAAATCTAATTGTATTTAAATTTCATGTTTTAAAAGAAAATTTAATTGTATTTAAGTTTAATGTTTTAAAAGAAAATTAAATATCTGTCACTTCAGACATTCAAGGCCATAACATGTCCTTCTGGGTCTTTGTTCGCAAAGACATTTTTGATATAATATCTGTCACTTCAGACATTCAAGGCCATAACATGTCCTTCTGGTCTTTGTTCGCAAAGACATTTTTGATATAATATCTGTCACTTCAGTCTAACACGAAAGTGTTAACTTCTATATTAAAAGACTAGCCCTTTAAAAAGTGATTCAGTCAAATCTCTACATTTTTACCATTGCCCTTTAAACCCAATTAAAATTAATTTTTTCATAATTTTAAATGTTAATAGCTGCGGCAGCCGCACTTGATTCAGTCAAATCTCTACATTTTTACCATTGCCCTTTAATCCCAATTAAAATTAATTTTTTCATTATTTTTGATGTTAATAGCTGGGGCAGCCGCACTTGATTCAGTCAAATCTCTACATTTTTACCATTGCCCTTTAATTCCAATTAAAATAAGTTTTTACATTATTTTTGATGTTAATAGCTGCGGCAGCCGCACTTGATTCAGTCAAATCTCTACATTTTTACCATTGCCCTTTAATCCCAATTAAAAAAATTTTTTACATTATTTTTGATGTTAATAGCTGGGGGAGCCGCACTTGATTCAGTCAAATCCCTACATTTTAACATTGCCCTTTAATCCCAATTAAGATTAATTTTTTCATAATTTTTGATGGTAATACCTCCGGCAGCCGCACTTGATTCAGTCAAATCTCTACATTTTTACCATTGCCCTTTAATCCCAATTAAAATTAATTTTTACATTATTTTTGATGTTAATAGCTGGGGCAGCCGCACTTGATTCAGTCAAATCTCTACATTTTTACCATTGCCCTTTAATCCCAATTAAAATTAATTTTTACATTATTTTTGATGTTAATAGCTGGGGCAGCCGCACTTGATTCAGTCAAATCTCTACATTTTTACCATTGCCCTTTAATCCCAATTAAAATTAACTTTTTCATAATTTTTGATGTTAATAGCTGGGGCAACCTCACTTGATTCAGTCAGATCTCTAAATTTTTACCATTGCCCTTTAAACCCAATTAAAATTAATTTTTTCACAATTTTTGATGTTAACAGCTGCGGCAGCCGCACTTGATTCAGCCAGATCTCTACATTTTTACCATTGCCCTTTAAACCCAATTAAAATGATTTTTTTCACAATTTTTGATGTTAACAGCTGGGGCAGCCGCACTTGATTCAGTCAGATCTCTACATTTTTACCATTGCCCTTTAAACCCAATTAAAATTAATTATTTCACAATTTTTGATGTTAATAGCTGGGGCAGCCTCACTTGATTCAGTCAAATTTCAACATTTTTACCAGTGCCCTTTAATCCCAATTAAAATTTATTTTTTCATTATTTTTGATGTTAATAGCTGGGGCAGCCTCACTTGATTCAGTCAAACCTCTACATTTTTACCAGTGCCCTTTAATCCCAATTAAAATTATTTTTTTCATTATTTTTGATGTTAATAGCTAGGGCAGCCGCACTTGATTCAGTAAAATCTCTACATTTTTACCATTGCCCTTTAATCCCAATTAAAATTAGTTTTTACATTATTTTTGAAGATAATAGCTGGGGCAGCCGCACTTGATTCAGTCAAATCTCTACATTTTTACCATTGCCCTTTAATTCCAATTAAAAAAAATTTTTACATTATTTTTGATGTTAATAGCTGGGGCAGCCGCACTTGATTCAGTCAAATCCCTACATTTTAACATTGCCCTTTAATCCCAATTAAGATTAATTTTTTCATAATTTTTGATGGTAATACCTCCGGCAGCCGCACTTGATTCAGTCAAATCTCTAAATTTTAACATTGCCCTTTAATCCCAATTAAAATTAATTTTTACATTATTTTTGATGTTAATAGCTGGGGGAGCCGCACTCGATTCAGTAAAATCTCTACATTTTTACCAGTGCCCTTTAATCCCAATTAAAATTAATTTTTTCATAATTTTTGATGTTAATAGCTGCGGCAGCCGCACTTGATTCCAGTCAAATCTCTACATTTTTACCAGTGCCCTTTAATCCCAATTAAAATTATTTTTTTCATAATTTTTTATGTTAATACCTCCGACAGCCGCAGCGAAATCATTATATTTTCCCCATTGCCCTTTAAACCCAATTAAAATGAATTTTTTCATCAATTTTGATGTTAATACCTCCGAGAGCCGCAGCGAAATCATTATATTTTAACCATTGCCCTTTAAACCAAATTTAAATTAAATTTTTCATCAATTTTGATGTTAATACCTCCGACAGCCGCAGTGAAATCTTTATATTTTCCCCATTGCCCTTTAAACCAAATTTAAATTAATTATTTCAGCAATTTTGATGTTAATACCTCCGACAGCCGCAGCGAAATCTTTATATTTTCCCCATTGCCCTTTAAACCAAATTCCAATTAATTTTTTCATTATTTTTGATGTTAATACCTTCCTTATTGCCGTTCGGAATGGCAAGTCGTTCGGAATTCCACTCATTTTTAAAAAGGAGAGTACTTTTAAGGCGGAGAAATTGAAAATTAATGTTATTCTATGAGATTTAGATTTTTTGCAAGAGACTTACCTTTCAGATTTATTTTCTAATGCTTCCAAATATTTTACAGGCTTTATTTTAAGACTAATTTCATAATTTTATCCCGATTAGTTTGGTCACAGTCTATAAACGGCAAAAATATGAAGAAGGAGAAATTAAGTCATTAGAGTTCAATACCCATAGCCTCCAAATCAAGCGCGCGCGCTCGTGCTCGTGATTTTAAAAAGCCATATAAAACCTAAGCCTAATTTGTCAAATTAGGCTTAGGTTTTTGGCGAATCTATTTCTCCGCCTTACTTTTTCCTCCGTTTTCATGAATAGACTGTGGGCCAACTAATCGGTGTAAAATTATGAAATTAGTCTTAAAATGAAGCTCGAAACTTAATTCATACCATACGGAAAATCCAAGTCTGAAAAATATCCGGAAGTATTAGAAAATAAATCTGAAAGGTAAGCCACTTTCAAAAAACCAAATCCCATAGAATAACATTACGAATTTGGCCATGCGAGAAACCAGCTAAGTACCAAAAAAAGGGTCAACTTCAGAATTAATTTTAAAATACTTAGACTTAATATTTTTAAATGAAACTTGAAAAGTTCAACATTCGAACCTTGCTCTACCACTTAAAATTGATTTTAACCGTAACAAATAATTCCTCTTTTAGTTCTGCGATGCAAGGGACATGTCCTCGAAAGAGTCGATTTTAATGTTATTTCAATGGGGAAATGGAGCGTTCTGATTGGCTAAAGGTCCATTTTTTTAAGGAAATCAAAATAACATTACAGATGATGATGGGCCCAATACATAGAACCCTACCGGGTTCTAAGAATTAAATGCTCGGGATGGAATTGTGCCCTGTATACTTTACTTCTGATATTATGTGAAAATAGTCAAAGCTGAGGCGGAGTAACGCGCAATGTTATACCTCGTAGGAATAAAAGTAGTTGTTACCAAGTTCGTGGATGACGAGTGTCGCTCATCTTCAGAGGCTTAAATTCTGGCGTATGATAATAATTTTTTGATGATTTTTTTTTTTTTTTTTTTTTTTTTTAGTTTGATTGACGTTTATTCATTTTAAAGTTAACACCCCTATAAGAGTTTTATTTTTAAGCGCGTAAATTTCTTGTTACCCCTTCAGTTTAAAGCAGTCCTGGATGGAATGGATTGGATCGAACTGATCTTGCGCAATTAGTTGTAGATCAATAATTAAAAGACCGAAATGGTCTGACGTACCTAGAAGCTGAGATAAAATCTACTAAAGTTGCCCGATTGACCTATTATTCATACCGTTTCCCCTTAATACGATAGATAATATATTAATTAAAAATCCAGTTGATCTGCCCAACTAGAAGGGAAGGCTATTTGTGACACGTATTACCAGAAGCCGATGAAACCCTCCTTTGAAGTCTACTACTCTATTGTTCCATATAGCGCTCCTCTCTCTATGGTTAAAATTCCCAATTTTACGAGATCGGAGGGATCCTACTTCATACCCCCCTGTCTACGGAAAATTGGAAATTCTCTCTCTCCACAAACGACGAACTCCCGCTCCGAAAATATCTACCGTTAGGAGGCGTACGAATCGCGCTTTTTGAAACTAACCCGTACAGAGAGGGGTAGGCAAGACCCGGGAGTAATAGACTTCAAAGGAGGGTTTCATCGGCTTCTGGTATTACAATTGAGAATGGGCTGAATTTTGAAATAAGCGAAATTCAGCCAAGCAGTAGGGTTTTCATGTAGTCCCTAGAATTTACCGAAGTTTCTGTTTTATAAGGAGGCCCCTCAACCACCTTAAAATAAGTATTCACACTATATTCCAAATCTTTAGGATAAATGTCTATTTAGATGTCTAGGGCTTGAGCTGTTTTTAAAGGGAGAATGCAACCTTAACAACTAGTGAATTTTTTTATCGATTCCTTATCGTTTAAATCGGCCTAATCGACCACTAACAAAAATTACAAACCAATATTTAACTAGATATAAATTTCAAACTTACCCTGAAAATAGGCTTAGTAGAATTTCTTCGAATTGAAGGGTTGTTGCTGCGTTTTTTAAAGAACATTTTTGCAATACACACTTTTATTTCAAATACACTTGATACAATGTCATCAATCAAAACCTATTATTATTATCCATCAATTGACTTTTAGTTACGAATATATCAGATAGCGGGGAAAACCACACCCCCTAAAATTAAATATTATAAAATTAGACCAATAATCTTATAACGAGGAATAGATTACAAAATATATTTTTCATATACATCCAATATATACTTCAAAATTTAATAAAACTGTCAAGCAAATGTATATGTTTAGATGTACAACACTAGGCCCGTTATTTCCATTTTGGTATATTATTGAGAATATGTCGAGTGCATTGACAGAAACCGAAATGTTTTTCGGTTCTGTTATCGTTATCGCCAAAGATCTTTTGAAGTTGTTCCGAAATATCATTTAACATCATTTTACCGCAAAATGTGTCATGTTTGCAATTATTAAATCCTTTGCAGTGAGCGTCTAAACGGCATACACATCGGCAACCGGCAGTTCCTCCCATTCTAATGCACTTTTTACGCGTTAATGGCGGGCAAATTAGCTCGTTACAGTTCTTCTCTAACCTCTTGTTCATTTTTTCCGAGAGCCTCTCGATTTTGCAATCTGTAAACAATTTCAATTGCAATATTAGGAAAATAGGCTTAGCTGAAATCATGGAGATCCTGAATTTCTTCGAATTGAAGGGTCAGCGACCAATCAGCAAATGCTCTCGTCGTTAAGGAGAAATCTCCGTGAGACTTTCAATAATATTTGATTGGTCCCTGACCCTTCAATGCGAAGAAATTCAGGATCTCCATGATTTCAGCTAAGCCTATTTTGGGGGTTTAAGATTCATTTCTAATTTAATTTAGTAAATTTTTTACTGGTAGATTAGGCCTATTTAAACAATCGATAAAAAAAAAGTTTTATTAGGTCGTTTTCACCCAAATTACGAAGGTTTTGAACTAATTAGGACCTGCTGATGAGTTCAGAAAAATTCTAAAATCTCCGACCAGCGGAAATTCAACGTTAAAATCTTATAGACTTCGTCATTGTGTTTATAATCAAACCTATAATACCAATGGTATTTTAACTTTTACTTTTAGTATTTCTTTTCTGAACTCAGCAGGTCCTAAAATAATCATCGTTATTTTAGGGGAATAGATCGGTTAACGAAAACCCCCTCCCCTTAAAATTAAATTTCAGTTCGTAGATTAATCTCGAAAGACTTACCTTCGAGGATTATCGTTTTTGATAATACTATCGTTATCATTATTAGACTCAAGCTCAGCCCGAAGGAGTGGTTAAGACGCGACATCTAGAGAAATAAAGGTCGCGGAAACTCAAATTTAACCAAAGTTTAAAACTTAATTTAATCACTAACAAATCCATAACGGTCAATTAAATTTAGATTTGGAGAGTATTATCTCGTTTTCGTTAAGTAAAAGTAAGCTATAAACGTTCCGAACAATAGGCCATTTATTTTTGAAAATCTGACCTGTGATATTAATTTTTTTTGTGTACAATTTTATTATCAATTTGTTTTCCCATTCAATTTAAAAGTTTATGACTTTACGAATTTTCTATTCGATATACAAAGAAACTCGGTTATAATTATTAGAGTACTAAAGTTACCGTAATTTTGAATTACCGGGTAATTTAGCGTCACATGGTAATTTAGCTGTATTCACGAAATGATTTGGGTTTGAATTTCTATTATTTCAAATGCTGAATTTGAAGAATATTACCCTTTTTCGTTACGTAAAGTTACTTACCTTGCTTTCGAAATTTCAAGTTTTAAATGAAATTTGAACTGAGCGAGAAATTGAGCGGAACTGTGGTCTAGACCATTACTAACACGACGTTAAATATGCTCGGTTAAACTAGCGCATTGCGTGTCGAACAAATTAACGTTGATATTAAGTTTTTCATGTAGAGTTTTTTAATTTATTTAACGTTATTCATTTTAAAGCGAACACTACTATTCGAGTTTTTTATTTAAGCGTGAATTCCTTGTTACCCTATGGTTTTCAAACAGTCCTGGGATGAAATGGGAACCTTTTTGCAATGTATTAATCAATATATTGATTGAAAAACAGCTGGGCTGCCCAACAAGAAGGGAAGGCTATTTGTGACGGATATTACAACTCGGAATCGGCTGATATTAAATTTTGAAATCAGCGCAATTCAGCCAAATCTTCCGCAAAATCTTTTGTAAGAGGCGTATTTAAGACGCGATTTAGTGTATTAATGGATTTAATTATAACTTTATTATTTTCTATCCGATGTAGATGTTGTTAGTACTTATTTTGAAGCTGTTAATGAGATCTACACGAATCTATTGTTAGATAGAAGGTTAATTTCAATCAAACTCTAATTTCTTGGTTATTGATTATAGAGTTGTTTGCTACGTGTAATAGTAGTCGTGCTGAAAATTGTAGCTGTTCCCCGCGATGTACTCGTATTCGAGAGTGAATTATGTCGAAACAATGGGTTTACGAAACTCTTTGTTTAATGTTCATCTCGCTTCAAGTTTAATTAAATGCTCGGGATGGAATTGTGCCCTGTATACTTTACTTCTGATATTATGTCAAAATAGTCAAAGCTGAGGCGGAGTAACGCGCAATGTTATACCTCGTAGGAATAAAAGTAGTTGTTACCAAGTTCGTGGATGACGAGTGTTTGATTGACGTTTATTCATACGAATCGCGCTTTTTGAAACTAACCCATACAGAGAGGGGTAGACAAGACCAGGGAGTAATAGACTTCAAAGGAGGGTTTCATCGGCTTCTGGTATTACAAATGAGAATGGGCTGAATTTTGAAATAAGCGAAATTCAGCCAAGCAGTAGGGTTTTCATGTAGTCCCTAGAATTTACCGAAGTTTCTGTTTTATAAGGAGGCCCCTCAACCACCTTAAAATAAGTATTCACACTATATTCCAAATCTTTAGGATAAATGTCTAGGGCTTGAGCTGTTTTTAAAGGGAGAATGCAATCTTAACAACTAGTGAATTTTTTTATCGATTCCTTATCGTTTAAATTGGCCTAATCGACCACTAACAAAAATTACAAACCAATATTTAACTAGATATAAATTTCAAACTTACCCTGAAAATAGGCTTAGTAGAATTTCTTCGAATTGAAGGGTTGTTGCTGCGTTTTTTAAAGAACATTTTTGCAATACACACTTTTATTTCAAATACACTTGATACAATGTCATCAATCAAAACCTATTATTATTATCCATCAATTGACTTTTAGTTACGACTATATTAGGTAGCGGGAAAACCACACCCCAAAATTAAATATTATAAAATTAGATCAATAATCTTATAACGAGGAATAGATTACAAAATATATTTTTCATATACATCCAATATATACTTCAAAATTTAATAAAACTGTCAAGCAAATGTATATGTTTAGATGTACAACACTAGGCCCGTTATTTCCATTTTGGTATATTATTACGAATATGTCGAGTGCATTGACAGCCACCGAAATGTTTTTCGGTTCTGTTATCGTTATCGCCAAAGATCTTTTGAAGTTGTTCCGAAATATCATTTAACATCATTTTACCGCAAAATGTGTCATGTTTGCAATTATTAAATCCTTTGCAGTGAGCGTCTAAACGGCATATACATTGGCAAACGGTATTTTTTCCTGAACTAATGCACTTTCTACGCGTTAATGGCGGGCAAGAAAGCTCATTACAGTTCTTCTCTAACAGCTTGTTAACTTTTTCCGTGTGTATGTCGATTTTGCAGCCTGTAAAAGTTCATTACCATCGTTATTTTAGGGCAATCCCCTCCCCCCTAAAATTAATCTTCAGTTCGTAAATTAATCTCGAAAGACTTACTTTCGTGGAGTATCATTTTAGATAGTACTATCGTTATCATTACTAGAATCAAACTCAACCCGAAGAAGTGGTTAAGACGCGGCATCTAGAAAAATAAAGGCGCGGATTTAATAAAATGTTTTTAGATCCCTTTTTAAAGGGATAATGCAGCCTAACATATGTTTTTATCGATTAATTATCGTTTAAATGGTCCTAATCCATCAGTAAAAAATTATAAAGAAATATTAAACTAGAAATAAATATAAAACTAATCATCGAAATAGGCTTAGCTGGATTCATGTAGATATCTTCAACTCTCCGAATAGGGATATGCAACCAATGATCATGGAGATTAAGTATTCCCCATATAAGGGAGCCATCGATCAATGTCATTGTTAGTTAGTCCTTATATCTCCATGAATACAGCTAAGCCTATTTTCCGGGTAAGTTTTTCATTTATTTCTAATTTAATATTTGTTTTTAAAAAAAGAATATTACCTCGTTTTCGTTAAAGGGAGAATGCAACCTAATTACAAGTTATTTTTTATCGATTCCTTATCGTTTAAATAGGCCTAATCCATCGATAAAAAGTTTACAATACAAATATTAAACTAGAAATAAATTTAAAACTTACCCTGAAAATAGGCTTAGCGGGACTCATGGAGATCCTGAATTGTGT
The DNA here is from genome assembly GCA_963920705.1 of Odiellus spinosus. Lineage (NCBI taxonomy): Eukaryota > Metazoa > Arthropoda > Arachnida > Opiliones > Phalangiidae > Odiellus > Odiellus spinosus. The sequence continues at coordinate 18,473,122 of OY987233.1, read as the reverse complement.
CCGTGTAAGGTCTAACGACCAATGAGCAAAGGCCCGTCGTTCACGCGAGATCTCCACGAGACTTACGTCGCGTCCGATTGGTCGCTAGACCATACACGCGAGGAAAACAGGACCTCCATGAATCCCACTAAGCCTATTTTCAGGGTAAGTTTTAAATTTATTTCTAGTTTAATATTTGTTTGTAAATATTTTCAGTAGTGGATTAGGCCTATTTAAACAATAAAAAATCGATAAAAAATCACTTGTTGTTAGGTTGCATCCTCTAAGTAAAATTGTTTACACTTTAATTACCTTCGAAATTAGATTTGAAGCGCTATAGAATTTAGGTGTAATTTCGTTGGAGAACTCTCCCAATATGATATTAATTACTCTATAGTGTTCTATCGATAAACGTTCCGAACAATAGGTTATTTATTTTTGATAATCTGACGTGTGATATTAATTTTTTTTTCGTGTACAATTTTATTAATTTGTTTTTCCATTCAATTTAAAAGTTTATGACCTTACGAATTTTCTATTCGATATACATTTAAATGGTTCATAACTTAATTAATTAACGAATAAGCGGGGGACCAATAAGCATGAGCCTTGAAACGCGGACCTCGTATGATTTAGGTGTCCGGCAAATATCGACAACTTTATCACTATATTGTTCAAAATTAAATAATCTGAAATTTACACAGCCTTTCATGTCAGACAAATAAATTAGAAATAACCCATTCCAATTGAATTAAATACCACATATTGCATTTAAATGGCGTTATTTATGGAACGAGAGGCTCGGATAATGAATGATCACGGTAGCTATAGATAAACTTCAAAATGTAATTCAAATACGGAGTCGAATTTTTAACCGTTTTGTAAAGGTCAAATTATAAAATTTTAGGGTCACCCGTGTTGACCTTTGATTAAAGAAACCATATTAATATCTTAAAAAGTAGATTTGAACATTCGAAGCGGTTTGAGAACGGTTCTAAAGTGTCCAAGTGTGAACATAATCTGATATTTCTAGTTCTACTAAAGATGTAAACAAAGCTTTATCGATGCTTAAAAAGTAGCTTTTATTGAAATCATTTCTTATGAACAACGTTTTTTTAAATTTACATCGAATATGTTAGCTATTTCTTGTTCCGTTTTTGCATCGGATGTGGTGTTTATCTCCCGCACCAGACTCTTTATATATGAGAGAATTTCATCGGTTCCAGATGGGTTGCAGCACGCGCACGCTTTTGGTTTTTCTTGATTACTTGCCATTAAAGAACAACCAAAACAATCGTATATCGCAACTTCACACCTCTTATCCGATCGCTTCTTATCTGGGGTGTCTCTTGATGAATGTCCTATATAAAGGAAATCATATTTAAGAGATTAACACTTGTTCATAGACAAAACGGAGCTTACTTATCGATTCCTTATCGTTTAAATAGGCCTAATCCACCAATAAACAAATTTACATACAAATATTAGAATAGGCTTAGCTGGATTCGCGAAGAACCTGGATTTCTTCAAATTGAAGAGTCAGCGACCAAATGAGTGAGACATTTAATAACCAGGGTTGCTACAAGTCCGGGAAAACAGGGAATTCAGGGAATTTAAAAATGAACCAAGAGGGTCAGGGAATTGAAAGATCTTTCAAGAAGCTAGGAAATTCCAATCATTAATTTGAAGCTGACCGTGTCAGTTGTATAGATTAGAATAAAGATACGCCCAAATGGTTTGGCGAACGCGATTATATAAAAAATAAAAGGTTAAAAATTGGGTGGTATTATCTTAAACGGTCAAGGAAAATCGTTGGTAAAGGTCAGGGGAAAAAACTGGAAAAGTCAGGGAATTTGAATCTGAGAAAACTGTGGCAATCCTGGCTTAACGGAGTTCCCACTTAAAATTAAGTTAATTAATCTCGAAAGACTTACGATCGTAGTTTCTCGATTGAGATAACACCGTCGTTACCATAATCAGAATTAAACTCAACCCGAAGAAATGGTAAAGGCACGGCATCTAGAAAAATAAAGGCGCGTAATTAATGGAACCCCTTAAAAAATGTTTTTATACAGTTTCTTAAAGTAGTCAACGCAACTGTCGATTCGATTCGGGCCCTACCTCGCAGATTTTGTTTTTTACATTTCATTTAAATACTCTACCATAGAAAAAACTAAGAAAAATCTTTCCCATTGAGGAAAAACTATTCTATTTGTTCAAACAATGACGTACCAAATTGGAAAACTAATTAAAAAATGCGCTAAATGCGTTTTAAGTTTTAATCCAATCGTCTTGAATTTCTAAATAGTACATTTAATCCTAATTTCATTTACCTTTCTTCGAAATTCGGAGTTTGAAATTAGAAAAATTATCTGGAACTGCGTTGGAAAACGTAGCGCTAAAACGTTCCGAACAATCGCTTATTTATTTTGGAAATTATGGCATTTGATATTCATTTTTCATGTCGAGTTTTTATTACAATTTTTTTTATCCATTGAATTTACAGTTTTATTAGTTTTTCCTACCTTTTTATTCCTATCTACATATTTTATAAAGTAGTGTAGCTTAATATAAGCAATGTTTCTCTAAGCCATTTAGGAAACGTAGTAGTCTTTACATGGTAATTTAGCAGTATTCACGAAATGATTTGTTTGAATTTCTATTATTTCAAATACTGAATTTGAAGAATTTTCCCCGTTTTCGTTACGTAAAGTTACTTACCTTGCTTTCGTTTCAAGTTTTAAATGAAATTTGAACTGAGCGAGAAATTGAGCGGAATTATGGTATAGTCCACTACTAACACGACGTTAAATATCCTCGGTTAAACTAGCGTATTGCGTGTCGAACAAATTGGCGTATGATATTAAGTTAAGAGTTTTTTTAATTTATTTGACGTTATTCATTTTAAAGCGAACACTATTATCCGAGTTTTTTTATTTATTTAAGCGTGAATTCCTTGTTACCCTATGGGTTTCAAACAGTCCTGGGATGAAATGGGGACCTTTTTGCAATGTATTAATCAATGTATTAATTAAAAAACAGCTGGGCTGCCCAACTAGAAGGGAAAGCTATTTTTGACGGATATTGCAACTCGGAATCGGCTGATGTTAAATTTTGAAATCAGCGCAATTCAGCCAAATCTTTGACAAAATATCAAATAGCTCCGATATTTTGTAAGAGGGGTATATGTAGTTGGCACCGAAGACCCGATTTAGTGAATTAATGGAATTAATTATAACTTTGTTATTTTCTATCCGATGTATATGTTGTTAGTACTCATTTTGAAGCTTTTAATGAGAGCTACAAGAATTTATTGTTAGATAATAGATTAATTTAAATGAAACTCGAATTTCTTGATGATCGAGGATAGAGTTGTTTGCTACGTGTAATAGTACTCGTGCTGAAAATTGCAGCTGTTCCCCGCGATGTACTCTTATTCGAGAGTGAATTATGTCGAAACAATGGGTTTATGAAACTCTACGTGTAATGTTCATCTCGCTTCAACTTTAATTAAATGATCGGGATGGAATTGTGCCCTAGCTCTATATTGTTCTTCTACCATACAATGGTATTATGACAAAATAGTCAAAGCTGAGGCGGAGTAATACGCCATGTTACACCTCGTAGGAATAAAAGTAGTCGTTGGCAACTTTGTGGATGTTTTTGGTCAGCGTATGTTACGCCAGTGAGCGACATGTTGAGTTATAGATTATTTTTTATTTATTAGTCTTGGAGAAGGTCAATTGATAATAATAATATTTCTCTAAGCCATGTAGGAAATGGACTAGTCTTTGCCAACTCCTAGTGTTGGATAAATAAAATACAAAGTATATAGGACTATTGACCGACCAAATTTTACACTTCCACTTATTTCGTAGATTTCGAGATCATTTTTAAGTTTATATCTATATTTGAACTTGCCCCTCGAGGGTCATCTTTTCCTTGTACACCGACGCGCAATGGATAGAACACTTTTACAGGCGTTGAATACAAAATGTACGAAGATGATCGCCCCTGGAATGCCCCAAATTATGTATTAATTTTGATAAAAGTATATTTTAAAATTTATAAATCGAAAGGTTTTCTAGGATAAGAACGTTTACAAATTTTTGATTTTTAACTTGGGATAATTTAACTCCAATGATATGGAATTTTTACGCAAACGTATAATAACTGAATATAATTAGTTTTATCCAATTATGGTTAGCGCAAACTCCAAGGACTATAGTCTATAAACAAAAACAGCCTTAATGAAAATATAGATTTCTTCAAAGGTTGTTACACAATCAAAAACAATTTTTGCAATAGAACAATTTTATTGATATATTTCCAACAATTAATACAAAATGTATTAGTAATTAACTTAAAGTTGCTTAAATATCGTATTATTAAATACCCTTAACCCACTCCCAAAAAATTAACATTAAGAAAGTATATATCTTAGACCGAGAAATTGATTACAATTTTTTTCAAATACACCCAATATATTTTTCAAACTAAATAAACCAAAAATTAAACTTTGCGCTAATGAATGTATCGAGACTGACAACTAGAGACTTTTAACCAAATATGGTAAAGAGACGGATTAAACAGACTCTAACAAGTCACGTGACTGTTTAGAATCCATTCCTGACTTGATTTCCAGAGCGCCGCCAATTTTAACTTCTACTGACCACTAGATGGCAGTCTCATTTAATCTATTCAATTGTTAGTAGAACTTAAAACAGCCCCGCTCTGGAAATAAAGCCCCAATAGCAAACAATCACGTGGTTTGGTAGTCTAACTTGTCTCCTTACTAACCTTGCTTTTAACCAGAGACAACTTAATAGATAAAGATGAATAACATTATCTGCCGTACATAAGCGTCCTCTAACGGTCGACATTGGAAAATTAGGAACTAACAAACCTCCCGCATGTTTGCTATAGAGGCAGACACGCGTTTTGTTTTGTTAGTTTCTCATTTTGCTACTGTTTCCCGTTAGAGGGCGCAGGGTTTCTTATTGATCGGTATCTATATATAGTTGTAAATTGTTAATAGCCCTAGCTGACGTTAATAAATGTTAATTAGGCCCACTCAGGTACATTGTTTGTGACTTTATCTCTGCAATCGCAGAAACCGAAAGCTTTTTTGCTTCTATTGTCATTTTCTCCATCAAAGATATTTAACCCTTCAACGAGTTCCGAAATATATTTCGCATATTTAGCGCAATAGGGTTTTTTTTTGCATTCGGTTTCTTTGCAATGGTCGTCTAAACGGCAAATGCATTTACATTGTTTTTTGAAAATGCACATTCTTCGAGTTAGTGCGGGGCAATTTAGATCTTCACATATCTTCTGTTTATCCTTATTTCTGCAGGCTGAAATTATAAGTCACAAATCCAAAAAATCAAATTAAAGAATTTTAATTATCGAAAAAAAAAAAAATGGTGACAGCCTCACTTGAATAAATTTAATTACAAGTTAATCATCATGGTTAATTGGTTATTATATTTTGGGTAAAGGAATAGTTCCAAGGGTTAGGTTTTTAAAACATAATTTTTCTTCAATTTCTCATGAAAACCGAATATAAATAGAGTACGCAAAAATTGGATTCTTGATCAAAAAAATGTTTCTAAAAACGCGCCTTATAGGACTTACTTTTCGTCAGAAGGCTTTGGTTTTTGGAAAATGTTACTGTCATCGTCATGACTAGAATTAAACTCAGTCCGTAGAAATACAGCATCTTTAAAAATAATAATTATGAAAATGTATCGTAGTTGATTTAATTTTTAAACTGTCTGAAACACGGCGTCATGATATACGGGTGTTAATGTCTGGTGATTATTACAAATAGATTTAAATTTTGAAAGAAAATAGCGAAGTAAACCAACGCTAGAATTAAATTTTGAAAGAGAATATCCGAGATGAAACTCGGTTATAATTAAAGTATTAAAGTTACCGTAATTTTGAATTACCGGGTAATTTAGCGTCACATGGTAATTTAGCAGTATTCACGAAATGATTTGGGTTTGAATTTCTATTATTTCAAATGCTGAATTTGAAGAATATTACCCTTTTTCGTTACGTAAAGTTACTTACCTTGCTTTCGAAATTTCAAGTTTTAAATGAAATTTGAACTGAGCGAGAAAGCGGAACTGTGGTCTAGACCTTTACTAACACGACGTTAAATATGCTCGGTTAAACTAGCGCATTGCGTGTCGAACAAATTAACGTTGATATTAAGTTTTTCATGTAGAGTTTTTTAATTTATTTAACGTTATTCATTTTAAAGCGAACACTACTATTCGAGTTTTTTATTTAAGCGTGAATTCCTTGTTACCCTATGGGTTTCAAACAGTCCTGGGATGAAATGGGAACCTTTTTGCAAGGTATTAATCAATGTATTCATTGAAAAACAGCTGGGCTGCCCAATTAGAAGGGAAGGCTATTTGTGACGGATATTACAACTCGGATTCGGCTGATATTAAATTCTGAAATCAGCGCAATTCAGCCAAATCTTCTGCAAAATCTTTTGTAAGAGGCGTATTTAAGACGCGATTTAGTGTATTAATGGATTTAATTATAACTTTATTATTTTCTATCCGATGTAGATGTTGTTAGTACTTATTTTGAAGCTGTTAATGAGATCTACACGAATCTATTGTTAGATAGAAGGTTAATTTCAATCAAACGCTAATTTCTTGGTTATTGAAGATAGAGTTGTTTGCTACGTGTAATAGTAGTCGTGCTGAAAATTGTAGCTGTTCCCCGCGATGTACTCGTATTCGAGAGTGAATTATGTCGAAACAATGGGTATACGAAACTCTTTGTTTAATGTTCATCTCGCTTCAACTTTAATTAAATGCTCGGGATGGAATTGTACGAGTCGCGCTTTTTGAAACTAACCCATACAGAGAGGGGTAGACAAGACCAGGGAGTAATAGACTTCAAAGGAGGGTTTCATCGGCTTCTGGTATTACAAATGAGAATGGGCTGAATTTTGAAATAAGCGAAATTCAGCCAAGCAGTAGGGTTTCCATGTAGTCCCTAGAATTTACCGAAGTTTCTGTTTTATAAGGAGGCCCCTCAACCACCTTAAAATAAGTATTCACACTATATTCCAAATCTTTAGGATAAATGTCTAGGGCTTGAGCTGTTTTTAAAGGGAGAATGCAACCTTAACAACTAGTGAATTTTTTTATCGATTCCTTATCGTTTAAATCGGCCTAATCGACCACTAACAAAAATTACAAACCAATATTTAACTAGATATAAATTTCAAACTTACCCTGAAAATAGGCTTAGTATAATTTCTTCGAATTGAAGGGTTGTTGCTGCGTTTTTTAAAGAACATTTTTGCAATACACACTTTTATTTCAAATACACTTGATACAATGTCATCAATCAAAACCTATTATTATTATCCATCAATTGACTTTTAGTTACGAATATATCAGATAACGGGGAAAACCACACCCCCCAAAATTAAATATTATAAAATTAGACCAATAATCTTATAACGAGGAATAGATTACAAAATATATTTTTCATATACATCCAATATATACTTCAAAATTTAATAAAACTGTCAAGCAAATGTATATGTTTAGATGTACAACACTAGGCCCGTTATTTCCATTTTGGTATATTATTGAGAATATGTCGAGTGCATTGACAGAAACCGAAATGTTTTTCGGTTCTGTTATCGTTATCGCCAAAGATCTTTTGAAGTTGTTCCGAAATATCATTTAACATCATTTTACCGCAAAATGTGTCATGTTTGCAATTATTAAATCCTTTGCAGTGAGCGTCTAAACGGCATACACATCGGCAACCGGCAGTTCCTCCCATTCTAATGCACTTTTTACGCGTTAATGGCGGGCAAATTAGCTCGTTACAGTTCTTCTCTAACCTCTTGTTCATTTTTTCCGAGAGCCTCTCGATTTTGCAATCTGTAAACAATTTCAATTGCAATATTAGGAAAATAGGCTTAGCTGAAATCATGGAGATCCTGAATTTCTTCGAATTGAAGGGTCAGCGACCAATCAGCAAATGCTCTCGTCGTTAAGGAGAAATCTCCGTGAGACTTTCAATAATATTTGATTGGTCCCTGACCCTTCAATGCGAAGAAATTCAGGATCTCCATGATTTCAGCTAAGCCTATTTTGGGGGTTTAAGATTCATTTCTAATTTAATTTAGTAAATTTTTTACTGGTAGATTAGGCCTATTTAAACAATCGATAAAAAAAAAAGTTTTATTAGGTCGTTTTCACCCAAATTACGAAGGTTTTGAACTAATTAGGACCTGCTGATGAGTTCAGAAAAATTCTAAAATCTCCGACCAGCGGAAATTCAACGTTAAAATCTCATAGACTTCGTCATTGTGTCTATAATCAAACCTAATATAATACCAATGGTATTTTAACTTTTACTTTTAGTATTTCTTTTCTGAACTCAGCAGGTCCTAAAATAGTTCATAATCATCGTTATTTTAGGGGAATAGATCGGTTAACGAAAACCCCCTCCCCTTAAAATTAAATTTCAGTTCGTAGATTAATCTCGAAAGACTTACCTTCGAGGATTATCGTTTTTGATAATACTATCGTTATCATTATTAGACTCAAGCTCAGCCCGAAGGAGTGGTTAAGACGCGACATCTAGAGAAATAAAGGTCGCGGAAACTCAAATTTAACCAAAGTTTAAAACTTAATTTAATCACTAACAAATCCATAACGGTCAATTAAATTTAGATTTGGAGAGTATTATCTCGTTTTCGTTAAGTAAAAGTAAGCAATAAACGTTCCGAACAATAGGCCATTTATTTTTGAAAATCTGACATGTGATATTATTTTTTTTTGTGTACAATTTTATTATCAATTTGTTTTCCCATTCAATTTAAAAGTTTATGACTTATGAATTTTCTATTCGATATACAATGAAACTCGGTTATAATTATTAGAGTACTAAAGTTACCGTAATTTTGAATTACCGGGTAATTTAGCGTCACATGGTAATTTAGCAGTATTCACGAAATGATTTGGGTTTGAATTTCTATTATTTCAAATGCTGAATTTGAAGAATATTACCCTTTTTCGTTACGTAAAGTTACTTACCTTGCTTTCGAAATTTCAAGTTTTAAATGAAATTTGAACTGAGCGAAAAATTGAGCGGAACTGTGGTCTAGACCTCTACTAACACGACGTTAAATATCCTCGGTTAAACTAGCGCATTGCGTGTTGAACAAATTGGCGTATGATATTAAGTTCTTCATGTAGAGTTTTTTAATTTATTTGACGTTTTTCATTTTAACGCGAACACTATTATCCGTTTTTTTTTTTTTATTTAAGCGTGAATTTCTTGTTACCCTATGGGTTTCAAACACTCCTGGGATGAAATGGGGACCTTTTTGCAATGTATTAATTAATGTATTAATTAAAAAACAGCTGGGCTGCCCAACTAGAAGGGAAAGCTATTTGTGACGGATATTACAACTCGGAATCGGCTGATATTAAATTTTGAAATCAGCGCAATTCAGCCAAATCTTTGACAAAATAGCTCCGATATTTTGTAAGAGGGGTATATGTAGTTGGCACCGAAGACCCGATTTAGTGAATTAATGGAATTAATTATAACTTTGTTATTTTCTATCCGATGTATATGTTGTTAGTACTCATTTTGAAGCTTTTAATGAGAGCTACAAGAATTTATTGTTAGATAATAGATTAATTTAAATGAAACTCGAATTTCTTGATGATCGAGGATAGAGTTGTTTGCTACGTGTAATAGTAGTCGTGCTGAAAATTGTAGCTGTTCCCCGCGATGTACTCGTATTCGAGAGTGAATTATGTCGAAACAATGGGTTTATGAAACTCTACGTGTAATGTTCATCTCGCTTCAACTTTAATTAAATGATCGGGATGGAATTGTGCCCTAGCTCTATATTGTTCTTCTACCATACAATGGTATTATGACAAAATAGTCAAAGCTGAGGCGGAGTAATACGCCATGTTACACCTCGTAGGAATAAAAGTAGTCGTTGGCAACTTTGTGGGTATTTTTTGTCAGCGTATGTTACGCCAGTGAGCGACATGTTGAGTTATAGATTTTTTTTTATTTATTAGTCTTGGAGAAGGTCAATTGATAATAATAATATTTCTCTAAGCCATGTAGGAAATAGACTAGTCTTTGCCAACTCCTAGTGTTGGATAAATAAAATACAAAGTATATAGGTATATTGACCGACCAAATTTTACACTTCCACTTATTTCGTAGATTTCGAGATCATTTTTAAGTTTATATCTATATTTGAACTTGCCCCTCGAGGGTCATCTTTTCCTTGTACACAGACGCGCAATGGATAGAACACTTTTACAGGCGTTGAATACAAAATGTACGAAGATGATCGCCCCTGGAATGCCCCAAATTATGTATTAATTTTGATAAAAGTATATTTTAAAATTTTCTTATAAATCGAAAGGTTTTCTAGGATAAGAACGTTTACAAATTTTTGATTTTTAACTTGGGATAATTTAACTCCAATGATATGGAATTTTTACGCAACCGTATAATAACTGAATATAATTAGTTTTATCCAATTATGGTTAACGCAAACTCCAAGGACTATAGTCCATAAACAAAAACAGCCTTAATGAAAATATAGATTTCTTCAAAGGTTGTCACTCAATCAAAAACAATTTTTGCAATAGAACAATTTTATTGATATATTTCCAAGAGTTAATACAAAATATATTAGCAATTAACTTAAAGTTGCTTAAATATCATATTATTAAATACCCTTAACCCACTCCCAAAAAATTAACATTAAGAAAGTATATATCTTAGGCCGAGAAATTGATAACAATTTTTTCAAATACACCCAATATATTTTTCAAACTAAATAAACCAAAAATTAAACTTTGCGCTAATGAATGTATCGAGACTGACAACTAGAGACTTTTAACCAAATATGGTAAAGAGACGGATTAAACAGACTCTAACAAGTCACGTGACTGTTTAGAACCCATTCCTGACTTGATTTCCAGAGCGCCGCCAATTTTAACTTCTACTGACCACTAGATGGCAGTCTCATTTAATCTATTCAATTGTTAGTAGAACTTAAAACAGCCCCGCTCTGGAAATAAAGCCCCAATAGCAAACAATCACGTGGTTTGGTAGTCTAACTTGTCTCCTTACTAACCTTGCTTTTAACCAGAGACAACTTAATAGATAAAGATGAATAACATTATCTGCCATACATAAGCGTCCTCTAACGGCCAACATTGGAAAAATTAGGAACTAACAAAACTACCGCTTGTCCGCTATAGAGGCAGACACGCGTTTTGTTTTGTTAGTTACTCTTTTTGCTAATGTTTCTGGTTAGAGGACCCGGGTTATCTTATTGATCTGTATCTATATATAGTTGTAAATTGTTAATAGCCCTAGCTGACGATAATATATGTTAATTAGGCCCAGTTAGGTACGTTATTTTTAACTGTATCTCCACATTCGCAGTAACCGAAAGCTTTGACGCTTCTGTTGTCATTTTCTCCATCAAAGATATTTAACGCTTCAACGATTTTCGAAAGATCTTTCCCGAATTTATTGCAAAAGGGTTTTGTTTCGCATTCGGTTTCTTTGCAATGGTCGTCTAAACGGCAAATGCATTTACAAAGTCTTTGGAAATAGCACTTTTTTCGAGTTAGTGCTGGGCAATTTAGATTTTCACAAATCTTCTGTTTATCCTTATTTCTGCAGGCTGAAATTATAAGTCACAAATCCAAAAAATTAAATTAAAGAATTTTAATTATCGAAAAAAAATGGTGACAGCCTCACTTGAATAAATTTAATTACAAGTTAATAATCATGGTTAATTGGTTAATATAATTTATGTAAAGGAATAGTTCCAAGGGTTAAGTTTTTAAAACCCAATTTTTCTTCAATTTCTCATGAAAACCGAATATAAATAGAATACGCAAAAATTGGATTCTTGATCAAAAAATGTTTCTAAAAACGCGCCTTAGGACTTACTTTTCGCCAGGATGTTTTCGTTTATGCATTCACATTGGTTTTGGAAATTGCACATTCTTTGAGTTTTTCGGGGGCAATTTAGATCTTCACATATCTTCTGTTTATCCTTATCTCTGCAGGCTGAAATTATACGTCACAAATCCAAAAAAATCAAATTAAAGAATTTTAATTATCGAAACAGAAAAAAAATGGTGACAGAATCACTTGAATAAATTTAATTACAAGTTAATCATCATGGTTAATTGGTTAATATAATTTGTGTAAAGGAATATTTCCAAGGGTTAGGTTTTTAAAACATAATTTTTCTTCAATTTCTCATGAAAACCGAATATAAATAGAGTACGCAAAAATTGGATTCTTGATCAAAAAAATGTTTCTAAAAACGCGCCTTATAGGACTTACTTTTCGCCAGAATGTTTTCGTTTTTGGAAAATGTTACTGTCATCGTCATGACTAGAATTAAACTCAGTCCATAGAAATACAGCATCTTTAAAAATAATAATTATGAAAATGTATCGTAGTTGATTTAATTTTTAAACTGTCTGAAACACGGCGTCATGATATACGGGTGTTAATGTCTGGTGATTATTACAAATAGATTTAAATTTTAAAAGAAAATATCGAAGTAAACCAACGCTAGAATTAAATTTTGAAAGAGAATATCCGAGAAGAAACTCGGTTATAATTAAAGTATTAAAGTTACCGTAATGTTGAATTACCGGGTAATTTAGCGTCACATGGTAATTTAGCAGTATTCACGAAATGATTTGGGTTTGAATTTCTATTATTTCAAATGCTGAATTTGAAGAATATTACCCTTTTTCGTTACGTAAAGTTACTTACCTTGCTTTCGAAATTTCAAGTTTTAAATGAAATTTGAACTGAGCGAGAAATTGAGCGGAACTGTGGTCTAGACCATTACTAACACGACGTTAAATATGCTCGGTTAAACTAGCGCATTGCGTGTCGAACAAATTAACGTTGATATTAAGTTTTTCATGTAGAGTTTTTTAATTTATTTAACGTTATTCATTTTAAAGCGAACACTACTATTCGAGTTTTTTATTTAAGCGTGAATTCCTTGTTACCCTATGGGTTTCAAACAGTCCTGGGATGAAATGGGAACCTTTTTGCAATGTATTAATCAATATATTGATTGAAAAACAGCTGGGCTGCCCAACAAGAAGGGAAGGCTATTTGTGACGGATATTACAACTCGGAATCGGCTGATATTAAATTTTGAAATCAGCGCAATTCAGCCAAATCTTCCGCAAAATCTTTTGTAAGAGGCGTATTTAAGACGCGATTTAGTGTATTAATGGATTTAATTATAACTTTATTATTTTCTATCCGATGTAGATGTTGTTAGTACTTATTTTGAAGCTGTTAATGAGATCTACACGAATCTATTGTTAGATAGAAGGTTAATTTCAATCAAACTCTAATTTCTTGGTTATTGAGGATAGAGTTGTTTGCTACGTGTAATAGTCGTGCTGAAAATTGTAGCTGTTCCCCGCGATGTACTCGTATTCGAGAGTGAATTATGTCGAAACAATGGGTTTACGAAACTCTTTGTTTAATGTTCATCTCGCTTCAACTTTAATTAAATGCTCGGGATGGAATTGTGCCCTGTATACTTTACTTCTGATATTATGACAAAATAGTCAAAGCTGAGGCGGAGTAACGCGCAATGTTATACCTCGTAGGAATAAAAGTAGTTGTTACCAAGTTCGTGGGTGACGAGTGTCGCTCATCTTCAGAGGCTTAAATTCTGGCGTATGATAATAATTTTTTGATGATTTTGTTTTTGGTTTGATTGACGTTTATTCATTTTAAAGTTAACACCCCTATAAGAGTTTTATTTTTAAGCGCGTAAATTTCTTGTTACCCCTTCAGTTTCAAGCAGTCCTGGATGGAATGGATTGGATCGAACTGATCTTGCGCAATTAGTTGTAGATCAATAATTAAAAGACCGAAATGGTCTGACGTACCTAGAAGCTGAGATAAAATCTACTAAAGTTGCCCGATTGACCTATTATTCATACCGTTTCCCCTTAATACGATAGATAATATATTAATTAAAAATCCAGTTGATCTGCCCAACTAGAAGGGAAGGCTATTTGTGACACGTATTACCAGAAGCCGATGAAACCCTCCTTTGAAGTCTACCACTCTATTGTTCCATATAGCGCTCCTCTCTGTATGGGTAAAATTGCCAATTTTACGAGTACGGAGGGATCCTACTTCATACCCCCCTGTCTACGGAAAATTACAAATTCTCTCTCTCCACAAACGACGACGTTTTTTTTACGAACTCCAAGGCTGCTATGAGATATTCGCTCGACGAACTCCCGCTCCGAAAATATCTACCGTTAGGAGGCGTACGAGTCGCGCTTTTTGAAACTAACCCATACAGAGAGGGGTAGACAAGACCAGGGAGTAATAGACTTCAAAGGAGGGTTTCATGGGCTTCTGGTATTACAAATGAGAATGGGCTGAATTTTGAAATAAGCGAAATTCAGCCGAGCAGTAGGGTTTTCATGTAGTCCCTAGAATTTACCGAAGTTTCTGTTTTATAAGGAGGCCCCTCAACCACCTTAAAATAAGTATTAACACTATATTCCAAATCTTTAGGATAAATGTCTATTTAGATGTCTAGGGCTTGAGCTGTTTTTAAAGGGAGAATGCAACCTTAACTAGTGAAATTTTTTTATCGATTCCTTATCGTTTAAATCGGCCTAATCGACCACTAACAAAAATTACAAACCAATATTTAACTAGATATAAATTTCAAACTTACCCGGAAAATAGGCTTAGCTGAATTTCTTCGAATTGAAGGGTTGTTGCTGCGTTTTTTAAAGAACATTTTTGCAATACACACTTTTATTTCAAATACACTTGATACAATGTCATCAATCAAAACCTATTATTATTATCCATCAATTGACTTTTAGTTACGAATATATCAGATAGCGGGAAAACCAAACCCCCCAAAATTAAATATTATAAAATTAGACCAATAATCTTAGATGTACAACATTAGGCCCGTTATTTCCATTTTGGTATATTATTTTGTATTCTCCCGTTAGTGCATCGACATGCGCCGAAATCTTTTTCGGTTCTGTTATCGTTATCGCCAAAGATCTTTTGAAGTTGTTCAGAAACATCATTTAACATTAGTTTGCCGCAATACGTATCGTATTTGCAATTATTATATCCTTTGCAGTGAGCGTCTAAACGGCATACACATCGACAACCGGTATTTTTTCCCAAACTAATGCACTTTTTACGCGTTAATGGCGGGCAAATTTGCTCGTTACAGTTCTTCTCTAACATCTTGTTCATTTTTTCCGTGAGCCTCTCGATTTTGCAGTCTGTAAACGATTTCAATTGCAATATTAGGAAAATAGGCTTAGCTGGATTCATGGAGATCCTGAATTTCTTCGCATTGAAGCGACCAATCAGCAAATGCTCTCGTCGTTAAGGAGAAATCTCCGTGAGATTTTTAATAACATTCGATTGATCGATGACTCTTCAATGGGGAAAAAATTCAGAATATCCATGATTTCAGCCAAGGAGGATAAGAGAAGCAGAGGAAATGTGGGGCTGCGTTGAGTTAGAGAGAGAAGAGCCAACCTCCCACTCGGGTGGAAAGGGGGATAGGAAATTCTCGAGGTAAACTCTTGTCACGTGGTCGCTAGCTAGCGCGTCTCATAAAGGATTCGTTTTACCCACGCGACAACATTTTACCACGAAACGTCTCTACCCCCGTTCTCCCAGAGTGGGAGTTTAGGCCGACGCAGTAGGAACCGCGCCGTCCCCACATTTCCTCTCCTTCTCTGATCCTCCTTGTTTCAGCTAAGCCTATTTTTGGGGTTTAAGATTTATTTCTAATTTAATTTAGCAACTTTTTACTGGTAGATTAGGCCCAAAAAAACACTTTATTAGGTCGTTTTCACCCAAATTACGAAGGTTTTGAACTAATTAGGACCTGCTGATGAGTTCTGAAAAATTCTACAATCTCCGACCAGCGGAAATTCAACGTTAAAATCTCATAGACTTCGTCATTGTGGCTATAATCGAACCTAATCTAATACCAATGGTATTTTAACATGGAAATTTCAAAATTTCAAACGTGTTTTTCTTTTAGTATTTCTTTTCACTCAGGAGGTCCTAAAATAGTTCATAATCATCGTTATTTTAGGGGAATAGATCAGTTAACGAAAACCCCCTCCCCTTAAAATTAAATTTCAGTTCGTAGATTAATCTCGAAAGACTTACCCTCGTGGATTATCGTTTTTGATAATACTATCGTTATCATTATTAGACTCAAGCTCAGCCCGAAGAAGTGGTTAAGACGCGGCATCTTGAGAAATAAAGGTCGCGGAAACTCAAATTTAACCCAAGTTTAAAACTTAATTTAATCACTAACAAATCCATAACGGTCGATTAAATTTAGATTTGGAGAATATTATCTCGTTTTCGTTAAGTAAAAGTAAGCAATAAACGTTCCGAACAATAGGCCATTTATTTTTGAAAATCTGACATGTGATATTAATTTTTTTGTGTACAATTTTATTATCAATTTGTTTTCCCATTCAATTTAAAAGTTTGACTTTACGAATTTTCTATTCGATATACAATGAAACTCGGTTATAATTATTAGAGTTCTAAAATTACCATAATTTTGAATTACCTCGTAATTTAGCGTCACACGGTAATTTATCAGAATTCACGAAATGATTTGTTTGAATTTCTATTATTTCAAATACTGAATTTGAAGAATTTTCGCCGTTTTCGTTATGTAAAGTTACTTACCTTGCTTTCGAAATTTCAAGTTTTAAATGAAATATGAATAGCGCGAGATATTAATCTGAACTGTGGTGTAGACCTCTACTAACATGACGTTAAATACCCTCTGAATGTCGAACAAAACACTTAAGTTCTGGCGTGTGATATTAAAATTTTTGAGTTTGATTGATGTTTATTCATTTTAAAGTTAACACCCCTATACGAGTTCTTTTTAAAGGGAGAAGGAAATAAGGCCGAAAACAACCTGTTTTTAGTCGATTAGGAATGCTAAAATAATGAGAAAAACAATAATATAACTCACCAAAAATATTTCTTTATTTTATAATCAATAAGTTCCGATGCTAAGCCTAGGCTGCCTAGCTCGGTGAACTAGGCTAGCACGACCTGTATTTTTTTTTTAATATTCGCGGCTGTTCTTGTCGCCAATCACGAGCGAGAACGCGTATTTTTAAAATACGTGTACTCGCTCGTGATTGGCGACTAGACGGGGAAATTAAAAAAAAAAAAAAAAATACGGCTCGTGCTTGCCTAGTTAGCCGAGCTAGGCAGCCAAGGCTTAGCATCTGCAAGTTTCGGAACTCTTAAAATTGATTATAAAATAACGAAATATTTTTGGTGAGTTATATTATTGTTTTTCTCATTATTTTAGCATTCTTAATCGATTAAAAATAGGTTGTTTTGGCCTTTAATTCTCCATTTAAGGATAGGGTTGTTTCCTACGTAGGCGTGCGGAAAACTGCAGAGATGTACTCGTATTCGAGAGTGCATTATCGAAACAATGGGTTTACAAAACACTACGTGTAATGATCATCTCGCTTCAACTTTAATTAAATGCTCGGGATAAAATTGAGCCCGGTATATTTACTTCTGCCTTACAATGATATTATGACAAAATAGTCAAAGCAGAGGCGGAGTAACGCGCTATGTTACGCCTCGTAGGAATAAAAGTAGTTTTTACCAAGTTCGTGGGTATGCTGCACGCGGTGACGAGTGTCGCTCATCTTCAAAGGCTTAAATTCTCGCGTATGATAATTTTTTGATGATTTTTTTTTAGTTTGATTGACGTTTATTCATTTTAAAGTTAACACCCCTATACGAGTTTTATTTTTAAACGTAAATTTCTTGTTACCCCCTTGAGTTTCAAACAGTCCTGGATGGAATGGATTGGAAACCGATAATATATTAATTAAAAACCCAGTTGGTCTGCCCAACTAGAAGAGAAGGCTATTTGTGACACATATTACAAATGAGAATGGGCTTATATTAAATTTTGGAAATTATGGCATTTGATATTCATTTTTCATGTCGAGTTTTTATTACAATTTTTTTTTATCCATTGAATTTACAGTTTTATTAGTTTTTCCTACCTTTTTATTCCTATATACATATTTTATAAAGTAGTATAGCTTAATATAAGCAATGTTTCTCTAAGCCATTTAGGAAACGTAGTAGTTTTTGGTGTATTAAAAATGGATAAAATATATTGACAAAAATATATTTTAAAATTTTCTTTGAACTCGAAAAGTTTTCTAGGATAAGAACGTTTACAAATTTTTGATTTTTAACTCGGGATAGTTTAACTCCAATGATATGGAAATTTTACGCAAACGTATAATAACGGAATATAATTAGTTTTGTCCAAGCACTAGTCTATAAACAGTAACAGCCTTAATGAAAAAGGTTGTCACTCAATCAAAAACAATTTTTGCAATAGAACAATTTTATTGATATATTTCCAACAATTAATACAAAATATATAGAGACTTTTAACCAAATATAGTAAAGAGACTGATTAAACAGACTCTAACAAGCCACGTGACTGTTTAGAATCCTGACTTGATTTCCAGAGCGCCGCCAATTTTAACTTCTACTGACTACTAGATGGCAGTCACATTTAATCTCCTGGCGCCATCTATTCAATTGTTAAAACTTAAAACAGCCCCGCTCTGGAAATCAAGCCCCAATAGCAAACAATCACGTGGTTTGGTAGTCTAACTTGTCTCCTTACTAACCTCTCTTTTAACCAGAGACAGCTTAATAGATTAATATGAATAACATTATCTGCCGTACATAAGCGTCCTCTAACGGCCAACATTGGAAAAATTAGGAACTACCAAAACTCCCGCTTGTCCGCTATAGAGGCAGACACGCGTTTTGTTTTGTTAGTTTCTCTTTTTGCTACTGTTTGCCGTTAGAGGACGCGGGTTTTCTTATTGATCTGTATCTATATATAGTTGTAAATTGTTAATAGCCCTAGCTGATTATAATATAAATGTTAATTAGACTCAGTTAGGTACGTTATTACTAACTGTATCTTTACATTCGCAGTAACCGAAAGCTTTGACGCTTCTGTTGTCATTTTCTCCATCAAAGGTGTTTAACTCTTCAACTTAATGCCACTTATCTTTCGCAATTTTTCTGCAGAAGGTTTTTTTTTGGCATACCATTTCTTTGCAATGGTCGTCTAAACGGCAAAAGCATTTACAATGCCTTTTGTAATAACACATTTTTCGAGTTAGTGCGGGGCAATTTAGATCTTCACATGTCTTCGGTTTATCCCTAATTTTGCAGGCTGAAATTATAAGTCACAAATCCAAAAAATCAAATTAAAGAATTTCAATTATATAAAAAAAAAAAAAAAATGGTGACAGCCTCACTTGAATAAATTTAATTACAAGTTAATCATCATGGTTAAAACCCGCTTACTATATTTTTGGCAAGATCTTTCAAATATTAATTATATCAAAGGTCTATCACTTTATTCAATTAAAGTAAACAACGCCACGTAGCTTAAGACTATCAGCAAACGTCCAGTTTTACGTCATAGCCCATTACTTAAAAATAGCCAAAAAAGACATCACCCCCTGTCTCGTTCGAGTGGTTTCGACTCTTCCTCTATATTTTGAGTCGGGAGAGAATGACGGAATCTAGGCCACATTGTCTTCTCCAACTCCGGAATGTCTCTAAAGAGTGGCGCGGCTTCCTATTTCACTATTTACACGGCGACTGCGGCCGCTAGAGTGATGTCTCGAATCGGAATCTGGGGCTACATTTACTTGGCCTTTGCTGATAATATTATGGTATGGTGGGTCGTTTATATGAACCATATAACAAAGCTATAACCAAACCTTCGAAATTTCAACACCGAAAACTCTTAATGATTCTCTTTTGGAATTAAAATAAATTATCCTATATAAATTAAAATAAATAGTTTTTTCACGCTTTTAACTTTCGCTTTTAAGAGAAAACCTAAATATCAAATTTATTTTGATATCCGCTTCTCTATCAATCACATGACGTAGGTTAAACGAAGAGCTTAATTTAAGTTTCAACTTGTTTTTGACGCAAAAATTGGATTCTTGATCAAAAAGAAATGTTTCTAAAAATGCGCCTTAGGACTTACTTTTCGCCAGAATGTTTTCGTTTTTGGAAAATGTTACTGTCATCGTCATGACTAGAATTAAACTCAGTCCATAGAAATACAGCATCTTTAAAAATAATAATTATGATAATGTATCGTAGTTGATTTAATTTTTAAACTGTCTGAAACAGGGCATCATGTTTTACGGGTGTTAATGTCTGGTGATTATTACGAATAGATTCAAATTTTAAAAGAAAATAGCGAAGTAAACCAACGCTAGAATTAAATTTTGAAAGAGAATATCCGAGATGAAACTCGGTTATAATTAAAGTATTAAAGTTACCGTAATTTTGAATTACCGGGTAATTTAGCGTCACATGGTAATTTAGCAGTATTCACGAAATGATTTGTTTGAATTTCTATTATTTCAAATACTGAATTTGAAGAATTTTCCCCGTTTTCGTTATGTAAAGTTACTTACCTTGCTTTCGAAATTTCAAGTTTTAAATGAAATTTGAACAGAGCGAGAAATTGAGCGGAATTATGGTATAGTCCACTACTAACACGACGTTAAATATCCTCGGTTAAACTAGCGCATTGCGTGTCGAACAAATTGGCGTATGATATTAAGTTTTTCATGTAGAGTTTTTTAATTTATTTGACGTTATTCATTTTAAAGCGAACACTACTATTCGAGTTTTTTATTTAAGCGTGAATTTCTTGTTATCCTATGGGTTTCAAACAGTCCTGGGATGAAATGGGAACTTTTTTGCAATGTATTCATTAATGTATTAATTAAAAAATAGCTGGGCTGCCCAACTAGAAGGGAAAGCTATTTGTGACGGATATTACAACTCGGAATCGGCTGATATAAAATTTTGAAATCAGCGCAATTCAGCCAAATCTTTGACAAAATAGCTCCGATATTTTGTAAGAGGGGTAAATGTAGTTGGCACCGAAGACCCGATTTAGTGAATTAATGGAATTAATTATAACTTTGTTATTTTCTATCCGATGTAGATGTTGTCAGTACTCATTTTGAAGCTGTTAATGAGATCTACAAGAATTTATTGTTAGATAATAGATTAATTTAAATGAAACTCGAATTTATTGTTGATCGAGGATAGATTTGTTTGCTACGTGTAATAGTAGTCGTGCTGAAAATTGCAGCTGTTCCCCGCGATGTACTCGTATTCGAGAGTGAATTATGTCGAAACAATGGGTTTATGAAACTCTACGTGTAATGTTCATCTCGCTTCAACTTTAATTAAATGATCGGGATGGAATTGTGCCCTGTGTACTGTTCTTCTACCATACAATGATATTATGACAAAATAGTCAAAGTTGAGGCGGAGTAATACGCCATGTTACACCTCGTAGGAATAAAAGAAGTCGTTGCCAACTTCATGGCTGATTTTGGTCAGCGTATGTTACGCCAGTGAGCGACATGTTTAGTTATGGTTTATTTTTTATTTATTAGTCTTGGACATGGAATAATAAGCACAGGAATAGAAATGAAGCGCCGAGCTCTAAGCGGGTATCTATGCCAACTCCCACAAACGGGGGAAAGGGGTGGGTTGAAATTTTAGGGGGTCGCAGTAGGGTATAGAACATCACGTGATAAATCAACTACTATCGCGCCATCCAGATTTTAAAAATAATTTTACGATCTGGAATTTGAAGGTTCGGAACGTACCAACGGCTGTCTTCAGTTTTAAATTTTAGTATTCAATAACAATGGTAAAATGTTTAGTTTTGGGGTTTTTTGTGTGTAAAATATCTCTTTTTCTAAAATAAGCACGTGAAAACTGAAGATCCAGGTGCGCTTAGCGGGAGATAGTTTGGGGTTTCATAGAGCCACGTGGGATGAGGGGTTTAAGAGTGACGTCAAACCCTTTTCTACCCCTTTCTTGGACCACGTTGGTCACGGTACGCGGAAAAAAAAAAAATCCAATATTGTTTCCCTCTATGGTAAGAGGGCGACAAATGATGTGTCTCAAAGCACGTCACAAATATTTTACCCCAGGTCCCCTTTTTGTTCCCCCCCCCCCTAACACTCCCGTCTGTGGGTGGTGAGCCTCTCGGATAGGGTCGGTATTGTGTTCCCATTTCTATTCCTTTGCTTATTATTCCATGTCTTAGAGAAGGTCAATTGATAATAATAATATTTCTCTAAGCCATGTAGGAAATGGACTAGTCTTTGCCAACTCCTAGTGTTGGATAAATAAAATATAAAGTATATAGGACTATTGACCGACCAAATTTTACACTTTCACTTATTTCGTAGATTTCGAGTTCATTTTTAAGTTTATATCTCTATTTGAACTTGCCCCTCGAGGGTCATCTTTTCCTTGTACACCGACGCGCGATGGATAGAACACTTTTACAGGCGTTGAATACAAAATGTACGAAGATGATCGCCCCTGGAATGCCCCAAATTATGTATTAATTTTGATAAAAATATATTTTAAAATTTTCTTATAAATCGAAAGGTTTTCTAGGATAAGAACGTTTACAAATTTTTGATTTTTAACTTGGGATAATTTAACTCCAATGATATGGAATTTTTACGCAAACGTATAATAACTGAATATAATTAGTTTTATCCAATTATGGTTAACGCAAACTCCAAGGACTATAGTCTATAAACAAAAACAGCCTTAATGAAAATATAGATTTCTTCAGAGGTTGTCACTCAATCAAAAACAATTTTTGCAATAGAACAATTTTATTGATATATTTCCAACAATTAATACAAAATATATTAGCAATTAGCTTAAAGTTGCTTAAATATACTTATTATTAAATACCCTTAACCCATTCCCAAAACATAGCATAAAGAAAGTATATATCTTAGGCAGAGAAATTGATTACAATTTCTTTCAAATACACCCAATATATTTTTCAAACTAAATAAACCAAAAATTAAACTTTGCGCTAATGAATATATCGAGACTGATAACTAGAGACTTTTAACCAAGAGACGGATTAAACAGACTC
This sequence comes from Odiellus spinosus, assembly GCA_963920705.1. Lineage (NCBI taxonomy): Eukaryota > Metazoa > Arthropoda > Arachnida > Opiliones > Phalangiidae > Odiellus > Odiellus spinosus. The sequence continues at coordinate 18,449,964 of OY987233.1, read as the reverse complement.
TAACAAGCCACGTGATTGTTTAGAATCCTGACTTGATTTCCTGTGCGCCGCCATTTTAACTTCTACTGACAACTAGATGGCAGTCACATTTAATCTCCTGGCGCCATCTATTCAATTGTTAGTAGAACTTAAAATCAGCCCCGCTCTGGAAATCAAGCCCCATAGCAAACAATCACGTAGTTTGGTAGTCCGTTTAATTTGTCACCTTACTAACCTTGCTTCTAACCAGAGACAACTTAATAGATAAAGATGAATAACATTATCTGCCATACATAAGCGTCCTCTAACGGTCAACATTGGAAAATTAGGAACTAACAAACCTCCCGCATGTTTGCTATAGAGGCAGACACGCGTTTTGTTTTGTTAGTTTCTCATTTTGCTACTGTTTCCCGTTAGAGGGCGCAGGGTTTCTTATTGATCGGTATCTATATATAGTTGTAAATTGTTAATAGCCCTAGCTGACGTTAATAAATGTTAATTAGGCCCACTCAGGTACATTGTTTGTGACTTTATCTCTGCAATCGCAGAAACCGAAAGCTTTTTTGCTTCTATTGTCATTTTCTCCATCAAAGACATTTAACCCTTCAACGAGTTTCGAAAGATGTTTCGCGAATTTATTGCAAAAAGGTTTTTTTTTGCATTCGGTTTCTTTGCAATGGTCGTCTAAACGGCAAATGCATTTACATTGGTTTTGGAAAATGCACATTCTTCGAGTTATTGCGGGGCAATTTAGATTTTCACATATCTTCTGGTTATCCTTATTTTTGCAGGCTGAAATTATAAGTCACAAATCCAAAAAATTAAATTAAAGAATTTTAATTATCGAAGAAAAAAAAAAATGGTGACAGAATCACTTGAATAAATTTAATTACAAGTTAATAATCATGGTTAATTGGTTATTATATTTTGTGTAAAGGAATAGTTCCAAGGGTTAGGTTTTTAAAACATAATTTTTCTTCAATTTCTCATGAAAACCTAATATAAATAGAGTACGCAAAAATTGGATTCTTGATCAAAAAAAGTTTCTAAAAGCGCGCCTTAGGACTTACTTTTCGCCAAAATGTTTTCGTATTTGGAACATGTTACTGTCATCGTCATGATTAGAATTAAACTCATTCCAAAGAAATACAGCATCTTTAAAAATAATAATTATGATAATATATCGTAGTTGATTTAATTTTTAAACCCTCTGAAACAGGGCATCGTGATATACGGGTGTTAATGTCTGGTGATTATTACAAATAGATTTAAATTTTGAAAGAAAATAGCGAAGTAAACCAACGCTAGTATTAAATTTTGAAAGAGAATATCCGAGATGAAACTCGGTTATAATTAAAGTATTAAAGTTACCGTAATTTTGAATTACCGGGTAATTTAGCGTCACATGGTAATTTAGCAGTATTCACGAAATGATTTGGGTTTGAATTTCTATTATTTCAAATGCTGAATTTGAAGAATATTACCCTTTTTCGTTACGTAAAGTTACTTACCTTGCTTTCGAAATTTCAAGTTTTAAATGAAATTTGAACTGAGCGAGAAATTGAGCGGAACTGTGGTCTAGACCTTTTCTAACACGACGTTAAATATGCTCGGTTAAACTAGCGCATTGCCTGTCGAACAAATTGGCGTATGATATTAAGTTTTTCATGTAGAGTTTTTTAATTTATTTGACGTTATTCATTTTAAAGCGAACACTACTATTCGAGTTTTTTATTTAAGCGTGAATTCCTTGTTACCCTATGGGTTTCAAACAGTCCTGGGATGAAATGGGAACCTTTTTGCAATGTATTAATTAATGTATTAATTAAAAAACAGCTGGGCTGCCCAACTAGAAGGGAAAGCTATTTGTGACGGATATTACAACTCGGAATCGGCTGATATAAAATTTTGAAATCAGCGCAATTCAGCCAAATCTTTGACAAAATAGCTCCGATATTTTGTAAGAGGGGTATATGTAGTTGGCACCGAAGACCCGATTTAGTGAATTAATGGAATTAATTATAACTTTGTTATTTTCTATCCGATGTAGATGTTGTCAGTACTCATTTTGAAGCTTTTAATGAGATCTACAATAATTTATTGTTAGATAATAGATTAATTTAAATGAAACTGGAATTTCTTGTCGATCGAGGATAGAGTTGTTTGCTACGTGTAATAGTAGTCGTGCTGAAAATTGCAGCTGTTCCCCGCGATGTACTCGTATTCGAGAGTGAATTATGTCGAAACAATGGGTTTTCGAAACTCTACGTGTAATGTTCATCTCGCTTCAACTTTAATTAAATGATCGGGATGGAAAAGCTTGTGCCCTGTGTACTGTTCTTCTACCATACAATGAAATTATGACAAAATAGTCAAAGCTGAGACGGAGTAATACGCCATGTTACACCTCGTAGGAATAAAAGAAGTCGTTGCCAACTTCATGGCTGATTTTGGTCAGCGTATGTTACGCCAGTGAGCGACATGTTTTGTTATGGATTATTTTTTATTTATTAGTCTTGGAGAAGGTCAATTGATAATAATAATAACTCTTTAAGCAATGGTCTAGTCTTTGCCAACTCCTAGTGTTGGATCAAAAATAAATAAAATACAAAGTATATAGGACTATTGACCGACCAAATTTTACACTTTCTCTTATTTCGTAGATTTCGAGTTCATTTTTAAGTTTATATCTATATTTGAACTTGCCCCTCGAGGGTCATCTTTTCCTTGTACACCGACGCGCAATGGATAGAACACTTTTACAGGCGTTGAATACAAAATGTACGAAGATGATCGCCCCTGGAATGCCCCAAATTATGTATTAATTTTGATAAAAATACATTTTAAAATTTTCTTATAAATCGAAAGGTTTTCTAGGATAAGAACGTTTACAAATTTTTGATTTTTAACTTGGGATAATTTAACTCCAATGATATGGAATTTTTACGCAAACGTATAATAACTGAATATAATTATTTTTATCCAATTATGGTTAACGCCAACTCCAAGGACTATAGTCTATAAACAAAAACAGCCTTAATGAAAATATAGATTTCTTCAAAGGTTGTCACTCAATCAAAAACAATTTTTGCAATAGAACAATTTTATTGATATATTTCCAACAATTAATACAAAATATATTAGCAATTAGCTTAAAGTTGCTTAAATATACTTATTATTAAATACCCTTAACCCATTCCCAAAAAATTAACATAAAGAAAGTATATATCTTAGGCAGAGAAATTGATTACAATTTCTTTCAAATACACCCAATATATTTTTCAAACTAAATAAACCAAAAATTAAACTTTGCGCTAATGAATATATCGAGACTGATAACTAGAGACTTTTAACCAAGAGACGGATTAAACAGACTCTAACAAGCCACGTGATTGTTTAGAATCCTGACTTGATTTCCTGTGCGCCGGCATTTTAACTTCTACTGGCAACTAGATGGCAGTCACATTTAATCTCCTGGCGCCATCTATTCAATTGTTAGTAGAACTTAAAATCAGCCCCGCTCTGGAAATCAAGCCCCATAGCAAACAATCACGTAGTTTGGTAGTCCGTTTAATTTGTCTCCTTACTAACCTTGCTTTTAACCAGAGACAACTTAATAGATAAAGATGAATAACATTATCTGCCATACATAAGCGTCCTCTAACGGCCAACATTGGAAAAATTAGGAACTACCAAAACTCCCGCTTGTCCGCTATAGAGGCAGACAAGCGTTTTGTTTTGTTAGTTTCTCTTTTTGCAACTGTTTGCCGTTAGAGGACCCGGGTTATCTTATTGATCTGTATCTATATATAGTTGTAAATTGTTAATAGCCCTAGCTGACGTTAATAAATGTTAATTAGACCCAGTTAGGTACGTTATTACTAACTGTATATTTACATTCGCAGTAACCGAAATCTTTGACGCTTCTGTTGTCATTTTCTCCATCAAAGATATTTAACCCTTCAACGTATTTCGAATGAACTTTCGTGTATTTACGGCAAAAGGGTTTTTTTTTGCATTCGGTTTCTTTGCAATGGTCGTCTAAACGGCAAATGCATTTACATTGGTTTTTGAAAATGCACATTCTTCGAGTTATTGCGGGGCAATTTAGATTTTCACATATCTTTTCCTTATCTCTGCAGGCTGAAATTATAATTCACAAATCCAAAAAATTAAAGAATTTATCGAAAAAAAAAAAAAAAAAAATGGTTACAGCCTCACTTGAATAAATTTAATTAAAAGTTAATCATCATGGTTAAAACCCGCTTTTTCTTCAATTTCTCATGAAAACCGAATATAAATAGAGTACTATATCTTTGGTAAGATCTTTCAAATATTAATTATTTCAAAAGTCTATCACTTTATTCAATAAAAGCAAACAACGTCACGTATCAGGAAAGGTCTGGTTTGACGTCATAGCCCATCACTTAAAAATAACTAAAAAAGTCATCACCCCTGTCTGGTTCGAGTGGTTTGAACTCTTCCTCTATATTTTGAGTCGGGAGAGAGGGACAGAATCTAGGCGGGCCGTGCTTGGCCATATAGTCATCCCCCAACTCCGTAATTTATCTAAAGAGTGGCGCTTCCGATTTCACTATTTACACGGCGACTGCGGCCGCTAGAGTGTCTCGAATCAGAATCTGCCGGATCATTTACCCGGCCCTTTGCTGATAGTATTAAGCTAGATGGCGTTGATTACTTTTATGGACTAAGTGATAGACTTTTGATTATATGTATAGGAACCATATAACAAAGCTGTAACCAAACCTTCGAAATTTAAACGCCGAAAACTCTTAATGATTCTATTTTGGAATTAAAATAAATTATCCTATATAAATTAAATATCTAATTTATTTTGATATCCGCTTCTTTGTCAGTCGACGTAGGTTAATCGAATACCTTAATTTAAGTTTCACCTTGTTTTTGACGCAAAAATTTGATTCTTGATCAAAAAGAAACGTTTCTAAAAACGCGCCTTAGGACTTACTTTTCGATAGACTCTCAGAAAATTTTACTGTCATCGCCATGGCTAGAATTAAACTCAGTCCAAAAAAATACAGCATCTTTAAAAATAATAATTATGATAATGTATCGTAGTTGATTTAATTTTTAAACTGTCTGAAACACGGCGTCATGATATACGGGTATTAATGTCTGGTGATTATTACAAATAGATTTAAATTTTGAAAGAAAATAGCGAAGTAAATAACCCTAGAATTAACTTTTGAAAGAGAATATCCGAGATGAAACTTGGTTATAATTACAGTATTAAAGTTACCGTAATTTTTAAATACCGCGTAAATTAACGTCACACGGTAATTTAGCAGTATTCACGAAATGATTTGTTTGAATTTCTATTATTTCAAATATTGAATTTGAAGATTTTTCCCCGTTTTCGTTACGTAAAGTTACTTACCTTGCATTCGAAATTTTAAGTTTTAAATTAAATTTGAACTGAGCGAAAAATTGAGCGGAACTGTGGTCTAGACCTCTACTAACACGACGTTAAATATCCTCGGTTAAACTAGCGCATTGCGTGTTGAACAAATTGGCGTATGATATTAAGTTCTTCATGTAGAGTTTTTTAATTTATTTGACGTTTTTCATTTTAAAGCGAACACTATTATCCGTTTTTTTTTTTATTATTATTTAAGCGTGAATTTCTTGTTACCCTATGGGTTTCAAACACTCCTGGGATGAAATGGGGACCTTTTTGCAATGTATTAATTAATGTATTAATTAAAAAACAGCTGGGCTGCCCAACTAGAAGGGAAAGCTATTTGTGACGGATATTACAACTCGGAATCGGCTGATATAAAATTTTGAAATCAGCGCAATTCAGCCAAATCTTTGACAAAATAGCTCCGATATTTTGTAAGAGGGGTATATGTAGTTGGCACCGAAGACCCGATTTAGTGAATTAATGGAATTAATTATAACTTTGTTATTTTCTATCCGATGTATATGTTGTTAGTACTCATTTTGAAGCTTTTAATGAGAGCTACAAGAATTTATTGTTAGATAATAGATTAATTTAAATGAAACTCGAATTTCTTGATGATCGAGGATAGAGTTGTTTGCTACGTGTAATAGTAGTCGTGCTGAAAATTGTAGCTGTTCCCCGCGATGTACTCGTATTCGAGAGTGAATTATGTCGAAACAATGGGTTTATGAAACTCTACGTGTAATGTTCATCTCGCTTCAACTTTAATTAAATGATCGGGATGGAATTGTGCCCTAGCTCTATATTGTTCTTCTACCATACAATGGTATTATGACAAAATAGTCAAAGCTGAGGCGGAGTAATACGCCATGTTACACCTCGTAGGAATAAAAGTAGTCGTTGGCAACTTTGTGGGTGTTTTTTGTCAGCGTATGTTACGCCAGTGAGCGACATGTTGAGTTATAGATTATTTTTTATTTATTAGTCTTGGAGAAGGTCAATTGATAATAATAATATTTCTCTAAGCCATGTAGGAAATGGACTAGTCTTTGCCAACTCCTAGTGTTGGATAAATAAAATACAAAGTATATAGGACTATTGGCCGACCAAATTTTACACTTCCACTTATTTCGTAGATTTCGAGATCATTTTTAAGTTTATATCTATATTTGAACTTGCCCCTCGAGGGTCATCTTTTCCTTGTACACCGACGCGCGATGGATAGAACACTTTTACAGGCGTTGAATACAAAATGTACGAAGATGATCGCCCCTGGAATGCCCCAAATTATGTATTAATTTTAATAAAAGTATATTTTAAAATTTTCTTATAAATCGAAAGGTTTTCTAGGATAAGAACGTTTACAAATTTTTGATTTTTAACTTGGGATAATTTAACTCCAATGATATGGAATTTTTACGCAAACGTATAATAACTGAATATAATTAGTTTTATCCAATTATGGTTAGCGCAAACTCCAAGGACTATAGTCTATAAACAAAAACAGCCTTAATGAAAATATAGATTTCTTCAAAGGTTGTTACACAATCAAAAACAATTTTTGCAATAGAACAATTTTATTGATATATTTCCAACAATTAATACAAAATGTATTAGTAATTAACTTAAAGTTGCTTAAATATCGTATTATTAAATACCCTTAACCCACTCCCAAAAAATTAACATTAAGAAAGTATATATCTTAGACCGAGAAATTGATTACAATTTTTTTCAAATACACCCAATATATTTTTCAAACTAAATAAACCAAAAATTAAACTTTGCGCTAATGAATGTATCGAGACTGACAACTAGAGACTTTTAACCAAATATGGTAAAGAGACGGATTAAACAGACTCTAACAAGTCACGTGACTGTTTAGAATCCATTCCTGACTTGATTTCCAGAGCGCCGCCAATTTTAACTTCTACTGACCACTAGATGGCAGTCTCATTTAATCTATTCAATTGTTAGTAGAACTTAAAACAGCCCCGCTCTGGAAATAAAGCCCCAATAGCAAACAATCACGTGGTTTGGTAGTCTAACTTGTCTCCTTACTAACCTTGCTTTTAACCAGAGACAACTTAATAGATAAAGATGAATAACATTATCTGCCATACATAAGCGTCCTCTAACGGCCAACATTGGAAAAATTAGGAACTAACAAAACTCCCGCTTGTCCGCTATAGAGGCAGACACGCGTTTTGTTTTGTTAGTTACTCTTTTTGCTAATGTTTCTGGTTAGAGGACCCGGGTTATCTTATTGATCTGTATCTATATATAGTTGTAAATTGTTAATAGCCCTAGCTGACGATAATATATGTTAATTAGGCCCAGTTAGGTACGTTATTTTTAACTGTATCTCCACATTCGCAGTAACCGAAAGCTTTGACGCTTCTGTTGTCATTTTCTCCATCAAAGATATTTAACGCTTCAACGATTTTCGAAAGATCTTTCCCGAATTTATTGCAAAAGGGTTTTGTTTCGCATTCGGTTTCTTTGCAATGGTCGTCTAAACGGCAAATGCATTTACAAAGTCTTTGGAAATAGCACTTTTTTCGAGTTAGTGCGGGGCAATTTAGATTTTCACAAATCTTCTGTTTATCCTTACTTTTGCAGGCTGAAATTATAAGTCACAAATCCAAAAAATTAAATTAAAGAATTTTAATTATCAAAAAAAAATGGTGACAGCCTCACTTGAATAAATTTAATTACAAGTTAATAATCATGGTTAATTGGTTAATATAATTTATGTAAAGGAATAGTTCCAAGGGCTAGGTTTTTAAAACCCAATTTTTCTTCAATTTCTCATGAAAACCGAATATAAATAGAATACGCAAAAATTGGATTCTTGATCAAAAAAATGTTTCTAAAAACGCGCCTTAGGACTTACTTTTCGCCAGGATGTTTTCGTTTATGCATTCACATTGGTTTTGGAAATTGCACATTCTTTGAGTTTTTCGGGGGCAATTTAGATCTTCACATATCTTCTGTTTATCCTTATCTCTGCAGGCTGAAATTATACGTCACAAATCCAAAAAAATCAAATTAAAGAATTTTAATTATCGAAAAAGAAAAAAAATGGTGACAGAATCACTTGAATAAATTTAATTACAAGTTAATCATCATGGTTAATTGGTTAATATAATTTGTGTAAAGGAATAGTTCCAAGGGTTAGGTTTTTAAAACCCAATTTTTCTTCAATTTCTCATGAAAACCGAATATAAATAGAGTACGCAAAAATTGGATTCTTGATCAAAAAAATGTTTCTAAAAACGCGCCTTATAGGACTTACTTTTCGTCAGAATGTTTTGGTTTTCGGAAAATGTTACTGTCATCGTCATGATTAGAATTAAACTCAGTCCATAGAAATACAGCATCTTTAAAAATAATAATTATGAAAATGTATCGTAGTTGATTTAATTTTTAAACTGTCTGAAACACGGCGTCATGATATACGGGTGTTAATGTCTGGTGTTTATTACAAATAGATTTAAATTTTAAAAGAAAATAGCGAAGTAAACCAACGCTAGAATTAAATTTTGAAAGAGAATATCCGAGATGAAACTCGGTTGAATTACCGGGTAATTTAGCGTCACATGGTAATTTAGCAGTATTCACGAAATGATTTGGGTTTGAATTTCTATTATTTCAAATACTGAATTTGAAGAATATTACCCTTTTTCGTTACGTAAAGTTACTTACCTTGCTTTCTTTTAAAGTTAAATGAAATTTGAACTGAGCGAGAAATTGAGCGGAATTATGGTATAGTCCACTACTAACACGAAGTTAAATATCCTCGGTTAAACTAGCGCATTGCGTGTCGAACAAATTGGCGTTGATATTAAGTTTTTCATGTAGAGTTTTTTAATTTATTTAACGTTATTCATTTTAGAGCGAACACTACTATTCGTGTTTTTTATTTAAGCGTGAATTCCTTGTTACCCTATGGGTTTCAAACAGTCCTGGGATGAAATGGGAACCTTTTTGCAAACAGCTGGGCTGCCCAATTAGAAGGGAAGGCTATTTGTGACGGATATTACAACTCGGATTCGGCTGATATTAAATTCTGAAATCAGCGCAATTCAGCCAAATCTTCCGCAAAATCTTTTGTAAGAGTCGTATTTAAGACGCGATTTAGTGTATTAATGGATTTAATTATAACTTTATTATTTTCTATCCGATGTAGATGTTGTTAGTACTTATTTTGAAGCTGTTAATGAGATCTACACGAATCTATTGTTAGATAGAAGGTTAATTTCAATCAAACGCTAATTTCTTGGTTATTGAGGATAGAGTTGTTTGCTACGTGTAATAGTAGTCGTGCTGAAAATTGTAGCTGTTCCCCGCGATGTACTCGTATTCGAGAGTGAATTATGTCGAAACAATGGGTATACGAAACTCTTTGTTTAATGTTCATCTCGCTTCAACTTTAATTAAATGCTCGGGATGGAATTGTACGAGTCGCGCTTTTTGAAACTAACCCATACAGAGAGGGGTAGAGAAGACCAGGGAGTAATAGACTTCAAAGGAGGGTTTCATCGGCTTCTGGTATTACAAATGAGAATGGGCTGAATTTTGAAATAAGCGAAATTCAGCCAAGCAGTAGGGTTTTCATGTAGTCCCTAGAATTTACCGAAGTTTCTGTTTTATAAGGAGGCCCCTCAACCACCTTAAAATAAGTATTCACACTATATTCCAAATCTTTAGGATAAATGTCTAGGGCTTGAGCTGTTTTTAAAGGGAGAATGCAACCTTAACAACTAGTGAATTTTTTTATCGATTCCTTATCGTTTAAATCGGCCTAATCGACCACTAACAAAAATTACAAACCAATATTTAACTAGATATAAATTTCAAACTTACCCTGAAAATAGGCTTAGTAGAATTTCTTCGAATTGAAGGGTTGTTGCTGCGTTTTTTAAAGAACATTTTTGCAATACACACTTTTATTTCAAATACACTTGATACAATGTCATCAATCAAAACCTATTATTATTATCCATCAATTGACTTTTAGTTACGACTATATTAGGTAGCGGGAAAACCACACCCCAAAATTAAATATTATAAAATTAGATCAATAATCTTATAACGAGGAATAGATTACAAATTACATTTTTCATATACATCCAATATATACTTCTAAATTTAATAAAACTGCCAAGCAAATGTATATGTTTAGATGTACAACACTAGGCCCGTTATTTCCATTTTGGTATATTATTAAGAATACGTCGAGTGCATTGACAGCCACCGAAATGTTTTTCGGTTCTGTTATCGTTATCGCCAAAGATCTTTTGAAGTTGTTCCGAAATATCATTTAACATCAATTTACCGCAAAATGTGTCATGTTTGCAATTATTAAATCCTTTGCAGTGAGCGTCTAAACGGCATATACATCGGCAAACGGTATTTTTTCCTGAACTAATGCACTTTTTACGCGTTAATGTCGGACAAGAAAGTTCGTTACAGATCTTTTCTAACTTCTTGTTCGTTTTTTCCGTGTGTATGTCGATTTTGCAGCCTGTAAAGTTTAATTACCATCGTTATTTTAGGGCAAAAGATAGGTTAAAAAAATCCCCTCCCCCCCCCTAAAATTAATCTTCAGTTCTTAAATTAATCTCGAAAGACTTACTTTCGTGGAGTATCATTTTAGATAGTACTATCGTTGTCATTACTAGAATCAAACTCAGCCCGAAGAAGTGGTTAAGACGCGCCATCTAGAGAAATGAACGTGCGGATTTAATGGGGCCCTTAAAAAATGTTTTTAGACCCCTTTTTAGAATGGAGATTGCAACCCAACAAATAAAATTGCTTACTTTAATTACCTTCGAAATTAGATTTGAAGCACGATAGAAATTAGGTGTAATTTCGTTAGAGAACTCTACGAATATGACATTTAATACTCTATAGTGTACTAGTGATAAACGTTCCGAACAATAGGTTTAATATATATATTAAGTTGACTAGAATTAAACTCAATCCAAAGAAATACAGCATCTTTAAAAATAATATTTTTAATTTTTAAACTGTCTGAAACAGGGCATCATGTTTTACGGGTGTTAATGTCTGGTGATCATTACGAATAGATTCAAATTTTGAAAGAAAGCAGCGAAGTCAACCATCGCTAGAATTAAATTTTGAATGAGAATATCTGAGATGAAACTCGGTTATAATTAAAGTACTAACATTACCGTAATTTTGAATTAACGGGTAATTTACCGTCACACCAGTATTCACGAAATGATTTGGGTTTGAATTTCTATTATTTCAAATACTGAATTTGAAGAATTTTCCCCGTTTTCGTTACGGAAAGTTACTTACCTTGCTTTCGAAATTTCAAGTTTTAGATGAAATATGAGCAGAGCGAAAATTGAGCGAAACTGTGGTCTAGACCTCTTCTAACATGACGTTATATTTCCTCTGTTAAACTAGCGCATGCGTGTGGAACAAATGGCTTACATTTTATCGTATGATGTTAAGTTCTCCATGTAGTTTTTTTAATTTGTTTGACGTTGTTCATTTTAAAGCGAACACTCCTATTCGATTTTTTACCTCTCCGAGTGAACTTTAGTTCACGGAGAGGTTCTGTCCTGATCGTGTGTGTGTGTGTGTGTCCGTCGTTCGCGGTGTTCGCAATTACGTCATCGCAAGAAAATTCTATTTTAGTTCACCACAATTTCCAAATTCTGAAATTTCCTATTTAAATAAAACATCTCACACCCAGTCACTGTCCGCGCTCGCCGCTGCTCCGCTTTAGAGATAGCCATGCGAACGCTCTAACGACTTTGCTATAAGCACTTGAAAGACTCTTAGATAAAAACCTCTTAAATCTGGAAGGGGTGCACTACGGAAGCCAGGCCGTGTTATAGTAGCGTCGTGTATAATGCTTTATATGTATCTAATAAAATAAAAAATTTAAAAGCTTATTACTCGTAATTTACATTATAAAATAAAATATTACTAGTCTTAAACGATCATAATATAATATTCAAATTTAACTATATTTATTAAATAAATTTGACGTTAACTTTTTGTCACTAGGTGACGTTAGATTAGTAGGAAGTAGGACTACAGCAGCATAACGAAATAAAGGCGTACGGTTTTTTAAAAACTTTAATTATGCTTGATTTAAATTCTATAATAATTAGTTCTAGTCCTCTCTCAAAAAATCATATTTAAATTTAATTATATTATGTAAATTAACTTTCTATCTGTAGGCATGGAATAAATAGTAGCTTATGCTGTAGGTGACACTAGTTTCCCTCGAACTCGGCTTAAAGCTAACCTTAATACCTTTCAGTCAAGGAAAGTCAAACTCATTTAGTCATTTCCTATAATTTGTTTAATCACATCATTCTCTTTAATTCAGTCTTAGGTTTAAATTAATTAATAATAAATAATCTAGAAATTCAGTTGTGTTTATTCTTGTAAAATCCATTTCAACTACAATTTGTTTAATCATAGTTAATTTTATTCTATCATCATTACGTTTAATTTAGTCCAATAGCTTGAAAATAATTTAATTTATTGTTTTAATTTTGGTTAGAATAATTTTAATTTAAGATAAACTTCAACTATTATGTATCTGTAAAATAACAGAGGCTCGAAAATTAAGCTAGTGGTATGGCGCATCCGTGCTTGCACGGAGCGTGGGGGTCTCTTTGTAGAATATTCGACTCTTTCGAGAGAGTGAAAATAAAACTAAACATGAAACTGAATGCGTCGCTCTCGAACTAGCTATTTTTAATTGTCATTAGAATTTGACTAGTTATTTTAATACGATTTTTTCGTATCATTTATGTTTAATAAAATAGTATTAGTCTTCTTCTATCATAATATCATATTTAAATTTAATTTTATTTTGTAAATAAATATGATGTAAACGTTCTACCAACAGGTGACACTAGTTTCATCGTGTAAATAGTGTAGCGACAAAAGTAACCTTATAGCAAGAAGTGTGCCACTTCTCTTTCTTATTTTAACCCAAAAATTATAAAATAAATTTTTAACATCGTCTACCTGGCTTCATTAGTTTTCTTGTTTAGCATTGTTATTTTAATACGATTTTTTCGTATCAGTTATGCTTAATAAAATAGTATTAGTCTTCTGCTATCATAATATCATATTTAAATTTCATTTTATTTTGTAAATAAATATGCTGTAACTTTCTACCAGCAGGTGACATAAGTTTCATCGTGTAGTGTATCGGCGAAAGTAACCTTATAGCAAGAAGTGTGCCACTCCTATTTCTTATTTTATATATATTTTACCTATAAGGTAAGATTATACTTTGAGTGGGATCAGCTGTAACAGGCGTAATTCACCGCCTATCTACCGGAAACTATTTTATAGTATATATCAGACCTTGACGACTTCCGGAAACCAAAAAAAATTTTTTTTTTGTTTTTTGTTTTTGTTTTTTTTTTGAGTTTTTTTACATGGGTTAGGTTGGGTTGGGTTAGGTTAGGTTAGGTCCCACCAATGAAATAATGTAAAAAAAAAAAAAAAAAAAAAAAAAAAAAAACCTACTAAATAATTATTTATTTTTTATTTATTTTTTTTTTGGTTTCCGGAAGTCGTCAAGGTCTGACATATACTATAAAAATAGTTTCCGGTAGATAGGAGGTGAATTACGCCTCTTACGGCTGATCCCACTCAAAGTATAATCATACCTATTATAAAATCAATTTTTAACATCGACTACCTGGTTTCATTAGTTTTCTTAATTACAATTGGACTTGGGACGAGGAGAGGTTAATATTTTGGTTTCCCAACTTGTTTTTATTTAAGCTGAAATTTCTTGTTACCCTTTGAGCTTCAAACGGTCCTGGGTGGAATGGGAACCTCTTAACACAAAAGCCGATAATATTAATTAAAACCCCATTTGGGCTGCCCAAGTAGAAATGAAGGCGATTTCGTGAATTAATCGATTTAATTATAACTTTACTATTTTCTATCCGATGTTGCGGGTACTCATTTTGAAGCTCTTGATGAGATCTACAAGCATATATTGTTAGATAAAAGGTTAATTTAAACGAACATCGTATTTTCTTGGTGATTGAGGATAGAGTTGTTTGCTACGTGTAATAGTAGTCGTGCTGAAAACTGCAGCTGTTCCTCTCTATGTACTCGCATTCGAGAGTGGATTATGTCGAAACAATGGGTTTTACGAGGGTTTGACGAAACTCTACGTGTAATGTTCATCTCGCTTCAACTTTAATTAAATGCTCATTGTGAAATTGTGCCCTGTGTACTTTACTTCTGCCTTACAATGTTATTATGACAAAATTGTCAAAGCTGAGGCGGAGTAATACGCCATGTTACACCTCGTAGGAATAAAAGTAGTCGTTGCCAACTTCATGGCTGATTTTTGTCAGCGTATGTTACGCCAGTGAGCGACATGTTTAGTTATGGATTATTTTTTGGAGAAGGTCAATTGATAATAATATTTCTCTAAGCCATGTAGGAAATGGACTAGTCTTTGCCAACTCCTAGTGTTGGATCAAAAATAAATAATGTAGAAAGTATATAGGACTATTGACCGACCAAATTTTACACTTTCACTTATTTCGTAGATTTCGAGTTCATTTTTCAGTTTATATCTATATCTTTACTTGGCTTCGTTTCTCCGATATTTGAATTTACCCCTCGAGGGTCGTCTTTTCCTTGTACACCGACGCGCGATGGATAGAACACTTTTACAGGCGTTGAATACGAATTGTACGAAGATGATCGCCCCTGGAATGCCCCAAATTATGTATTAGTTTTGGCAAAAATATATTTTAAAATTTTCCTATAACTCGAATAATTTTCTATGATAAGAACATTTTCAAATTTTTGATTTTTAATTCGGGATAATTTAACACCAATGATATGGAATTTTTACGCAAACGTATAATAACTGAATTCTTAGAACCCGGTAGGGTTCTATGTATTGGGCCCATCATCATCTGTAATGCTATTTTGATTTCCTAAAAAATTCAGTCTCTAGCCAATCAAAACGCTCCATTCTCCCATAGAATAACATTAAAATCGACTCTTTCGAGGACAAGTTCAGTGATTGACAGAACTAAAAGAGGAATTATTTGTTACAGATATAATCACTTTTAAATGGTAGAGCAAGGTTCGAATGTTGAACTTTTCAAGTTTCATTTAAAAATATTAAGTCTAAGTATTTTAAAATTAATTCTAAAGTTGACCCTTTTTTGGTACTTAGCTGGTTTCGCGCATGGCCAAATCGTAATGTTATTCTATGGGATTTGGTTTTTTGAAAGTGGCTTACCTTTCAGATTTATTTTCTAATACTTCCGGATATTTTTCAGACTTGGATTTTCCGTGTGGTATGAATTAAGATTCGAGCTTTATTTTAAGACTAATTTCATAATTTTACACCAATTAGTTGGCCCACAATCTATTTATGAAAACGGAGGGAACAACAAGGCGGAGAAATAGATTCGCCAAAAACCTAAGCCTAATTTGACAAATTAGGCTTAGGTTTTATATGGCTTTTTAAAATCACGAGCACGAGCGCGCGCGCTTGATTTGGAGGCTATGGGTATTGAACTCTAATGACTTAATTTCTCCTTCTTCATATTTTTGCCGTTTATAGACTGTGACCAAACTAATCGGTATAAAATTATGAAATTAGTCTTAAAATAAAGCCTGTAAAATATTTGGAAGCATTAGAAAATAAATCTGAAAGGTAAGTCTCTAAATCCCATAGAATAACATTAATTTTCAATTTCTCCGCCTTAAAATTACTCTCCTTTTTAAAAATGAGTGAAATTCCGAACGACTTGCCATTCCGAACGGCAATAAGGAAGGTATTAACATCAAAAATAATGAAAAAATTAATTGGAATTTGGTTTAAAGGGCAATGGGGAAAATATAAAGATTTCGCTGCGGCTGTCGGAGGTATTAACATCAAAATTGCTGAAATAATTTAAATTTGGTTTAAAGGGCAATGGGGAAAATATAAAGATTTCATTGCGGCTGTCGGAGGTATTAACATAAAAATTGCTGAAATAATTAAATTAAATTTGGTTTAAAGGGCAATGGGGAAAATATAAAGATTTCACTGCGGCTGTCGGAGGTATTAACATCAAAATTGATGAAAAATTTAATTTAAATTTGGTTTAAAGGGCAATGGGGAAAATATAATGATTTCGCTGCGGCTGTCGGAGGTATTAACATCAAAATTGATGAAAAAATTAATTTTAATTGGGTTTAAAGGGCAATGGGGAAAATGTAGAGATCTGACTGAATCAAGTGAGGCTGCCCCAGCTATTAACATCAAAAATTATGAAAAAATTAATTTTAATTGGGTTTAAAGGGCAATGGTAAAAATGTAGAAATTTGACTAAATCAAGTGCGGCTGCCCCAGCTATTAACATCAAAAATTATGAAAAAATTAATTTTAATTGGGTTTAAAGGGCAATGGTAAAAATGTAGAAATTTGACTAAATCAAGTGCGGCTGCCGCAGCTATTAACATCAAAAATTATGAAAAAATTTAGTTTAATTAGGTTTAAAGGGCATTGGTAAAAATGTAGAAATTTGACTAAATCAAGTGCGGCTGCCCCAGCTATTAACATCAAAAAAATGTAAAAATTAATTTTAATTGGGATTAAAGGGCACTGGTAAAAATGTAGAGGTTTGACTGAATCAAGTGAGGCTGCCCCAGCTATTAACATCAAAAATAATGAAAAAATAAATTTTAATTGGGATTAAAGGGCACTGGTAAAAATGTAGAAATTTGACTGAATCAAGTGAGGCTGCCCCAGCTATTAACATCAAAAATTGTGAAATAATTAATTTTAATTGGGTTTAAAGGGCAATGGTAAAAATGTAGAGATCTGACTGAATCAAGTGCGGCTGCCCCAGCTGTTAACATCAAAAATTGTGAAAAAATTCATTTTAATTGGGTTTAAAGGGCAATGGTAAAAATGTAGAGATCTGGCTGAATCAAGTGCGGCTGCCCCAGCTATTAACATCAAAAATAATGAAAAAATTAATTTTAATTGGGATTAAAGGGCAATGGTAAAAATGTAGAGATTTGACTGAATCAAGTGCGGCTGCCCCAGCTATTAACATCAAAAATAATGAAAAAATTAATTTTAATTGGGATTAAGAGGCACTGGTAAAAATGTAGAGATTTGACTGAATCAAGTGCGTCTGCCCCAGCTATTAACATCAAAAATAATGTAAAAATTAATTTTAATTGGGATTAAAGGGCAATGGTAAAAATGTAGAGATTTGACTGAATCGAGTGCGGCTCCCCCAGCTATTAACATCAAAAATAATGTAAAAATTTTTTTTAATTGGAATTAAAGGGCAATGTTAAAAATGTAGAGATCTGGCTGAATCAAGTGCGGCTGCCCCAGCTATTAACATCAAAAATAATGAAAAAATTAATTTTAATTGGGATTAAAGGGCAATGGTAAAAATGTAGAGATCTGGCTGAATCAAGTGCGGCTGCCCCAGCTATTAACATCAAAAATAATGAAAAAATTAATTTTAATTGGGATTAAAGGGCAATGGTAAAAATGTAGAGATTTGACTGAATCAAGTGCGGCTGCCGCAGCTATTAACATCAAAAATTATGAAAAAATTAATTTTAATTGGGTTTAAAGGGCAATGGTAAAAATGTAGAGATTTGACTGAATCACTTTTTAAAGGGCTAGTCTTTTAATATAGAAGTTAACACTTTCGTGTTAGACTGAAGTGACAGATATTATATCAAAAATGTCTTTGCGAACAAAGACCCAGAAGGACATGTTATGGCCTTGAATGTCTGAAGTGACAGATATTATATCAAAAATGTCTTTGCGAACAAAGACCCAGAAGGACATGTTATGGCCTTGAATGTCTGAAGTGACAGATATTTAATTTTCTTTTAAAACATTAAATTTAAATACAATTAAATTTTCTTTTAAAACATGAAATTTAAATACAATTAGATTTTCTTTTAAAACGAAATTTAAATATAATCACAATCTGGCACGATTTAGAGTTTCAAATTTCAATACAACTGATTTTATTCACTCGGAAATATTTAAGAAAAACATAACAGACGATTTTCTCCCATTGACGCTTAACATTAAATTTCGCTTGATTATTTTTCAGGGATTACGTGTCAAACAAAACGAAACTTTTCGTTCGATAGAAAAATATACTTAATTTAGCTTTGGCTTTAGGCATAGACTCAAAGTTCTATGATCTGATCTCATACCTTAATTGGATAATGTTTTCTATGGATAATGCTTTATTATAACTCTTCGACTTTAGTCGAGGCAATTCGTTCATGTTAGCTTATGAATGCTTATCAAGGAATTTAAAGGGAAAAAAATTCCCCATATTTTAATTTTTAATCTAGGTTGCAAACGAACAAACCTAATCCATGGATAATGTTTTATTACAACTCCTCGACTTTAGTCGAGGCTATTCGTTCATGTTAGCTTACGGATGCTTATACAAGGAATTTAAAGGGAATAAAAATTCCCCATATTTTAATTTTTAATTTGGGTTGCAAACGAACAAACCTAATCCATGGATAATGTTTTTTTTATAACTCCTAATAACTAATTAGTGGTCCCTTATGGAAATCATCATTTTAATTGTACGGTTTTAATGAAAAGAAAAATGAAAGTATTACAATTTATTTAAAAAGCTTATCCGCTCTAAAATTCGTCGCTTTGAAATTCTCTTCCCTTGCGCGCGCAATATAGCTTTGAAAGTACAAATTGTTATGGTTTGCGTCGTCTGCTAAGCTAGAAAAGAAGGTGACTTTAAACGGGCTTTAAAAAACACATTTCCCTTTATCATATACCCATTCCAATAAACCGGCGAGTATTTTTAACGATCCGTTCAATTGCGAGTCGTGGAAATTCGGGTTAAACTAAGAAAACATAAAGTGGACTCGCGTTATACTGAAAAATAACAGTTCATTACACGTTTTCCCTGAAAAATAATTAAGCGAAATTTAATGTTAAGCGTCAATGGGAGAAAATCGTCTGTTATGTTTTTCTTAAATATTTCCGAGTGAATAAAATCAGTTGTATTGAAATTTGAAACTCTAAATCGTGCCAGATTGTGATTATATTTAAATTTCGTTTTAAAAGAAAATCTAATTGTATTTAAATTTCATGTTTTAAAAGAAAATTTAATTGTATTTAAATTTAATGTTTTAAAAGAAAATTAAATATCTGTCACTTCAGACATTCAAGGCCATAACATGTCCTTCTGGGTCTTTGTTCGCAAAGACATTTTTGATATAATATAATTAGATTTGTCCAAGCACTAGTCTATAAACAGTAACAGCCTCAAAGAAAATATAAATTTCTTCAAAGGTTGTCACTCAATCAAAAACAATTTTCGCAATAGAACAATTTTATTGATATATTTCCAACAATTAATACAAAATATATTAGTAATTAACTTAAAGTTGCTTAAACATCGTATTATTAAATACCCTTAACCCACTGCCAAAAAATTAACTTTAAGAAAGTATATATCTTAGGCCGAGAAATTGGTTACAAATTTTTTTCAAATACACCCAATATATTTTTCAAACTAAATAATCCAAAAATTAAACTTTGCGCTAATTAATATCTCGAGACTGATAACTAGACTTTTAACCAAATATAGTAAAGAGACGGATTAAACAGACTCTAAAAGCCATGTGACTGTTTAGAATCCTCGCTTGATTTCCAGAGCGCCGCCAATTTTAACTTCTACTGACCACTAGATGGCAGTCACATTTAATCTCCTGGCGCCATCTATTCAATTGTTAGTATAACTTAAATCAGCCCCGCTCTTGAAGTAGAGCCCCAATAGCAAACAATCACGTGGTTTGGTAGTCTGTTTAACTTGTCTCCTTACTAACCTCTCTTTTAACCAGAGACAACTTAATAGATAAAGATGAATAACATTATCTGCCGTACATAAGCGTCCTCTAACGGTCAACATTGGAAAATTAGGAACTAACAAACCTCCCGCATGTTTGCTATAGAGGCAGACACGCGTTTTGTTTTGTTAGTTTCTCATTTTGCTACTGTTTGCCGTTAGAGGGCGCGGGGTTTCTTATTGATCGGTATCTATATATAGTTGTAAATTCTTAATAGCCCTAGCTGACGATAGTATATGATAATTAGGCCCAGTTAGGTACGTTATTTTTAACTGTATCTCTAAGTTAGAGATATAAACATTCGCAGTAACCGAAAGTTTTGACGCTTCTGTTGTCATTTTCTCCATCAAAGATATTTAACCCTTCAGTAATTTTCGAAAGATATTTCACAAATTTATTGCAAAAGGGTTTTTTTTTGCATTCGGTTTCTTTGCAATGGTCGTCTAAACGGCAAATGCATTTACATTGGGTATTGAAAAAGCACATTCTTCGAGTTAGTGCGGGGCAATTTAGATCTTCACATATCTTCTGTATATCCTTATCTCTGCAGGCTGAAATTATACGTCACAAATCCAAAAAATTAAATTAAATAATTTTAATTATCGAAAAAAAATGGTGACAGAATCACTTGAATAAATTTAATTATAAGTTAATCATCATGGTAAATTGGTTAATATAATTTGTGTAAAGGAATAGTTCCAAGGGTTAGGTTTTTAAAACCCAATTTTTCTTCAATTTCTCATGAAAACCGAATATAAATAGAGTCCGCAAAAATTGGATTCTTGATCAAAAAGAAATGTTTCTAAAAACGCGCCTTAGGACTTACTTTTCGTCAGAAGTTTTTGGTTTTTGGAAAATGTTACTGTCATCGTCATGACTAGAATTAAACTCAGTCCATAGAAATACAGCATCTTTAAAAATAATAATTATGATAATGTATCGTAGTTGATTTAATTTTTAAACTGTCTGAAACACGGCGTCATGATATACGGGTGTTAATGTCTGGTGATTATTACAAATAGATTTAAATTTTAAAAGAAAATAGCGAAGTAAACCAACGCTAGAATTAAATTTTGAAAGAGAATATCCGAGATGAAACTCGGTTATAATTAAAGTATTAAAGTTACCGTAATGTTGAATTACCGGGTAATTTAGCGTCACATGGTAATTTAGCTGTATTCACGAAATGATTTGGGTTTGAATTTCTATTATTTCAAATACTGAATTTGAAGAATATTACCCTTTTTCGTTACGTAAAGTTACTTACCTTGCTTTCTTTTCAAGTTAAATGAAATTTGAACTGAGCGAGAAATTGAGCGGAATTATGGTATAGTCCACTACTAACACGACGTTAAATATCCTCGGTTAAACTAGCGCATTGCGTGTCGAACAAATTGGCGTTGATATTAAGTTTTTCATGTAGAGTTTTTTAATTTATTTAACGTTAATCATTTTAAAGCGAACACTACTATTCGTGTTTTTAATTCCTTGTTACCCTATGGGTTTCAAACAGTCCTGGGATGAAATGGGAACCTTTTTGCAATGTATTAATCAATGTATTGATTGAAAAACAGCTGGGCTGCCCAATTAGAAGGGAAGATTTGTGACGGATATTACAACTCGGATTCGGCTGATATTAAATTCTGAAATCAGCGCAATTCAGCCAAATCTTCCGCAAAATCTTTTGTAAGAGGCGTATTTAAGACGCGATTTAGTGTATTAATGGATTTAATTATAACTTTATTATTTTCTATCCGATGTAGATGTTGTTAGTACTTATTTTGAAGCTGTTAATGAGATCTACACGAATCTATTGTTAGATAGAAGGTTAATTTCAATCAAACTCTAATTTCTTGGTTATTGAGGATAGAGTTGTTTGCTACGTGTAATAGTAGTCGTGCTGAAAATTGTAGCTGTTCCCCGCGATGTACTCGTATTCGAGAGTGAATTATGTGGAAACAATGGGTTTACGAAACTCTTTGTTTAATGTTCATCTCGCTTCAACTTTAATTAAATGCTCGGGATGGAATTGTGCCCTGTATACTTTACTTCTGATATTATGACAAAATAGTCAAAGCTGAGGCGGAGTAACGCGCAATGTTATACCTCGTAGGAATAAAAGTAGTTGTTACCAAGTTCGTGGGTGACGAGTGTCGCTCATCTTCAGAGGCTTAAATTCTGGCGTATGATAATAATTTTTTGATGATTTTTTTTTTAGTTTGATTGACGTTTATTCATTTTAAAGTTAACACCCCTATAAGAGTTTTATTTTTAAGCGCGTAAATTTCTTGTTACCCCTTCAGTTTCAAGCAGTCCTGGATGGAATGGATTGGATCGATCTGATCTTGCGCAATTAGTTGTAGATCAATAATTAAAAGACCGAAATGGTCTGACGTACCTAGAAGCTGAGATAAAATCTACTAAAGTTGCCCGATTGACCTATTATTCATACCGTTTCCCCTTAATACGATAGATAATATATTAATTAAAAATCCAGTTGGTCTGCCCAACTAGAAGGCAAGGCTATTTGTGACACGTATTACCAGAAGCCGATGAAACCCTCCTTTGAAGTCTACAACTCTATTGTTCCATATAGCGCTCCTCTCTGTATGGGTAAAATTCCCAATTTTACGAGATCGGAGGGGTCCTACTTCATACCCCCTGTCTACGGAAAATTGGAAATTCTCTCTCTCCACAAACGACGACGTTTTTTTGACGAACTCCAAGGCTGCTATGAGATATTCGCTCGACGAACTCCCGCTCCGAAAATATCTACCGTTAGGAGGCGTACGAGTCGCGCTTTTTGAAACTAACCCATACAGAGAGGGGTAGACAAGACCAGGGAGTAATAGACTTCAAAGGAGGGTTTCATCGGCTTCTGGTGTTACAAATGAGAATGGGCTGAATTTTGAAATAAGCGAAATTCAGCCAAGCAGTAGGGTTTTCATGTAGTCCCTAGAATTTACCGAAGTTTCTGTTTTATAAGGAGGCCCCTCAACCACCTTAAAATAAGTATTCACACTATATTCCAAATCTTTAGGATAAATGTCTATTTAGATGTCTAGGGCTTGAGCTGTTTTTAAAGGGAGAATGCAACCTTAACAACTAGTGAATTTTTTTATCGATTCCTTATCGTTTAAATCGGCCTAATCGACCACTAACAAAAATTACAAACCAATATTTAACTAGATATAAATTTCAAACTTACCCTGAAAATAGGCTTAGTAGAATTTCTTCGAATTGAAGGGTTGTTGCTGCGTTTTTTAAAGAACATTTTTGCAATACACACTTTTATTTCAAATACACTTGATACAATGTCATCAATCAAAACCTATTATTATTATCCATCAATTGACTTTTAGTTACGAATATATCAGATAGCGGGGAAAACCACACCCCCCCAAAATTAAATATTATAAAATTAGACCAATAATCTTATAACGAGGAATAGATTACAAAATATATTTTTCATATACATCCAATATATACTTCAAAATTTAATAAAACTGTCAAGCAAATGTATATGTTTAGATGTACAACACTAGGCCCGTTATTTCCATTTTGGTATATTATTGAGAATATGTCGAGTGCATTGACAGAAACCGAAATGTTTTTCGGTTCTGTTATCGTTATCGCCAAAGATCTTTTGAAGTTGTTCCGAAATATCATTTAACATCATTTTACCGCAAAATGTGTCATGTTTGCAATTATTAAATCCTTTGCAGTGAGCGTCTAAACGGCATACACATCGGCAACCGGCAGTTCCTCCCATTCTAATGCACTTTTTACGCGTTAATGGCGGGCAAATTAGCTCGTTACAGTTCTTCTCTAACCTCTTGTTCATTTTTTCCGAGAGCCTCTCGATTTTGCAATCTGTAAACAATTTCAATTGCAATATTAGGAAAATAGGCTTAGCTGAAATCATGGAGATCCTGAATTTCTTCGAATTGAAGGGTCAGCGACCAATCAGCAAATGCTCTCGTCGTTAAGGAGAAATCTCCGTGAGACTTTCAATAATATTTGATTGGTCCCTGACCCTTCAATGCGAAGAAATTCAGGATCTCCATGATTTCAGCTAAGCCTATTTTGGGGGTTTAAGATTCATTTCTAATTTAATTTAGTAAATTTTTTACTGGTAGATTAGGCCTATTTAAACAATCGATAAAAAAAAAGTTTTATTAGGTCGTTTTCACCCAAATTACGAAGGTTTTGAACTAATTAGGACCTGCTGATGAGTTCAGAAAAATTCTAAAATCTCCGACCAGCGGAAATTCAACGTTAAAATCTTATAGACTTCGTCATTGTGTTTATAATCAAACCTATAATACCAATGGTATTTTAACTTTTACTTTTAGTATTTCTTTTCTGAACTCAGCAGGTCCTAAAATAATCATCGTTATTTTAGGGGAATAGATCGGTTAACGAAAACCCCCTCCCCTTAAAATTAAATTTCAGTTCGTAGATTAATCTCGAAAGACTTACCTTCGAGGATTATCGTTTTTGATAATACTATCGTTATCATTATTAGACTCAAGCTCAGCCCGAAGGAGTGGTTAAGACGCGACATCTAGAGAAATAAAGGTCGCGGAAACTCAAATTTAACCAAAGTTTAAAACTTAATTTAATCACTAACAAATCCATAACGGTCAATTAAATTTAGATTTGGAGAGTATTATCTCGTTTTCGTTAAGTAAAAGTATGCTATAAACGTTCCGAACAATAGGCCATTTATTTTTGAAAATCTGACCTGTGATATTAATTTTTTTTGTGTACAATTTTATTATCAATTTGTTTTCCCATTCAATTTAAAAGTTTATGACTTTACGAATTTTCTATTCGATATACAATGAAACTCGGTTATAATTATTAGAGTACTAAAGTTACCGTAATTTTGAATTACCGGGTAATTTAGCGTCACATGGTAATTTAGCTGTATTCACGAAATGATTTGGGTTTGAATTTCTATTATTTCAAATGCTGAATTTGAAGAATATTACCCTTTTTCGTTACGTAAAGTTACTTACCTTGCTTTCGAAATTTCAAGTTTTAAATGAAATTTGAACTGAGCGAAAAATTGAGCGGAACTGTGGTCTAGACCTCTACTAACACGACGTTAAATATCCTCGGTTAAACTAGCGCATTGCGTGTTGAACAAATTGGCGTATGATATTAAGTTCTTCATGTAGAGTTTTTTAATTTATTTGACGTTATTCATTTTAAAGCGAACACTACTATTCGAGTTTTTTATTTAAGCGTGAATTTCTTGTTATCCTATGGGTTTCAAACAGTCCTGGGATGAAATGGGAACCTTTTTGCAATGTATTCATTAATGTATTAATTAAAAAATAGCTGGGCTGCCCAACTAGAAGGGAAAGCTATTTGTGACGGATATTACAACTCGGAATCGGCTGATATAAAATTTTGAAATCAGCGCAATTCAGCCAAATCTTTGACAAAATAGCTCCGATATTTTGTAAGAGGGGTATATGTAGTTGGCACCGAAGACCCGATTTAGTGAATTAATGGAATTAATTATAACTTTGTTATTTTCTATCCGATGTATATGTTGTTAGTACTCATTTTGAAGCTTTTAATGAGATCTACAAGAATTTATTGTTAGATAATAAATTAATTTAAATGAAACTCGAATTTCTTGTTGATCGAGGATAGAGTTGTTTGCTACGTGTAATAGTAGTCGTGCTGAAAATTGCAGCTGTTCCCCGCGATGTACTCGTATTCGAGAGTGAATTATGTCGAAACAATGGGTTTATGAAACTCTACGTGTAATGTTCATCTCGCTTCAACTTTAATTAAATGATCGGGATGGAATTGTGCCCTGTGTACTGTTCTTCTACCATACAATGATATTATGACAAAATAGTCAAAGTTGAGGCGGAGTAATACGCCATGTTACACCTCGTAGGAATAAAAGAAGTCGTTGCCAACTTCATGGCTGATTTTGGTCAGCGTATGTTACGCCAGTGAGCGACATGTTTAGTTATGGTTTATTTTTTATTTATTAGTCTTGGACATGGAATAATAAGCACAGGAATAGAAATGAAGCGCCGAGCTCTAAGCGGGTATCTATGCCAACTCCCACAAACGGGGGAAAGGGGTGGGTTGAAATTTTAGGGGGTCGCAGTAGGGTATAGAACATCACGTGATAAATCAACTACTATCGCGCCATCCAGATTTTAAAAATAATTTTACGATCTGGAATTTGAAGGTTCGGAACGTACCAACGACTGTCTTCAGTTTTAAATTTTAGTATTCAATAACAATGGTAAAATGTTTAGTTTTGGGGTTTTTTGTGTGTAAAATATCTCTTTTTCTAAAATAAGCACGCGAAAACTGAAGATCCAGGTGCGCTTAGCGGGAGATAGTTTGGGGTTTCATAAAGCCACGTGGGATGAGGGGTTTAAGAGTGACGTCAAACCCGTTTCTACCCCTTTCTTGGACCACGTTGGTCACGGTACGCGGAAACAAAAAATCCAATATTGTTTCCCTCTATGGTAAGAGGGCGACAAATGATGTGTCTCAAAGCACGTCACAAATATTTTACCCCAGTTCCCCTTTTTGTTCCCCCCCCCTAACACTCCCGTCTGTGGGTGGTGAGCCTCTCGGATAGGGTCGGTATTGTGTTCCCATTTCTATTCCTTTGCTTATTATTCCATGTCTTAGAGAAGGTCAATTGATAATAATAATATTTCTCTAAGCCATGTAGGAAATGGACTAGTCTTTGCCAACTCCTAGTATTGGATAAATAAAATACAAAGTATATAGGACTATTGACCGACCAAATTTTACACTTTCACTTATTTCGTAGATTTCAAGTTCATTTTTAAGTTTATATCTATATTTGAACTTGCCCCTCGAGGGTCATCTTTTCCTTGTACACCGACGCGCAATGGATAGAACACTTTTACAGGCGTTGAATACAAAATGTACGAAGATGATCGCCCCTGGAATGCCCCAAATTATGTATTAATTTTGATAAAAATACATTTTAAAATTTTCTTATAAATCGAAAGGTTTTCTAGGATAAGAACGTTTACAAATTTTTGATTTTTAACTTGGGATAATTTAACTCCAATGATATGGAATTTTTACGCAAACGTATAATAACTGAATATAATTAGTTTTATCCAATTATGGTTAACGCAAACTCCAAGGACTATAGTCTATAAACAAAACAGCCTTAATGAAAATATAGATTTCTTCAAAGGTTGTCACTCAATCAAAAACAATTTTTGCAATAGAACAATTTTATTGATATATTTCCAACAATTAATACAAAATATATTAGCAATTAGCTTAAAGTTGCTTAAATATACTTATTATTAAATACCCTTAACCCATTCCCAAAAAATTAACATAAAGAAAGTATATATCTTAGGCAGAGAAATTGATTACAATTTCTTTCAAATACACCCAATATATTTTTCAAACTAAATAAACCAAAAATTAAACTTTGCGCTAATGAATATATCGAGACTGATAACTAGAGACTTTTAACCAAGAGACGGATTAAACAGACTCTAACAAGCCACGTGATTGTTTAGAATCCTGACTTGATTTCCTGTGCGCCGGCATTTTAACTTCTACTGGCAACTAGATGGCAGTCACATTTAATCTCCTGGCGCCATCTATTCAATTGTTAGTAGAACTTAAAATCAGCCCCGCTCTGGAAATCAAGCCCCATAGCAAACAATCACGTAGTTTGGTAGTCCGTTTAATTTGTCTCCTTACTAACCTTGCTTTTAACCAGAGACAACTTAATAGATAAAGATGAATAACATTATCTGCCATACATAAGCGTCCTCTAACGGCCAACATTGGAAAAATTAGGAACTAACAAAACTCCCCCTTGTCCGCTATAGAGGCAGACACACACTTCGTTTTGTTAGTTACGCTTTTTGCTAATGTTTCTGGTTAGAGGACCCGGGTTATCTTATTGATCTGTATCTATATATAGTTGTAAATTGTTAATAGCCCTAGCTGACGATAATATATGTTAATTAGGCCCAGTTAGGTACGTTATTTTTAACTGTATCTCCACATTTGCAGTAACCAAAAGTTTTGACGCTTCTGTTGTCATTTTCTCCATCAAAGATATTTAACCCTTCAACGTATTTCGAAAGACCTTTCGTGTATTTACGGCAAAAGGGTTTTTTTTTGCATTCGGTTTCTTTGCAATGGTCGTCTAAACGGCAAATGCATTTACATTGGTCTTGGAAAATGCACATTTTTCGAGTTATTGCGGGGCAATTTAGATTTTCACATATCTTTTCCTTATCTCTGCAGGCTGAAATTATAATTCACAAATCCAAAAAATTAAAGAATTTATCGAAAAAAAAAAAAAAAAAATGGTTACAGCCTCACTTGAATAAATTTAATTAAAAGTTAATCATCATGGTTAAAACCCGCTTTTTCTTCAATTTCTCATGAAAACCGAATATAAATAGAGTACTATATCAGTAGTAATAGTGGGACCTCGAGTGCAGCAAACCTGTTTAATAGATGTATGCAACGGGTTAAGGTGAAAGGTCAAAGGTTAAAGGTCAAAGGTCAAAGGTCAAAGGTCAAAGGTTAAAGGTTAAAGGTTAAAGGTTAAAGGTCAAAGGTCAAAGGTCAACTTTTACACGCCAGGGGTAGATAGTGTGTATCATTGTAGTATTTGAAAGCGAATCATACGGTTAATAATGGACGAAGAAACTGGTCACGTCTCGTGGGAGACTTGTCAATGTTGTCGATGGAAACGTTTCGTTTATCACGATTCTTATTGCCTAAGACGTTGGAAATATTTTGCTCGAGTTTTTTTCACGCCTATTGCCTTACCAATTGGTATAATTAGATCAATTTACAATCGAGATGCGCGATACGTATTCGAGTCTACTTATCATATTCTCGGATTGCTACTAATTATGCCGTATATTTGGGAGATCTACGACAGTTCGTCTTTGAACAATCGATGCCGTCGGTGTTATGGTTACATCATTCGAAGGGTTAAACGATAGTCTGAAATAGTATGTTAAATAAATTTGATACAATAAAAAATTGTTTGTGAAAAAAATATTTGTTTTTATTTCATATACGGTTATAAATAGTATGTTAAATAAATTTGATACAATAAAAAATTGATTGTGAAAAAAAAATATTTGTTTTTATTTCATATACGGTTATAAATAGTATGTTAAATAAATTTGATTCAATAAAAAATTGTTTGTGAAAAAAAATATTTGTTTTTATTTCATATACGGTTATAAATAGTATGTTAAATAAATTTGATACAATAAAAATTGTTTGTGAAAAAATATTTGTTTTTATTTCACATACGGTTATAAATTTCGTCATATTCTTTTTGATATACAGAATCATTTGAAAACACTTTTCCACTCGGATTATAAAACCATTCTTTTTTAAGGCGTCCACTTGCGGGCGTAAAAACTGTCCGTCTTGTTGAGACGCGTAGTTACAACAATGGGTATCTCCTAGCCAGATGATTATTTGTAATATCTTCATTAATTTGGCGATGTTCATTAAATAACCGTTACATCCTCTGGATTTGTTTGCTCGGGTAAGCTGTACTATTATTATTATAATTAGTTAACTACTGAATTTATGCTAGAAATTGAAAAAATGTTCTAGGAATTTCGAATCTCCAGCCTCCCCTGATCCAGATTACTACAACAATTTCATCGCGGAACAGGAGAAGGTGGATGTTGTAGAAAGGAATAAGGAAGAAAAAAAGGTCTAGAGAAATCTATGAAAGGTATAGAAAAAGCTTTGAGAGCCTGAGAGAATGCATTGGCGATTAATATAACAAGATTAAATTGTACTCTTTATTATAACAGCCCCTGTAAAAGTGGTTCAACCCTTTTACTTCAAAGCTCGCTGGCTAGTATATAGATAGGAGTAAATTTCTTAACGTATTTTTAGGGCCTCTGCAAAAATTCCGAGAATACCAAAGAGGTTGAAGAGAACTTTAATGTTTTAAGGGACGATTCGTTACCCCCCCATCCTAATTCAGAGAATGAAGCTAAGGGTAAGGAAAAAAAAACAATTTATATATATTTTTTAAAAGTTTCTTTTATTTCAAAGTTATAAATAGTTATATAGTTTATAAAGTTTTTTTTTTTTTTTTTTAAAGTTTAATTTTTTCGCGCACTTAGCACGCGGACTGGGTGTGGAAATTAAAAAAGTTGGTAATTTTCCAACACCCAGTCCGCGTACACCTGCGCACTTTCTCGCGCGCACTTTATATTTACACCATCGTGTAAACTACACGGGTTTGCTGCCCATGGGACGGCGGGGCATCCGTGCTTGTCCAGGTCTTCGACCGGCGCTCCGATCAGCTCGGCCGCTAGTAAAGTCTTCTCGTGCCCCTTGCAGAGAATTTTTTTATAGCCATTTAAGGCTTTGCAATGGGGCACGAGACTGGTGTATGGTAAAGCCCCAGCCGCCCAGTTGAGCCCGGTGAGGTTGGTGATAGCAAATGAGTTCGCTTTCCGGACTGGGGTGGATACTTCACTCAAGGCGTAAGGTGACATGTATGACGAGTGTTCGAGTACCTTGGTGATGTACCCATCCCCACATCCGCACTTCATAAAGCTAACAGCCGCCAGCTCTTTAGCCACGAAATCGGCATGTTTTTTCCCCTTGCGGGGGCTGAATACGGGACGCCCCCGCAAGTAAATTACTTCTACAACAACAATATCCTCCGGTAGATCTATAATATAAAACCTTTTTTTAGAACAACGAATGAGGAACCCAACTCCCCATTTTGTGGGAATCAAAAACCTGATTTACGTTATTTACAACCCTGCTCTACTCGGCTACTACTACGCTAATCTAAAATTGTAATCATCGTTTCGTTATATAATTTCTAAACTGTATACTAAACTGTATACGTTGCATTATATTTAAAAACTGTTTAATGATATTTTAATGTATATATATTACTAATTTTGAAAAGAATAATGTACAAATTGAAACTAAATATTCTAATATTTAAAAAATAAAAAAGTACTTACAAGTTTGCGTAGCGGCGTTCATCGTAGATATTAAGTTTTTTAAAAAAGTTTAAAGTTGGATTAAAGCTTGAGAATTTAGAAGCAGATTTTTAAATTTTAAACTTGGAAAAATTTTAGATTTTTAAGATTAAGACGAAGTTTTCAGAATAAAGCAGCGGATGATCCGGGTTAAAAGCGAGATACTAGTTAAAACGTTTTTTCGATCCTTATATAGTCTAAGATTTTTTTTTTTGATCAAATTATATTTTTTTTTGTTAGAAAGTTGTTTTAGATCTATTCGCATCATAAAATGTCAGTTGATTTCAGTTATAACTAGTTCCAAAGCGTGAACTTGAAAATTAACTATTCCAGCTAACCAACATTTGAAGTCCGAACTCGATTTATAGGAAGTAAATACGTATTTTTCTGACAGTTTGAACTTCTTGATATAATAAATCGTATAAGGCCTATTCAGATCTAAAAATCCGGACAAAACTTGTTTGGAAGCGTGACCCCGGAAATTAACTATTCCAGCTAACTAACATCTTGAAGTCCGGACATGTCTAAATAAAATAGGTCCCGCTTTTCTTAAAAAGTTTTGATCAGACCTAAAAAAATACACAAAAAAACGCCCAAAAGCTGTTTCGAGATGTGACCTAGATGATGAACTCTGCTAACCTTGAAAGTCCGAACAGAACAAAGTTTAAAGGAAGTAAATACGTATTTTTCTGACAGTTTGAACGTCTTGATATAATAAATCGTATAAGGCCTATTCAGATCTAAAAATCCGGACAATACTTGTTTGGAAGCGTGACCCCGGAAATTAACTATTCCAGCTAACTAACATCTTGAAGTCCGGACATGTCTAAATAAAATAGGTCCCGCTTTTCTTAAAAAATAGACAAAAAAAAACCGCCCAAAAGTTGTTTCGAGGTGTGACCTAGATGATGAACTATCTTGAAAGTTCATTTTTTTTTCGATTAAAATACCTATACAAGGGTGTATATAAACCACTATTTTTAGTTGAAAATATCACAAACTCTCTCGATCATCATCATGGCCGGTAGCTCGCAGAAAAGGAAATTGGACTTGGTCAACACGCTACCCGACTTGTCCGAGGTGGACGACTGGCGGTCAGAATTGGAACAACATATCCAGTCAATGGTTGAGGAATCAACAGTCGATCGCCAGGGTGGCATTGTTCCGCGGTTCGATATAAGAAGTGATAATTCTACGTATACTATCAAGCTGCCAGCGACCAAAGGAGAGGTCTACTTCGATATTCAGATTTACAATTATTCTGATATAAAAGATGTCGCCGCGTCCCAAATCTGGGAACAAAGTTCGCGGAGATTGAAGTTCATCGTTGACGAGAATTCCCGCGAATCAAAACTGATCAACACCATGGTAGCCCGAATTGCCAGAGAAATGAGGGAGAACCCGGAGAAGGTTATCGTCCCTCCAATCAAACGCTCAAAGAAAACTTAAGTATTGATTTTCCATTTTTTTTTGAAAAAACAATTATCAGGTTAGTTAACTTTTGTGTGTATTAAATATGGATCCGCCCAGTCTCTTAATTCTAGCAACTAATAGCGTTGTTTGTACTGGACAGACAAGACGGTTTGTCAAGTTAGGTCTTAATGAATTTTTAGTTGCAAAAATTTATAGAGAGCATTTAGAATTTTGTAGATTTTTATGGTTCTTACATGCTCTACAGTGGGTACACGTAGTGCCTACGGATATAGTGCGTAAATATTATATAAACGGGAAATATTGTTCGAAAGTTACGATTTTTAAAAGAATTATAATAAACCACCCGTGGATTTCGGACTTTGGTTTTTGGCGCTTAGGCCCAAATCCATCAGATAAACTTGGTATTCAAAAAATTTTAAATGAACAAAAATGGTTGAGAAGGTTACCGACTTTCATTGACGGATTATATATAACTAATCCCGATGTTGTGGTTTATATTCTGAAAAGTCTTAGAAGACAATTAACCGAGAGTTTTAATGAATTAAAGAGCAAATATACCTTTAAACATACCCCCCATTTAAATGTCGGTGATGGATGGCATCTTTTAGATCGTGATCCAACCCCGCCGGGTATTAACTTTGCGTTCATTCGTAGTGACGATTTTATGACGAATGCTTTTAAATTCTCATACGATTTTCACCAATTTACGAAATACGCGAAAGGCGATATTGTTTGTATATTCAGTCTTTTATCAATTAAAATTCCCGATGTGTCGTTCATGCAAAGTGTTGTTTCTTACAATAAAGAGGATTCTTTAAATTATATCTACGAAAGTTGGCCTAAACTCCCTCTCGTAAAATTTACCGGTTTGAAACCGTTAGAAGTACGTCTTTTATTAAAGTGATAGGGAGTTTCCTCTTCAGTCTATCGCGATGAGTGAGAGCGAGCTCAGCGGTTCTGAAACGGAGGCACCGCCCTTGGATTTATCTACAAAGCGCGATCCTAGCCGGTTTTATTCTATCGATAAGCTATTGGACAAGAAGTCGAGAAAGTACGGGTGTAGACAAATCGAATCTAAAGTTAATTTTAAGAATTTAAACGAAATTAAATTAACTGAATTCCACGACACGTTGGTTAATGTAATTAATTCTTTGTTGCATGACCTTTTAAAAAACCATAGTGAATATAATCGGATAAGGTTCGTAATTAAATCAGATGAATTAGATAACCCTGTCAATTTAAAATTTATGAATGTAAACGAATTAACAGCCGAACGAGTTCTACATTCGATAAGTAGAATCGCGCAAAGTAACCGTCATTTTAATCTGTACGCTTCTCTCGTCTTTGATATCATCCTCCTCCAATGCGATGCTCAAATTGGGGGACGGCAAAAATCGATAGCGGCCCGAAATATAGTCGCTTTGGATTCGTTTTTGAAATCAAACCCTAATTATATATGCTTGGAGAATGATGATGACCTTTGTTTTGGTCGAGGATTAGTAATTGGCATTTTTATCGCTGATCGAAGGATAGCGAAACGCAAAGATAAACTATACAAGCTTAGCGAGAAACAAAAGCAATACTATAGATTATTGAAAAACGGCTCTAAACGCTTGCAAAAAGACGAAGCCCTATTACTGTATGGGAAAGCTAATATAGAGCCCGGCTCTGTAAATTTGGATGGGATTCAAAAATTCCAAAATTATTTAACTGATTATCAGATTATTGTTTATAAGTTAGAAAACTTGGAGCCGTATTTCATTGGTCCGTTTCGAGAGAAGCAAATTTTTTTGGTTACTTTGAACCAACACGTACACGTCCTTAAAGATTTGCACTACCTTAAAGGCGGTCGTGGGTACTGTGTCCTGTGTTTAAAAATATTTACCAATGATAGACAGAAACTAACTCATACGTGCGAAACGGTTTTAAAGTGTCATAGATGCAAGGCTAACGTCTTTCACGAGCTAGCCTCAGTGAAACTAATAAGGTGTAGAGCTTGTAATAGATATTTCAAGGAAGGTGATTGTTTTAAATTACACGAATCGAATAATATCTGCTCGGAACTTCGGAGGTGCATCGACTGTGGATTAGAAATCGGTGACAAACACGAATGTAACAAACCGTGCCGCAACTGTAAAAGGAAACACGAGAAGAACAAGTGTTACGTCATGCCGATTGACACTGTTTACGAGAAAGTTAAATACTGTTATTTCGACTCGGAAACTATTGTTAAGAATAAAGAGCACGTTCCGATACTTCTCGTCTCGGCTATGGAAATCGACGACGGAGAATACGATTACCAAACGGTTCGGGGTTTCGACTGTTTTGATCTATTTTTGACCTATTTGTTCGAGACGAAAGAGGATTACGTTCAACACGCTACGAAGCGAGTAAAAGTGACACTTCCCCTTTACTCTAAAGTCCAAGCGGTCTCGCATAATGGCCGTTCGTTTGATAGTTTCTTCGTGTTAAACGCGTTACTCAGGATGAAGATTATCCCGGAAGTGGTTTTTCAGGGAAGTAAACTTTTAGGAATTTTTCTCAAAAATCAAAAAATGAAATTTATCGATAGTTTCAGCTTTATCCCTCAACCTTTACGGAGTTTTTCAACCACTTTCTCTCTCGGCGCGTGCCAAAAACAATTCTTTCCGTATATATTCATGAACGAAACCAATCTCGATTATAATTCGAAAATACCCGACAAGAAATATTTCCAGCCGGAATATATGAAGACTAAAGATTACGAATCTTTTCTCGAGTGGTACGCCGAGAAATCTTTACAGCCGAGCTACAATTTACAAGAAGAATTGGAGTACTATACTATTATGGACGTGAAAGTACTGCAAAAAGGAGTAGATAAATTTCGGCTAATGTTCAAGCAAGAAACCGGTTACGATATATTAAATATGAACTCTCTGACAATCGCCGGAGCTTGCACAAATCTGTTTCTCCATAAATACGTTGAAGAGTTCACGCTAGCTGTAATACCCGCTAATGGGTATGGAGATAATGTCTTCCAAAGTAAAATAGCTCTCCAATGGCTGGCCTGGCAGGAAAGAAGTCGCGGGGTTAAAATCCAAACGTCTCGGTCTTTGGAAGGCGAAAAGAAATTTGGAAGATATCCCGTGGATGGTTTTTCGACTAATCCAGATACCGTCTATCAATTCGACGGTTGTTTCATTCACGGTTGCCCTTTACATACCAAAGGGGGACAATTGAATCCTTTATTGCAGGAGACGTTCAAGAACCTCCACGAAAAAACCTTGGATAGAGACGAAGCTATTAAAACTACCGCTCCCAACGCGGAATATAAGCAGATATGGGAATGCGAATGTATAGAGCAAATCAAAAACAATCCGGAAATTCAAAAATTCTGCGAAACGCTAACTTTCCACGAACCAATCGGCCCTCGGTCAGGCCTGTTCGGCGGCCGCTGTGAGGCCTATTCGCTTTACCATAAGGCTAAGCCTGACGAAACAATTGAATTGTTTGACATTTGTAGTTTATATCCCTATATATGTAAGACAAAGGCTTTTCCAAAACGTTTTCCGGAAATCATACGGCACGATTTCAATTACGAGAAAAACGCGTATTTCGGTTTAATGAAATGTAAAATCCTTCCTCCTCCCTCAGCCTATATCCCCGCCCTACCTTTCAGATCGAGACAAAAGCTATTCTTCGCTCTCTGCCGAACATGCGTGGAACAAGATGTGCAAGCCTGTACTCACAACGTCGAGGAACGAGCGCTTACCGATACCTGGGCTACTATCGAGATCTATAACGCTATGGAGAATGGATACGTATTACTCCGGATCTACGAAGTTCACCATTACGCCGAGAGGTTCACGTATGTTAAAGGAGAGGACCCCGGCTTGTTTGGTAGCTATATCAACGCTTTTCTCAAACTAAAAATACAAAATTCGGGGTGGCCGCATGACGTGGTGACGGATCTCGAGAAAACTGAATATTTACAGTCAATTAAAGAGAGAGAAGGGTTCGAGATTAAAGCAGAAGACGTGACAAATAACCCTACTCTCCGCAGTGCTGCCAAATTAGGGGCGAACAATATTTGGGGGCGGAATTCTCTCAACCCCTCCAGACCTAGTAGTAAATTTATCAACAATTATCAATCTTACATTGATATAGTAAATGACCCGACAAAAGAATTGACAGACATTCGACCATTCGATGAAGAAATCTGTCTGATAACTTCGGAATTTAAGAAAGAATATTCCCCCACCTACTTCAAGGGTAGTTGCGTAATTGGGACGTTTGTCGCCGCGTATGGACGGATATTCTTATACAATACATTAAAGGTTTTAGACCGTAGAAATTTATACGCGGACACTGATAGTACAATCTTCATTCGCAAGAAGAATGACGTCAGTAACTTTCCCCCCTTAGGCAAGATGATAGGGGAATGGGTTAATGAACTCCCCACAACGACAATAACGGAGTATGTTTGCTCCGGCCCTAAAAGTTACGCGTACAGGTGCTCTAATGGCAGTAGCGTCGTTAAAATGAAAGGGATCACCATGAACAGACGTAATGAAGAAATAATTAATTTTGATTCAATTAAAGAGGCACTAGAAATCCCCGGAACTACATACGTCGCTGACGTGCCTTTTAGCGTGGTTCGAGATAAGAGTCGAGCGAAACTTTTTCTCGGGGGCTTAAAGAAAACTTTCGGGGTCACCTTCGACAAGCGTATGGTTCTGAACGACCTCTCGACATTACCTTACGGATATTCGAGAGAGCAAGATGAACATCGAATCCCAGCGCCTTAAATCTTTCAACGTGAACTGGTACATCAAGCTACCTAATCCACCGAATTGGAAGAAGCCCGACGCATTCGCTAAAGCCGGTTTTTTTTACCTCAATGACGGTCTAAAAACACAATGCTTTAGCTGTCACAACGTCTTTGATAAATGGGCCGACTTGTATACC
The DNA here is from genome assembly GCA_963920705.1 of Odiellus spinosus. Classification (NCBI taxonomy): domain Eukaryota; kingdom Metazoa; phylum Arthropoda; class Arachnida; order Opiliones; family Phalangiidae; genus Odiellus; species Odiellus spinosus. Next base: position 18,412,200 of record OY987233.1, on the reverse strand, counting down.
GACGATCCGATGACCGTCCATCAAAAACTGGCCCCTTTCTGCGAGTTTGTTTTGGGTCGTGACGTGACTAATATCACCCGAAGCGAAGAACAACGACGCGAAAACATCGCTCGGGATTGTCTGGAACAATTGGCTCCTTTAATTGAAAATACGACTATCTTGAAGGTATTGCAAGTGTTTCAACAAGGTATTATTGATTTCCAACAAAACATTATCAATGGAAAAGATATATAAACGCGTAACCTTTGACGATTTACCAGTCGTGTGGTATTTACCTACGGAAGACCGCGTCGATTGGTTTTTCAGAGATAATCTCTATTTCAAAAAACGGATTTCGGTCTTCGAAAATATATTTAAAAAAAAAAATGTGTTGCCGGGTAAAGTTTCAAGCCCCGATGCAATTGTTGTTAGCGGGCTGTACCATGTCGGGAAAAACCACGTGGATACATAATCTTTTAAAAAACGCTAATTGTTTAATAGACCCGCCTCCGGACAGAATTGTTTATTGTTATAAAGAGTATCAACCTTTATTTGACGAAATTAAAAAAGAAATTTGTAGCGTAGAATTTTTGGAGGGTTTACCGCCGGATGGTTGTAATTTTTGGGATCCAAAATTAAATAACTTTTTAATTATTGATGATTTAGCATCGACTTGTTATAATAGTACAACTGTCTCAAATATATTCTGCGTCAATAGCCATCATAAAAATCTTTCCGTAGCATTATTAACTCAAAATTTATTCGGTCAAGGCAAAGAAAGCCGAACGATTAGTTTAAACGCTTCTTATATAATTGTATTTCGAAACCCGCGAGATGGATCCCAAATTAACTATCTGAGTAGACAAATATTTCCTAATAATAAAAAACTCGTAACTAAAGCGTATGATTTTGTCACTAGAGATAAACCATTTTCTTATTTGTGTATTGATTTAAAACAAAATATTAACGACGAATTACGGTTAAGGTCTAACGTTTTTCCAAATGAAGGAAATATGATTTTTGTACACGAATAAATATATATATATCGTAACAATGCGTGTCTTTTCTTTATTCTTGCTTAAGCTTTACAATGAGTCGAAAGGTAAAAAGCCTCCTGAAAAAAATGAGGAATGTTAGACGTCGTAAACCCCACCCCTTAAAAAAACACGTAAGATTCTTCCGAGACTTAAAGAAAGCTAGTCAGGAAGGGGGAGGTAAATTGACCCGTATCTTGAAAAAAGCGAAAAATAATCAAATGAAAGCGATGTATAATTCTTTCTATAATTTATTACGAGGAAATATCGCTTTGCCAGAGAAGGAGAGATTATACGTGAAACAGCACGGAGCTTTCGTACGAAAAATAGCCAATAAACGTGTCTTAGATAAAAACAAACGAAAAATCCTTATAAAGCAAGTCGGCGGTTTTTTGCCAGGTTTATTAGGCGCTCTGATTCCGACCTTGATCTCCACGATTTCTTCGTTCGCGCAATGAAACGAATGATTTTGGTTCCGGAAACGACAATCTTGTCCGATCCCGAGAAAGAAACTAATCAACTTGACCTAGAAATGTCAAAAATATTACGGGATAAAACTTTCTCCAGCGAACAAAAATTACGTTTATATTCGGATGTTTTCCAAAAATACATCAATATGAAAAGCCTGATCGAACCCCCCTTCGTTAACGTGAAAAATCTACCAACGCCGACCCCGCCAGCTAGTATCCCTACGCCACCCGCAACGTTACAATCAATGCCTTGGTTAACTCCTAACAACGCTACCATGTTTACTCCGACGCAACATTCGACACCGGTGGCGCTGGCATCTACTCCCTCGATAACTTCTCAAACTCCTAAACGCTCAACGCAACAGTCAGTCCAAACTCAACCGGCTTCTCTTAGCCAACTCGCGCCTCTCGCGCAAGCATTGAGTACTCTTATAGCCAAGCAACCGAAAGCCACCCCGCCGAGACAAAGTACGGCCGAAAGATTGAAGGAAAAACAGCGCAGATACGCCCGGGAAACTCTCGATAAATCGAACGAAGAAAATCAAGACCGTATGACCTTAAGAAAGAAAACTGGAAGAAGATGGGACTTGTGAAGACAACCGGTCGCTTTCTTCTCTGCCTTGGCGTTATATTAGGACTTCCGTTATTATTTCTTTTGACAGTTTGCGTGTTAATCGCGCTAATACCTGTTTTGATTATTTGTTTAATATATTCGAAGATTAAACACCGGAATTCCGTCGAGTGCGAATGTTCCTTATTTATATGTCTATATTTTCAAGATAACCCGATTCATAGGTGTTTTTATTTTATTTATGCAATTTGTTATCTGTTTATAGTAAATACATATTTAATTTTAATAAATATATTAAGTTTAAGTATCTTCGAAGCACTCGGCAGTTTCTTTCTCACTTTCGCTTTCGCTTTTCACGGCGCTTTCAATTCGCCCCAACACTTATACTGTTATTTTTGTAAAAAACATGTTAAGATGTTTAAATCTGTAAACACTCTTTAATAAAATTATTCGATACAAGAACCGTTTTCGTGATTCATTAAATGCATACACATATTTAACATTATAATAATATCATTATACGTTTTATCTCTCAAGTTATACATTTCATTTAGGATATTTTTGAAAGAGAGACCGGCGCATAAACCGGTTAAAACAAAAATCACGTGACCTCCACAGGTGAACGACGCTTTTGGCTGTAACGACGTAGCGTTGAATTTCCACTTGGTGGTATATCTAGATAAATCCAATCCGTAATAACTCGGTTCTTTTCCGAAAGAGCAAAAGAAATGGCCGACATCGTTTCGATCCACAAAAACGCCTACCCAATGTAGACCGCTTTCGGAGGCAGGTTCCGAATTAATCACGAAACAATAGGGTTTAAAGTCGGGTTTCTCGGGTAAGATATCTTGGGGAAACACACCGACAAAAAAGGGTCGCGTTCGGGTATCGCATTGTAGAAAAGACGTTAATTCTTCGGTATTCATACTTTTTGAACTTCGGGCTCGTAGAACGCACCTCTTATAACCTCACCAGTTCCATCCTCAATGACGTAAGCGGGTGGATCGCGATAGAGGACTTTCCTTATAACGAAGATCTCGTCCGTCCAGTAACCCGTATATCCTTTCCCAAAAACGCCTTTATCCGCCGAAATTCGAACTCGATCTCCCGGTCGTAATTTGGGCTTCTTAACTTTCTTTTTCTTTTTCATGTATAACCGTTTCCAGACTAAATGCTCGTTATCAATATTCACATCCTTCGGCGCCATTTTAATCGTCGAATGTTTCGCTTTATTGTACCCTTCCACCACTTTTTGCAAATGTTTCACGTAATTCGAATCGTTATTTTTAGTCATTAATCTAAATATTCGATTTTTTAAAGTTCTATTAAAGCGTTCGATCATACTACATTTCAAAGTGCCGTAGCTAGGGTACCAGTGAATACCTTTTCTCTTTAAGTACGCCTGAACCGGTTTATTAATAAACTCGCTACCTTCGTCCGTATTAAAACGCGAAGGGGTCCGTTGTTTAAAAATGGATTCCAGGGCTCTAATCATTTCAGACCCGTTTTTGGTTTTTAACGGTCGGACCCAGGCGTATCTCGATAACAAATCGATTACCGTTAAAACGTATCGATATTTATTATTCCGCTTAACTAGTTTAGGTAGATCAATTAAATCTCCTTGGAATACTTCATCCATCTGCGTGACGTAGATTTGATTCCTAGGGAAGTTTTTACGTCTGTTTCTATGTTTCGTATAGGCGGGTTGCGTTACTAACCAGTCTTGCACATCTTGTTTCGAGACTTTCGGGTTCGCCTCTCCTAGTTTTTTCGGGGAACCTAGACTAGCGGCGTGTTGGGGATCGTAATACACTCGGCTTAATTTTTGAGCTACTCGTTTCCCCACCATCGTAATAAGAATAACAATTATTTCAAAAAGTTTTTATTTAAATATCGTACATAATTTCGTATTTCAAGTCGGTCGTATCTTTAGTGATGTCCAAGAACAATCGCTCCAAATCCTCCTCGGATTCGTCGTGCGTGATTTGAAAATTGGTTACGATAGATTCCATATTTAACATCTGAATAGCGCTAGCGATATTTTTTTCCATTCTTTCATCAAATTCCAGCGCGGTGTTTGTCGGGCAAGAACTATCGTGGGCTAATTTCTCGTTACAGGCTTGATTAAAGCATCCCTCGGTGATATTATACATCTTCTCAATCACTTCTCGAAGAATCAGGTTTTTGAAGAGTTTTTTAATCGTAATTTTGGTTCGCGAGACTTCATCCAAGCTGGTTTTCAATTGTTTCAGGCGTTTCCAAGTCGATTTCTTGAAGGAGAAGCCGTTCGAGGTCGAGAACCAAGTCTGGTAAAAGGTAGAATATTTCGAGGAATCTCGATTATAGCGCCGAATGTCTATAAATTTGACACCATCCGGTGACGCTATTCCTTCAATTTGATATTTATCCGGTAACCAGCATTGAAAACGATGTAGCGCGTCTTCGAAAAAGGCTTCAATGTCGTTTTCCCATAACCAGATGCTATCCCAAACGTTTTGATTAATCGTTACGCTACTCTTAGTATCGTTCCGCCGAATAAAAAGACCCGAGTCGTTTATCCCGATAGTTTGTTTTTCGGAGAGGCAATATTCGTGCTCCTGCATGGTGTACGGTTAGGTTGATTTTGATACGGTTTTCGCGCTTTCTTTCCCTCTTATATCTCGTTTAAAGATTTTCTCAGCGCGTCAAAGTTCCATCGAGACGAAACGAAGGCGACGGTTCTAACATTATCGCGGACTGTTATAACCAAATTCAAATCTTTACGGCGCGCGAGGTAAATATAGTCGTCCATCCTCTTACTCCAGCTTGTAAAGAATGTTTCGATCTTTCGTGATTAATATTTGGTTCTCGAATTCGGCTTGGATTATACACGTCACTGAGAAGGTTAATGGAGTTTTATATTTAATGGTTAAGCGTACGCTACCGCTCTGCGACAAAGAAATATGTTCACTCCCGGCTTTTTCCTCCACAGTAGTATCCACCAAAAAGAAAGTATTGCCTTTAGCGTAATCTTCGTACGTAATATCATTTCCTTTATTTTTTCCGTAAGTATCCGTGGCCGTAAATAAACTCATGTATTCGCGCGTCCATTGTTTGTTATCAAACTTGGGTTGAAAAGCTTGGTCGGGGTAGTTTTTATTCCCTACCGATAAGTATAATTGCGAAATACCCAAATGCTTAAAATCAAATGGGTTCTCGTTTAAGGCGCCGTTGAAACCTGTTGTTTTTACGAACGATATTGTAACTCTATTCGGGACACGCCCCAAGAATAAATTTTCTTTTACCGTGTCGCTATTTCCGCTTTCGATATTAAAGTATTTTACTACCGTTTGATTGATAGGATAGACGCAGTTGGCTTTTTCCAAAACCATGGCGTGCGCTAACATAATATCGGGATTAATTTTTACTTTCCGAACATAGAGAGAAGCGTCGGTAATTATAAATTTATAATTAACAATAGCCGGCGCAGCCGCACCTTGAGCCGCAGCTGCTGGTATAGAGACAATCGGGAAACTATTCGAAGAGCGGATAAATTTATATTTCATGTCAACGTTATTAATCAAAAATTTATTCATTTTACAGACGTCAAAGGGGGGCACCCCAATCATTACGATTGTTCGAGAATTATCGGTTCTATGCTTTCGGTGCTTCATACCCGTATTATCGTCGCTAAATATTTCATCACCTGTCAAGAATTTATCTTTGTAATACATTTGTAGCCGCAATTGGGTTTTTTTCGCGTCTTCTCCGTAACTTAAATGCGCCGTCGTATAAGCCGAGTAAGGGAAAACAGTGTTCAAGGACTGAACGGGGGTATCATTAAACGAGACTTCCCCTTGAGAAAAGAGGGCCCATTGCGTTAGATTAACGGGGCCTACTTTGGGGGTGGCCGCCGTAATATCCTCCCACGAGCCGTTGGCATTTTGCTGTACCATTTTAGCTTCAATTTTAAATTTGGTTTTTGTTAAATCAGTATAGTTTCCGTCATTACCCGGTATAAAAAACTCCAGCGGACCTCCATCAGTGATCGTATTAATAGTTTTAAACTCTACATCGTTACTTCCTACGATATTGTAATTACTAAGGGGTTCAGAGAACAAATCTAATTCCGACATCATTCCTTCCATCGTGAAGATCAACTGGAAGCTTAATCAACTAACACTCTTCTTTTCAATATAAAAAATCTGTTTTCCTTCTTTTAATCTTTTTCTTCCGGCCGATTCTCTTTCGTTTACCGCTGCCATACTGCGCTACTTTATCACCCGCTTTGTGTAATAAATTAGAGCCGGCGAGTCTCAGATTTCTCTGGAATGAAGTTTTAGGATCCTGACCCGCTTGGATATCCCCGAACATACGGGTGCCTATACCCAACGCTTCTTTCCCCACCGCTTTAACAGCCGGTTTAAAAATTGGTGTAATGAAACGAACTAGGCTTTTAAATATCGATCCTATTCCGTGCCCCCGTTGGAAGACGGGACCTTGAAAACCGCCGCCGGCTTGTTGGGCGTAGTAGGAATAATACGGATTTTTTCCCCCTGACATTATCTTTTTTTTCGAAAATGTAAAATAACAACCGTTTTTCCCAGATTTAATGGTATTTTCGCTTCGGAATCTGTAGTGATGTTAATATCAATCACGTTAAAATTAGAGACGCGTAGCGGGTAGTAATTTATCGGATTACAAATTATATTATGAGGTATATTATCCTTATTGTTTTCTGGTCGACTAATTATTCGAATTAAGCCACCCCAAGCGTCACCTATCAACTGCGGATAGATGAGGTTAGTATGAATAAATAAACTCATGACCCCCCTATTTATATCAGCCACGTATTGACCATCTGTATTATTAACCAGATACGTATCAATGAGATTTTCGTCGAAACCTAACATCTTTCCTAACCCGGGGTTGTCTTGACTAAATTTAACGGAAAAAATATCCAAATATTCTCTTTGCTCGGGCGTTAATTCAACATCCGGGATGTTATTGAGTCCTACACCGCATTTAAGCTTCACGGTTCCGTTTTTATTATGTTTAAACGCAAAGTAAGGGCGAATTCGAATCGGTAAACAACGTAGCATTTCGTCTAAAACCGCTTCTATACTTTCGTACGAACCGCGCGTTAAAGAATACGTTTTAGTTTCAATTATTATCGTATCTTTACTCGTATCTATTTTAGGCAACGCATCATCCAATTTCACTTTATATCTAATCTGGATAGGAGGAATCTTTCTTAGATCTATTTCTTTAACTTTGCGATCTACGGCTCTAAATGTATATACTCTTCTACCAGTCAACCACCCATTAGTCTGATCAGGTGGTACGCCTAATACATCGGCATACTGATGCGGGAATTTAATAGCTACATCACTGTCACTCGTTCTAATAGTAAATTGTTTACCCTGCAATGAGGGTATTAAAAAAAATTTTACTTTGTCTTGCGAACCACTTTTTTCTTCACCCTTAATTAGAGTATCTAACAATCGATAGTAGATATGCATATCATCATGTTTCTCACGCTTAATCAAACCCCCTTTCTTCACATCCATTGAAGCGAATTTATATTCATAATGCGGGTCAGCGTACCTAATCGTAAATTCATTATACCGATCCGTAATGTTATCCCATTTCGACGGCATAGTTATTTCCGATACCCCCGCCTCCCATTTACCATCTTCTAAATCTAATGTCGCTGCTAATTGCGTTTTATAACTAGTTTTTGTATTATCAGGATAAATATGCATAGACGCGTTACTTGGTAACGTAATATAAAAATTATCCTCGCTCGGTGATAACATGGACATGATTAATCGTCGAATGGTTTACAATGATAAGCGAGGGTTTCATATATAGGTGGTGGGGATTCTCTATCGAGGTCACGGGTGTTTTTAACCTTTACCCTTTGACTTTTTTGACTTTTTTGACATTTTTGACTTTTTTGACCTTTTTGACCTTTTTGACCTTTTTGACCTTTTTGACCTTTTTGACCTTTTTGACCTTTAACCTTTAACCTTTAACCTTTGACCTTTGACCTTTGACCTTTCACCTTAACCCGTTGCATACATCTATTAAACAGGTTTGCTGCACTCGAGGTCCCACTATTACTACTTATATCTTTGGTAAGATCTTTCAAATATTAATTATTTCAAAAGTCTATCACTTTATTCAATAAAAGCAAACAACGTCACGTATCAGGAAAGGTCTGGTTTGACGTCATAGCCCATCACTTAAAAATAACTAAAAAAGTCATCACCCCTGTCTGGTTCGAGTGGTTTGAACTCTTCCTCTAAATTTTGAGTCGGGAGAGAGGGACAGAATCTAGGCGGGCCGTGCTTGGCCATATAGTCATCCCCCAACTCCGTAATTTATCTAAAGAGTGGCGCTTCCGATTTCACTATTTACACGGCGACTGCGGCCGCTAGAGTGTCTCGAATCAGAATCTGCCGGAACATTTACCCGGCCCTTTGCTGATAGTATTAAGCTAGATGGCGTTGATTACTTTTATGGACTAAGTGATAGACTTTTGATTATATGTATAGGAACCATATAACAAAGCTGTAACCAAACCTTCGAAATTTAAACGCCGAAAACTCTTAATGATTCTATTTTGGAATTAAAATAAATTATCCTATATAAATTAAATATCTAATTTATTTTGATATCCGCTTCTTTGTCAGTCGACGTAGGTTAATCGAATACCTTAATTTAAGTTTCACCTTGTTTTTGACGCAAAAATTTGATTCTTGATCAAAAAGAAACGTTTCTAAAAACGCGCCTTAGGACTTACTTTTCGCCAGACTCTCGGAAAATGTTACTGTCATCGCCATGGCTAGAATTAAACTCAGTCCAAAAAAATACAGCATCTTTAAAAATAATAATTATGATAATGTATCGTAGTTGATTTAATTTTTAAACTGTCTGAAACACGGCGTCATGATATACGGGTATTAATGTCTGGTGATTATTACAAATAGATTTAAATTTTGAAAGAAAATAGCGAAGTAAATAACCCTAGAATTAACTTTTGAAAGAGAATATCCGAGATGAAACTTGGTTATAATTACAGTATTAAAGTTACCGTAATTTTTAAATACCGCGTAAATTAACGTCACACGGTAATTTAGCAGTATTCACGAAATGATTTGTTTGAATTTCTATTATTTCAAATATCGAATTTGAAGATTTTTCCCCGTTTTCGTTACGTAAAGTTACTTACCTTGCTTTCGAAATTTCAAGTTTTAAATTAAATTTGAACTGAGCGAAAAATTGAGCGGAACTGTGGTCTAGACCTCTACTAACACGACGTTAAATATCCTCGGTTAAACTAGCGCATTGCGTGTTGAACAAATTGGCGTATGATATTAAGTTCTTCATGTAGAGTTTTTTAATTTATTTGACGTTTTTCATTTTAAAGCGAACACAATTATCCGTTTTTTTTTTTTTTTTTATTTAAGCGTGAATTTCTTGTTACCCTATGGGTTTCAAACACTCCTGGGATGAAATGGGGACCTTTTTGCAATGTATTAATTAATGTATTAATTAAAAAACAGCTGGGCTGCCCAACTAGAAGGGAAAGCTATTTGTGACGGATATTACAACTCGGAATCGGCTGATATTAAATTTTGAAATCAGCGCAATTCAGCCAAATCTTTGACAAAATAGCTCCGATATTTTGTAAGAGGGGTATATGTAGTTGGCACCGAAGACCCGATTTAGTGAATTAATGGAATTAATTATAACTTTGTTATTTTCTATCCGATGTATATGTTGTTAGTACTCATTTTGAAGCTTTTAATGAGAGCTACAAGAATTTATTGTTAGATAATAGATTAATTTAAATGAAACTCGAATTTCTTGATGATCGAGGATAGAGTTGTTTGCTACGTGTAATAGTAGTCGTGCTGAAAATTGCAGCTGTTCCCCGCGATGTACTCGTATTCGAGAGTGAATTATGTCGAAACAACGGGTTTATGAAACTCTACGTGTAATGTTCATCTCGCTTCAACTTTAATTAAATGATCGGGATGGAATTGTGCCCTGTGTACTGTTCTTCTACCATACAATGATATTATGACAAAATAGTCAAAGTTGAGGCGGAGTAATACGCCATGTTACACCTCGTAGGAATAAAAGAAGTCGTTGCCAACTTCATGGCTGATTTTGGTCAGCGTATGTTACGCCAGTGAGCGACATGTTTAGTTATGGTTTATTTTTTATTTATTAGTCTTGGACATGGAATAATAAGCACAGGAATAGAAATGAAGCGCCGAGCTCTAAGCGGGTATCTATGCCAACTCCCACAAACGGGGGAAAGGGGTGGGTTGAAATTTTAGGGGGTCGCAGTAGGGTATAGAACATCACGTGATAAATCAACTACTATCGCGCCATCCAGATTTTAAAAATAATTTTTCGATCTGGAATTTGAAGGTTCGGAACGTACCAACGGCTGTCTTCAGTTTTAAATTTTAGTATTCAATAACAATGGTAAAATGTTTAGTTTTGGGGTTTTTTGTGTGTAAAATATCTCTTTTTCTAAAATAAGCACGCGAAAACTGAAGATCCAGGTGCGCTTAGCGGGAGATAGTTTGGGGTTTCATAAAGCCACGTGGGATGAGGGGTTTAAGAGTGACGTCAAACCCGTTTCTACCCCTTTCTTGGACCACGTTGGTCACGGTACGCGGAAACAAAAAATCCAATATTGTTTCCCTCTATGGTAAGAGGGCGACAAATGATGTGTCTCAAAGCACGTCACAAATATTTTACCCCAGTTCCCCTTTTTGTTCCCCCCCCCCCCTAACACTCCCGTCTGTGGGTGGTGAGCCTCTCGGATGGGGTCGGTATTGTGTTCCCATTTCTATTCCTTTGCTTATTATTCCATGTCTTAGAGAAGGTCAATTGATAATAATAATATTTCTCTAAGCCATGTAGGAAATGGACTAGTCTTTGCCAACTCCTAGTATTGGATAAATAAAATACAAAGTATATAGGACTATTGACCGACCAAATTTTACACTTTCACTTATTTCGTAGATTTCGAGATCATTTTTAAGTTTATATCTATATTTGAACTTGCCCCTCGAGGGTCATCTTTTCCTTGTACACAGACGCGCAATGGATAGAACACTTTTACAGGCGTTGAATACAAAATGTACGAAGATGATCGCCCCTGGAATGCCCCAAATTATGTATTAATTTTGATAAAAGTATATTTTAAAATTTTCTTATAAATCGAAAGGTTTTCTAGGATAAGAACGTTTACAAATTTTTGATTTTTTAACTTGGAATAATTTAACTCCAATGATATGGAATTTTTACGCAAACGTATAATAACTGAATATAATTAGTTTTATCCAATTATGGTTAGCGCAAACTCCAAGGACTATAGTCTATAAACAAAAACAGCCTTAATGAAAATATAGATTTCTTCAAAGGTTGTTACACAATCAAAAACAATTTTTGCAATAGAACAATTTTATTGATATATTTCCAACAATTAATACAAAATGTATTAGTAATTAACTTAAAGTTGCTTAAATATCGTATTATTAAATACCCTTAACCCACTCCCAAAAAATTAACATTAAGAAAGTATATATCTTAGGCCGAGAAATTGATTACAAAATTTTCAAATACACCCAATATATTTTTCAAACTAAATAAACCACAAATTAAACTGTTGCGCTAATGAATATATCGAGACTGACAACTAGAGACTTTTAACCAAATATAGTAAAGAGAAGGATTAAACAGACTCTAACAAGTCACGTGACTGTTTAGAATCCATTCCTGACCACTGGTCATTGTCCGATAAATTTTCCAAATGTTCGATAACTTTTTATTTTTAAGAGGGGGTCACTGGACAAATGTCCGATAAAATAAAGTACATTTCAATACAAGAAATGTAGCATTGTCCGGTAATTTTGTTAAATGTCCGATAACTTTTGAATTTTTAAGGGGGGCTACTTTACATTTGTGCAATAAGAAAAATTCCTTATTTCCGTCCCTGTTCCTGACTTGATTTCCAGAGCGCCACCAATTTTAACTTCTACTGACCACTAGATGGCAGTCACATTTAATCTATTCAATTGTTAGTAGAACTTAAAACAGCCCCGCTCTGGAAATAAAGCCCCAATAGCAAACAATCACGTGGTTTGGTAGTCTAACTTGTCTCCTTACTAACCTTGCTTTTAACCAGAGACAACTTAATAGATAAAGATGAATAACATTATCTGCCATACATAAGCGTCCTCTAACGGCCAACATTGGAAAAATTAGGAACTAACAAAACTACCGCTTGTCCGCTATAGAGGCAGACACGCGTTTTGTTTTGTAAGATACTCTTTTTGCTAATGTTTCTGGTTAGAGGACCCGGGTTTTCTTATTGATCTGTATCTATATATAGTTGTAAATTGTTAATAGCCCTAGCTGACGATAATATATGTTAATTAGGCCCAGTTAGGTACGTTATTACTAACTGTATATTTACATTCGCAGTAACCGAAATCTTTGACGCTTCTGTTGTCATTTTCTCCATCAAAGATATTTAACCCTTCAACGTATTTCGAAAGATATTTCACGAATTTACTGCAAAAGGGTTTTTTTTTGCATTCGGTTTCTTTGCAATGATCGTCTAAACGGCAAATGCATTTACATTGGTTTTTTAAAATGCACATCCTTCGAGTTATTGCGGGGCAATTTAGATTTTCACATATCTTCTGTTTATCCTTATTTTTGCAGGCTGAAATTATAAGTCACAAATCCAAAAAAATTAAATTAAAGAATTTTAATTATCGAAAAAAAAATGGTGACAGAATCACTTGAATAAATTTAATTACAAGTTATTAATCATAGTTAATTGGTTAATATAATATGTGTAAAGGAATAGTTCCAAGGGTTAGGTTTTTAAAACATAATTTTCCTTCAATATCTCATGAAAACCGAATATAAATAGAGTACGCAAAAATTGGATTCTTGATCAAAAAATGTTTCTATAAACGCGCCTTATAGGACTTACTTTTCGCCAGAATGTTTTCGTATTTGGAAAATGTTACTGTCATCGTCATGACTAGAATTAAACTCAGTCCGTAGAAATACAGCATCTTTAAAAATAATAATTATGAAAATGTATCGTAGTTGATTTAATTTTTAAACTGTCTGAAACACGGCGTCATGATATACGGGTGTTAATGTCTGGTGATTATTACAAATAGATTTAAATTTTGAAAGAAAATAGCGAAGTAAACCAACGCTAGAATTAAATTTTGAAAGAGAATATCCGAGATGAAACTCGGTTATAATTAAAGTATTAAAGTTACCGTAATTTTGAATTACCGGGTAATTTAGCGTCACATGGTAATTTAGCAGTATTCACGAAATGATTTGGGTTTGAATTTCTATTATTTCAAATGCTGAATTTGAAGAATATTACCCTTTTTCGTTACGTAAAGTTACTTACCTTGCTTTCGAAATTTCAAGTTTTAAATGAAATTTGAACTGAGCGATAAAATTGAGCGGAACTGTGGTCTAGACCTTTACTAACACGACGTTAAATATGCTCGGTTAAACTAGCGCATTGCGTGTCGAACAAATTAACGTTGATATTAAGTTTTTCATGTAGAGTTTTTTAATTTATTTAACGTTATTCATTTTAAAGCGAACACTACTATTCGAGTTTTTTATTTAAGCGTGAATTCCTTGTTACCCTATGGGTTTCAAACAGTCCAGGGATGAAATGGGAACCTTTTTGCAAGGTATTAATTAATGTATTGATTGAAAAACAGCTGGGCTGCCCAACTAGAAGGGAAGGCTATTTGTGACGGATATTACAACTCGGAATCGGCTGATATTAAATTTTGAAATCAGCGCAATTCAGCCAAATCTTCCGCAAAATCTTTTGTAAGAGGCGTATTTAAGACGCGATTTAGTGTATTAATGGATTTAATTATAACTTTATTATTTTCTATCCGATGTAGATGTTGTTAGTACTTATTTTGAAGCTGTTAATGAGATCTACACGAATCTATTGTTAGATAGAAGGTTAATTTCAATCAAACTCTAATTTCTTGGTTATTGATTATAGAGTTGTTTGCTACGTGTAATAGTAGTCGTGCTGAAAATTGTAGCTGTTCCCCGCGATGTACTCGTATTCGAGAGTGAATTATGTCGAAACAATGGGTTTACGAAACTCTTTGTTTAATGTTCATCTCGCTTCAACTTTAATTAAATGCTCGGGATGGAATTGTGCCCTGTATACTTTACTTCTGATATTATGTGAAAATAGTCAAAGCTGAGGCGGAGTAACGCGCAATGTTATACCTCGTAGGAATAAAAGTAGTTGTTACCAAGTTCGTGGATGACGAGTGTCGCTCATCTTCAGAGGCTTAAATTCTGGCGTATGATAATAATTTTTTGATGATTTTTTTTTTTTTTTTTTTTTTTTTTTAGTTTGATTGACGTTTATTCATTTTAAAGTTAACACCCCTATAAGAGTTTTATTTTTAAGCGCGTAAATTTCTTGTTACCCCTTCAGTTTAAAGCAGTCCTGGATGGAATGGATTGGATCGAACTGATCTTGCGCAATTAGTTGTAGATCAATAATTAAAAGACCGAAATGGTCTGACGTACCTAGAAGCTGAGATAAAATCTACTAAAGTTGCCCGATTGACCTATTATTCATACCGTTTCCCCTTAATACGATAGATAATATATTAATTAAAAATCCAGTTGATCTGCCCAACTAGAAGGGAAGGCTATTTGTGACACGTATTACCAGAAGCCGATGAAACCCTCCTTTGAAGTCTACTACTCTATTGTTCCATATAGCGCTCCTCTCTCTATGGTTAAAATTCCCAATTTTACGAGATCGGAGGGATCCTACTTCATACCCCCCTGTCTACGGAAAATTGGAAATTCTCTCTCTCCACAAACGACGAACTCCCGCTCCGAAAATATCTACCGTTAGGAGGCGTACGAATCGCGCTTTTTGAAACTAACCCGTACAGAGAGGGGTAGGCAAGACCCGGGAGTAATAGACTTCAAAGGAGGGTTTCATCGGCTTCTGGTATTACAAATGAGAATGGGCTGAATTTTGAAATAAGCGAAATTCAGCCAAGCAGTAGGGTTTTCATGTAGTCCCTAGAATTTACCGAAGTTTCTGTTTTATAAGGAGGCCCCTCAACCACCTTAAAATAAGTATTCACACTATATTCCAAATCTTTAGGATAAATGTCTATTTAGATGTCTAGGGCTTGAGCTGTTTTTAAAGGGAGAATGCAACCTTAACAACTAGTGAATTTTTTTATCGATTCCTTATCGTTTAAATCGGCCTAATCGACCACTAACAAAAATTACAAACCAATATTTAACTAGATATAAATTTCAAACTTACCCTGAAAATAGGCTTAGTAGAATTTCTTCGAATTGAAGGGTTGTTGCTGCGTTTTTTAAAGAACATTTTTGCAATACACACTTTTATTTCAAATACACTTGATACAATGTCATCAATCAAAACCTATTATTATTATCCATCAATTGACTTTTAGTTACGAATATATCAGATAGCGGGGAAAACCACACCCCCCAAAATTAAATATTATAAAATTAGACCAATAATCTTATAACGAGGAATAGATTACAAAATATATTTTTCATATACATCCAATATATACTTCAAAATTTAATAAAACCAGGAGTAGATCACAAAAGGAGTTCGGGTCGCTAGATTCCATAATTTTGAATGCAGTGGGATTCTGAAACGTCATCAATTTTAAACTAAAGTATCGCCATCTATTTTAACTCTGGGCAAAATAAGCTTTATATCTGGTTCCGGTCGAGGTGCGCCAAAGTATTCTGGGAAGTGTAGGAAATGGCGAGTGTCGAGGCTTTGAGTTCGCGTCATAAATCGACCCAGTATAATTATTACCTTGAAACAGCCGTAAAAACTGTAGTAAAGAAAAAAGATAAGTCTACACTTTATAAATTTAAGCCGGCAAGTTCATCTAAAATTGTACAGACTGATGTATTATTCAAAACCCTACCAAGTCAACGTCAGCCAAGGCCTAATTCTAGTAGAAATTCGGATATATTAGGGGTTGTTGCTAGTTTAAGTTTTCAATAATGCGCCTACGTTCTTCGCTGGGATTTTCCTTTTCAATTTCTGTCTCTAAATATTTCAAAACTCCACTTAATTCCATTTTTATTTCCCAAAGAGGTTAAAAAAGTCTTATCACGTTATCAGACTAGTTGTATAAGCAGACGAAACAACAATGGGACAGGTTTGATTACCCAGATCACCTTTCGGTATTATCCAGCCACGCTATTGGCTAGAAAATATAATGCTATTTTCCTACTGTAGGTGGCGCGACTGCTACGTATCAAGATCCCATTGCCTAGAGCATTATGTAATCTAGCGACCCGAACTCCTTTTGTGATCTACTCCTGATAAAACTGTCAAGCAAATGTATATGTTTAGATGTACAACACTAGGCCCGTTATTTCCATTTTGGTATATTATTGAGAATATGTCGAGTGCATTGACAGAAACCGAAATGTTTTTCGGTTCTGTTATCGTTATCGCCAAAGATCTTTTGAAGTTGTTCCGAAATATCATTTAACATCATTTTACCGCAAAATGTGTCATGTTTGCAATTATTAAATCCTTTGCAGTGAGCGTCTAAACGGCATACACATCGGCAACCGGCAGTTCCTCCCATTCTAATGCACTTTTTACGCGTTAATGGCGGGCAAATTAGCTCGTTACAGTTCTTCTCTAACCTCTTGTTCATTTTTTCCGAGAGCCTCTCGATTTTGCAATCTGTAAACAATTTCAATTGCAATATTAGGAAAATAGGCTTAGCTGAAATCATGAAGATCCTGAATTTCTTCGAATTGAAGGGTCAGCGACCAATCAGCAAATGCTCTCGTCGTTAAGGAGAAATCTCCGTGAGACTTTCAATAATATTTGATTGGTCCCTGACCCTTCAATGCGAAGAAATTCAGGATCTCCATGATTTCAGCTAAGCCTATTTTGGGGGTTTAAGATTCATTTCTAATTTAATTTAGTAAATTTTTTACTGGTAGATTAGGCCTATTTAAACAATCGATAAAAAAAAAGTTTTATTAGGTCGTTTTCACCCAAATTACGAAGGTTTTGAACTAATTAGGACCTGCTGATGAGTTCAGAAAAATTCTAAAATCTCCGACCAGCGGAAATTCAACGTTAAAATCTTATAGACTTCGTCATTGTGTTTATAATCAAACCTATAATACCAATGGTATTTTAACTTTTACTTTTAGTATTTCTTTTCTGAACTCAGCAGGTCCTAAAATAATCATCGTTATTTTAGGGGAATAGATCGGTTAACGAAAACCCCCTCCCCTTAAAATTAAATTTCAGTTCGTAGATTAATCTCGAAAGACTTACCTTCGAGGATTATCGTTTTTGATAATACTATCGTTATCATTATTAGACTCAAGCTCAGCCCGAAGGAGTGGTTAAGACGCGACATCTAGAGAAATAAAGGTCGCGGAAACTCAAATTTAACCAAAGTTTAAAACTTAATTTAATCACTAACAAATCCATAACGGTCAATTAAATTTAGATTTGGAGAGTATTATCTCGTTTTCGTTAAGTAAAAGTATGCTATAAACGTTCCGAACAATAGGCCATTTATTTTTGAAAATCTGACCTGTGATATTAATTTTTTTTGTGTACAATTTTATTATCAATTTGTTTTCCCATTCAGTTTAAAAGTTTATGACTTTACGAATTTTCTATTCGATATACAATGAAACTCGGTTATAATTATTAGAGTACTAAAGTTACCGTAATTTTGAATTACCGGGTAATTTAGCGTCACATGGTAATTTAGCTGTATTCACGAAATGATTTGGGTTTGAATTTCTATTATTTCAAATGCTGAATTTGAAGAATATTACCCTTTTTCGTTACGTAAAGTTACTTACCTTGCTTTCGAAATTTCAAGTTTTAAATGAAATTTGAACTGAGCGAAAAATTGAGCGGAACTGTGGTCTAGACCTCTACTAACACGACGTTAAATATCCTCGGTTAAACTAGCGCATTGCGTGTTGAACAAATTGGCGTATGATATTAAGTTCTTCATGTAGAGTTTTTTAATTTATTTGACGTTTTTCATTTTAAAGCGAACACTATTATCCGTTTTTTTTTTTTTCTTATTTAAGCGTGAATTTCTTGTTACCCTATGGGTTTCAAACACTCCTGGGATGAAATGGGGACCTTTTTGCAATGTATTAATTAATGTATTAATTAAAAAACAGCTGGGCTGCCCAACTAGAAGGGAAAGCTATTTGTGACGGATATTACAACTCGGAATCGGCTGATATTAAATTTTGAAATCGGCGCAATTCAGCCAAATCTTTGACAAAATAGCTCCGATATTTTGTAAGAGGGGTATATGTAGTTGGCACCGAAGACCCGATTTAGTGAATTAATGGAATTAATTATAACTTTGTTATTTTCTATCCGATGTATATGTTGTTAGTACTCATTTTGAAGCTTTTAATGAGAGCTACAAGCATTTATTGTTAGATAATAGATTAATTTAAATGAAACTCGAATTTCTTGATGATCGAGGATAGAGTTGTTTGCTACGTGTAATAGTAGTCGTGCTGAAAATTGTAGCTGTTCCCCGCGATGTACTCGTATTCGAGAGTGAATTATGTCGAAACAATGGGTTTATGAAACTCTACGTGTAATGTTCATCTCGCTTCAACTTTAATTAAATGATCGGGATGGAATTGTGCCCTAGCTCTATATTGTTCTTCTACCATACAATGGTATTATGACAAAATAGTCAAAGCTGAGGCGGAGTAATACGCCATGTTACACCTCGTAGGAATAAAAGTAGTCGTTGGCAACTTTGTGGGTGTTTTTTGTCAGCGTATGTTACGCCAGTGAGCGACATGTTGAGTTATAGATTATTTTTTATTTATTAGTCTTGGAGAAGGTCAATTGATAATAATAATATTTCTCTAAGCCATGTAGGAAATGGACTAGTCTTTGCCAACTCCTAGTGTTGGATAAATAAAATACAAAGTATATAGGACTATTGGCCGACCAAATTTTACACTTCCACTTATTTCGTAGATTTCGAGATCATTTTTAAGTTTATATCTATATTTGAACTTGCCCCTCGAGGGTCATCTTTTCCTTGTACACAGACGCGCAATGGATAGAACACTTTTACAGGCGTTGAATACAAAATGTACGAAGATGATCGCCCCTGGAATGCCCCAAATTATGTATTAATTTTGATAAAAGTATATTTTAAAATTTTCTTATAAATCGAAAGGTTTTCTAGGATAAGAACGTTTACAAATTTTTGATTTTTTAACTTGGAATAATTTAACTCCAATGATATGGAATTTTTACGCAAACGTATAATAACTGAATATAATTAGTTTTATCCAATTATGGTTAGCGCAAACTCCAAGGACTATAGTCTATAAACAAAAACAGCCTTAATGAAAATATAGATTTCTTCAAAGGTTGTTACACAATCAAAAACAATTTTTGCAATAGAACAATTTTATTGATATATTTCCAACAATTAATACAAAATGTATTAGTAATTAACTTAAGGTTGCTTAAATATCGTATTATTAAATACCCTTAACCCACTCCCAAAAAATTAACATTAAGAAAGTATATATCTTAGGCCGAGAAATTAATTTCAAAATTTTCAAATACACCCAATATATTTTTCAAACTAAATAAACCACAAATTAAACTGTTGCGCTAATGAATATATCGAGACTGACAACTAGAGACTTTTAACCAAATATAGTAAAGAGAAGGATTAAACAGACTCTAACAAGTCACGTGACTGTTTAGAATCCATTCCTGACCACTGGTCATTGTCCGATAAATTTTCCAAATGTCCGATAACTTTTTATTTTTAAGAGGGGGTCACTGGACAAATGTCCGATAAAAAAAAGTACATTTCAATACAAGAAATGTAGCATTGTCCGGTAATTTTGTTAAATGTCCGATAACTTTTGAATTTTTAAGGGGGGCTACTGGACATTTGTCCAATAAGAAAAATTCCTTATTTCCGTCCCTGTTCCTGACTTGATTTCCAGAGCGCCGCCAATTTTAACTTCTACTGACCACTAGATAGCAGTCACATTTAATCTATTCAATTGTTAGTAGAACTTAAAACAGCCCCGCTCTGGAAATAAAGCCCCAATAGCAAACAATCACATGGTTTGGTAGTCTAACTTGTCTCCTTACTAACCTTGCTTTTAACCAGAGACAACTTAATAGATAAAGATGAATAACATTATCTGCCGTACATAAGCGTCCTCTAACGGTCAACATTGGAAAATTAGGAACTAACAAACCTCCCGCATGTTTGCTATAGAGGCAGACACTCGTTTTGTTTTGTTAGTTTCTCATTTTGCTACTGTTTCCCGTTAGAGGGCGCAGGGTTTCTTATTGATCGGTATCTATATATAGTTGTAAATTGTTAATAGCCCTAGCTGACGTTAATAAATGTTAATTAGGCCCACTCAGGTACATTGTTTGTGACTTTATCTCTGCAATCGCAGAAACCGAAAGCTTTTTTGCTTCTATTGTCATTTTCTCCATCAAAGATATTTAACCCTTCAACGTATTTCGAAAGACCTTTCGTGTATTTACTGCAAAAGGTTTTTTTTTTGCATTCGGTTTCTTTGCAATGATCGTCTAAACGGCAAATGCATTTACATTGGTTGTTGAAAATGCACATCCTTCGAGTTATTGCGGGGCAATTTAGATCTTCACATATCTTCTGTTTATCCTTATCTCTGCAGGCTGAAATTATACGTCACAAATCCAAAAAATCAAATTAAAGAATTTTAATTATCGAAAAAAAAAAAAAAAATGGTGACAGAATCACTTGAATAAATTTAATTACAAGTTAATCATCATGGTTAATTGGTTATTATATTTTGGGTAAAGGAATAGTTCCAAGGGTTAGGTTTTTAAAACATAATTTTTCTTCAATTTCTCATGAAAACCGAATATAAATAGAGTACGCAAAAATTGGATTCTTGATCAAAAAAATGTTTCTAAAAACGCGCCTTATAGAACTTACTTTTCGCCAAAATGTTTTCGTATTTGGAACATGTTACTGTCATCGTCATGACTAGAATTAAACTCAGTCCATAGAAATACAGCATCTTTAAAAATAATAATTATGAAAATGTATCGTAGTTGATTTAATTTTTAAACTGTCTGAAACACGGCGTCATGATATACGGGTGTTAATGTCTGGTGATTATTACAAATAGATTTAAATTTTAAAAGAAAATAGCGAAGTAAACCAACGCTAGAATTAAATTTTGAAAGAGAATATCCGAGAAGAAACTCGGTTATAATTAAAGTATTAAAGTTTAATTTAAAGACGTTAAATATCCTCGGTTAAACTAGCGCATTGCGTGTCGAACAAATTAACGTTGATATTAAGTTTTTCATGTAGAGTTTTTTAATTTATTTAACGTTATTCATTTTAAAGCGAACACTACTATTCGAGTTTTTTATTTAAGCGTGAATTCCTTGTTACCCTATGGGTTTCAAACAGTCCTGGGATGAAATGGGAACCTTTTTGCAATGTATTAATCAATGTATTGATTGAAAAACAGCTGGGCTGCCCAACTAGAAGGGAAGGCTATTTGTGACGGATATTACAACTCGGAATCGGCTGATATTAAATTTTGAAATCAGCGCAATTCAGCCAAATCTTCCGCAAAATCTTTTGTAAGAGGCGTATTTAAGACGCGATTTAGTGTATTAATGGATTTAATTATAACTTTATTATTTTCTATCCGATGTAGATGTTGTTAGTACTTATTTTGAAGCTGTTAATGAGATCTACACGAATCTATTGTTAGATAGAAGGTTAATTTCAATCAAACTCTAATTTCTTGGTTATTGATTATAGAGTTGTTTGCTACGTGTAATAGTAGTCGTGCTGAAAATTGTAGCTGTTCCCCGCGATGTACTCGTATTCGAGAGTGAATTATGTCGAAACAATGGGTTTACGAAACTCTTTGTTTAATGTTCATCTCGCTTCAACTTTAATTAAATGCTCGGGATGGAATTGTGCCCTGTATACTTTACTTCTGATATTATGTCAAAATAGTCAAAGCTGAGGCGGAGTAACGCGCAATGTTATACCTCGTAGGAATAAAAGTAGTTGTTACCAAGTTCGTGGATGACGAGTGTTTGATTGACGTTTATTCATACGAATCGCGCTTTTTGAAACTAACCCATACAGAGAGGGGTAGGCAAGACCCGGGAGTAATAGACTTCAAAGGAGGGTTTCATCGGCTTCTGGTATTACAAATGAGAATGGGCTGAATTTTGAAATAAGCGAAATTCAGCCAAGCAGTAGGGTTTTCATGTAGTCCCTAGAATTTACCGAAGTTTCTGTTTTATAAGGAGGCCCCTCAACCACCTTAAAATAAGTATTCACACTATATTCCAAATCTTTAGGATAAATGTCTATTTAGATGTCTAGGGCTTGAGCTGTTTTTAAAGGGAGAATGCAACCTTAACAACTAGTGAAATTTTTTTATCGATTCCTTATCGTTTAAATCGGCCTAATCGACCACTAACAAAAATTACAAACCAATATTTAACTAGATATAAATTTCAAACTTACCCTGAAAATAGGCTTAGTAGAATTTCTTCGAATTGAAGGGTTGTTGCTGCGTTTTTTAAAGAACATTTTTGCAATACACACTTTTATTTCAAATACACTTGATACAATGTCATCAATCAAAACCTATTATTATTATTATCCATCAATTGACTTTTAGTTACGAATATATCAGATAGCGGGGAAAACCACACCCCCCAAAATTAAATATTATAAAATTAGACCAATAATCTTATAACGAGGAATAGATTACAAAATATATTTTTCATATACATCCAATATATACTTCAAAATTTAATAAAACTGTCAAGCAAATGTATATGTTTAGATGTACAACACTAGGCCCGTTATTTCCATTTTGGTATATTATTACGAATATGTCGAGTGCATTGACAGCCACCGAAATGTTTTTCGGTTCTGTTATCGTTATCGCCAAAGATCTTTTGAAGTTGTTCCGAAATATCATTTAACATCATTTTACCGCAAAATGTGTCATGTTTGCAATTATTAAATCCTTTGCAGTGAGCGTCTAAACGGCATATACATTGGCAAACGGTATTTTTTCCTGAACTAATGCACTTTCTACGCGTTAATGGCGGGCAAGAAAGCTCATTACAGTTCTTCTCTAACAGCTTGTTAACTTTTTCCTTGTGTATGTCGATTTTGCAGCCTGTAAAAGTTCATTACCATCGTTATTTTAGGGCAATCCCCTCCCCCCTAAAATTAATCTTCAGTTCGTAAATTAATCTCGAAAGACTTACTTTCGTGGAGTATCATTTTAGATAGTACTATCGTTATCATTACTAGAATCAAACTCAACCCGAAGAAGTGGTTAAGACGCGGCATCTAGACAAATAAAGGCGCGGATTTAATAAAATGTTTTTAGATCACTTTTTAAAGGGATAATGCAGCCTAACATATGTTTTTATCGATTAATTATCGTTTAAATGGTCCTAATCCATCAGTAAAAAATTATAAAGAAATATTAAACTAGAAATAAATATAAAACTAATCATCGAAATAGGCTTAGCTGGATTCATGTAGATATCTTCAACTCTCCGAATAGGGATATGCAACCAATGATCATGGAGATTAAGTATTCCCCATATAAGGGAGCCATCGATCAATGTCATTGTTAGTTAGTCCTTATATCTCCATGAATACAGCTAAGCCTATTTTCCGGGTAAGTTTTCATTTATTTCTAATTTAATATTTGTTTTTAAAAAAAGAATATTACCTCGTTTTCGTTAAAGGGAGAATGCAACCTAATTACAAGTTATTTTTTATCGATTCCTTATCGTTTAAATAGGCCTAATCCATCGATAAAAAGTTTACAATACAAATATTAAACTAGAAATAAATTTAAAACTTACCCTGAAAATAGGCTTAGCGGGACTCATGGAGATCCTGAATTGTGTCCGTGTAAGGTCTAACGACCAATGAGCAAAGGCCCGTCGTTCACGCGAGATCTCCACGAGACTTACGTCGCGTCCGATTGGTTGCTAGACCATACACGCGAGGAAAACAGGACCTCCATGAATCCCACTAAGCCTATTTTCAGGGTAAGTTTTAAATTTATTTCTAGTTTAATATTTGTTTGTAAATATTTTCAGTAGTGGATTAGGCCTATTTAAACAATAAAAAATCGATAAAAAATCACTTGTTGTTAGGTTGCATCCTCCCTTTAAGTAAAATTGTTTACACTTTAATTACCTTCGAAATTAGATTTGAAGCGCTATAGAATTTAGGTGTAATTTCGTTGGATAACTCTCCCAATATGATATTAATTACTCTATAGTGTTCTATCGATAAACGTTCCGAACAATAGGTTATTTATTTTTGATAATCTGACGTGTGATATTAATTTTTTTTTCGTGTACAATTTTATTAATTTGTTTTTCCATTCAATTTAAAAGTTTATGACCTTACGAATTTTCTATTCGATATACATTTAAATGGTTCATAACTTAATTAACGAATAAGCGGGGGACCAATAAGCATGAGCCTTGAAACGCGGACCTCGTATGATTTAGGTGTCCGGCAAATATCGACAACTTTATCACTATATTGTTCAAAATTAAATAATCTGAAATTTACACAGCCTTTCATGTCAGACAAATAAATTAGAAATAACCCGTTCCAATTGAATTAAATACCACGTATTGCGTTTAAATGGCGTTATTTATGGAACGAGAGGCTCGATCGGATAATGAATGATCACGGTAGCTATAGATATACTTCAAAATGTAATTAAAATACGGAGTCGAATTTTTAACCGTTTTGTAAAGGTCAAATTATAAAATTTTAGGGTCACCCGTGTTGACCTTTGATTAAAGAAACCATATTAATATCTTAAAAAGTAGATTTGAACATTCGAAGCGGTTTGAGAACTGTTCTAAAGTGTCCAAGTGTGAACATAATCTGATATTTCTAGTTCTACTAAAGATGGAAACAAAGCTTTATCGATGCTTAAAAAGTAGCTTTTATTGAAATCATTTCTTATGAACAACGTTTTTTTAAATTTACATCGAATATGTTAGCTATTTCTTGTTCCGTTTTTGCATCGGATGTGGTGTTTATCTCCCGCACCAGACTCTTTATATATGAGAGAATTTCATCGGTTCCTGATGGGTTGCAGCACGCGCACGCTTTTGGTTTTTCTTGATTACTTGCCATTAAAGAACAACCAAAACAATCGTATATCGCAACTTCACACCTCTTATCCGATCGCTTCTTATCTGGGGTGTCTCTTGATGAATGTCCTATATAAAAGAAATCATATTTAAGAGATTAACACTTGTTCATAGACAAAACGGAGCTTACTTATCGATTCCTTATCGTTTAAATAGGCCTAATCCACCAATAAACAAATTTACAAACAAATATTAGAATAGGCTTAGCTGGATTCGCGAAGAACCTGGATTTCTTCAAATTGAAGAGTCAGCGACCAAATGAGTGAGACATTTAATAACCAGGGTTGCTACAAGTCCGGGAAAACAGGGAATTCAGGGAATTTAAAAATGAACCAAGAGGGTCAGGGAATTGAAAGATCTTTCAAGAAGCTAGGAAATTCCAATCATTAATTTGAAGCTGACCGTGTCAGTTGTATAGATTAGAATAAAGATACGCCCAAATGGTTTGGCGAACGCGATTATATAAAAAATAAAAGGTTAAAAATTGGGTGGTATTATCTTAAACGGTCAAGGAAAATCGTTGGTAAAGGTCAGGGGAAAAAACTGGAAAAGTCAGGGGAAAAAACTGGAAAAGTCAGGGAATTTGAATCTGAGAAAACTGTGGCAATCCTGGCTTAACGGAGTTCCCACTTAAAATTAAGTTAATTAATCTCGAAAGACTTACGATCGTAGTTTCTCGATTGAGATAACACCGTCGTTACCATAATCAGAATTAAACTCAACCCGAAGAAATGGTAAAGGCACGGCATCTAGAAAAATAAAGGCGCGTAATTAATGGAACCCCTTAAAAAATGTTTTTATACAGTTTCTTAAAGTAGTCAACGCAACTGTCGATTCGATTCGGGCCCTACCTCGCAGATTTTGTTTTTTACATTTCATTTAAATACTCTACCATAGAAAAAACTAAGAAAAATCTTTCCCATTGAGGAAAAACTATTCTATTTGTTCAAACAATGACGTACCAAATTGGAAAACTAATTAAAAAATGCGCTAAATGCGTTTTAAGTTTTAATCCAATCGTCTTGAATTTCTAAATAGTACATTTAATCCTAATTTCATTTACCTTTCTTCGAAATTCGGAGTTTGAAATTAGAAAAATTATCTGGAACTGCGTTGGAAAACGTAGCGCTAAAACGTTCCGAACAATCGCTTATTTATTTTGGAAATTATGGCATTTGATATTCATTTTTCATGTCGAGTTTTTATTACAATTTTTTTTATCCATTGAATTTACAGTTTTATTAGTTTTTCCTACCTTTTTATTCCTATATACATATTTTATAAAGTAGTGTAGCTTAATATAAGCAATGTTTCTCTAAGCCATTTAGGAAACGTAGTAGTCTTTACATGGTAATTTAGCAGTATTCACGAAATGATTTGTTTGAATTTCTATTATTTCAAATACTGAATTTGAAGAATTTTCCCCGTTTTCGTTACGTAAAGTTACTTACCTTGCTTTCGTTTCAAGTTTTAAATGAAATTTGAACTGAGCGAGAAATTGAGCGGAATTATGGTATAGTCCACTACTAACACGACGTTAAATATCCTCGGTTAAACTAGCGTATTGCGTGTCGAACAAATTGGCGTATGATATTAAGTTAAGTTTTTTTAATTTATTTGACGTTATTCATTTTAAAGCGAACACTATTATCCGAGTTTTTTTATTTATTTAAGCGTGAATTCCTTGTTACCCTATGGGTTTCAAACAGTCCTGGGATGAAATGGGAACCTTTTTGCAATGTATTAATCAATGTATTAATTAAAAAACAGCTGGGCTGCCCAACTAGAAGGGAAAGCTATTTGTGACGGATATTGCAACTCGGAATCGGCTGAT
This sequence comes from Odiellus spinosus, assembly GCA_963920705.1. Classification (NCBI taxonomy): domain Eukaryota; kingdom Metazoa; phylum Arthropoda; class Arachnida; order Opiliones; family Phalangiidae; genus Odiellus; species Odiellus spinosus. The sequence goes on along the minus strand of OY987233.1, from coordinate 18,384,938 downwards.
GTTAAATTTTGAAATCAGCGCAATTCAGCCAAATCTTTGACAAAATATCAAATAGCTCCGATATTTTGTAAGAGGCGTGTATATATAGTTGACACCGAAGACCCGATTTAGTGAATTAATGGAATTAATTATAACTTTGTTATTTTCTATCCGATGTAGATGTTGTTAGTACTCATTTTGAAGCTTTTAATTAGATCTACAAGAATTTATTGTTAGATAATAGATTAATTTAAATGAAACTCGAATTTCTTGTTGATCGAGGATAGAGTTGTTTGCTACGTGTAATAGTAGTCGTGCTGAAAATTGCAGCTGTTCCCCGAGATGTACTCGTATTCGAGAGTGAATTATTTCGAAACAATCGGTTTACGAAACTCTACGTGTAATGTTCATCTCGCTTCAACTTTAATTAAATGATCGGGATGGAATTGTGCCCTGTGTACTGTTCTTCTACCATACAATGATATTATGACATAATAGTCAAAGTTGAGGTGGAGTAATACGCCATGTTACACCTCGTAGGAATAAAAGAAGTCGTTGCCAACTTCATGGCTGATTTTGGTCAGCGTATGTTACGCCAGTGAGCGACATGTTTAGTTATGGATTATTTTTTATTTATTAGTCTTGGAGAAGGTCAATTGATAATAATAATAATTTGTTAAGCAATGGACTAGTCTTTGCCAACTCCTAGTGTTGGATCAAAAATAAATAAAATAGAAAGTAAATAGGACAATTGACCGACTAAATTTTACACTTTCACTTATTTCGTAGATTTCCAGTTCATTTTTAAGTTTAAATCTATATTTGAACTTGCCCCTCGAGGGTCATCTTTTCCTTGTACACCGACGCGCGATGGATAGAACACTTTTACAGGCGTTGAATACAAAATGTACGAAGATGATCGCCCCTGGAATGCCCCAAATTATGTATTAGTTTTGAGAAAAATTTATTTTAAAATTTTCTTATAACTCGAACAATTTTCTATGATAAGAACATTTTCAAATTTTTGATTTTTAACTTGGGATAATTTAACTCCAATGATATGGAATTTTTACGCAAACGTATAATAACTTAATAGATTTGTCCAAGCACTAGTCTATAAACAGTAACAGCCTCAAAGAAAATATAGATTTCTTCAAAGGTTGTTACACAATCAAAAACAATTTTTTGCAATTGAACGATTTTATTGATATATTTCCAACAGTTAATACAAAATATATTAGCAATTATCTTAGAGTTGCTTAAATATCGTATTATTAAAGACCTTTAACCCACTCCCAAAAAATTAACATAAAGAAAGTATATATCTTAGGCCGAGAAATTGATTACAATTTTTTTCAAATACACCCAATATATTTTTAAACTAAATAAACCAAAAATTAAACTTTGCGCTAATGAATATATCGAGACTGACAACTAGAGACTTTTAACCAAATATAGTAAAGAGACGTATTAAACAGACTCTAACAAGTCGCGTGACTGTTTAGAATCCTGACTTGATTTCCAGAGCGCCGCCAATTTTAACTTCTACTGACCACTAGATGGCAGTCACATTTAATCTCCTGGCGCCGTCTATTCAATTGTTAGTTGGAAATAGTCCCAATAGCAAACAATCACGTGGTTTGGTAGTCTGTTTAACTTGTATCCTTACTAACCTTGCTTTTAACCAGAGACAACTTAATAGATAAAGATGAATAACATTATCTGCCGTACATAATCGTAATCTAACGGCCAACATTGGAAAAATTAGGAACTAAAAAACCTCCCGCATGTTTGCTATAGAGGCAGACACTTACTTTGTTTTGTTAGTTTCTCTTTTTGCAACTGTTTGCCGTTAGAGGACCCGGGTTTTCTTATTGATCTGTATCTATATGTAGTTGTAAATTGTTAATAGTCCTAGCTGATTATAATATAAATGTTAATTAGACCCAGTTAGGTACGTTATTTTCAACTGTATCTCTACATTCGCAGTAACCGAAAGTTTTGACGCTTCTGTTGTCATTTTCTCCATCAAAGATATTTAACTCTTCAGCAATTTCCGAAAGATATTTCGCAAATTTAACGCAAAAGGGTTTTTTTTTGCATTCGGTTTCTTTGCAATGGTCGTCTAAACGGCAAATGCATTTACATTGTTTTTTGAAAATGCACATTCTTCGAGTTAGTGCGGGGCAATTTAGATCTTCACATATCTTCTGTTTATCCTTATTTCTGCAGGCTGAAATTATAAGTCACAAATCCAAAAAATCAAATTAAAGAATTTTAATTATCGAAAAAAAAAAAAAAAAAAAAAAAAATGGTGACAGCCTCACTTGAATAAATTTAATTACAAGTTAATCATCATGGTTAATTGGTTATTATATTTTTTGTAAAGGAATAGTTCCAAGGGTTAGGTTTTTAAAACATAATTTTTCTTCAATTTCTCATGAAAACCGAGTATAAATAGAGTACGCAAAAATTGGATTCTTGATCAAAAAAATGTTTCTAAAAACGCGCCTTATAGGACTTACTTTTCGTCAGAAGGCTTTGGTTTTTGGAAAATGTTACTGTCATCGTCATGACTAGAATTAAACTCAGTCCGTAGAAATACAGCATCTTTAAAAATAATAATTATGAAAATGTATCGTAGTTGATTTAATTTTTAAACTGTCTGAAACACGGCGTCATGATATACGGGTGTTAATGTCTGGTGATTATTACAAATAGATTTAAATTTTGAAAGAAAATAGCGAAGTAAACCAACGCTAGAATTAAATTTTGAAAGAGAATATCCGAGATGAAACTCGGTTATAATTAAAGTATTAAAGTTACCGTAATTTTGAATTACCGGGTAATTTAGCGTCACATGGTAATTTAGCAGTATTCACGAAATGATTTGGGTTTGAATTTCTATTATTTCAAATACTGAATTTGAAGAATATTACCCTTTTTCGTTACGTAAAGTTACTTACCTTGCTTTCGAAATTTCAAGTTTTAAATGAAATTTGAACTGAGCGAGAAATTGAGCGGAACTGTGGTCTAGACCTTTACTAACACGACGTTAAATATGCTCGGTTAAACTAGCGCATTGCGTGTCGAACAAATTAACGTTGATATTAAGTTTTTCATGTAGAGTTTTCTAATTTATTTAACGTTATTCATTTTAAAGCGAACACTACTATTCGAGTTTTTTATTTAAGCGTGAATTCCTTGTTACCCTATGGGTTTCAAACAGTCCTGGGATGAAATGGGAACCTTTTTGCAAGGTATTAATTAATGTATTGATTGAAAAACAGCTGGGCTGCCCAACTAGAAGGGAAGGCTATTTGTGACGGATATTACAACTCGGAATCGGCTGATATTAAATTTTGAAATCAGCGCAATTCAGCCAAATCTTCCGCAAAATCTTTTGTAAGAGTCGTATTTAAGACTCGATTTAGTGTATTAATGGATTTAATTATAACTTTATTATTTTCTATCCGATGTAGATGTTGTTAGTACTTATTTTGAAGCTGTTAATGAGATCTACACGAATCTATTGTTAGATAGAAGGTTAATTTCAATCAAACTCAAATTTCTTGGTTATTGAGGATAGAGTTGTTTGCTACGTGTAATAGTAGTCGTGCTGAAAATTGTAGCTGTTCCCCGCGATGTACTCGTATTCGAGAGTGAATTATGTCGAAACAATGGGTTTATGAAACTCTACGTGTAATGTTCATCTCGCTTCAACTTTAATTAAATGATCGGGATGGAATTGTGCCCTGTGTACTGTTCTTCTACCATACAATGATATTATGACAAAATAGTCAAAGTTGAGGCGGAGTAATACGCCATGTTACACCTCGTAGGAATAAAAGAAGTCGTTGCCAACTTCATGGCTGATTTTGGTCAGCGTATGTTACGCCAGTGAGCGACATGTTTAGTTATGGTTTATTTTTTATTTATTAGTCTTGGAGAAGGTCAATTGATAATAATAATATTTCTCTAAGCCATGTAGGAAATGGACTAGTCTTTGACAGCTCCTAGTGTTGGATAAATAAAATACAAAGTATATAGGACTATTGACCGACCAAATTTTACACTTTCACTTATTTCGTAGATTTCGAGATCATTTTTAAGTTTATATCTATATTTGAACTTGCCCCTCGAGGGTCATCTTTTCCTTGTACACCGACGCGCAATGGATAGAACACTTTTACAGGCGTTGAATACAAAATGTACGAAGATGATCGCCCCTGGAATGCCCCAAATTATGTATTAATTTTGATAAAAGTGTATTTAAAAATTTTCTTATAAATCGAAAGGTTTTCTAGGATAAGAACGTTTACAAATTTTTGATTTTTAACTTGGGATAATTTAACTCCAATGATATGGAATTTTTACGCAAACGTACAATAACTGAATATAATTAGTTTTATCCAATTATGGTTAGCGCAAACTCCAAGGACTATAGTCTATAAACAAAAACAGCCTTAATGAAAATATAGATTTCTTCAAAGGTTGTTACACAATCAAAAACAATTTTTGCAATAGAACAATTTTATTGATATATTTCCAACAATTAATACAAAATGTATTAGTAATTAACTTAAAGTTGCTTAAATATTGTATTATTAAATACCCTTAACCCACTCCCAAAAAATTAACATTAAGAAAGTATATATCTTAGGCCGAGAAATTGATTACAATTTCTTTCAAATACACCCAATATATTTTTCAAACTAAATAAACCAAAAATTAAACTTTGCGCTAATGACTATATCGAGACTGATAGCTAGAGACTTTTAACCAAATATAGTAAAGAGACGTATTAAACAGACTCTAACAAGCCACGTGATTGTTTAGAATCCTGACTTGATTTCCAGAGCGCCGCCATTTTAACTTCTACTGACAATTAGATGGCAGTCACATTTAATCTCCTGGCGCCATCTATTCAATTGTTAGTAGAACTTAAATCAGCCCCTCTCTGGAAATAAAGCCCCAATAGCAAACAATCACGTGGTTTGGTAGTCTGTTTAACTTGTCTCCTTACTAACCTCTCTTTTAACCAGAGACAACTTAATAGATAAAGATGAATAACATTATCTGCCGTACATAAGCGTCCTCTAACGGTCAACATTGGAAAATTAGGAACTAACAAACCTCCCGCATGTTTGCTATAGAGGCAGACACGCGTTTTGTTTTGTTAGTTTCTCATTTTGCTACTGTTTCCCGTTAGAGGGCGCAGGGTTTCTTATTGATCGGTATCTATATATAGTTGTAAATTGTTAATAGCCCTAGCTGACGTTAATAAATGTTAATTAGGCCCTCTCAGGTACATTGTTTGTGACTTTATCTCTGCAATCGCAGAAACCGAAAGCTTTTTTGCTTCTATTGTCATTTTCTCCATCAAAGACATTTAACCCTTCAACGAGTTTCGAAAGATGTTTCGCGAATTTATTGCAAAAAGGTTTTTTTTTGCATTCGGTTTCTTTGCAATGGTCGTCTAAACGGCAAATGCATTTACATTGGTTTTGAAAAATGCACATTCTTCGAGTTATTGCGGGGCAATTTAGATTTTCACATATCTTCTGGTTATCCTTATTTTTGCAGGCTGAAATTATAAGTCACAAATCCAAAAAATTAAATTAAAGAATTTTAATTATCGAAGAAAAAAAAATGGTGACAGAATCACTTGAATAAATTTAATTACAAGTTAATAATCATGGTTAATTGGTTATTATATTTTGTGTAAAGGAATAGTTCCAAGGGTTAGGTTTTTAAAACATAATTTTTCTTCAATTTCTCATGAAAACCTAATATAAATAGAGTACGCAAAAATTGGATTCTTGATCAAAAAAAGTTTCGAAAAGCGCGCCTTAGGACTTACTTTTCGCCAAAATGTTTTCGTATTTGGAACATGTTACTGTCATCGTCATGATTAGAATTAAACTCAGTCCAAAGAAATACAGCATCTTTAAAAATAATAATTATGATAATATATCGTAGTTGATTTAATTTTTAAACCCTCTGAAACAGGGCATCGTGATATACGGTGTTAATGTCTGGTGATTATTACAAATAGATTTAAATTTTAAAAGAAAATGGGTTTACGAAACTCTTTGTTTAATGTTCATCTCGCGGAGTAACGCGCAATGTTATACCTCGTAGGAATAAAAGTAGTTGTTACCAAGTTCGTGGGTGACGAGTGTCGCTCATCTTCAGAGGCTTAAATTCTGGCGTATGATAATAATTTTTTGATGATTATTTTTTTAGTTTGATTGGCGTTTATTCATTTTAAAGTTAACACCCCTATAAGAGTTTTATTTTTAAGCGCGTAAATTTCTTGTTATCCCTTCAGTTTCAAGCAGTCCTGGATGGAATGGATTGGATCGATCTGATCTTGCGCAATTAGTTGTAGATCAATAATTAAAAGACCGAAATGGTCTGACGTACCTAGAAGCTGAGATAAAATCTACTAAAGTTGCCCGATTGACCTATTATTCATACCGTTTCCCCTTAATACGATAGATAATATATTAATTAAAAATCCAGTTGGTCTGCCCAACTAGAAGGCAAGGCTATTTGTGACACGTATTACCAGAAGCCGATGAAACCCTCCTTTGAAGTCTACAACTCTATTGTTCCATATAGCGCTCCTCTCTGTATGGGTAAAATTCCCAATTTTACGAGATCGGAGGGGTCCTACTTCATACCCCCTGTCTACGGAAAATTGGAAATTCTCTCTCTCCACAAACGACGACGTTTTTTTGACGAACTCCAAGGCTGCTATGAGATATTCGCTCGACGAACTCCCGCTCCGAAAATATCTACCGTTAGGAGGCGTACGAGTCGCGCTTTTTGAAACTAACCCATACAGAGAGGGGTAGACAAGACCAGGGAGTAATAGACTTCAAAGGAGGGTTTCATCGGCTTCTGGTATTACAAATGAGAATGGGCTGAATTTTGAAATAAGCGAAATTCAGCCAAGCAGTAGGGTTTCCATGTAGTCCCTAGAATTTACCGAAGTTTCTGTTTTATAAGGAGGCCCCTCAACCACCTTAAAATAAGTATTCACACTATATTCCAAATCTTTAGGATAAATGTCTAGGGCTTGAGCTGTTTTTAAAGGGAGAATGCAACCTTAACAACTAGTGAATTTTTTTATCGATTCCTTATCGTTTAAATCGGCCTAATCGACCACTAAAAAAAAATTACAAACCAATATTTAACTAGATATAAATTTCAAACTTACCCTGAAAATAGGCTTAGTAGAATTTCTTCGAATTGAAGGGTTGTTGCTGCGTTTTTTAAAGAACATTTTTGCAATACACACTTTTATTTCAAATACACTTGATACAATTTCATCAATCAAAACCTATTATTATTATCCATCAATTGACTTTTAGTAACGGATATATCAGATAGCGGGAAAACCACACCCCCCAAAATTAAATATTATAAAATTAGACCAATAATCTTATAACGAGGAATAGATTACAAAATATATTTTTCATATACATCCAATATATACTTCAAAATTTAATAAAACTGTCAAGCAAATGTATATGTTTAGATGTACAACACTAGGCCCATTATTTCCATTTTGGTATATTATTAAGAATACGTCGAGTGCATTTACAGGCACCGAAATGTTTTTCGGTTCTGTTATCGTTATCGCCAAAGATCTTTTGAAGTTGTTCCGAAATTTCATTTAACATCATTTTACCGCAAAATGTGTCATGTTTGCAATTATTAAATCCTTTGCAGTGAGCGTCTAAACGGCATACACATCGGCAACCGGCAGTTATTCCCATACTAATGCACTTTTTACGCGTTAATGGCGGGCAAATTAGCTCGTTACAGTTCTTCTCTAACCTCTTGTTCATTTTTTCCGTGAGCCTCTCGTTTTTGCAGTCTGTAAACGATTTCAATTGCAATATTAGGAAAATAGGCTTAGCTGAAATCATGGAGATCCTTAATTTCTTCGAATTGAAGGGTCAGCGACCAATCAGCAAATGCTCTCGTCGTTAAGGAGAAATCTCCGTGAGACTTTCAATAATATTTGATTGGTCCCTGACCCTTCAATGCGAAGAAATTCAGGATCTCCATGATTTCAGCTAAGCCTATTTTGGGGGTTTAAGATTCATTTCTAATTTAATTTAGTAAATTTTTTACTGGTAGATTAGGCCTATTTAAACAATCGATAAAAAAAAAAGTTTTATTAGGTCGTTTTCACCCAAATTACGAAGGTTTTGAACTAATTAGGACCTGCTGATGAGTTCAGAAAAATTCTAAAATCTCCGACCAGCGGAAATTCAACGTTAAAATCTTATAGACTTCGTCATTGTGTTTATAATCAAACCTATAATACCAATGGTATTTTAACTTTTACTTTTAGTATTTCTTTTCTGAACTCAGCAGGTCCTAAAATAGTTCATAATCATCGTTATTTTAGGGGAATAGATCGGTTAACGAAAACCCCCTCCCCTTAAAATTAAATTTCAGTTCGTAGATTAATCTCGAAAGACTTACCTTCGAGGATTATCGTTTGTGATAATACTATCGTTATCATTATTAGACTCAAGCTCAGCCCGAAGGAGTGGTTAAGACGCGACATCTAGAGAAATAAAGGTCGCGGAAACTCAAATTTAACCAAAGTTTAAAACTTAATTTAATCACTAACAAATCCATAACGGTCGATTAAATTTAGATTTGGAGAGTATTATCTCGTTTTCGTTAAGTAAAAGTAAGCAATAAACGTTCCGAACAATAGGCCATTTATTTTTGAAAATCTGACCTGTGATATTAATTTTTTTGTGTACAATTTTATTATCAATTTGTTTTCCCATTCAATTTAAAAGTTTATGACTTTACGAATTTTCTATTCGATATACAATGAAACTCGGTTATAATTATTAGAGTACTAAAGTTACCGTAATTTTGAATTACCGGGTAATTTAGCGTCACATGGTAATTTAGCAGTATTCACGAAATGATTTGGGTTTGAATTTCTATTATTTCAAATGCTGAATTTGAAGAATATTACCCTTTTTCGTTACGTAAAGTTACTTACCTTGCTTTCGAAATTTCAAGTTTTAAATGAAATTTGAACTGAGCGAAAAATTGAGCGGAACTGTGGTCTAGACCTCTACTAACACGACGTTAAATATCCTCGGTTAAACTAGCGCATTGCGTGTTGAACAAATTGGCGTATGATATTAAGTTCTTCATGTAGAGTTTTTTAATTTATTTGACGTTTTTCATTTTAAAGCGATCACTATTATCCGTTTTTTTTTTTTTTTTTTCTTATTTAAGCGTGAATTTCTTGTTACCCTATGGGTTTCAAACACTCCTGGGATGAAATGGGGACCTTTTTGCAATGTATCAATTAATGTATTAATTAAAAAACAGCTGGGCTGCCCAACTAGAAGGGAAAGCTATTTGTGACGGATATTACAACTCGGAATCGGCTGATATTAAATTTTGAAATCAGCGCAATTCAGCCAAATCTTTGACAAAATAGCTCCGATATTTTGTAAGAGGGGTATATGTAGTTGGCACCGAAGACCCGATTTAGTGAATTAATGGAATTATAACTTTATTTTCTATCCGATGTATATGTTGTTAGTACTCATTTTGAAGCTTTTAATGAGAGCTACAAGAATTTATTGTTAGATAATAGATTAATTTAAATGAAACTCGAATTTCTTGATGATCGAGGATAGAGTTGTTTGCTACGTGTAATAGTAGTCGTGCTGAAAATTGCAGCTGTTCCCCGCGATGTACTCGTATTCGAGAGTGAATTATGTCGAAACAATGGGTTTATGAAACTCTACGTGTAATGTTCATCTCGCTTCAACTTTAATTAAATGATCGGGATGGAATTGTGCCCTAGCTCTATATTGTTCTTCTACCATACAATGATATTATGACAAAATAGTCAAAGTTGAGGCGGAGTAATACGCCATGTTACACCTCGTAGGAATAAAAGAAGTCGTTGCCAACTTCATGGCTGATTTTGGTCAGCGTATGTTACGCCAGTGAGCGACATGTTTAGTTATGGTTTATTTTTTATTTATTAGTCTTGGACATGGAATAATAAGCACAGGAATAGAAATGAAGCGCCGAGCTCTAAGCGGGTATCTATGCCAACTCCCACAAACGGGGGAAAGGGGTGGGTTGAAATTTTAGGGGGTCGCAGTAGGGTATAGAACATCACGTGATAAATCAACTACTATCGCGCCATCCAGATTTTAAAAATAATTTTACGATCTGGAATTTGAAGGTTCGGAACGTACCAACGGCTGTCTTCAGTTTTAAATTTTAGTATTCAATAACAATGGTAAAATGTTTAGTTTTGGGGTTTTTTGTGTGTAAAATATCTCTTTTTCTAAAATAAGCACGTGAAAACTGAAGATCCAGGTGCGCTTAGCGGGAGATAGTTTGGGGTTTCATAGAGCCACGTGGGATGAGGGGTTTAAGAGTGACGTCAAACCCGTTTCTACCCCTTTCTTGGACCACGTTGGTCACGGTACGCGGAAAAAAAAAAAATCCAATATTGTTTCCCTCTATGGTAAGAGGGCGACAAATGATGTGTCTCAAAGCACGTCACAAATATTTTACCCCAGGTCCCCTTTTTGTTCCCCCCCCCCCTAACACTCCCGTCTGTGGGTGGTGAGCCTCTCGGATAGGGTCGGTATTGTGTTCCCATTTCTATTCCTTTGCTTATTATTCCATGTCTTAGAGAAGGTCAATTGATAATAATAATATTTCTCTAAGCCATGTAGGAAATGGACTAGTCTTTGCCAACTCCTAGTGTTGGATAAATAAAATATAAAGTATATAGGACTATTGACCGACCAAATTTTACACTTTCACTTATTTCGTAGATTTCGAGTTCATTTTTAAGTTTATATCTATATTTGAACTTGCCCCTCGAGGGTCATCTTTTCCTTGTACACCGACGCGCGATGGATAGAACACTTTTACAGGCGTTGAATACAAAATGTACGAAGATGATCGCCCCTGGAATGCCCCAAATTATGTATTAATTTTGATAAAAATATATTTTAAAATTTTCTTATAAATCGAAAGGTTTTCTAGGATAAGAACGTTTACAAATTTTTGATTTTTAACTTGGGATAATTTAACTCCAATGATATGGAATTTTTACGCAAACGTATAATAACTGAATATAATTAGTTTTATCCAATTATGGTTAACGCAAACTCCAAGGACTATAGTCTATAAACAAAAACAGCCTTAATGAAAATATAGATTTCTTCAAAGGTTGTTACACAATCAAAAACAATTTTTGCAATAGAACAATTTTATTGATATATTTCCAACAATTAATACAAAATGTATTAGTAATTAACTTAAAGTTGCTTAAATATCGTATTATTAAATACCCTTAACCCACTCCCAAAAAATTAACATTAAGAAAGTATATATCTTAGGCCGAGAAATTGATTACAAAATTTTCAAATACACCCAATATATTTTTCAAACTAAATAAACCACAAATTAAACTGTTGCGCTAATGAATATATCGAGACTGACAACTAGAGACTTTTAACCAAATATAGTAAAGAGAAGGATTAAACAGACTCTAACAAGTCACGTGACTGTTTAGAATCCATTCCTGACCACTGGTCATTGTCCGATAAATTTTCCAAATGTTCGATAACTTTTTATTTTTAAGAGGGGGTCACTGGACAAATGTCCGATAAAAAAAAGTACATTTCAATACAAGAAATGTAGCATTGTCCGGTAATTTTGTTAAATGTCCGATAACTTTTGAATTTTTAAGGGGGCTACTGGACATTTGTCCAATAAGAAAAATTCGTTATTTCCGTCCCTGTTCCTGACTTGATTTCCAGAGCGCCACCAATTTTAACTTCTACTGACCACTAGATGGCAGTCACATTTAATCTATTCAATTGTTAGTAGAACTTAAAACAGCCCCGCTCTGGAAATAAAGCCCCAATAGCAAACAATCACGTGGTTTGGTAGTCTAACTTGTCTCCTTACTAACCTTGCTTTTAACCAGAGACAACTTAATAGATAAAGATGAATAACATTATCTGCCATAAATAAGCGTCCTCTAACGGCCAACATTGAAAAATTAGGAACTAACAAAACTCCCGCTTGTCCGCTATAGAGGCAGACACGCGTTTTGTTTTGTTAGTTACTCTTTTTGCTACTGTTTGCCGTTAGAGGACTCTGGTTTTCTTATTGATCTGTATCTATATATAGTTGTAAATTGTTAATAGCCCTAGCTGACGATAATATATGTTAATTAGGCCCACTTAGCTACATTGTTTTTGACTTTATCTCTGCAAACGCAGAAACCGAAAGCTTTTTTGCTCCTATTGTCTTTTTCTCCATCAAAGAGATTTAACTCTTCAACGTAATGCCAATTTATTTGGTCAATTTGGTTGCAAAATGTTTTTTTTTGGCATGCGGTTTCTTTGCAATCGTCGTCTAAACGGCAAATGCATATACAAAGTCTTTGGAAATAGCACATTTTTCGAGTTGGTGCGGGGCAATTTAGATTTTCACATATCTTCTGTTTATCCTTATTTTTGCAGGCTGAAATTATAAGTCACAAATCCAAAAAATTAAATTAAAGAATTTTAATTATCGAAAAAAAAAAATGGTGACAGAATCACTTGAATAAATTTAATTACAAGTTAATCATCATGGTTAAAACCCGCTTACTATATTTTTGGTAAGATCTTTCAAATATTAATTATATCAAAGGTCTATCACTTTATTCAATGAAAGTAAACAACGCCACGTAGCTTAAGACTATCAGACAATCGTCCAGTTTTACGTCATAGCCCATTACTTAAAAATAGCCAAAAAAGACATCACCCCCTGTCTCGTTCGAGTGGTTTCGACTCTTCCTCTATATTTTGAGTCGGGAGAGAATGACGGAATCTAGGCCACATTGTCTTCTCCAACTCCGGAATGTTTCTAAAGAGTGGCGCGGCTTTCTATTTCACTATTTACACGGCGACTGCGGCCGCTAGAGTGATGCCTCGAATCAGAATCTGGGGCTAAATTTACTTGGCCTTTGCTGATAATATTATGGTATGGTGGGTCGTTTATATGAACCATATAAAAAAGCTATAACCAAACCTTCGAAATTTCAACACCGAAAACTCTTAATGATTCTCTTTTGGAATTAAAATAAATTATCCTATATAAATTAAAATAAATAGTTTTTTCACGCTTTTAACTTTCGCTTTTAAGAGAAAACCTAAATATCAAATTTATTTTGATATCCGCTTCTCTATCAATCACATGACGTAGGTTAAACGAAGAGCTTAATTTAAGTTTCAACTTGTTTTTGACGCAAAAATTGGATTCTTGATCAAAAAGAAATGTTTCTAAAAACGCGTTAGAAACGTGTTAGCTTTTTAAAACCTGATTTTTCTTGAAAAACGTAATTTTAAATTTCTCGTGAAAACCGAACATAAAAAAATTAATTCGATCGAAATTACTTTATTTCGTAAAAGGAAACAACACCCCTTAGTTTAAACAGCAATGGTCCAGTTTTACGTAATTGGATTCTTGATCAAAATATTTTTTCGAAAAACGCGCCTTAGGACTTACTTTTCGACAGAAATACTTCGTGTTTGGAAAATGTTACTGTCATCGTCATGACTAGAATTAAACTCAATCCAAAGAAATACAGCATCTTTAAAAATAATATGGTTAATTTTTAAACTTTCTGAAACAGGGCATCATGTTTTACGGGTGTTAATGTCTGGTGATCATTACGAATAGATTCAAATTTTAAAAGAAAACAGCGAAGTAAACCATCGGTAGAATTAAATTTTGAATGAGAATATCTGAGATGAAACTCGATTATAATTAAAGTACTAACATTACCGTAATTTTGAATTACCGGGTAATTTACCGTCACACCAGTATTCACGAAATGATTTGTGTTTGAATTTCTATTATTTCAAATACTGAATTTGAAGGATTTTCCCCGTTTTCGTTACGGAAAGTTACTTACCTTGCTTTCGAAATTTCAAGTTTTAAATTAAATATGAACAGAGCGAGAAATTGAGCGAAACTAATGGTCTAGACCACTTCTAACGTGACGTTATATATCCTCTGTTAAACTAGCGCATGCGTGTGGAACAAAAGGCTTGCATTTTATCGTATGATGTTAAGTTTTTCATGTAGAGTTTTTTTTAATATGTTTGCCGTTGTTCATTTTAAAGCGAACACTCATATTCGATTTTTTTTTATTTAAGCTGAAATTTCTTGTTACCCTTTGAGTTTCAAGCGGTCCTGGGTGGAATGGGAACGTCTTAACACAAAAGCCGATAATATTAATTAAAAACCCATTTGGGCTGCCCAAGTAGAAGGGAAGGCGATTTCGTGAATTAATCGATTTAATTATAGCTTTATTATTTTCTATCCGATGTTCATGTTGCGGGTACTCATTTTGAAGCTCTTGATGAGATCTATGAGAATATATTGTTAGACAAAAGGTTAATTTAAACGAACATCGTATTTTCTTGGTGATTGAGGATAGAGTTGTTTGCTACGTGTAATAGTAGTCGTGCTGAAACTGCAGCTGCTTCTCGCTATGTACTCCTATTCGAGAGTGGATTATGTCGAAACAATGGGTTTACGAAACTCTACGTGTAATGTTCATCTCGCTTCAACTTTAATTAAATGCTCGGGATGAAATTTCGCCCTGTATACTTTACTTCTGCCTTACAATGTTATTATGACAAAATAGTCAAATCTGAGGCGGAGTAATATGCTATGTTACACCTCGTAGGAATAAAAGTAGTTGCTAACTCCGTTGGCGATTTTTTGTCGGCGAATGTTACTCGAACCAAGCTTGTTCGTAAAGTTGTGACCACTAGGTCTTTAAACACTTAAAGCCTTGAAGAAGAAGACACCGTTTTGCAAGATGAATTTTTTTCCAAGGTTGTTACTTTAATCTGTATTTTAAAATCAAAAACAATTTTTAATTGCGGTAAAATATATTTTATTGAAATACTCTTGATACATTTCCATCAATCGATACAAAATATTTTGCCAATAAATTGACTTAAAGTAATTGCTTAAATATTCGTAATATATCAAATACCGATAACCCCTCCCAAAAAATTAGCATTTATGCGAAGAAAGTACACGAGATAAATCTATATCTTAGCCGAGAAATTGATTACAAATACATTTTTCAAAAAAAAGCACAATAGATATTTTTCAAATTAATTAAACCAAAAATAAAACTGTCGCTCTAATGAATATATCAAGACTGACAACTAGGATCTTTTAATAGATAAATACGAGTAACAAATAATGGCTTTCATAACCGTCCTCTAATGGCAAACATTAGCTACTATCATTTATTAAATCGATTTGAAACGGTTAAATCAAACCGATATTGGAATCGTTTCAAGCGTCTCGCGTTGAAGCATTATCTTTATAAATCGATTTATCGCAGCGTCATCTATCGATTGTTGAAACTGGTTCCCGAAGCATTCGATTCGAGAAAAGACTGTTTCCCGTTGACACGACCAAGAAGGATCAGATAAGGAGAGGAAAAGTGTGCCTGCGTTGAGTTAGAGAGAGAAGAGCCAACCTCCCACTCGGGTGGAAAGGGGGATAGGAAATTCTCGAGGTAAACTGTTGTCACGTGGTCGCTAGCTAGCGCGTCTCATAAAGGATTCGTTTTACGCACGTGACAACAATTTACCACGAAGCATCTCTACCCCCGTCTGTCCCCGTTCTCCCAGAGTGGGAGTTTAGGCCGACGCAGTAGGAGCCGCGCCGTTCCCACTTTTCCTCTCCTTATCTGATCCTTCTTGACACGACTCTAGCGAAACGATTTGAACCGATTTAAATCGATTCCAAGGCCTATTATGAACGAGCTATTGTAAAAAGTTGGAACTAACATACCTTCCGCGTGTCTGCTATAGACGCTTGGTTTTGTTAGTTATTTTATTTGTTATCGTTTACCCTTAGAGGACGCTTATGAAAGCCAGATTTTGTTATATCATGTGGGCCTAGCTGACAATCTAATATATATTAATTAGACCCATTTCGGGATATTATTTTTAACATTTCTTTTATTTTTGCACGCGCAGAAACCGAAAGCTTTGACGGTTCTGTTGTCTTTTTCTCCGTCAAAGAGATTTAACTCTTCAATCCCATTTAAATTAGGATATTTCAAACAAACGGCATTGTTTTGGCATTTGGCTACTTTGCAATGGTCGTCTAAACGGCATATGCATATACAATGACGTCCCGAATAGCACATTTTTCGAGTCAGTGCTGGGCAATTTATATCTTGACATTTGTTCCGATACCTCTCCGTTTCGCAGGCTGAAATGATATTTAATTATAAACTCCTGTCACGAATCAAAAGCAAATTAGAGTTTTAATTTTAATTAGTAAGTTATCTATAAGCGTAATTGTAATGAAAAAATTATCAATAACCCCGCTTCAACTCGTAAATTAATCTTGTAATAAGACTTACTTTCAGTAAGCATTTCTTGGGAAAATATTACTGGCATCGTCATTAGTACAATTAAACTTAGTCCGAAGAAATACAGTTTCTTTAAAAAAACAATATAGATTATGAAAATGTCATCATCGATGATTCTTCCTTCAATATAATTTTTTAAACTGTCTAAAACAGGACGTAATTTCGTGGTTTATAGTTTACGGGTGTTAAAAGTAAAGTTGGTTAAACTTCTGGTTCGTAATTTCCCTTTATTTCCATATTTCAAGTATGAAATGAGATTTTAACAGCGGGAGAGTAAGTTACGCCACCAAAATTGATCAGTTTGATTCGTTTCAAAAGAAAATTTTGGCCAAACTGGCGGAATTTTGCGTGACTAACCGCATCGTACATAATCTTGATCCTCAAAATTTAACTTCAACATTTAAAATTTAAAAATATCGTGGAAGAAACTGCGACTGCGAAAAAAATACAACACTCTGTTTTGATTACCAAATAATAATACAAATACTCTCTTTATTTAAAATTCGTTGTACTAGGAAATATTATGAATATTTTGGATTAAGATTTGAACCATTTGTCAAATGAAATTCGGTTTTCAAAATATTAAACCCGTTTTTGTTCCGTAAAAATACTCACCTTAATCCCTTCGAAATTTCAAGTTTGAATAGCGCGAGAAATTAACAAGAATTACGGTGTAGACCTCTGCCAACGTGTCGTTATATACTCTAAGGTATACTCTGAAGCGTTGCGTAACGAACAATTCATGTCGTGTGATATTAAATTTTTCATGTAGAGTTTTATCGCGTTAACTCGAATTAAATTCATTTTAAAGGGAGACTGGAGGGAAAATTTAAAATCCTTTTTTGTTGATCCTCGCCTCAAAATATTTTTATTATAAAATTAAGGTTTAAATTCTGTGTTTTATCCCCCCCCCCCCACCGACTTCTTTAAATCGTCCACCATATTGTTCAATTAAGTAAAATGGACAACAGCCAATCAGATTTTATCTTTGGGAATATCTTGCGTTAGATGTCGCCAAAGTCTGCGAATACACGCTGGATGCTCGAGGATAGTTGTTTCCCACGTGCTGAAAACTGCAGCTGTTCCCAGAGATGTACTCGTATTCGAGAGTGGATTAGTTCGAAACAATGGGTTTACGAAACTCTACGTGTAATGATCATCTCGCTTCATTTTTAATTAAACTGTTGAGATGAAATTAAGCCCAGTATTCTTCTGCCTTACATGATATTATGACAAAATAGTCAAAGCTGAGGCGGAGTAATAAGACATGTTACACGTCGTAGGAATAAAAGTAGTCGTTGCCAACTTTGTGGGTGATTTTTGTCAGCGTATGTTCCCGGGGCTCAAATAATACAGAAAATTGCTAAATCAGAAACTAGAGTCGACTGAGTGAATTTATTTCAAATTCAGATTCAGTTTACGATTTAAAGCTATTGAAACCAATATTTATATTGACGCTTGAGAAATTTAAAATATTGTGACCCCCACCTACGCCAATTTGTCCCTTAAACGGCCCGCAATCGAAAATGATAATTGAATTCATTTTATAGTAGGATTGCTATTCTTTTTCTTAAAGTTCAAAGTTTAAAACAATATCTTATATTCTTATATATAAAAACCACGACGTTCGTTCGTTCGTTCGTTCGTTCGTTCGTCGTTCGTTCGTTGGTTGGTTTTTTCGCGGGGGAATTTATTCCGAGCCGTTCCGGCCCCCCACGAGTTCGCTAATTTTATTGCTTTTGGAGAAACACGCCGTCTACGGAACAAAATTTAATCTGGGTTCGTAGTTCGTTTTAAATTAAAATTAGAATTAATTGAAAAATTAAATCTTCGATTTGGTATCGTTACAAACGTTTCAGTGTTTCGTTAATTTTCTTCCTGTTAGGCCTCCGCTCAGTTTAAATTATAAAATTTAATCGGGGTTCGTACCGCTTTTTACTCTTTTTAAATTAAAATTAAAGTTAAAAATTCCAGTTCGATAAAGGCTTCCGTTCGTTAACACGATAATCTGTCGTTTCAGGAGGATCCCGTTGCGGGATGCCTCGCCTTAACGCCGGCCTCCCATTGGTTGATAATGATTTGTATAGTGTAGGGTCTTTTTTTTTTCCCACGGAGGATTGTTAGACGCGGAGTAGTAGTCTTATATATTAAAAACCGGCTTAGCATTACAGGGAGCATTTAAAAATGGAGTGGTAATAAATTTTAAACGGAACCTTTTAAACTAACGGAAAAAGATGAACATCAAGATGGCCGCCTGCAAAAAGATGAGAGTTAGATGGACGCCTGAAAAAAGATGAAAAGCAAGATGGCCGCCTGAAAAAAAAGATGAAAATTAGGTGTGTTCCCATTTCACCCAAATATTTCGCCCAAAATTATCTATTCCCATTTCGCCCAATTGTTAGGTTAGGTAGGGTTAGGTTAGATTATTTGAGATTGGGCGAAATGGGAATTGGGTCAAATGTTTTGGGCGAAATGGGGGTAAACCAAAAATTAAGATGGAAGCATGAAAAAAGATGAAAAGCAAGATGGCCGCCTTAAAAAAGATGAAAATTAAGATGGAAGCATGAAAAAAGATGAAAAGTAAGATGGCCGCATGAAAAAAGATGAAAAGTAAGATGGCCGCATGAAAAAAGATGAAAAGTAAGATGGCCGCATGAAAAAAGATGAAAAGTAAGATGGCCGCATGAAAAAAGATGAAAAGTAAGATGGCCGCATGAAAAAAAAGATGAAAAGTAAGATGGCCGCATGAAAAGCAAGATGGCCGCCGAAAAAAAGGTGGAAAGGAAGAGGACCGCCCTTAAAAAGATGAAAATAAAAATTAGAATTAAGTGAAAAATTAAATCTTCTTAAAATTAGAATTAAGTGAAAAATTAAATCTTCTTAAAATTAGAATTAAGTGAAAAATTAAATCTTCTTAAAATTAGAATTAAGTGAAAAATTAAATCTTCGATTTGGTATCGTTACATGCTGTTACTAATTATAACACTGTTCAATCCTTTTCACCTCTTTTCATATGGCAGGCGCGTGGAAACTCAGATTTTAATACAATTTCATTAGGCCCGAAGCAACTGGATGAAACCCGCCCGTAGGGCGGGCTTTCAGCTAGTATAGAATAAGAAGGGCAACGTTATTTTATTTGATAATTATTTAAGCGAAAGAATAATTGAATATAATTCAATTAATAAAAGTTATGAGACCCAAGTTTGCTCGTAAAGTTAGGACTACACAGCCTTGAAGAAGAAGACAAGGTTTTGCTATGAAAAAAATAATTCTAAGGTTGTTACTTAGTCTATATTTTAAAATCAAAAACAATTTTAATTGCGGTAAACAATATTTTAATGAAATACTCGTTATACATTTCCATCAATCGATACAAAATATTTTGCCAATCCATTGACTTAAAGTTGCTTCAATATACGTAAAACATCAAATACTAATTAACCCTTCCCAAAAAATTAACATTTATAGGAGAGATAAATCTATATCTTAGCCGAGAAATTGATCACAAATACATTTTTCAAAAACACCCAATAGATATTTTTTAAATTAATTAGACCAAAGTAAAACTGTCTCTCTAACAGTAATAAATATATTAATTAGACCAGAAGCCGATGAAACCCTCCTTGAAGTCTATTAATCCCGGGTCTTGTCTACCCCTCTCTGTATGAGTTAGTTTCAAAAAGCGCGATTCGTACGCCTCCTATAGATATTTTCGGAGCGGGAGTTCGTCGAGCGAATATCTCTAGCAACCTTGGAGTTCGTCAAAAAAAAACGTCGTCGTTTGTGGAGAGAGAGAACTTCCAATTTTCCGTAGACAGGGGGTATGAAGTAGGACCCCCTCCGATCTCGTAAAATTGTGAATTTTATCCATACAGAGAGGCGCGTTATATCGAACATTAGAGTAGTAGACTTCAAAGGAGGATTTCAACAGCTTCTGATTAGACCCAATTCGGTATAGTATTTTCGAGTTCGCCTTTTCCTTTACATCTGCAGAAACCGAAAGCTTTGACGCTTCTGTTGTCCTTTTCTCCATCAAACATATTAAACTTTTCAATTCTACTCTGCGCATAATCATTAAATTCGACGCAAACGGCATTCTTTTCGCATTCGGGAACCATGCCTTTGCAATGGTCGTCTAAATGGCATAAGCAGAAACAAACGTGTTTTTGAAAGCACCTTTTTCGAGTTAGTGCGGGGCAATTTAGTTTTTCACATTTCTCTTGCTTCTCCTTTATGCAGGCTGAAATGATATTCAATTTTAGACCCTTGTCATTTTAATTAGTAATTTCAATTAAAAATTGGGACTCTAACCGATTTTTCACCAACTCCAAATGGAAATTGAAAATCGTTGAAAAACGATTCAAAATATAAATGTAGAAAATTAACGCGACAATGAACGTTAAAGGGAAACTTTAATGAAAAAAATATTAAAATTGGTCTGGGAATGTACTTGGAAATGGTCTGGGAATGTACTTGGAAATGGTCTGGGAATGTACTTGGAAATGGTCTGGGAATGTACTTGGAAATGGTCTGGGAATTTACTTGGAAATGGTCTGGGAATGTACTTGGAAATGATCTGGGAATGTACTTGGAAATGATCTGGGAATGTACTTGGAAATGGTCTGGGAATGTACTTGGAAATGGTCAGGGAAATTAACTTCCAAAATTATACGAACCCTGTTTTATAATCGTTATTTTCGAAATGTTTAAAATAAAACTTTCCCTCAATTCCACGCCATCACTATGGTCTCGTGGCTATTAAGCGGTCTGGCCATAGATAAGAAATATACCCGCAACCAAGCTTGAACCGGTGTCAATTACCCCGCTTCAGCTCGTAAATTAATCTTGTAATAGACTTACTTTTCGCAAACAGGACTTCTTCTGGTTGATGGGAAATTCTTAATTCACGTTTCTCCCGGTGCATCTTCGATGCGTATCCTGAAATGATATTTAATTATAGACTCGTGTCACGAATCAAAAGCAAATTAAATAATTGTAATTTTAATTCCCCGCAATATTACGTCATCACTATGGTCTCGTGGCTATCGCTCGTTTTGGTAATAGATTTAAAATGTTCCTTCAACCGCAGTGTCAATAATCTTGTAATAAGACTTACTTTCCCTAAGCAAGGCTTCTTCGTTGGAGTATGTTACTGGCATCGTCATTAGTATAATTAAACTTAGTCCAAAGAAATGCAGCATCTTTAAAAAATTAAATAGATTATGAAAATGCTATCGATGATTCTCGCTTCAATATAATTATTTTTAAACCGTCTAAAACAGGACGTAATTTCGTGGTTTATAGTTTAACGGGTGTTAAAAGTAAGTTGCTTTAACATCTGCTTCATCAGTTCCCTTTATTTCGAAATTTCAAGTTTGAAATGAGATTTGAACCACGGGAGAGTTAAGTTACGCCACCAAAATTGGTCAATTAGATTCGTTTGAAAAGATTTGCCAAAACTGCCGGAATTTATAGTGGCTTAACCCGCATCGTACATAATCCTTAGCAGAGGTATATAACCCCCTTCGGGGGGAAGTATGAAAGCCCCTATACTACCAATGCTAAAAATCACGAACAACAAGAGCCCTCTGCCACTAGCTCGCGCTGGACTTCTCAATGTCGCTACTCTACTAAATGGTCTATGTATAAACAAGACGGATCGATTTGTGTTTAGAACTTCCTGTCTCAGGAGTCAGCCTGTCTGTTAAAATGGAGTCGAAGGTTGACTTCAGCTCGCGAGTTCCGGAAATGTGCGTAGGGAAAATTTAGTGAGGTTCAAAATGGTGTAACTATTTTTTGGGAGTAAAGCGGTGTGTCGATCCGCCGCGATTTACGCCGGGCACTTGTTGTCAGGGCTCCCAGACCACCTATAATACCTATAATTACCTATAATTCTGAAGTGATCCTATAAAAACCTATAATTTCATTTTTTAACCTATAATACCTATTTTTTGGGGAATTTCTTCAATTTCGGTGATAAAATTCGAAAGGAATGAACTATATAACTATAAAAATTATACTTTTGCTTAAAAAAGTACAAATGATTGCAAAAAACCAAGTTGTAGCAGAAAGGTTTCCTCTCCTAGGTCACTGGTAATTATTACTCAATTTTTTTAGAGGTTAGGTAGACTGTCGAGAGGGGCATGAGTAGCTAGTAGTGCCAAAGAAAGGCAGAGGGACAGGCCTAGAGGCTGTAGAACATATATTGCATTACATTTCAGCGAAAATTACCTATAAAACCCCTATTTTTCAAAACTAAAAACCTATAAAAAGTCCTATAAATTGATATTTTTGGACCTATACATTACCTATATTTTTGGCTTTTAAAACCTATAATACCTATAAATTTTTCTGGGCTATGCGCTGGGAGCCCTGTGTTGTTCGTCGATTTTGCCTACCTTTCATACTTCCCCCCGAAGGGGGCTATTATATACCTCTGTCCTTAGTCTCAAAATTTCACTTAAATATTTAAAATTTACAAATATCGCGGAGGAAACTGTGACTGCGAAAAATTAAACGCGCTGTTTTTAAATCTCATTGGCTTTTGATTACCAAATAATAATATAATAATCTACTATACTCTTATTAAAATTCGTTGCTCTAGAAAATATTCTCAATATTTTGGATTAAGATTTGAACCATTGTCGAAAGAAATTCGGTTTGAACAATTTTAACCAGTTTTTGTTCCGTAAAAATACTCACCTTAATCCCGTCGAAATTTCAAGTTTGAGCAATTAACAATAAATGCGGTGTAGACCACTGCCAACGTGCCATTATATACTCTAAGGCAGTGCGTACCGAACAATTGAATTGGTGTCGTGTGATAATTACATTCCTATTAAAGGGAGACTGAAGCAAAAATTCAAAACCATTTTTTTTTTGTTGATCCTCGACTCCAAAATTAAGGTTTAAATTCAGCGTTTTACCCCCCCCCCCCCGCTACTTATTTAAATAGTCCACCATATTGTTCCAAGTAGAAAAAGGGACACCAGCCAATCAGAATGTTTCTTTTGGAATCATGCGTTAGATGGCGCCATAATCTGCGAATACTTTAGCTTGAATCGATCACAATTGAAGATAGAGGTTAGAATTGTTTAGAATAGAATATTTCTAGGATAAATTTAATTTTATATGAATGCAGTGTCTAGTGTAGCTCTTAATTAATTGTACCATATTCTGTGAAAACGAGTATCGTTGTTACCAAATTAAAGGGAGAATGCAACCTCGCAAGAAGTGATTTTAATAACCAAGTAACTGTCCGATATTCGTGTTGTTTGGAGTCATTTTAAAGCTCTATTTGAAATCTATAAGACTCGATTGTCAGTTAATAGGTCAATTTAAATTAAAATCGTATTTTTTTTTGGTGATCGAAGGTAGAGTTTTTTCGTACATAAGTAGGCGTTCTGTCTACTCCAGGTGTTTCGTACGATATAATCGTTTTCGAGAGTGGTTTTCGAAACAATGCGTTTGCAAAACTCTATTCGTCATGAATGTGCTAGTGTTCATCTCGCTTCAACTTTAATTACGAGCTTGATGGGTTGAAATTTTCCCCGATATACATTTACCGTTCTCATGCAAATATATTTTGATAAAATAGTCAAAGATATGGCGGAGGAATACACCATGTTAAACTACGTATGAATAAAAGTAGTCGTTGCAAACCTATGAAGTTACGTTGTCAGCGTATTTTATACACGCTCATCGCTTCTTCGATAATTACTTGAGTTTGGCAAAAAAATATGGATTTCCCTCGGTTTTTTATTTTTTTTATTTTACGAATAAATTTTGAAATCAAAACAATTTTAATTGCGGTAAACAATATTTTAATGAAAAAATCGTGATACATTTCCATCAATCGATACAAAATATTTTGCCAATCCATTGACTTAAAGTTGCTTAAATATAAGTAAAATGTCAAATACCGATAACCCCTCCCAAAAGAATTAACATTTATATAAAGAAAGTAGACGAGATAAACCTACATCTTAGCCGAGAAATTGATTACAAATACATTTTTCAAAAACACCCAATAGATATTTTTTAAATTAATTAGACCAAAGTAAAACTGTCGCTCTAATGAATATATCAAGACTGACAACTAGGATCTTTTAATAGATAAAGATGAAGATCAAAACCTGCCGTTCATAACCGTCCTCTAACGGCAAAAATTAGCTACGGTTACACTAGCATTTCTTAATCGATTTGAAACGGTTAAATCAAACCGATATTCGAATCGCCAGGAATCGTTTTAAGCGTCTCGCGTTCACGCGTTATCTATATAAATCGATTTATCGTAGCTTCATCTATCGGTTGTTGAAACCGAATCGTTACGAAACTGATTCCCGAAGCAGTTTCGAGAAATCGAATCAAATCGATTCGAGAAAAGACGATTTACGGTTTAAATCGATTCCAGGGCCTAGCATAAACGCTGCTATTGTAAAAAGTTGGACCTAACATACCTTCCGCGTGTCTTCTATAGATAGAGCATTTCCAGACACACAATTGGTTTTGTTAGTTTCTATTTTTGCTACCGTTTACCCTTAGAGGACGCTTATGAAAGCCAGGTTTCGTCATTACATAGTGGCCCTAGCTGACAATAATATACATATTAATTAGACCCAATTCGGGATATTACCCAAAAGATTTTTTTGGCACCTGCAGGAACCAAAAGATGTGACGGTTCTGTTGTCCTTTTCTTCATCAAACAGATTTAACTCTTCAATTCTCTCTTCAAATTCTTCAGTATATTTCCTGCAAACGGTTTTTTCTTTACATTCGGGTACCATGCCTTCGCAATGTTCGTCTAAACGGCATATGCAGAAACACTGCTTTCCGAAATAGCACATTTTTTTAGATAGTGCGGGGCAATTTAGGTCGTTACATTTCTTTACATACTCCTCCTTCATGCAGGCTGAAATGATATTCAATTATAGACCGCATATAGATTTGCTAGAATCAAGATTAAAAATTCCACGCCATCACTGTGGTCTCGAGGCTATTCGACTCGTAAAATAAACTTGTAATAAGACTTACTTTTCGCAAGTGCTTCCTTTGAAAATTTAATCCTTGATGATGTTACTGGCATCGTCATAATCAAAATTAAACTCAGTCCAAAGAAATACAGCATCTTTAAAAAAATATATAGATTATGAAAATGCTATCATCGATGATTCTCGTTTCAATATAATTTTTTAAACCATCTAAAACAGGAGGTAATTTCGTGGTTTATAATTTACGGGTGTTAAAACTAAGTTGGTTTAACTTCTGCTTAATAAATTCCCTTTATTTCGAAATTTCAAAGTTTGAAATGAGATTTGAACAGCGCGACAATAATTTACGCCACTAAAATTGGGCAGTTCGATTTGTTGGGAAAACTGGCGGAATTTTGCGTGGCTTAACCCCCATCGTACATAATCCTAATCCTCAAAATTTCACTTAAACCTTTAAAATTTATAAATATCGCGAAGGAAACTGTGACTGCGAAAAAAGAAACGCTCTGTTTTTAAATCGCGTTAGCTTTTGATTACCAAATAATAATAAAATAATCTACAATACTCTCTTGAATTAAAATTCCTTGTTCTAGGAAATATTCTGAATAATTTGGATTAAGATTTGAACCATTTGTCGAAAGATATTCGATTTGGAAAATATTAACCCGTTTTGTTCCGTAAAAATACTCACCTTAATCCCTTCGAAGTTTAAAGTTTTGAAATTCAATTTGAACAGCGCGAGAAATTAACAATAAATGCGGGGAAGATCTCTGCCAACGTGTCATTTTATACTCTAAGTCGATAATTGTGTACCGAACAATTCATGGCGTGTGATATTAAATTTTTCATGTAGAGTTTAATCACGTTTACTCGAATTTAATTAATTTTAAAGGGAGACTGAATCCCTTCGAAGTTTCAAGTTTTGAAATTTGATTTGAACAGCGCGAGAAATTAACTATAACTGCGGTGTAGACTTCTGCCAACGTGTCATTATATACTCTAAGGTGTTGCGTACAGAACAATTGATGTCTGTGTTAATAAATTTTTAATTTTTGATTATATTATTTTCATTTTATTCGCGTTTAAAGGGAGACTTAAGGAAAAATTTAAAATCCTTTTTTTGTCGATCATTGACACTGAAATATTTTTTACTCCAAACTTAAGGTTAAAATTAAGATTTTTATCCCTCCACCCGAACTTATTTCAATTGTCCGCCATCTTGTTCCATGTAGAAAAAGCAAATCAGAATTTTTCTTTGGGAATATCTCGGGTTATGTTAGATAGCGTCAGTGCACAGTCTCCATGGGGAATGTGGCGCCACCTTTTGAGGGTTTTCCGCTTGTATGTATAATATTGGAATAAAAAGACGAGATTTGATTGGCTCGTATCCCCTTTCTCCCGACTCGAAATTACGAGGAAGAGTCCAAATCATTCGAGCCAGACAGGGATGATGACTTTTTTGTCTATTTTTAAGTGATGGGCCGTGACGTAAAACTGGAACTTTGCTGATAGTATTAAGCTACGAGGCGTTGTTTACTTTTACGGAATAAAATTATAGACTTTTGATATAATCCATTGGCATTCGAAAGAAAGGGTGCAGCCTCTTTTAATCGACTCGGTATTTAATTAAATTACCAATTTCACAAGCAAATAAATTACCTATTTAATTCGTTTGGAAAGAATAGGTTATTTCTAATTTATTTGCCTTCCACTTAAGGAGAGTAAATTTCCATTTAATTTTGAACAATATAGTGATAAAGTTTTCGATATTTGCCTGACACTGAATTCGTACGAGGTCCTCGTTTCAAGGCTCATGCTTATTGGTCCCCCGCTTATTCGTTAATTAATTTATGAACCATTTAAATGTATATCGAATAGAAAATTCTTAAAGTCATAAACTTTTAAATTAATTGGAAAACAAATTATGATAATAAAATTATAATAATATCACACGTCAGATTTTAAAAAATAAAATGTCCTATTGTTCGGAACGTTTGGAGAGTTCTCTAAGCAAACTCCAGTTAATTTCTACCGGGGAGTTGTTTACTTTTATGGAATAAAATTATAGACTTTTGCTGTCGCTCGTAATCATGTCCTGGAGATGAAATATCTCGTGTAGTATAATCCAACTACTCAAAAAGATCTCAAAGAAGCGAAAGCTGATGAGTAATACTAAATGTGTCAAATATTTTTGGAAATTGTCAATTTTTAATTGCTCGCCTGACTTTTCTGATATTTTAAAAAAAGCGTAATTGTTTCGAAAAACTGTTGGTGAACGTTAGAAATGAATAACCATCTTATTTGCTGGCCGATTTTGATTTTGTTTGGAGTAATTTTGGTAGCTCTTAGTAAAATTTAAAAGCATCAATTGTTGAAAAATTAAATTTATCAAATTAATTGGGTGTTTCGCAAAGTTTTAAATTTTGCTGAAATTATGAATTTTAACTGATAATTGCGATATTTTACAAGAGACGTAGTTTTTCGAAAGACGAGGTTTATTGAAGGTTAATTATTAATAATCAATAATCACTTAAATATCTTATTTCTGTCCGATTTTCACGTCGATTGGAGTGATTTTGAAGCTCTATTTGAAATCTATAATAATCGATTGTCAGTTAATAGATCAATTTAAATTAAAATCGTATTTTGTTGGTGATCGAAGGTAGAGTAATTGTTTCGCTCTCAATTAATTGTACCATATTCTGTGAAAGCGAGTATCGTTGTTACCAAATTAAAGGGAGAATGCAACCTCGCAAGAAGTGATTTTAATAACCAAGTAACTGTCCGATATTCGTGTTGTTTGGAGTCATTTTGAAGCTCTATTTGAAATCTATAAGACTCGATTGTCGGTTAATAGGTCAATTTAAATTAAAATCGTATTTTTTTGGTGATCGAAGGTAGAGTTTTTTCGTACATAAGTGGGTGTTCTGTGTACTCCAGGTGTTTCGTACGATATAATCGTTTTCGAGAGTGGTTTTCGAAACAATGCGTATGCAAAACTCTATTCGTCATGAATGTGCTAGTGTTCATCTCGCTTCAACTTTAATTACGAGCTTGATGGTTTGAAATTTTGTCCGATATACATTTACCGCTCTCATACACTTATATTTTGATAAAATAGTCAAAGATATGGCGGAGGAATACACCATGTTAAACTACGTATGAATAAAAGTAGTCGTTGCAAACCTCTGAAGTTGCGTTGTCAGCGTATTTTATACACGCGCATCGCTTCTTGACAAAAAATATGGATTTTCCCTCGTTTTTTTTTACGAATATATTTTGAAATCAAAACAATTTTAATTGTGGTAAACAATATTTTAATGAAAAACTCGTGATACATTTCCATTAATCGATACAAAATATTTTGCCAATAAATTGACTTAAAGTTGCACAAATATACGTAATATATCAAATACCGATAACCCATCCCAAAAAAATTACATTTATACGAAGAAAGTAGACGAGATAAATCTATATCTTAGCCGAGAAATTGATTACAAATACATTTTTCAAAAACACTCATTATAGATATTTTTCAAATTAATTAAACCAAAACTAAAACTGTCGCTCTAATGAATATATCAAGACTGACAACTAGGATCTTTTAATAGATAAATATGAAGAACAAAACATGGAGTTCATAAGCGTCCTCTAACGGCAAACATTAGCTACGGTTACAAAAGCAGGACGCTTAAGAAAGTCAAGTGTTGTTATTACATAGTGGCCCTATAGCTGACAATCTAATATATTTTAATTAGACCCAGTTCGGTGTAGTACGGTAAGACCGTTTCAAGCACTCGCAGGCACCGAAAGCTTTGACGGTTCTGTTATCTTCTCCATCAAAGAGGTTTAACTCTTCAACTATCTTCTGAGTAGCATCATTAAATCTACTACAACTGGAGACATCTTTGCATTTGGGTACCACGCCTTTGCAATGATCGTCTAAACGGCATATGCATTTACACTCTCCTTTATAGCACATTTTTCGAGTTAGTGCGGGGCAATTTAGTCTTTCACATCTCTTTTGACTCTTCTTTGTTTCGCACGCTGAAATGATAATCAATAGATAATATTATAAAATGGGAAGTACTCAACCTTGAAAACAACAAAAATTGCCGTTAAAGAGAACCCGTTTCGGGGAGAGATGTGCACTTTTTCCAAGGTTGGGACAACGTATAGGGCTTTCTCAACCTTGGAACCAACAAAAATTGCCGATAAATAGAACCTGTTTTTGGGGGAAATGTACCTTTTTTTTTAAGGTTGCGACTAAGTTATTTTATAGTATCATCAGAAGCCGATGATACCTCTTGTTGAATTTATTTTCGGTATCACCATCATGCTAAAAACACCATGCCAAAAAACGTATTCGAGAATTTTTTCACATTTTTAGACGCGTTTTTAATTTTTAAATTAATTTGTGGAGTTTGGTAAAGTTTCTATAAAAGTAAAAAATAAATTCGAACCAATTATA
Source organism: Odiellus spinosus (assembly GCA_963920705.1). Classification (NCBI taxonomy): domain Eukaryota; kingdom Metazoa; phylum Arthropoda; class Arachnida; order Opiliones; family Phalangiidae; genus Odiellus; species Odiellus spinosus. The sequence continues at coordinate 18,354,991 of OY987233.1, read as the reverse complement.
TTATTTCGCCATTCAACAGCGCTTGTAATGTTTTAACATGAAAAGAATAGGCCCGCCTAAGACCAAGGTCTTAGGCATCAAACATCCGCACTCTTGAAATAATATTGATTTATATTTACTTTCATAGATATTTTACCGAACTTTAAAAATTAAACACCAAAAACGTGTCTAAAAATTCGGAAAAAATTCTCGAATTCATTTTTTGGAACGGTATGATTCCGAAAATAAATTTAATAGACCTTCGTTTTAGCTCCAAGTTTCCCTTTCATATTTGATAACCCTCATTTTCGAAATTTTTAAAATAAAACTTCCCCTCGATACTACGTCATCACTGTGGTCTCGTGGCTATACTATTCAACGTTTTGGTTATAGATATAAAACATAGATTCAACCACGCTTTAACCAGTGTCTTTAGCCCCGCTTCAACTCCTAAATTAATCACGTAATAAGACTTACTTTCCGCAATCAAGGCTTCTTCTTGGGAAAAAGTTACTGGCATCGTCATTAGTAAAATTAAACTCAGTCCAAAGAAATACAGCATCTAAAAAAAAATAAATATAGATTATGAAAATGCTATCATTGATGATTCTCGTTTCAATATAATTTTTTTAAATTGTCTAAAACAGGACTTAATTTCGTGGTTTATAGTTTACGGGTGTTTAAAATTAAGTTGGTTTAACATAGTTGAAGTTCCCTTTATTTCGAAAGTTCAAGTTTGAAATGAGATTTGAGCAGCGCGACAATAATTTACTCCACCGAAAGAAATCAATTCGATTCGTTTGAAAATAAGGTTTTGGCAAAACTAGCGGAATTTTGCGTGGCTTAACCCGCATCGTACATAATCCTAATCCTCAAAATTTCACTTAAACATTTAAAATTTAAAAATATCGCGGAGGAAACTGTGACTGCGAAAAAACAAACGCTCTGTTTTTAAATCACATTACCAAATAATAATACAATAATCCACAATACTCTCTTGAATTAAAATTCGTTATTCTAGGAAATATTCTGAATATTTTGGATTAAGATTTGAACCATTTGTCGAAAGAAATTCGATTTGAAAATTATTAACCCATTTTTTACGAAAAAAATACTCGCCTTAATCCCTTCGAAGTTTAAAGTTTTGAAATTCGATTTGAACAGCGGTGTAGACCTCTGCCAACGTGCCATTTTATACTCTACGTTAATTGCATACCGAACAATTTCATAGCGTTTTATATGAAATTTTTCATGTAGAGTTTAAACACGTTTACTCGAATTTAATTACTTTTAAAGGGAGACTGAAAGAAAAAATTTTTGACGTTTAAATTAATTTCTGAAGTTGGTAAAATTAAATAAAAAATAAGTATAAAATCGGACCAATCATATTACTTCAGCCTTCAACGGCGCTTGTAATTTTCTAACATTAAAAAAAAAAAAAAAAAAAAAAAAAAAAAAAGACAGGCGTCCAACGTCATGGGCATCAAACCCCGGCCTATTCTTTTAATAATAAGATATTACAAGCGCCGTTGAAAGCTTAAATATATGATTGGCCATAATTTAGATTTACTTTTATAGAATTTTTTTTACAAACTTTCGAAATTAATTTAAACAATAAAAACGTCTCTAAAAATTCTTGAAAAATTCTTAAATACGATTTTTATCGTGTTGATTCCGATAATAAAATTAAAAACGATTCCATTTTAGCTCCAAGTTTCCCTTTAAATTGTTCGTTGACGTTAGTTTAAGCGCGAATTTATGTAGGATAAACTATAATGCCTCCAAATATTACTGAAATGATTAAATTATATATATGGATCTCGAAGACTGATTTAGTCAACTTCGAATATTAATAAACAGTCTTATTTTTTTGGCCGATTTTTAAGTTGTTCGGAGTCATTTTAAAGCTGAGCCTTAATGAGATCAAATAGAATCTGTTATCAATCAATAGTTTAATTTAAAGGACTGTTCTTTCTTCAGAAATTTAGAGCGAATTTGTTTCGTACTTGTAAGTAAGCGTACGAAAATCTCCAGCAGTTTCCTCGTATTGCGAAACAATACTTTTACAAAACTCTACGTGTAATCTTCATTTCCCTTCAACTTTAATTAAACGCCCTTTTGATGAAATTTTTCGCGAAGCATACTTTTACCTCGCAGTTGGTTTAGAATGTTTTTGTAATATAAAGCCAAAGCCAAGGCGGAGGAATACGCCACCTTAAACTTAGTAGGAATAAAAATTGTATTGTTGCGTACAAACACCTTTTCTAAGATATCTGATATTTATTGAGTTGTACTTGTTCATTGTGTCGTCAATCATTAGGTCGAATTAGAATTCTTTCCAAATATATATTATTTGGAATAATATATATTTAAATAGGCCTAATCTAAAAATTTAAACAAATATTAAACTGGAAATAAATTTAAAACTTACCAGGAAAATATAGGCCGGGACTCGTGGAAATCACCAGAAATTCCCGTATAAGGATAGCGACATTGATCGATGGCTTTCTTATATGGGGAATACAGGATCTACATGATCATTGGTCGCTTGTCCTTATTCGAGGAGGTCAGGATATCTCCGTGAATCCAACTAAGCCTATTTTGATGGTAAGTTTTAAATTTATTTCTAATTTAATATTTGTCTGTAAATTTTGTTTTACTGTTGGATTAGGCCTATTTAAACGATAAGGAATCGATAAAAAAATCACTTGATGTCAGGTTGCATTCTCCCTTTAAGCCAGAAGACAATGAAACTGAAGAAACTAGGCGATTTATTCTCTTAGAGATTGAAATCTAGTGCCCCCCCCCCCGCCCCCGTTTGGGAGCTCTGCCAACTTAATGTTAAATATTGTAATATTTTTGTAAATCCTTCGAAGATTATCAAAGTATCTTTAAATAATGTGACAACTAAAAGCGATGTTTATTTTAATTATTAATTTTATTCGGCAAGTTTCTATATTTTGAAATCAAAAACAATTTTAATTGCGGTAAACAATATTTTAATGAAAAAATCGTGATACATTTCCATTAATCGATACAAAATATTTTGCCAATAAATTGACTTAAAGTTGCACAAATATACGTAATATATCAAATACCTATAACCCCTCCCAAAAAATTAACATTTATACGAAGAAAGTAGACGAGATAAATCTATATCTTAGCCGAGAAATTGATTACAAATACATTTTTCAAAAAAAACACAATAGATATTTTTCAAATTAATTAAACCAAAACTAAAACTGTCGCTCTAATGAATATATCAAGACTGACAACTAGGATCTTTTAATAGATAAATATGAATAACAAAACATAGCGTTCGTAACCGTCCTCTAACGGCAAACATTGGAAAAAGTTGGAACTAACATACCTCCCGCGTGTCTGTAGAGATAGAACGTAGGCAGACACGCGTGATACTTTTTTGCTACCGTTTACCGTTAGAGGACGCTTATGAAAGTCAGGTTTTGTTATTACATAGTGGCAATAATATACGTATTAATTAGATATAATTTGGTTAAGCTTTTTGTAGCACCTGCAGAAACCGAAAGAGGGTAAGCTTCTGTTGCGCTCTCTTACCCCGATTTGATATAAGGTTACAAGATCATTTTTAACAACAAATTCATATTGACGACAAACGGTTTCGTATCTGCATCCGGGTTCTGCGCCTTTGCAATCGTCGTTTGAACTGCATACGCAGGCACAGAACTCTCCGAAAAAGCACATTTTTCGAGTTAGTAGGCAAGTTAGACCATCACATTTTTTCTGACTCTCTTCCGTTACGCATTCTGAAATGATATTCAATTAAGCTACGTTCACACTTGACACTTTGAAACCGTTTTTAAACCGTTATCGAGTCGTCAAATCGACTTTTTTAGATATTAATTTGGTTTCTTGATCAAATGTCTACACTGGTGACCCCAAAAATTTTATTATTTGACCTTTCCAAAACGGTTTAAAACGGTTTCAAAGTCTGTAGTGTGCACGTAGCTTTATAGACCCGCGTGTCACGAATAAAAAGCGAAATAAGAGTTGTAATTTTAATCAGAAGTAGATGAAACCCTCCTTTAAAGTCTACTACTCTAATGTTCGATATAGCGCTCCTCTCTGTATGGGTAAAATTCCCATTTTTACGAGATCGGAGGGGTCCTACTTCATACGCAAAATTGGAAATTCTCTCTCTCCACAAACGACGACGTTTATTTGACGAACTCCGAGGCTGCTAGAGATATTCGCTCGACGAACTCCCGCTACGAAAATATCTACCGTTAGGAGGCGTACGAATCGCGCTTTTTGAAACTAACCCATACAGAGAGGGGTAGACAAGACCCGGCAGTAATAGACTTCAAAGGAGGGTTTCATCGGCTTCTGTTTTAATTCATATATTTACATATGGCCTAGAAAAAAATACCGTGACAGTAAAAATACATATTTCATGACCACCATGTTTAAAATCACTATGGTCCCGTGGCTCGAGTTTATTCTTACACTTCAATCAATATTTATGACCCCGCTACAAGTCGTAAATTAATCTTGTAATAAGACTTACTATCCGTAAGCATGGCAGTACGGTTGGAAAATGTTACTGGCATCGTCATAAGTACAATTAAACTAAGTCCAAAAATATACAGCATCTTAAAAAAAAAAAAAGATTATGATGATTCTCGCTCTAATATCATTTTCTTAAACTGTCTAAAACAGGGCGTAATTTCGTGGTTTATAATTTACGGGTGTTAAAAGTAAGTTGCTTTAACATCTGCTTCATAAGTTCCCTTTATTTCAAATTAGAAATCATAATTGAACAGCGGAAGAATAATTCACGCCACCAAAATTGGTCAGTTTGATTCTGACTGAATTTTGCGTGGCTTAACCCGCATCGTACATAATCCTAATCCTCAAAATTTCACTTAAACATTTAAAATTTACAAATATCGCGGAGGAAACTGTGACTGCGAAAAAACAAACGCGCTGTTTTTAAATCGCGTTAGCTTTTAATTACCAAATAATAATAAAATAATCTACTATACTCTAATTAAAATTCGTTGTTCTAAGAAATATTCTAAATATTTTGGATTAAGATTTGAACCATTTGTCGAACGAAATTCGATTTGGAAAATATTAACCAGTTTTTTACGAAAAAATACTCACCTTAATCCCTTCGAAGTTTAAAGTTTTGAAATTCAATTTGAACAGCGCGAGAAATTAACAATAAATGCGGGGAAGATCTCTGCCAACGTGTCATTTTATACTCGAAGTCGTTAATTGCGTGCCAAACAATTCATAGCGTGTGATATTCAATTTTTCACGTTTACTCGAATTTAATTAATTTTAAAGGGAGACTGAAAGAAAAATATATTTTTGTTGATCCTCCACTCAAATGTTTTTACTCCGAATTTAAGGTTTAAAGGGAAACTTGGAGCTAAAAATGGAACAGCTTTTGAATTTATTTTCGGAATCAGGCCGTGACAAAAACGTATTCGAGGATTTTCGAACAATTTTTAGACACCTTTTTGGTGTTTAAATTAATTTCTAAACTTTGGTAAAATTTATTTAATAGTAAATATAATATAATTGGCCCGAATTTATATTTTTATTCAAATTTTTTCCAAACTTTCGAAATTAATTTAAACACCAAAAACGTGTTTAAAAATTCTAAAAGCTCCAAGTTTCCCTTTAATTTGTTGATTGACATTATTTTAAGCGCGAATTTATGTAGGATAAACTATAATGACTCAAAATATTACTGAAATGATTAAATTATATATATGGATCTCGAAGACTGATTTAGTCAACTTCGAATATTAATAAACAGCTTATTTTCTGGCCGATTTTTAAGTTGTTCGGAGTCATTTTAAAGCTCTTAATGAGATCAAATAGAATCTGTTATCGGTCAATAGTTTAATTTAAAGGACTGTTCTTTCTTCAGAAATTTAGAGCGAATTTGTTTTGTACGTGTAAGTAGGCGTACGAAAATCTCCAGCAGTTTCCTCGTATTGCGAAACAATACTTTTACAAAACTCTACGTGTAATCTTCAATTCCTTTCAACTTTACCTCAACTTTTAATTAAATTTTTCCCGTGGTGTACTTTTACCTCGCAGTTGGTTTAGAATGTTTTTGTAACATAGCCAAAGCTAAGGCGGAGGAATACATCACGTTAAACTTCGTAGGAATAAAAATTGTATTGTTTCACGCAAATTTATTTTCAAAGATATCCGATATTTATTGAGATGTCGTGATACATTTCAATCAAAAGATACAAAATATTTTGCCAATCCATTGACTTCAAGTTGCTTAAATATACGTATAATATCAAATACCGATAACCCCTCCCAAAGTAATTAACATTTATATAAAGAAAGTAGACTACAAATACATTTTTCACAAACACTCAAAATATATTTTTCAAATTAAACCAAAATAAAACTGTCGCTCTAATGAATATTTCAAGACTGACAACTAGGATCTTTCAATAGATAAAGATGAATAACAAAACATGGCGTTCATAACCGTCCTCTAACGGCAAACACTTTTATGTAGGATAAACTATAATACCTCAAAATTTACTGACACGATTAAATTATATATATATATGGATCTCGATGACTGATTTAGTCAACTTCGAATATTAATAAACAGTCTTAGTTTTTGGCCGATTTTTAAGTTGTTCGGAATCATTTTAAAGCTCTTAATGAGATCTAATAGAATCTGTTATCGGTTAATAGTTTAATTTAAAGGACTGTTCTTTCTTCAGAAATTAAGAGCGAATTTGTTTTGTACTTGTAAGTAGGCGTACGAAATTCTCCAGCAATTTCCTCGTATTGCGAAACAATACTTTCACAAAATTCTACGTGTAATCTTCATTTCCCTTCAACTTTAATTAAACGCCCTTTTGATGAAATATCTCTCGTGTTATACTTTTACCTCGCAGTTGGTTTAGAATGTTTTTGTAATACAGCCAAAGCTAAGGCGGAAGAATACGCCACCTTAAACATCGTAGGAATAAAAATTGTATTGTTTCATATGCAAAATCCTTTTCAAAGATATCTGATATTGATTGAGATGTACTAGTTCATTTTGTCGTCAGTCAATAGTTCGAATTAAGGGCCTTTCACACCAGCCAATCTTTAGCTTCAACTAGTTGGTACAACTAATCGGAGCAATTAGTTGGTCCAACTCCACCGTTCACACACTTAAAAAAATGTATAAAAATTTTCCTTCAATTTTTATGAACAGCCAATCATTAAGGGTTAATGTGATGTCATAATTTTCGCCACTCCCTGTCTTTTTTTTTTGGTACTTTTTAAATAATCGCGGCCGAATTTTTGCGGCTTATTTTTAAAAATTATGCGCGGGCGCCACCTAGCAGATATCGAGTGAAGAACTAGAGAGACTCAAGAGAGGTCAGACTCCTGGGTTTCGCGACATAGTTATCGTTCATTTAATTGCACTTGAGGATAAATATAAGTTTAATTTCACACTTTTATGTGTTAACGTACCTTCAATTTAGAATTAAAACGATATGTCCACCAACCAGCCCAATCAAAAAGAAAATGGCTACCAGAAGACCGGGATTATTTTTATGACCGGAAACTAATTCCTATCACGTGACGGAGAGATCTCTGATTGGTCAAACTCTTAAAGTTGGCGCGACAAGTTGCCATGAAATTGGGTCTGCAACCCAATTTTTTCAGGACAATTTTAATTTTGCCAACTCCACCAATTTTTATTCACACGGAGCAACTAGTTGGGGCAATTTGAGTTGCCACAACTAGTTGGAGTTAAAAATTGGCTGGTGTGAAAGGCCCTTTAGTTTAATAGTCCTGGTCGATTTGCCGGAAATGGGCCCTTGTCTCATAGCCGCGCCGCCATCTTTTTGTAGTAACAGGTTGCCAGACTATTCCTAATTTTATTTCCCACAAACCAAATTCAGTTGTTAGTCCAACGCTTCCTATATGATAAAGTATAGGAGGCGTTGGTTAGTCTGTAGCTATTTTCACACTACAAAAAGATGGCGGACGATCACGTGACAAAAAGTTTTCCCCGCCAAAATTTTCGCGAGGTTCTCTAGACTTCCGGTTTTGGAAATCGACCAGGACTATACCAAAAACGTGTCTAAACATTCCGAAAAAAATTCTCAAATACGTTTCTTGGCAGGGTGATTAGTAATATAAATTCAAAAGCTTCAAGTTTCTCTTTAATTAAAACCCCGTCAGAGTCAAACTGTAGTAATTTCATGAGCGAAATAGATATATATTTAATTTGTTCGGTTTTTTATCATTTTAATTAAAGAGCTAATTTTTCAGACAAACATTTGCATAAATAAAGGCAAATTAAGTTTGACATATGGCGATGATATTTACTATAAAGTTAATCTACTTTAATATGTACCAAGTACTCTTTATCTCCTAAGATTGATAACATTGTTTTATCACTTGAATGATTAAAGGGGATTTTAACGCAAATCCTATGACTAGTTTATTGATTTAGATGTAACAGAGCGAAAGGCAGGGCGAAAGGAAAAAAAAAACATTAGTATTTCCTTACATATCTAAGTTTCATTCATATTTCTTCTAAATCTGTAAACGGATTTAAGATTGAGTGATTAAATTATGTGTACTTGACATTGTGAGCTTCAGATAATCGTAGTATATTCGCCCGAATTCGGTAGTTTACATCAGAATGGTTTCAACAGAAATAGTTCTCGGAGTTAATTTATTTTAATTTATATAATTAGAATCAAGATTGAAATGTAAGAAATAGCGACTTTTAAATATTTAAATTTTAATTCTTGACTTGTTTGGAATTTTATGAATTAGAAATTTTATTTAAAGTGAGGGTTATTAAACTTTAAACAAAAAATTATAATTAGGCTTAGCGAATTTATGACTCTTGAAAATTTAATTTCAAAATTAGGCTTAGCGAATAATTACTCTAGAAAACAATTTCAAATTAAGATTAGCGAATTACTCTAGAAAAGTTAATTTCAAATTAAGCTTAGCGAATTACTCTATAAAACTTAATTTCAAATTAGGCTTAGCGAATTAATTGCTCTAGAAAACTTAATTTCTAATTAGGCTTAGCGAATTAATTGCTCTAGAAAATGTAATTTCAAATTAGGCTTAGCAAACCAATTAATCCAGAAAACTTAATTTCTAATTAGGGCTAGCGAATTACTCTAGAAAACATAATTTCAAATTAGGCTTAGCAATCTAATTTCTTTAAAATTTATTTCAAGTTAGGGTTAGCTTTATGAATTATACTTTCAAATTAGGCTTAGCAAACTAATTGTTTTAGAAATTATAATCTCAAATTGGGGTTAGATTAAAAAGTTCATTACAGTAAAAAATATTTTTTAATTAGGCTTAGCATAATATAGTATTCAATAATATTAAAACGCGCACTCAATTAATATTTTTAGATGTTGTTGAACTTACTAAAGCTTCTGATTCTTTCAACGCTTAACATCCATCTTTGTTGTGATATGTCAAACCTTTACACCAATACTACAATTTCGATAAATTTGAAATCATGTTGCCACAATATATCGAGCCACGAAGTAACTGTGCAACCAATTACAATTAATTCCGCCAGCTGCGGAACAGTAAGCATTTCAATCGAGAACAGTTCATTAATTTATTTACCACACACTTTTTTCGCGTTTAAGAAAAAAAATTTGAAAAAATTCAACTTAAAAATCCAATATAGTTCACTTGCATTTTTAACCGTACCTAAACATTTCTTTGAAATTAATTTAACTCAAGTTAATGAAGTTAATTTAAATATTACTAACGTAACTAATTTGATAGCATGGGATTGGAATACTTTTAAAAGTGCCTTTACAAAAAAAAACATTAATCTGAAAATCAACATAATGATTGAAAATTCAAGAATGGTAAAAATGGATCCAAGTTTTGGTGACGTTTTCGGAGCTCCAGATCACGTGATTTCGCTGATTGTAAGAGAGTGTCAATTAACGTATTTCAAACCTGGGATTCTATCGAAATTTAAACGATTGAAGAATTTGGAATTGCCTGAGAATAAGCTGGTTGATATTAGAAGATTACATTTTCCTGATAATTCGACGCAAATTGAAACAATTAATTTAAAGTAATTATAATTAATTTATATTTATGATAAAATAGAACTCAACACGAGCTACAAAATGATGCTAACCACGTTAAAATCGGACCATAATTAAGAAAGTTACAGCGTTTCAAAATTTGTACTAAATTATCACAATGACGTCACTCTGTAATTAAAAAATTTGAAACTTTGTTATTTATGGTCCGATTTGCACGAAATTAGTTTCATTTTGAAGCTAAAACGGTCCTTCGAGCGAATCTTAACTAAAATAAGGATAATCAATGAACCATGGACCGATTAGCAACTCTGTATATTAATTTAAAATTCCGCTCAATATTAATGAGAGCGATTAACTAAGGATAAATTAAGCTTAATATACCGAATGCTGATTGGTTAGTATTAACTGGTTCAAAAACTATTTCCTCGACCAAATTTTGATTCGTTTTACTTTTTAGTGGCAACAACATAACATGTTTACCATCCGACTTATTCGATGATATGCAAAACTTGAAAGAGGTTAATTTGCAAAATAATGACATCAAGGAAATCTATTTGGACATTAAATTATTCAATATACAAAAAATCTTCAATATACAAAAAATTAAGTTTTCATGTAAGTTAAAAAAAAGTAGATTTAAAGGGAGAATGCAGCCTAGCCGATAAGTTTTTCTATCGATTTCTTGTACTAAAAATAGTTACCAAGCCATAAGATGGAAATCAGTTTCTATCTTACTCGGAAAGTAGGCTTAGCAAGGGTCCTCAGTTGGAGATTTATATAGCGCTGTACCGTTTGCACACACCAGCGCTGTATCCGCCGTCATATAATCACCGCGTCCAGGACCGAGAAGATCGATACTAGCGGAGCCACATCCATGGAAAGTGGCCAGCAAAGTACAGAGCGAACCAACCAAACCCATAGTGAGCTTGACTGTCGTCCTCGACTCGGTGAGGCTTTGGTAACATAAGACCTAGGGAGTCGACAGCGGAGAGCTCCTTCGACACTAATGCACCATCCACCCCAGAACTCTACCCAATCAGAGCCTGAGCCCGAGATGTGATCACAAAATTGGAGCTCCCCCCTTAGTATCTTCACACACCCAGGAGGCTTTAACCCCTCCACGAGAGCTACTTCGTCCGGCAAAACCGATCACACCTCAACTCAGTAGAAAGGGAGTGTGTCACTCTTAGTCATGAGTCCTTTTTAGCAAGGGTCCGTGAGGAATTCGATTTCTCCGTCTAATTTAATTTAAGTTCAGGTTGAAACGTTTTACTGTCGAAATAAAGTATGCTCGTGATTGGCCAAAGACTATTTAACTGCGGGGTTTCAACCTTCCATACATCCGTGTTAGGCCTACTTAACGAGTTAGTTATATAGCCAGATTATTTATAGAGCAAGCAAAAATCTTTTACATGGATGCAGCCTTTAAGGTGGTTCATCTCTGCAAAGAATTTAAAAATCTGTTTATATTGATTTCTAACTAAATTTTGTATTTCTTATTACTAGTGAATATGGCCTGTTGTAGATATATGAAGTAATAGAAAATCTTTTGACAGGCTTCATTATCCCTTTAATATAATTTAAGACTTGTCTTCAACTTCTGTTGTTGAATTTTTTCAGGTTTGGACTACAAATTGTGCCCAAGTTGTTATGATTTTATTTTGTGTTGTAATAACTTTTTTAACGAAATTTGTGAGCAAATACAACAAGACATTAGTCCGTGTCGGGAGAAAAATTTCATAACAGATATAACAGATATACTTTCAAACTTATTTCTATGTTAATATAACCGTCATAGACGTTTTCCATAGAATATTACTATCAGAAGTTGATAAAAAGAGAAGAGACCCTAATCTACGCAATTGTAATTGGTGTTCGACCAATTAATTTCGGGTACTCGCGTCGTCTGCCGCTTTTAAATCTTAATTTCAATTCCGATGGCGACTATTTTATTATCGTTCATAATGCCCCCGATTTAAGTAACCTATTTTTGGAACTTTTCTTCACGTTCTCTTTGCATTTATGTTTACAGTCGGCACTGGAATATTAAAATCGTGTATTATCAATTTAGTATATCTGAATTCATAGATCAATTGTTTTCAGGAATAAATAAGCAGACGATTTAAAAAAGGGGGTCTTTCTATAGCAGACAATGTTCATTTCTTTATTCTATTATATAGTTGGTATAAAATCTCTAAGCTAGCGTCTTCAAGGCATCAAACATTCAAACGTTTTGGGCAAGAGACTGGTTTCGAGAAAACGAGAAAAACCAAGGGTTTTAGATCGCTTTAGAATTGCTCTTCTAAGTTATTTGCAATTGAAATACCAGTTATGTGTTGTATTGTAAAACTACTTCGAATCCTAAGGGGCTTAACATTATGTATCAATCCGCGCCAGTTTTGATGGGATATCAAATCTCTGTTGATAAAATCAAAATGGGTATATTTAAGAAAATTTCATGTACTTGCTAACTCTAAACTATTCTGAACAAATTTTACGCTATTTTTGAAACCTGTAGTTACGTGGTTTTGAAATTAAACCAGTTCTTTCATTCAAAAAAAAACAAAAAAAAAAAAACAGGGGGTGAAAGTTCATGTCATCTCATAACCACAATTCAGCACTAAAAAACTACGTTCTGCCATAATTTATTATATTCTTATAATGTGACCTTGAAGGTTTCTCAAAGAACCATTTCTGGTACAATTTTCATCATACACTTCTATTACAAGAAGAACATTATACCACGCGTTTTCTACCCCGATTGATAAAACATTATGTAAGCCTTCCCATCCAATAAACTTTGAACTTGAACTAAAAAATTATAATAGGACCACAACCATTCCTAGTTTATAAGGGGGAATACGAAAAAGGTTTACAATTTAACAGCTTGACTCTTGAGAAATTGAAAATCAGTAGGTTCACCAACGGTATTGAGAACAGAACAGTTAGCAAGTTTAGACCAGGAGTATTTTAACCGTTAGAACGACTTGAGTTTGTTAATTCACCAACATCAGTATGCCTTACGTTCTACGACAATTTTGTCTGAAATTAAATCACCAGATCGAAGATTTAACAACTAATTTCACGGTAAACGTATCGTTAACGTGTAGGGGTAAACTTCAATGGAAAATCGCTATTGAATCGAAAAACGTATCGGATAACGTTTACACATTAAAATGCGATGGCGCCGATGTCAACGATAAAAACTCCTACGAACGTGGCTATTGCAAGTTGACCGTGTTAAATGAGTTAGGTAACGATATATGGAGTTGTAACAATGAAACGAAATTGCATCAGCACAATAGCTTCAGTTTCTCTACTACTCTACTGTTGGACGATGATTGCGGTAAGCTTAAGTTCATTTTGAACATGGGAGCTTGCTTCAACAAGAGGTGGGTACAATCGAATGTATTTAGAACATGTACATAAATTAACATATCCATTATGGTATAGCCTTACATTATTAGAGTCTCATAACCAAATGATTACGTCGCACGAACGAATGCTAAACAATGGAACTCTAACTGATTGCGTCATCAAGACAAAGGGCAAGGATTTTCAATGTCACAAGTTCGTTTTGGCATCGAAATCCGAATATTTCCGAGCCATGTTCGAGCTGGATATGAAAGAAGGGCAAGATAAAGTCGTTGATTGGGTGGATATCTTCGATTCTGATACCGTCCAGGATCTATTGCAGTATTTTTACTCCGGGAAGAGGCCAACTGGTATCGAGACGACTTATGTCAAGCTGGTTGAAGCCGCCGGTCTTTGCATGTTGGATGAATTGAAACATCTGTGCGCATTCATTATGAGTCAAATAATTAGCGTAGAAACTGCTACCGATATCTTGCAGTTGGCCGAAAGGCACGATTTGTATCATTTAAAAGAATCGGCCGTCGATTTTGTACTAGATAATTACGAGAAGGTTAAGGACACCGTAGCTTGGGAAGATATCGAACCACAAATGGCCAAGAATTTATTATCTACTTTTTTATCAATTACCAGTATCAGATAGACATAGGCTCATTCTAAGTTCATGATATTTAAAACCGTTAATAATGTTTTCACTTAATTTTGTTCGTAATCTTAACCTGTCTATTAAATAATAATTTTCAAAATTATCATCAAAACATTTTTTTTTTTTTAACGATAAAAGTCTATGCCTACTCTTTTTTTTTAGTTTATGCGCAAACCGCGTGGGGTGATGATTTTATTGGAGGCCGGGAGTGGTGGCGCACTCCTGTAAACTGGCGTCTCAGTGGCAAGGTCTGGGTGTTGTCCTGCTCGAATCGCAGGTCCCTTGCCCATAGGGAGTGTTGCGAATGGTCCGCGACGGAATGGTCCTTCCTCTTCCCCATTCCCATCTCCTTCCGTCGCGTGGGCAATTCCCAGTCCTAATCCCTGCGTAGTTACTTACCATAACTGAGTTGCTCAAGGCCTTACGCCTTGGCGCCACACCTGGTTCGCAATCGCGACCGCTGTCCGGGCGTAAAGACGTTACGTTACACGCCGAAAAAAAAAAAAAAAAAAAAAAAAAAAAAAAAAAAAAAAAAAAATGATTTTATTGGAGGGTCAAAAACAGATTTAATACAGAATTTCTAGGAAAGCGTCTTGGGCAGTTAGTGAATTTGTCGCCGAAATGCCTTTTGTTCTACGACAATGCAAAATAGAGTTAGAGTTCATAATTAGAGAAGAAGTTTCATATTACCAATTTTACGAGATAGACGTGCCATTAACGTGTCGAGGAAAACATCAATGGTTAGTCCGCGTTGAAGTCGAAAATATATCTAAGGAAGTTGAAAAATTCGAAATATTTGTGCATGATGGAAGTGACGAAGACCGGGCTTACGAGAAGAATTACTGCAAGCTGAAAGTGTTAAATCATCTGGGATGTAATATCTGGGAAGACGAAACAAGTTCTAGTGATTTGCACAATTCATTCGACGTTTTAACCCGTACCCTCTTGCGGGAAAAGGCCTGCGATAAGCTGATGTTAATCTTCACTTTGGGCTCTTGCTATAACGAAAATCCGCCATTGGACGTTCACAATTGTATGATCGCTTCCCACCAACGTATGTTCGAAGATGGAATTCTTACCGATTGTACAATCATGTCGAATGGTATGGATTTTCAATGTCACAAGTTCATCCTTGCATCCCAATCCGAATACTTTCGAGCCATGTTCGAGCTGGACATGAAAGAAGGACGGAGCAACGTCGTTGATTGGAAGGATATCTTTGATTCGGACACCGTACAAGATCTACTATATTATTTTTACACCAACCAGATGCCAACGGGTATTGAGAACACTTATGGCCAATTAATTGAAGCAGCTGGCCTCTGTATTCTGGATGAACTAAAAAATATGTGCAGTTTTGTTATGAGTCAGATTATAACCGTGGAAATCGCCGCCAAAATTTTGCAGCTAGCCGAGAAGCACGATTTGTATACTTTAAAAGAATTGGCGGTCGATTTTATTTTAGATAATTACAAGGATGTTAGCGTCACTGTAGGGTGGAAAGAAATTGAGCCAGGGATGGCCAAGTCCTTGTTATCATCTGTTATGTCTATTGCAAGCTCTAGATAAGCTTTACATAAATCTCACTTTATAATTTTCGTTTGATTTGGTTTAAGATTGTTAAACCTTTATATAATTTCAATAAAATCTATTTTCAGAAGCATAACACGTGTGTACATATTTTTAAAATTTAAATCATATTTATAATATGTCCAGCCTTATCTTAAAGGGCGCCTTCTATAATATCACGTGAGTCGTGACGCAATCCAAAGTCTCGTGACCCATAGAGATTTTAGGGGCTGAGCTCGCCGCTTCATTTTTGTGCTCTTATATCTTAATAGTTTAAATTATATCAGCCTTTAAAGTTAGTTATACTTAAAAACTAATAAAAATGGCTCTCAGCGATGTGGACGTTCAAAAACAAGTGAGTTTAATCATGAAATTTCTTAAAAATTACTACAAAACAAACCTTCGCTAAGCCTTGCCTATACTTTCTGTTTTGTTTTTTAGATCAAGCATATGATGGCTTTCATTGAGCAAGAAGCTAATGAAAAAGCCGAAGAAATCGATGCTAAAGCTGAGGAAGAATTTAACATCGAAAAAGGTCGTTTAGTTCAAGAACAACGTACCAAAATTATCGAGTATTATGACCGAAAGGAAAAACAGGTCGAACTCCAACGTAAAATGTAAGCTACGAACTTCCGCCCGCTCTTCATACTTTTAGCTGGATTCTAACATCAAATTTATCATAGTCAAAGCTCCAATATGCTTAACCAAGCACGTTTGAAAGTACTTAAAGCCCGTGAAGATCATATTTGCGTAAGATTGTATTAAAAATGGAGAAAAAAAAGTATTACCTTGGAAGCTTGACCTCTAATCTTGATTACAGAATGTTTTGG
This sequence comes from Odiellus spinosus, assembly GCA_963920705.1. Taxonomy (NCBI): domain Eukaryota; kingdom Metazoa; phylum Arthropoda; class Arachnida; order Opiliones; family Phalangiidae; genus Odiellus; species Odiellus spinosus. The sequence goes on along the minus strand of OY987233.1, from coordinate 18,338,516 downwards.
AGGAGGCTAGAATTAAATTGATTGATATTACTAAAGATCCGGCTAGGTATCAAGATCTCCTACGTAAATTAATTACCCAAGGGTTATTCCTTTTGATGGAAAATAGTGTTGGAATACGTTGTCGTCAACAAGACGTTCGGTTAGTCCAAGGTTGTATCGATGATGCCGTTCGTGATTTTAAAACGGCTACTGGCAAAGATTGTAACTTAGTTTTGGATCCTGAAACTTTTTTGTCATCATCCATGTAAGTATTCAATCATTTTTAACGAAGATAAAAGGTAAACTACTTCAATTTTGCCCTTAGTACTGGAGGTATCGAACTTTTCGCTCAGAGAGGTAAAATAAAGGTTTCAAACACGTTAGAGAAACGTTTGGAACTTATTAGCCACCAAGTAAGATAAATTTCATACTAATAGTTTTACAAACTATTCGACTATGCTTTAATCTTAATTTTTGCTTTGTAGATTCTACCAGATATACGTAACGCTCTCTTTGGCCGTAACTTAAACAGAAAATTTGCTGATTAAAAATAAAGACTTAAATATGGTAATAAGTTATAGTTGTATATTAAACTAATTCAAGAATTCTAATTTTATTAATTAATTGAGAACTATTATCATTCCAATGGATTAGAAATCTCGGTGTCCTAGAAAATTTAAATTGTATACCGGTTTACCGAGGGGTTTAAAGGGTTTTATGTAGTTTTTTTTTGTTTGTTTTCAGTATCGGAATTTTTAAATTTTCGACCCCCCCCCCCCCGCGTTCCATAGATTTTCATATTGTGCACCAAAGATCATGTTAAATGTAATTTAAATCAAATGTTAAGAATATAAAGATTAAATAAAACTCAAAAGAATTGGAAATGATCCATTTTATTCGCTTAAAAAACTTGAAACGCGATAAAATTACAGAACTTTGTTCGTTATTTGATTCATATAGTGTTTGCCGATATCGTAATTTACCAATACCGATATTAAGGTTTCACTGATTACAAAATTAATAAATCAAAACTCTGATTCCCGTATTTAACTCTTAATTATGATTTTTGCACAGTAAAATTGCTCAAACGAGTGTCATCTATCTTCGAATATACTTTATTTAGACTCGAAACTGTGATATTGGGTTTTTAGATTTGTACCCATCAGTAATTTCAAGAACATGAGTTCCTAATTTCAAACTTTTTAAATTTGATTACAAGGTCAAAAGCGACATTTTTAACATTTAAATCACATAGGATAAAATAATTAATTTAGTTTATAGTGTTTAAGCAGTTTTTAGATTTTAGAAGTATTTGATCGAAGATTATTTTTTTTTTTTTTTTTTTTTTTTGGATCAATTTGATTTAAGAATCATTTATATTTAATTTAATACTATTCGCGACCAAAATGTGGTCTGGTAAGATGTTATCCCATTTTTAATGTATTTTCTCAATAGGAATAACAAATTAGCGTAAATTTTGGAATTTAAATATTTGTTTATTTAAACTTAAAAGCTTTATCATTGCACCAGGTTTAGAAAAATATTGTCCCCCAGATTATGTCTTGTGGTTTGCTTATTTACTGCCCTCTTTTAATCGATGAAAAATTACCTATGGGGCCATGACCTATAACTTTGTCGTCTGCTAAAGATTTTTCAAACACAATAACAGTCACGGGTTTCAGATAATTTATCTAGTTAGAGGATTTAAATTTAACGTTAATTTAATCGTGGTAATTAAAATTAGAATTGGATTTTATAGTGTCCAGAACAAAATAACAACGAAAGGTAAATTTTTACAACATATTTTGTTTGCAATTCGTTAAAATGAGTGAAAGGTTACAATAGATTCTAGCGATTTTGATAATCAATATTAATATGTAACAGGATAGGTAGTTATTCTTTTAAGAACCTTAAGCCTAATTTTGGCCACAATATTTTTTGTGATAATTTAAGTGTTTAAATTAAGCTAGAGAAGAGTAGTTCAAATTATGGACGTATGTAGTTACATGCCCTTTTTATTTTAAACCTTTAGGCCTTGGTCTCTGGTTGATTTTTTTGTAAAAGGAATTGTATATCTTAAAAGCAAGAAATGACAAATTTACAAAGCACAATATTTAAAATATGCCTTTTTATCATCATTGATCGATGCTACCCTGTCTATCTGGCCATTTTCGGCAAAATTTAGGCAGTTTTTTGGCTGTTTTCCAATGTTCGCAGATCAGATCTGATTCCGAGCATCCAGATTCGTCGTCATTAACGGCGAATCTGATTCGTACCATGTCCCCGTGTTTTTGTAGATATTCTTGTAGTTTCGAGTCCATGTCCCCCAATTCATCTAGAAGTTTAGCTCTAATGGAACTATTGCTTCGACCAATGAAAACCACGTCTGTACGGGCCTCACTTTGGCATACCCCGTAGACATAGACCCCAGCTTGATCGGGTGCACCTCCAGCCGCTTCAGGTTTTTCTGCATCTTCCTTGGTCATCCATGGGCTGAGATTTTGATCGCAGAATGTGCACTCGTAGCCTGATAATGCTGTGCATAAAGGTGGCGTACTTGACATTTTGGTTTTTGTAATTTGACCTGTAGGGGTTAAGGAAATATAGGTTTTTTATTAGTACAACAAGACCACCAGTTTAGGATCCTCTAAGAGTCCAACAGAAATTGTAGAAAAATTCGACTTAACGACCTATAGGAATTACCAGTCAAGAAATCTATAATATAATAGCTCTGTTATTCCTCTGTGTGAAAGTAGGGCAGTATTTGCGTCACAACGGTCACTACTTTTAATCGCTTTGAACCAAACTTGGCGCGTAAATATAGTTTATAAGTAACCTTGTTGCTTCAACTCTCGGGTATACGTGACACGAATAATAAAACGTATTTTAAGCAAGTAATTAAACCCATATATTCAGTTTGGGGGAAATATTGCAATTAATATGTATTGTCTGTAAAGGGAATATGAAGTTATAAACTAAATTGAAATATCGTCTGCTAATGCACACGATAGCCCGTTTTCTAACTTAACTAAATTCATTGTCTAAAACATACTTATACTTCTATTAAATCCAAAAACTTATCAACTCCGTAAAGTTATTTTGACGTTAAGCTAAATTTTGACGCGCGGTAAGTTAACCTGGCACTAAATTCCCATTGAAAAACCGGTTTATGTAATGTTAATCTTTGTTCAAGTTAATGTGTCGCGAAACGAAAAATAGCGCATTTTTACCAAATATAAACCGCAATAATGATTGGCTTGATTTAAATAATGGCCGAGTAAAAGCTGAAGGACGTTAAAAATATCTTGGAAGCTGTGGTTTCGCACGCGACGTATCGTGCGTTAGAACCTAAAGATAGACTATAGCTTACTTTAATTGGACAACGTACTACATAGAAACGGGCGTTGGGGGCGGAGCTTTGAAATAACCTGTTTTTCCCCAAATGGTCAAACTGCTAGTTGGTACTAACAGAAGGCTGTAAAAATCTCCTTTCGGGGTAGAAGTTCCTAACTGACGAATATTTTCGCGCGGAGCCGAGAAACAAAGTTAATTTTAATTCTTGAATAATTTAGCCATTACAAAGAGTTTCATTACGCTGCTAGACTGCAACCTCTTTAGTGAATTATTTAATCAACTACAAGACTCGGATGTTAAACTGATTTGACGTTTAAATAGGCCTAACAAATATTAAACTAGAAATAAATTTAAAACTTACAAGGAAAATAGGCTTAGCTGGATTCATGGAGATTCTGAATTTCTTCGCATTGAAGGGTCATCAACCAATGAGCATAGGCCGGTCATTAAGGCGAGATCTCCACGAGACTTCCAGTAACATTCGATTAATTAATGCGAAGAAATTCAGGATCTCCATGAATCGAGCTAAGCCTATTTTCCAGGTAAGTTTTAAATTTATTTCTAGTTTAATATTTGTCTGTAAATTTTTTACTGGTGGATTAGGTCTATTTAAACGATAAGGCTGCATTCTCCCTTTACGAATATCCCTTCGAAATAGAGTTTTAATAGACTTCTGGTAATACTAGGCATATATTGTATAATAAATTCCATGTATAAGAGGAAATTTAATTCATTAACGCGTGTGAAAAAATGTTGTACTTAATTTTACATTATTAGATAAGGTATTACATTTTATTGGAGATCATTTTACACAACACGAAACTAAATATAAACCGTAAAACGAAAGGTACTTCGTCCCAAAAATCAATCCAATTTCTATTTTGGTTTTTCAATTTGAAATAAAGGACCACTGACATAAGTTTTGTTATTAATAACTTAATTAAAGGGGAAGTGTGGTCACGTTTAAAATTCTGTATCCTCGAGGCAAGGATTTAAATTTTATTTGAGTTAAGATTAGTTTATTTAAATAACATAGTAGATATTTTATATTAAATATTTTAATGAGGCTGTCATAATTTTTTTCTAGTGACCATAGTGATGTCATAGTATTGCCTATTAAATATTAAATAATGTCTGTTTTAGCAGGGGATTTAGCGTTAGGTGATTCTATTACAATGATCGCCATTGATAAATAGAGGGGTCAGACACTTTAGAACCTTACGTGCACTCTTAGCCCTACTAAAACAGGACTCAGAGTTCACAAGAGTTCGAACTCTTTGCACAGTCAAAGCTGAATCACGTAAATTCAGGTGTACAACAAAAGCGAGAGTAAATTCCCCCTCGTGATAAACTAACGGACTATTTATTGACAAATAAATAAAAATTGTCAAAGGATATAAAATTTTCATAAATATTCACAGATTTATTTGTTTCGAAGGCCTTTTATTGTTTATTGGAAGATTTGCTATGAAGTTTAGATAAATATATTTTCTATTTAAGAAAGACACGCGATTTTCTCGTAAAATAAATATTTTGAGTCAACTTGTAAAAATAATGATAATGTATTCTGTTGTCCTATCGATGCATTGAATAATAAATAGGTTCAGGCATGGGCCAAGAAACGATAAATCCAGGACATGACTAGCGTCTACTAAAAGAAACCGGCTACGTCATCACCGTACCGTGATGACGCGTTTTTTGGGGTCAAGTTTGTACAGTCAAAGCTATGGCGTTTTGGGAGCAAAGTGACGTCATATGACGTCACACGCTGTACGAAGGCTGTTTGTTTGGCCGACCGAGAATTTTATTCCCTCAAACAGGGAAGAGTCATGTCCTGGATTTATCGTTTCTTGGCCCATGGTTCAGGTTTTTAGTCCGAGGGAAAATGAGGCTAAGTAATGAAGCTGTCACGAATATTTCATGAACTCCAAATGGAAATTGAGTAGCATTTTCGGAATGATCGTTAAAAACCGATTCAAAATATATATACATATGTCATAGAAGAAAATTACAGAGACAGTAAAAATTCATATTTTATAATCGCCATTTTCGAAATTTTTAAAATAAAAATTCCCCGCAATACTACGTCATCACTATGGTCGCGTGATTTCGCTATTGTGTAGAGCCTGCAGTAGTACAGTTGATTCTCGCGCGTTCTGGTACACGTGGTATGGTCGATTTCGCGCGGTCTTTTTCGTAAAAGTACTTAATCTAGAAAGTCCTACCTTTCGTATGAAAATAAATAAACTTATCTATAAATTTTTAACCTTTTAATTTTGAGGTTTCTTTATATTATAATCGCCATTAAGTTTGTGTAAAAGATAAAGAGGGGTGGTGTAATCAATGACGTGTTTTAAACTCAATTGATTTCAACGTTTTGATTGGTTTGTTAGTCGTTTTACAATTCTAACTGCTTTCCCGTTTATTACAGTTTCTTCAGTATATAAACAAAACCTAATAAACACTTTGTTGAAAGGAATTTTAGAACAAGGGGGTCCTACAAATCGCTTCAAACACTCTATAAATTACTATGAATAGCAAATGGGTTCCACACACTTCTGTAGTATTTCTTTATATAGTTAAATCAATCTATGGTAGCCAAGTTTTCGTGCGAAAGAACGATCATGGTTAAGTATTTAATAGTTTATGGGCGTTGCTCGTCTGCTTAAGTTAAAACTGGCTATAAATATTGTAAAACTGCTTAAATATGTATCATTTTAAATGCCTTTGTTTCCCGTTTTAAGAAAATGAAATGTATATACTTGGGTAAGATAATTTGTTTAAATTTGTGGCTAAACGCAGCTGCCCAGTTGGGAAAGATTGATTGAAGATTACAGATAAACGAGATAAACGTTCTTTGGATAATCTCATTTTTGTAACATAATTGGATTTAAGCTAGTGGGAAAAAGCTCTTGGGTATAGATAATTGGATTAAACTCGTGGAAAACAGCTGTGGTATAGATAATGGATTTAAACTCATGGGAAAAAGCTCTTAGGTATAGATAATTGGATTAAAACTCGTGAAAAAACTGGGTATAGATAATTGGATTCAAACTGGTGGGAAAACCTTGTGTATAGATAATTGGATATAAACTCGTGTAAAAAAGCTCTTGGGTATAGATAATTGACTTTAAACTCGTGGAAAAAAGCTCTTGGGTATAGATAAACGCTCTTGGGATAATTGACTTGAAGCTCAAAGTATAATCTATTTCATAAATTGGCCCTATATACGCAGAAAGCCCTTAGTTTTATAATTTCCCGAGCAAAAACATATCTTCGAACCATTTTTTAGGGATTAAAAGCAATTTAAAATAAATGCAAATTCAAATTAACAATCTGTTTTTAGTAAAATTCAACAAAACAGATCGATTCTGGTGTATACAAGCGTGTGTCCTCTATATCCACGTTGACAATATCTTACAGGTTGAACCAACCTGTTGGCACTCTGTAGAACAATCTCAATTCCCTTTCATAACCCATTATCGATTAGATCACGACCACTACGCGAGATTCGTGGAAAAGACAAACTTACCTCGAAATAGTTCTATCCCTACGAAGTGTCCGTGGCAAAATGTGACTGGAACCTACTTTTGATTATAAACCCAGTCAGGTTTTGGCGGCAAAAATTTGCTAGCTTGGATACGGTTACCAAGGTAACTAGGAATACAACAAACCTTTCTTACAAGGCTGTGTTTTACGAGCTGGCAGGACATAACGTTGCTCGCTTATTTTCTACAATAATACTTCGAAATTAACGTACTTTTTTTATTATTTTTCATACACCATAAGTAATAGTTAACGCGAGATAATAAGTATGGATGTTGTAGCGTTTCATAAATAATTATTAATTGCGCAATTGGCGGCAACGTTGAATCATTGGAAAGATTTGAAAATTGTTTAAAATTAGGCCTATTATAACGATAAGGAATCTTAAAATGTTACCATAAGTTTATAACTTATCTTCTAAGAAGATAAGTTATAAACTTATGATGTTTCGTAAAGAAATTCAACCAAAAAATAAGTTTCAATATTTTAATCAAAATAATCTTCAATATCAACATCAGGGTTTAACAAATCTTCGCCGTACGAAGACAAATCCAGTTGGTTTAGGATTAAATTTTCAAACGTTTCTTCTAAATCAGTTTCGCCAATCAAAATGGCGCCCACCATGCGACTGTTTTGTAGAACGACCTTGATATACTCCTTCCCCTTTGTCATGCGCAGTAATAGTTCGCAATCTTGCCCTAAGCCTTGGCAATTATAAAGTCCTAGTAAAATTACCTAAAACATGTTTTAAACACAACTTTTAAAACCTTAGTAATTATTTCTATGGCCAAGGCTTAATGGTATTTACCTTATAACCAAAAAATTTAGTTACGTGTGTAAACAAATCGAAACATATTTCTGGGATATTGTCTTGATTGTTAAAATTATTAGTGTAGATGCAATTGGCCGCGTAATATCCCATCTGGCGGGCTTGTGTCCATAATCTCATTTGAAACCATGTTTTAGAGTTTTCCCAAGTTGTAGTGCAACAGTCTCCAGCCGCGTATACCTCGTTACATGACGTTTTCATTTGATTGTCGACCTCAATGCCGCCATCTTCGGTAGATATCTTTAACTATAAACCTTATACGTTAAGCCTTGGTTTCACTAACCTATACCTTTAATTCCTATTATACCTTTTGAGGCAATGCTTCAATGTCAGAGTTTGGCACCACGCCAGTTGCGCTTACCACCAAATTACACCCGTAAACTTTGTCATTAGTTAATTCAACAAAAACTGGCCAATCATCAACCGTTTCGTTTTCGCTAAGCCTTGTAACTTCTATTTTCTTTTTAATTATATCATCGTGACTAATTATCCTTTTAACTTCACATTTGTATTCAATGTGGATGTTTTTAGCCTCGTTCTACGTAGTTAAGACTAGTTAGTAAACGAGAAAGCCTATTTTAACTAATTTTGTGACGTGTGACTATGAAAAACAATAGCATTTTGGTTTATAAGCCTTGGATTTAAGTATGTTTGAAAAAGGTCTAGCGGACGACTCATCTGGTCCTAACTACCCGGATATAAGAAAATTTCTTATTGGACAATTGTCCAGTATTTTCCCCTTCATGAGTGGGAAGTTATTGGACATTTGTCCAATGTCCTGTTTTTCGTCCCTGGTCATAACTTATATTATAAGTCACTTTGTGCTACTGCTTTACTTAAGTCACTTTTTTTATACCTTGGCTTTTAGCTTCTGATTGGTTGACCAATCAGGTCCTAAGGCACTTCCAGTGACTTCATTGGAGGCTTAAATTTAAATTAAATCTTTAACTTTACGTCGAAAGATTAACTTAAAATAAATTTACCAGATTCACTAGAAACAGAATATTTAACTCTACGTAAAAATTCTGTTTCAGGTTTTTCTTTATTAGAACTTAAATGCGGTAGAAAAAATTCTGCAGCTCCTGCATCAAAAAATGTAGCGCCAATAGAGGAATGGCGTATTGCCCATATAACTTCGCAATTTTCAATTTCATATCTAATTAATTAAGGTCTAATTAAAATAATTATGGTAATTAGTAAAAGATTTTCTTTTAATTACGTTAGTTCAGTTGCAATACCACCATTTCCAACCACTACAATTCTTTTAGAATCTTGTAGCTTCACTTGAAATTCCTAATTGACTCTAAATTAATTTTAATTACAATTTAATTAATAATTTAAATACTTACTGATACAGTTTGAGTATCGCGGATTCCAATAACTAAAGGATTATCAGCCACAAGTTTTGGCGTTCCACCAATACATATACATAGTTTTTTATATTTTAAAATTTCGCCATTACTAAGAAACAGCTCCTAAATATTTTAATTAACGTTAATTAAATCTATTACAATCCTAAATCATAATGAAATTAATTTACTTTTGTTTCACTGTTGAAACTATTAGCTTTGGCATAAATAACTTTGATATTAGGGTAATTTTCTTCAAGATATGAAGCTGATTTTTCCTCTACATCAAAATCCTCCATTACTTTACTAATCTAAATGATAATTTAATTAAAATTAAGTGTGATAATAATTTTCTGAATTACAAACTACCTTTTTAACATTGATGCATGCTTTAACAAGAGGTGATGCAGATACAATTATAATTTGTTCATTTGGTAGTAATTCGGCCAACTAATATTATAATTAGTTTTAATTACTTTCATTTAACGTGTAATTGTTATGATTACCTGTTCAGTACAAGTTACACCGGCAATACCACCTCCAATAACAACGAACATTGCTAAGCCTTGTTGTGTCAACTTAAATATCCTTTCAAATTGCTTTGTTTAAGCGATTTATTTGCTATTATTTAGTTCGAAAAAATTTATAGGGAATTATTTTTAATTGTGCCCAAAGGTTAATTTATAATAACATCAAATGTAACTATAAATAATTGTTAATTTTACTTAATATTTACTTTTGTGTAAGAAAATGCAGCGTCTATTTGATTGAGCAGACGATGTAAATTCTTGCAGTGCAGAGAGAGCCAATCACATTAGTTTCATGCGTGGTCTGCTTCATCGTCCGCTCTAAGGAAAAGCCAGGTGGCCCGGTCAATTGTGATTGAAATTATTGAATGTTCTTATACTTAGTTAAATAAGATTAGATAAAATATATAAATTAGTATTAATCATTATAAGTGTCGTAATATATAAATTAACCTTACGTAAGTGAAATTTAATATTAATGTCTGCGTAGTTTCGATACTTTTTAGATGATAAGAACATCCTATACCAATTTTATATGTTTATATGAAGCGATTTAAATATTGCATGCGTAATGAAATTAGTTTTCTAATATTCTTTAACTTTAAAATCAATTTCCAGTGGCCAAAATGTCTGACGTCTTAGGAGAACCGATTAAAATGTGGGAAACAAAACGTTTGGTTACGAATATGGATAAGTTTCGTAACATAATCAATGAAAAGTATAAATTAAGCTTAGGTAAGTAGTAATTAACTTGACATAAATAGAATAATTATGCTTTAAAATTATGTTAAAATTTTGAATACAGAGACGTACAATGATCTTTACGAATGGTCAATAAAAAGCTACGACACATTTTGGGCTGAAGTTTTATTATTTTGCAATCTTAAACTCAGTCAACCATACACAGAGGTAAGACTAATTATTTATAATTAAAATTTAACTGAATTTAATCCAAATCAATCAAATTAAGATTGTTGACATGAGTAAAAAAATCAATTTAATTCCAAAATGGTTCGTTGGGTCCAAGTTAAACTACGCTGAAAATCTTCTATGGAGGAAAGACAACGCAACTGCTTTATATATAACAGGTAATTAATGATTATACTAGTTAGTTTTAACCGTAATTCTGGTAATTAACTATAATAATCTAGGAGAGGCCCATGAAAACCCCATTAAAGTTTCGTTTATGGAGTTAAACGATCGTGTAGCTCGATACGCAGCAGCTATGCAACGGATGGGTGTTTGTAAAGGAGATTGCGTAGTAGGTTACTTAACAAACGGTCAAGTTGCGGTAGAAGCTTATCTCGCAACCGCGGCTCTCGGTGCATTGTGGAGTTCAACATCTCCTGATTTTGGCGTAACTGTAAGTTAATTCTAATCTAATCTCAGAGAATGGATGTTTAATTAGAATTTCAGGCAGTTTTGGATCGTTTCCGTCAAATTAAACCTAAACTGATATTTTCGATTGACGCTGTTGTATATAATGGAAAAACTCATAGCCATTTAGAAAAGTTACGAGAAGTGGTTCAAGGTTTGTCCCAATTAGAAAAAGTCGTAGTTACTTCGGATCTCAATAATGACGTAACGGATTTAATCACAAACATTCCAAATAGGTAAGTTAGATTTTAAAATAGATTAATATATTTAATTAATCTTTTTTAATTAAATATTCTTTCAGTTGTTCATTGGAATCATTTCTAAGGTCAGGACTTCAATCCGATGGAGCTGTTCCAGAATTAGAATTTACGCAAGTTGATTTCCATCATCCTTTGGCGATATTATATTCGTCTGGAACTACTGGAGCGCCAAAAGGAATGGTTCATTCAGTTGGGGTAATTATTACTAATAGTTAGAGGTGTTCAAGCTCTAAAATTCAGGTTTCGAGTGATGTTTTAGGCCTGAAACCTTTTCTTATCGAGCTTCGAGCCATCAAAGTCGACCTCAGGGGTTTCTTATCGAGCTTAGAATAATAGAATCGCAGATCAGTTTCACTCTGAGTTATAATTCTAGTTTGAGCCTTTATTGAGCCTCAAAATTCTAGTTTCGAGCCTTTATCGAGCCTCAAAATTAAAATTTCAAGCCTTTATCAATAATAGTGGGAAAATTTGAATTGAATTTGAATTTTTTCGCCAAAAATAGTTTAAATTAAATTCAATGTAATTAATTTCCTACATCGTTTTTGAAGGGTACTTTAATTCAACATGTGAAAGAGCATTTTATACATGGAGATACGAAGTCAAATGATGTGATATTTTATTATACAACTGTACGTTTAAAATATTTTACAATTTCCAAAGTTAAAATGTAATTTAGTTTTTTTTTTATTAAATTATAAATATATGTTAATTAGATTGGTTGGATGATGTGGAATTGGTTGGTATCGGCGTTGGCTTTGGGTTGTTCGATAGTTTTATACGAAGGTTCTCCTTTTCATCCTCGAAAAACCTCTATTTGGGATCTGGTGGACCAAATTGGAATTACAATCGTCGGAACGAGCGCTAAAGGTTTAGCAGTTTGCGAACAAATTGGTTTGAAACCTCGTAAGTTTAAATTTAATTCTCAACTCCGTATTATGGTTTATTTTTACCATTTTTTAATTAACTCAACTTGCTTTTTAGTATTTTTTAATCAAATTATGTCAACTTATAGTTTTTTAAAATTAAATTAAATCAACTTTTAACATTTTTAAATTAAATTTAATCAAGTTAAGCAGTTTCATAAATATTTTTTGACAGGAAATACACACAAACTAACTTCACTTCACACGATACTAAGTTCAGGATCACCGCTTAAACCTCATTCATTTGATTACGTTTATCGTGACATAAAAGAAGATTTGTTATTGGGTTCCATTACCGGTGGTTCCGATATCATTTCTCTTTTTGCTGGTCAGAATATGGGTCTTCCTGTTTATCGAGGAGAGATTCAATGCCGATGTTTAGGAATGGCTGTCGAATGTTACGATGAAAGTGGGAACTCCGTTTACGATTGTAAAGGGGAGCTAGTCTGCGTTAAACCTTTTCCAAGCATGCCGACACATTTTTGGAACGATGATAATGGCTCAAAGTACAAGAAAGCGTATTTTAGCAACTTTCCAGGTATTTTAATTTTTAATTTAATTGGAATGATTGTAGTTAAATTCCGAAATTGTTTTACTCTAGGAGTGTGGAGTCATGGTGATTTCTGTATAATTAATTCCAAAACGAAAGGAATTGTCATGCTTGGTAGAAGGTAAAATTTAAATTCTTTATACTTTTTCAATACCTTATTAATTTTATGCAATTAGATCAGTTTTTATACTTTTAATTAGTTTAAACATACATTTTTATCAAGGGATCAGACACTTGCGCCAAAATCACGTACACTTAACATTCAAATCGCCTTTTATACAATTTAAATCTTTCCATATACTTTTTTGAACCATTTAAATCTTTTCAAAATAGTTTTTATACAATACTATACATGTACAAATCTATTTTAAACTTTAATCAATAATCATGTCACAAAAATACACATCTAGAAATTCCCGCCAAAATCTAAATTAAGTTTTATTCGCCCAAACTGTTCTACCAATCACAAATTAGATTCAATAGATTGCGCTACCATAGCGCCACCTATCAACCAATTATAAAACAGTAACGGTTTTTCAGCGACAGCACTTTGAATCCGAATGGCGTCCGTTTCGGCAGCTCCGAAATTTACAATATTGGTAAGTTAAATACGTAATTACGCATTAAATTTTATTGATATATTCGAATTCAATGATTAGCCTTTTAATTAGTGTCTTTGAATATTATGAACAGTTGAAACATTTGAAGAAGTGGCGGACAGCATTTGCGTTTCTCAAAACTTGAAGGATGATGAAGAAAGAGTAGTGTTATTTTTAAAACTTCGCGATAATTCAGTAAATTTTGAACAGTTAATTGGAAATATTAAGAAGTCGATTAGAAATCATCTTTCCGCTCGACATGTACCAGCAATTATTTTACCCATCACTGATATTCCGGTAAGTTGTATTCCCTTAAATAATGTTAAGCCTACATCTGGGTTTTTGTGTTTAGAATGTTAAGCCTTGGCGTACAGTCTGAATTATGAAACTGTCAAAGCCAGAGTAGATACTAAATATTTCTGAGAAATATAATAATTTAACCAAATAGTTTTCGATATAGAAATATTTACGGCAAATGGAATGGCCATTTGTAGATTTGTTTCTGGTCACTTCCGTATAATCTGTGCACAGACTACGTGATTACTTAACTATGTAGGTCTTTGGGCAATGCTAAAGTAAGTTACGTAATCACTAAAGTACAGTTAAAGCAACATGCTTGTACACCTAATGTGGTAATTGACCCCTCATCCACCTTCGATACCACTTTAAATCTTCCCATAAAATGAATTAACATGCAAGATAGCCATTTAAAAACAGTTTGGTGATTGATTCCAATGCCATCTCTATTTTATTGAATTTCAATTATTTTCCATGTTTATATAAAAATTTAATTAATCGTTTTTAAATCAATTATTTTATAATTATGAAAAATATTTTGGACATTTAGTTTAACTGTCCCCATGAAGGTTTTATTCCACACTTTAACGCCCTCAAGAGGCGTATCATAAACATATAACCTATTATGACCTTGATAAAATCGTGAAGGAGATAACTTAATATTCTGGAGTGTAAAAATGTATACCGCAAATAAAAATGCAAGAAAAGCCAGTTTTTGTTCGAAGAACTTAGAAGTACGCTCTATACCCGGCGACACTGGGTTCGCTGTCAATGTCTGACCCAGAAAGTCATGACGGAAATTTCATTCCTCCACAGACGCCCCAATTTTTCTAACTCTTCCACTGAATCCGCTCTAGAATATTAAGTTCTCTCCTCCAAGATAAAACTACATATACACGATCTAGATACAGTTCTCAAGTTAACGAGTGTCGGCTGCTGATTGCAAAACTTTTAGGCTTAACAACTAAAGTTGACGCTATAATTAGTTAGTATAAATAATGTCAAACATTCGTGCTTTAACTGACGATGACCTGCGAAGATATTTGTTTCAAAGTGGTTTCGAACCGGGGCCAATTACTGTATCAACCCGAGCAGTTTATGAACGCAAGTTACAAAGAATCTTATCAGCCAATGAGAATCAAATCCCCATTGCGCCCCAAGTTCAAAACTCTGATTCTACAACCGTGATCAGTGAAATACAAAAATTGTCTTCGCAAGTGCAGCAACTGCAAGACGGTTTAAACCATCACGCTCAATCGTTAAAGGCCCAACAAGAGCTCTTTCAAAATAGGTTAGACGCTATTGAAGCGGAAATGGTCATTTCTAATGACCTAATTATTGCCATTAAAGCTAATTCTGACTCGCAAACGGCATTGTTGGATGAAATTTTGAGTTTAATTACTAGTGAGGACTCGGTTCGTTCTCAGAACGTTAGTGAATTGTCCCAAAAATTTCAGAGCTTCATGGAGCATGGAAGGGTTGGTGTTGATGTGACTGTCACTGAACTTCAGCCTAATTGTAGCCTTAAAGATACGCAAGTTTCTCGTACTGGCAGTTATGAAAGTTAAATTTCCAAAGTATATCACAATTCGCAAGTGGTGGATTGGTCAAAACACGCTTTAAACAATTTAAGATTGGCTTTAAAGTATAAAGACATCTTAAATACATTTTAATACTTGTTAAAGAAGCTCTTGTTTTGAAAACAAGTTTTGTTATCTCGAGATTATTAAGTTTTCTAGTCTTCTATTGGTCTCGTGATAGCGAAGACCCGATAAGTTATTACTGACAAATCTTTATAATCAAGAGAAATTAAATTACTCTTCATCTTTAACGAAATTTTGATATAAATACGATTGTTACCTTTTAATATCAATAAATTTCGTACTTTGGTTAATGAAGTATTTTTAATTTGTTATTTTCAGTACACAATCAGCGGAAAGAAAGTTGAAATTGCGGTTAAAAAGATAATTAATGGCGAGGATGTTGTTGAAAGAGGGGCCTTGGCTAACCCTAACTCTTTGGACTTGTATTACAATTTGCCAGGACTGAAAATGACATCAACATTTTAGTGTGCGTGTGAGTTACATGATATATTTTTGTGTCTTATAAAGTCTGAAAGGTAAGATTAATTTTAACTTTTTCAACTGGGATACAATTTGCAATATATATATATACGGGGCTAGAATACTTAAAGAATTGTTATAAACGTTGTTATTGAGGTTTTGGTAACAAACAAAATGTGTTTTATACACCACGATTCGTTTACAAAAATTGTAATATTTTTGTTACAATTAAGATAGAACGTATTAAAATAAGGTTAAAAGGTGAATATTAATCATTTCTAATGGTTTTCACAAAGATAAGCAACCTAAACCTTACATTTAAGTATAAAAGAGTACAAGTATTGAAGTAGGTCTTTTCAAATGTACTCCTTATAAAAAAAACTTGGGAAACCCTCGTAACATGATTCGTTCCCTTGGAAACTGTATTAACCAATGAGAGATGTTCCTTCACAAGAGATATTCAAGGTTATAATTTCCTGGATCTCTGGTTAATTTTAATGCATTATGCTTATGATAAGAGCAAGAAGGATTAGATAAGGAGAGGAAATGTGGGGCTGCGTTGAGTTAGAGAGAGAAGAGCCAGCCTCCCACTCGGGTGGAAAGGGGGGATAGGAAATTCTCGAGGTAAACTGTTGTCACGTGGTCGCTAGCGTCGTTGGCTACTACGCGTCTCATAAAGGATCCGTTTTCCCCACATGACAACAATTTAGCACGAAACGTCTCTACCCCCGTTCTCCCAGAGTGGGAGTTTAGGCCGACGCAGTACGAGCCGCGCCGTTCCCACATTTCCTCTCCTTATCTAATCCTTCTTGATAAGTCAAGTTAGGCCTAATTATTTGCGAGCAATTAAGGTAATTGAATGTGGCAATGTGCCCTGAATAAGATGAGGCCAAGTGGCCAACTTACTCCAGCTTGTATGTATTCTACTTGTGTAAATAGTACTACACTAAGATAAACCGGAAATGCATCAATTCCAACATGCTGCTAAATTTTAAATTCCTATACAATACAGAGTTATCTATCATATTCAAATTAAGCGCAATGCTGAAACAATCACATGGTTCAAATTTTAACAGTAATAGGCAGTTCATTGAGGTTTTATCACAACGCCCCGTAGATTAATACTATCAGCAAAGGTCCAGGTAAATGTACATGCAGATTCTGATTCGAAACACCCTAGCGGCCGCAGTTTGAGTAAATGGTGAACGCGATACGCGAAAAGCGCCACTCTTCGGAGAAATTCCGGAGTTGGGGGAATACAATATAGCCAAGCGCGGCCCGCCTAAATTCCGTCCCTCTCTCCCGACTCAAAATATCGAGGAAGAGTCAAAACCACTCGAGCCGGACAGGGGTGATGACTTTTTTGGTTATTTTTAAGTGATGGGCTTTGACGTAAAACTGGATCTTTGCTGATAGTATTAAGCTACGGGGTGTTGTTTACTTTTAAGGAATAAAGGGATTGATTTGTTTTTAGTAACAATAACTTAGGCGTTGTAGGGAAATCAAGGGTAACATTTCAAATTGGGCGCCATCTATTAGTTGATAAAATTTTTACCAGACAGGTAGTCCTAGTCTGTTATATTTGATCAAATATCGACTGACAAGGAATTGAATTTCGTCACCGTAAACTCAATTTATTTAAGTTTAACTATATCTTTTCTCGCCTTACAAAGTCTACACGGAAAATATTGCTTTCCTAAACATAATCTTTGTTTACTTTAAGTTTCTAAGTTGGAACATATCGTAGTGTTTGCAGAAACTTTCGAGTTTGACGCTAGTAGTCTTGTCTTTCGTATAAATGTCAAGTCTCTCGATTATGACACGTAATACTACCCATAATTCCTTATAATTATCTCAGTTTTCAATTGACTGATAATCAAAGTTTCACATCTTTCTGTTGACACGTTTTTAACAAACGTCAAAAATATATATTTTTTACTTTATGACGTAGAACTTGAAATGTAGAAGTTTCTGGAGTACTTTCACGAAAGTGACTGCCCATAAGCAACCGTATTACGTTCCAAAATTTGCGAGAATCAAATATTAGTTTAAGAGTTTCATAAAAATACGAAATTAAATGGAAAAGTATTTTTTCCATGAAAATAGGGACCAAAGTTTTAAACACGTGATATTGTTAGTTCTTACTTTTGCCACTTTTTGCCGTTAGAGGACGCCTTATTTAGTTATTCTTTCTCTATTAAGATAGATTGTGCCCATTATTAATAGTTTTAGGTTATAGCTATGCATTATGGCTCTAAAAACAACCACAAGTGAAGTATATTTGCGGTAAAATTTCTATTACATATTTTTTTAACATTTTTTTACGAAAACGTTACTCGGATTACATTTGGATTGCGTTAAAAATCATGAAAGAACAATTTATGATAGAAACAAAGTTTCAAACCCAATAGGACTTGACTGTAAGTCGCCAAGGAAATTTAAATAAAAACAAATCAAATCTTAAAACCAAATTTCCACCAGACTTTACCTTTATTTAATAATAATAACTTGTGATAATAAAGTATTGGCCACGAGAAGTTACAGAACCAATACATAAAGTTTGTATTGCTCATGCAATTTCAAAAGTATATTGCAATACTTCTTTTAATTCCCCATGTTTGAGATTTTTCTCGAGTTCCAAATGTAATTCGAGTATCATTTCCGGGAAGATCGTTAAAAATGATTAGATTCTGACACATTCCTGCACCTCTTGTGATATGGTAGAGCTGTTTCTTTCCTTAAAGGGAGGACAAAGAGGAAATAGATGTGAATTCTAATATTATATAAAAAATAAGATATATTTGAGTAATAAAACATTCATGAAGTGTCTGGGAAAACTTCTGGTTTTGGTGTACAGTTCAATAAAAAGACACCTCAGCTTTGGCATAGTAATATCCCCGCGACACGTGCTTCGGCACACTGTTTGAATCGAATTTGGCGCTTAAACTATATAAATTAAATGAATATTTTCGATAGAGATGGCGCTCAAAGCGTCAAAAGCTCCAAAAAACTAAGCTTCGGGAACTTTTATCGAGTGTCATATTCTTCACTGTTTAGTTTTAGAATGGGAAATAAGGTTGTTTTCATTCTTATTGCCATAATTTACTATAAATCGATGGAAAATGAAGTATTTTACTATGATTTTTAAGTTTATTTGTGTTGTGGTTATCCTGTGATTGGTTTTCATTCCCACAATCGTGCGTACAAGAGCGCGTGTCGCGGGTATTTTAGGAAAGGAGTGTGGAGTCTTTCGATTCTCATTTTTAATTAAATGACAAAATCTTTTCCTCTTAACCCTCTCTTTAAGGGAGAAGTTTTAGTTTTTTGATATACAAAGTAATCTTCTTGAACTAGTTAACGAAGGAATTATAATAGCTAGAACATCCGATTGTTTGAAACAAAAATGAGTGTCGTTATTGATATAGTTTTGATATTTTTGAAATATTACTATTAGCAGAAGCCGATGAAACACTCCTTTGAAGTCTATTACTCCCGGGTCTTGTCTACCCCTCTCTGTATGGGTTAGTTTCAAAAAGCGCGATTCGTACGCCTCCTAACGGTAGATATTTTCGGAGCGGGAGTTCGTCGAGCGAATATCTCTAGCAGCCTTGGAGTTCGTCAAAGAAATGTCGTCGTTTGTGGAGAGAGAGAATCTCCAATTTTCCCTGGACAGGGGGTATGAATTAGGGCCCCTCCGATCTCGTAAAATTGGGAATTTTACCCATACAGAGATGAGCACTATATCGAACATTAGAGTAGTAGACTTCAAAGGAGGGTTTCATGTACTTCTGCTATTAGTAATATTTAATTAAAAAATTTCCATACCTGGAAACTCGCAAGCTAACTAGACAATCTGTAGCTTCATCCTAACGATGTTTATGGCGCCATTCACCTGTAGTTCCCTGTTGACATTTCTATTCTTTCCCAAGATGGAAGGTGTGTCCCTTTCATGTGTCTGGGCGAATTTATGAATCTATCTATACGATGTGATTATTCTTAATATCTTACCAAGCTCTCCAGTTCCTCGTAAAATGCTAAAGTTAGATACCCTACAATACTAGTAGCTTGTTAAAAAAGCTTCCCTGGTATCATTCTTGTTTCATTTGACCGGAAATAACCACCTATCCAAGTAGCTATTTTCGCTAACATTATTTACGATGTATTTCAAAGGCCTTTTGTATGACCTTATGAAATTTATGCTACTTTCATTACGTACAAACCTATTCTACCTGTTTGGTTCATGGAGTTGTAAACTATTCTTATACCTTTGTTCAAAGTGAAAACTCTGAATTGACTCTGATGTAACATCTCTCGTGTCCATCGCTGAAACCCCGGTCCTCTTTCCAAGTCGATCTTAATCTTTTAATAAGGTCAGAACTCCCTGTAAGATTAGACCAATCGATACTATCTAATCTTTCTAAAGCTGTGAAAGGTACTGAAGCTTTTTCTTTTTTTGGACCCGATCCAATATCATGTTTTGAAGTGTCCCTTACCGAGGAGCTTAGTTCACATCCTATACTTTCCCTTCTAAAGATTAAACAAAGATGTTTTTCAAAATTCTTGCTTGTAAATGAAAAAGTTCTGCTGACCAGATATTCTGAACCGTAAAATACAATTTTAAAGAGTTTCCTTTATGGCGCGCTTTAAGCCTAATATATATTTTAAAGAACGACCTTTGTGACGCGCTAACTTCGCTAAGCCTAATAAACAATTTGAAGAACCACCTTTGTGGTGTCCGCTAAGCCTAATATACAAGTTAAAGATCGACTTTTGTGGCTCGCTAAGCCTAATATATAATTTAAAGAATTAACTTTGTAGCGCGCGCTAAGCCTAATATACAGTTTAAAGAAGGACCCTTGTGGCACTCGCTAAGCCTAATAAAGAACGACCTTAATGGCGCTCGCTAAGCCTAATATTTAATTTAAATAACGATATTTATGGCGCGCCCTATCTGATCATTACGTCATTAATTCCCCGCCAAATTTAACTCGAAAAACTATTCTGCGAGATAGCTACAAAAACGGAAGATTTGATAAGGATTTAAAAATTATAATAACGGGCTTTTGTTATCCCAAATAAACTCTCAAAAATAAAACTTCAGAGTTAATATAACACGTTGCACTATGCTCACGTAACGTTAATAATTGGACTTAATTCAAACGATATATAAACAGATTAGGGAATAGCGAGAACTCTCCGTTGTACGTGTTTTCTCATTTACCCCCGTTTCTGTCCAGTCGATGTTGGGTTCCCTTGGTTGGAAACGTGATGCGAGGCTTAAGATGGATTTATTTTACTGATACATTGATCCCCTTTACAAGATAGAGGCAGCCTCAGTCAGCGGGCTTTCATTTTCCCGAAGGAGGGCGCGTCTCTATCCATTTGTCGGATAAATAGTTCCGTCAATCTCCATAGAGGGCGACACTGGCACGTTTTCGACCAAATTTTCCCTACCGTTTTCACGTTTCCATCTAAAGTTTGTTTGGATGCGTTTTGATTGCCTCTAGCTCTTTTCTCCACACTTTATACGTTTCCTATGCCTTTTTTATTTGAGGCTACAATCCTAGCTAGAGGCGCATTTGTAGTATACCGGAAGAGCCGACGTTTATTAAAAGTTTTGGGATGTTTGTTTGCATTGTTACTAAATTTAATACCGTTGGGAGATTTAATATATTCACTTGCGTGTTTGGTTTGGAAAAAGTTTTAAAGATAGTTAAATTTGCGGTTTGGGTAATTAATAATTTAATATCATGGGGCTTTGATAGTTAAATCTTGAGATACGTTATTAATCTCGATTTATTATTGGTATATTTGGGTTGGTCGTGTTATAAGCTTTGAAAAGAGTACAAACAAGATGGGGTTTTAATTGGATTTTGATTGGTTAATTGGCTAATATGTTAAATGTATGTTGTGTAGGTACAGCGGCGACCTCTACCAGTTGATTGAAAAATTAATAATTGAAATGCAGTTCATAAAGCGTTAAATTATACTAATATTATTGTTTTAATTTAAACAAGTTGGTATGACACAAATGATTGTTCAAAATTTAGTATTGTATGCATACATTTATGGCAGCTTAGACAGTAATAGAGCTTTATATTCTATTATTATATTTCTCTTATTTTATGCAAATTTCCTTCAATATTTAAACTGTAAAAATGCATAAGAAAAAAGGCTCTTCACTAAGCTGGTACGTGATTCCAAAAAATGCGACGCTAGTTTCCGGTTAGACGTAAAGCCTCTTGAGACTTACTTCCGTTTTCCCCGAGTAAAGTTCCTTACCTAATACATTTCGCTACATTAAAGTCTCGCGAGAGCCTTTTAGAAAAGGTTTTCCGTGCCTTATCTAGGTTAGCTATTCGAATCTCCTTTCCTCACTCTTATCACGCTAAGCCTTGGCTACTCAAAAAATATCCCGCTTCTTTAGAATTCCGGGGCTTATCTACATACAACGTTGCTGGCAAGCCCTCCTGGCAATCTGAGTTTCAATTGTTACGATGAAGTATTACATCGGAAATCGTTGAGGTTTATTCGCCCCACCGATTCTATTTATGGGGATTGTTCATAAAGGTAGTAAGAAAACCACGTTATAGGAAAACTAACATTGTCGAATCTTTGTTAAGGTCGTTTATTCGATTACGTCTTATTGTAAGCTTTAAAAGGAGTACTTACAAGACTATGTTTATAGCTGTATTTATAATACGCATGCGCAGACGACATCGGTGATACTAGTATAGTTTTTCTAACCATGTATTAGTGTTAACAATAATTATATGAAACCATATTCTAAAGGTATCGGCGTTTTAAATTTAAATCAGAAAGGATTAATCTCATCAAAATTAATTCCAAACTGCGCTTGCGCGAATAACTCTTTTTGAGCAAAATCAAACCATGTCGAGTAAGTACTCAAATTAAAGCTAATGACAATCCGTAGTCAAATACGTACATATTACACCTCAAAAATATCACCAGACTTCAAAAATACACTCAGAAATAATTATTTCTCATAAACCCGATCATTTTGGACCTTCTTTACAATTATACGTGACCGATGTGAAGTTATACCAAACTTATTATATATAATACCTTCCTTTCGACAAGACCAATTGAATTATCCATTATTTCAAGCAGATGGCGCCACCTTGTCTAGTCCCTTGTTACGAAAGAAAAAACACACAAAACAAACAGCTTAAAGGCCGTCTGTTTTATGACGCGCATCATTTATATAATATTCGCGATCTGCCGTATAGTTATCGCAGTTCCAACAAGAGTTAGAATCAGTTACAGTTTACATTATGTATAAAAGTAAACTATTGGTTTATCTATGATTTAAATATGGTTGGGAGTTAGACTTTAAAGTGGTGCAAATTTAGCCTGATTCTGAAGTTACCTAGGTCTTTATTGACGCATTGATCGCTTTTTTACGTCTTAGTTCTACACTTGTCGTTATATTTGCTTTTAGCTAATATTATATTAACTAGAATAATTCGCTTTTAGAAAAGGCCGCTTAGATTAGCTTTTTAGTGTAGGTTTTTACAACTGTAATACTCTTTTTATATTAGAAGTATAGTAAACAATTAGCCAGCATGAGGCGCATTGATACATGTTATTCATCATAGGAATGAAAATAGACCACTTTTTCATATTTCTATATTTACGTAAATGATATTATCGCCAGTAATTATTCAGGGTTGCCGCAGGTCAAGGAAAAGTCAGGGAATTTGAAAATGAAGCAAAAAAGTCAGGGAATTTAAAGCTCTTTCAAGAAGCCAGGAAATTACAATCATCTGCAGAAAAGGTTTGTCGAGCGCAAGTATATATAAAATAAAAGGCTAAAAATTGGGTAGTATTAGCTGAAACTGTCAAGGAAAACCTGGAAAAGTCAGGGAATTTGAATCTGAAAAAACTGTGGCAACCCTGTTATTAGATTTGACTTTTTAAAGGATCATACACAGCAAAATCCAAATATGATTTTATGCGCAGAAGATAGAGCAGGATAATTTATATAGAATTATATATATATAGTCAAAAGTCCATAACTTTATTCAATAAAAGTAAGCAACCACCCTTACCTTAACACGATCAACAAAGGTCCAGTTTTATGTCATAGCCCATCACTTAAAAATAGCAAAAAAGTCATCACCCCTGTCTGGTTCGAGTGGTTTGGATTCTTCCTCTATATTGAATTATACACGGATTAATTAGACCTTGGATTAGCTCGTTATGTTTATTACTACTCCTAAAGGATTTACTTTTAATACTTCATAGATAGAAGATTAAAAGCCCTAAAAGTTTTTCGTGGATCAGCTTATCTCTGATTATACGTAAACGTTAATTTTTTTTTTTTTTTTTCTTAAATTATTTATGTACCCCTCCTTAAGAATTAAAATGAGATCCGCATTAATTAAAGATAAGTACAGAGGGTATTTGCATTAATTAAAGACAAGAGGGGGGGGATAATCGCTATATCCTTAATTTGTTTCGCTTTTATGCCTAGTAATTAATAATTTTCTTTAATTTCTTCGGTTGCCCCTAAGCTCTACTCCGTGCATTTTAACTAAGTCTTGCATAGTTTTTGAGCCACTATTAATTTTCAGCACGTTTACCTATACATACAAAGATAGGCTTCCCATTATCTTTAAACAAAAACCAGTTAAGGAATTAACCTAAACGGCTTTAATGCCTTTTTTGTAAGGGCAAGTCTCGTTCAGATATTATTTTAATTAGATTGTATTAGAATTTTATGAGAGCTTCAAAATGAGACCAACTACATCTAAATCGGACAATAAATATGGTAGTTATTAATTCTTGAAGTTCACTAAACCGCGACTTCCGAAATTTATATTATCTATTATACTAATAAATTGATAAATTCTATAAAATTAAGTATCTTGGTCAAGTTTATAATATATTCTAATAGAACTCAATGAGAGCTTCAAAATGAGCCCAACTACATCAAAATGGGACAAAAAATAAGGTAGTTAATTATTTCTTTAAGTTATAACTAAACCGGGCTTCCGAATCTATTATATAAATTAATGGATAATACATAGAAATTTATCTCTTTTGGATAAGTTAAGAATAGATTCTAGTAGACCTCAATGAGAGGTTCAAAATAAGACAAACTACATCCAAATCGGACAATAATTAAGCCTGTTATTAATTTTTAAATTTCACTGAGCCGGGCTTCCGAATCTATAATATAAATTAATGGAAAAAACCTAGAAATGTATCTCTTTTGGATAAGTTAAGAATAGATTCTATTAGACCTCAATTAGTGCTTCAAAATAAGACAAACTACATCAAAATCGGACAATAATTAAGACCGATATTCATTTTTAAATTTTACTAAACCGGGCTTCCGAATCTATAATATAAATTAATGTATAATACATAGAAATGTATCTCTTTTGGATAAGTTAACAACAGATTCTAGTAGACCTCAATGAGTGCTTCAAAATAAGACAAACTACATCAAAATCGGACAATAATTAAGACAGTTATTAATTTTTAAAGTTCACTGAACCGCGTCTTCCCCAGAATGTATTATACTAATCAAGAAAATATCCTATACGTAAAAGTGGTTTAATCATTGGTAACTTGTCTCTGATAATCATTCCTCTCTGGAGTATATACTCAAAACTGTTTTCTCACTGTAAACTCTTTTGCAATTCAAATTTGTCCCTTCGAGTAGCTTTAATTTTTGTTCAACCGTAGTTTGCAAACAAACAAAGTTGGTAAATATCGTTGTTTAACTCCCGAATGTGATTATTATTATTTCGGTAATTTAAATAAGTTGCAAGAACAATTTATAAAATCGCCCGAGAGGGAATTTGAAACAGTTAGTTTAAATACTAAGATTAAAAAAACAAATGTTATGTAAACCATAGATGTTCGAAATGGCGTTTTCCTTCACTTTAAGGTAAATTTCAACCGAACACGAGTGATTTTCGATTCCTTATCGTTTAAATAGTCTAATCCACCATTAAAAATAAAATTACAAACAAATATTAAACTAGAAATAAATTTAAAACTTATCCAGAAAATAGGCTTAGCTGGATTCGTTGAGATTCTGAATTTATTCGCATTGAAGGGTCAGCGACCAATGAGCAAAGGCAAGAGATTAAGACGAGATCTCCACGCGCTGACCTTTCAATGCGAAGAAATTCAGGCTCTACATGAATCAAGCTAAGCCTATTTTCGTGATTTTTAGCTAGTTCTTACTAGTTAAGCCTTGGCATGTAAATATAAGCTTTATCAGTTTTCTCAGAAGCTTGTATTTTTTATAAGCAAGGGATGATGGATTTTTTTCCAATTCTTAGACGAATCGAAACGAAACATTGCGTGTTTGTAATTCGAGACGATTTTCTATTTATGATTTATAAATGTTTAATGGGGGTTGAAGACGTCATTAATTTCCAAGAATATTATTGGTTGTGTATAGATGTAGTGCGTGATGTTCGTAGGTAATTTTCCAACCATAAGAAGCATCGCCAAATTGATTTTGATTTATTGAATTATGCACCCAAAACGCGAAATTCCGATTTGTTGAATTTTAAGAGAGTGGGTTACTGTTTAAAGGGAAACTATATGAGCCTAAAATGTAACATCTTTAGAATTAATTTTCATAATCTTCTTTCTTAAATACAACCCTAGAATTTTCTTGAATACAACCCTAGAATTCTCTTGAAAATAACCCTAGAATTCTCTTGAAAATAACCCTAGAATTCTCTTGAAAATAACCCTAGAATTCTCTTGAAAATAACCCTAGAATTCTCTTGAAAATAAGCCTAGAATTCTCTTGAAAATAAGCCTAGAATTCTCT
Organism: Odiellus spinosus; assembly: GCA_963920705.1. Classification (NCBI taxonomy): domain Eukaryota; kingdom Metazoa; phylum Arthropoda; class Arachnida; order Opiliones; family Phalangiidae; genus Odiellus; species Odiellus spinosus. The sequence continues at coordinate 18,312,038 of OY987233.1, read as the reverse complement.
TGAAAATAAGCCTAGAATTCTCTTGAAAATAAGCCTAGAATTCTCTTGAAAATAAGCCTAGAATTCTCTTGAAAATAAGCCTAGAATTCTCTTGAAAATAAGCCTAGAATTCTCTTGAAAATAAGCCTAGAATTCTCTTGAAAATAAGCCTAGAATTCTCTTGAAAATAACCCTAGAATTCTCTTGAAAATAACCCTAGAATTCTCTTGAAAATAACCCTAGAATTCTCTTGAAAATAACCCTAGAATTCTCTTGAAAATAACCCTAGAATTCTCTTGAAAATAACCCTAGAATTCTCTTGAAAATAACCCTAGAATTCTCTTGAAAATAACCCTAGAATTCTCTTGAAAATAACCCTAGAATTCTCTTGAAAATAACCCTAGAATTCTCTTGAAAATAACCCTAGAATTCTCTTGAAAATAACCCTAGAATTCTCTTGAAAATAACCCTAGAATTCTCTTGAAAATAACCCTAGAATTCTCTTGAAAATAACCCTAGAATTCTCTTGAAAATAACCCTAGAATTCTCTTGAATATAACCCTAGAATTCTCTTGAATATAACCCTAGAATTCTCTTGAATATAACCCTAGAATTCTCTTGAATATAACCCTAGAATTCTCTTGAATATAACCCTAGAATTCTCTTGAATATAACCCTAGAATTCTCATAAAAGAGATTTACATAGAATAATAACAAGTTCAACTTACAGAAATTATTTGCATATAATGTTAGGCTTAACAATAATAATGCCATACCTCTGAAAACTTTCCTTATTTTCAACAATACTTCAAAACAATGACTATTAAGACTTAAATGCACTTGCTATAATTATTCTTTCCTATTCTATCTACCACAGGTGGGCTTAAAAACAGATAGCCTCTAGTGTTTTCCCATATTACATTAATAAATCGTTTAATCACACTCATGGAAGAAGAAAGAAACGTGTTTTTTATCTCCCCTACTTATATACTACTCCACATTAGGCCTAACGAGCGCAGTTTAAAGGCTAACAATCATAAAATGTTAATTCAAATAGAGTGTACTGGCGGCTTTACAAATTTATTTACTTTTTATTTATTTAAAGTTCTTTCATGAACTCCAAATTGAAATTGAGTAGCATTTTCGGAAAGATCGTTAAAAAACGATTCAAAATATATATACATATGTCATAGAACAAAATTACAAGAACAGTAAAAATACATATTTTATAATCGCCATTTTTCTAAATTTTTAAAATTAAAATTTTCCCGCAATACTACGTCATCACTGTTCACGTGATTTCGTTATAGATCATACTGTTTATCTCTAAAACTATTCTCTGATTGGTCGAATAGTCACTTCGTTAAAATATAAGCCCAGTGCTAAGCCTAAAAAAGTTTCAAATATAATTTTCTAATTGAAATAAGTGTTTAAAATCGTGAAAAATTAATTACTAAAAACCCGGGAAAATTACCGTGACAGTAAAAATACATCACCATTTTTAAAATTAAATTTTCCCCGCAACACTACGTCATCACTAGCTCTAGCCTCTGATTGGTCGAATAGTCACTTCGTTAAAATATAAGCCCAGTGCTAAGCCTAAAAAAGTTTCAAATATTATTGACACGAGGGGCTAATCTTTTAATCTCGATCTCAAAGTTTTTGGAATGAGTTGCATGTCTACCTTTAAAGGGGGCGCTTTTAATTTTTCCCCTATCCTCTTAGAAGTTTTTTATTCGTGAAACTCTTGAAGCGGTTTAATAAAGAACCCACTTTACCGATCGTTAATTTCGCTTGTTTTTCTATATACCCCTCCTACTAAATAAAAAGGTATTTTTTTTTTTTCCTTTGGGTCTAAACTATATTTCAATAAATGTTTGCGGAATTACTTCCTTGTCTATGAGGTTTTAATACTGTGTATTATTCCGCCTCTATTGTAGATACATTGCAAAGTAATCTTGTTCCAATTTCGATCTATATAGGCTGGAGTTTTATAACACATTATAGTACGTCCTAATAGGAAAAAAATTGTAACTTGTATTTTTGGTTTTTTATTTAAAAAGCTCTTAAAATGTGCTTTGCCCGTTAGATAGATTTCCAGTGGTATCTATTTGCCCAATAAAAATTGGCCACTGTTTCTGAAAATCTAAATTTCCCTCGAAAACGACGGATCAAAAACTCTGGGGAGTATGGCGGATAAATTAAGTTAAAATTATCGCTAGACAACATTTTAAAAATACCAATTGCAATGCAATTAGTAGAATTAACACTAATCTAACGAATTGTTGAATTTAAATTTAAATTTGTTGAATTTGAAATTTAAATAAAAAGTATATATTATGAAATACAGGCGGTATATGCAAAATCTTGTTAATTTTAATGGCGCAGTAGGGGACAAAATTACCAACCACAATACCTTAAATCTCAATTTATTGCTCGGTGTGTGGTTTTAATAAACACAATTATTGTAGTTTTTGAATTGGTAAACAATAATTCGTGAAAATGCAATGTTTTTCATGATATACTTGACTACATGACTTGGGATTGATAGGGCAAAGTGTTTAATACATAAAAAATTACATAATCATGTCCTTAAAGACCTGAACACGAATAAATATTGGAAAGTAGACAATTTAAAACCTTAATCTACAACCTATTTTTTACCAATTTGTTCCCAAAAATATTAAATTATTTAAATATCAATTTGATAATTTACGAGAGCAAATCGTAAATTAACATTACAATGGTAATTATTACAGATTTAGAGCTCCATTCTTAAATGAATGTTAACTATAAATTTTACTAAAAAAAACTACAGTTACGACATTTTGTCGCTAGATAAATACTTCATGCCGCTAGGGTGTGCTTTTGTCATTCGCGAGAAGATAGACTTCTATAGGAGATAGTTTTTTGAAGGAGAGGGGAGGAGTGTTTTGAGTAAAATGCGTTGATCGTGTAGGTTCCGCGTTTCAGACGCGTAGTCGCCTCTCGTTCGAGAAGAGGCATGGCTGCCAACAGGCGGTCTAACAACGGTACCACGCGACGTAACATTAGCGAAGCCCTACAAGCTGACGGAAGTAACGCTAGTTATATCCACGTTTTAATCAAACCGTTAACCCTTGGCGAATTTAACGTCGATACTCTCGTGGGTTTCTTAGAAATTGTCGAATTGCCCAAACTGTTTCGTAATAAGGTTGAACTATGTCTCGCCATCGTGTCGCTATTGATGTTATCCGTATTCGCGTATTTTTATGTCAGTTTTGCCGCGATAATATCGGTGTTTTTAGCTATTTACACGTCTATATCGTTGCATTTAACCCTGGGATTGATTCAAAGAAAGAATATGACGCCTACCGTAGCCTACGCGCTGCTTTTTACCGGGTTACTAGCGGACTTAATCGGGTTACGTTACCCGACTTTGTGGTTAAGAATACCCACTTATACCCTACTATTCTATTCGGTCTCGAATTTATTCAGTATCTCGAGCTGTTTGACGTCGTTATTCGTTATTGTCAAGTCCGTTACGGAGTCCAATTTGGAGTTTTGTCCCGTAACATTACGTATCGCGCTAAGCCTAACCTGCGGATTGGTGGGCTATTTTGGCGCCAAATATACCGAGAGTTGTTTGAGGCCACCGATCGCGTTTATCAGTACTGACGGAAAGATATTAGCCGTAAGGCGACGACGAACGTCAAATACCGTGGTACAGAGTTCAAAAACTTTGAGACGTACTTCACTACCAGTTTTAAACACTCATCAGAGATCTCACTCCATAATGGTAAGCCTAATTTCCCAAGTACTCAATTGAGTTAAATTATTTTGCCAGTTAAATAGTTACGGAAATAAAGTGTGGGTTGTTAAACTTAAAGTTTGCCTGTTTAAAAAGGCCTAGCAACATTCTTAAGAATGCAAGAGGTCTATTAATTAGGTCTACTAAAATTCATGCCCCTGTAATTTAAACTATGGCCCACATCTGGAAAGATTTTGGCTTCTATTTATTCAAATAGAGGTTCATCAGTGATAGCTTGGTAATAGTCAATACAAATTAGGCCTAATTTTGATTTCGAAAATCAGTGGGGGCTCTCTTGTGCGAAGCCGCTTAAGCTGCGTTCACACTACAGACTTTGAAACTGTTTTTAACCGTTATGGAGAGGTCAAATTATAAAATTTCGATAACACCGTGTAGATCTTTGATCAAAAAACAAAATGACTATCTTAAAAAGTCGATTTGAACATTCGAAACGGTATGAAAACGGTTCAAAAGTGTCAAGTGTGAACGTAGCTTTAGTGTGACATTACGTTATCGGATATAAAAAATATTTAGGCTAAAATATAATATACAGTTATATCACAGCGCCGTATTGTAGCCCAATCCGTTCGGTAGTTATATAATAAATTCTACAAACCTACATACAGGGAAAAATACAAATATGCAGATCATTGAAAAGCGTCGAAATACTGTACGCCATGTTATTGAGATTATTTTAAAATTTTTAAATTTAGAAAAACGATAAACCTTTCAAAAAACTAACCTAACCCTAATTTAAAACGTCACAATTACGTCAATATTGGATGGATAATTAAGTTTTAGACTGCAATTTTTAATTATATCAGTTTATTTTTAATTTAAATTGTGCTTTTGCTCCGTTTGCAATTTTAAAGAGGGTTGTAAAATTATTATAAATTTTGCTTAGATTTGAAACAAACCTTGCCCTACTTCCTCCTAACGTTAATTTTAATTAAAATAATATAATTAGTAGAAATAATTACAGATAAGCCCTTTTCGTCGAGTGTAATTGCCATAACCAATCATAGAGAAGCGGAAAGTTTTCCTCAGCTTTAAAAACGTATATATTACGTATAATATTAGGCCTAACCCTAACCTTTGTAGAAGTAGAACATTAATAACAAATCTAAGTATTTTTATCAATTTTGAAATCCATGTTTTTTAGCTTTCGCTTTTGATATATTCTACACCATTTCAAATTGCCATAAATATTTAATAATTAACATAATATTTTCTGTCATTGCACCTTTATTTAACTCGTATGATAGCTATATAAACAATTAGTGTAAGTTACAACAAATTAAATGTGTTTTATAGGCGTGTAAAATTTCGGGTTTGAACAATATCAGGGAATAGGGTAATGTTTCGCAGTGTTTATAATGCCAAAAACTATGTATATATGTATTAATTTCATAACCACAGGTGTGTAATGTGTTAGGTATGGTATACAATATATATATGTATATGATATTGCAGCAATGTTCGGTTTTTGGGTCACTTGCGAAATATTCTTTTTTTCCCGAAAATCTTTTCTTAAAGGCGTTAGTTTATTAGTAGTGGTTTTAAAAATCATATAAACGAATACACAAAGCTTAGAATATAATATTTATTATAATACACTCCCATATTCGTATTTTTAAAGGTGTTGTTACACTATTTTTTTAATTATAAGTGAATTTTTAAATTCCTTTGAAAGCGGTTTTAAATCGTCCTATTTCATACTTTGGTTAATTCCAATTAGTTATTGACTGTTTTTCAATTGTTGGGGATTGGAAAATGGTTTCTACATTGCTGGTCTTAACCTAATCATATCTACAACAATTATTCCAACACACCCATTGTTAGAAATTCGTTTTAATTAGTCTTATTCCTACTTTGGTTAATTCCAATTAATTATCGACTGTTTTTCAATTGTTTGGGATTGGAAAATGGTTCTTACTTTACTGGTCTTAACCTAATCACATCTACAACAATTATTCCAACGCACCCATTCGTAGTAATAGGTTTTAACTAGTGCTAGTTATTTCCTACTTTGGTTAATTCCAATTAATTATCGATTGTTTTTCAATTGTTGGGGATTGGAAAATGGTCTTAACAACAACTATTCTAACGCACCCATTCGTGTTTCGAACTTTGAAAAAAGATTTATTACAACTTGGCTTTAAACGAACCATAGCGTAACCAAGGTTTTTATGATCTTTAGGTCTGTTAAGACCTTGCACACGTAAAAATATGTTAGTAGTATGTCTAAAATTAGGTTTTTTTATAGTTCGTTTTTATTACCAGCGTCATAACTATCTCCGCGTGTTCAATTTTTTTTTCCTTATTTTTATGGGAGTATACGTTGCAATTATGTAATTTTACAATGTGGTTTAATATAATTTTTTGCCTCGAACTTTTTTTCAATGGCGATTTTATACACAATTTTAAACTCGATAAGATATAGTTTTAAATTATTCTTGCGTAAGAACGTGGTTTTTAAAAAGGGATAATGAAGAGAAAAATAAAGTGAATTTTTATGGCTACTATTAATATTAAAAACTCGATAAAACAATGCAAGATTTGGAAGTCGAAAAACATTTTTACAATTAACGTTATAGAATTTTCCAGACCTCTCTAGACTTTTCTGGAACCTTCTAGAATTTTTCAGACCTTTCCAGACGTTTCTGGAACCTTGTAGAAGTTTCTAGACCTTTCCAGACTTTTCTGGAACCTTCTGGAAAGTTTCTAGACTTCTCCAGACTTTTCTATAACCTTCTGGAAGTTTCTAGACTTCTCCAGACTTTTTTGAAACCTAGAAGTTTCTAGACCTCTCCAGATTTTTCTGAAACCTTCTGCAAGTTTCTAGACTTCTCCAGACTTTTCTGAAACCTTCTAGAAGTTTCTAGACTTCTCCAGACTTTTCTGAAACCTTCTAGAAGTTTCTAGACTTCTCCAGACTTTTCTGAAACCTTCTAGAAGTTTCTAGACTTCTCCAGACTTTTCTGAAACCTTCTAGAAGTTTCTAGACTTCTCCAGACTTTTCTGAAACCTTCTAGAAGTTTCTAGACTTCTCCAGACTTTTCTGAAACCTTCTAGAAGTTTCTAGACTTCTCCAGACTTTTCTGAAACCTTCTAGAAGTTTCTAGACCTCTCCAGACTTTTCTGAAACCTTCTAGACCTCTCCAAATTTTTCTGAAACCCTCTAGAAGTTTCTAGACTTATCCAGATTTTTCTGAAACCTTCTGGAAGTTTCTTGACCTCTCCAGACTTTATTTAATTAGATGAAACTCCGATTTAATGATATTCCCTAAAATATTATCAATATCCATTTGGATTTCATGAAAAATCCTCACTTTAAATAATGGGGGCGTAATAAAATCTTAATCACAGCCTTATTTATCTAATGTTTAATGTTAGTTTAACATTTTCATTAAAATAATATGAAAAAAGAACTCTTCAATAATTATAGTTCTGATTGCATTGTTGTAAATTACTAAATTAACACAAATAGATTAATGATGTCAACAGCTAGCGCGCCACGAGTACAGGAGCTGAAAAAAGGGGATATTTGTAAACCAATAGCGTAGGCTACTTGCTTTTAGACTGATAAGAACGGAACCCAATATATATATATATATATTCAATATCTGCACGACAATTTAGGAGCCAGGCAACCGTGAGTTCGATCTTGACATAGCGATAATATATATTTTATAGTAGCGATACTCTATCAACCTCCCCCACTCTTTTTAGCACTTTCAAATCAATTTTTCCGTTCAAATTGAGTTGGCAAAATACTTAAAATCTAAGGCGGATTGATACACGATGTTAAACCCCATAACCGTAAAGTAGTTATTGCCCATTTCTTTTGATCATTTTTTTACAAGAAGGTTGCACGAGTCACTCTATTTTAAAGGAATAGTCACATGAAATAATAAAAACCAATAGGCATAGAGCATTTTTTAGGTTCAAATATTTGACATTTTGAGGAAAAAATTATTTGGTATATTATCATGAATGTTTTTCAAACATAATTATTAATTAAAGATTTGGCTTGATTTGGTAGAAAGAGGGAATTCTATTTGTGACAGATGTTTATAATTACAACTCTGAATTGACAGATTTGATTAAGTAACAACAATTATTCAAAGGCACCCATTTGTACAAATTGGTTTTAATTATCCATTACGCTACCTTGGTTAATTACCAATAGTGACTATTTTTCAATTGTTGGGATTGAAAAATGGTTTAACATTACTAGTCTTAACCAAATCACATCGACAAAAATTATTCAAACGCACCCATTTTTAGATAGGTTTTAATTAATCCTTCTTGCTACTTTGGTTAATTACTATTAATTAGTGACTGTTTTTCAATTGTTGAGGATTGAAAAATGTTTTACTACATTGCTAGTTAAAACCGAACACATTTACAACCAGAGTTCGTACAAACCTAGTTGAGTCTCGGAAATTAAGTAATATATACATGTTTACATAAATATATTCATGATATTAAAATGTGAGAAATTATAATTGGAACTAAGTGAAAGATGTGACTTTTCCTTTGAAGTGAGGGTGTAGATAATAGATAAGTTTGCCCTTTTAACTATATCTTTTAAATTTGAAATATGTGCGAACTAAGAATGATGTAACCATTATCTCGAGGTTAAAATTATGATGATTTGGCAATAATTACTAGTGATTGTGTAGGTACGCACACTTAAATGACTGTAGTCTAAAGATTACTTTGTTTAAAAGCGAATAGTTTATGACATCATCCATTCGAACGATAGTAAACATAATTTCTTTGAATTCGTCTCGTTAAGACCTTTGTAACGAGTACACACAAGATATGGTTTACACGTGCTATTGAATTATGTACGATTTTAGCGCCACCTCTACATTTTATTAATTAAATTAATGTATTTAATTAAAGTTAGTCGTGTTTGTACTCGTTTTAAAGAGCTTTTCGAGTAGAAGCAAATGGCATCCCGCGTTTTTAATTTAAAGCTTTTGTTAGTTTGTAAAAACTGGTTTTGAATCCGAATCCAAGTTTAAAATATATTACTAGCTATATAGTCAAACATTTGAGTTATAAATAACAAAACTGTGTTTTGGGAAGCCAAAGTAATGTTATCTAATATTTCTACTCTATTTTGATGTTCTTCTAACCAAACGAATAATATATATGTTACTTTTATTTGAGATTAAAATAACCTTTAGAGGCCCCTCCTAAGAAACGATTGCACTTAACCAGCATTGTTTCATTCGGCTGAAAAATCCCGAGTAAAATATCTAACTTAAGAGAACGAACATAAATCAAGTTTAAATTTATTTATTTTCGGGTTTATTTTGAAAATATTTTGCGGTAAATCCTTCGGAAGAAAATTTTCTTATCCTTTAAGATTTAGATTTTTTTCAATTTTATGGTATGTTAGATTTGTTCTTTAAAACGTACCCATTGAGTTTTGTTTTTCTTGACGTCTCTAGTATAATCAAAATGACGTATTACTTATTTCCCGCCCAATATCGCCATCTGTGTAAAACGTTTTTAAGCAATCAAGTCACGAAGTTCTATCAATTCTTTCTCTACCCGAGGCTAAAAAAATTATCCCCCAAAAGATTACAACACAGTAATAAGGAGAATATCTCTACAATTTCCGAAAGTTCTTTCAGGCTTAACAATAACGCATATATATATAATTAAGATAATTTTTTTCTCAACGGATAGGGGGCGAGAAAAAAGAGAGTATTTTTGTAAAGCCACGCCCTAGAATTTAGCCAAACTTTTAAGCCTAACTGTTTTCAATTAATTTGGATAGATGTCGACACTGTTTTATGGGTGGAGTTATTTTTTTCTTCTTACAAGTAGGGGAGGGTTTATGAATTAACTCTTGTAATATTTCTTGGAATTTAAAAGAAGTTGAGTCAAATATTAAAACGATTTTGGGGTATATTTGGATCAAAATTTAATGAATTAAAATTTGTTTAAAAAATACTTTTCATTAACAAGCTTTTTAAACAACTAAATTTAATTGGGGTGTAAAATAAATTTCAAGAGGTCTTCTATGCAGATGGCATTTTTATTTTACAGTAAAACGTGTCGTCTGCTAGGATACAAATTTAGCTTGCATCCAGGGACGAAAATTAGAAAATTCTTTTTGGACAAATGTCCAGTAACCCCCCTTAAAAATTCTAAAGTTATCGGACATTTAACCAAATTACCGGACAATGCTACATTTCCTGTATTAAAAAATACTTTTTTTTTATCGGACATTTGTCCAGTGACCCCCCCCCCCCCCCTCTTAAAAATAAAGTTCTCGGACATTTTGAAAAATTTATCGGACAATGGCCAGTGACTTGTGCTTATTTCCGTCCCTGCTTGCGTCTTTTTTAATTTCCTGTGTTTTAGTTTTATGGCCAATAAAATTAATCATTATAAAATCATTTTTAAAAGCCGGTTATGCCATGTGAATATTTTATCTCGTAATCTCTAAAAAACAAATCTTAAATTATGCATCAATATTGCTAAAATTTTATATTTAAATCATTAATTTAACTTATCAAAATTTCTGTGATAAGATCTTGAAAAGTTTTCAGAACTAGACATTTCAAAAGATTAATATTTTTTATTTTAAATTTCGTGATAATATCTACCTGTACTTTAACGAAAAAGACCGCGTGAAAGCGACCTTATCACGTGGCCAGAACTCGCGAGAACCAATTGTAGGCTCTACAATAACCAGGTGACCTTATTGATGACGTAGTATCGCGGGGAATTTTTTATTAATTGATGGCGATTATGAAATATTTGTTTTTACAGTATTTGTATCAATTTTCAATATCCCTGACCTTTAGGGCCAATGTTCTATTTCCCTTACCTTTTGGGTCAATTTAGAAATATCCTGACCATTTGGGTCAATTTTCAAATTCCCTGACTTTTCCCTGACCATTTGGGTCAATTTTCAAATTCCCTGACTTTTCCCTGACCTTTTAGGGCCAATTTTCAAATTCCCTGACTTTTCCCTGACCTTTTGGGGCCAATTTTCAAATTCCCTGACTTTTCCCTGACCTTTTGGGGTCAATTTTCAAATTCCCTGACTTTTCCCTGACCTTTTGGGTCAATTTTCAAATTCCCTGACTTTTCCCTGACCTTTTGGGTCAATTTTCAAATTCCCTGACTTTTCCCTGACCTTTTGGGCCAATTTTCAAATTCCCTGACTTTACCCTGACCTTTTGGGCCAATTTTCAAATTCCCTGACTTTTCCTGACCTTTTGGGCCAATTTTCAAATTCCCTGACCTATTGGGCCAAATTCCTGACTATTCCATGACCTTTTGGGCCAAAATTCCTGACTATTCCATGACCTTTTGGGCAAAATTCCCTTACTATTCCATGAACTTTCGGGCCAATTTTCAAATTCTCTGACTTTTCCCTGGCTGTCATTCATATATCTTTAGTATACATTGTCCCTAAAGTACGAAAATTTTATAATATACATTATAAAATATCCTTAATGGTGTAGAAGATAAAAGTAAATAAAACCCAGTGTTATCATAAGCCTCGTTAAGCTTGAAAAAAAGCGCGCTAAAATTTTCCCGCGAAAAAATAAAAAATAGGGAATGTATTTGCTCCAACTTCCATGATCGCTTAGGCGCGAAAATGGATTTTCCTTTTTTTTTCCGCCATAAATATAGCAGATACATGTATTTCTTGCCTAGGCCTTTGTCGTGTTTTAAAAGAGCAATATCTTTGCTACGAGCTCGGCTTAGAGAAGTTATGGGAAACCTTAAGAAAAGAGCAATTTTGCGGGATTTTAAAAAAAAAAAAATTAAAAAGTGTTAGGCCTTGTTTTTAAATTAGAAAATTCATCATATTTCTTCTGTGAAAGTTCACCCAGACTACTTCTCTACGAGATTTAACATTGTGTATCAATTCGCCTAAGGTTTTTTCATTATGTCAACTTTAATTGAAGTATAGTTAATTTATTTAAAGGGGCTATCGTAAAATGTGAAATATTTAATTTTGTGAGTTTTAAAGTTTAGCGTTAGTGACCGACAAACAGACAGACATTGTTTGATATAGAATTATATATTTTGATAATCTAGGATACACTAAAACCAAGAATCCATTCAGGTTCCATAAGAATATGGGAGCATAGCTTTTGCCTCTGGTACCATCCTCCCAAACTTTGTAACAAAAGTTCGTCTGCAATTTTCGCAACATTTGTACGCTTAGATCTTTTTTCGGTCGTCTCCATTTTTATTACCCAAAATATTATGTCAAGGTCGTTAGTGGCGCGGGTGAATAATAGATTTCATGAGCGATTTACTTGAAAAATCGATTCGAAGCAGACGAACTTTTGCTACAAAGTTTGGGAGGATGGTTATTGAATCGCGGCCCTCCCATATTCTTATGGAACCTGAATGGATTCTTGCTAAAACTTATTTTAAAAAGTGTTATTTTTACGTTTATCGCCTTAGCTTTTCTCATTTTGGTAACGTCGCGTTTAAAGTTTAGCGTTAGTGACCGACAAACAGACAGACATAGTCTAGGAGACACTAAGACTTATTTTAAGTATACGTATTATTAGAATTATTATATTTTCAGTCAGTAACACTTTATGGTCTCACTTCTTTTGAACTTTTTTGAAGCTTTCTGTTTGGTTTGCTTCGTAACTTTTTAAACCTGTCCCCTGAGGAGTCGAAAAAGAGTTATGATTTCGCGCCAACTGATGTTGTATTCAAATGTGTCGGTTTTGCTAAAGTAATTTAGATATCGGAGTTGAAATTTCAGTTTAAATTCAAAGGGAGAATGAAATGTCGAATCGAAAAAGTTAAAATTTGGTTGGTTGTGTATAAGATAACTCTACTCTAACAGAAACTACAACTTTGTGTAAGGCATGACGTCACTTTCTCTAACCCTTGTACGGCGGGCAGTACCATTACCCAGAGTTCCTCAAAATTATCTTTTTGTAGATTAGGGTTTACTATTTACGAGCGAGAAAGAGAAAATTCTCCCGACTCTTTTAGAACATGAATGTCTTGCCCTAATCCACCCTTGGTGAAACAAAATGCACCGTATAGCTTGCCCATCTTGTATTTTGTTTTAAAACAACACTGTATATCATCGTATAGCGTTATTTTTCAGTGCACCATATAGAATCTTTATTTGCCGGCTTTACTTTGTAGTATAATCTTAAACCAATAGAGAAGCTTATTTTCTATGGTTCTAGAACTGTTTAAAAACTACTTTTAACCTCTTTGAAGTTTAACGTTATGTATTTATCCGCTTTATCTTCAACTAGTTCGTAAACTTGCTCTTAAATCATAGGTTTTATATCTGAATTTTTTATGCGATTTTTTTTTTTTATATCAGAAGAGTGCTTGAAATTTAGGGAAAAAGCCTTGGCGGATAAATACGCAATATTAAACCATGTAGAGAATAAAAGTAGATCGTGTGAAGTGTTCTTGAAATTTAGATTGAATTTAACTCTCTTTTTCAAAATATAATATAGGCTGCAAGCTCTAACAAAATACAATCATAACCTAGTTTTTCTTTCAAGAGTTAATATCATTCTCGTCATTTTTTTTTAAGCACTTGAGTCACACTTCTTTAAATGGATAATATCACATTATTTTGAATACTCTAATCCTTTATTTTAAAGGGAAACTTGGAGCTTTTGAATTTATTTTTGGAATCACTGTCAAAAAACGTATTCTAGATTTTTTTCGGAATTTTTAGACACGTTTTTAAGTGTTTAAATTAAGTTCTAAAGTTTGGCAAAATTTTATTTTTAGCTCGAAATATTAACTATATGTTGCATCAAACCGGACTTCCCCGTTTCTGATTGGTTACTTGATAATTATTAACATTAATCTCACAATATCTAGTTATATATATAGAATTAAATCATGAAAGGTTATTACACCACAGTAAAATTACTAGCACGTAATAAGATTTTTTAAAAACTTTTTTTTTATATAATCTAAATTTATACCTATCTCATACAAAGGGGCGTAAAATTTACAGCAGCGGCGCCTAGTAGACCGCAAAAATCTCCGATGACAAATTACTTTTAGCAGGTTAATCCCTTAAAAGAGAGTCTGAGAAAGGTTTAATAATTTGTTATCGAATTTTCCCGAAGTCAGTTCGTAAAAGCTGTACAAACTGAAAATAAATAGGCTTAGCAGATTTAGAATTAAATAAAATAGGCTTAACGGGGCTCAAAGTTAAACAAAACCGAAGCGATTTCACTGATTTGCCGATAAGAAATCAATAAAAATACACCAACATTTTCATTTTCATACTCACTTTAAACACGTCCAGACCGAAGCTTTCCCTAAAAGATTCATCACAAGACTCAATCCGCAATATTAATTATGGAAATAAAACTTCTTAGACAAGTAGTCCCTGTAATATAACGTCCTTAATCCGTTTAGGACCATTAAGAAGCAACCAGCGTGCTGATGGAAACGGATTTCCCGCCATAATACTTTCCTTCAAATTCGGAAGTAGGCTTAACGACTTAAAGATGATAATTGGGTGTTTTTAACACTATAAACAATATAAGATGGTATATTATGCCGGGAAACTAATAAATTAAGTTTAAATTACGTGTTTAATGGCTTCAAAAGAAGTTCCCCGAGAATTTTTAATCTTTAATAAGGTTTTCTTTCGTTAGGCTTAACGCGTGCCAAAGATATTACGTATATTCCAATCCATTATTAAAACTTTTACAAGTAACTTGAGATACTTAGTTTTGGTTTTCAAGGTGACTAAATTTGGCGCGAGAAAACGTACAAGCATTCTTCAGTCACGTGTTAGTATTGACTTGGTTCTGAAACAATTATGAACGCCGAACGCGGGGTATTGATGACCCAAATATAAACTGACCACCAGTATAATTTAAGTTCTGAACGTGATTGGAATCCAATTAGCATACATAAGCAATGACGTCAGACATTTATTTTTACAAAATAAAAAAAAAATCAAACAACCCCTTTTCACCCAAGACAAACAGCTGCCGGGTGGTAAAGGGAGAGTGTAAGAGCTTAAAATTGTAATTTAAATCATAAGCCCTGGTAAGGGGTAGTAGGTGAATTTTATTCCTTTACACCTTCTCTTCAAATACCTGTAATTTGAACCTATCAAGGTTTAACTCTCCCCCTACTAAGCTGTAATTCCTGTGTACATAAGCTATTAATTAGTTTCGTTTTGTTCCTCCCCTAATTAACTAAGCTAGCTTTAGTTGGAAGTCTTAATTAATAACAAATTGTGACCTTCATTCGCAACTTATTATAAATTTATATTAAAATCCTTATCAATATTAACAATTTGCATATTTATCCATGTCTTAATTTAACTTTCTCTCTAAATACAAGTTATTTTTTTAATTTAATTGGACTATTTAAACTTATATAGAAAAATTAATTATATCACCAAAGGCTTCGCGGTAATTTAAGGTTAATTATCAAAGCTTTCCTTAAGCCTAAAGTTAAGATTGTTAAAATTGTTCGAAAACTTAAGAAATGCTGCTGCCAATGAGAGGCCATCTTAGAAAAATATTCTTATTGGAGTCGCTAAGCCTAATTGTGTTTCAATGAAATTTCAGGCTTAAAATTCCCCTAGAAGGCAAGAAATGCTTATGCCAATGAGAGGTCGTGTAGAGTTAGCTTGTGAAACAGTCTTATTGGAATCGCTAAGCCTAATTGTGTTTCAAAGAAATTTCAGGCTTGAAATTGCTCGTGAAGTCTAGAAATGCTTCGACCAATGAAATACCGTATAGAAATGGCACGTGACCAAAAAGCGCGCACAATTTCAAAGACGGGCTCTCATTGGCACCAGCATTTCTGAAATAACTTCGAGCCGAATTACCGATTTAATAATATTCTTTATATTTAAACCGATTCAAATGGTAAATTAAATGTTTATCGTAACAATTTAAGCGGCTACCTTTGGTGAATTGAACTCTATTACCTTATAAATTTTCATTTGTTTTCATATAGCATATGAAGTAGAACGTTTTTTATCGTTAGTCATCAACTTATTGGCTACCAATTATATGAGAGGGAAAGAAAAAGTTAAAAGGCTTGGCGCGTAAAAGAATGAAAAGAAAAATACCCTATTAAGCGTTTTGCTTTTAAAGTTTAGTTCTCTTTGATCATTTCTTAAAGAGTTTTCGCGCGTGCCAGTGCCAAGAACCGCACCTTATACCTGGGTTTGCATTATCTCGAAACGCGGGCATCGCCAAATTATATAATCTTCAAAATGGATTTTAAGAAGCTAGTTGAAAATTTCTTCTTCGTAAGTTTTAAAAAAAAAATATTTTTTTTGTAGATATTTATGTACAAACGTAGTATCTCTCCTGTTTGAGGTTTTAGTTAAAACTTATTTTGCCCCCTTTTAAGAGTGTTTAAGTGTGGTTGTCAGGATTTTTTTCAAAGGACAATTGATTATATTTTTAGTTTACAATTACAATTTAAAAACCAATTTTCAAATTTTACATCATAAGTTGAAATCATATCGAAAATAATTATTCAAACGCGAAAATTTGTAGAAAATGCTTTCAATTATCCTTTTGGTTAATTCACATTAATTATTGACTTTTCTTCAATTTGTTGGGGATTGAGAAATGTTTTCTTAATAGTCTTAACCAAGTCACATGGGCGATGATTATGCCAACGCTCCCATTTGTAGAAATAGGTTTTAATTATTCCATTCTGCCACTTTGGTTAATTTCCATTATTGAATGTTTTTCAATTTTTTGGTTTCTACATTACTAGTCTTAACCAAGTCACATGGGCAATAATTATTCAAACGCGAAAATTTGTAGAAAATGGTTTTAATTATCCTCTTCGCTACTTTAATTAATTCACATTAATTATTGACTTAATCAATTGTTGGGGATTAAAAAATGGTTTCTATATAATTAGTCTTAACCAAATCACAATAATTATTCGAACGCGCCAATGTCTAGAAAATGGTTTTAATTATCCCTTATGGATTAGATTTGCGAACTGAATCGATTCAGGTTGCATGTATACTTTAAATAAACTACAAAATTTAAATTGTTGAAGTATTATGAGTCTGGGTTATAATTAACGTTAAGTTTCGAATGAAAGGTAAAATTTTCTAGATTAAAAACCGTAGGGCCCAGTCAGATCTTGAGCATCTTGAGCCATGTAAGATGTGTTTAGGTATTCGAAAAACTAAAATAAACAAAAGCCCAAATGAGAAGGGTCTCCTTAAGACCTTGCACCCTTAAGACCCACAAAAAGTTAGTCTTATAAGGTCTTAAGAGGTCTTGGAGAGGTCTTCCATTATGGGGAAGTCTTAAAGACTTCCCCAAGACCTTTTTAGTGTACTTGAGGACCTCTTCTTATCGGTAAGGGTCTGACACATCGCTATGCATAGCCACGCCACCGTAATGATGAGGAGTAGAGCTTCCGATTTCACTATTTATATCGACTGTGGCCGCTAGAGTATCTCGAATAAGAATGGGGCGTTGTTTACTTCTTTGGAAATAAATTGATAGACTTTTGATAGAGTAATATATTTGTTAGTCCAAATATTAAACTACCGTTACATTTAGTTACAGGGTTATTCTTTATAGATCAATTTTAAGGTAACGTAACCCGCCTAAAAACTTTCAATCAAATAACAACGTGTCTCGAATAAAACCAATTGATTATCGTGTGAACTTTTGCGAAAGAACGCGCACATTTTGTAACAATTGTTAGTTTGCACAATGTTCGAAACTTAATGATATGTGTAAGTAAACAGTGAACGTAACTTTGTACTCGCTGACAACAGAGACTGTGTTCCAATAATATAGTACCATACTTCGGTCCAAAGTAACTTTTCATCGACTGAATATAATTTCCTTTAATGTATTACTACGCCTAAGCCTTTTACCGTATTGAAAAGTCATTTTGAACTGTAGTAAAGCTTACTTTCATTTAAAGGTTGTCCCTGTCTTTCACCTGTCACCGTTGAAAACACGATCTTTGGATCGTTTCACACGCTAAGCCTTGGCATAAGTTTAAACTGTAGTCCACGGAGAAAATCTCATAAATCACTTTAATCTAGTATGAAGTTATCTTGATAAATTCAATAATATTATCATTGTAAATATCGATCAAACGCGATAGTGTTTATTGATTAGGAATAACCTAGTTTAATATAGACAACCTTTACTGGTTCGAAACTGTCTCCAGTAGCTTTTGAGTTATTATTCGGTTTATAATAGTTGAATCATTCCTTTTGGGTGCTGGTTGGGTGACAAGTCTGAATTTTGCCATTAGTCAAGGCTTGATTTTGGAGACAATTCCAGATGGTTTTAATATTTTTAACTTTTTATTGAGATAGGTCAAAGTGTAAGTGTATTATAGATTTTTTTTGATTTGTTTTTAAATCTAATAAAAAGTTTAAATAGACCTAATCCAACACTAAACGAAATTAAAAACAAATATTAAACTAGAAATAAATTTATAACTTACTCTGGAAAATTCATGGAGATCCTGAAACTCTTCGCATTGAAAGGTCAGCGACCAATCACATTAGAGCGCGTAAGAATGATAACAGGGTTGCCACAGGTCAGGGAAAATCGTTGGAAAAGGTCAAGGAAAAACCTGGAATAGTCAGGGAATTTGAATCTGAAAAAACTGTGACAATCCTGTGAATGGTCAGCGACCAATCACTTGAGAGCGCGTAAGAATAATAAAAACATAATTACTTCCAATAATATAGGAATAATTGTATGCAATAATCATAAAAATGAATAAATGAATGAAAAATTCACAAATTCTTAAATACCTTCTGGATATTAAATTATTAAGCATTATAAAGATAAGGTCTTTTTTTCTGTTGAAGTATTATCAATCAAGGCTTAGTAAAATCTCATAAACAAACATCAAAGGTAGTATATAGATAAAATTATTACTCCTTTCCAATTAAGGTTTTCGATAAATTATCAACGTTATTTGATAACACAAGTACCTTAAGGGTTGGTGGATTTTTAATCCAATTAAAGTGATTCTCTTACCGATTTATGAATGAAAAACAAATAGAATTTGAATATAATTTTCGGAAAAATCTTTAATTATTAATTTTATATATTTATATATGATTCTGGCCTTCATAATCATCTTCTAACGGCAAACTGTAGCAAACGTAGTAGGAAATAATACCTCTTAAGTGTATGCATGCCTATTCTCCATCCACGCACGAGCTTTTGTTAGTTACTTTTGCCGTTGTTTGCCATTAGAGGACTCTTATGAACGCCAAGTTATGTTAATCATCTTTAACAATTAAGATTGATGTTCATTACTTACAATTATTCACACTAGTCTTATTCCAACTTTGGTTAATTCCAATTAATTAGAGATTGTTTTTCAATCGTTGGGGATTGCAAAATGGTTTCTACATTGTTAGTCTTAACTTAATCAC
Source organism: Odiellus spinosus (assembly GCA_963920705.1). NCBI lineage: Eukaryota > Metazoa > Arthropoda > Arachnida > Opiliones > Phalangiidae > Odiellus > Odiellus spinosus. Next base: position 18,292,842 of record OY987233.1, on the reverse strand, counting down.
ATCTACAACAATTATTATAACGCACACATTCGTAGAAATGAGTTTTAATTAGTCTTATTCCTACTTTGGTTAATTCCAATTAATTAGTGATTGTTTTTCAATTGTTGGGGATTGGAAAATGGTTTCTACATTTCTGGTGTTACATCTACAACAATTATTCCAACACATTAATTATTAGAAAGGGGGCTTTAATTTTCTAATTCCATATATTATGCTTTTTTAAATCAATTAATGCACCTGGAAATTTGTGAAATCTAAATCAGGGAAATTAGTTTTACAAATATTGGATGAACCCTGTGTTAGGTTTAATAACATGAAAAAGCTCAAACTTTATTTAATAGACATTCAAAAAAACATAATAATGATAGAATCACTTCAAATTTTATTGAACTTCATCTACCCTTTAAATCGAATGTCGAAACACTATCGAATCTGCAAGTTTTACAAGCAAAGCTACTGGTAGTGGTAACGGCTTGAATATAACAATAATATTTTGGAATTGACATTGTCTTAATCTCTAGGGACGTCTGATTTATTTTGTTTCAAAGAGATTATATTATCTTCTAGCCCCCTGTATTTTCTTGGGAGAGATGTGCAAACTCACTCGTATTCCTTTGATCGCGTATTACGTTTTCTAACGTTACACATTTCTGTCGTTAGATAAAAAGCCTTCGCGAATTACCGTGTTACATTGGGATTACACGAGTTAATTTATACAACCTTGTATTTTGATATTTAAAGAATTATAACTCGATAATTCTAACTCTCTATTTTTTTTTTTTTTTTTTTGTTCTCAAAAGTTTTCGTGTTTTATTATCGTGGCTAATCTTAGCGTGATACTGTGTGTACAAGTACATAGTTTAAGAATTCGGATTAACTTTTAAGTCTGTGCGTGACAGTTTACAGTTCAATATCGGATCTGTGGATTGAATAAACGTTTTTTATTTGAATCTTTTTTAAAAAAATTTAAAATTTTAATTTTAAAGTTAGGAATATATTTAAGTGAGTTAAGTGGTGCCAACAAGTTTAAATTTCGTTAGTGGATAGTTTGTGAATTAAAAGCGATTTTTAATTTATTACAAATTTAAATATCGTTTTCGTGTGACGTCAAATTCGGTTATTTTGTGGATAACAGTTCCATCGTCATGTAACCATAAGTTATACAATAATTAGATCATTTACTATCGTAATTATTATACTTAAATATCTCTATAAGGTTAGTATTTGCATATCTTCATAAATTAAAATTTAATTTAATTTTATTACACTTGAATTTTACGTGTAATTAAAAAATTTAACTTTAAAATTTTAATCTGAAGAGCAATAAAAGTCTGATTTTTATTGCGGCTGTAATATTTCGGAAACCAAATTTAAATTAGCGAATAATTCTAATTTCTCGGAAGGATCTGTACTTCCCAAACAAATTAAACTCTTATCAAATCGTGCTGGTATAAATTTGTGACAATACAGTCGTTTGGTTTCCCATCATGCCCCGAGGGAAATTTATCTGGATTCCTCGGGTCGGTGTGGCTGAAAATATACCGGAAATTCCTGAAGATGAAAGTACACAGAGATTCGTTAGGAAACTCGTAAGTTGAGGATTATAATCTAATTTTAATAGATTTAGAACGGCTTTAAAACTTTAACTCTTAAGCCACGTTGTATATATTTATATGTAAGGATAATTACAGATCTAGATAGGATTTGCGTAGAGCTTTGAAATGAAACCAATTACGGCAAAATCGGACTATAAATAAAAAAGTTACAAAATTTCAGATACTTTCGTGACGTCACTGTTGTTTTTCGCCTTTTAAACTAATTATTAGCAGCTTTGTTACGAATGACGTGTTAGTTCAAATATACATTAAATTTTTTTTGCTGAAACATTTCAAATAAAATCTATTCACGTTACAATCGCACCATAATTAAAATTGGAATTTATAGATACCATTGTGACGTCATCCTAAATATTATTTTGGAACATTTTTTATCTTAAATTTGTAACTTCGTTACTTATTGTCCGATTTTGAGAAAATTAGTCTCATTTAAAGCTCATGGGAGGATGAATTGTTATCTGAAATTAAATTAACCTATCTTACATGAAATGCCTTAAATTAATTACAATGATTGGATCTGATCATTCGTAATTTAACTCGTTCTATTTAGGGTAATTACAGATTCGACTATGGCTTATTGAGAGCTTTAAAATGAACCCAATTACGTCAAAATCGCACTGTAAATAAAAATTTTAAGGATTTTCAGATACTGTCATGACGTCATCTTTAGATCTGAAAATTTATAACTTCGTTATTTATTGACCGATTTTGACAAACTTAATCTTATTTTAAAGCTCTGAGTGAGATCTATACGGATCTGTAACAGTCTCTATCCGTGTTCTAAAACTTGTGATAGTTTATGAAGGTTTTGTGAAAATGCAACTCCAATAGTATTTCGATTTTATGAAAAATCAGAGTCCTTTTAATCTTGAGACTTATCATAATTTAATTAATACCAATTTAGCGTATCAATTATCTTCAGACTAGCCAGCAAATATCATATCTCCCGACAAAAATTTTAAAATCATTAAAAACAAAACTGAAATTTTAAATTTATGTGGCAAGATGTTTTCAACACGTTCGTAGATAGAACTAGGACATATTTTGAAAATCATATTATTGAGAAATCTATCAATATCGATAAAGAAACTATAGACATGGGGTTAGAATCCACGTCGCCGTCAGATGGATATAACTAGACTTACTAATCAAGATCAATTAACAAACCGCGCAAAAGCCGAGATGTAATATTACATAATATTAAATCTGATTGATATTGATAGTAGTTTTAGAAAACAGATATTGAATTCGAGTTTTATCCGAACTTTAACTCTATCTCACACCGTGAACATATGGTTTAAAGAGAGGGTAACATGAAATTAATTTCTTAAAATATTACGAAAAAACTTCAAAAAACTATGAAGGAATTTGGAAGTTGACAAAAATTCAGGTATAAATTTAGAATGCATCAGCAGGGCTCCCACCAGGTCCCTAAAACCCCCTACTTTTTTTTGAGGTCCCTAAATCACCATATTTCTGGTAAATTTGGTTAAAAGTACAGTCAGCCTATAATATTGAACCCAAATTTTATGCTATCTCGAATTTACCCGTTTAAATTTCCCGCTTTTTAATCTGATTAAGTCCGCGTGATAGAATTATCACGAAAAAATGTGAGAAAACTTACTTTAAAAGTCATTTTGTGAAATTTAAAGATCTCATTTCGTCTTAGATCGGTTCCTATTTGCTCCCTATTGTAAAATCTTTGGTTCCTATTTCTAGCCTAAAAATTCCCCTATTTCCCTATTTCCCTATTTATTTTTGAGATTTTGGTGAGGAAAATTAGGAAAATTTATGCAAATGAGAGTACTTCACTGACACTGTGTGTAAGACCTCGATCATGCCATTTATTTTCGATATTTATCGTAGTTTATTTCTGGAACATAATTGACGATAATTTTGATACGAAAGGTAGAACTTTCTTGATTAGAAGTACTTTCACGAAAAAGACCACGCGAAAGCGACTTCATCACGTGTTAGAACGCGCGAGAATCAACAGTAGGCTCTGCAGTTGTCAGATGACCATAGTGATGACGTAATGGCGATTATAAAATATATTTCTTGATTATAAGTACTTTCACGAAAAAGACCACGCGAAAGCGACTTCATCACGTGTTAGAACGCGCGAGAATCAACAGTAGGCTCTGCAGTTGTCAGATGACCATAGTGATGACGTAATGGCGATTATAAAATATATTTCTACTAAACTATGACACATGTATATATATTCTGAATCGTTTTTTAACGTTCTTTCCGAAAATGCTACTCAAATTCAATTTGGAATTCATGAAAAATCCAGACAGCCTCTCTTTGATATAAAAATTCTATCATTTTTTATTTTATTCCCTCTTTAGAGGAAAAAAAATTTAATATTTTTCTCGCCACTCAACTGATGAGTTCTTTTTGATTCAAAATTTAATTTCAATACGTGAGGAAACTCTCTCTCGTAATGTTTAAAATTGTTTTTTGTTGCTGGCAATACATCTAAGTTTATGATATTTCGTGCTGTAAACTCTGTCTGTTTCTGACCTCGTGGAAAAAATGTGGGGGAGTATCATATTGATACGCTTAAAATTGATAAGGAATCCAGCATCTTTGACGCCTATGTACGAGTTTACATTTCATCTACAATATTCAATAAGTGCGAAATGTCATACCATTTTTTTTCAATTAAAGGACATGCCTCAAGTTTTGGTTTCCTAGATATTGAAATAGAACTAGCTGAGACAAATTATGTAACGAAGTCGAACGGAAGAATCGGTTTAATGAACTATTTAAGTTATTAACTATCTAAAGTCATTTACAGAATGTGTTGACCATATGGTGAATAACTTATAACGTCGCAATTGCTTCAAAGAGTAGACTGCGGTCGCTGTCGATCTTAAGTCTGAATTCTATTGTCTTTGATCGATTTAGTCACGATTGAATGACAGTGTGATCGATTTGGTCACGATTGAATGGCAGTGTGATCGATTTAGTCACGATTGAATGGCAGTGTGATCGATTTAGTCACGATTGAATGGCAGTGTGATCGATTTAGTCACGATTGAATGGCAGTGTGATCGATTTAGTCACGATTGAATGACAGTGTAATAGATTTAGTCACGATTGAATGACAGTGTAATAGATTTAGTCACGATTGAATGACAGTGTAATCGATTTAGTCACGATTGAATGACAGTGTAATCGATTTAGTCACGATTGAATGACAGTGTAATCGATTTAGTCACGATTGAATGACAGTGTAATCGATTTAGTCACGATTGAATGGCAGCGTGATCGATTTAGTCACGATTGAATGGCAGCGTGATCGATTTAGTCACGATTGAATGACAGTGTAATAGATTTAGTCACGATTGAATGACAGTGTAATAGATTTAGTCACGATTGAATGGCAGTGTGATCGATTTAGTCACGATTGAATGACAGTGTAATCGATTTAGTCACGATTGAATGACAGTGTAATAGATTTAGTCACGATTGAATGACAGTGTAATCGATTTAGTCACGATTGAATGACAGTGTAATCGATTTAGTCACGATTGAATGACAGTGTAATCGATTTAGTCACGATTGAATGGCAGCGTGATCGATTTAGTCACGATTGAATGGCAGCGTGATCGATTTAGTCACGATTGAATGGCAGCGTGATCGATTTAGTCACGATTGAATGGCAGCGTGATCGATTTAGTCACGATTGAATGGCAGCGTGATCGATTTAGTCACGATTGAATGGCAGCGTGATCGATTTAGTCACGATTGAATGGCAGCGTGATCGATTTAGTCACGATTGAATGGCAGCGTGATCGATTTAGTCACGATTGAATGGCAGCGTGATCGATTTAGTCACGATTGAATGGCAGCGTGATCGATTTAGTCACGATTGAATGGCAGCGTGATCGATTTAGTCACGATTGAATGGCAGCGTGATCGATTTAGTCACGATTGAATGGCAGCGTGATCGATTTAGTCACGATTGTATGGCAGCGTGATCGATTTAGTCACGATTGTATGACAGCGTGATCGATTTAGCCTGAATTCTATCGCCATGCGATCGATTTAGTCTGGATTTAATCGATCATGGTGTACTTCTAATCATGATAGTGCTTGATAAATCCCTCGAAAACATATCGTAAAATAATTTTTTCTGTAACCTCCCAAAAAACATCTCAAATTATGCGTAGCTATTTTAAAATTGCGACCCCTTTAGAAAAATTAAACACCCTTATTTCACTTCAAAGTTCATAATTTTTCACTCCCCATAGTAAAAGGGAACCCGCACACACCCTTAATCAATAAATTAACTTATAAACTTACTGTCAACCCTCATGGTAAGCTTACGTAGGCTTATCGTTGAAATTACCCTGGTCACTTGCCTTATATTACTTTTTAAGGACAAGCAATGTCGTATATTCCCTTTAAAACCTTATCATCAAATACAACGTCACTTGTCTCTATATATAAGCCTTTTCGGTAGAGGTTAAAGTTAATCCAATAGACAGGGCGTAATCCGTTTTGTGGACAATCTAAGTTGCGAGTGATGGGTTAATGTAAGAGTTTAAAGACCACGCCTCGCGCAATATTATTAAGTTAAGTTGGTTTTTATCTAATCGAGGTCGAATACGACCCGCATCGCATGAAGGCTAGTTTTGACGTCACTATGACGTAATATCAAGGTCTTTTCGGGTGCTAAGGAGTGAACTAGGCTTTCTAGAAAATATTTGATAAGATGTTTTTTCGGGATTAAGGTTATGTAATATTTTACGTCAATTTAACTTGTCACTTGGGAAATATATTAAAAAGGGTCACCTTGCCTTTGATAATAATGTCAAGTTAGTGTCAACAATTCGATTTTATTTCCTAACTATACACATTAAATAATCTTTAAATTTTTACACCAAAAAAGATTCAAAACCAACCAAATTTAAAATGTACTCTTCGTTTTATCCAAAGAGCTCATTTTCCCAGAAACTGTTAAAAATTTATAAATAGGAACATAAAATTCAGGTTAAACTTGTAAAGGTAGAATGCAATGTAAGTAATGATTCTATTTATCGATTCCTTATCGTTTAAATAGACCTTATCCAATAGTAAAATAATTACAAATATTAAAATAGAAATAAATTTAAAAACCGGAAAATAGGCTTAGCTGAATTCATGTAGATCCTGAATTTCTTCGCATTGATGAGTCAGCGACCAATAAGCAAAGGCCTATCGTTAAGGCGAGATCTCCATGAAACTTCTAATATCATTTTATTGGTCGCTGAAATCATCAGTTCAAAAAAATTCAGGATTTCCATAATTCTAGCTAAGCCTATTTTCCGGGTAAGTTTTAAATTTATTTCTAGTTTAATATGTTTGTAACTTTAGTTTTAGTTCAATTTATACGTGCACTGTTTGCCGTTAGAGGACGCTTATAATTATATATTTGAAGTATTACTCTTAAATCAATCTTGACGCTAAGCCTTGGCAACATTTTAGCATGCGCTGTTTACCACTTCATGTCGCTAATAATCCTAAGTTTTGCTATCTTACGAAAGCTAATGCGGTTTTTACATGTACTGTTTGACATTAGAGGACGCTTATAATTATATATCTAAAGTATTACTCTTAAATCAATCTTAACGCTAAGCCTTGGCAACCTTTTAGCATGCGCTGTTTACCACTAGATGTCGCTAATAATCCTAAGTTTTGATTTTTATCTACCATGATATGTTAAAGATGTTACATTCTAAAATTATTTGCTTCTGATAATAAAACGAAAATATTAATCGATAATGGAACTGGTGATTCTAAATGAAGCGACGAGGGTTAAAGTTTTATTCAAACCACTCACGTATTGGCGGTATATACGACTATACAGGGGTTTTAGTACTATGTAGTGGTGGGAAGTGGAAGGAGGTTACGATCAACAGATTACACAGAAAATAACGAGGACATTAAAAAGTTCCCTTTGGTATATTCTCCTTTGCTCATTTTTTTCCTTCTTCTTTCAAATCGATTTGATTGGTCGTTGTCATGGAAACGTTTCCTTGTTTACTTTGTATTAAATAACACTTGGACACGAAATGTATGTCAGTTCCATTTTTGCTGGAGCAATATAATCTTAAGTACTACTGCAAAACGTAAAAAAATTGTAAAAAAAAATAATCCAAGAAAATAAAAATTCTCGAACTCGAATTAAAGTAATGCTATCACTATTTTTATTCGAAGGCATATTCGTAATATCAGAAGCCGATGAAACCCTCCTTTGAAGTCTACTACTATAATGTTCCATATAGCGCTCCTCTCTGTATGGGGTACAATTCCCAATTTTACGAGACCGGAGGGGTCCTACTTCATACCCCCTGTCTACGCAAAATTGGAAATTCTATCTCGCCATAAACGACGACGTTTTTTTGACGAACTCCAAGGCTGCTAGAGATATTCGCTCGACGAACTCCCGCTCCGAAAATATCTACCGTTAGGAGGCGTACGAATCGAGCTTTTTGAAACTAACCCATACAGAGAGGGGTAGACAAGACCCGGGAGTAATAGACGTCAAAGGAGGGTTTCATCGGCTTCTGGTATAGTACTTCCCCAAAATGTGTATTCATGTACTTCTGGTACTACCATATATTTTAAAATAAATTGCACCCTTTTTTATAAATGTAAATTAGAATTCCAATTAAACCTACAAAGTGTATTTTTTTCCCCTTCTTCTGGTGAAAGAATAGGTCTTCTTTCAATTTAATTTTTATTTTTTATTTTGTTGCTATCTTACGAAAGCTAATGCGGTTTAATACATAATGATAAGATTCTTAGAGGATAGAAATAGTATTGCAAACTGTTCCTGGACAGAATTCTAACTAATTCTTGAAATTAAAGTTTTTGTAGTCCCTTATTTGTCGTAACACGCTAGATTGAATCCTAAGAAAAGAAGAAAAAAAAAAAAAAGAAACCAAATTGATTTTAGATTGGAAAATTAAAATTTGAGGGTAATGCTTAATTTAAAGGTTTTAAGCCCTGTTCCGACTTAGCAATTTTTTTCTGAGCTACACAATTATTTTTCTATCGGTATTTCAAAATTTTGGGGTTTCAGTTGGAATTTAAGAGGTATTTTCTAGTTTGTCACATATTTTGGAATATTGGCCTTATATTTATTTGGAATATTGGCCTTATATATATTTGGAATATTGGCCTTATATATATATATATATATTTAGAATATTGGCCTTATATATATATTTAGAATATTGGCCTTATATATTTAGAATATTGGCCTTATATAAATATTTAGAATATTGGCCTTATATATATATTTAGAATATTGGCCTTATACATATATTTAGAATATTGACCTTATACATATATTTAGAATATTGACCTTATACATATATTTAGAATATTGACCTTATACATATATTTAGAATATTGACCTTATACATGTATTTAGAATATTAGCCTTATATATATATTTAGAATATTAGCCTTATATATATATTTAGAATATTAGCCTTATATATATATTAAGAATATTAGCCTTATATATATATTTAGAATATTAGCCTTATATATATATTTAGAATATTAGCCTTATATATATATTTAGAATATTAGCCTTATATATATATATTTAGAATATTAGCCTTATATATATATTTAGAATATTGGCCTTATATATATATATTTAGAATATTGGCCTTATATATATATATTTAGAATATTGGCCTTATATATATATATATTTAGAATATTGGCCTTATATAAATATATTTAGAATATTGGCCTTATATATATATTTGGAATATTGGCCTTGTATATATATTTGGAATATTGGCCTTGTATATATATTTAGAATATTGGCCCTGTATATATATTTAGAATATTGGCCCTGTATATATATTTAGAATATTGGCCCTGTATATATATTTAGAATATTGGCCCTATATATATATTTAGAATATTGGCCCTATATATATATTTAGAATATTGGCCCTATATATATATTTAGAATATTGGCCCTATATATATATTTAGAATATTGGCCCTATATATATAATTAGAATATTGGCTTCCTTTTTAGTTAGAACTTTGACCAATCATATCAATTACGTAATGTTCTCTCTAATTCTATAAACGTTTAAATAATTTCTTGGTGACATTGTTACATTTTTAATTTATAAAATATTTTGTTTCAAATTTATTGTTAGTTAAAAAATTTTTAAATTTTTTTCAAATCGCCTAAGGTTACCTATTTGTTGAAAGGAAGGGAAATTTGGGTCCAAAAAAAAAAAGCATGGTTGTGCGTTTGACATTTTGACAGGTACGCTATATACGGTTAGGGAAAAAAACCAATTTAACAATATAGTATAGAAAAATCAACTCCTGGCTTCCAACCTGATAAAAAAATAAATAAAAAATAGGTTCGAAGGAAGGGTGAGAAATAAAAGCGTGATATATAACAGTAAAAATACATATTTTATAATCGCCATATTCGAAATTTTTAAAATAAAAATTCCCCGCAATATTACGTCATCACTATGGTCACGTGATTTCGCTATTGTATGGAGCTTATTATCGTTAATTATTTATAAAAATAAACTTTACTTTTTCACCACCACTTTAAGTTAGAACCAAAATTTTCTCGAAGGTATTTGAATATTTTAAATTGAATAAGTTTCAAGCCATCAATGTGACTTTGTAGGCAGAATTTGTAAAACTTGCAAACTTTAAAACGAAGTTAAAAATTAAGTATGACTATAAAGGTTCTTAAAGGGAGAATGAAAGGTCTAAACAACCTATTTTTAATCGATTAAGAATGCTAAAATAATGAGAAAAACAATAATATAACTCACCAAAAATATTTCGTTATTTTATAACTCAATTATAAAACTATATTTGATGACATTATCGAGATTTAATTGTTGAAACAGCGCTAATTAACATTAATTCACAACTTGAATTTATATGAAAAATGTGTTATTTGCTTTAATAATGAGTTCTAAACGAGTTTTGTCGAAGTTGAACTTTAAAAAAAAAAAAAAAAAAAAAAACGACAAAAATCAATGTCCCTAGTTTGGCTTAGATAGGAAATGTTATATAGCTTTAATTTCCGGTCGAAATAGAAGATGCTTCCGGATGTTCATAGAACCTAGTCTTTTTATTAGCTTCATTAGTTGTCGGGAAAGTTTAATTCATATTTAGTCTGCATTGAAACCGACATAAGATCCGATATAGTTTAGAAACACGTTAAATTCATAATACCCGCCTTTGAGTTCTGTGCAAAGTTAGATTGAAACTGTATAAAAGGAACCATATAATTAGTGTTTACTGAAGCTGAGACTCTTAGCTTTCATTTTTCAACACAAGTTGGAAAAGTTTTATTTCTGCCTGTCTTAGAGTTTAGTGCAAAGTTAGATTGAATCTGTTAATAGGAAACCTCTAATTAGTGTGTACTGAAGCAAAGGCTAAACCATTGTTTTCAAATTCGGTTAGAAAAGCATCGTACCTGCCTTAAAGTGTAGTGCAAACTTAGGTTAAACTTCACTATAGTAGAGCTTAATTTTAGTGAAATAGTGTGCACTGAAGCAAAGAGTTGAAAATGGGTAAAATCATTGCTTTTCAATTCTGGTTATAATAGCATTGTCCCTGCCTTTAAATGTAGTGCAAAGTTATATAGTGTGCACTGAAAGAATAGCTCAAATCATCGTTTTTAGGTAAGGTTATTAAGGTATTATTCCTGCCTTTGAGTGTAGTGCAAAGTTATATCGAATTTCACTATAAGAGTGTGCACTGAAAGTATAAGTACAATCGTTGTTTTTCAATTCAGATTATAAAAGCATAGTCCCCGCCTTTAAATGTAATGCCAAGTAACATTGAATATGACTACATTAAATCCTAAGCCATTGTAGCTTTCCTTCGGATTAAATTTAGATTGAATTTCCCGATTGGAAGCCATATACAATTACTGAGCATTGTTTTATTTATTCTGGTTGTCCAAGCTTTATTCCTGGCTTTGTCTTCACTGCAAAGTTACGTTGTTACTTTCCTGGAATATTTTATTAACGTTGGAGAATTAATTTAGCTTTAGAAGTTAAGACAAATTGTACAATTACAACTTGACGTCTAGTCGTTTCAGACTGCTTTATAACATTTTCCAGGAGTTTACAAAACTACTTTTATCGTCTGTTAGATTTAATATTATGTATTAATCCGCGTATACAGTAATTAATGCTGTAATTTTACAGCATTTGTAGGTAAAACAATTTATGCTCGATATGTCTGACTCAAAAGGATTAATTTTTAGTTAGGTAGAAAGTTAAATTAGCTTCATTAGTGTTAGGCATGGTTTTGCAAAATTTTTGTCTGACCTTTTCTTAATTATTAGATACTTAATTTTATATTAATTATTATTCAAAAACATGTTCACCAGTAAGAAAAAAATTTAGGTGTTTCTTTGTAGTCAAGTCTTTTGAATTAATTGGATTCAGTATTAGTTTTGATTGTTAAAATTGTTTTAAAATTTTGAACTTAAACATTGTGGTTGAAATCAAAAATACATATTTTGTTCCGAAGGAAACGTTAATCTCATTAGGGAATTTTTAATCTTGGAAGTACGCGTTCTCTTTCATAAAAATATGATTGATTGGAATTTTAAACCTTGAAGTATTAGTCATTTTTTTTTTTTTTGATAAAAATGATTGGTTGAAAGTTTAACCTTGAAGTAAGTGTCCCTCTAGAACAAAATATGATTGGTTGAAAGTTTAACCTTGAAGTAAGTGTCCCTCTAGAACAAAACATGATTGGTTGCAAGTTCAACCTTGAAGTACGCGTCCCCTTAGAACAAAATACGATTGGTTGAAAGTTTAACCTTGAAGTAAGAACAAAATATGATTGGTTGAAAGTTTAACCTTGAAGTAAGAACAAAATATGATTGGTTGAAAGTTTAACCTTGAAGTAAGAACAAAATATGATTGGTTGAAAGTTTAACCTTGAAGTAAGAACAAAATATGATTGGTTGAAAGTTTAACCTTGAAGTAAGAACAAAATATGATTGGTAGAAAGTTTAACCTTGAAGTAAGAACAAAATATGATTGATTGAAAGTTCAACCTTGATGTACGCTTCAAAATTAATCAACCTTGATTAAAATATGATTGGTTAAAATTTTAACGTTGATTAAGGCATATCCTTAGATAAGCTTGATTGGTAGAAATTTTAACCATTTAAATATAGCTTAAAACTTAATATAATTAATATTTTATTTTCATAAATTTTAAATCTGATTTAAATTTAAACCACTTTTCAAGAAAATAATTTATAATCCAACGCCTTTTGCTTCACAATATAAATCCCTTTTACAAATCCATTATTTCCACGCAGGATTATTTTATCATTGAAGAAAAACCTTTAATCCTAACCCGTTTGATCATGTAACTCAAAGTTCCGGAAAAACTTGTAATTAGTTTTATAGTCCATCTCATTCCTAGTATTCTCCTCGTAAAAACTAAACCCTGATAAAGATCGATAAATGAAGAAGGGCCCCTTGGGATAGTACCATCATCCCAATTGCAAACCTTATTTGAAATGGTTTTAGCGAGAGGGCCCGAAACTATTCCTTATTTAGTTTGCCAAGTATAGTTGTAGTTCCGGCTTCGGTATATCCTATAAACTATTGTATTTTTCTACCAAAATAGTCTGTTTCCGACATTTTGCGAAGGTCTTGTTGAAATATTCGCGCCTTTTTTTTGTCTGAACAGTGAAACAAAGGTTGTTCAACTCTAACGAAATAAAATAACGAGACCAACAATTTGTGAATATTTCAAGTCCCTGAAAAGGGAAAATGCAACCTTACAACAAGTTATTTAAATAGGCCTAATCCACCAGTAAAACAAAATTACAAACAAATATTAAACTAGAAATAAATTTAACTTTCCAGGAAAATAGGCTTAGCTGAATTCATGGAGATTCTGAATTTCTTCGCATTGAAGGGTCAGCGACGAATCAGCAAAGGTCCATCGTTAAGGTGAGATCTCCATGAGACTTACAATAACATTCAATTGGTCGCTGACCCTGCAATGCGTAGAAATTCAGGATCTCCATGAATCCAGCTAAGCCTATTTTTCGCGGTAAGTTTTGAATATTTTTAGTGGTGGATTAGGCCTATTTAAACGATAAAGAATCGATAAAAAATCCCTTGTTGTTAGGTATGCATTCTGCCTTTAAGTTTATACTCAAGGTGGGGTTCTTCCGTGATTAATATAAAGTTAAAGAACCCCTTTTTGGGTAATTGGAGAGTGCATAACTTTGTTAAGATTAACATCCAACTCTGAACATAAGTAACTTTTACGTCTATAAATAACCCAACCAACCATGCATTATCACAAGTTTAAGCTTACATATTTAATCTTTGCTTTGAGAAATGATCTGTTCAAGTTGCTGGCTATCTTAGGACGTGGTTCCAAGGTTGTTAATTTTGTCTATCTGATAACCCAGCCAAGTGTAGATTGTCTCTATATATTCAAGGTTGGGTTCTTTGGGTCCTTAGGCTTTTAATATCTAAGAAAAGAACTCCATCTTGGGGACGAAGTTCTGTAAAGAAAACATATAGAAAGATGGTGTCCTTCTTTGTTTATCGTTAATTATACTTTGATGAAAAGGAGGTAGCCTATAAGACGTTTCGGTCCTCAGGCCACTAGGGGAAAAAACGGGAAAAAGAATGCCTCAAGAGGTTTAGAGTAAAGAAAAGTTCTTCCTGTGTGGACTATGCGGAGACACGTCGGTTGAAAGTGCTTCAATTGGGATTTGATTGAGAGACATGCCAGCAAAGGCTTAAAGGGTTAACCATCTAAAGCCTAAGAAACACTACTCTTTTATCTCCAGGTGTTTAAGACCATTGTGACATATGTTCTTTTAATATGGCTTGGATACTTGATTGTTTGAGGTTTATATTGGGTGTACAACATTCGAGGGGTCCGACACTCTTGAATTCGCTGTACACCTGAGTTCACTTAGTTCAACTTTGACAAGTGCATTTAGTTTGAAATCTTATGAACTCTGAGTTCAGCTTTGATAGTGTAAAGAGTTCAAACATTTTGTAAACCTGAGTTCGCGAGTGTCAGCCCCCTCGGCGACATTGTAGGAGACATACATGGTTAAATTAAAAAACTATTGCAAAGGCTTAACAATTAGAACTGGCTCCATCTAGGTTACTAAGTTTTTACTAAACGAGAAACGAAATGTGCAACTTTGATTGGTGTATTACCGTATAATTCAGGTTATAGAACGCGCGCGAGAATCAACTGTAGGCCCCACAATTGCCAGGTGACCATAGTGATGACGTTGTATTGCTGAAAATGTATTTTAAAAATTTCTTAAATGGTGATTATGAATGTATTTTTACTGTTACGGACGTATTTATAGAAATTAGCCAATCATAATTGCGCATTTTAAGGTCGTCAGTTACTATTGGTTATTATCCAGCCTAACTAATTTGATATCCTGATAAATACACCAATCAGAAAAGTGATTTTAAATCTAAACCAACAGTTGCTAGCCATTTATTGGCTAAGAATAAACATTTTCCTCGTTATATTTACCTTAAACTACCTTTCAATAAATACGGAATCTCGTTAAAGTGCTTCTTCATATTCAAAAATCCTTTTAAAATTCGCCTTTTCCTGGGAAAGGTTTAAAACGTTTTCTATAATTTCACTACACCCAAGTTTGTAGCTCTTTTAAAACGCGCGTCATCCGGAACTTCCAGTGACGTCGTAACTCCCTCGTTGCTATGACGACTAATCAAAGATTCAGGCTGTAAACTTTCTCCGAGTCATGACGAATTTTCCCGAGATGTTAAGACTTGCCAAACGAAGCAGGCGGAGATTGCTTACGTTTCGAATATGCATTCCGGTTTTATCTTAAAGTGCAAGTCTTATTTTAAAAAAATATTTAGCTTTTAGATAATTATCGAATCTAGAAAAGACAGGAAATTTGGAAATTGGTCCAAAAGGTCAGGAAAAAGTCTGGGAATTTGAAAATTGGCCCAAAAGTTCACGGAAAAGTCGGGGAATTTCGAAATTGACCCGAAAGGTCAAGGAAACGTCGGGGAATTCGGAAATTTGTCCAAAAGGTCGGGGAAAAGTCGTGGAATTTGACCAGAACGTCAAGGAAAGGCGGGCAATTTAGGAATTGGTCCAAAAGGTCAGGGAAAAGTCGGGTAATTTGGAAACTGACCCAAAAGGTAAAAAAAAAAAAAAAACAAAAAAAAACAGGGAATTTGGAAATTGGTCCAAAAGGTCAGGGAAAAGTCGGGGAATTTGGAAATTGGTCCAAAAGGTCAGGGAAAAGTCGGGTAATTTGGAAACTGACCCAAAAGGTCAAAAAAAGTCTGGGAATTTAGCAATTGGTCCAAAAGGTCAGGGAAAAATCGGGGAATTTGGAAACTGACCCAAAAGGTCAGGAGAAAGTCTGGAAATTTAAAAATTGACCCTAAAGGTCAGGGAAAATCAGAATTAGGAAATAAACCCAAATGGTCTGGGAAATTATTTAAATGGAAAATTGGAGCTAAAAATGGAACAGCTTTTAAATTCGGCATAGTGACTCCAAAAATAAATTAGCTCTAAGTTTGTCTTTAAGTACGTGTCTAGGAACTGTTTATGATTGGTTGATTAAGAATTTAGACTAAGCCAATTATCGAAGAAGTATTAAAGTTTCAAAGAAACTGATATTGAAATAAAATTGATTTTAACTTATTTTGAAAAAGCGAAGTCAAAAGCTTGAAAAAAAGTCGATTATAAACTGGCCTTTATTCTCTGAATGCTTAAAGTTGCCCTTTGAATATATGAAAAGGGAAATTCCTTATACACTTTGATATCTTGGAATGGTTTTGAATATACAGAGAAAGACCAGACCAAAGTCGGAATTATAATTCTTTTTTTTCTATTTTTCCCCGATCATTTTATTGCGGCGCTGTAAAAGCAAACGCAATTCTAGTTGCAAGTCGCTCTTACGTATTGAAAATCAAATTTCGTGCACCATAAATTTAGTTTTCTAGCAAATTTTCATTTCTTTATTCTTGAATAAATTTTGCATTTTTTTATAACGCTATTTGGTTAAAGGAAGACTATTGACTGAAACTTTTACTACCGGTTTTTTAGTTTTTCCTTGGTTTTTAGTGATTAAATATAATCTCTGGAATTTTTTCACAATTTTTGATTAATTATTTCAATTTGAAAATTGTTTGATACATTTTAGGCTTAGCACTTTGTTTATATTTTAATTAAGTGACTTTTCGAGCTATCAGAAGCTGTTTCTCGATAAAGTGAAGCTTTTAGATATCCAGTTGATGTATATACCAGGCCTTTCCCTCAATTTAGTAAAAAAAACTAACGAAAAGATGAAAATTGTAGAAGTAATGTCCATATTTGCGCTAAGCCTAATTCTGGAAATTTAAATTGGAAAAAGAGCGCGAAAAAGGTCACGGAATCGAGCGGCACGCTCAACCAAATAATTTATTATATTTCTATTCGAAAGTAAACACTCACTGTCTTTTAACGCGACCGCTGATTGGACGAGAAGTCACTGTAGCGAAATTCAAATACAAAAGTTATAAAATTTTAAAAAATATTTTCTGGTAGAATAACTACTTAAAAATTATGAAAAAAATTATGTGGGACATATTTTTGTACAAGGAATCAGAAAACAAATAAGTTTCAGATAAATTTATTCATGCTTCTATATATATGATATATTATTCATAGATTATAATATATTAATGATATTTTTCATGCTTGTAGATCAGTACACCATGAATCAATATCAAACTATATACTAAAGTTAAAGTTACTGTAAATTTGCCCTCAAAACACCGTACGGTATCTAATTTCTGCAGAGCAGCGGCGCTCTAAAGCTTTGAACCAGAAATTCCCAAAATTCGCCCGTCTAGCGAAATTCTTAATGTCATTACTCGTAAAATCCCCGGAAAATCCTTAACTCTCCTCTCGATCTCTAGAGCTAATCTAGTTTCTAAAGTTGGCGCCATCTATTTACCTTATTTTCATAGCTTGCCCATTTTCACTAATCCTAAATTTCATTTGCTGTCTTAAAATGTCTAAAACTTTCAAAAGAGAAATCTAGTTTCCAATGGAAATTAACATACGTTTTTAAAAGAGCGCATAACATAACTTGCTATCGAGTTGACTTAAATTTTAATTGACAGGCTTTTAGCGGAGGAATATTTGAATCACGTGGAAATTTAAAATCGAATGAAAATCCAATTGAATAAATATTTGAAAAACTACTTTATTTTATATGGGGGTTAACATTATGTATTAATCCGCCAAGCTTTCTCTAGTATATGTAAAGCTGTTCATAAAATAAAATATATAATTTTAAAACAATCGTAAGAAAAATAAGCATTCAGTTTTATCTAGTAGTTATTTTTGGAAGTTCTTATTGGACCTCAGTAACGCCACAGGCATTATTGACAATGATTGGTCTATAGAGCGATGTCTTTTAGATGCATAAGCTCCATCTGGTGTGAAATACCGAATCTCAGCTCTAAGCCTAATTAGAAAAAAATTCTAAAGTTTAGTTTTCAGAATTTAATCTTGTTGTTTGATTTTAAATTATATTTTTAATTAAAGTTTGTATATAATATTTATTTAAAATGTATGGTTAGTAAAGAATTAGCCGTAATTAATTCTAATTAATATTATAATTAGGTTAAAAATAGGCTTGGGCATAACTTATGATTCAAATTATCAAAAATATCAATATATATATTTTTTTTTCCCGCGATCTCTCATTAGATTCCGATTTAATTGTTAATAATAAATCAATATTTGAATATTTAAATTTACTCCTAGATGGGCTAAAAATCTTCCAAGTTTAACAAATCAATAAATATTTAAATTAATCAATGAGACTGTTAGTTCATGGCTCAAAAGTTTTTGAGATTTAAACCATGAAGTTTCAGACTAATTAAATTAATTTAAATAATTAAATTTACCATGATTAATAAATTTAATATAAAAGACATCGATAATTATTTTTCGCGTCAAGTTTAAGTACACATTAAATTATTATTAACGAGTGAATGTTAAGTGGGGACAAAACCTTCATTGATAAAGCTTTCATTTTTGGTCACCAGAGGCGTTAGTGTTTGATAGTGAAATTTTTAATTCAAACTTGTCTCGAAACTCACCAATTCACTGCTTAAATTTCTACCTTGAAACGTAGATCCCCTTTACACTTTACTTTCCCTTAAAATATCTCGAAGAAAATCAATAACTGAATAGAATAACAACAGATGGCGCTGAGTATTCCTGAAAAAAGGGGGGTTTTACCATCAATACTCTTCTGAATTTATCTAGATTTTATGAGAACTTGAAAATGGTTTTATAGTAGTCGTTAAATGTCTTCTAAATATTCAAAGGAATATGTCAGATGTCGCTTTTTACCGAAATCTAGGCCAAGGCTTAGCTTCATCGATTTTGAATTAGACCAAGGACTCGTAGAGGACAGGAAATCATTTATTGAAGACCATTTCTTCACCTAAAGCCCCGTTTTTAATCAACGTTTTTCAAGCTTTCGCTTTACCAAGATAAGTTTATATCAAATCTGATTAGATATCTGCTTTTCTGTTACTTGAATCCTGATAACGATGGTTAAACTCTTGATTTTAAGCTTCAACTTTGATATGAAGCAAAAACTCGATTCTTGAAAAGACGCCTTTGTATCTATGAATAATTTAATTCGAGCCTTGCTTTGCGTGTACTGAACAGTTAGAGCCTCTTTCCTAGTGGTTTTAAACACAGGCAATTTTTAAATTATCTTTTTGCTATCTGTAAGAGTCCATTTTTCTCCGGAAAAACTTTCTCGTCCTCTATCTAAAGCGACAACTCTCTTGCGCAGACCATTGAGTTCTGTCTTTTATCCATACTTGAGAGCGTACTGCTTCTGTTTATGGATTTTAATATGATGTATCACTTCGCGGTAGTCTCGACCGTTATATTTTTCGACTTATAACTTGTTATAGTTCCAATGATGGAGTTATAAATAAAGAACTGCTTTTCAGGCAATTTAAATATTTACGAGCCATGTAGGCCTAGCTATTTTCTCGAGATTGTTTATTAAGAATAAAATCTAGGCTATCAACAATACGGACCTAAATATTTTTTATGACCTCCCAAGTCTATTTATATGTAAAACTTCGTAATAACTTATATTTCTAAGTTGGGAAGCTCTATTGTTTTATAAATAATAAAATAACCTGGAGTTCTAGTTTTATTAGGTTCGACTTTGGAAGAAGCAATTATTTACTGTAGTTGAAGGAACTTTATTTGGCGGGAAATGTTCTTCTTAGTTTAAAATCGCGCGGAATATTTGGCGGGAAATCTTCCAATTTTGAAATGACTCGACAATATTTGGCGGGAAAATTTCTAATTTTAAAATCACGCGACAATATTTGGCGGGAAAATTTCCAATTTTGAAATGACTCGACAATATTTGGCGGGAAAATTTCTAATTTTAAAATCACGCGACAATATTTGGCGGGAAAATTTATAAGTTTAAAATCACGCGGCAATATTTGGAGAGAAATACTCTTACTTTATACTTTAAAGAATGTACGTAGTGCAATATTTGGCGGGAAATTTTAATTTAAAATCGCGCGCCATATTTGATGAGAAACTCTAATTAAATTAAAATCGCGCGCCATATTTGATGAGGAACTCTAAATTAAATTCGTGCGCCATATTTGGCGGGAAATGCTATTTATTTAGAATAGGGCTGGTAAAATTTGTCGGTAAATGTTTTTTATTTGAAATTGCGCCAATTATTTGGCCCATTAAATTCTCTTTGTCTTTGTTTAGAATACCGCCCACTATTTGTCAAGAAATGTTCTTTGGAATCACTCGTTATGTATGTCTTTGAAAATGTTACTAATTCCTTTGATATTAAGAGCAATATTTGTTTGATAATATCCATCTTACACTTTGATGCTCTAGGCATTTAGGCCTAACAGAAAACGCGCCAAGAATGAGCAAACTTAATTGAAACACGTTAAAACACTTTCCCCCGCGTAGCTTTCCAGGCGATTAATATTAATACCAACTCGGAGATTCCCCTCAAATAACTGAGGGGGGGGGGGGAGAATAACGTCAGACAATAATTAAACATTTCTCATTTAGACCTACCTTGGAGCCGAAGTAGCTAGGGTAGGCAGAAGCGAGGATTTTCGAACACTCGCTTCACTGAGCGTCCTGCAGCGGTTAAACCAACATCGGAAGGATTGATTAAATACCTACACAAGCATGAGATCCTTCAAGCTATTGTATGTCCATAGGGCTAAACGGAATTCACGCGGTGGTAGGACTTGGCCATCTAGATGGGTTTTGCGTTTTAGTTTTCCAACCCTTTAAGAGAATGTCTCATAAAATAAATCGCGCAATCCAGCCTTTGTTTCTAAAGCGCGCGCAATCCAGCCTTTGTTTCTAAAGCGCGCGCAATCCAGCCTTTGTTTCTAAAGCGCGCGCAATCCAGCCTTTGTTTCTAAAGCGCGCGCAATCCAGCCTTTGTTTCTAAAGCGCGCGCAATCCAGCCTTTGTTTCTAAAGCGCGCGCAATCCAGCCTTTGTTTCTAAAGCGCGCGCAATCCAGCCTTTGTTTCTAAAGCGCGCGCAATCCAGCCTTTGTTTCTAAAGCGCGCGCAATCCAGCCTTTGTTTCTAAAGCGCGCGCAATCCAGCCTTTGTTTCTAAAGCGCGCGCAATCCAGCCTTTGTTTCTAAAGCGCGCGCAATCCAGCCTTTGTTTCTAAAGCGCGCGCAATCCAGCCTTTGTTTCTAAAGCGCGCGCAATCCAGCCTTTGTTTCTAAAGCGCGCGCAATCCAGCCTTTGTTTCTAAAGCGCGCGCAATCCAGCCTTTGTTTCTAAAGCGCGCGCAATCCAGCCTTTGTTTCTAAAGCGCGCGCAATCCAGCCTTTGTTTCTAAAGCGCGCGCAATCCAGCCTTTGTTTCTAAAGCGCGCGCAATCCAGCCTTTGTTTCTAAAGCGCGCGCAATCCAGCCTTTGTTTCTAAAGCGCGCGCAATCCAGCCTTTGTTTCTAAAGCGCGCGCAATCCAGCCTTTGTTTCTAAAGCGCGCGCAATCCAGCCTTTGTTTCTAAAGCGCGCGCAATCCAGCCTTTGTTTCTAAAGCGCGCGCAATCCAGCCTTTGTTTCTAAAGCGCGCGCAATCCAGCCTTTGTTTCTAAAGCGCGCGCAATCCAGCCTTTGTTTCTAAAGCGCGCGCAATCCAGCCTTTGTTTCTAAAGCGCGCGCAATCCAGCCTTTGTTTCTAAAGCGCGCGCAATCCAGCCTTTGTTTCTAAAGCGCGCGCAATCCAGCCTTTGTTTCTAAAGCGCGCGCAATCCAGCCTTTGTTTCTAAAGCGCGCGCAATCCAGCCTTTGTTTCTAATGCGCGCGCAATCCAGCCTTTGTTTCTAATGCGCGCGCAATCCAGCCTTTGTTTCTAATGCGCGCGCAATCCAGCCTTTGTTTCTAATGCGCGCGCAATCCAGCCTTTGTTTCTAATGCGCGCGCAATCCAGCCTTTGTTTCTAATGCGCGCGCAATCCAGCCTTTGTTTCTAATGCGCGCGCAATCCAGCCTTTGTTTCTAATGCGCGCGCAATCCAGCCTTTGTTTCTAATGCGCGCGCAATCCAGCCTTTGTTTCTAATGCGCGCGCAATCCAGCCTTTGTTTCTAAAGCGCGCGCAATCCAGCCTTTGTTTTTAAAGCGCGCGCAATCCAGCCTTTGTTTCTAAAGCGCGCGCAATCCAGCCTTTGTTTCTAAAGCGCGCGCAATCCAGCCTTTGTTTCTAAAGCGCGCGCAATCCAGCCTTTGTTTCTAAAGCGCGCGCAATCCAGCCTTTGTTTCTAAAGCGCGCGCAATCCAGCCTTTGTTTCTAAAGCGCGCGCAATCCAGCCTTTGTTTCTAAAGCGCGCGCAATCCAGCCTTTGTTTCTAAAGCGCGCGCAATCCAGCCTTTGTTTCTAAAGCGCGCGCAATCCAGCCTTTGTTTCTAAAGCGCGCGCAATCCAGCCTTTGTTTCTAAAGCGCGCGCAATCCAGCCTTTGTTTCTAAAGCGCGCGCAATCCAGCCTTTGTTTCTAAAGCGCGCGCAATCCAGCCTTTGTTTCTAAAGCGCGCGCAATCCAGCCTTTGTTTCTAAAGCGCGCGCAATCCAGCCTTTGTTTCTAAAGCGCGCGCAATCCAGCCTTTGTTTCTAAAGCGCGCGCAATCCAGCCTTTGTTTCTAAAGCGCGCGCAATCCAGCCTTTGTTTCTAAAGCGCGCGCAATCCAGCCTTTGTTTCTAAAGCGCGCGCAATCCAGCCTTTGTTTCTAAAGCGCGCGCAATCCAGACTTTGTTTCTAAAGCGCGCGCAATCCAGACTTTGTTTCTAAAGCGCGCGCAATCCAGACTTTGTTTCTAAAGCGCGCGCAATCCAGCCTTTGTTTCTAAAGCGCGCGCAATCCAGCCTTTGTTTCTAAAGCGCGCGCAATCCAGCCTTTGTTTCTAAAGCGCGCGCAATCCAGCCTTTGTTTCTAAAGCGCGCGCAATCCAGCCTTTGTTTCTAAAGCGCGCGCAATCCAGCCTTTGTTTCTAAAGCGCGCGCAATCCAGCCTTTGTTTCTAAAGCGCGCGCAATCCAGACTTTGTTTCTAAAGCGCGCGCAATCCAGACTTTGTTTCTAAAGCGCGCGCAATCCAGACTTTGTTTCTAAAGCGCGCGCAATCCAGACTTTGTTTCTAAAGCGCGCGCAATCCAGACTTTATTTCTAAAGCGCGCGCAATCCAGACTTTATTTCTAAAGCGCGCGCAATCCAGACTTTATTTCTAAAGCGCGCGCAATCCAGACTTTATTTCTAAAGCGCGCGCAATCCAGACTTTATTTCTAAAGCGCGCGCAATCCAGACTTTATTTCTAAAGCGCGCGCAATCCAGACTTTATTTCTAAAGCGCGCGCAATCCAGACTTTATTTCTAAAGCGCGCGCAATCCAGACTTTATTTCTAAAGCGCGCGCAATCCAGACTTTGTTTCCAAAGCACATAGATCTAACCATTCCACGTAATCGTTGTAATGTCCTTTGACTGTACTAAAGTAATTAAGTAGCTGAGTACGTTTTTAGCATCACCAAAGGCTGTAATCACTTAATCACTTACGTAATCACCTACTCGGTGAACAGATTTTACAGAACCTCTCGACTATCGTCAGACTTTCCCTTTTCTATAACATTCGCAATTGCATCTTGTATTGTCGTTATGAAGGTGGGCGTAGGGGGAAAATGACCCATCGTAAATTGCAAAAAAGCCGTTACTGTGGCGGATTAATACGCGATGTTAAATAAAAATAGTTTTAGCAAACTGATCTTGAAAACATAGAGAGACACACATATATAGCAATCATTTGATAAAGAGCTGCAGTTCGTTATGGACCAACTGGACCCTGGAAGTTAAAATCCCCCGCTTGCTCGCTCGCTCTGATACCTTGGGATAAAGAAATTTTGGGAGAAGTGGTAAAGGCCCCTTAACGCTTTGTTAAGTTTCCCAGAATATAACTGGAAAAGTATTGAAGCAAAATCTAAGTCTGCCCAGAGCCAAGTCAAAGTTTTCAATTGACAAAAACAGACTTTGGGGATTTATGTCTCGAAAAGTTTTGGAAAGATTTTCCAGATCTACTTTAATCATGCTTTAATATATAGTTTTGGTTCGGTTCCTGGTATAACAAGTGTTTTTATCGATTCCTTATCGTTTAAAAAAATATATAAACCAGTATTAAACTAGAAATAAATTTAGAACTTACCTCGAAAATAAACTTAGCTATATTCATGATGAGGGGTGATGAGTTTTAAATACACCTATCTTAGTATAATACTTCATGTACTGATGCAATGAATTTTCTTACTGAAAATCTGGAATCAGAAGCTTTTAAAATAAAGATTCAGCAAGAAATAAAATAGAGAGAAAAAGTTCCAAATTCCTTTTAAAGATATAAAGTACTTCATCTATTTTCGTCGATTCCTAGTAAAGTTTTCATATAACTATTTTATATCCTATTAGATAATGTTGTGTATTAATCCGCGTCCACCTTCTTTAGTATTGCAAATAGATCTTGAATTATTTTTAGGAAAGAGTTGAACTTCGGTCCATAGTGAGTTTTCAAAATAAGGAAAATATATATCTTGCAATTTGTATTGAATAAGAACTACACTCTCGTGATTGAAATCACTTCCATTTTCCAAAAGCAGTTTTTTTATGTGATTCTTTGATGGTTTAAAAAAAAAAAAAAAAAAGTGGAGGTTTTCTGATAAATTTGTTTCTGAACATTCAATAGAAATTCAGGAAATTTATATTCCAACTTGAAATTTATTGTAGAGAATGAGTTAAAGGGAAACTTGGAGCTAAACCTAGCTTTTCAATTTATTTTCGGAATCGCCATTCTAAACCTTTCTAAAACTTTCAAGCACTCTCCAGAATTTTCTAGACCTTTCTAAGACTTTGAAGCACTCTCCGGAATTTTCTAGACCTTTCTAAAACTTTCAAGCACTCTCCAGAATTTTCTAGACCTTTCTAAGACTTTCAAGCACTCTCCAGAATTTTCTAGACCTTTCTAAGACTTTCAGGCACATTATAGAATTTTATAGATCTTTCTAAAACTTTCAAGCACGCTCCAGAATTTTCTAGACCTCTTTAGACTTTCCTGGAACATTCTAAATCATTCTGAGAAACATTACGGACATTGTATAATTAAGTGTTTAATTATTTAATGGTAATTGCGCACGTGTACATAATAATAACCCTCACATTCTTGTAAGTAGATTTTAGAAACCCCTATTTTCTGAATTAAGAGATAAAATCTGCGGGAAAATCAATAATTTTTCCATCCTTTTTGCGTACATTGAAATAGAAGCAATACTACGATAAGTGTGGGAAATAACGCCATACCTTTAACTCTATTACTTTTAAATCAATAAATGAAACGTATACGGAGTTATAATCTTAGAAAGATTTAAAATTCCATAGAAGAACAGGTTTCCTAATACAAAATTTTCTAATTTCTTATATTGCGTCTAAATATGCAGAAACTTGATTGAGTTCGTTAACCCAAAATGTGTCTGTTTTAATTATCGTTTCCATTTCGTTCATCAATTTAAATGTATTAGAATAAAAGGCAAGGTAATGAATTAAACTCAGGTTACGTTGTTAATCGTATCTTTATATCCCTGCCTATATTATATTACATATAATACAGTAAACAAAGAGCTCGCCTTTCACTTCCTACAGAGTGAATCTTTGTCTTAAAGTGATTATATCACCATTTAAATTAATTTTTTTAATTATACTACTATTTAAATTGCATATTCAAAATTGTATACCTCTGAGTTTTCACTTAACTTCTGGATTAAGTACTTATACGAGAAAGACCGCGCGAAAGCGACTTTATCACCGGTGCCAGAACGCGCGAGAATTAACTGTAGGCTCTATACAATAGCGAAATCACGTGACCTGTGATGACGTATTTCGCGGGGAATTTTTATTTTAAAAGTTTCGAAAATGGCGATTATAAAATATGTATTTTTACTGTCGAGGTAATTTTTTTCTATGACATATGTATATATATTTTGAATCGTTTTTTAACGATCTTTCCGAAAATTCAACTCAATTTCCATTTGGAGTTCATGAAAAATATTTGAGATCCTCTCTTTAAATCTATAAAATATTCAAATTAAGTTTTAAAACGAAAAAAATCTTGAATTTAAATTTAATATGTAACAAATTAGATCTGCAAACTTTCTCACCCATAGTTATTGCTTCTAGTTTCACTTCCGCTATGAGTAAATCTACCTTTAGGGGGACAATTTGTACAAAAAAAAAAATCATCACAGGGCTGTCAGTTAACGTTCAGTATTAAGAGAAAATTTTTCAAAGTGACAGGGCTGCTTTTTTAATCAGTTTAAGTGATTGTTTTATTTTTAAATTTTAGTTTTCAATCAAAATTTAATACGTTTCGTGTTGATTATGTTTAAAATTGAAAGTTTTTGTCATATTTAAATTTAATTTCCACGTAAATTGTGCGAATACTAAAGAAATGGATAATATTTCGGTAAGCTTAAGATTGAATTTTGATTACATTATTACAGTTTTTTTTTTCTTCAGAATATTGACATTTTAGTTTTTCTTAGTTTTAAAATTCCATATTTAAAACTTCACACCCCTGGGTTGATGCTTTTATTAGAAACTTCGTAAAATTAATATTTATACGGTGTTGATGACGTTATTTATTAATTAACCATAATTTTTAAATAAAAAGGTAAAACTCTATAAATAATAATAAAAGATATGGTCACACCAACCTTCCTTAAAGGGAGAATGCAACCTAATTACAAGTGATTTTTTTATCGATTCCTTATCGTTTAAATAGGCCTAATCCATCGATAAAAAGTTTACAATACAAATATTAAACTAGAAATAAATTTAAAACTTACCCTGAAAATAGGCTTAGCGAGATTCATGGAGATCCTGAATCGCGTCCGTGTAAAGTCTAGCGACCAATGAGCAAAGGCCCGTCGTTCACGCGAGATCTCCACGAGACTTACGTCGCGTGCGATTGGTCGCAAGACCTTACACGCGAGGAAATCAGGAGCTCCATGAATCCCACTAAGCCTATTTTCAGGGTAAGTTTTAAATTTATTTCTAGTTTAATATTTGTTTGTAAATTTTTTAAATAGTGGATTAGGCCTATTTAAACAACAAGGAATCAATAAAAAATCACTTGTTGTTAGGTTGCATCCTCCCTTTAATCGATTTGAAACGGTAAAATCAAACCGATATTATCTTTTATAAATCGATTTATCGTAGCTTCATCTATCGGTTGTTAAAACCGAATCGGTACGATACTGGTTCCCGAAGCAGTTTCGAGAAATCGAATCAAATCGATTCGAGAAAAAAGGGTTTCCTGTACACACGACTCTAGCGAAACGTTGTGTAACGGTTTAAATCGATTTCAAGGTCTAGTATGAACGAACTAAAGTCGTATTGAATCGTCCGTTAAACGTTTCAAAAATTTTATTTGAAACATGAAAAATCGTGATAACTTCACTTTAACTTGAAATATTTGGAGAAATACCACTTTTTTTAGATAACTTTTCTTGATTCATTCAAATTAAGTAAAGGAATATGTCATAAAAAATCATTGAAGGTGTATGTAGGTACATGTAATTTGTATCTCAGGTGGGGAGCTATGGCCATATGTTACTTTTTATGACCGTAAAATTCAGGCCAAGTCCCTTATATTTCTCGAAACGAGATAAACCATTGACGTCATCACTCAACTTTACGAGTAAATCAACTTCTAACCCAAGAAAAAAGTTTCATTTTTGCTGTAAAATAATCCTACATTTTAGATTATATACAGATATGTTTACTAATCCTATTTTTTTTTAATTATCTTTAAATATTTTAGTATTTGATGTTATCACCATTAATTAGGGTTTTAATAGTATGAATGCAACCTAATAAGTACTTGTTAACTATTTTTCTATTTATCACCATTTTTTATTTTGAAAGTCCATGGATTAGGTATGAAGGTTTACCCCCATTTCGCCCAAAACATTTGGCCCAATTCCCATTTCGCCCAATCTCAAATAATCTAACCTAACCCTACCTAACCTAACAATTGGGCGAAATGGGAATAGATAATTTTGGGCGAAATATTTGGGCGAAATGGGAACACACCGGTATGAATGCAACCTAATAAGTATTTTTTAACAATTACTTACCGTTTAAATAGGCCCTAATCCACCAGTAAAGTAAAATTATAAATAAATATTAAACTAGAAATAAATTAAAATCTTACCCTAAAAATAGGCTTAGCTAGATTAATGGATTTTCATAGTGTCCACGGTTTCGATAACGTAATAAAAAATATATAATAATCGTAGACGGATACTTCGTGGAAAGGTTTTTAAAAAAACGTTTAATAATAACGTTAAAACATGCGAGCTTGAGAAGGGGCTCCGGTCCGAAAGCTCGCATGTTTTAACGTTATTATTAAACGTTTTTTTAAAAACCTTTCCACGAAGTATCCGTCTACGATTATTATATATTTTTTATTAGATTAATGGAGATCAGCTAAATTTATTCGTATTGATGGGTCAGCGACTAATCCAATGGTATTGGAAGTCTCACGGAGATCTCGCCTTAACGATGGGCCCCTTTCTTATTGGTTGATGACCCTTCAATCTGAAGAAATTCAGGATCTCCATGAATCCAGCTAAGCCTATTTTCGGGGTAAGCTATAAATTTATTTCTAATTTAAGATTTGTTTGTAATTTTTTTACTGATGGATTAGGCCTAATTAAACGATAATTAATTGATAAAAAAATCAGTTGTTGTTAGGTTGCATTCTCCCTTTAAGGAAATTATAGAGATTGGATACAATTTATTGTAATTTAACAGGACAGTTCTGATATTTAAGTGAATATATTTCTTTTTGAAATCTGACAAAAAATATCCTTTTAAACCAAGAAAAAAACGTCATTCAAAAAAGCATTTTTATTACAAATTTGTGCTGATTTGGATTCCACAAAAAAGCCCGAAAATAAAATCTCAAATGTCATCTTTAATTAAGAAATTTATTTTTGGAAATTTTAATACTCTAGTACGTTAGTGTAGGTTGGTTGATTCAGAATTTATTTCATGTGATGCTGTCACAATTTTTCTAATTAGGGTTGGCACAGGTCAGGGAAAAGTCAGGGATTTGAAAATGAACCAAAAAAGTCAGGGAATTTAAAGATTTTTCAAGAAGCCAGGAAATTACAATCATATCTGCACTCTGCAGAAAAGATTTGAAGCTGACCGTGTCAGTTGTATAGATTAGAATAAAGATACGCGTGCAAAAAGTATGGCAACTCGATTATATTAAAAATAAATGGTTAAAAATTGGGTAGTATTAGCTGAAACGGTCAGGGAAAGTCATTGGAAAAGGTCAGAGAAAAATCTTTGGCAACCCTGTAATACTAATATAAACCTATATTCAAATTTTTCACCTCTGAATTGATTGATAAGCTCTTTTTAATCCAAAAAATTCTACTTTAACTTTAAAAATTAACGTTAAACACGTTTGTCCTTCATTCTACGTCATCAACTATAATAACAAGAGGTATCCAGACAGTCTGGGATAAACGTGTAGTGATGGGTAATCGAGTACTCGGTAACCGCGTAAAAAATGTAAATGATTCTTACCCGCGCAAAAAAATAAATCAAAAAATAAATGGTGAAAGGAGTCTTCGCGCCAGATGGCGCCAGGGACTCCAGCCAGAGAAAGAGAGAAAACCAGGGACGGAAATAAGAAATTTTTCTTATTGGACAAATGTCCAGTAACCCCCCCCCCCTTTAAAATTGAAAAGTTATCGGACATTTAACAAAATTATCGGACAATGCTACATTTCCTGTATTGAAAAGTATTTTTTTTATCGGACAGTTGTCCAGTGACCCCCTCTTAAAAATAAAAAGTTATCGGACATTTGGAAAATTTATCGGACAAATGACCAGTGACTTGTGCTTATTTCCGTCCCTGGAGAAAACTCTCACCTCGAGTCACCTGTCGACAAAAACATGGGTGTAACACGAAACATTTGCCCTTTTTTAGGAGCGACGCGAAGGGGAGTAAACGCGCTGAAAGCTACGTTCCTTCCCCCAACTACATGACGTCATCACTCCACGTAAAAAGGGGCCTTTAACCCTTTAAGTGAGATTTTGTGTCTGTTTCAATGTTCCTCCACCAACGAAAAAAAAATATGCAATTCTCTATTAATGGGTTTGTTCTGTTTTCGACTGGTGTCTTGCTTGGAACCCAACTACATTATGGTAGTTTATCCACCTAACTAAGACGAATGATATGAACGCTTGAGGTGTGTTATAGACGTCTAGAACCAATAAGAAACCTTTTCTAAAGGGTGGGTGAAAATATTTTAATTTTAATCGAAAAAATAACGAAATTATGACGTCACTCAGATGAGGTTTTTCTTTAATAACTAATTCCATTATTTACTCCAGTGACGTCATCAAAATTAGTTCTAGAAAGTATCATGATTGACACGTTTAATAATGTGCGATAAAAAACGATTCTTGGCGATTTGAATATCGGTTTGATTAGTCATAACTATAGTTTTAAGATTAAATTAAATTTAATTTACATGAAATCAGCTCGCCTTAATTGTAACTTGTAGATAAATGTACAATTAGAAAAAAAAAGGCTTCTTCGAAAGTTAACAAGTCTTTTTTTTTTTCCACATCTCTAGGCCTAACATTGAATTACTTATCTGTATAATGTTCCTTTATTCTACTATCTATCGTGTTTGCCTCTTGTGTGTCAGCGTAGACGAGACAAATAAGCCTTAGCACGTGTCCTAGTACGTCCCACAATTACAATGATTGAATTCCTAGGGTGTACCTTTAGCTTCACTGACAACTAGCAATTGAATCGTCGTTTCTTCGCTTTTGTTTCTTCGGTTATCGTTTTCAGTACGTGAAAAGGTTACAGATATACTTATATGACTCACTAAAGAGTAAATCTCATGAATTGGTTTTTAATATTACCAAGAACTGATTGAGGTTAAATAGAAGCGCCATGAAGTGTTTACTCTTCCGTACTTGCACGTTTTCCGTTTGGACGAATAGATAGAGAGAATTAGATGATTTTGATATAGTCATGAGTTTATCAGACTAGGGATACCCAATCAGATCGTTTCAAACTAACGACATTGTAAACCTCGGTATATTTATTTCTCCTCCTCGAGCTTTGGGGGGAATATCTAAAATCGGCGTTTCGGCCACCCTAGCTACTCGTAGTGAGAAAAAAGGGAAGCTTTAGGGGCGTGGCCTAAATATAATAAACCAGTCATAGTAGAGCTTTGCGAAATTGTAGAGTAAATCCGACTTGAATCGCTGATTCGTTTTCAGTTGATACATTTTCACCCCGTACACGTCTAGAAAGTTCATTGCAATATTAGCACCCCAACTACTTAGTTCTAATCTCAACCGCTAGAGAGAGCAATATTGAATTCCGTATCTCTACCCTTTAGAGTTTTTAGATTTTTTGATTCTCTCCTCGGTAGAAAATACCACAATGTTTTTTAAGTACTCTGTAAAGTTCTATATTTGCATTTGCTCTTATTCCCTTAAATGGTTAAGACTTGACCTTTAAAAAACCCAAACATGTCCTCAAATTGTAGAACCTATACTTGCTGAAGTTTGTAACTGGTTCCTAGAACATTAGAAGTTTCGAAGAACTATTTTTATCTCGTATGTGATTTAACATTATGTATCAATCCGCCTTAGCAATCCCCAGTTTGCATATTGAATCTATAGAGAAATGTGTTCTCCCTAAAGTAATATAAAAAAGTTGGTCTTTCCGTTACCATGGTAATACCATTTCCTTATTTTCTCATTAGGATGAAATGAAAAAAATCCACTAAATTATTCTTCCTCTGTACCTATTGGTTAGTATGCAAGGTATTCTTTATTATATATACCATATTATGCGTAGATGCCACAGGTAATATTTGTTTCGTTTGCAATTTAATGGGAAAATGAAAAAGATCGTGTTCTTTTATCGATCATATTAAAACTCATCAGATAAAGGCACTTTTAAATGTCAACCACCATTTTTGAATCCTGCTTCGGAGAAGGGGATACGAGCCAATCAAATCTCGTCTTTTTACTCCTATATTATATAGATAGAAGTAGCGAGCTTCCAAAAGGTGGCGCCACATTTCCCGTAAAAATAGATATCAAGTATATTTTAAGAACCTCGATGGAGACCGTGGCGCCATCTTACATATTTTGTCATCAAAATTCTGATTGTAATAAGATGGTGGACGATTTTAACAAGTCTGGGGATAAATCTATTTGACTTTAAATCTTAATTTTCAAGTAATTAAACGGAGTTAAAACTATTTCACTGGAGGGATAACTTTTTATTACTGTATTACCAAAAGTCTATTAGTTTATTCCATAAAAGTAAACAACGCCCCGTAGCTTAATACTATCAGCAAAAGTCTAGTTTTACGTCATAGCCCATTACTTAAAAATAGACAAAAAAGTCATCACCCCTGTCTGGCTCGAGTGATTTGGACTCTTCCTCGATATTTTGAGTCGGGAGAGAGTGTTGGAATTTAGGCGGGCTGCGATTGGCTATGTTGTCTTCCCTCCCAACTGCGGAATTTCTCCGCAGAGTGGCGCTTCCAATTTCACTATTTACAGCGACTGCGGCCGCTAGAGTGTCTCGAATCAGAATCTGCCGGTACATTTACCAGGACCTTTGCTGATAGTATTAAGAAACGGGAGGCGTTATTAACTTTTAGTTAGTGAAAGACTTATGGTATTGGTACTTGAAAAATCTTTTCCACCCTAGGGGAGAGGTGTAGCTAAAATTTTGGTGTTTAATTTATGTGATACAATCTCTTCAAAATCTTTCTGTAATTATCGTGGGGGAGCCTCTATCTCTTAAGAATGAATATAATGATATAATTGGTAAATTTATCTTACTGCGCGTCCCGTTAGACTTCGCGCCAATTAAATACATCCTACGCAAACGCGACGTCATCGGAAGTGGTTGAAATTTCTTCCTAGTAATTTTGTTAATTTCTGTGTATAGAGAATATATTTTCTACTTCATACAGAAAAGAGTAATCTTAGTAAAAGAGTTTGTTCACTAGATTAGAAGCAATGAAATGCAAGACGGGGATAAAGAAAGACTTAATGTGATATCGGGATATCAATATACCATTTTATTTCTTTCCAGCATTAATTGAATTGTCTCGAAAATAGTAAACATATAGTGAAACATTTTTTCGTAATATTTCTTGTGGATAAATTGTATACAATTTATTTTATTATTAGAAAGAAGACATTCCCTAGATTAGTTTAAAATAGAAAAATTGACATGAGCCACTCGTTAAAGATTATTTCGCCACTGATAGAAATCGAGCTAAAATCCAAAAATGGCCCCTATCTTAAAATGGCCGTAACTTTTGTCTACTATCACCAAGGCATAAACCGATTGCACCATTAGAAAGAAGAAATTCCATAGATTAATTTAAAATAATAAATTGACATGTGCCACTCATAAAAGATTATTCCTCCACTGATAGAAATCGAGCTAATCAAAAATGACCCCTGTCTTAAAATGGCCGTAATTTTTCTCTACTATCACCAAATCATAAACCGATTGCACCATTTGAAAGAAGACATTCCATAGATTAATTTAAAATAAATTGACATGTGCCACTCATTAAAGATTATTCCTCCACTGATAGAAATCGAGCTAAAATCAAAAATGACCCCTGTCTTAAAATGGCCGTAATTTTTCTCTACTATCACCAAGGCATAAACCGATTGCACCATTTGAAAGAAGACATTACATAGATTAATTTAAAATAATAAAATTGACACGTGCCACTCGTTAGATTATTCCGCCACTGATAGAAAACCGAGCAAAAATCCAAAGAAAAATTCATTATAATTTTCTTATATTCTGGTAAGTTTATGGTCATCATGTTTCTCGTGATTACATTCGCGATTTTGGCGCGAAAACAATTTGACAAGGCCCTAGTCGAGTCGGGTTTCTTTGTCTACTTTAAACAAGGGTTGTGTTCAACTTTAATCACGGTATCGCTGTGCTGTAAGCGTGAATCTGTTAAATCACAAACTATTGTCGTAAGCGATAGCGCGTAAGAAACGTGAGAAAAATCTCAATCAAGTATAAGCGGTTAGAATCTAATCCTTCGGAGAGTATTTATAAAAGAAAGGCCTGTGTGGAAAGGCGAGAGAAATGTTCTTGCCGCTTTATGTTTCGTCTTCGCCTAGGCCTTGGTTTACGTAGAAGGCTCTTATCGATAAGTAGGCTTAACGCCACTCCCTGGATATAATCCTCTTTTGAGTAGAAGCAATCAGATATGCAAATGGCCGTACTACTTAAACTAGCTTGCTCCAGACTTGCTCCGTAGCGAGCGAACTTAGGCCTTGGTTGTCGTCTATTTTAAGACAAAGTAATTCTAAGGATTACAAAAAGATTTAGTAGTCCAGACCCTAAAACCTCGCTAGCTATATGTAATTATTTTTGCATGTTTATGTATATTGCCCCAATTCTTTCGGTTTTTTGGTCAGATTTAGAGCTTTAGATATGGTATAATTTATTTATGTAACAAGGAGTATTAAAAATAGGAAATAAAAGTTAGGTTTTAAATATTTAAAATCATGCTATTAAAACGAAATATTCAAATTTTTACCTCTAGGTTGGTATGAATTTCTGGATTAAGTACTTTTACGAGAATTACCGCGCGAAAGCGACTTTATCACTGCGCGAGAATCAACTGTAGGCTCTACAATAGCGAAATCATGCGACCCTAGTGATGACGTAGTATTGCGGAAATTTATTTTAAAATTTTAAAAATTACGAATTTTTACGTAAAAAATCGCATTAATTTTTACAATTTAATAAATTTTCATGATCAATTTAGATATAATTTCTGTTTTCGTCGATCAATACTTAAAATACCTTACATAAATTGAAATCAAGCTTGAAATTAATTAATTAATTAATTTTAATATTTAAGGAAATTGAAGCATTTAATAGAATTTTAGCAAATATTTCAAACTTTCAAAACTTATTGTCTTAGCAAAGGTTAACTTTGGCTAAAAACACTTGCCCTATAACCTAATGAACGTAGTTTTTTAACGCTTGGTTCATCCCATTTCTAAATTACACTATCTTTATCTTAAGGTAAAGCCTAAATCTAATTAATAACGGATTAACCTAATACAGTGTAGTTTCTAAGTGAGATGAACTTTAAAAACAAAAGAAAAATCCTAGTTTCGTCAGTGAAGTTGCCTTTGATCTTTGGGCAGCCGGTCCTCTTTCAAATGAGATTAGAGTTAATTGAATTTTTCCTTAAAAAGGTTCTCTTAATTGGCAAAGCTTTATTTTCTACAAATCTCCCCAAGTACTAGCTTTTCGAATTTAGTTTACAGCACGATCAAAAGCTTCCTACCATAAATCTTAGTAATCAAATAAAAGAGAAAAAAAGACAGGTTATTGTTTAGTACTTGTAGAAAATTCCAACTGAAATCAATAACTTCAAGGGAGAATGAAGTGATTTTTTTTATCGATTCCTTATCGTTTAAATAGGCTTAACAAATATTAAATTTAAAACTTACCTGCAAAAATAGGCTTAGCTGGATTCATGGAGATTCTGAATTTCTTCGCATTGATGGGTCAGCGACCAATGAATGAAGGCCAGTCGTTAAGACGAGATATCCATTAGACTACCAATAACATTCGATTATTCGCTGACTCATCATTGGGAAGAAATTCAGGATCTCCATGAATCTATCTAAGCCTATTTTTCGGATAAGTTTTAAATTTATTTCTAGTTTAATATTTGTTTGTAGTTTTTTTTACTGGTGGATTATTCCTATTGAAAGGATAAGGAATCGATGAAATAATTTGTTGGTAGGTTTCATTCTCCCTTTAAGAAAAAATATATGTTAAAAAAAATGCAAAAAAGTCTAGAGGGAATTTCCAAGGGAGGGTTTTTGTTCAAAGTGCTAAGCTATATACTTGGAGTCTAGGACTATAACAAAAGATGGATTAATTCCTTTTTTGGTCACCAGGAGGGAGTCAAAGAGTGGTGCTAATTTTAGCGCTATAGGGCCTAATTATAATCGAGTTAACTCAATAAATTGCTTCAGTACATTCTGCGATTTTTAAAAAAAGTGGATGTAGTTTGGTTTCCAGGGCTACAGGGCATAAGTTTAAAAATATCTCTAAGCCTAAATTATAAAAAGTTTTTATAAATAGAGCTCTAAGCTTGCAATAAATAATAATAATTTGGTTAATATATATATATAATATTTGATTATATGAATTTATAGTTTAAAAATTTAGCTGAACCTAAATCAAGAAGGATCAGATAAGGAGAGGAATAGTGGAAACGGCGCAGTTCCTACTGCGTCGGCCTAAACTCCCACTCTGGGAGAACGGGGGTAGAGATGTTTCGTGGTAAAATGTTGTCACGTGGGTAAAACAGATCCTTTATCAGCTTCGTAGTAGCCAACGACGCTAGTGACCACGTGACAACATTTTACCTCGAGAATTTCCTATCCCCCTTTCCACCCGAGTGGGAGGTTTGCTCTTCTCTCTCTAACTCAACGCAGCCCCACTTTTCCTCTCCTTGTCTGATCCTTCTTGCCTAAATTAAATATCGTTGTCGTTAAAGCCTAAATTAAATGTCGTTGTCGTTAAGCCTAAATTAAATGTCGTTGTCGTTAAGCCTAAATTAAATGTCGTTGTCGTTAAGCCTAAATTAAATGTCGTTGTCGTTAAGCCTAAATTAAATGTCGTTGTCGTTAAGCCTAAATTAAATGTCGTTGTCGTTAAGCCTAAATTAAATGTCGTTGTCGTTAAGCCTAAATTAAATGTCGTTGTCGTTAAGCCTAAATTAAATGTCGTTGTCGTTAAGCCTAAATTAAATGTCGTTGTCGTTAAGCCTAAATTAAATGTCGTTGTCGTTAAGCCTAAATTAAATGTCGTTGTCGTTAAGCCTAAATTAAATGTCGTTGTCGTTAAGCCTAAATTAAATGTCGTTGTCGTTAAGCCTAAATTAAATGTCGTTGTCGTTAAGCCTAAATTAAATGTCGTTGTCGTTAAGCCTAAATTAAATGTCGTTGTCGTTAAGCCTGAATTAAATGTCGTTGTCGTTAAGCCTGAATTAAATGTCGTTGTCGTTAAGCCTGAATTAAATGTCGTTGTCGTTAAGCCTGAATTAAATGTCGTTGTCGTTAAGCCTAAATTAAATGTCGTTGTCGTTAAGCCTAAATTAAATGTCGTTGTCGTTAAGCCTAAATTAAATGTCGTTGTCGTTAAGCCTAAATTAAATACTCTTGTCGTTAAGCCTAAATTAAATACTCTTGTCGTTAAGCCTAAATTAAATACTCTTGTCGTTAAGCCTAAATTAAATGTCGTTGTCGTTAAGCCTAAAGTAAATGTCGTTGTCGTTAAGCCTAAATTAAATGTCGTTGTCGTTAAGCCTGAATTAAATGTCGTTGTCGTTAAGCCTGAATTAAATGTCGTTGTCGTTAAGCCTGAATTAAATGTCGTTGTCGTTAAGTCTGAATTAAATGTCGTTGTCGTTAAGCCTGAATTAAATGTCGTTGTCGTTAAGCCTGAATTAAATGTCCTTGTCGTTAAGCCTAACCAAA
This sequence comes from Odiellus spinosus, assembly GCA_963920705.1. Classification (NCBI taxonomy): domain Eukaryota; kingdom Metazoa; phylum Arthropoda; class Arachnida; order Opiliones; family Phalangiidae; genus Odiellus; species Odiellus spinosus. The sequence goes on along the minus strand of OY987233.1, from coordinate 18,254,949 downwards.
ATATCCTTGTCGTTAAGCCTAAATTAAATTAATGTCGTTAAGCCTGAAATTAATGAATATATAGCGCTAAGCCTAATTTATTTATGAAAAAAATTGAAATAACGCAAAGCCTAATTTATATAATAAAAAATTTACAATATCGCTAAGCCTAATTTATTAGAATTTAAAGCTTAAAAACATTACCAAGCCTAAGCTTAAAAATCTTAATTTAGGCTTAGGCATGTTTCATAAAAAATAGGCTTATTGATATTTAAAATTTTTAAACTATAAATTATCACGGGAAAAAAAATTCGAATTATTTTATATATATTTAGCTTTAATAAATTTTAATAGTTTTACAATTCATAACAATATAATTGGATAATATTCAATATAAATATTCATGAAATGTCCATAATATTACTCCTATATGTCATCTCTGCCCGAAACATTGACGCAACACGGTTGAAACACATTTACAGGCGTTGACGTCTGAATTCGTCATTGTTTGGGCAAAACCTCAAAAAAATGTTGACGATATTATAATCAAGTTAATGTTTTCAGCAAACTAATTGTCAGCATTTGTTTCTTGGCGAGGCGTGGTTCGTCTAAATGTAACATATTTTTCCTCCGCTACGTGGCGCTAGGATGTATGAATAAGGGACCCATATATATTTCGAGGTCTTTGACCAGTTGACACAATAAAGATCATTTCATTTAAATTTATTTAAAAATTACTCCACTCTTAATTTTTTAATCCCATCTTTTTTTTGGGCACTTTTATTTTTATTTTAAAGTGATACTATCACTCATCCAAATGGAAAAAGAGTAGGATTTTCGGAAAGATCGTTAAAAAACGATTCAAAAAATATATACATATGTCATAGAAGAAAATTACAGCGATAGTAAAAATACATATTTTATAATCCCCATTTTCGAAATTATTTAAATAATAATTCCCCGCAATACTACGTCATCACTGGTCACGTGATTTCGGTGTTGTATAGAGCATAAAGTTGATTCTCGAGCGTTCTGGAACACGTGATAAGGTCGCTTTCACGCGGTCTTTTTCGTAAAAGTACTTAATCCCGAAAGTCCTACAAGTACGCAATATTTTTGGCACAATTTAGTTATTTTTCGTTAACCCGTGGTCAATGCCAGCAGTTATAATTTAATATTGCGGCGAGTCGGGGTTGGAAAGACGTCATAACCGGGATCTTATTAATGATCGACGTCACTCTTAATGACGTTTTAAAACGATTGCAAGCCACTCCTATGGCGTGGCTATAATATAGCCAATAGTTGATTCTCGCGCCTTTTTAAGACTCGTGATATATGGTTCTTATCCTATAACTTTAATCGCTATTAGTTAATAATTAGGAATTATATTATACGTGTTTAAAGTTCTTGAACCCTGTAATCGCTACTGATACTATATTATTACTGGGATTAAATAGTTTATCTCTAATCTTTCATTTTGGGTTTGATTGTAGCTTTTAAAAAACCCTAAAAGTATAGACAAGAAGAATTTAGTGACTTTATATATTTGGCTACGTAGAACATGAGCTTTTGTTTTCGATTTAGGCTTAGCTATTTTGCGTAATTTAATTAAATGATCTTGAGTTTTAGAGTTAGGCTTAGGATCGTGCTTAGTTTTCTGTATAGAAGATGACCTTGGGTGTGTGAATTAGGCTTAGGAATTGGTTTTACTATCTGCACAAAGGAGTTTTGAGTTTTTTAAATAGGCTTAGCCACGGGTTTAAATATATGCATGGAAAATGGAGGTTTGAATTTTTTGAATTAGGCTTAGCTCGGTGTTAAACTAGGAAATGAGCTTCAAGTTTAGTTTTAGGCTTAGCTGTCTAAGTTATGAGATTTGAGTTTTTTTTTTTCGTTGGGCTTAGCTGTTAAACTAATAAGCGTGAGTTTTCTAGCGTTAGGCTTAATTATCTTGGAAATGAGCTTGTGTTTTTGAGTTAGGCTTAGCAATATAGCTAAGTAATAAGCTTAACTTCTGAGTTAGGCTTAGCAATATAGCTAAGTTATAAGCTTAACTTTTGAGTTAGGCTTAGCTCTAGGGACTATATAAGCTTATTATTACTGTCTAATTACCATAAATCATAACGTTAGATTTAACGCGTCCATAATTAACTCTTATTACAACTTTTATATTATTTCGAAGCTCATCAATCCATTAATTATCATTAAGAACTTAAGAGCACGCTTGTAAATTAAACTTTAGCCACAAAACTGAGTAGTTATTGCAAAACCAGACCTCTCCAAATTAATTTTTGGTTACATAAAATGGTACTTAGGTCCATGTTTAGTTTGATGCGAGTGCTAAGATAGTCTAAGTATTCATCTGCCTGATACGATTTGTTAGAGATAGAAGCCATCATATCTTTGTAAACGCTAAAGACGTAAATTGAATTTAACCAAATATGAGTCTATTACTCGTATACTCACCTATCCGTTTTGCAAAGCCCACTAAACACGACATTAATCGACCTAACACTTAGCTAGGGACCGAAGGGTATGCTTAACAGTGTACGTAACTCAAAACGTATATATTTCCTCATCTCATCATCAGAGGTCGTTTAAGGCCAGTCGCACACTGAAAAGAAATTTTTGTTCGAATACTTGTTTCTAGTGTGAATAGTAAATCACATATGTATGGATAATTACTTAATTTATTCATAAATTGTCTAATATATCGAATTTATCTTATTATCCAGATAATCTCTGATTATGGATAAAGGTGAAATAAAGAGGATTATCTACCTTAATCCACCGATCTCTAAAATTCAGAAGTAAAAGGCTCGGAATATGAAACTAGAAATAAATTTAAAAAGTAGGCTTAGCAGGATTCATGGAGATCACCTGAACTAAGGACTAGCGACCAATGACATTGATCAATGGTCTCTAGCTCAGGATATCTCCATGAATCCAGCTAAGCCTATTTTGATTATAAATTTTAAATTTATTTCTAGTTTTAATATTTATTTATAATTTTTTTTTACCGGTGGATTAGGACTATTTGAATGATAAGTAATCGTTAAAAAAAACCACTTGTTGTTAGGTTGCATTCTACCTTTAAATATTTATCTTTGACTGTTGCGGTAATGTTGTGAAACATTTTTTAACGATCCAACCGGAAATGATATTCAAATTTCATTTGGGAAACAACTGTGACGGTGATACCTACTTTAAAACTTAAATAAGTGTTGGCTAGGCCTTACGTTTTTAAGCGCGCTCACTATGGGAGCTCAAGCTCGATTTCATTGATTTCCTCGTGTCGTCGAATTTTGCCTCTTCCTCTTCGAAATATATATAAGTTGTATATCATTTTCCTGCAAACCGCTTTCCCACCTGTATCCTTCTCTCCTCTTTTACCTTATACTGATAGTAGTTTTCTTCTCCAGAAGAAGAAGAAGACTCTAGACTGCTCCGGGTCGCTTTTGGAAGCCTTGTTTTACAGGTAGCAGTTTCGTCCAAGGGGTCTCGCGTAAAGTTATAAAAGTGATATTATTTTACGATATAGTGCAGTGATAATGATTCATCGTTTAATAAGGTCTAATCCAAAGTAGAAATCAGTTTTTAACATAATCGAAAAGTAGGCTTAACGCGGATTCACGAGAAGTTTGAAATATCGTAGTTTACGAGTCCCTGACCAACGAGCAAAAGCGCGTTCCACTTAAGCCTATTTGAATAGCAAATTCCTGGGGTGCTCTAGAGCAATAGAAATCACTAGTAGGCTTAGCAGTAAAAATCAACTTTTTGAATTCCACGGAGAAAATAAGCGCGCTCTCCTCATTGGGAGAGTCAATTGGTATTTCTTTGAGAGCATATTGAAACGAAAACTAAAATGTAAAAACAGCCTCGGGAAAATTTTAAGATTAAATTCGCTAGATCAATTTAAAAAAGCACGAAACGAGTCACGGTGCATGTCTACTTAAAAATTAATAAGTAATTTTAAAACTAGGCTAAAATTAATAATAATTACCTCTAAAACGTCTCTTATAGGACTAAAAAAAACATAACCTATGATGTAACTCGATAAAAAATAAGGAAAAAAGCAAACGCAAGCCAAAAAATAATAAGAAACCTTTATCAAAAATCCCCTACTCATCAGAAAATCGAACCGTCCTAGCAAATAATCTACCCTCTATACCTCCGTTCTCCCTTCTAGCTATCCAATCCCACCCATCGCCTCCGTATCACGTGACCCGTCTCTTTAACCCGAAGGGGGTAGTAGGTAGAGGAAGCTCCTCCCACCCTTCACCTCGTGCGCGGTAAAACGTCAGGCTTAAAATCGCGCCTTGAGTCGGAGTAGGTTCTACGTTCAAGCTCGTTCCGAGTTTTCTTAAAAACGACGCCAAGGCTTAGCGTTCTTTCTCGTTTTTAAAACCTGACAAAAGTCGCGTTAATTTAAAAAATTTAACGTATAACAACCCGGGTGTAGCAGCCTCGAAATTGGCAAGTTTTCCGCTATGTTCGCCCGATTATTTCCGCGGGCCCGGTCCGCGGATGGAGATAGAGATAAAGCCGGCGGAAGTAACGTTCCCGCCGGTTCGGGTACAACCGGAACTAGGAAATTTCGGGCCTCGAGGGAACGTACCCACGGTAGGCGTAGGGTATCTCAAAACGCTTTGAACTCTGCCGCTGAAAATAGGGATGTTCGTCAAGTGGTTTTGGCCGAAGCTGAAGAAACAGCCACGCCCGTAAGTTCCCTTGTTTATTGTATGATATATGGGGGTATATCAAGCGGTTTTAAGTTTTTAGCAACTTGTTGAAATGGTCCGTGTGAAATGTGAAGAATACTCTGTCCTTGAAGCTTAGGTTAGTGAGTCGGGGCCGAAAATAAGTTATTTTAAATTTCATTACTTTTTACATTACAATGTTGAGTATTCATTTGTAGACAATTAAGATACACCAATCAATGATAATTTATAGTTATTTTACTGGAAATGATTTGGCACCATTTGTTTTTTTCTCTATTTTTTAATAAATGAATACATAATTTTCATTCTTTAAATACTTTAATCATTCATACTCCACATGCGTTTTGAAAACCATAAAATTACATTTACCCGCCTCGCATTTACCAAAGTTTTATGTTAAAGTACAGTTGCCTCAGTAATTACAAAACGTAGGAAAACGTTAAATATGTAACAGGTGATTAATTTTGACGAGCTTTTCGGAAAACTGAATTGCTTGTAGCTATTTTAACTAAGTCAAGGATCAAGTTCTAAAGGGTGAATTTATAATTAATTTTTATAAATTAGTAATTAAATCAGATTAAATTAAGCTGTCATAAGATTGTTTTATGAAATATTTAAAATTAAATTGAGTAGCATTTTCGGAAAGATCGTTAAAAAACTATTCAAAATATATATATATACATATGTCATAGATTACCTCGACAGTAGACAGTATAGCCAAGCGCGGCCCGCCTAAATTCCATCCCTCTCTCTTGACTTAAAATATCGAGGAAGAGTCCAAATTACTCTAACCAGACAGGGGTGATGACTTTTTTGTCTATTTTTAAGTGATGGGTTATGACGTAAAACTGGACCTTTGCTGATATATTAAGCTACGGGGCGTTGTTTACTTTTATGGAATAAACTGATAGACTTCTGGTACAGTTCATAACTCCAGAAGCCGATGAAACCCTCCTTTGAAGTCTACTACTCTAATGTTCCATATAGCGGTCCTCTCTGTATGGGTAAAATTGTCAATTTTACGAGATCGGAGGGGTCCTACTTCATACCCCTCTGTCTACGGACAATTGGAAATTATCTCTCTCCACAAACGACGACGTTTTTTTGACGAACTCCAAGGCTGCTAGAGATATTCGCTCGACGAACTCCCGCTCCGAAAATATCTACCGTTAGGAGGCGTACGAATCGCGCTTTTTGAAACTAGCCCATACAGAGAGGGGTAGACGAGACCCGGGAGTAATAGACTTAAAGGAGGGTTTCATCGGCTTCTGATAACTCCTAGATGCCTCTATCTTCGTGTATCTGTCTTGAACTGCACTAATATTTAATATCTAAGATGTTGCAAGATAAGTTGGTGTTTGGAGAGTATTAAGATTTTTAATAATCCTAGGTTGGTTAATGCTTAGTAAAGGATCCAAAAAAAAGCTCTTAGCCTGCAAATGATGCGTGTAAACATAGTAGTATTTTCTTCTTTTTAGGTACCTATAGTGATCGTTTACTGCAGATTATAGTTGATAAGAGGTTATGGGTTCTTTAACACCACTAGTCAGATTACGTTCTCGGCATCATTCTCTTTTTGTTTGAGTTTAAATTAGTTTCATCTAGTTTTTTCCCGTTCTTTTTATGTGGGTGTAATGTTTTTTAATAAAAATAGTGTAAATATATGGATATGCTAATATCCTGTATAGTTTTAACCATAAAAAAAAGAATGTAATCCGATAACAAGTGATTTTTCTGCAGTTTCCTTATCGTCTAAAGTGAAGCTATGTCTGTCTATTATCATAGTATTAGAAGCTAGCCATATTCAAAATTTCAAAAATCTGGGTTGACGCGTTTTCAAGAACATGTTTTAAGTACTTGTACGAAAAAGACCGCGCGAAAGCTACCTTATCACTGATGTCAGAACGCGCTAGAATCAACTGTAGGCTCTATGATACCGAAATCACGTGACTATAGTGATGACGTTGTATTGCGAGTAATTTTTATTTTAAATTTCGAAAATGGCGATTATAAAAATGGATTTTTACTGTCGCGGTAATTTTTTTCTATGACATATGTATATATATGCCTATATTTTGAATTGTTTTTTAACGATCTTTCCGAAGATGCTACTCAATTTCCATTTGGAGATTATGAAACATACATGACTACCACACTTTAATGAGCCTTATTTACTAGTAAAATATCTTCTCGTAATTCGTTGTTAACCAATTTGCAATGAATGGTATCATTTATCTACTCATTTAAATACAATGATATGGAAGGTGGAAACAAAAATTAGCGATTAGGTTATAAAGCTTATGTCTTTAATATTAATAGTATTACATCTAAAGTAGTGGGCGGATCGCTTTGTAAATGCGTAAAGTCATATTTCAATTGAAATGTAAACCTTGAAACTTTAATAATTAGGTTGAAATATTTTTTCGCAATTCATTTGTTTGATCGATCGATTTCTTGCATCATAAATTAACAACAGTATCTCATTACGTTCCTTAATACGTTTCTGGGAAATTAAGAGAGTCCTGAAGATCAAAAAATTGGACCTATTTCAGACCCAAATATGCCGTTTGAAACTTAATTCTTTCCAATTCAATCGAATAACTTTTAATATTAATTTAATTCAAAGGGAAGTATTATTGAAGGTTTTACTAATTTTAAAAATGAGTCTTCAACAGCCGTCATGGCTAATTATGCCCTATAACTAATTAATATCATAAAATTAATCATTTTTTAAAGGGAGAATGAAGTATATATCGAAAGCCCCTTTTTATTGATAAAATAGTATACAGGATTAAAAAAGTCCGCTTAATTACTCCAATATTAATGTTTAAAGTCAAGGTTTATATAAATTGTCCACAATTTTGTTCCATGTAGAAAAGGGGATACCATCAGCCAATCAGAATTTTACTTTGCGAAAATCTTATGTTAGATGGCGCCACTGTCTCCAACGAGGTTTTGAAAAAGATATGCATGAATTGATATCGATTTTCTTATGGAAAATGTGGCGCCACCTTTTGGGAGCTTGACGCTTAATTGTATGCGTAATATTGGAATAAAAAGACGAGATTTTATTGGCTTGTATCCCCTTCTCTCCGAGAAGGGTTAAAAATGGTGGTTGACCTGTATGTTCGAAATTTAAATACCATTTGATGCAATTTAACTATTTTAGATCAAAATAAATTGTACTTAATAACATATTTTATGGTCTAATAAATTTAAAAATAAGGAATCGCGTATTACAAGATTTATTTCATTCTCCCTTTAAGTCCAATCTTTAAAGTTAATTTAACAAACGGCAAACACGCGCGAGATTTTATTTGTGCAGTTTAGCCATATTTGCCGCTAGGCGACGCTTTTCATCGTCTTCTCACGTTATTGCCTACATTTTAATTGCCCTAGTTTCCAACCACCCATAAAAGGTTATCCAAATAAGTTTATTCAACTCTCTAACGCTTAAAGAATAAAAAAATATATATATATCCAAAATCGTACGCATTTCAAAGTTTTTATCCTTTACAAAAAACTTTTGGCGAGTTTCACCAAAAATTCTTTGAATACTTTAACTGTTTCCCGAGTCAACTAGAATTCTTAGATTTTTTTTCTCTAGTTGTAGTTCTAAAGGTTTGTGACGTTATATTTGCGAAGTTGTCCAAAATAATTTTTTTCTGTAAAGGTTGGCAGAATTCCAAATTTATGAAAATATTTTTTAAAGGAAAAGTAAATATCATAAATTATTTGGTTATCAATTAATTGTATATACAAAGTAGGCATACTATAAATTTAATTTGGTTCAAAATTAACTAAAACGTTTCTAATCAAACATTATTTAAATAAAAAACGATATTTTAGTTTTTCCTTTAAATTTGAAAATTTATTGTACGTCACTAGCACTTTAAAATTGCATAGAAAAAAAAAATGAAATGCCAAAGGATTAAGAAATCAATGTTCTTAGCCACTGAAGATTTTATGGAAAATTCGATCGTCCCCCAAAAATAGCTGACCATTGAAGATTTACCACATCATTACCCGAAAAGGCTTAGCGATTTAAAGACCATCCCCTTCCCTCCCCCTCAGCCCGTGATCTCTAGAAAGTTTTAAGTTTGTTGGAAATCTTATCCCCACCTTTGAAAGGTTCTAAGGAATTTCTAAATTTAAAATTATCTTTTCAAAGGTCATATCGTTATTGGTCCCCTCGCTATTCACCCAGTCAGAATGTTCTTGACTCGTCTGAAAATAAATTTTAAATAAGTCATTTACACATGGTCTTAAAAAGAAAATGGAGAGTTAAGTCGAACGGATTTATTTACAAATAATAACTTTTTTATAAAAACCAGTATTAAGCTTAGAACGAGTTTCTTAGTTTTAGACCTAAAACTAAAACTTCAGCTTAAATTCGGTATTAATCCTTAAAATACCACAAACGTCAACTTAACTTGAGACTGAATTAACATTGAAAAAACCGGTTTTCATTGGACATTTATGTTCAAGTTAATATGTCGTTTTTAGAGAAAAGCTTTTTTTTTTTTGTGCAACAAAGTACTTTTCTCCTAGGTTTCTTTTTTTCGTAAAAACTCGGTAGTGGAAGAAAAAAACTTTTTTGAAGTATCTGTCGTTGCTTCGATCTGCTAGTAGTTTGTCACTTTTCCGGAAGAGGTCGCTATTGCTGTTCCCCCCCTTTTTTTTTTCGGTACTTACTTTTCGATGAAACTTCTATCGATATTTCATGACACTTGAAACAAGAGCATATATTCTCTTTGGAAACCTCTGATATGTTTTATCGTTGACACATCGTAGAGTACATTTTACCGATTATTAAACCTTGGACTCGGATTTATTCCGATTTAACCCTAAAATAGAAATACTGGAGGTCGAATTTCAATCCCTCTCGGTTTTGTTTTACCATAAAATCAAATAAAGGCTGTATTTTTAACCTTGAAACGGATGTAGGTTTGATATTACATGGACTAACGTCACTAACCTATCGCAATTCAAAGCAATTGAAAAATACATTTTATATATAACTTTAAAATATTCTTAATTAAATGTAGCTATTATAAATACTAAATTAATATATTCGAACCTACAATTTTAAGATATAAACACACTACGCGAGTTTGTCTCTTCATAAGCTTTCTAACAAGTACGCACAACCTATATTTGTAATATAGTTCATGAACTGACCAATAGGATCGCGGCTAGTTCACTTCGTTTAAATCTATTATAAACCCATCTTGTAAGTACTTAAATTAAAGCCCGTCGCCAGCTAAATACGATGAAACCAGTTTAAATTTAGCCACTAAACCTTGGAGAAACATTTAAGAGTTAGCCTTAAAAGTGAATACAAATGCTTTCATTTCTCCTTTAAAGTTATATAGGGCCTAATTCGAAATCATAATATGACTTCTCATGAGAATAAGTTGAGCGTGTAATATATTTATGACATAAAACTAGAAAGAAAAAAGTTTGAGATAACACTGTCCAAATATTTTGTTTCTATGGTTTTGTATATTTGTGCCACCAGAGGGCATAGTTGGGTGTATACACGTATTTTCACTTTTTCCCCCATTTTTACTTATAGTAATAGCTGAGTTTAGCCATTCTACAGTCGTAATCGTTTTCAGTATGTAACAGGGTACAGCGGAAGGATACATTTATATTAAATTTCGTAGAAAATGAGTATATTCTTTGCCAACTTGGTCGAATGGACTATTCGTCTCTATATATATGCTTTTAGGTCGTCACTGCAGCTTTGTTTACAGCATAATGTATCATTAATAATGCCATACCATTAAGAGAGCTCGCGTTGGTCTTTATATTTTTGTATATGGTACAGAGATGGCGTTGCGGTTCGTTGAATTTTATGTAACTATTGATTACCCTAGAAATGCGCCGACTTGCTTTTATGGGCTGTATTTTTTTTATGAATGGAAAGTCCGACCTAAGTGCTTTTTTCTTCAATGGAAATAGCACAAACATCCGCTTATATTTGGACGAATACCGGAAGTAGACTGTGCGCGAATAATTCTTATAATGATATTAATAGTCCGGGAATTAGATTAATAATGGTTAAAGTTTTATTCCTAGAGGAAATTGGTTTCATCATCATTTCATGTTCTTGCCAAATTTGAATTTATTTGTGATGTTTAGTATTATACGCTACCATAAGGTTAATAACTGGATTTAACTCTCCCCGCGCTTTCGTTTAAGTACTTACACGTTAGCATTACGATAGTTCAAAATAGTTGAACTATCTGCTCTTCTATTGGCCAAATGTTAAACTCGTTTAAAATATGGGTTGTTTGTACTTGTTAGAATGCTTATCACGGGCCAGGTATAAATATGTACTTTATATAGTTAAATTGCGAAGCTGTACATCGAGCTTTATGATTGGTTAATTTTAAATCTTTCTTAAACATAACTTGTTTGTGCTCGTTTGAAAGCTGTCAACGAACCTGATTCAAATATGTAACTTATATCATAATATAGTAAAACTTTTAGATATAGTACACACGTATTGGTGACGAGGTCAACCATAAACATAGTATCTTTTGCTACTTACACGAGAAATAATAACATTTGAACTTTTAAATACCCTGTCAAACCAATTTTTAGCAAACAAGATTAAATCACCACCTTATTTTTTATACAAAAGCAATTTAAATTGATCTAAGAAAAGACGTTAACCGCTGAGAAGGAAAATAACTCCCTTTAAACCTTGGCAGGCTTAACTTTGAAAATAACCTTACCTTACTTCTCCTATCTTAAAGGTATAATTAAGCCTAACAATTGATTTTTCTTTCCTTATCACTAAAATATGTTTAATTTCATTGTTAAAAAAACCTACAAACCAATATTAAATTCTGAAAGTAGGCTTAACAAGGATCCATGTCGAGTTTAGGAATCTGATAATCAACTACTGTTGTTCACTTACGAACCGTAGAAATGATTTAAACAGTAAATGCAAACTTTTACTTGGACGAAAATAAGATTTTTAAAAACTCCGATATATTTCTATGAAAAGTTGCCATTTTTGGTATTGTTGGCTTCATAAACCCTTTGACATTCCCTCAGCAGTAAAGAAAATAATATAAAATGGTTGCCCTTAGAAACCACAAACCAAAGAAGCAAAAATACGACAATATATAGGGCATCCCTGAAGAGATACCGCCCTATTAGTTGCCCAATATTGATAGCTAGCCTAGCCCTATTTGCACAGCAACATTGACGTAGTATTGGCCCTTCTTTAATTTCCACATAACATCATTTTTGTTAGTTTTCTTTGAATAATCCCTCGGCTCGCGATGTATTCAAGCTTATATAGTAAAAAGAAAATAAATTATATTGAATTTTCCGAATTTGATATTAAGATTGGTTTGTTTTTCATCGTATAATAATAACGATTTAAAATTAACTGGTGATTTTAAATTAAAAATAAATGATTGTAAGATTAAATTTTTGGAAAGACGGTATCTCTAAATTAAAATTCGCCTCATAATTAAAATTAATATAAATTTAATATAAATCATTAAACAACGTACAATTTAATTTTCCCTCAAAACAACGCAGTATTCAAATTTACATTTCTCCTACAATAATATTTCTAAAACTAATTGCAGCGTGAATAAGATATACGATAAATGTTCCCCGAACTTTCTATCCAATTAACATTTAATAATTAGTAAAAATCTTTGAGTTTAAGTTTCCTTGATAAATTAAAGTGAAAATGTCACCATGATGACGTAGATTGCGGGGAATTTTAATTTTAAAAATTTCGAAAATGGCGATTTTAGATTATTTATATCATTTCCATGATTATCTATAAATAATTGTTAGTTTATTGGATAGAGGTGTGCGAGCGCTCGTCGAGCTCGGCTCGAAGCTCGATAAGAGTTTTTCAAAAGCTCATCAGGGTTCGAGTTCAAAATCTAGAGCTCGTCAGGTTTCGAGCTCCAATTTTTTTTTTCTCTAATTTCATCTTGTATTGTCAACGCGTGCCTTCTTTATCTCTTATTTTTTATTCTATGATGCTTGCAAAAATTTTCTTAAGCTCGCTAAACACTTGAAATAACCAATTTTAATGTTTAATAAAATTATAACAAAGCGTAAAAGCTCGATAAGCAAAATCCAGGCTTCGAGCTCGACGCCTGGCTCGATAACAACATTTTTCAGGGCTCGAGCTCGACTCCTGGCTCGATAAGAAAATTTTCAAAAGCTCGAGCTCGGCTCGAAGCCTGAAATTTAGGACTCGCACACCTCTATTATCGTACTAGAAATGTTTATTCAGTTCCCCTTTAATGTTTATTACTGTAATTGTGATTTATTCTAGCTTTATTTATACGTTAGTAAATCTTGTAATTAAACTTTGTGAAGAGTCCCCCAGGGAATGAAATTTAAATTTTAGGATTTAAATATATTCGGTTTAATAGGCCCCCAAAGAGATCAAATCCCAGATATAAATTTCCTGAACGATTTTCGCTTTTAGATGGAGACCTTTTTCCTCTCGTATATATCCTTTATTCTTCCCATTTTCGTCGTATAAAGTCAGTCGACCCCCTGTTCTTAAGCCTTGGCGTCCTCAAAAATCAATCGACTATTTTTAGGAAGCTGAAATTTCAAAAACCGAGTTGTCTTTCCGCGTTATGCATTACGACTTTGCTGAAACTATTTTTCAACCCTATCAAGTTTAATATTGTGTAATACTCCGCACTATCTTTAGCTAGGTTGTTAATCGAACTTGAACAAAGGATTATAGCTAAAAATATGGTGGTGACACCCTCGCCTATTTTCCCATCTTCTCAATAAACGTTTTAGGTCCAAAATGCTCGCGTTAGATGGAGTTACCACGCCCGTTGTTGAGTCTTATCAATTTAGGCCTTCTTTCAACTATTGGAGTGGAAATTAAGCTATTTTTGGGGTTTTATGCGCGGATTAAGATGGATACATCGTATTTTAATATTTTAGATTACTTTTTATAAAGGTTTTTCTGTTATAATTCAAAATATTTATTTTAAATTTAGGCTGTCGCTGATTTTTCATGATCTTCCAAATGCAAATTAAGTTAGATCGTTAAAACACGGTTCAAAATGTATATACAATCAAATATAACCATAATTTACCGTCATATCACTTCCAGTTAAAAAGTATCATTACTCCACTTATTTCAAAGACCTCAAAGGAACTAGCAATCAATTACTTCAAATTTAAAATTTAAATTTCGAATTAAAATTATATAAAACTACGCTTAATTACACAAAACCCATTTCAATTTCACCTCCAGTTAAAAAGTATCATTACTCCACTTTTTTCAAAGACCTCAAAGGAACTAGCAATCAATTACTTAAAATTTAAAATTATAATTTCGAATTAAATTAATATAAAACTGCGCTTAATTACACAAAACGCATCTCAGTTTCACCTCCAGTTCACTAGGGAATCAATACTCCGAGCTTTTGAAATAGCAGCGTGAAAGCACTATTAAGTTTTTATCCTTTTTTTTTTTTTCCCCCGACGTGGCTAAAGGTCACACGTCCATTTCATTGGGCAGTCTATATGTTTTTATATGGGAGAGAAGGATGCTGAATAAAAAAGGGATCCTCCAGCAAAGTTTTATTTTTGGTCAGCCTTCGCGCTTTAATATCAAATGGGAAAGAGAGTTGAAGGTTCGTCAGATTTCCACCCCTTGGGTGTTGGTCCATTTCCTCGATTATGACTCCTCCATCCCCTAGTAGTATCACCCCTCCTTGCCTAGCGTCATTACTGAGCACACCTTAGATCTTGGACGAAGAAGACAATTTACAAAGGCTTAGCCAGGGGTTAATAATTCCACGTAATCGGTGTATAAGCTTGTACCTTTGACTGTACTAAAACTATACGTAGTAATAGTGTTGATTTTACTGAATTGGTTAACCTTTAACCTCGAGGCTAGTTTTAAGTCAATAATTATACCAAAATGGTTATAACTTTTAGGATAAAAATTCACAAATTGCTGAAGGAGGTCAAAGTTTGTTTTAAATTGTCTATAAGTCTACTTTTATTCTTAATTGGCGTTGTTAAAGGCAGAATGCAACCTAAACAATTGATTCTTTATCGTTTAAATATACCTAATCCACTTGTAAAAAAATTTACAAACAAATATTAAACTAGAAATAAATTACCAGGAAAAATAGGCTTAGCTGGATTCATAAAGATCCTGTATTTCTTCGCATTGAAGGGTCAGCGACCAATAGAATGTTATTGGAAGTCTCACGGAGATCTCGTCTTAACGACGGGCCTTCATTGGTCGTTTACCCATCAATGCACTTAAGCCTATTTTCCAGGTAAGTTTAAAATTTATTTCTTGTTTAATATTTGTATTAAAGTATTTTGCGCATACCGGTAATTACCCTGAGGCGGTAATTCATCAATTTAAAAAAAGCTTGGGTAATTTTATAATTATGTGTATCTAGTATTCTTCGTCCAAGGAATGTTCTGGGACACGAAATGAACTTTTTGATAAAAATTAATGGACTTTGGGTAGGGTTATCTCAGAACGGGGTCATTTGTGAAACCCGGAGTTAACCTATTTGTTTTTTCGTCTCCTAGTGTTATGTATCTTTGTTAATCTATTTATTGGTTGGTGTTTTTTTCTACCTTCATCATCATTTATACTGCTTTGTTTTTGTTTGACAAAAGAGGGTTGAAATGCTTCATAGTGAATTGGGTACTAAAATTTTTAAAAGCTCGCCTGTGTTTAGGTCGTAATAATTTCAATTTGTTAAGCCTAATGTGATCCTAGTGTCGTGTGAGAGTTTATTATGTTTATTATGCATGGGCTGGAAAGAAAGTTTTTTTTAATAAAAGAGTTTGGAGGTAAACTAAGTTAATTAATAAACAGTAGAAATTATTAAATATTTGTCGGAGAGGGAAGCGAACATTTAGGGTTAAATAAACTAATGCTTTTCAAATACAACGCCTGTAGAAATGTTTTTACTGCCGTACTACCATGTGCATGGTGAAGCTACCATACAGGAAATAATTCAAAAATTATATTTAAATAATTATAATTAAATCTACTTAATGTATGACCCCTGAAAAGTGTCTAAAATCTTTAAAGGGATAATGAAACCTAATAAGTGATTTTTAATCTTCGCGTTTAAATAGGTTTAACCCAACAGTAAAAATATAAATTCAAACTCACCGGGAAAAAAGGCTTAGCTACATGGAAATCCTGAATATCTTTAATATTATTGGTCAGCGAGTCTCATGGAGATCTCGCCTTAAAGATGTGTGATTGCTCATTGGTCTATGACCCTTTAATGAGAATAAATTCAGGATCTTCATGAATCTGGATATATTTAAATATAAGCCTATTTTCCGGGTAAGTTTAATATTTGTTTGTAAATTTATTTTACAGTTGGATTTAAACGATAATGAATCGATAAAAAATCTATTATTGTTATGTTGCATTCTCCCTTTAATGAAAACTCAAGAACCGGTTGTTAAAAGTTCCCAAAACCTATAACGTCAAATCATATTTTATAAGCAATTATTAAAAAAAAAAAAAAAAAGTAAAAGACCCCGACGCGACGTTTTTACTACATGAAGCCCCACTAGATGTCACTCCTAGCTCTTTTAGGTAAATATTTTTACTAGGAAAGGTATTCGATCCTACCAGGTTAAGAAACCATAATAAAATTGTTATATATACTATATGAAAAATCACGTAATAAAATTTCCTTGCCAAAAAGGCTTCAAGACGTTTTTGACGTGTGTGGGTTTTGGACGAAAACATACTAGGTATATTATGACGTCATTAACTCTCTCTGGACCCCGTCAAAACACTTAACTTTTGTTCGCCTCCAACGGATATTAGGGGCAGGCTCATTTTTTAATAAGCGAGTAATTTATTTATAGCAAACCTGATGAGAATCGGAAGTTATATATAAGACCAAGGCTTAGCAATTTATCGATTTTTCTTTTTCTCTCTCTCGTTTTGGTAATGCCATCTTTTACTGTCGGAAATGTTTTGGGGAAGATATTTTGTCGCTATTTCTTTTATATTTATTTAATGAATTAGAAATGAGAAGGCTAATTAGTTTCTAATTTTAGCAGGGTTTCTTTTTTGTGTGTGTAGGAGTGTTTTGATGATAGTTATTGATCCGTTTTAGTTACTATAGCGCTCATGCTACTGTTCACCGCCGACGGCACTGTCAAATGCGGAGGTGGGGAGATAATCTGATTCCATTTTATCTTTAACAAAAACCAAAGTTAATAAATTAATTTAAAAACCTAAAACCACTTAACTCGTGAAACTTAACGCGAAAACCTCTCGTAACTTAACTTTAAAACCGAAAACAAGTGATCACGGAGCGTAACGAACAATCTTATTTAATATTAGATTATGATATTTCTTGTCTGAGGTCGGTGATTGTATGATATTTGAATTTACCTTCGTAAGAATATGACTGTGATCTCCGATTCAAAATGAAAGGTCACGGTGTCAAAAATACATACCTATGTCGTGTATACAGTCATTTTAAAGGTCATCACTTCCGTGTAATTTAAGTTCTGAGTTACATCTTAAATATCCATTAGTTTTTAATATTATGTTGATGAAACTACTTTTACGAGGACTAAGAGTGGGATATTTAGGTAAGGCTCTTTTTTAGCAATCGAATGAGTATAAACAAGCCTATATTCACGCAAGAACGTGATTATGCGAACTTAGGCTCACAATGAAAGGTCACGGGGTCAAAAATACGTTATATCGTGTATATACTCATTTTAAAGGTCACCACGAGTATATTAATTTGCTTCTACTATTTTAAACTTATCTCCGGGTTTAAACCTTATTATTGGACTCATTCTCATCTTAGGCCCGAGTAAGAAGTCCCCCCCCCCCCCCCCCCCCCTCGCGGGCGTAAATTGACTAATTCGATCTTGGACAGTTTTTTTTTTAAGGAAAAATGGGCTATAAAAAATTACCAGTTATTGATTTTAGGTCCTTCCAAATTTTTTCCTTGATATTTCTCTACGTAAAACCTTTCCAAATTAGATTTCATGTACGTCATTGAAAAAAGGGGATGCGAGTTTGGGTTTTTTTGTACCGCCTACGTTCAAAACAATTTGCTAGTGGTATAGGAGTTTTCCAGGGCTATGAATTTAAATCGAAATATTTACAGTTGAAGTGTTCAAAAGTGTATAATTTTAAATGCAAATTTTCAAATTAAAATTTCAGGAGCGAAATGTTTTTCAAGTTAGTTGTATAGCGTTTAATTTCTAAAGAATAGGTTTGAATTTATGTTAATGGTGAAAAAATTGTCCAATTAGAATAACCCAGCCTACAAGGAATTAAGGAAAGGTTTATTCTCTAAATTAAATTCATATTTAACCATTTTTCAAATATTGAGGTTACTTTAAAACACTGTGCACTACTCTAGATATTCGAAGTTGTTTTCATTAAATGGCAATATATCTTCAATTTTAATATCCAGCCCTTTAAAATAATTTATCTTAAACAAACCTTTTTGAGAAATTATTCTATTATAAATAATAAACTCCGTTTAACGGCAAGTAAAATTTTATATTGTAGGCGCGGGCTTTCACACAAGAGACTTATTTTCCAAAGGCCTGAAAATCCGATACGGCAAACAAGAATTGGCGTTTCGAATATCCTAAAAATGGGTTTAAAGTTACTCTATTTAATACCTTTTTTTTTAGTTACGCCAAACTATTTTTGAGTGTCTATAGCTTTCATGCCTCTAAGGCTCAGAGTTTTGGCTTTGGTGCATATGTACCATCTAGATTTTGTTCATCCCTAGAACTTAACTTCAGGCGCACAAATGACGTCACATTGCGTAACTATCATGCCCCCCCAGACAATCTTGTTCTTATAGTGATTTTCAACCCGATATGGTAAATTGACTTTAGAATGCCGAACGGAACATGGCGTTCCTTTTAATATGTTTTGGATTAAATATAGTGTTCGATAGCTCGCCTTTAAATCTTTTTTAATCATATTTCAAATGTTAGAATCTATACAAAAGAGCGGGTCCCGTTTCTTAAAGTTTCGAAAGATACGCCTTGAAACACGAGCCTTTTAAACACGATCCTAATCATAGTCTTACTTAGTTTCCTCTATTGAATTTTATATTAGATTCCCGAGGGTGTGACGATATGGGATTTAAAAATTTGCGTTACACATGAGTAGGATTGTTTATTTTTAATGTTTTCGCGAATCTGTTACACAATGGGTGTAAATTATATACATTAACGTATTGTTCGTTCCATAAGCTTTCACACGAGTACTTGGAAGGTTAGGTTTAAGTCACGTGATCACTGTACCCTTCCCTTATTGGTTAGTTTTAATATGAACGTAACTATACGTTGTTTGTGCTCATTCGAAAGGTCGAAACGAGACGAAATCAATGATCTACTTTAGAAAACTCAATTATTCAACGAATATACCAAGGATAGAAAACTAAAGTGTTGTGTAAATCGAAATTCGTTTCAAGTATAGCCAGTATATGAAATGCAAATTTTTAACCGGTCCACCCTAGTCCATTGGGCTTTCGCTCCGGTAAACCGACAACGGAAACTTGCCAAACGGAAGTAATATGTTGGAAGCCTATACTCTCTTCCAACCGGAAGTTCCAGAAAACGCTTCGCGAGACTGTTTCCGGTTTTAGCGACAAAACGGGGGATCGTGGGTGGCTACTTTCTATCCTCTTTAATTATTTGAACTCATTTGCATAATTATTAGTCGAGGAATGTGTTTAAATTTAGTTTTCAAGTCTCTAGATAATATGCTTAAAAAATAACAAGCTTAATATCGATTTAATAGAACCATCTTCGAAAATGTTCGGAAGAAAAATTTATTTCAAAACTCAGTGGAATACTATAATCTTAGAATTCAATACGTTAGAAATTTTAAACCACGCCAATTTTTTTATAGTTCCTTTTAGAGATAGAATAAAATTGCTTTTGAATGCTTCGAATACAAAAAGAACAATTGAAGATAAAAAAAAAGTCTTGTTTGCATTTTCCAAACATGCTAAATTTTAAAGTGATAGTAACACTTGTTTTTGGGTAGTTTATTTTTATATTTAGATACCGCAAAATAATCTAATGATTCAAATATTACGCTTTTGTAGACGTCATAGCATTGCTACTTCAAAATTCATAACTATAGGAGGTTTTTGTTATATATATTATTTTAATCAATCCTTGGATAATTATTGAAATAATATATTCATCATTAAGTGCATGATTTGAAATCTAGTTTTAATTTTACCTGATAAGATCGTGACGTCATATTTTATGGAAAATTTAACCCAAATCATGAGTCTATTCGTTTTACCAAAAAAATATTTCTCTTCCTAATATTATTTTTATCTTTCCCAAGTTTGGTATTCAATTATTCTAAAATATTCCCTGTATTCGGAAAATCTGCTTCCCATCCAAAAATCCACTTTTAGGGGAATCTTTAGAAAGGCTTAGTCTGTGTCTCTACACCTTTAGAGATATTTCTAAATCGGTAATTTAACCTGGTAATTTATGGTTTTCTCGGGTGAAATTACCAAAATGGTAATTCAAATTTGGTGAATACCAATTTCCAAAATTACGGTAATTAGTATTACAATTAATTATTGTCACTAATTTTTCATTAGATCCAAAAGAATATAACTTAAGTTAAACATCATCGTTGGTTTAGTCTTGTTGAAAGCTTTCGATAGAGTACAAACACCCTTAGATTTATTGAAGAAATAATTTGACCGCTAGGGGGCGTAAACATTCGCGAAAATTTTAACCTTATACAAACCCTATCTTGTAAGTACTTGTTTGAAAGCTCTTTTCGAGCTGGTTTCGAATACGCATTCAACTGTAAGAATATTAACATTTTTGATAAAAGTGACCTTTTGGGACAGACAGACGGATATATTTCGGAACACTTTAAGGCTCTGGGCCAAATAACCCATTAAGTAACGTTGGGTGGCCATAAAGAAAAGACTGACGATATATAGATATTTCCACCCAACTAAATATGAAAATATTTCAACCGCAGGGCCCGCAAACTATATATATTGCTAGCGAGGCCTTTGAGCGGTAACAGCTTGAGAACATTGCTGTTATATTAACAGATGGCGCTTACATCGGCTTCTAGATCTATTTTATACTTAGACCAGTAATGTGGATAGATACGAAAATACAATTCCTTTCAATGTATTCCTATTTTTGCATAAGTTTCCGCTCGAGATAGTTATTTCTTTAAACAAAGAATTTTAGGCTTAGCGCTCGATAGTTTTGTAAGAAGGCCATTTGAATTAAATGGAAGATGAAATGGAAGTTTTAGTTACTTTAGATTAATTACCTCTAAATTAGACTAGAAAGTTTTCATTAAGATATTCTTATAATCACTAAGCCTTGGCAAGTGAATCTACTCTAAGGCCGTTCTGGAATATGCCACAAATTAGAATTGGTTTTTTTGAAGCATATAGACTGTTTTGTGGGCTTTAACTTCCAAAATTATCGACTACCCTTAAGCACGTAGGTTACCTATTAATGGATAATCCAGCACAGTTTGTTTGTCATCCTAATTTTGATGAGGTACATGAAATCGATAAAAAAAGGCTTTTTTGTTTTAATCATCTTTTTAAATCCAAACATTTTGACAGTCTACTATTAGAGCTTTTTTTTCTCATAGGTAAATGTGTTTCGAACTGTAACTAAAACTAACTCGGATTAATACACATTGTTAATCCTTGTCAGATAAAAATAGGCCTTGGAAAGTCGCTTAGAATGTGTGTATAAATATTTGAAAGGGTCTTTTTTTTTTTATTTTTTCTCTCGGCTCTCAAATATTGACCGGACCTCTGGGAAGGCCGCTGTCGGTAAGCTTCTGAAGATGTCGATGTTTCTCAGAAGTAAAAAAAAAAAACTTTTTGATTTATTTTTTGAGTGTATATTTATGAAAACACGAAAATGGGGTACATTATCTAAAAATAGAACTACCTGCGAATTGACAGCCAATCCAAAGCCATAGTGTTTCACTCAGCGTTTTAAAATTACCGTAACTTTGGAAATTGATAAATTACCGCGTAATTTACCGTCGTAAAATAATTTACTGGTATTTACAAAGTTATATTTGAATTTCTGAGATTTTTAAATGCGAAATTATTCTTTCAAACGCTTGAAATTTCTTTTTTTTTTGACCCCCTACATCCTGAAGAATGCAATGTTTTTCGTGACTCCCATGATCATTTGACTTAAAATTGATTTGGACAAAGTGACTTAGACATCAAAATTAACATTAACGTATATTTACCCCTATATGACTGCTTATCCTTGTACATGGAAGCACTACAGTTGTAACACTTTTCCAGGGGTCATAGAAAATACATTAGATATTTTCACCCTGATTGCTGGCTTCCATTGGGTACAATTATCATAATTATTATAATAACTTGGAGTTAAAACTAGCTTTTGAATTTATTTTCGGAATCACCATACCCAAAAACGTAATCGGGAATTTTTTTAATTTTAATTCAGCACTTATAATATCCAATTAGCATAATATTTTATACACCAAGATAACTCTTGCTAGATAACTCTACCCTTAACCAGAGGAAAAAAAGAAAAAAAAAAAAAAAGGAAAAAACCTAAGAAAATATTTTAAAATGATATTTGCTGAATTTTTTCTTTGGAAGCAGATTCTTACATATATTTTAGTAAAATTCAGACTAAGGCCTCAGTAAGTTTAATACTACGGTACCTAAAATCTATACGAAACTTCTTTACATTGTAAATAGGTAGGTCTATAAGATATTACTGCTTCAACCTTAGATTGATATTAAAACAAGAAAAAGAAGAAAAAAATAAATTTTTCTTCCCTCATCAAAATAATTTTACGTTTTCGGCACGATGTTAGATTTACCACTTCATCTCTGTTTTCTGTTAGTAGATATAGAAGGGTACTGTATAAATTCATACGTAGTAATATCTTAGATTGTTACGAAACCAAGAGCTATGGACTCGTTTTTCCAAAACTGTGCAATATTTTTCTAAATTTTTAATATGAAAATTTATCCTCACTGTCGTCACCTGACTATTGTAGAGCCTTCAATTGATTCTCGTGCGTTCTGGCACGTGATAAGGTCGCTTTCGCGCGATTTTTTTCGTAAAAGTACTTAATCCAAAAAGTCGACAGACATTGTTACATTAGCTGCGTTCATACTAGGCCTTGGAATCTATTTAAACCGTTTCAAACCGTTTCGCTAGAATCCTTTGAACAGGAAACCGTTTTTCTCGAATCGATTTGATTCGATTTCTCGAAACTGCTTCGGGAACCAGTTTCATACCGATTCGGTTTCAACGACCGATAGATGAAGTTACAATAAATCGATTTATAAAGAACTTATGACGCTTAAAACGATTCCTGGCGATTTGAATATTGGTTTGATTTTACCGTTTCAAATCGATTAAGAAATGCTAGTGTGACCGTCGCTTTTGTAGTGTATAACCCTTTAACATTTGCTTCTAAATTTTTCCTAGCTTCGTAGGTCTTAAATTTAGAAACCTCAGTTCAGTTTTCAGACAAAGCGTCCCAGTCTGTCGATTCTAAATACGGCGCATGCGCTAAAAACGGTCTCGCCGGGTAACTTATCGCGCATGCTTGATGACCCCAAGTTCCCTCAACGTCGACTGGCAATAGACGATTCAGGCAAGGTTTCTAGCGATCCGTATTAAAAGTCTTTTCGGTATTCTTACCTGAGATTTCTTGTAGTTTGATATTTTCTGTTTTTTACTCCAACGCGAAATCAATCGAGTCAAAGTTTATCTAAGATTTCGATAGTGTTAGCGTTTAATTAAAGCGCGTTTAATTGATTAATATGATGGCATCGTAGGACTCGTTTAATTCGTTTCGGGGGCCCCATACTAAGATGTTTCGGTGTATTTTTGGTCACTGGTTACCCTTAACGCGTTTTGCTAGTTGGACTATGTAATATTGATCGAGTATTTTCCGAAATCGGGTGTACGTTTTCTTAAAGGTGTAGTTTTTGGTGATGTGTGTACATGATTAATAATTATCGATAATAATTAATAATTAATTCGGATTATCGTTCAATCGCGCGCGTTTGAAATTAATTTTAATACAAATTACGCTATGGTATGTTGAATTTTTTTGGAATTATTTTTTTCTAAATTGGTTTTATTAATAATATATTAATGAAATATTAATAGTTTTTGAAGTAATTTGATTGTAATCAATAGTATTATATCTGATTTAGATTAGGATTATTTTTAACACGAGTTTAAATTAGGTAACAAAATTCAGATGACAATTTGGTTTGGAATAATTATCATAGAGACGAGGTTATTTTTAAGTTAACAGTGCCTGTATATTATTCATTTTAAATTAGTTAACTACAAGGATTATAAGCTTAAATCATACTAATATCAAAATCTGATGATATAGGAGTAAATAATGATTAATTTTAGGCTTTGTAAATCAATTTTTCAAGACTTAAAAATAAGTTTAGATAAATATTAGAATCTGTTTGAATCTAAATTTTGCTCTAAATTTGATTTAAATTATGAAGATGAGGTATTTTGACGGTTAAACTTTAATCAATGGTTAACTGAATAATTTAGGATTATAGATTAACACTGGATTAACGTTATTAAATCTATATAAGTGAGATTAACGGGAAAGTTTGGTCAAAATATGTCAAAATTAAGATTATTTAAATAAGATATAAAATGAAACCAGTTTAGAAAAAGCATAAATTCCAATAAAAGCGTACTTATAAAAATATTTTTCAACTTGATTTTGTGAAAGAAAAAACATTTGGTAATCGTGACATCATCATGATCTATTGCGCATCATCGTGGCCTCCCATTGGCCGCTCATTTGGGCTTTCGGCCCGGCGATAGATTTTCAAATAATGGGTAGTTCGCATAGTCG
This sequence comes from Odiellus spinosus, assembly GCA_963920705.1. Taxonomy (NCBI): domain Eukaryota; kingdom Metazoa; phylum Arthropoda; class Arachnida; order Opiliones; family Phalangiidae; genus Odiellus; species Odiellus spinosus. The sequence continues at coordinate 18,230,307 of OY987233.1, read as the reverse complement.
TGTTCGAGTAAGTTCATTTTAATTGACAGCAGGGAAAAAGGCTTAGCTTGGATTCATTTTCGCATTGAAGAGTCATCGACCAATGAAAAAAATACTCGTCGTTAAGGCGAGATCTCCCTAATACTTTCAATGCGAAGAAATCCAGCTAAGCCTACTTTGATGGCAAGTTTTAAATTTATTTATAGATTGTGGTGGATTAGGCCTATTTAAACGATAAGGAATCGATAATAATCGATTGTTATTAGATTGCATTCTCCCTTTAAATGGAATTAATAATAAGACTTGTCGTATAAAAACATTCGGGGAATGGAATCGTAATTAACGATAATTTTCATATGAAATGGATCAAGTACTTTCACGAGAAAAACCGCGCGAAAGCGACCGTATCACGTGCCAGAACGCGCGAGAATCAACTGTAGACTCTATAATAGCCACGTGACAATAGTAATGGCTTAGTATTGTGTGAAATTTTGTTTTAAAAAAATATCTAAGATGACAATTATAAAATATGTATATATTGGTAACTCTTGTATTACATTTGGAGCTTGACTTTAAACGGCAATCAATTTTTAGCTTTCCCGTATAGAAGGCTTAGCAAGGATTCTCTGTGAATTTGATATATCACCCTCGACTTATCCGGTTGTATTCTCTCTTTAATCAAAACAAGTGTGGGTCATTCATCTGATCTTTAATTACCAAAGTTTAAAACTAATTGAATCTTATAAATTTTCGTCACAAAGCGTCTTTTAAAGGTTGCGATAAGGTTTAAGAAACCTCCAATTAAAGTAATTAAAGGATTAACGGGATTATACCGTATAGTATAGCTTGTATGGGATATTTTTGACGATGCTTACGTGGGTAAAAGAAAAGAAAACTTACTGGACGCTTCAGAAACGTCAAAAAGTCTTTTATTTCGTGGCATTTGAGTGACGTCACGGTTGCTTTATCCTCCCGTTATCTTTGTCAATTTTCGGCGTCGGTGGCGGTAACGTTACGGACCTTTTCCATTTTTGGCGGGAAAGACACTCTTAGGAGACTGTCGAGGTTCAAAAAAGGCTTAGCACTTAAGCCTTTTTGCTAAATTTTTGTTGGCGTTTTATATGTGGTGCTTTAGTTGTTCTATTTCATCTTTTTTTTTTTTTTTTTTTTTTCGGGAGCAGGCCTTTAAAAGGCGAATTTTTGTTTCTTCACTCTATATAACATACAGGATTCTTTTTGAAAGTTTTTGAAAGTTCTTGACAATGAACTGTTGTTTGCCTCCGTCTTCGCTTATTTTTCTTTTCTGTTTTTTTTTTCTTTTCTTTTTTTTTTATTCTTGGGAAGATCGCAATGTCGCTACGAAACTTTACTAGAAAGTTAACTTTTATCAAATTTGTCTGTTTTCTTACGCCTTAAACTCAATTTTTAAAGCTTTTAAAACATTGCTACGGAATTTCTATGAAGTTTTAGGTAGATTTTATTATATATAATTCATTTATAACGAATTGTAGTCGATTTTATCTCTGTAAAAAATTTAGTCGATGCGTGTTTCTTTAGAACGAATTTGTCGATGTTCCTTTGTATCGATATTATGTCGATGTATGTTCTTTTGTATCGATACTATGTCGATGTATGTTCCTTTGTATCGATACTATGTCGATGTATGTTCCTTTGTATCGATACTATGTCGATGTATGTTCCTTTGTATCGATACTATGTCGATGTATGTTCCTTTGTATCGATACTATGTCGATGTATGTTCCTTTGTATCGATACTATGTCGATGTATGTTCCTTTGTATCGATACTATGTCGATGTATGTTCCTTTGTATCGATACTATGTCGATGTATGTTCCTTTGTATCGATACTATGTCGATGTCTGTTCCTTTGTATCGATACTATGTCGATGTCTGTTCCTTTGTATCGATACTATGTCGATGTCTGTTCCTTTGTATCGATACTATGTCGATGTCTGTTCATTTGTATCGATGCAGTGTCGATGTCTATTCATTTGTATCGATGCAGTGTCGATGTCTATTCATTTGTATCGATGCAGTGTCGATGTCTATTCATTTGTATCGATGCAGTGTCGATGTCTATTCATTTGTATCGATGCAGTGTCGATGTCTATTCATTTGTATCGATGCAGTGTCGATGTCTATTCATTTGTATCGATGCAGTGTCGATGTCTATTCATTTGTATCGATGCAGTGTCGATGTCTATTCATTTGTATCGATGCAGTGTCGATGTCTATTCATTTGTATCGATGCAGTGTCGATGTCTATTCATTTGTATCGATGCAGTGTCGATGTCTATTCATTTGTATCGACGCAGTGTCGATGTCTATTCATTTGTATCGATGCAGTGTCGATGTCTATTCATTTGTATCGATGCAGTGTCGATGTCTATTCCTTTGTATCGATGCAGTGTCGATGTCTATTCCTTTGTATCGATGCAGTGTCGATGTATATTCCTTTGTATCGGAATTTTGTTTATGCATATTCTTATCATATCGATTATAAAATATAACTAATTATGCCCAATTATTTAATTATTTTTAAAGAATTATGTCCTTATTAAATTGAATTAAAACCCAGAAGCACCAGTACTTGGAGTAGGAAAAAAACCCCATCTTAAAATTAAACCGAATTTTTTTATATAAATCGTAAAACCCTCCTATAGAAATCAATTATCTCCCACAATTTTTTACGAGAAAAAAAAAGCTCTTATTTAAATCGTGTCCTCCAAAAGTTTGCCGTGTTAATGAAAGCGAAGCTTGGAAAAAAAAGTCTTGGAATAATTCGAAAAGATTCCTTGGGAAAAAAAAAGGTTTGCACGTGACGTCACGTCTCAGACAAAGATGATCCAAGAAGCCCTTAATTAAAAATATCTTAGAATCCCAGACCGCCTCCTTGCCTTTTCGCAAATTGAGTCTCGTCATTTAAAGGCTAGTTCCTGAAATTCTTTCCGATCAATAAATTAGTAGTACTACCAATCTAACTTGGCACTGCTTTATCTTTAAACTTCAATACCTTATGAGTTAAAAACCCAATATCATCTTAACCTGACGATAGAAACGCAATTTCCGACAACCCAACCTGGTAGCGATTTATCATTCAAAACCGGTTTTCGTAACGTTAAACTGATGTCAAGTTAATTTGTCGTTTTCAATACTTAACGGTCATTGACCTTCCACGCACTCTCAAGTCGTGAACCATATTCGCTCTATTTATTAAGCTTAATTGGGCAATTTTAAAAATCCTAAAACAAGGCTGTTGGAAGGTTTCGGTTTAATTTTAATTAATTGTAAACTTTCGTGATGAAATTTTTATTCGCAACAAATGTTTTGAATATAAATGTTTACTGGTAATAATTAACTAATTTATTTAATTATAATTAAAGATACTGATACTACATAATCTTAAAAATAACAAATTTTTGTGAAGTCTATCATGCCGTCTTTAGACATGAGCTAGAAAAACAATTCTACAAATTTGGAAGATTTGAATCATCAGTAAAACTATTACAGAAGCCCCTCGTCACATCTTGTTTAATTTAAAATTTAAAACCAGGACGTTTCGTGTTTCCAGATCCAATTTTATTATGTCTCCATCCATTAATTTGGGGGCCGGGCCTGTTTAATTTTGCGAAAAATTGAGTTTCCTTTGGGGGGTGGGAGAGGTAAGGTTAAACTTAGGAATTCATTTAATCTTCTTTTTATATCTTTTGGTTCTTTGCTGCAAAATATCCATTAAATTTATCATTAAAGACTAGGAAAAAAAATCGCTATGTTTAAATATATATATATAGTACATAGAGTTTTAACCCTTAAATGGTTAGGGCCGGCTTCGAAAATAACGTTAAGAAACTATTCAAAAAAATATCGTGGGTATTATAGAAAATAATTATTATAATTCTCATGCGTTTTGTCACGTGATAAGGTTGATTATGGGTTAAAATATTACCAAAGGTTTATCAGTTTATTCCATTAAAGTAAACAACGCACCGTAGCTTAATAATATCAGCCAAGGTCCAGTTTTACGTCTTAGCCCATCACTTAAAAATAGGCAAAAAAGTCATCACCCCTGTCTGGCTCGAGTAGTTTGGACTCTTCCTCGATATTTTGAGTCGGGAGAGAGGGACGAAATTTAGGTGGGATGCACTTGGCTATATTGTCTTCCCCTAACTGCCTAATTTCTCCAAAGGGTGGCGCTTCATCAGTTCACCATTTACACCGACGGCGGCCGCTAGAGTGTCTCAAATCTGAATCTGCCGGTACATTTACCCGGACCTTTGCTGATAGTATTAAGTGCGAGGCGTTGTTTACTTTTATAGAATCACGTGATAGCCTTTTGATATTGCTTTTTACATAATCCATTATTTTGAAACATTTTAGAAAAATCAGGCCCTACCACTTTAAAACGATTTTCAAGCCCTTAACGTATAGTAAACTTCCACCACCAAAATAACCCTTAATCGTTTTAAGGTAATTGAATTTTTGCGAGCTTAAACGATGGGTAAATTTTAACCAATCAGAGACCGCGATAAGGTCTGGAATGTGACGTAATTGTCCCATTATAACTGTACTGAAATATACCGTTTAAATTTATAGTATGATATTTTTCTTTTTTCCTTAAGTTTCGGTGTAATTGAAATTAATTTTGAAACTGAGTGCTCGTAGGTTTCTTCATTAGAAGAGAGGAAAATCATAGGGGCTACAAATAAGGCTAATTTTTAAAGTTAAGATTTCTCATAGATGTCGCTTTTTCTATGAAAAAAATTAGCATATCATATTTTCTCAATACGAACCCCTAATTACGAACACGATCGGTTCTGTGTAGCATATTCTCAAGGGGTCATCTCTCTTCTTTCACTATACGCTGCCTCGATGGGGGTGACGTTGTCCCTAGTGACGTCATTAATTACGCTATCCAGTGAAAGCGAGAATTATAGCTAAGCTTACTCCGGGCAAGATTTTTTTTCTTTTTAGTCGGCTTTACTCGAGCGAGTACGTGAGCCTTTTAATCAATATCCGCCTCCAAACACGACTCGTAGGATAAATTGCCCATCTTTTGTATCTCCTATCGCCCTAAAGGCATTTCCTGACATTTGTACTTGATAGTATTACCGTAAGGGGGCGCTATATCTTAAGACTTTAAGGTTATGGTGACTTTTACCTCGTATAGATGTCGCTTTTTTCTTTTCGTATTTCAGGTTGACCTGACGTTAAGATACAGGAACGTTAGTGATATATTACCCTAGTCCTAACCCTTTCAATGTACCTACAGAATCCTAGACGGCTTTTAGTCCTAAGATTTTCCTTTTTTTCAGGGTTTTTGTCTGAGAGTTGAGATCACTTTATTTGGGGAAAGGGCTTTGTTGAAATTAGTTCAAGATATCGATTACAGATGGCGCGTTTTTTCTTTGAAGATAAAGTTTTGTTCACTTTTTTTAGTGATGCGAAATGAAGATAAAAGTCTTAAGGGAATTTTATATTTTGGTCCTATAATCTGTAAGACACTAAGGTGTAAATGAACCAACACTATAGCGTGTAATTGCCTAGAAAATTAGGTCATTAAGTAATTAGCACATGATTCCATTCCTTTGTTTTTAGGTGAACATTATATGATTAATTAAACCATGAAATTAAGTAGTCCAGCTACATATTTGGGAAAACTATCATTCCAACAGAAGTATTACCATTAAAATTTATTTGAAATGTAGCCTATTATGTTACTAACTATTGCCCGTGAAATATTACGGACTTTTTATATTGTTGACTAGTTATGTGGCATAATCATGTACGTAATATGTTAAAATTACTGAAATTCCTCTTTATTCCTGTTCTTGCGTTCCCCACCGACCGACAGATAGTCAGACAAACGTCCAAATAATTATGTTTAGAATTAAATAGGTTCATTTCCAATCGTTAATTGTAATTTTGCTTTATTTTGCAGAGTTCTAGTTCAACAGTTGATGTTGCCCTCTTATCCGAAGCCCACGGCCTGGTGACCGACATGTTGGCTGATCCCAGTTTACCCCCTCACGTACTCACCGGGCTTAGGGCCCTTGCCAGTCTTCTTTCTCCCCCGAATCACACCGGCGGCCATGGTCGTTCCCGAGCCGGTGGCGCTAGCGTCGCTGTTTCTTTGGCCGATTTTAATTCCGGATCGGACACTGAAGAGATTCCATATACAGGCGAAAGGCCTTCAGCTCTTCCTAAGGTATGACCACGAATAAATATACAAAGTACCTCGTAACCTTTCCCCTTAGGTTATCAATTAACCGCCCCCTAATTATCATATTAACGAAGTTAAGAGCGAAAATAAATTTTGTATAATTTAAATTTTCTCGATAGCGTTTACGTCGTAATTTGCCTCCGAGTTTACTACGGCGAATGAGCACAAGTACCTGGACAACTACGACTTCCGCTACGGGTATGCCAACGCTGGAACCAGAACCAGTTCGTAAAAGGAGTACCAGCTTCCGTCATTCTTCCGAAGGCGGCGGAGGCGGGACTGAACGGTCTCACGTCACTTCCGCTAATAATACTTCCGTTTCACCAGTTTCCTCGGGAGCGCCTGGTGCGATTACAGGTACTAATAACCGGACGCCGTCTCCCAAGTAAGTTCAAGTCAAGTGCTAATCAACAAGTTGCACGGATGTACGATTAATCGTTGAGACAAACAGATTATTAACATTCGTTTGGTCTCATTGTTTAGTTAAATAAATCCCGAGTTTTAGGCTCCAAAACATAATTGAACTTCGCGTTTTATTTATTCTATTTATAAATCAAGTCATCTACCAGCAACTACCATTAACAATAACAACATCAATAATAATAACAACAACAATCATCATAATCATCATTACCATTACTCGTCCAATTGCTACAACGTCAACGAGCATTCTAACAAGGAGAGGCGTTCCTATTCCACGACAGCCATTCCTTCCGGCGCTGTGCACCGGAAATCTAGCAGGGAACGAAAAACTGTCTGCAGTTTGCATCCTTTGACCTCTTCCGACGTTGAAGCTCTACACGTAATGCACGAAAAGGCGCAAAGAGCCAAGAACGGAAACGAGCATTCCACTCCTCATGTTCAAGTAAATAGATTACTATATCTAATGCATGGTTGAATTTGCATCAATTCTAGTGGCCTAATGATAGATCTATCTCGCGAACGTCTGAGAAAACTGGACGTAACTTGTGCTTCTGACCAGTTTTAATTCAAAACCTGTTGTCACTTTTCCTTGGGACCAGTTTATTCTAAATATACAAAATATCAAGGGTTACTGGTCCCAATGACCAGTCAGAAGTAACGCTGATCTCGATGAGAACTGTTACGTGTATTCTCTCAAAAGACACATTGTCAAAAACCAAACTGCGTCGATTCATCTTTACGTCACTAAATATCGATTGTACCCTTTTCTCATTTAGTCAACTACACACGAAGAAGATGGCGATGGTGGTGAAGGAGACGCGGAAACGACTGAAGACGAATCTCGGGACGGTGATCCCTTACACCCTCTACCTCCCGCTCCCCCTCCGCCTCTCTCGACCATTCGGAGGCTGAACATCACCTCGGACTACGAAAGTAGCAACGATTCTCCAAGCGGCAGCGACAACAACGACGCGGGAACGACGGGCGAAGACGCGAGCGCGCCATCCACCATCGGGCGACCACATCGGGTGACTGCCTCGGGACCCAAGTCCATGGGGGTTCAAACGGTTGGTGGGCGAACTGGACCCTTGACCGGTGAAATGATAGCCGGCACGCGGTGTAGCCTGTGCGGCGCGAGGACTAGGCTCGGCAGCAACGGTGGCGCTACCACCGCGGCCACTAGTGCCAAAGATACTGTAGGCAGTGCCAGTGCGGGTAATGAAAGCGCCACCATTCAACAAGTCGCGGAAACTAAAGACGATAAGAGTGACGCCTATAGGGATATTTATAATCAGGTAAGTTGGTGAAATTTTTCAATTCCTCCATCGTGCCTAGCCCTCCTCCCCCCCCCCCCCCCGTGTATTTTAGTTTCTGTTGTATATAGAATTTATAGTTTAAATAAATATTCGTACGTGCCACCTGGGGAACCAGGTATTATAGACTTTAGAGATTTTTAAGACAGCGCTTGAATGTTCGATGTCCATGCAAGAAGTCATGTACAATAAACTTCCACTTGTTACTAAATGTTGAGATCTATGATGAGAATGCATATTTCAAGTATGATTTTGTTTCGCATTTTGCACATGTACGTGAATTCTCAATTGTTAAATAGCTCACATGTTTTGGGGGTCATTTCTTTCTCAATTTTAACTTGTACGAGACACTTGAAAGATTAAGAAAATCCCACAAAATTCCCGGTCCTTTCGACAACAAAAATTGACTTTGTACATTCGAATTTTAGCTATTTAATGAAGTCGTAGCATTGTAACTTGCCAGCAATCAAAATTTAACGTTATTCTTTTAATTAAACTTACACTGATGACTAAAATTTAATCTTTTTCGAGGATCAATCATATATATTCTTCTTCCTCCAAGTGTTCTGCATGCGCAATAAGTGTTTTGTCGTGATAATTTTTTTTACCAGAATCCTTTATTGAAATTATAATATCCATACATATTTAAATTCCATTATGTTTTTCAGGGGGAGGTAATAGCTTCGTCGATCATAGCTTACGAAGGCCCAGGATTTATGGTCGATGGTCTACACTACAATCCCGAAACGTTGGCGGTAGACCCACTGCTCAATAGAATTAACGATTGGGACTATCCTATTTTCGAGCTTAGTAATAGGTCTGGGGACAGAGTTCTTAGTCAGGTAATGATTTCGAAACTGATTTCACTTAAAGAACTCGGAGTAAATGTAATATTTGTATATTTTACTCATTTTTATAGATGTGCTACCGAGTCTTTCGAGAAGTTGGATTGTTCGAATCCTTTAAAATTCCATTGCAAGAATTCCTTAACTACTTCCACGCGTTAGAGACGGGCTACAGAGACAAACCATGTGAGTTAAATTCTTATATTCAATCTCCCGTTATGGCTTATAGCTTTTTTTTCACGTATATTCTAATTGTTCCCTTATATGTTAAATATCTAACATTCCTTTCTACAATCATTTAGATCACAACCGTATGCACGCGGCCGATGTCTTGCACGGTGTATATTACTTATCATCGCAGCCCATTCCAGGTTTTACTCAAATGCCCACTGATTCTACAGATTCTCCTCTACACAAGACTATGACCGGTAAGTAAACGATGCATGGCGTTGTACGTTTTATGACGTACAATGTTGTTATATAATTGGTAGTTGTCCCTTTATTTTCAAACCGTTTTCACACGACACACATTGAAATCTCGCTCACTCGAATTTGTTGGCATGAGCCGGAATCCCCCTCCAATGAAAACCCCGTAACCAAACCTGCGATTCTTGCTCTAACCGTAGCTTCGTTTTTGTGTTTGTTGTCGTTTTCTTTCTCTCTCTTCTCTTTGTCCCGTTTTCCCCGCCGCCCCTTTCTTTTTGAATTTGTTTTTAAACAGACGATGATTGCTGTGGTGCATGTAGTAGCCCTTCCTTCCAACGAAGATGCCGCTTTATTGCAGAGGAAAGTTACGGGATCATGGGTGCCAATTTTCCCGCTCTGGAATTGATGGCCCTGTTTACAGCCGCCGCCATGCACGACTACGATCATCCGGGAAGGACGAACGCCTTCTTGGTCTCAACATACGCTCCGCAGGTAATTTAATTATATTAAATAATCAGCGTAAACAGCTAGGACGACAAAAAATTTCCCGTATTTTATGATAATCCCTGTAGTTAGACTCCAAGAGTCGAGTAATTGTAATTTTTCAACGAAAATTAAGATAGTCTGTAAAATTGCATAGTAATTAAATACTTAGTTCTTATTACTACCACGTATAAACCGGTGACGACTATTTACTATAACATTTTCAAGGCTTTGCTAAATCCAAAATGATTGTTGCTATATAAATTTCAAAAAACGGACGACATATATTAAGATACCAACCTTTTAATAGTAATAAAGGCAACGTTTACAATAAATCCAATGTTTTCATTCGTGTAATCCTTACAATCTCTTTATGTAAACTCAAGTCGTAATACATGAGCCTGTAATATTACATAGTATTTAAGCACTTAGTTCTTGTTAATACCATGTATGAACCGGTGACGACTATTTACTATAACATATTCAAGGCTATACTAAATCCAAAAAAAGATTGTTGCTATATAAAAGCATGCGTAACATACAACCGATATCAAGAATTTTGCAATCTAGGACTAGTAATAAATAGCACCCCAAGCAGTGAGTCGAATAACTTTTATATGTGTAGTCCAAAGAAGGCAGACATTTTCTTTTGGCCTGTACTGTTCTTTGTTTCATTTTAAATGATTTAATTTGGTAATGAAACCCACGACAGGCTGTGCTATACAATGACAGATCAGTTCTGGAGAATCATCACGCCGCAGCGGCATGGAGTCTCTTCCTTTCTCGACCCGAATTCAATTGGTTGTGCCACTTGGACAAAGCCGAATTTAAGCGCTTCCGATTTCTCGTCATTGAGTGTATCTTAGCGACGGACTTGAAACGACACTTTGAGATTTTAGCCGAATTTAACGCAAAGGCCAATGACGATGACGCTCCCGGCGTTGATTGGTTGTGCGAATCCGATCGTATGCTACTCATGCAAATGTGTATAAAACTCGCGGACATCAATGGTCCTTGCAAAAGGCATGATATTCACGTTCAGTGGACGTACAGAATAGCTGAGGAGTTCTACGAACAAGTAAGCCATTGTTGAAAGCTTCAATTACGTGTGATTGGGCGGAAATTACCTTACTCTGAAATTCAAAGCTAACCCAATTTCAAAATTAAATTTAACGGCAAAATGTCGCTTAAAAATTTGTGGAAATATTTAATTTATAATGTTGGGTGGTAATTTCGAAAATAAATTAAAATTACAATTTTGTATAGACAATACTATACCCATTACGAGAGATTTTCTGAGCGTCTCAATTAAAATAATTTAGGGAGACGAGGAGGCGGCGTTAGGTCTTCCCATCTCCCCGTTTATGGACCGGCGCTATCCTCAACTCGCCAAACTTCAAGAATCTTTCATTAATCATTTGGTAGCGCCTCTTTGCAACGCTTACGGCGAATCCGGACTACTTCCCGGCCATTGGGTTGATAGCGTCGATAGCGACGATGAAGGAGATTCCGGTTATTAATATTTAAAATAAATTTCTAACTTTTTTTTTATGAAATCATGATGTTTTTATCGTTTTAAGTTATGCCAGATGTTGACAAAGCCGAAGCCACCTCCGATACAAAGGATACTGATGACGAATTAATTGAAAATGAAGCTGATGTCCCTTCTGGTGAATAATACTTTTTTACATTTTACTTCTACTGGGGGGGGGGGGAGTTGAACTTAAGCGTCTAAATAATAATCTATTGAGCTGGCTCAACGAGGCATTGAGCAGGTTTCAACGTGTAGTGGAAACCGGCAAATACGAAAGAAATATTGAAAAATAGGAAAACATATGAAATGTGGTCACCCTGGAAAAGATAAAAATTTCTACAGTTACACAACAAATTAATAGATAAAAAGCTTCTTGTCAGAAGCCTAAATTCAGGAGTGAGAAAAACGATAGTGAACATATTGGCTAAAAATAACTTTTTAATTTTTTTAGCTGATGTAACGAAATTGCGACGTCCCAGTCGTCAATTAAGACCTCGAAAAGTGGTTTGTTTGCAAACGATGCATTTGCAAGAGAATTACGAGCATTGGATAGCCATATTGAAAGAAGAGAACAAAGCTTCCAAAGGTTCTCCCGCTGAAGCCGTAGAGGAAGAACGCGAACCCGCTGATGCCGAAGACACTCCTGAGGAAATTGACGACGAAGAACCATTGATAGAGGAAGGTTCCGATGATCAGGGAGAAATGGAAACTATTCACGAAGAGGACAGCTCCTCCACAAAATCAACTCCTCCAGTGAGTAAAACGTTTTTACGTATTTCTCCTCCCACCCTACCAGAGAATGAATAAAAAATATTAGGAAGAATGTCACGAGTATAACGCAGTTTCATATATTGCCGTTAAACTTTCTCCGGAAAATTCTGTCAAAATTCTATGGGAAAACATTCTGGGGAAAAAATCAGATTTTCGAAATGAAAGAACTTAATTTCATAAATCTTTCTCTCTTTTTATCCTCCTAACCCTTTGACCTCCGTATATCAGAGGGACTCTTGCTGACAATCGGAGAAAAAAGATAGAAAATGTTGTAGCATTCATTAGCGTGAAACATTTTCGAAACGTATATATACTAAAAAGCAAAAACATGGATCACAGAAATCCGTAGCAAATCACGCAAACACGAAGATGAAAGATTATATCGGCGCGCGTCATGGGTCTATAGCAAACTACAATGCAAAACAAATACGAAGAAACCAAATCATAAATATGAGAGTTTTATAGCCAATTATAAGAATGTTTTAAGATTCTAGTCGAAATATAAAGAAAACCAGAAGAAAAACCGTGAAAAAATGTGAAGATACGTAATGAAAATAAAATACCACTAGCCATAACATAATTTGAACAACAAAAGTCAATTTTTTGCTCTGATTGTCTATAGTAGCGAGAATTTATGTACACATAGATATATGGCAGCGTATAATTACAAGGATGGGAGGGGTCTTTCTATTTGACGTTATTTCTTCACTTATTACCAGGTCAAGGCTTAGGATTTTGCACCCTTGCGAATGCTACTATACTATATTATTCCTTTTTATTAGTCCCAGGTTATCTTCTGATATGTTTATCCATGTAATTGGGGCCATTTTATTATTTAAATGATTTAATTTAAAAGGTAAGCCTTGGCTTACGATTTCACCTACTATTTTAATTTTTAAATTAAGAAAAACGTTGCGCGTATTAACTAGAATTTCTTTTGAATAGTTCGAGATAATCTTCTGACATTTTATCCAAGTAAATGGGATTGAAATCATTGAGTTAAAAACTGTTCTTCACTAATACCAGGCCAAGGCTTAAGATTTAGCTTAATGTTATGTTTAATTTAAAAACCCTTGCAAATACTATCTAGAATTCCACTTTAAGAGTTGTTCTGACGAATTTATCCGTGTAATTGGGGTCATTTTATCATTTGATTTACTTGAAAACCGTTCTTCACTTTTTACCAAGCCAAGGCTTAAGATTTTAGCTCTGGGTTATAATTTTTATAAAGTTGGTCGTCTGCTGTTTTGATTGGCTCTGAGTATTATAGTTCTAGAAAGGAACCGCCCATCCCTGAACAACATTTATTCAAAAGTTTTGAGACGCAGTTAAATATTAATGTGTACATCAACATAAATTCACGGTAGATTTTGTTTTTAAAGAAAACAAATATTCTTTTGCTGTGATAAGATTTTAAATTACAACTTAAACGTAAATTTATCCTCAGTTAATCGATATTTCAAAATATACGCATATATAATATTCGGTTAGTTGAAATTATGAGATATATATGGTGACACCGTCGCGATCAAGCTTAGTTTCTGATTGGCTTCGAGGATGCAATTTTGTTGCGTTGTGATTGGCTGAATATTAAATTTCATTACCGCAACGGATCTGGTTGATATATAATTAAGTTTTAATAAGTAAAACAATTCTAATTTATGAACTACCTCGTTCGTGATTGGTTGGTTAGTTGGGAGAAGAAAAAAAAAAGGAAAAATTACGGTCACACAATGAAAACTTGGATTTAATATAAAACGAATCTCCGTTTAAATACCGGAAAGAAAACTAATTAAAAATTAGTTATAATAGTTAATTGTTAATGTAAAATTAGAGATCTACATAAAATATAATTCGTGCACCTCGAAGAAAGTTAAAAAATGTAGAATTTTGTTTATTAATGTACAGCGCACATCATTTATTTTTAGTTTTATTCAAAATATAATTAATATTATGACGAATTTTATTCTGAAGAATATTTCCCCATTGCACAATCATTCGTTGTGACTGTATAAAAAAATTATATCATATTGTTGAAACTTATCTTAAAAAATAACAATTGCCCAAAAAAAAAAAAAATAACATTTAAATAGGCTCTAATTTAAGCAACAGCTTTTCCATAAAGTATTTATTTCCATCAAAATAATAATAATATTAACTATTAAGGTGCTGTTTTTGTATTAAAATTTAAAATAATTATAAAAATTAAATATAACGCAATTTTTAAATTTTAATTATTTAAAAATAAGTACAAAAACTAGATTTAATTTAACTGTTGGTAATGTCACGTGAGAAATATTTTGGACAGCACCTGTTAAATGTTTTTTTTAGACTTCATTTTTCTTCAAATTACTAATAATTTTAAATTTTTAGCATTTTTTTTAATTAAATAATTAAGACTTACCAAATCCAAAGCTCAGTAGTTAATTAATATTAACGAATTCCCATTGAAAGTACCCTGAAAATTTGCTTATATCTCATCTGATTCTGAATTAATATTATTAATATCGGTTTAAATTTGAATTTTTCGTTTAGTACGGGGACACTTACATTAAGAAAAATTTATGGATGTCCCCCAAAATATTTCTTATACATGTTAATTAAATATGACGTCATCAGAAGGACAAAAAACGTAAATTAAGATTAATTTTGGTGCCGAAACCCGAGAATTTTGGGGGATATTCATACATTTTTTAAGCCTCTCAAAATTATGTGGTATTACCTCTTTAAGTGATATTTAGCATCTATCTTTACACTGTAGTTTTAGTGCTATTTTCGAAATTTTCAGAAGAAAAATTAACAAAGCCAAAAAAATATATAAAAAATGTACAGTGTAAATGAAAATGTTGTTCTTCAACCAAAAAACTATATATTCACACATTCTTTAATAAATTAAGTCAAACCCTAATATAAAATTTAAGTTGAAATTCACCGAAATATATTTACAGGGAATTTGAAACTTTTTAAAAATCCTAAAATTGCCTAAAAACTAACATATCATGCATTTAATTTTGGTACTTGTAAAAATCCCACGTAGAGCTGATGGAAAGCCCTTTTTTTTTCGGTTCAAAAACATAAATGGAAACCTAATATTGCTGTAATCTTGCCTTCGATGAAACAAAGTGTGTGAAGCCACAAAAAAATGTACAATAAAGTTGTAATTGACCTATACATTTTAATTGTCAAATTTCTTTTCCACGCGTGTTTTATTTTCACGGGCGTTTTATTTTCCACGGGCGTTTTATTTTCCACGGGCGTTTTATTTTCCACGGGCGTTTTATTTTCCACGGGCGTTTTATTTTCCACGGGCGTTTTATTTTCCACGAGCGTTTTATTTTCCAAATCTCAAAAATCTCAATTTTCCAAATCTCGAAAATCTCAATTTTCCAAATCTCGAAAATCTCAATTTTCCAAATCTCGAAAATCTCAATTTTCCAAATCTCGAAAATCTCAATTTTCCAAATCTCGAAAATCTCAATTTTCCAAATCTCGAAAATCTCAATTTTCCAAATCTCGAAAATCTCAATTTTCCAAATCTCGAAAATCTCAATTTTCCAAATCTCGAAAATCTCAATTTTCCAAATCTCGAAAATCTCAATTTTCCAAATCTCGAAAATCTCAATTTTCCAAATCTCGAAAATCTCAATTTTCCAAATCTCGAAAATCTCAATTTTCCAAATCTCGAAAATCTCAATTTTTCAAATCTCGAAAATCTCAATTTTTCAAAACTCAAAAATCTCAATTTTTCAAATCTCAAAAATTTCAATTTTCCAAATCGCAAAAATCGATTTTCCAAATCTGAATTTTCCCAATCTGAATCTCAAAAATCTCAAATCTCAAAAATCTCAAAAATCTCAAATCTCAAAAATCTCAAATCTCAAAAATCTCAAATCTCAAAAATCTCAAATCTCAAAATTCAAAAATCTCAAATCTCAAAAATCTCAAATCTCAAATCTCAAATTTCAAAAATCTCAAATCTCAAATATCTCAAATCTCAATTTTCCAAGTCTCAATTTTCCTGTATTTTTACAGGGGGTGTATTTTTGCAGGGGGTGTATTTTTACAGGGGGTGTATTTTTACAGGGGGTGTATTTTTACAGTGGGTGTGTTTTTACAGGGGGTGTATTTTTACAGGGGTGTATTTTTACAGGGGGTGTATTTTTACAGGGGGTGTATTTTTGCAGGGGGTGTATTTTTGCAGGGGGTGTATTTTTACAGGGGGTGTATTTTTACAGGGGGTGTATTTTTACAGGGGGTGTATTTTTACAGGGGGTGAATTTTTACAGGGGGTGAATTTTTACAGGGGGTGAATTTTTACAGGGGGTGAATTTTTACAGGGGGTGAATTTTTACAGGGGGTGAATTTTTACAGGGGGTGTATTTTCACAGGGGGTGTATTTTCACAGGGGGTGTATTTTCACAGGGGGTGTATTTTCACAGGGGGTGTATTTTCACAGGGGGTGTATTTTCACAGGGGGTGTATTTTCACAGGGGGTGTATTTTCACAGGGGGTGTATTTTCACAGGGGGTGTATTTTCACAGGGGGTGTATTTTCACAGGGGGTGTATTTTCACAGGGGGTGTATTTTCACAGGGGGTGTATTTTCACAGGGGGTGTATTTTCACAGGGGGTGTATTTTCACAGGGGGTGTATTTTCACAGGGGGTGTATTTTCACAGGGGGTGTATTTTTACAGGGGGTGTATTTTTACAGGGGGTGTATTTTTACAGGGGGTGTATTTTTACAGGGGGTGTATTTTTACAGGGGGTGTATTTTTACAGGGGGTGTATTTTTACAGGGGGTGTATTTTTACAGGGGGTGTATTTTTACAGGGGGTGTATTTTTACAGGGGGTGTATTTTTACAGGGGGTGTATTTTTACAGGGGGTGTATTTTTACAGGGGGTGTATTTTTACAGGGGGTGTATTTTTACAGGGGGTGTATTTTTACAGGGGGTGTATTTTTACAGGGGGTGTATTTTTACAGGGGGTGTATTTTTACAGGGGGTGTATTTTTACAGGGGGTGTATTTTTACAGGGGGGTGTATTTTTACAGGGGGGTGTATTTTTACAGGGGGGTGTATTTTTACAGGGGGGTGTATTTTTACAGGGGGGTGTATTTTTACAGGGGGGTGTATTTTTACAGGGGGGTGTATTTTTACAGGGGGGTGTATTTTTACAGGGGGGTGTATTTTTACAGGGGGGGTGTATTTTTACAGGGGGGTGTATTTTTACAGGGGGGTGTATTTTTACAGGGGGGTGTATTTTTACAGGGGGGTGTATTTTTACAGGGGGGTGTATTTTTACAGGGGGTGTATTTTTACAGGGGGTGTATTTTTACAGGGGGTGTATTTTTTTCCCAATCTGAATTTTCCCAATCTGAATTTTCCCAATCTGAATTTTCCCAATCTGAATCTCAAAAATCTCAAATCTCAAAAATCTCAAATCTCAAAAATCTCAAATCTCAAATCTCAAAAATCTCAAATCTCAAATCTCAAAAATCTCAAATCTCAAAAACCTCAAATCTCAAAAACCTCAAATCTCAAAAATCTCAAATCTCAAAAATCTCAAATCTCAAAAATCTCAAAAATCTCAAATCTCAATTTTCCAAGTCCCAATTTTCCTGTATTTTTTCAGGGGGTGTATTTTTTATAGGGGGTGTATTTTTACAGGGGGTGTATTTTACAGGGGGTGTATTTTTACAGGGGGTGTATTTTTAAAGGGGGTGTATTTTACAGGGGGTGTATTTTACAGGGGGTGTATTTTTACAGGGGGTGTATTTTTACAGGGGGTGTATTTTTACAGGGGGTGTATTTTTACAGGGGGTGTATTTTTACAGGGGGTGTATTTTTACAGGGGGTGTATTTTTACAGGGGGTGTATTTTTACAGGGGGTGTATTTTTACAGGGGGTGTATTTTTACAGGGGGTGTATTTTTACAGGGGGTGTATTTTTACTGGGGGTGTATTTTTACTGGGGGTGTATTTTTACTGGGGGTGTATTTTTACTGGGGGATTTATAGGGGGTGTATTTTTACAGGGGGTGTATTTTTAAAGGGGGTGTATTTTTACAGGGGGTGTATTTTTACAGGGGGTGTATTTTTACAGGGGGTGTATTTTTACAGGGGGTGTATTTTTACAGGGGGTGTATTTTTACAGGGGGTGTATTTTTACAGGGGGTGTATTTTTACAGGGGGTGTATTTTTACAGGGGGTGTATTTTTACAGGGGGTGTATTTTTACAGGGGTGTATTTTTACAGGGGGTGTATTTTTACAGGGGGTGTATTTTTACAGGGGGTGTATTTTTACAGGGGGTGTATTTTTACAGGGGGTGTATTTTTACGGGGGGTGTATTTTTACAGGGGGTGTATTTTACAAGGGGTTTATTTTTACAGGGGGTGTATTTTTACAGGGGGTGTATTTTTACAGGGGGTGTATTTTTACAGGGGGTGTATTTTTACAGGGGGTGTATTTTTACAGGGGGTGTATTTTTACAGGGGGTGTATTTTTACAGGGGGTGAATTTTTACAGGGGGTGTATTTTTACTGGGGTGTATTTTTACAGGGGGTGTATTTTTACAGCTGGTGTATTTTTACAAGGGGGTGTATTTTTACAGGGGGTGCATTTATACAGGGGGTGCATTTTTACAGGGGGTGTATTTTTACAGGGGGTGTATTTTTACAGGGGGTGTATTTTTACAGGGGGTGTATTTTACAAGGGGTTTATTTTTACAGGGGGTGTATTTTTACAGGGGGTGTATTTTTACAGGGGGTGTATTTTTACAGGGGGTGTATTTTTACAGGGGGTGTATTTTTACAGGGGGTGTATTTTTACAGGGGGTGTATTTTTACAGGGGGTGTATTTTTACAGGGGGTGTATTTTTACAGGGGGTGTATTTTTACAGGGGGTGTATTTTTACAGGGGGTGTATTTTTACAGGGGGTGTATTTTTACAGGGGGTGTATTTTTACAGGGGGTGTATTTTTACAGAGGGTGTATTTTTACAGGGGGTGTATTTTTACTGGGGTGTATTTTTACTGGGGTGTATTTTTACTGGGGGTGTATTTTTGAAGGGGGTGTATTTTTACAGGGGGTGTATTTTTACAGGGGGTGTATTTTTACAGGGGGTGTATTTTTACAGAGGGTGTATTTTTACAGGGGGTGTATTTTTACTGGGGTGTATTTTTACTGGGGTGTATTTTTACTGGGGGTGTATTTTTAAAGGGGGTGTATTTTTACAGGGGGTGTATTTTTACAGGGGGTGTATTTTTACAAAGGGTGTATTTTTACAGGGGGTGTATTTTTACAAAGGGTGTATTTTTACAGGGGGTGTATATTTTTACAGGGGGTGTATATTTTTACAGGGGGTGTATATTTTTACAGGGGGTGTATATTTTTACAGGGGGTGTATATTTTTACAGGGGGTGTATATTTTTACAGGGGGTGTATATTTTTACAGGGGGTGTATTTTTACAGGGGGTGTATTTTTACAGGGGGTGTATTTTTACAGGGGGTGTATTTTTACAGGGGGTGTATTTTTACAGGGGGTGTATTTTTACAGGGGGTGTATTTTTACAGGGGGTGTATTTTTACAGGGGGTGTATTTTTACAGGGGGTGTATTTTTACAGGGGGTGTATTTTTACAGGGGGTGTATTTTTACAGGGGGTGTATTTTTACAGGGGGTGTATTTTTACAGGGGGTGTATTTTTACAGGGGGTGTATTTTTACTGGGGTGTATTTTTACTGGGGTGTATTTTTACAGGGGGTGTATTTTTACAGCTGGTGTATTTTTACAAGGGGGTGTATTTTTACAGGGGGTGCATTTTTACAGGGGGTGTATTTTTACAGGGGGTGTATTTTTACAGGGGGTATATTTTTACAGGGGGTGTATTTTACAAGGGGTTTATTTTTACAAGGGGTTTATTTTTACAGGGGGTTTATTTTTACAGGGGGTGTATTTTTACAGGGGGTGTATTTTTACAGGGGGTGTATTTTTACAGGGGGTGTATTTTTACAGGGGGTGTATTTTTACAGGGGGTGTATTTTTACAGGGGGTGTATTTTTACAGGGGGTGTATTTTTACAGGGGGTGTATTTTTACAGGGGGTGTATTTTTACAGGGGGTGTATTTTTACAGGGGGTGTATTTTTACAGGGGGTGTATTTTTACTGGGGTGTATTTTTACTGGGGTGTATTTTTACTGGGGGTGTATTTTTAAAGGGGGTGTATTTTTACAGGGGGTGTATTTTTACAGGGGGTGTATTTTTACAAAGGGTGTATTTTTACAGGGGGTGTATTTTTACAAAGGGTGTATTTTTACAGGAGGTGTATATTTTTACAGGGGGTGTATATTTTTACAGGGGGTGTATATTTTTACAGGGGGTGTATATTTTTACAGGGGGTGTATATTTTTACAGGGGGTGTATATTTTTACAGGGGGTGTATTTTTACAGGGGGTGTATTTTTACAGGGGGTGTATTTTTACAGGGGGTGTATTTTTACAGGGGGTGTATTTTTACAGGGGGTGTATTTTTACAGGGGGTGTATTTTTACAGGGGGTGTATTTTTACAGGGGGTGTATTTTTACAGGGGGTGTATTTTTACAGGGGGTGTATTTTTACAGGGGGTGTATTTTTACAGGGGGTGTATTTTTACAGGGGGTGTATTTTTACAGGGGGTGTATTTTTACAGGGGGTGTATTTTTACAGGGGGTGTATTTATACAGGGGGTGTATTTTTACAGGGGGTGTATTTTTTCAGGGGGTGTATTTTTACAGGGGGTGTATTTTTACAGGGGGTGTATTTTTACAGGGGGTGTATTTTTACAGGGGGTGTATTTTTACAGGGGGTGTATTTTTACAATGGGTGTATTTTTACAGGGGGTGTATTTTTACAATGGGTGTATTTTTACAGGGGGTGTATTTTTTACAGGGGGTGTATTTTTACAGGGGGTGTATTTTTACAATGGTGTATTTTTACAGGGGGTGTATTTTTACAATGGGTGTATTTTTACAATGGGTGTATTTTTACAGGGGGTGTATTTTTACAGGGGGTGTATTTGTACAATGGGTGTATTTGTACAATGGGTGTATTTGTACAATAGATGTATTTTTAAAGGGGGTGTATTTTTACAAAGAGTGTATTTCCAAATCTCAAAAATCTCAATTTTCCAAATCTCAAAAATCTCAATTTTCCAAATCTCAAAAATCGCAATTTTCCAAATCTCAAAAATCGCAATTTTCCAAATCTGAATTTTCCCAATCTGAATTTTCCCAATCTGAATTTTTCCAATCTGAATTTTCCCAATCTGAATTTTCCCAATCTGAATATTCCCAATCTGAATATTCCCAATCTGAATATTCCCAATCTGAATTTTCCCAATCTGAATTTCAAAAATCTCAAATCTCAAAAATCTCAAAAATCTCAAATCTCAAAAATCTCGAATCTCAAAAATCTCGAATCTCAAAAATCTCGAATCTCAAAAATCTCAAATCTCAAAAATCTCAAATCTCAATCTCAAATCTTAAAAATCTCAAGTCTCAAAAATCTCAAATCTCAAAAATCTCAAATCTCAAAAATCTCAAATCTCAAAAATCTCAAATCTCAAAAATCTCAAATCTCAAAAATCTCAAATCTCAAAAATCTCAAATCTCAAAAATCTCAAATCTCAAAAATCTCAAATCTCAAAACTCATAAATCTCAAAAATCTAAAATCTCAAATCTCAAAAATCTCAAATCTCAAAAATCTCAAATCTCAAAACTCTCAAATCTCAATTTTCCTGTATTTTTACAGGGGGTGTATTTTTACAGGGGGTGTATTTTTACAGGGGGTGTATTTTTACAGGGGGTGTATTTTTACAGGGGGTATATTTTTACAGGGGGTGTATTTTTACAGGGGGTGTATTTTTACAGGGGGTGTATTTTTACAGGGGGTGTATTTTTACAGGGGGGTGTATTTTTACAGGGGGTGTATTTTTACAGGGGGTGTATTTTTACAGGGGGTGTATTTTTACAGGGGGTGTATTTTTACAGGGGGTGTATTTTTACAGGGGGTGTATTTTTACAGGGGGTGTATTTTTACAGGGGGTGTATTTTTACAAAGGGTGTATTTTTACAGGGGGTGTATATTTTTACAGGGGGTGTATATTTTTACAGGGGGTGTATATTTTTACAGGGGGTGTATATTTTTACAGGGGGTGTATATTTTTACAGGGGGTGTATTTTTACAGGGGGTGTATTTTTACAGGGGGTGTATTTTTACAGGGGGTGTATTTTTACAGGGGGTGTATTTTTACAGGGGGTGTATTTTTACAGGGGGTGTATTTTTACAGGGGGTGTATTTTTACAGGGGGTGTATTGTTACAGGGGGTGTATTTTTACAGGGGGTGTATTTTTACAGGGGGTGAATTTTTACAGGGGGTGTATTTTTACAGGGGGTGTATTTTTACAGGGGGTGTATTTTTACAGGGGGTGTATTTTTACAGGGGGTGTATTTTTACAGGGGATGTATTTTTACAGGGGGTGTATTTTTACAGGGGGTGTATTTTTACAGGGGGTGTATTTTTACAGGGGGTGTATTTTTACAGGGGGTGTATTTTTACAGGGGGTGTATTTTTACAGGGGGTGTATTTTTACAGGGGGTGTATTTTTACAGGGGGTGTATTTTTACAGGGGGTGTATTTTTACAGGGGGTGTATTTTTACAGGGGGTGTATTTTTACAGGGGGTGTATTTTTACAGGCGGTGTATTTTTACAGGGGGTGTATTTTTACAGGGGGTGTATTTTTACAATGGGTGTATTTTTACAGGGGGTGTATTTTTACAGGGGGTGTATTTTTACAGGGGGTGTATTTTTACAGGGGGTGTATTTTTACAGGGGGTGTATTTTTACAGGGGGTGTATTTTTACAGGGGGTGTATTTTTACAGGGGGTGTATTTTTACAGGGGGTGTATTTTTACAGGGGGTGTATTTTTACAGGGGGTGTATTTTTACAATGGGTGTATTTTTACAGGGGGTGTATTTTTACAGGGGGTGTATTTTTACAGGGGGTGTATTTTTACAGGGGGTGTATTTTTACAGGGGGTGTATTTTTACAGGGGGTGTATTTTTACAGGGGGTGTATTTTTACAGGGGGTGTATTTTTACAATGGGTGTATTTTTACAATGGGTGTATTTTTACAATGGGTGTATTTTTACAGGGGGTGTATTTTTACAATGGGTGTATTTTTACAGGGGGTGTATTTTTACAGGGGGTGTATTTTTACAGGGGGTGTATTTTTACAATGGGTGTATTTTTACAGGGGGTGTATTTTTACAATGGGTGTATTTTTACAATGGGTGTATTTTTACAGGGGGTGTATTTTTACAGGGGGTGTATTTGTACAATGGGTGTATTTGTACAATGGGTGTATTTGTACAATAGATGTATTTTTACAGGGGGTGTATTTTTACAGGGGGTGTATTTTTACAAAGAGTGTATTTCCAAATCTCAAAAATCTCAATTTTCCAAATCTCAAAAATCTCAATTTTCCAAATCTCAAAAATCGCAATTTTCCAAATCTCAAAAATCGCAATTTTCCAAATCTGAATTTTCCCAATCTGAATTTTCCCAATCTGAATTTTCCCAATCTGAATTTTCCCAATCTGAATATTCCCAATCTGAATATTCCCAATCTGAATATTCCCAATCTGAATATTCCCAATCTGAATATTCCCAATCTGAATTTTCCCAATCTGAATTTCAAAAATCTCAAATCTCAAAAATCTCAAATCTCAAAAATCTCAAATCTCAAAAATCTCAAATCTCAAAAATCTCAAATCTCAAAAATCTCGAATCTCAAAAATCTCGAATCTCAAAAATCTCGAATCTCAAAAATCTCGAATCTCAAAAATCTCAAATCTCAAAAATCTCAAATCTCAATCTCAAATCTCAAAAATCTCAAATCTCAAAAATCTCAAATCTCAAAAATCTCAAATCTCAAAAATCTCAAATCTCAAAAATCTCAAATCTCAAAAATCTCAAATCTCAAAAATCTCAAATCTCAAAAATCTCAAATCTCAATCTCAAATCTTAAAAATCTCAAGTCTCAAAAATCTCAAATCTCAAAAATCTCAAATCTCAAAAATCTCAAATCTCAAAAATCTCAAATCTCAAAAATCTCAAATCTCAAAAATCTCAAATCTCAAAAATCTCAAATCTCAAAAATCTCAAATCTCAAAACTCATAAATCTCAAAAATCTAAAATCTCAAATCTCAAAAATCTCAAATCTCAAAAATCTCAAATCTCAAAACTCTCAAATCTCAATTTTCCTGTATTTTTACAGGGGGTGTATTTTTACAGGGGGTGTATTTTTACAGGGGGTGTATTTTTACAGGGGGTGTATTTTTACAGGGGGTGTATTTTTACAGGGGGTATATTTTTACAGGGGGTGTATTTTTACAGGGGGTGTATTTTTACAGGGGGTGTATTTTTACAGGGGGTGTATTTTTACAGGGGGGTGTATTTTTACAGGGGGTGTATTTTTACAGGGGGTGTATTTTTACAGGGGGTGTATTTTTACAGGGGGTGTATTTTTACAGGGGGTGTATTTTTACAGGGGGTGTATTTTTACAAAGGGTGTATTTTTACAGGGGGTGTATATTTTTACAGGGGGTGTATATTTTTACAGGGGGTGTATATTTTTACAGGGGGTGTATATTTTTACAGGGGGTGTATATTTTTACAGGGGGTGTATTTTTACAGGGGGTGTATTTTTACAGGGGGTGTATTTTTACAGGGGGTGTATTTTTACAGGGGGTGTATTTTTACAGGGGGTGTATTTTTACAGGGGGTGTATTTTTACAGGGGGTGTATTTTTACAGGGGGTGTATTGTTGCAGGGGGTGTATTTTTACAGGGGGTGTATTTTTACAGGGGGTGAATTTTTACAGGGGGTGTATTTTTACAGGGGGTGTATTTTTACAGGGGGTGTATTTTTACAGGGGGTGTATTTTTACAGGGGGTGTATTTTTACAGGGGGTGTATTTTTACAGGGGGTGTATTTTTACAGGGGGTGTATTTTTACAGGGGGTGTATTTTTACAGGGGGTGTATTTTTACAGGGGGTGTATTTTTACAGGGGGTGTATTTTTACAGGGGGTGTATTTTTACAGGCGGTGTATTTTTACAGGGGGTGTATTTTTACAGGGGGTGTATTTTTACAATGGGTGTATTTTTACAGGGGGTGTATTTTTACAGGGGGTGTATTTTTACAGGGGGTGTATTTTTACAGGGGGTGTATTTTTACAGGGGGTGTATTTTTACAGGGGGTGTATTTTTACAGGGGGTGTATTTTTACAGGGGGTGTATTTTTACAGGGGGTGTATTTTTACAGGGGGTGTATTTTTACAGGGGGTGTATTTTTACAATGGGTGTATTTTTACAGGGGGTGTATTTTTACAGGGGGTGTATTTTTACAGGGGGTGTATTTTTACAGGGGGTGTATTTTTACAGGGGGTGTATTTTTACAGGGGGTGTATTTTTACAGGGGGTGTATTTTTACAATGGGTGTATTTTTACAATGGGTGTATTTTTACAATGGGTGTATTTTTACAGGGGGTGTATTTTTACAATGGGTGTATTTTTACAGGGGGTGTATTTTTACAGGGGGTGTATTTTTACAGGGGGTGTATTTTTACAATGGGTGTATTTTTACAGGGGGTGTATTTTTACAATGGGTGTATTTTTACAATGGGTGTATTTTTACAGGGGGTGTATTTTTACAGGGGGTGTATTTGTACAATGGGTGTATTTGTACAATGGGTGTATTTGTACAATAGATGTATTTTTACAGGGGGTGTATTTTTACAGGGGGTGTATTTTTACAAAGAGTGTATTTCCAAATCTCAAAAATCTCAATTTTCCAAATCTCAAAAATCTCAATTTTCCAAATCTCAAAAATCGCAATTTTCCAAATCTCAAAAATCGCAATTTTCCAAATCTGAATTTTCCCAATCTGAATTTTCCCAATCTGAATTTTCCCAATCTGAATTTTCCCAATCTGAATATTCCCAATCTGAATATTCCCAATCTGAATATTCCCAATCTGAATATTCCCAATCTGAATATTCCCAATCTGAATTTTCCCAATCTGAATTTCAAAAATCTCAAATCTCAAAAATCTCAAATCTCAAAAATCTCAAATCTCAAAAATCTCAAATCTCAAAAATCTCAAATCTCAAAAATCTCGAATCTCAAAAATCTCGAATCTCAAAAATCTCGAATCTCAAAAATCTCGAATCTCAAAAATCTCAAATCTCAAAAATCTCAAATCTCAATCTCAAATCTCAAAAATCTCAAATCTCAAAAATCTCAAATCTCAAAAATCTCAAATCTCAAAAATCTCAAATCTCAAAAATCTCAAATCTCAAAAATCTCAAATCTCAAAAATCTCAAATCTCAAAAATCTCAAATCTCAAAAATCTCAAATCTCAAAAATCTCAAATCTCAAAAATCTCAAATCTCAAAAATCTCAAATCTCAAAAATCTCAAATCTCAAAAATCTCAAAAATCTCAAATCTCAAAACTCATAAATCTCAAAAATCTAAAATCTCAAATCTCAAAAATCTCAAATCTCAAAAATCTCAAATCTCAAAACTCTCAAATCTCAATTTTCCTGTATTTTTACAGGGGGTGTTTTTTTTACAGGGGGTGTATTTTTACAGGGGGTGTATTTTTACAGGGGGTGTATTTTTACAGGGGGTATATTTTTACAGGGGGTGTATTTTTACAGGGGGGTGTATTTTTACAGGGGGTGTATTTTTACAGGGGGTGTATTTTTACAGGGGTGTATTTTTACAGGGGGTGTATTTTTACAGGGGGTGTATTTTTACAGGGGGTGTATTTTTACAGGGGGTGTATTTTTACAAAGGGTGTATTTTTACAGGGGGTGTATATTTTTACAGGGGGTGTATATTTTTACAGGGGGTGTATATTTTTACAGGGGTGTATATTTTTACAGGGGGTGTATTTTTACAGGGGGTGTATTTTTACAGGGGGTGTATTTTTACAGGGGGTGTATATTTACAGGGGGTGTATTTTTACAGGGGGTGTATTTTTACAGGGGGTGTATTTTTACAGGGGGTGTATTTTTACAGGGGGTGTATTTTTACAGGGGGTGTATTTTTACAGGGGGTGAATTTTTAAAGGGGGTGTATTTTTACAGGGGGTGTATTTTTACAGGGGGTGTATTTTTACAGGGGTTGTATTTTTACAGGGGGTGTATTTTTACAGGGGGTGTATTTTTACAGGGGGTGTATTTTTACAGGGGGTGTATTTTTACAGGGGGTGTATTTTTACAGGGGGTGTATTTTTACAGGGGGTGTATTTTTACAGGGGGTGTATTTTTACAGGGGGTGTATTTTTACAGGGGGTGTATTTTTACAGGGGGTGTATTTTTACAGGGGGTGTATTTTTACAGGGGGTGTATTTTTACAGGGGGGTGTATTTTTACAAGGGGTGTATTTTTACAGGGGGTGTATTTTTACAAGGGGTGAATTTTTACCCCCTTTAAAAATACACCCCAGTAAAAATACACCCCAGTAAAAATACACCCCCTGTAAAAATACACCCCCTGTAAAAATACACCCCCAGTAAAAATACACCCCCTGTAAAAATACACCCCCTGTAAAAATACACCCCCTGTAAAAATACACCCCCTGTAAAAATACACCCCCTGTAAAAATACACCCCCTGTAAAAATACACCCCCTGTAAAAATACACCCCCTGTAAAAATACACCCCCTGTAAAAATACACCCCCTGTAAAAATACACCCCCTTTAAAAATACACCCCCTTTAAAAATACATCCCCTGTAAAAATACACCCCCTATAAAAATACACCCCCTGTAAAAATATACACCCCCTGTAAAAATACACGCCCTGTAAAAATACACCCTTTGTAAAAATACACCCCCTGTAAAAATACACCCTTTGTAAAAATACACCCCCTGTAAAAATACACCCCCTTTAAAAATACACCCCCTTTAAAAATACACCCCCAGTAAAAATACACCCCAGTAAAAATACACCCCAGTAAAAATACACCCCCTGTAAAAATACACCCCCTGTAAAAATACACTCCCTGTAAAAATACACCCCCTGTAAAAATACACCCTCTGTAAAAATACACCCCCTGTAAAAATACACCCCTTGTAAAAATACACCCCCTGTAAAAATACACCCCCTGTAAAAATACACCCCCTGTAAAAATAAACCCCTTGTAAAATACACCCCCTGTAAAAATATACCCCCTGTAAAAATACACCCCCTGTAAAAATGCACCCCCTGTAAAAATGCACCCCCTTGTAAAAATACACCAGCTGTAAAAATACGCCCCCTGTAAAAATACGCCCCCTGTAAAAATACGCCCCCTGTAAAAATACACCCCCTGTAAAAATACACCCCCTGTAAAAATACACCCCCTGTAAAAATACACCCCCTGTAAAAATACACCCCCTGTAAAAATACACCCCCTGTAAAAATACACCCCCTGTAAAAATACACCCCCTGTAAAAATACACCCCCTGTAAAAATACACCCCCTGTAAAAATACACCCCCTGTAAAAATACACCCCCTGTAAAAATACACCCCCTGTAAAAATACACCCCCTGTAAAAATACACCCCCTTTAAAAATACACCCCCTTTAAAAATACACCCCCTTTAAAAATACATCCCCTTTAAAAATACATCCCCTGTAAAAATACACCCCCTATAAAAATACACCCCCTGTAAAAATATACACCCCCTGTAAAAATATACACCCCCTGTAAAAATATACACCCCCTGTAAAAATACACGCCCTGTAAAAATACACCCTTTGTAAAAATACACCCCCTTTAAAAATACACCCTTTGTAAAAATACACCCCCTGTAAAAATACACCCCCTTTAAAAATACACCCCCTTTAAAAATAAACCCCCAGTAAAAATACACCCCAGTAAAAATACACCCCAGTAAAAATACACCCCCTGTAAAAATACACCCCCTGTAAAAATACACTCCCTGTAAAAATACACCCCCTGTAAAAATACACCCTCTGTAAAAATACACCCCCTGTAAAAATACACCCCTTGTAAAAATACACCCCCTGTAAAAATACACCCCCTGTAAAAATACACC
Organism: Odiellus spinosus; assembly: GCA_963920705.1. Classification (NCBI taxonomy): domain Eukaryota; kingdom Metazoa; phylum Arthropoda; class Arachnida; order Opiliones; family Phalangiidae; genus Odiellus; species Odiellus spinosus. Next base: position 18,201,141 of record OY987233.1, on the reverse strand, counting down.
CCCTGTAAAAATAAACCCCTTGTAAAATACACCCCCTGTAAAAATATACCCCCTGTAAAAATACACCCCCTGTAAAAATGCACCCCCTGTAAAAATGCACCCCCTTGTAAAAATACACCAGCTGTAAAAATACGCCCCCTGTAAAAATACACCCCCTGTAAAAATACACCCCTGTAAAAATACACCCCCTGTAAAAATACACCCCTTGTAAAAATACACCCCCTGTAAAAATACACCCCCTGTAAAAATACACCCCCTGTAAAAATACACCCCCTGTAAAAATACACCCCCTGTAAAAACACACCCCCTGTAAAAATACACCCCCTGTAAAAATACACCCCCTGTAAAAATACACCCCCTGTAAAAATACACCCCCTGTAAAAATACACCCCCTGTAAAATACACCCCCTGTAAAAATACACCCCCTATAAAAAATACACCCCCTGTAAAAATACAGGAAAATTGAGACTTGGAAAATTGAGATTTGAGATTTTTGAGATTTTTGAGATTTTTGAGATTTGAGATTTTTGAGATTTGAGATTTTTGAGATTTGAGATTTTTGAGATTTGAGATTTTTGAGATTTGAGATTTTTGAGATTTGAGATTTTTGAGATTTGAGATTTTTGAGATTTGAGGTTTTTGAGATTTGAGGTTTTTGAGATATGAGGTTTTTGAGATTTGAGGTTTTTGAGATTTGAGGTTTTTGAGATTTGAGGTTTTTGAGATTTGAGGTTTTTGAGATTTGAGGTTTTTGAGATTTGAGATTTTTGAGATTTGAGATTTTTGAGATTTGAGATTTTTGAGATTTGAGATTTTTGAGATTTGAGATTTTTGAGATTCAGATTGGGAAAATTCAGATTGGGAAAATTCAGATTGGGAAAAAAAATACACCCCCTGTAAAAATACACCCCCTGTAAAAATACACCCCCTGTAAAAATACACCCCCTGTAAAAATACACCCCTGTAAAAATACACCCCCTGTAAAAATACACCCCCTGTAAAAATACACCCCCTGTAAAAATACACCCCCTGTAAAAATACACCCCCTGTAAAAATACACCCCCTGTAAAAATACACCCCCTGTAAAAATACACCCCCTGTAAAAATACACCCCCTGTAAAAATACACCCCCTGTAAAAATACACCCCCTGTAAAAATACACCCCCTGTAAAAATACACCCCCTGTAAAAATACACCCCCTGTAAAAATACACCCCCTGTAAAAATACACCCCCTGTAAAAATACACCCCCTGTAAAAATACACCCCCTGTAAAAATACACCCCCTGTAAAAATACACCCCCTGTAAAAATACACCCCCTGTAAAAATACACCCCCTGTAAAAATACACCCCCTGTAGAAATACACCCCCTGTAGAAATACACCCCCTGTAAAAATACACCCCCTGTAGAAATACACCCCCTGTAAAAATACACCCCCTGTAAAAATACACCCCCTGTAAAAATACACCCCCTGTAAAAATACACCCCCTGTAAAAATACACCCCCTGTAAAAATACACCCCCTGTAAAAATACACCCCCTGTAAAAATACACCCCTTGTAAAAATACACCCCCTGAAAAATACACCCCCAGTAAAAATACACCCCCAGTGAAAATACACCCCCAGTAAAAATACACCCCCTGTAAAAATACACCCCCTGTAAAAATACACCCCCTGTAAAAATACACCCCCTGTAAAAATACACCCCCTGTAAAAATACACCCCCTGTAAAAATACACCCCCTGTAAAAATACACCCCCTGTAAAAATACACCCCCTGTAAAAATACACCCCCTTGTAAAAATACACCCCCTTGTAAAAATACACCCCCTTGTAAAAATACACCCCCTGTAAAATACACCCCCTGTAAAAATACACCCCCTGTAAAAATACACCCCCTTGTAAAAATACACCGCCTGTAAAAATACACCCCCTGTAAAAATACACCCCCTGTAAAAATACACCCCTTGTAAAAATACACCCCTTGTAAAAATACACCCCTTGTAAAAATACACCCCCTGTAAAAATACACCCCCTGTAAAAATACACCCCCTGTAAAAATACACCCCCTGTAAAAATACACCCCCTGTAAAAATACACCCCCTGTAAAAATACACCCCCTGTAAAAATACACCCCCTGTAAAAATACACCCCCTGTAAAAATACACCCCCTGTAAAAATACACCCCGTAAAAATACACCCCCTGTAAAATTACACCCCCTGTAAAAATACACCCCCTGTAAAAATACACCCCCTGTAAAAATACACCCCCTGTAAAAATACACCCCCTGTAAAAATACACCCCCTGTAAAAATACACCCCCTGTAAAAATACACCCCCTGTAAAAATACACCCCCTGTAAAAATACACCCCCTGTAAAATTACACCCCCTGTAAAAATACACCCCCCTGTAAAAATACACCCCCCTGTAAAAATACACCCCCTGTAAAAATACACCCCCTGTAAAAATACACCCCTTGTAAAAATACACCCCCTGTAAAAATACACCCCCTGTAAAAATACACCCACTGTAAAAATACACCCCCTGTAAAAATACAGGAAAATTGAGACTTGGAAAATTGAGATTTGAGAGATTTGAGATTCAGATTGGGAAAATTCAGATTTGGAAAATAGATTTTTGCGATTTGGAAAATTGAGATTTTTGAGATTTGAAAAATTGAGATTTTTGAGTTTTGGAAAATTGAGATTTTTGAGATTTGGAAAATTGAGATTTTTGAGATTTGGAAAATTGAGATTTTTGAGATTTGGAAAATTGATATTTTTGAGATTTGGAAAATTGAGATTTTTGAGATTTGGAAAATTGAGATTTTTGAGATTTGGAAAATTGAGATTTTTGAGATTTGGAAAATTGAGATTTTTGAGATTTGGAAAATTGAGATTTTTGAGATTTGGAAAATTGAGATTTTTGAGATTTGGAAAATTGAGATTTTTGAGATTTGGAAAATTGAGATTTTTGAGATTTGGAAAATTGAGATTTTTGAGATTTGGAAAATTGAGATTTTTGAGATTTGGAAAATTGAGATTTTTGAGATTTGGAAAATTGAGATTTTTGAGATTTTTCTAGATTTTTTTTCTTGAGAAAATTGACCCCTTGAAAAGATAAACCCCTTGAAAAAAAGGTGCCTTGAAAAAATAGACCCCTTGAAAAAAAATTGGCCCCTTGAAAAAATAGACCACTTGAATAAATAGACCACTTGAAGAAATAGACCACTTGAAGCTTGAAGAAATAGATGTCTTGAAAAAATTAGACCCCTTGAAAAAAATAGACCTCTTGAAAAAATACACCCCTTGAAAAAAAAGATGCCTTGAAAAAATAGACCACTTGAAGAAATAGATCTTGAAAAAATAGACCCCTTGAAAAAAAGACCCCTTGAAAAAAATAGACCTCTTGAAAAAAATACACCCCTTGAAAAAAAAGATGCCTTGAAAAAATAGACCCCTTGAAAAAAAGACCCCTTGAAAAAAATAGACCTCTTGAAAAAACACACCCCTTGAAAAAACACACCCCTTGAAAAAATTTACTTGAAAAAATTAACTACTTGAAAAAATTAACTACTTGAAAAAATTTACTTGAAAAAATTTACTTGAAAAAATTAACTACTTGAAATAATAGATCCCTTGAAATAATAGATCCCTTGAGAAATAGACCCCTTGAAAAAATAGACCCCTTGAAAAAATAGACCCCTTGAAAAAATAGACCCCTTGAAAAAATAGATCCCTTGAAAAAATAGATCCCTTGAAAAAATACACCCCTTGAAAAAATTTACCCTTTGAAAAATAGACCCCTTGAAAAAAATTTATCCCTTGAAAAAAAAAGACCGCTTGAAAAAATAGACCCTTAGAAAAAATAGACCCTTGGAAAAAATAGGCCCCTAGAATAAATAGACCCCTTTAAAAAATAGACCCCTTGAAAAAAATAGACCCCTTGAAAAAAATAGACCCCTTGAAAAAAATAGACCCCTTGAAAAAAATAGACCCCTTGAAAAAAATAGACCCCTTGAGAAAGGACCCCTTTGAAAAAAATGGACCCCTTGAAAAAAATAGACCCCTTGAAAAAATTTACCCTTTGAAAAAATAGACCCCTTAAAAAAAATTGATCCCTTGAAAAAAATTGATCCCTTGAAAAAAATTGATCCCTTGAAAAATAGACCCCTTGAAAAAAAGACCCCTTGAAAAAAATTGATCCCTTGAAAAAAATTGATAGCTTGAAAAAAATTGATCCCTTGAAAAATAGACCCCTTGAAAAAAATAGATCCCTTGAAAAAAATAGATCCCTTGAAAAAATTTGATCCCTTGAAAAAATTTGACCCCTTGAAAAAATTTGACCCCTTGAAAAAAATTGATCCCTTGAAAAAAATAGATCCCTTGAGAAAATTTGATCCCTTGAAAAAATTTGATCCCTTGAAAAAATTTGACCCCTTGAAAAAATTTGACCCCTTGAAAAAATTTGACCCCTTGAAAAAATTTGACCCCTTGAAAAAATTTGACCCCTTGAAAAAATTTGACCCCTTGAAAAAATTTGACCCCTTGAAAAAATTTGACCCCTTGAAAAAACATTTAAAAAAAAACCAATTTAAGCGGAACCCCTTGAAAGAGGAAGCCCTTGATAGCGGAACCTCTCTTGAAAGCGGAACCTCTCTTGAAAGCGGAACCTCTCTTGAAAGCGGAACCTCTCTTGAAAGCGGAACCTCTCTTGAAAGCGGAACCTCTCTTGAAAGCGGAACCTCTCTTGAAAGCGGAACCTCTCTTGAAAGCGGAACCTCTCTTGAAAGCGGAACCTCTCTTGAAAGCGGAACCGCTCTTGAAAGCGGAGCCTCTCTTGAAAGCGGAACCTCTCGAAAACGGTACCTCTCAAAAGCGGAACCTCTCAAAAGCGGAACCTCTTGAAATAGATGGTATCTTGGAAACAATTTTTTGTTACATTAAGATGCTATGCTATAATAAATAAGACTTGATTTAATTCACATTTAATTTTTCATAAAAATCACACTTAAATTGATTTCTCTGTTAATAATTTTCTATCTTATATACAAAATTTATTGATTTCCCTTTCTATAAAGCTTAATTCAAGTTAATTGATATGTGCTCTAAAACTTGTTTTTACTGAAAACAATTTAATATTGCAAAAGCTTTTAGAATTTGGAAAAATAAAAATAATAAATCAAATTAAATTTATAAATCTGCACCGGAAAATATAAGATTAAGAGATATACATATATTAATAAATTATAAATAATATTAAGTATTATAAAAATCGAATTTTTTTAGGGTGCTCAAAGGTATTAATCACCGCAGAAAGTTTACACTCTCCACATTGCAATACCGCAAATATTTACAATATTTTTAAACGTTATAATGAAAAATTAAAGTTACGGGTTTTAGAAATTTTAATTTATGGTAACGGAAACTTTGAGTCGTTGGCCAAAATATGACGCTTAATTTAAATTTTATTTCTTATAAAAGTTTAACATGGAAGTTATTTAAAATTTTTGGCTTTTTCGTAAAACGGATATATAGCGTTAGTACAGCTTCATGATAAATTTCTCATGAAAATATGACTAGCTAAGCGAAACTTTACAAAAAGCATAAACTACTGTTGAAAATATGATTTTTTTTTGTAACTAAAGGAAAAATTGAAACTACGGGTCTAATTAGGGGAAATTGAAACTACGGGTCTAATTAGGGGAAATTGAAACTACGGGTCTAATTAGGGGAAATTGAAACTACGGGTCTAATTAGGGGAAATTGAAACTACAGGTCTAATTAGGGGAAATTGAAACTACGGGGTCTAATTGAAACTATGGGTCTAGTTGAAACTACGGGTCTAAATTAGAGAAAATTGAAATTACGGGTCTAAATTAGAGAAAATTGAAATTACGGGTCTAAATTAGAGAAAATTGAAATTACGGGTCTAAATTAGAGAAAATTGAAATTACGGGTCTAAATTAGAGAAAATTGAAATTACGGGTCTAAATTAGAGAAAATTGAAATTACGGGTCTAAATTAGAGAAAATTGAAATTACGGGTCTAAATTAGAGAAAATAAAAACTAATACCTTCTTCAGAAGAGGCATAATTAACCGATGTTTAATCAGATTTAACCGAGATTTATTAAACGGAGAAGCCTATGTAAACCTTGGTTAAATTTGATTAAACCGGCTAATTACTCCTTGTCTGCAGACGGAAAATTTCTGTTAAAATGTGAAATTAAACAAGCCGAATTGAAGCTTTTATCCTAGGCGAACTTTTAAATTTGTAGAAACGCTATATTTCCATTTTAATTTGGGCTGAAATCTTCAGTTCAATTATATTACACGATTTACAGTCTTGTATATACTAAACTAAACAAAGTTAAAAACTCGCAAAAACATTACCTCAACTCTGGGTTTAATTAAATATTAATTATTAATTCTATATAAAATCTATACAAAATTTTTTTTCTTTGATATCTTAAAAGTTAAGGAATACTAATTTAGGGAGATTCAATAATTTAGCACCGACAAATCATATGACTCATTTCATAGGGTTTTACTGGCAAGGAGAATTAACGATGGAGTTTCTTAGTTTTTATCGGGTGACAAGGCTTACTAACTATAATAAACTAAGCATAGACGTGATTACGAAGACGGGGATCATATTATTTTCGTAAGAAGTGTTCAAATTAAATTAAATTTAAAAACATTGAAACTCACCAAAGTTTTCGCGTATGTTAATTAACAATTAAATAACAATATCCACTTTATCAGAAATAGATGAACCGAAATTATCAACGAGCTATTCCTCTAACGCCACAGGCAAGTTCTCCGTTTCCCCTCTCTTAGACGACAGTTGTAGCCCCCTCCCCCGCGGAATTTCGCCTAGCCGAGAAACGTTGAATGCGCCACCTGGCTTGGTTTGCAGCCGTCGCTACGTGGGGCGATCAGTTTCCCAAGATCCTCCTCGGTATTTCATTGAGGCCGAGGAAGCCCATTCCCCAGTGCTTACCCTCCCCATTCACTCCAAATAAAATGCATTTCCCAATCTAAGCTCTCGTTGATAATTTCGGTTCATCTATTTCTGACTTTATTAACTGTAAATTAATGAAAACGTTCAACAAGTTTTAATGTTTTAAAGCTCCAAATCATTCCTCGCATTCATAAGCCCCTTTAAACATTTACAAATTTCACTAAACACGTGGAGAATCCGTTAATTTAATCAGGGTAATTAGAGTAGTGAGGAGGATAGATCGAGGTTTTATCCCTTGGTTCTCTGGTATTCTAAAACCAATCCCAAAACAATAAACTCATGTTCAGCCATCTAGCGGCAGGGCATAAATAATAATAAAAAAGATTAATTATTCAAATATTAAGGGTGGTTCAGATCAAAAACTCAAAAGCTTCTATGGAGGGATAAAATTAACACGCGTGCGTTTGGCGCCAATTCATTTTCGTCAACATTGAGCGCGAGACTTTTTAAAAAAATGAATTAGATTCGAACTCGTTCAATATTAATTTTATTCTTCCATAGCTATCGAGTTTTTTGATCTGAACCATCCTGTATTTGGTGGATTTCTAGTTTAGTTCTCATAATATTATCAAGAATAGATTTAACACAAGAATATGGAAGAGCTATACCTTTGCATGCGCGCTAGTCACAATCGGACAGAGCCTATGGGGGTCACGTGCACAGGAAGCAGTTAACGGTTTTGTACGATAAGTGCGGGGGGGGGGAATATCAGGCTGCGGGGATGGAGGCGCTGGCGGCAGAGCTCGCTGGCTGTCGCGGACCTCGAAAGCTCGTGATAGGATGAAAATCATAATGCATATTACGTCAAATCTAGCAAGCTCCTCCCGCTTGTGACTAGCGTCATACTGGAGGTATAGCGTACGTTTCCATATTATTGTATTAAATATATTCTTGATATTATTAAATATGTTTTATTCCTATCAGGCGCTAGATGGCGCTTCTTAAAATGCCAGAATGAAAGCCTTATCTCCATCATTAACTCTCGTTTCAGAGAAAATTTTAACCCATTATTTGTACAAGGGTTAAATGTTAGGCTTAGGGTAAACAAGTACAATATTGAATATATATATATTTCTTTTTAAAAAGAAGTTAATATTTTAAGTATTTACACATTAAGGAAAACTTAGTTCCTCAAGATTAGATAAATCAAAATTCATTATAGTCAAATTAAAATTAGGTTATTTAACTTATTTAATTTTACACCTTATTGAGTTTTTCAGATACTTAAGTTCTGACTGGTCAAGAAGTGTACGTATCTGATTGGTCAAAAGATTAGATAAGCTACGATTGGTTAAAATAATTAAACTTTATTGGTTGGAGAAATAACATAGAGCTAATTTATGATTGGTAAAGTTAATATATCATTGGTTGAAAATCGAGAAGTTAGTGATTTAACAAGGGTGGAAAAATGTAAAGTTACTAATTTATGATTCATGGAAAAATAAGGCTAGTAATTTATAATTGGTGGAATAATGTAAATAAGATTGTAATTTATTATTGGTGGAATAAAGTAAAGCTAGTAAGTTATGATTGATGGAAAACAGTTGACAGATTCATGATTGGTTCAAAAATGAACTAATTTACGATTTTTTATAGATCAAAATTAATTTACAATTGGTTAAAAATCAAAACTAATTTACGGTTGGTTCAAAAATTAAACTAGCATTTTTTCTAAAGAAAATCTAACTTCTGATTGGTTGAAAAGAACAAATCTAGGTTCTGATTGGTTGAAGATAACATATCTAGGTTCTGGTTGGGTGAAAAGAACAAACCTAAGTTCTGATTGGTTGAAAAGGCTAAATCAAGGTTTTTATTGGCTGAAAAGAACAAACCTAAATTCTGATTGATTGAAAAGGGTAAATCAAGGTTCTGATTGGCTGAAAAAAAAACAGAAAAAAACGAATGTAGGTTCTGATTGATAGGTTGACAAGAACAAATCAAGGATCTTATTGGTTGAAAAAGGTAAATCAAGGTTCTGATTGGTTAAAAGAAAAAACATGGTTGCAAAGTGGTTAAATAAAGTTTGAACTAAGTTTCAATAGGATGAAATTAAGATCTATTTTGTTTGGTTGAAAAATGTAAATAAATTTAATTGTTCATTTCAGTAATTAAGTTTATGAATTATATTTTGGTTTCTAATCCAGAGGAACTCTACGAAAATAAATTTGCTATTCAGAAAACTTTTTAAAATTACTTAAAAATTAAACTGGGAGGCAAAAAAAAACGTTTTGATAGTAAAAATATAAAAAATTGCGAGTCAATCGCCTTACTTGAGAAATATCAGGTCGTGATTTTTCAATAAAAACTCTGTAAAGTGATTTATGTGCATTATCGATGACAGAGACGCCTGTTGTTGTCGAGACCATAACAAATTTGGACCAAAAACTATCGCCAAATTGGACGCCGTCATCTTATTTAAATCTGAGCGGTCTTCAACCTAAATCAAATTATAAATTTTGTTTTATATAATTATTGGAGAAAAATAATCCATCTCTTTATATCCCATTAAAGTACCTAAGCCTTGGCTTGGCAGAGGAAACAGTAATGAAAAAATTAAGATTAAGGGTAGAATTCTGTACAATAAGTGTTCGTCTGCTAAAACTAGGCCTGAAATAGGCTTAATTGTCTCACTGGATATATAGAAATGCTAAATATTTAGGGCAATTTCATTATAATCAGCGTTTGTCTGGGAAAACTAGACCTGAAATAGGCTTAATTCTAATAAAAAGGTATAGATTTAAGGCAAACTTATTTATAATGAAAATTCGTCTGCAAATGTAGGCCTGAAATAGGCTTAATTCAACTGAATATAAAGAAATGGTAAAGAAAGATTTAGGGTAGTTTCAGTATAGTCAGTCTGCTAAAACTAGGCCCAAAATAGGCTTAATTCTAACTGAATATAAAGATTTCAGACGATTTCTGTATATTCAGAGTTCCTTTGCTAAAACTACGCCTAAATCTAACTGGACATAATGTAATAGGATGCAAAAGTTAAAGTTTTAGGCTTGAAAATTTAAATTAAATTGTAAAATAAAAATTTAATAAACTTACTTTTACTAAAAACTTAATGACGTATTTTAAAAGTTCGTAATTCTCTTCGGGTAATTTCCCCAAAATTAATGACTTGACAACTGGAAGCTTGTCAACGCTATCCAACTCTAGAAAATAATTATGAAATAAAATTTGATTATTTTTTGTATATCAAAAATTCTTCGAAGAAATTAATCGAGTTTGTTCGAACTTTAAAAATTAAACAAACTAACCTTGAAACTTGAAGACATCGTCATAGAGGTCAAACGTTAGGACCGGTTCATCAAGTTCTCGTAGAAACGTTTTTAAAATCACAGCCGGTAAATGAATGTTATCGTACGCTTCAAAATCAATAGGTTTTCCTTCATCGAACAATTTTTGAACTTCTTTAACGGTTTTAGCGTTCGCAGACCGTCGGAATATTCCTTCCGTTTCTAAAGCTACAGGATATAAATGATTGAAATTATTCTTATTACAATTTTATAGCTAACTCAAAACTTACCATTATCATTATCGAGATAATCTATGCATTGCTTTACAACTCTAGGAACCGCGGCTCCATTATTGTGCTCTTTAATACTAAGGAAGGAAAAAAATATTTAAACTTTCAAAGATAAGAAATTAAGTTAAATTAGTTGTTTAATAACAGTGGTCTGCAGTTGTTTGTAATGTTATGAGAACTCGATTGAGCTTTGAGCCGAGTGCATGACTCAAAGCTTGATAAACGATATTTCAAAAGCTCATTAAGGTTTCAAGTTCAAGCCAAAAGCTCGAGCCCACAGCTGAGCAATGTACCTCAAAAAATTGCTAAATTTATGATTAAATTTATTATTTGATGCTCCAAAAATCTCACCAAACATTTTGAGGGTCAAAACAAAATCTTTTAAGCACGAGAAGGGCTTGAACAAAAAAATAACTAACATTAGCTGCTTGAAAGCTCAATAAGAAATTCCGAGCTCAGATTGAAGCTAAATAAGGGCTCGAAAACAAAATTTAAATATGCCTAAATGCTCGAAGCTAGATAAGAAACTCCGAGCTTGGATTGAAGCTCAATAAAGGCTCGAAAACAAATTTAAATACGCCTAAATGCTCGAAGCTAGATAAGAAACTCAGACGCTTGCCTCAAAGCTCTATAAGGAATATTTCAAAGAAACCTAAAAATCAAGGTTCAGACACCTTATTTAATAATAAAATTAAACTTACAACGCCAAAGATACTCGAAATTGTTGCGTATCGAGTGGTTGGGAACCTTGAATAGACCCCATACTCGGAGAAGGGGTTAGCCAAGTTCCTTTAGCGGCGAGTTGTAATTTCATATCATGCCTTTTATTCATAAAAGATTTAAATTAACCAAATGTAATTTAATAGAACAATTAAAAAAAAACTGTACGTACTGAATTACAACGTCTGGAATGGCCAATTGGTCAAAATGCAAATGTTGTTTAAGCTCTGGTAAGTAATTAACGTACATAACTTTTTTCCCAAATTTGACGCTAAAGATTAAATTAAATTTATGAAAAACATGTTTTTAACAATTTTAAAATTATAATTAAATTTTACCTAATTGCGGGTTTAAATATTTTCCATACTATTCTTATAAAATTGGTGGGATGGACTAGATAGAGAGCTTTTAAATTTTTCTTATATCTAAATTTTAAAACAAAAATTTAAAATTTTTAAATTTAAAGGGTTAGTGACACGATTTAAATTTTAGAATTTTAAAGGGTTAGTTACGTTTTTTAGTTTAAATCGAGTCACTATATATAAAAATTTAAGGTTATGTACAAAATAAAACGTACTTTCTATCAAACGCTTTATAGGTTTGCCATAGCCAACTCAATGAAGGTTTATTTTTACTATTTAGTCCATAATGGAAATAAACTAGCGAATAATCGCTTTCGACAAATTGATTGAGCGTGTGCATCAAATACCTTCAGGGTCAGAAAAAGATTGAAAATAAACTCACCAATAATGTAGATTGATCTTATTTTAACCCAAAAAAGTTGAAAAAAAACCTTAAAAATCTTTGGTGATTTAATTCCTTATTCGAAGGAAGTCGACAGGCTGAGATAACGATAACTTTACGACCAACGGCATCATCTCCCGCAATTTCTACAATGCCGTATTTGGCGATATCTTCAAAATCGTCTAAATTGAGTTCATCATCGGTACAATGATCATACTGATCCCCGAGAACTTCTTCAAAGTTTTCATCCATTATTCCATCCGACATCGGAGACTCCAAATAATTTTCTTCTATTTCTTCTTCTTTCTCCAGACATATTTCTTTTAATTATATTTAAAAATAATCTTTATTAGATACGCTATCATGAATATTTTTACGCTAAGCTAAGCTTCGTTTCTGACAATTTTTAGGCATAATTAATGGGATAGTAGAGCATGATTTTGGGTAACGTTTATGAAGTATAGAGATCAACTTGATGACGTTATAGTACTGTCACACGAAAATAGTGCTTGTAGGATCAGATTCCTCGTAAAAAATTGATTTCAGATTATAATTTGTGGGTAATTGATTACCACATTAATTAAAATTACTTCAAAAATCGTAACTAATTTCTTTAGATCTTTAATTGCAGTTTATTTCTACGGGAAAGTAGCGAACATTTTAAGGGTGAATTTTATCAATTAAATTTTAACCAGATCATACAAGGTACTATCCCAGTAATTAATAATTTAATCAAATTTTAGTGTGGTAAAAACTTATCTCACCAAAAGTTGGCAGATAATTTTTGAATTTATTAGTTGGTTTAAAAAATTTCAAGTTATTAGTCATGCCTCTCGCACGATACAAAACACAGACATTTTTAAGTTTATATTAGCAATGAGTCCAAACCCGATATCAAAATTCTGATATTGAAATTTTACTGATATTCTACGATTGATATCGGCGTGAAAATAATAATTAATCGCGCTAAATATAGTAAAAACTTGATATAATGAAATTCTGGGGGGAGAACACATTTTCTTAGAGTTGTTAGACCTAAAATTTTTCGTTAATTTGCTTAAAAATGTAACTGGATACAATGAAAAAGTCAATATTAAGATTAATTTCGTTCTAACCAGAGTCTTTCCGCTAAAACTAGAAGTATATGTAACTGAATATAACTATATGGGAGTGAAAATGTTACATTATAAGGAAATTCTATGGGGAAAGACCCCATTTCCCTGCTAGGCCTTGGCTTTATCAATATCGGATAACCCTTGCCTTGATATCGGTATCGGATAAAGTATGACATTTGGCATACAATAGTACCTAAGATGCCAACTAAAATTTTAGTTCAACGGGCTAAAATATTAAATAAAACTCCATAAAATTAAAATTAAAATCATTTATATTCTCAATGACATTAGGAACTTCAACATGAATTTGACCTTGCATTTAGATTTAACGTATAAGTCTCAAATAAATATATGCTTCTAAGTACTGCAATCTTTTAAATGATACCAATTACACTAAAAATCACACCATAATTGTGATTTTTCAAAAACCTTTCAGTAAAATAAAGTTCGCATCATTTCAAAAATAACAATTTAATAAATTTGTGTAAGACTTATTCTTTAAAAACGCATGTTTCTCAGTTTAAAATGAAAGTAGATAACAAATACGTAGCATGCGATATTGGGTTGCGCATAGCCAAAGCAAAAACGGGATAAATTAGATATAAAATCGATGAAGAAAGAAAATAAAAAACGCCAAGGTGCTACAGCGAGTGTAATGGGATTTGTTTTTTTAACGCTGGTCTTACCTTCGTGAAATGAAAAGTGCTGTACTGCGAAGTGAGAAAAAGTAAAACCTTCTTTAAATTGCATAATCGTGTTCGAACAAATTCAATGATAAATTAACCATTATAATAATATCTTAACGAAAGTTAATTGCATTTAAGCTTAAGGAACCGCCACCTTAGGTTAATTAAAAAGATATTCCCATAAAGCGAACCAAATAAAATAAAACAAGGTACATTAATAGCTATTTAAAAGATTAGGATTAATTTATTTTCAAACCTTGTAGGTTTTCCTCTGCTTTGACAGCCATCTCGCCCATTACATTTAACACTTATACTTTTCTAATATGATAAAAAGACTTAGTCTAATAGATCCCCGGAACTTTAAGAAGCCATATAACTTTATGTAGGAATAATAGATAACGTAATTCTCCTGTATTATAAAATTATACTCAAGAACTGAATCTCACCAGCAGTTGCCGCTTGGACTAGCTCAGTATCGTCAAATTCAAGTGCTGGTTCATAATCGCAGTCGTGGTTATCCGGTACGCTATCGCTAGCTTCAGATTTTGTTGACTCGCCTAGAAACGTAATAAATGTGTCTTAATCAGGAATATGGGTAGGTGTATAACAATGAGGAGAAGAGAAAAAAATGAAAATAATGCTCAAGATCAAAGTCTAAAAACTTAAGATTAGAAGGTGTAAGTGATACCGCTATACTTAAAACTAAGTAGTTCGCGAAAGTGTTCCTTTGAAGATGGAGTCTATCTTTTTGCGAGTTTGAAATTAGCCTTATTTTGAATGAAACTTCAGGCATGAATTTACCATAAATGATTCTGTCACTGCATAAACGATGCACGTATGTACCATTGGCCTAGTCTTTTTGTCTCGCTTAAATTCAACTCTTACATAAGACAATCTATCGATAGTTTTATATATAAGTATAATCAGATCGCTCTTTAGAATTTTAAAAAGCTATTCACAAAACAAGCTCCAGGGTATAAATTATTCAAGCATGAAGCCCCAACTCTTTGTGTATACATTTTTGACAGCTAGTACTTCAGAAGTAATATACCTGCTTAATAATGTTGTTAGGCTGAAGTTAAATGGCTATAAAATAGCACATAGTTTAGGTTTAAAGCGTAGGGTTATTAATAAAGTGTATGACATAAATTTGGTTTAAGTTTTGTAATTTTTTTCAACGAAATCGAAAAAATAAAGCCAAGGCTTAACTTACCTGAAAATCTCCTTTCCATTCTGGGTCCATTTCTTTCGTTTTGCGCGTTATCCATTGGGTTTAAAAGCTTATACGATAAAAACTACGTAACATAATGATTAAATTAAAGCCAGTGTACTTTATTAGCATCCTTCCTTCGATTTCCTGCGGTTAAAATCGAGAAAATGTTCGCCAACACAGCAATGAGATTTCCCAACTTCCTCAATGAAATCGGTCTGTCTCCATTTCGGTGACGTCACTCTTAATTTCCGGTTAGTGACAACCGCTAAAATTCAAATGTACTATTGTGCCGGAAGTTTGAGTAACAAAAATTTTAATATTGACTTACTGAATCCAAATACTTTTTGCTTTATCTTAATTTTGAAACAATTCGTAAGAATTGCTTCGCTAATTAGTTGATTATTTGCCAGTTCAGTGAACCACAACGTTAAATTTTGCTTTGGTTCTCTGCATGGACAGCCTTTGAATGATCCTCGGTTGACCGCACTCGTGTGCAAGAGAGTTCACCAGTTTTGCCACTGATTGTGAACATACGCTGAAAGGGGAAATGCAGATTTACATTTTAATATCTACGTGTCTGTATAATAATTTAGACAAAATTAGCCTATAAGTTTGGATGACACCTTAGCAGACGATATTTCGGTCGTGATTGAATTCAAATGACAAATAAGATATAGAGCCTAATTATCCAACTAGTTTATGAGAAAAGATTAACTCTATCGGCCTAGCATTAATTTAGTGAAACTTTATTTTACTGAAACTAGTCGGAGTCTAATAACATTAGTTTATTAATAAGGTCTAATGACACACGTTTACTAGTCAAGTTTCATAGTCCTAGTTTATTGTTTATTGATAAAGTTTAATGGCACTCGTTTTCTAGTTATGCTTAATAACTCTTGTTTCCTAGTCAAGTTTACTGAGATATTTAAAATGTGATAAATAATTTGTAACTGTGTTATTGACGTTTTTCTGTACTTTTGAGTTTTTAAATTTATGTTTTTTCTCTTTTTTTTTTTGACTGTGCTCCCATCTAGTGAGCCGCCTCGATCCAAATGAGGCTGTAATTTTTTACAAGTCACAAATAAAATCTTGACAAACACGTATTAGGTATCAGAAGTAAATAGAAATTGTCTAAGGCCCACTAGTGGGAGACGTCCCTTGTACCTAGATCTTTCGTATCTATGGTGCACTGAAAACTGGTTGTTCAAATACCTTAAATTCAGTAGGCTTAACGAAATCTAAAATTTAAAAATAAACGAGTCGGATACTTCGTGAACGAAGTATCCGACTCGTTTATTTTTAAATTTTAGATATTATAAAACCGTGGACGCTATGAATTTTAAACTAAAATACTTAACGTAGTTAAAAGGGAACAAATATATGGTTAAAATTTGACATTTATTGATTACACTGATATATACATATTTACATAAAAATTCACCATAAACTTAAGACTTCTCTTCAAGTAGTCCATCATCACCACCTAGCCCGAAGAGTTCGTTGAGGTGAAAGAATTCAGTGGACCTTTCGCAAGGGAGGGAGAATTTTGGATCCTTGCATTCAATAAGCTCTTGATCAAAGACAGTATCGTTTGGACAAATGAAGGAGAACTGGCTTAGAACATCCTCTCCACTGGTGTCACCTGGCTGGGAGATTTTCAGGCAGATGTGAAAGTAGCGGCAACTAGTTTCAAGGTCCGCATAGTAGCCATAAAAGCGACCACTGCAACTGAAACTGAAATTTCGTTCCGGAAGAGGTAGTTGCCGAACTAATTCCATGGACAGTGGTTTATAAGATTCAGTCTGATTTGCAGTCACGTCCGAGAGCTGAATTTCCAATTCACCGTCATCTAATTCGTGATCCACCTCATCATCGAAGTTTTCCTGGCAAAAGACCTTGTTCGATGACATGAACAAAAAAGGCGCCAAGACAACTGTAAAATACGAAAAGTTATTAAAATTTACACTAAGAGTCTTAGATTTTAGGCTTAATTTATTATACTTACTCAAAACATATTTGAAGTACATCTCTGCTTTTCCGAGGTTTTTGCTGCTTGACTAGAAATTAGAATGAATGGTCTCAAAACTCTGGAACTGAAGAATTGCCAAATTGTGTCCTTTTACTGAAGATGCAGTTGAGATTGTGATTTCCTATCCTTGGAGCACTTCGAATTTATACCCTAACCCAGAAATTAATTTTCCAGAAGTAATTTTCTATACAAAGAAACTATAGTCCGTCTTTAACTCAATGATATGATTTCTATGAGATAGGCCAACTCACCTACGTCTCTAAAGCAAACTCCGACTGAACTTGGTTACGAGTCGACTATTTTATTTAACCCAACATATGTCCTGTTAGGTCAAAGGTCAGGGTTTCACTAGTTCTATCAATTTCACAATCTAATATAGCAGGTGTTACAATAATGTTGACAATGTATAAGGGAAGTACTGATAAGGTATATGGTCAAGTTAAGTTGTTCAGTAAAAATATGGGGGTTTTTTTTTGGGGGGGGGAGGCTTTGGGGAAAATTCTAATCCTGACAAATCAATGCTGTAGTGATAAGCATTATCTACATTATCTGATGTGAGGTTTAAAAGTAGGTTTTCCCATTTTTCGACACAGAGTTTTTTTGGGAAATTAAAACACCATGTTAAAAATAAACAGGTGTTGCTTAGGCTTAATAATTTTAATAGAATCTGATCTATTAGTGATTTGGGGTTTTGCCCTAAATATCGTATTGGAGATTTGAAATCCTTTTAACTAGAAACAAATCATAAACATTCTTAAGATTTTATAAGAAATAAATAAGGGTTATTAATTATTATTTGCTTCCATTGGATATTGATAATTATTTTTGATTTACAAGTTACAACTTCCAAGTACCTATATGTTTCCGAAATTTTCATTCTGAATATGAAAAAATTTAAATATAATACATTTGCCTTGGATTATATGGTGATAGTCTCATTTTAATTCTAGTTTGAATGAATTTACTGTATAAATGACGCGATTCGACGGAGACTTGTTAGCGAAGAGATATCAAACTCTCCAAGAATCCATGTTAAGCCTATTTTCGAAGTTAATAAACAATTGCATTTTTCTACTTATTTAATCGAAATTTGCCAGCGTAGTCTGCTAAGCTAGGAAAGGAGACTTTAAATGTGATTTAAAAATCACAGATAATCCCTCTAAACCAGTAAACGAAAGCATTGTTGAAAATATATTTTTATCAAACTCTGGTTAGTTTTGGGTAATTCTTTTTCTGGCTTGCAAAATTCATCCTTTTGTTCGCTAGCTTATTTGCAAAATAACTAAAGTTAACGCGGAGTAATATAGAATGAAAAACATGATAGAGATAAAAATAGTTTAAGCAAACTGTTGCGAGCTGTTGTTGGAAGTAAGGAGAATATTAGGAAAATTTTGAAAAAATTTCCAAACCATCTCTTATAAGCGCAGGTGTTAGAGATTTCTCAGAAACAAATTTAATTTACACACAAAGCTTTAACTGTATTATTCCGTCTTAAAGGGAGAATGAAATAGAAAAATAAAAGTTTTTTATCGATCTTATTACGAAATATTACACTTTTCTTATTAAAACCTCTAGGAAGATTCTCTTAATTGTGCAAATAATAGAAGAAAGATTTTATCATTTAATTATTAATCAGTTAAATCATAACCAATCAAAACTTAATAAAAATCAGTGGAGGTTTTTTAAAAGGTGCCTTACAAAATGTAGAAACGTGGGCCTAGCTACAAAAATTAAAATTAAACCTTAATCTAGAATTAGGACCTCAAAAATTGAAAAATAAGTATTTAATAGGAATTAAAATCTAGTTAAGGATTGGTTTTGACACTAATAATTCAAGTTTAATTAGCTATAATTTGATTGAGTCTTATAGAGGGAAGAAAATAGTGTTAAGATTCAATCAAATTGTGTGGAAATAATAATTGTAAAAAAACTAATGTCAAAAAAATTATGGGAAAAATGTTAATTTTAGGGAAAATAGTTGAAGGGAAACTTGGAGCTAAAAATGTAACAGCTTTTGAGTTTATTTTCGGATCCACCGTGCCAATATAGGTATTTGAGAATTTTTTTCGGATTTTTTAGACACGTTTTTGATGTTTAAATTAATTTCTGAAGTTTGGTAAAATTTGAAAAAAAGTAAATAAATTCTTACCAATCATTATTTCAGCCTTCAAACAGTGATTGTAATGTCTTAACATTAAAAAATAGACAGGCGTTTGTTGTTCAAGGCTTATTCTTTTAATTAAATTATTATAACGCTGTTGAAGGCTGAAATAATATGATTGAAGCGAATTTATATTTATTTTTTTTTTCAAATTTTACCAAACTTCAGAAATTAATATAAACACCAAACACGTGTCTAAAAATACGTAAAAAATTCTCGAATACGTTTTTCGGCACGATGATTCCTAAAATAAATTCAAAAGCTGTTCCATTTTAGCTCCAAGTTTACCTTTAAACAGTAATTGCGAAAAAACTAGTCACAAAATAATTGTAACATAAGTGGAAAATATTTCGGAGAAACGAAAATATTTGAAAATAACTTTTCTTGGCTTACTCTATGAAATAATATCAATAATTAATTTACTTGTATAATAAAATTTTAGAAGTTTCTCATGGATATAAAGTATTTCTTTAATTAACTAAAAATTACAAGCTTTCGACCTGCCTCGAGGTCTCCTTATTTAGTTCATTAAAGTGAGAATGAAACCTAACAACAATTGATTATCGATTCCTTATCGTTTAAATAGGATTAATCCAACAGTAAAAACGTTTACAATTATTAAACTAGAAATTTAAAGCTTACCATCAAAATAGGCTTAGCTGGATTTACGGAGATTACCTGAACTATCCATATAAAGACTAGCGACCAATGAAATACAGCTAAGTTTTAAATTTATATTTATTAATTTTGTTTACTGGTGAATTAGGCCTTTTTAAACAATAAGGAATCGATAAAAAATATAAAAAAAGACGAAATATTTTTTTAAATCCATGAGAACTTTCTTTTAAAATTGTATTACACACCATGGAATTTCAGTTTTAAAAATTAAGAATTTATTTCTTTTAGAGAAGTGGTAAGAATATCGATCTAAGCCATTCATCTTTAAAAACCCGTCAACCCAGAGCTATGGTGTAAAAGATTGTATTAGGGATTTTTAATAGTATGAAAAACACAAAATATAATCCATAGACCTTCGAAAAAAAAATGGAGAAAGAGTCGGTTTAAATACTTTAATTAAATTAAACCTGAATTCAAATTTTTCCAATTGAAATTATTTAAGGTATTTTGGAGAGTAAAACTTCGCAATTTGATTTTGCGGAAAAATACGAAAAAATTCCATATTTTTTCCGACTAAAAACATCAATTTATAAGCCTATATTTTTTGTTCCCTGCTATATTTGCAGAATTGTTAAACCTAAGCTTCTTATACACCTAAATTATAAAAATGCATCGAGAAAGGGAGCAGAACTTAATACGCTCTGCAAACTCAAGATGGAATATCAACGTGCAAATATTTTCTCATCCTACAATTTTCCGACCTAAACTCAAAGATCGGATTTAAAGGAATAGTATCACGAGCTAATATAAAAGAGACAGAAAAATAAAGATATAATTGTAAGTCGAAAATATTTGATTTTAAAGATTGACTACATAATTTAATGAGTTAATGAGAAGCTAAATAGTAGATCACGAGTTGAAGTTTAATGTTTTCAAATTAAGCCTTGAATAAATATTTAAAATAAGGCTGTCACGGACTCTAAATGGAAATTGAGTAGCATTTTTGGAAAGATCGTTAAAAAGCGATTCAAAATATATATACATATGTCATAAAATAAAAATTGCTCTGCCAGTAAAAATACATATTTTATAATCGCCCATTTTCTAAATTTTTAAAATGAAATTTCCCCGAAATACTACGTCATCACTATGGGAGCGTGATTTCGATATTGTAGAGCCTACAGTTGACTCTTGCGAGTTCGGACATCAATGATAAGGTCGCTTTCGCGCGGTCTTTTTCGTAAAAGTACCTTATCCAGAAAGTCCTAATTTTCGTATTAAAAATATCGTTAATTACGTTCCAAAAACAAACCGAAACGAACTAAGTCATAGAGAAAAAATACCTATATATTTTTGACATTTTCATTTTCGAATTCTTAACGCCTCAACCCAGAGTTTTGTTTTTTTTATTAAAAATGTCGTTTTAATAATGTGATAAAAACAAAAAAATAAGTATATTAGTTAAAAGTTCAGGCTTAATTAAAATAAAAACGAAGAAAAGCTAAACAAATCTAGTTTTGCGTTACTATCCCTTTAAACTAAGTTTATCCAAAAAAATATATCATATATTTCCTCTGGTTTATCATGGAAAAATACCGAACTTTTGAAGTCCAGAGGAATTTCGACCCGAAACCAAAGATAGATTCTAAGAATTTTCATGGTCAAATGACAAAAGTTGACCCTATACAAATGTGGACATTGTTAAGAAATAACTAGTGGAAAAATTTGTGGTTTTTGGAAAGAAAAATAAACTCAAAGTTCATCTCATAAAGAGTACACAGCATTGTCAGGAAATAATCCCCTATGAAAGAATGCACAACATATTTACTTAAGATAGCTTAGGGTCTAAGTTTCCAAGGTTCGAATATTGCTAACAGAGATGGATTTTGAACTCAAGTTTCAAGGCTAACTATGACTGGTAAGCAAGGGGTTAGTTTAATACCCACTGAGTTTTAAGATTGGTTATTGGAAGAGTGGGAAAAGTATAAAAAGGCGATCTTCCATGTTACTTATCATCATTCAACAACCATCCTTCAGAGCTCAATCAAGTTCCAGATTTCAACTCCGAAGTTTCAAGATGATTTCCCAGTACCTCATTGGTAAGAACTTAGAAAAGTTAAGCTTTAAACTTAAGTTTAGATAGTTTTAAATTTATTTTGTTGGTCAGTTATTAGCATCAATTTTATAGCAAGATACTTTAAAATTTTAGTTTTAGGATTAATGGTTAATATTCAATACAATTAGATTATAGAACTTTCATCTAATCTAAATTTATTTAGTAAAGAGGGCTAGATTTCTGAGCGTTTTAACTTTGATTAAGGAGGTTTAGTCGTTAGTTTGTTAAATATAGTCTTTTTACAAGGGGTAAAATTGGGTTTCTAAATGTTTCTTTGTTTATTTCACAGGTTTCGTAATCATTTACGCCACGGTCTTCGTAATGGCCGCTCCTGTAAAAAAGCTAGTTCACGTAACCCCACGTGAAGGCCAACCTGAATTGGACCCCATCATGACCAGTTTCAACTGTACCGATCGGCCCCATGGTTACTACACTGACATGGAAAATGATTGCAAATATTTCCACTTTTGCTACAAGGTAAATATTTAATTTATTTTATTTTATCCCTAGTTGAAAAGCGTTAAAAACTACTCCGACTTAGTGTTAGTCTCATCTAGATAGCATAATTAGGTCAGAAGTTAGAAATGTTCATGACTAATTCATGAATAATTCATGAAGATTTTCAATTGCCTATAACTTCGCTTCTAAATAAGATAGAGATACGATTTCACTTCCATTTCAATTGTTTTAAAACTTTTCTTTCTAATTTTTTCAATAGGTTGCCCAACGTGATGGTTCTTTCAAAATGAGCCAAGCCACTTTCATGTGCCCCAACGATACCGTCTTCAACCAGAAAGTTCTTAACTGCGATTGGGATTACTCTTCCAGCGAGTGCAGCCGAAGCGATTTCGATTCTAACAAAATTTTCACTACCCCAGCATCTTTCTACCCAACCTCTGAATTCGGTACAACTACTTCCACTACCAAGGCACCAGCCAAGAGAATTCAACCTTGGATCCTTTACAGGGGAAATGACTATGGACCTCCACCTTCATCGATTTACGTCGAAATCGAAGAATAAATAACCAACGCATTTTAAAACATTTCACTTGTATATAAACAGAATAAATTGATTTTAACGATATAAAAATTACGCATTTTTAATTAGCATAAGCCTATAATTTTTTGGGTTATTTCTACCCATAATAGCTGCGCCTTAGATAGTTCGTATGATAGTTTTGCGATAAAAAGGGGCAAAAGAAGATTCCACCCTTCTTTCCCAGCTTTCCTTTCATTGCTTGTTAGTGCAGTTAGTGGTTGGCAACACTTAGGAAACGGCATTTACCCTCAATGAAAACTTTGTTATAAAATAACCTTGGAATCAGCAAAAAAGTCCTTAAAATGCACCTATTTCTATTCAAAATGTTGCCTTTTTTCAAGATTGGGTCAAAGTATAGTATTATATATACTTTTCCCAGCCTTCACCAAAAAGAAGCCTTTAAATAGAACCGGTCTTTTTCTCCAAGGTTGGAACCAACTATTACTAAATAACGAGGCAAGCTTACACGAGATAGATTAGTGACGTCAAAATAAACTCCTTCCAATAACGAATAAACAAAATGTTTAGGAAAACTCTTGATTTCCATTCAAATTCTCAAATATTTAGATATATTTGTAATATTTTCAGTATGATGCGAAATATTTGTATATTTTGAATTGTGATAATAATTTGATAAGATAGAAGATAAATTTCGAAATGTACAATCACTATGTTAGAGTGAACAATTCCATATTCAACTTTAGGCCTAATTAACTAGTATTTGTTTCACAAACAAGTATTAAATTAAAAATAAACTTACTTTGATTGTAGGCTTAACAGGAATCCATTACAGAGATTGAAATAACCAAAACCTTCCTCCCTCCAAACACCAAACGTTTCCAACTAATGTGTTTGTGCATGTAGTTCGAAATCTGTAATTTACAACGGTTAAATTATGAAAAAAAAAAAAAAAAAAAAAAAAAAAAAAAAATCAAAATTTAACTTTTTCGAATAAAAGTTTACAAATTGCTAAAAAAGAGCAAGTTTTAAATCTTTGAAAGGGAGAATGTAACTTAACAAATATTATTTTTATCAATTATGGTTTAAATAGGCCTAATCCACCAGTAACAAAAATTACAAACAAATTTTAAATTTACCAGGAATGGGTGGATGTTATAAATTACATTCATTAAGGTTTAAATTAATTAAGTCACAAATTTTATCCCAAAGACTTGAATATTCCACAAAATAAAGCTAATTTTGTATATTTGCATATTCGTTTATGGTTTACTTGTAACCTCGTGTTATTTTTATATATGGAGAGTTAAATTATTCATTAACACGTTAAAAACTCTTAACTTTTAAATAACTCAAATTATATGAAGTACAAAAAAGTTGTTAGTTGTACCTAATCTAACTTGCCTTGAGGTAATGTACAATTTCCCAAGATTTTTACATTTTTTAGATTAAAGTGCAACTGTCACAAATTTTTAGAATGCCATGGATTATATTACATGACGTAGTTTATTTTTGGAACGTAATTCACGATAATTTTCGCGCGAGAAATCAACTGTAGGCTCTACAATATCCAAATCACGCGACCATAGCGATGACGTAGTATTACGTGGACTTTTAATTTTAAAAATTTCAAAAATGGCGAGGGTAAAATGAATTTTTACTTTTGCCATAATGTTTCTACGAGATATCGGTGACAGCCTCACTTTAAATTGAAATTAATATTAGTCACAAAAAAAAAAAAGCTAATTCTATCAATTTTATGGAAAATTTCCACATCTCTAACATGCACGTGTGCATGAGAACTACTTTATTTTATAGAGTATTACTACGCCTCAACTTTTAGTTCACTAATCTTTCGTGAACACACAAGATAAAGGTTCAAACCTGTATTTTAATAGTAATTTTTCTACCTATTTCCTAAATTCTTCAAATCATAAAACCTCAATGAACTACTTTCAATTCCTATTTAGTTTAACATTACGTATCACTGTGCCTTAGTTTTCAGCACAGTGCTTTCAATAATGGTAACGAAAAGTATATTTCGTCCATTATTATAGAAACAATACTGATAAGCATAAAACCATGGACTTAAACGGTTAGAAAAGGTTAATAAATAATCTCTCTTAAGGTTCAATTGTATTACATCAATAAGCTCAAACAAATTCCCTACAAACCACCAAAATGGGGGTAAAATGATTAACCTTCGTATCTACTGTAAACTGTAACAACCTTTCAACCAAAATACCCTAAACCCCGATTTTAGGGACCACTTGAAGAAAAAAACTTATTTCACTTTCGTTTGACAGCAAACGCAAAGCTACGTTGCTTTTAAAAAAATGTGGGTACTACTGTAAACTATAACAAGCTTTCAAAGAAAATACCCAAAAACCCACCAACGATTCTAAAACTTGACCTCGTGTGTTTACTGGTTTTTGAAAAGAACCATCTCAATTTTAAATTCATCCCACTTCAAGTTTACATGGTTGTAAAGAACTGCTATCCTTAACAATGCTACTTCTTCATTGGTGGAAAATTTTCCACGATTCGATGGAACTTTTAGTTTAAGAGCGAAGGCAGGTGGCCAAGCTAAACTTTACTTTGTCACTAGTCAGTGGTAAGAAAGGCTGTTTCTATAGGTTGGACAATTGGGAATTCTTTGTACACCCCGGAATCAAAAGGAGTTAACTTTGAGTTCCAACTCTTATCATGCACTTAGGACTGTTAATAATACCTTATTGACTTTTATGACTTATCACTGGACTTGTCGATAAGGTATAAATATCGATTTCGGACATTTCAAAATCATCACTTTCCTGTTATCCTCAACGTGATAAGTTCTAGTCAAAAATTGTCCACAAGTTCCTGAAGATGATTTCCGAAGTTTTTATTGGTAAATATACTTTGAAACTTTATAGTTTAGTTATAGTAGTGTTTTATTTTAACAGATTTAGGCTTTTAGCTTAAAATTTGTTTTTCAGACTAATTTTAATAGCTTTATTTTCTTTTTAGTATTAATGGTAGTTTTAAATATATTTATTATTCTTAATTGTAGTTTTTGGGTCTCTGTAGATTTAATAATGTTAATTATATGGTTTAATAGTTTATTTTAGCAAGTTTTTTTAACCCGATTTTTAACTTTTTTATTTCACAGCTTTGCTGGCGGCTTATGCTGTTTACACCGTAACGGTATTGGGCGAACCAGTCAAGAGGCTAGTTTACGTGACCCCACGTAATGGCAGCCAAGAAGTATTGGCACCAATCATGACCAGTTTCACTTGTTTGGGACGTTCTTACGGATATTTCGCGGACATTGAAAACGACTGTTATTATTTCCACATTTGTCACAAGGTAAATATTGATTTAAAATTAACTAATTCCTAGCTTCAAAGCGTTAGAAAGTACCCAAAATTAGTGTTATTCTTATCTAAATAGCATAATTAGATCAAAAGTTAGAATTCCCCATGACTTTTCGCTAGTTTTAATTATCTCATGAATAATCTTTTTAAATACTAATAACTCTGGTTTTAATTATGATTCATTTATTTATTATAGGTCTACCGCCGTGATGGATCTTGGAACATGGTTCAAGCTACTTTCAAGTGCCCTAACGAAACAGTTTTCAATCAAGAACTTCTTAGCTGCGATTGGGAGGATTTCGCTAGTCCTTGCTTCGACTCCGATTTTGATTCCAACAAGATGTTTACCACCCCAGAACCTTTCTACCCAAGTACGACCACTCCCGGACCAATCCAAAAGTATTTGCGACAAAGAATGAAAGTTTAAAAATACAATTGGCTTGTAAATAAGCGCAATAAATTGGTTTTAACGATGCTAAATTTTGACTTTTGACTTAGTTCGTAAGCTTACTTATAAGGGAATAGGACTTACAAGGCTTTCTTTACCAATAAACCCCATAATATCATATTTGACCCGCCCTTCATTACATATCAGGCAAAAAATTAGAGGTTTCATTCCAGATTTTTAGTTTTTCCTAAAGGTTTTAAAGGAATAATCCCCTTGGCTAATAACCGAAGGTTAGCAGGAAAAAGGGTGTAATTTAACATCGTACACCTTGAAATTATTTAATGGTCAGTAATTGTTATCCTACAATATTTCCATCTGCTTTGGCAGAAATTGAGTAATTCTAGTGGGGTTTATCAGGGCTCGAGGGCAAAAAAATTTTCACCAAGGGGTTTCACCAACAAACCTATATTCTCGCCCGTTTACTCTCACTTGACACCACTACCAAAGTCCTAAAGACCTACCTATCAGTTGCAAAAGCAAACAGACGCCTCTTTATCACGTTTCTATTCTTTATCTCTATAAACCTATATTTCCTTAATTTTAAAAAAATATATATCAAGTATATGCGTGGTTTGAAACCCAAGTTTTATTATAATACTCTGTAATATAATTCAAAAACACTTAATAAATATTAACACTAGACCATCAAATTTCTCACGACGCAAACAAATGATATATTTACAAACACAACATGATTATTTGACGATAATGATATACTTCCAGCTTCGTTTACACGGTTTAAAGTTCACGCAAAATCTTGATTCTCAGCTTTATCAAAAACTTCGTTCGCAATTGCTTTAAGCCTACTTGTTAGCTTTTCGTTTAAGCCGTAAAGCCTTTCAGAATCTTCACAAGGGTATGATTCATCAGGGTAATTACAGACAAAGGCCTGTTGGTCGAAAATGGTTGGTTTTGGACATTGAAAAGCGTAATGTGCTAAGCCTTGGCCTCCATCGGCAGTGGCGTATGGAAAACATACGTGAACTATATATATACACACATTTAAGTATGAACTTTAGAATAATTAGGGTTCATTTACACGAGTAGGAGCTTCGAAAACATCCCTTGAACCTGATCTCAACAGTTGGGAAACACAAACTTTGATGTAATTGTGTATCTAAGCATACTTCTCGCGCGCCCATGGTTAATCAAAAGTTACATATCTAGTCCCATACCCGAGTAAACGGACCCTTTGTATCTTAAAAATCGAATATGAAAAGTAAGTCATACAGACGGTACAGTTGTGTCTAGGATCGGCGTAATAACCATACATTCTTTCTGAACAAGTGAAAGGCATTTGTTCGTCATCAAATGGTACAGCCTGGTTCTCAGTTGGAACGAGGGATGCCACTGTGGCAAAACTTAATTCCGGAAGATCAGTAACCGAAGATGGGTCAGCCAAATCAGTTCCGAGCCAAGGGACAGTTTCGTATAAGTCCTCATTCTGTTGAGTTATGATTGAGGTTTTAAGAATTATTTCCTATCTATGAAGGCTAGCGTGTTAAGCCTAAGTCCACACTCATCGTGCACTAATTTAGGCCTAATTACTCTCGTGTCTAATATTTGAATATCTAATCTTTCTCAAACCATTCCACCAACCATGCGAAGCAATTCAATAGGCATAAAACATGTCAAACTATTCGTAAATCAACCGACTTAAGTCTTAAAATCATGTTAAGTTAGATACTTGAAAGCAAATTTAACTTTTCATGCAAACATTCCTTAAACCTAAAATATAAAACCCAATGAAATGTGTAAAATTGATTTTGCAAACGAAAATTGTACCATAAATATAAAAATGAAATTCATTATTAAAAACATGAATCTAAACATGAAAACGCCCCTTTACTTAAAAAGATTTAAAACAATCATGCAAACGCTCCTTAAATAAAAATTAATTACTTGCCATGCAATTTAGTCCAAAAAAATTAAAACCAATCATGAAAGCCCTAATCCGAAAAACATTCATGAAATAGCACCTTAAACCAAAGTTATCTTAACAACTAACTGCATTTCATTGTGAAAAATATTTCAGCAAATTCTCAAAATATTTTAAAATTAATACCTTGCATGCATATTTGTATATTCGTAATGTAAACCCTTGAAAATCCAGAACAGATAACATATATTAAGTCATACCTGAATTTGTGACGCAGTTAAAATAATGCAGGTTACGAAAATACCAATAACTAAACTTGAAATTTGTTCTAAACCTTTTAAAGACATCATATTCAAGACTAAACACTAATCAGATAATTAAAATAAATACTGAATTAAAAGTTTTCCTAAAAATCTTTCGAATGCGTAGTTTCGAAAACTCAATCCTTCCGCAACCAAAATTGAAATAATTTTTATGATTCCAATTTCTGTGGAAATTCTTTAACCCCGATTAAAAAACACACTGGTATAGGGGAAGTTTCCGGAAATACGGGGGCTTATCTCGAATTAAAGGGCTACTGAAATAAAAAATATATTTAGGTCTACACTTGATTTAAAAAAACTAAGATAAAATTTTTTTATCGAAATTAACAATTTTAGGCCAAAAAACCCATTAGTGGGATATTTTATGATCGTTTCAATTCTATAATCTGAGTTGGTAAATTTTTTATGTACACGTACACAAATTCGTACTCATAGCTGATTAGCCAGTAAGATTTGAAAGTACTCAAATTAAATTCAAGTCCTGGCGCTTTTAGACCGAAATACCAGCTCAATAATCAATCTTTGCAGACCATTTAGACCAAATTTTACGCGATTAAAAATAGTATTTGCCACTGGGATTGGCTATAAAAGACCTTGACATTAATTAGGGTTACTGAAAACGTCACTGTATTCCAGTTCCTGTGAATTTTCGCGTAATACTTTTAACAGGAAATGCGAATTTAAAAATGGCGCTAAATTTATTACAGCAACCACAGAGATATTCGAAATTATATTTTCCTTCACTTAAAGCTAATTTCTATTCTATCTTACGATTTGATATTTTTATTTCAGTATCCCTTGAACAGTATCCTAGCAAACATAAGGAGTACCCACCCTCTAGCTTGGGTTCAGTAAACTAATTGGCCTCTTGAAGGGCAACCGCGTGTTTCACGCGTGATCTACAGCGTGAGAAACATTTTGAAAATGCAGTTACCGACAAAACTAGATTACCCTCTAATTCTACGTAAAATATTGAGATAAAAAGTAATGTACATTGCTTTCTAAGGTACTGAAAGATTATACCGAGCTTATGCAGTGCATTAAACCTAACCCAAGTGTACCAAAACTGTGTTAGTAATGTTAAACCATCGAGGAAGTCGCCTAAGGACAGACAGACATTGATTTTTCGAAACTATCTAATTTTGTCAATAAGTTTGTGAAATTATTCAAAGGGTTTTTGTGTGAATACGCTTGTGAAATTGTCTAGAAGTTCTTTTAAAAAAATTAAAGTTTTTGGGTTTAAACCATGAAGTATCTGTCTAATTAAAATAATTACAGTATTTAAGTCATCATGGTTAATTAAGGGCTTTCAATGCATTGTAAAACTCTCAAAGTTTTGTAATTCTAAAATAAGAGGGGTTTTCTCCGATAAATTCGTTCGCGAGCTGAATTGTAATACAAGAATAGTCGCGGCGGACTAACACTGTAATGTTAAACCTCGTAGGTAGATAAAAGTAGTACTTCAAAATAGTCACGAACAGGAACTATGGCAAAGCAAGCATATTAGCGACAATAGAAATGAATTATCTCTGAATTAATTCAAGATCGCTTCACAGGGCGAAAAGAAATTAAAGAATAGAGGTAGTTTTGAAAAGATTGAACTTTTAACTTGTGTGCCACTTGATAAATTATAATTTTTTTTGGACAAACACACAATAAGCTTAGATTTCAAAATAATTTTTCCAATAATTTTGAAACATTCAATGTTAGTTTTATTAGTACGTTAGTACAAGTTCTAGAAGGTTAATATTAAAGACTGGTAACACAAATATTTAAGCCTAAATGTCAGGCAAATAATATATATTAAATTATGCAAATATATTAATTTGTTTATCATTTTAAAATGGAAATTATATATTATATATGAAATGGTTTATATGAATAAATTATGATGACTATCACATAGTTATTTTTAGACTAAGCCTTGGTTAGATTTTTCTTTGGCTAATACATATAAGGTTTTAATACTATTAGCAGGAATTCATATATAAATATTGACGGAATGCTCAACGTGTTTTTTTTTCTATATCATGACTCATGGAGAGCCCCACCCTCCTATCAGAACTTTATTGGCTCTCTTGAATTTACATTTTGATGAGGTTCCTCACGAGAGAGATAAAAATTAACTAAACCGCTTCTCGCGAGCCTTGCGAGGCCGCCGGCGCCGAGACCACAATCTGCCACGACGCCGGGAAGAATTTATACCTTAAAAGCCGTTGAGAGTGAACTTTGGCGGGTTGCTAAGACACGCCTACTCTCCCTATGACCTCATTTATTAAAGCCTGTTGAATGTTGATCATTCCGTCAATTTTACATATGAATTCTTGCTATTATTTAAGTGTTATGAGAGTTTTTTGGGGCGTTTTTAACTTGGTGTTAAAAACATGATGAGATTTTTAATTTGAAATTATCCAAGATCAATAATAAAATTAAATAGCATATTCACTATTTCAAAATACAGGTTAACTTGGCGATTTTTAAAACTAGGTTTTGAGATTTTTTTTGAACTTGAATTGCATTTTTTTAATACCTTTCTTTGTAAGGGGTTTATTTATTTCCGACGAAATTTACATATTTCGGCACTTCTACTAAGTTAAAAGATAATTTAAATATAATTTGTACACAATAAATCGCCCAAAAGCTTGCTTTTATGGATAATTTGTTAAGCCTAATTGTGTTCTATCTAAAATTTCTCTAAGTATATCAGATTAAAATTTATGATATTGTATAATTTCAAATTAAAGTTCATTATTTTTTTCTAAAAAGATTGAGCAAATGCAGTTGAAAAATTAAAAAATTAAGTAAAAAGTTGCCACATTTGATTTTTGGCGCGCATTTTAAATCTTTTAACACCATGGGATCATATTTAAGTGTTAGCTCACTAGTAAACTATTTAGCAATTGGTGTATGAATTATACTAGAGTTAAAACTCCCGATTTCATTGGTTTAAAATGAGTATTATATAATTGTATTCAGAGGGAGGAATGTATATGTACGAAGACTAGTTTGTTTAGGTTATTTACAACAATAAATTAGTACGAATTAAGGTAATAAATAGGGGGGGTTTCTCGATAATATTTCTACAATGTCTAAATGACTGCATTCAAAATTTTCATGGAACTTTCAGCAACAAAGTATGACAAAAATAAATCTCTAAGTTTAATTTCACATTTATAAATTAGCATCAGAGTCTAATTATATTTGTAAGTTTGAAAATTGAAACTCTAGGTTTCAAATTTATGCTTACTCATCTCATTTAGATTTAGGCTTAGCGAAAAAACCAAAGAAAGGTAAATGTAGATAGTTAGGCCCGTTTTAGGCTTAGCTAACCTGAACTCTTTTGCCCAGAGCAACTAAAAGCCCTGGTCATACTTTGTTGGTAAAAGTTACCGCCCATATTTTTTATAAATATTAGTTATTATTTGGGAGTTGAGTCTAAGTTAGTAATTAAATATCGAAAATAAATTCTTATCTGCGTAGACTCTCCAAACTTTGACTCCGCCTTCTCCTAAGCAAGGGACTCCACGAGATGGAACGACTAGTACGTGAACGCCATCTGCAGGGCGGAGTTAACGGAGACGGACTTACGGAGGCGGGACTAGGGGGAGTTGATGATCTTGATCGCGATGGTGATCGTGATCTCGATCTCGTACGGGATCGCGAATGTGAGCGTGTACGCGAACGTGATCGTGAACGTGAACGGGAAGACGAGCTCAGTCGTTTGGGGCTGTAGAAGCCTGACCAATCAGAGCTGGCGGATGTGCTACTAGGGGTCGGTGGGGTTGGTCTG
This sequence comes from Odiellus spinosus, assembly GCA_963920705.1. NCBI lineage: Eukaryota > Metazoa > Arthropoda > Arachnida > Opiliones > Phalangiidae > Odiellus > Odiellus spinosus. Next base: position 18,168,390 of record OY987233.1, on the reverse strand, counting down.
CGATAAGGAACGGGGCGTTTTCGAGCACTGCAATTAATAAAAATTAAAAAAACAAAATTAGTTAGTTAAATTAAATTTAAAACAAAAAAACCAATCGTAGTTTTGTGGCTTAAATACAAAATGTTCCTGTTAATTAATAATCGCAATTTTTAAGCGGAAAACTGACTTTTAAAAACAATTAATAACACTTTTTCGTTTTATAAAATAAATTTAAAACCCATAATCTTTGCTTATTTAAACTGGGGTTGTTTTACATTGACTATTTTGGTTAAAATAAATATCCACCTTTTATCCGCTTCGTCCAAGGGAATTTGCTTGCAAACACAGTTAAAGGTTAAAAATTTAATTAGTTTAAAAATAAAAATTTAAATTAACGCCCTTCTGCAGGGCCAAATTAAAATAATTGAAAGAATGCAAATCATAATATCTAGGGTTTTTCAAGTGCTGTGTTGGAATTTAAGTTGGAATTTTAATGAAAAAATTAAGTTATTTTTGATTTTAAAATGTAGATATACCCCTTAATAATTCAAGCTTTTTACAAAGCGTCCTAAGCCTAATTTGACACTAAATAAAAATAGATATTAAACAACACTAATTCAGAATAACTTAAAGCTTTACAATGATTTTCTAACTCTTATTTGACAATCATTATATACTTAATTTCCTAAGCCTAATTTGAAATATTGAAGCCTGATTTTAGACCCATTTACAACGTTAAACAATCTCCTAATCCTAATTCAAAACCAATTTAAAGCTTGAAGTTTCCTAAGCCTACTTTGAAAAGTATTTAAAGTTTAACAAAATTCCTAAGCGTAATTTGAAAAATTGATGGCGTCGCGCACAAAGATTCTAAGACTATTTTGCAAAACAATAGCTCGCCCTTTAAGAATCTAGGCCTAAAAAGGGTTCTGCACAAAATTACTAAGCCTAATTTGAATTTTAAATTATAAAAACTTGAATTTTTCCATTTTAAATACCAATCAAAATAAAATTATTATTTATTGTGCTTATGTAAGCTTAAAAACGATTTATAAAAATAATAAGAAAATGTGCTGCATACCTTTGGTAAAGATGTGTGCGAGATAAAAATCATAAACAAATCAAAACTGAAATTAAAATTGAAATTAAAATGAAATCAAACCAAGATCAGTGCGTGAAAAATTGGAAAACTAATAATATTTACCAAAACTTTTACGAAATCATAAGATTTAATTATTATGAGAGGTTGAACTGCAATTAAACGTGTTCCTTCTCTTTGCTTTATTGCCAATGCGGGAGGTACAAGGCTTAACAAATGCTCGGTATTATGTAATGAGTGTGCGATTTGTGAATTACATTTGTCATTACAAAAAAGGCTAGATTTAAATTAAGTTATTTAAAAAGAACCTTTTTCATCATTATTGGTAACTACGTTATCGATTTCCCGTTTTAGAGCTTCAACATTAGACCAAACTGGTCAATAAATAAAACATTTTAACTAATTTGGCCAATTAAGATGGATATGCGACTTAAAACAAAGGTGCATGCTCTACAATACATACTTAAAGTTGGGCACTAAACAATTGTGAACACTTTTGTCTCCAATTGCATATCCAGTTAACATTGGTCCTATCTGAACTTCAGTTAAAATAAATTATATGCTAAACTTCATCTTTAACAAGATTTTCAGGTTCCTTGCAAGTATCTTGATCAGGTTCCTTGCAATTTTCCTTATCTGGTTCCTTACAAGTGTCCTTATCTGGCTCGTTGCTATTGTTCTTATGTCTTTCCTTACCCTTATCTTTATCTTTCTCAGACTTATCGCGATTTCTATCTTTATCTCGAGATTTATCACGATCCTTCTCACGCGATTTGTCGCGAGACCTATCCCGTGACTTATCACCCGACTTATCGCGATCTTTTTCCCTGGACTTATCTCTGTCGCGATCGCGAATACGATAATCTCGATCGTGATAATCCCGATATCGATCGTAATAACCGCGATTATTATAATTATTGTAGTTATTATATCGTCGATAATTATTATTATTATTGTTGTTGTAATTGTAGTTGCGATAATTGTTGTTGTTATATGGTCGATAATTGTTGTTGTTGTTGTTGTAGTGACGAAAATTGTTATTGTTGTTGTTATAGTTACGCCAACCGTAGTTGTTTCGATTGTAGTTGTTATTGTTGTTGTTGTTATAGTAACGGTTGTTATTCATCCTATTGTTGTTGTTGTTGTTGTTGTTGTTATAACTACGCGATAGATAACAACAACAACAGGTTGGCGATAGTTTTATTAGAAAGGTTTCCCAGTGGATTTCAACTTGATACTGATAAAGTTGTGGTACAAGGCTTAGCAAAAAGTGACATGCAATATTTTTTTACCTAGGTTGGTACGTGAAAGCTTGTAATAGTTGTGGAAATTGGTTTGAAGAAGTAATTTAGATTGAGTTCTTGGTAATTGATTTATATCAAATTTGAAAATTATATTGAATCATTAAGCCTATAATTATATGATGTTTATTTATGAAAGTTTTAAAGTTCAATCATATTTAATCTATTGCCTAAATGAAAAGTGTTTCAGAACCTTTAAGCTTGAAAAACGATGATTGAAAACAGGATCTTAGGCTTGCTTCAAAGTTAAACCTTAAATTATGCCTATTATTTTATGATTTTAACAAAATAGCGTAGAAACAAAAGTCGATAACTTTATTTCATAAAAGTAAACAACGTCTCGTAGCTTAATACTATCAGCAAAGGGCCAGGTAGAGTCAAAAATAGCCAAAAGAAGTCATCACACCTGTCTGGCTCGAGTGGTTTGGACTCTTCCTCGATATTTTGAGTCAGGAGAGAGGGACGGTATTTAGGCGGGCCGAGCTTGGCTATGTCTTCCCCTCCCTAATTCCGAAATTTAACCAAAGAGTGGGGCTTCCTCTGTTCACTATTTACACAGACTGCGGCCGCTAGAGTGTCTCGAATCAGAATCTGCCAAAAGACCAGGACCTATGCTGATAGTATTAAGCTACGTTGTTTACTTTTAAGGAATAAGATTGATAGACTTTTGGTAGAAATAATAAAAAAATTACTACATTGGACAAATAGTTTAATTTGAAAAGTGTACTTGAAAAACAAACTTTAGAGTGTTCATAAAGTCCAATTTTTTTTAAAAAATAAATCTTAAGGAAAGATTTTTTGATAATTAAATATAAATTGTCACGAGTGAGGCCTTAGGTCATCGTCTATCGTGTTGATTATAATGTCGATTATATTGTCGAGAAATATAAGGACGTTTGGGCCTAATCGAAAGTAGAAATAAAAGAACGACAAAAAAAAAACACAAGAAAAATTATAAGTAAAATTCAAAGCCGTTCTTGTGCCGTGATGAATAGCAAATTAAAATATGAAAAAAATCAAATGCAAAAATTGAGATATACTTTAGATTGTGGATTTTGCGATACTCATGATATTTTTTAAAAAGTTGGAAAGATTTTAGAGCAATTGCACTTTAAAAACACAAAAGTGGAGTTTAGAATAAAAATTCTTTCACGCTGAATATTAAATTTAAGATTTTTTTTTAAATCCTTAACTACCCAATTAATTGAATAGCGTCCATCATTTAGTTAATTTTATATATTTTAACCTTTCACCATCGTTATACCTCAAACGAACTCACCTAGTTATGCGACGTTTATCCAAGAAGCTTGGTGAGCCTCGGCGACGCGGGATTGAAGGACTTCTACATAGAATTATAAAAATTTATATTCGTTAGAGTTTCAGTTTGATCATTTTCTTTGTTGCAATGGCCAATAATAGAAGCCCAACTTGTAGAGAATTCATATAATCATTCCCACGATTATGATCGGATTCCAACCCTCCAAACCTTTTTAAATCAGATTTTGACCTTTACAATCAAATTCATGATCTTTCCAAGGTTATTCCACCGAAATTACGCAACGTAAAAGACTGTAAAACTAACCTAGAGGCCCGACTTTTGCTTCGAGAACGACTTCTACTGCGACTGGAGCGGCTACTTCTGGATGATTTCGATCGGCTACGGCTTCGACTTCGGCTTTTTGACACCGAACGACGCCTGCGTGATGTTGATCTGGACCGACTGCGACTTCTCGATGCGCTACGCCCACTTCTGTCATGAATAAATAATAAATTACAAAACGATTAATCCATTTTTAAATGAAAGAAGCAACTCCATGATCAAAATGAACAAATATGTTAATTACCTGATGGGTGACTTTGATTTGGACTTTGAACGAGAAGGACTCCTAGATGGCAATCTCTTCGGTGAAACTTTTGGCTTCGGGCTCTCGGACCTCTTACGAATTTTCTTCGTTGCGGGTGGTGATTTAGACCTAGATTTGGATTTTGATGGTGATCGTGATGGTTTCTTTTTGGGAACTGGTGAATCGCTATGATCACGAGCAGCTAACTTAGCTTCCTTCTTTTTCAAGAGAGCCTTTCTGTATAGGGTTTCTTCGTCCGAAGAATCGTCAGATTCCTTTTTTGGTTTCTTGGTTTTCTTGGGGCTTTTAGAACGTGATCTACTCGATGACGAGTCGCTGGAACGTTCCCGATATTTCTTCTTCTTCTTAACCTCAGGAGAAACGCTGCGGTTTTTGGGTCGTTTCTCGTCCTTGGATTTCTTCCTTCTATGTCGGAATTATGATTTTATAGGTAATAGTTCAATTATTTGTCAAACCCGATGGGTTTAAGTGCTAATTGTGTTTAGATAACTATTTTTCGCACAAAAAGCTTTTGTTAGAATACTTACAACCTTTGAAATAATACTGAAAGGCTTTGTTGATCAAAAGCATTGTGTGAAAAACAAAAAGGTATTTGTGACAACAGTGTCAGCATAAAGTTTAAATAGTATTGGTAATCGTATTCTACGCACGAAGGTCTTTAATTTGAGTATAAACAACATATGTTTTACTTGAAAAGCATGTTGGTGTTCATAACTCGTCATGTATAGTTTTAAAACCCATGGAAATTACTTTTTTATTGTAATTTGTTATAGAAATCTATGTTCTATATGTCGCAAGTTAAAACTTTGTCAATAATCATATTCTACGCACGAAGAGCTTTGATTTGAGTATAAACGACATAGGGTTTACTTGACAAACATTTTGGTGTCCATAACTCATCATGGTTAACACGTTTAAGAACATGACTGGGGTTTAAAGCAAATTACTGTACACAACTTTCTACATACCGCGATCTATAATCACAATTTTTACCCACAAATTAGGGTTTGTAAAAATTATTCATTAATGTAACTAATCATGAGCTGCGAAAATAAATTTGTATTCGACATATTTCTCGAATTGATTAAAATTAAATTCAAAAACATGTATAGCAGAGTATTGTAATCATCAAAAGCTTTAATCAGAGTACCTACTTAATAGCATTTTCTCAAGGACTAATTTGGCATCATGATCATATTGTGATCATGATCATTCGTAAGATGGACTTAGAATAACATCATCATGTAGGTACTCATTTTAAAGCTCCTGACAAAACGAAAATCATGGTAATATTAACAACTCTGTCGTTACCTTTCGTGACTGCCACTTGACGAAGGTGACGACCCTGAATCTTTTCTGGTTCTTCGAACAACAGGGGGTGGTGAAGGTGATCCTTTGCGTTTTCTAGGCGGCGATTCAGACTTTCGTTTCGGTGATGGCGATTGTTTCTTGCCGTTTTTTAAATGCTTTACAGGCGACCGAGATCTTTTTTTAACTTTACGACGCTGATGATCAGATTCGTCATCCGACGTATCATCGTTGCGATAACGTTCGGGAAGTTTTTTCTGAATTGAAAATTATTAAAGAGAAAAACAAATTTTACAAATTAATAAACCGGATCATTGCTAAACAATTCAAATAATTATAGTTATAATAAAAAATCTCCTAAATATTACGTGCTATTAACTATTTTTATGAACATAATTATCAATTTTAAAAATATATATTTAAGTACAGCAATAGTGCATTTATTTCAATTAAGACAAAGCATTAATTGTTAATTTATCTCGGTGCTAAAATTGTTTAATTACAGTTATTAATTATTATAAGCCTAATTAAGATAATCTAAAGCACGGCAAAAGATCGGTCTCACCCTTAAAATAGTCTGCTAAAGGCCCTGAGAAAAGTATATGCGACAGTGGCACCGTACAAATTTTATAATCCTTGCTTATTAACATTTCTCCCGTAATTCCCCATATATGTTTGATCTGGGCTTCACAGCCCATGCAATCAGATCACGTAATTTAACTCTCCCAAAGAATGGTTGCAGATTTCACTTAAGACGTGGATGACATGATTAAACGTTAAGCCTTGCCAAACTAAAACAGTCCAACTAAGGGTGGTATCGACCATTTTGGAACATTATTTGATAAACAAATATCATGCACAAACGTTTTTTTAGTAGTTTTTAAGATATTTGTACCCAAAATTGTGTTTTTCAATTTTTTTTTGTTATCAAAAGGGGACTATTCATAGTTACTTACACATGTTTAAATTTGAGATCCGTTCTGCGAGTTTAGCAAAGTTGAGATAAAAATTTGGCCAAAGTTAAACATTTTCAAAATTTGGTTGAGGGCTTTTTTTTTGTATTTGATTGAAATAACCTTTTTGAGATTTGGTTTTGCGACAAAATAACCTTTTAAATTATCACTTTTTTCAGGTTCGCGGTAATTAAGCCAACTAATTAACGCAGTATCCATAATTAAGCCACGGCCATATAAGTCCAATATATTGCAAAGATATTTTTTATAACTTTTGGTGGCTGTCAAAATATGGTTAGTAAATATTTCAAACGCTAGGAATAATTTTAATTTTTTTTTTGGGTATTATTTTCGGAAATATTTATATGCATATATATATAAATGCTTAAAACAGAGAAACTTTGACCCTTAAAACCCTAGGCCTAATTAATAGGTGTGTGAATGGATGGGAATACTACTACTGTATAAATTTAGAACATGTTTAAATTCTTTTTATTTTGGGTCTCAATATAATTTTAGGCTTATGTATAAGCCTGCTTTTGGGCGGGAATAAACCCTAAGCCTACTTTTGGGAGAGAATAAACCCTAAGCCTATTTTTGGGCGAGTGTAATCCCTAAGCCTACTTTTGGGCGAGTGTAATCCCTAAGCCTACTTTTGGGCGAGTATAAGCCCTAAGCCTACTTTTGGGCGAGTATAAGCCCTAAGCCTACTTTTGGGCGAGTATAAGCCCTAAGCCTACTTTTGGGCGAGTATAAGCCCTAAGCCTACTTTTGGGCGAGTATAAGCCCTAAGCCTACTTTTGGGCGAGTATAAGCCCTAAGCCTACTTTTGGGCGAGTATAAGCCCTAAGCCTACTTTTGGCCGAGTATAAGCCCTAAGCCTACTTTTGGGCGAGTATAAGCCCTAAACCTACTTTGGGCGAGTTAAAACCCTAAGCCTACTTTTGGGCGGAGGAATGAATCCAAACTTTTCGATATGAATGAATGCTAAACCTAAAATTATTCAGGATTTGAATAAAAACAAAGGGTGATAAAAGATGCACCACCTCTTAACGACCCGAGTTACTAAACGTTGCTAATGAGGCTGTATAGTGCATATCTTGCTTTAAACTGTTTCAACGTTAAGCCTAAAAATCATATCAAAGCCATATTGGAAAAAAGCACATTATAAAAGAATTTAAACATTATCTAAATGTGGAAGTGCGGAAATTAAGACTTTTCGACAGAAACAGACCAAAAATATAGTTGTGAAACCCAAAACGGTTTTAATAGTTACCTTTTCCAAACTCATAACTTAATAACTAAATTCACCGGCAAGCAGAGTGTTACAAAAAAAGGTTGCATGGTATTTAACACAATTCATGATTAGTTAGATAGCACTTTTTATATCATCTTCAAAAATCAATGTTACGATTTTTGACTTGTTGGTCAAAACTGTTCCAGTTAATACAATTTATAATATTTTTTTACCTTTTGCGATTTCTTCTTAGCTTCCTTTTTAGCCTTGGCCGACTTTTTCTTTTTTCTGTGCAGAAATGGTAGAAATAGAAAATACATTGCATTATAGAAAGTTACAAGGATATGCAAAATGAGTCATAGTTTAAAAAAAATTATGTCTTAATTACCGTGCTCTTTCAGAATCTGAGCTATCTGATGAGCTGTCCGAACTATCTTCGCTAGAAGAATCACTTGAGCTATCCGAAGAGTTGGGAGTTACGGAGCGCTTACGTTTCTTTTTCTTCTCACTATCATTTCTGCAATAAAATTTATTTCAACATTTTAATTTAATCTACATTTAAGTAATCAATTAAGTATATCTGACATACGAGAATTAACTATGATTATTAATAAAAATTAATCAAACGTAATTTAAAGAAAATATTATTTTCAATGCTAAATTAGCATTAAGATTTGGATAACATTTTGACATATGTATAAATATAACAGGCCTGCTCGGCGTTACTATAAAACGTTTTTTAAACACCTGCATTTTGTTAAATTTATTTCTAAACATAATAAGCTGTTAAATAATTAAAATTAGGAATATTTAGGCTTTAAAAAACTGATATAAACAGATTGGATCAAACAACAGCTTTAAAAAAAATTAAACAAATCTTACTTTTTCTTGTGCTTATTTTTTCGTTTTGATTTCAACTTATGACTTTTTTTCTTTTTACGTTCAGGCGAAGATGACCTAGAAAAATGTGAAAATATAACTTTATTAAACCATAAACAATTAAACCTAACGAAACCATTTATAGTTAAAAACTAATTAAACCTTATATATATTTTAAATTAGTAAAATTTTGGAAATAAAATTATGTAATTTGAAAGCAACAACCATGATTATGTACCCAAGTTGTAAGAAGTGTTATATCCATCATTTTTACAGTAAAAATCAACAATACGTGTAATTCCAAATGTATAAAACGTATTTCAAGTCGTTGGTATTAAAACATTGCACAAAACGTAGTGTAGAAATTATAAAACATCTTATTTGGTCCTTTTTTTTATTCGAAGTGCGAGTAAATTTATAGAAAATACTATCGGGTATAATTTTCATTTTTGTTACGGTATTTTATAAATTTATTATTTAGCAGCTGTTGAGAGAAATGAATACACAGAGTCAGGAAATAAATTAGGAAATTTGAATATTACCTGCTACTTTAATTTGGTTAGGCAGGATTTTAAAAAAAAATTAAGGAAAAAAAAACAAAAAACGAAAATATTCGATCAAAGAAAAATTGCGATAAACCTTTGATGTTTTTATAAAGGGAGGGTGAATTGTAAATTTAATCTAATTTTACACAGACTTAATTAGTCTTAAAGGGGTTATACAACATTTGGAAAACTAAATATTTCCAATTTGATACTTCCAAGTTTCTCAAATGAATTTTCACTGATATTTCCAGGAGCAAGAAAATGAAACTTTTAAGCTAGAACTTTTGCTTTATTTTAATACTCATTAGTGCAAACTAACTCGTACTGAAAACTTCCATGATTTTTAAAATTTCCCTGATTTTCCCAAAAAAATTCCAATTTCCCGGATTTTCCTAAAATTTTTTTAATTTTCCGGATTTTCCTAAAAATTTCTCATTCCCCAGATTTTTCTAAAATTTTTTAAATTTCCTGGACACTTCCCTGATTTTTTTCAACATTATATTATAAACCCACGATATTTCCATGTTTGTACGAAACAAAACTATTTTACATTTCACCCTACCTTTAAAAGGGAGGATGAAGAGTACAATAAAGTTTTTTTTTATTAATTCTGCATCTAAAAAAAAGTTAAGTTTGCATAGTAAGCCAGAAAGTTTATTTGAATTGCACAAAAAATTCAAAACCTGATTTTGGCGATAAATTATAAGGAGTACCTTCGACCAATCAAAAGACGCCGTTATACCTTTGGCTTATTAACATCCCCGCGACACGTGCTGCGAAATTCACTATTTAAATCGTGTTAAATCTAGTTCTTGCAAACAATCAGGCGTCCCTCAGTGAGTGTCGAGGATATTTTATGAAACCAAAGGTACAGAGACGTCTTTTGATTGGTCGAAGGTTCTCCTTTTAATTCAATGCCAAAATATGAATCTTTTCCGTTTTTTTTTTGCACAAATCAGATAAGTAAATTTCCCAAATGTTTTAATACGCAAACAAATCTTATTTTTAGTAGAAGAATTGATAGAAAAACATTAGATTTCCTCTTCATCCCCCCTTTAACCTAACTATATCGGATTTTTGGTGCATTAACTTACCACATCTTTTAAATCCATTGCTAATTTTTAATTAGTTAATTATGGTTAAAGAAAAACGATTGTGCCTTAATTATTTTTCACAGATAAACCTTACCTTATATTAAAACTGGTTAAGTATAATATTTAAGTAATTAGTTTATAAACTTCTAAAATATAATTACATGCCAAATTATTTAGTTTAAAAAAAATATATTTTGGGCATTTTTGGGATCATAATGCAATCGTGCAAAAAATAAATTGGTTAAAATTAAAATTTTTAACTTACTCAGTTCTACGTTTGCTTTTCTTTACTGGTTTCTCTTCACTGGATGAACGAGAACTGAAAATACATAAAAATAAATTTGAATTAACTTTTTAACAAACTTTTTAATAGTTAGATAAACAAATATAGCTAAAATTATTAATAGCAGAAGCAGATGAAACCCTCCTTTGAAGTCTATTACTCCCGGGTCTTGTCTACCCCTCTCTGTATGGGTTAGTTTCAAAAAGCGCGATTCGTACGCCTCCTAACGGTAGATATTTTCGGAGCGGGAGTTCGTCGAGCGAATATCTCTAGCAGCCTTGGAGTTCGTCAAAAAAACGTCGTCGTTTGTGGAAAGAGAGAATTTCCAATTTTTCGTAGACAGGGGGTATGAAGTAGGACCCCTCCGATCTCGTAAAATTGGGAATTTTACACATACAGAGAGGAGCGCTATATGGAAAATTAGAGTAGTAGACTTCAAAGGAGGGTTTCATCGGCTTCTACTTGTTTATAAGAAGCTCTAAGATCATTAAATATATAAATTATTTAGATCTATATCTGATACAAATGATGAGCAAAGAATGGTGGATTTTACTACTAGTATATTTAGACTAGGATGAAATAGTTATTAAAATGATTGTACCGTTGACGTTTTTTCTTTTTCTTCTTTTTGTCATCTTTATCTGACGCTGCTGACGAACTCGAATCGCGAACCAAACTAAATTACGGAAAACAGATAAAATTTATTAATTTTTAAAGTTCACTAAACCGCATTTTTCGTAACTAAATTTGGCCAATTAACAAGATATTCTAGTAGAGCTCAAATACATCTTCAAAATAAGACCAACTAAGTGAAAATCGACCAAAAAAATAAGATAGTTATTAATTTTTAAAGTTCTCAAAACGTCGCCCAAAATCCAATATACTAACTAAAAAATAAAACCAAGAAAATAGACTATTTTGCCAATTAACAAGATATTCTAGTAAAGTTCAATATTAGCTTGAAAATAAGACCAAATTAAACAATAAATAAGTTCAGTTATCAATTGCTAATGTCTATTCCGAATACAGATCAGATAAAGTAGGCCTAACGTGTACACAATAATAATTAATAAATCTTACTTGAATTTCTTTTGGGCTAGAGCTGCGGCTTCAGCAGCCGCTTCGGCATTGAGGGCAGCTTGAGCGGCAGCAGCCTGGGCGGCTGCTACTGCTTCGGCCGCGGCTTGGGCTTCTTTCTGCTTGCGCTCTGGATCGAACGAGGAACCATCCACGAAATAAGGGTTAATACCGAAAGCTTCTTTCAACTTAGCGTTCTTTTCCTGATTCGCTTCGGCAGCTTGGTGGCTCTCTTTAACACTACACGAGAGAAAAAGGAAAATACGAGGGTTACAAATTTATGCTAAGTCATGCTTGATCCGATTAGGCTTAGCGACGAATAAAGGCGATTTTAGGCTTAACATATATCGACTTTCTAATATCTGTATAACGGTTTAAAAGGGTCACTTTGTATCTAATCCGCACCTAAATGCGCTAAAGTTTAATATTAGAAGATAATAAGACAAAGTAAACAATGTATAGTTGGGTAACGATCATCTGGCAAACTTTCTTAATCCGAGTCTGCTTCCATTGTTTAACTTTTTTATTATTTTCACATTATTAAGACTGCACGAATATGTATCTTAAATTTACGCCAAGTCATTCCTAAATCAGATTAGGCTTAACTGGCTATACACTAAAATTCAGTAACTCTAACCACGATTTGTCACCAGATTCTGATTTAAAAATACCAATATTGGTATCAAAATTACTTATGAAACATTTAAAAGATTAGGCTTAACGATAATAGTAAAAGGAAAGACTAATTTTAGGCTTAGCAGACTAAGGCAACTACGTAATGAAGTTCTCTAACCTAACAACACTCTTTAGTTGTCCAGTCAATTTCCGTTCTGTTACGCACGATATTTTAACCGCACCCGGTCTGGGTTGGTTCCGACTACCACCAGAACCGGAAGTAGAGGCGGAATTAATGCCAGTACCGTTATTTCCGGACACAGTTCGATCTAACTGAAAGGGCTTAAAAGCGCCTTTCCATAATTTATCGAAAATAGCTTTACCCTCGATAGACATAGCCATTATAAACTGACCATACTTTTTTTAAGATATTTAGAACTAAATTAGAGAACAGTTAATAATTTTCGTTACAATTCAATGTTTAAAATGGAAGACTTGACTTATTATATCAAATTTCACTTGAATTTTATGGAAGACAATTGTGATTTTGATAAGTTTTAAGTTCTAAATTTTCATATTTTAATTTTAAATATTATTTTTAATTGTGCAAATGTTTTAGTTATGTTTTTGTAAAAATGGAAGACATGTTAGATTTTTCGTAGCACTTTGCTTGCGGTGTTAAAATTAACTAACAATCATTAGATTTCTTTGATTAATCTTAAAATATCCACCAAATTAATTCATATTAGTTATTTCAAAGTTTAAAATTATATTAACTATCATTCATTTTAATCGCTTAGCGTTTACATTATCGTTAAACCTTGGAATTAATTTCATTCGAGTAAATTATTTTTATTTGAGGACACGATTTCGTTAAATAAATTAACATTAAAGGTTTTTATATAAAGTTCGTAGCTTTAATTAAATTTAATTACTTTAAATTTAATTTTTAACAGTTCAAATTCGACGGTAATTTTAATGAGATATTTGTAGTTTATAAGAAATGGAAGACTTTCTTGATTTTGGTACGATTTAAATATTAAATATCATTTAATTATTATTAAATATTTGCTATATTATTAAAATTTTGTCTTAGGAGTAAAAATTTCCTAAATTCTGGGCTATTTTCTTGAGAATAACAAATGTTTTTGGCGAGTTGTTTTGGGGAAAACTTAAGTCCTTTTGTACAATCTAATTGGTTGAGTATTAAGTGTTTATTACATCCCATTACTGTGGGTATCATTTTAATTATCGCTAAAAGCTACTGTAACTAGTAATTACTAGACAAGGTTTAATTGAAGCTTATATTAACCTTTTCGCCGGAAAGATATATTAATATAATTAAAAAATGGTTGGTGGTTTTTCGATTTATGATATTTAATTTAAATTAAAAGTTCCTTGAAGTTAGGCTTATGTTTAAAAATTATTTACGGTTCTCATAAGAATGAGTTAATTTATTCATAATTTATAGTAAAATTAAACTAAATAATTTAATCTGATCATTTGTCATAAATAAATTTTGAAATTTAAAAAGGCTTTCTTATTAGGAGTTAAAATATTTATTTGAAAATTAATTTCTAGTTTTTAAAAATAGTTTTAATTTGATTTTAATCTTAAAAAGTCACTTCATTTCAAGATGAATATTTTTACCTCCAAATGTTTAATTAAGATTTAAATTTAGTCATATTAAAATATAATACTTAAACTTCCTGATTAGTTCTAAAAACGTGCCACAAATTGCGCCAAAAATTTCAGTATTTCAAAATGTTAAAATTGATATAAAATTAGGCTTAAGTTTTGACCAAACCAGAGTTGAATTTCATATAATCCAGACGACGTAGTCACAGTATTTCACACATTTCACAGTCACAAATCGCGTATTAGGGTGAGTTATTATTATTATTTCACAAAACTTAGCACCAAAACTATTATATTATTGAGCTAATTTAATTTTTCCGAAATGATTTGTAAACCAGATGTTGTTGAAAAACCCTCAAAATTAGCCCTGTCTATCGGCACACACTATGGTAGCGTTATGAAGCTAATTCTGAACGAACCCTCCTAGTACAGGGAGAGGGAACATTCCCCAACCCCAGAACCATTTCAATTCAAGACTACAATAAAGCCAAAACCATCTCCTTACTTGCAATAGGGGTTCAAATATAATAAAAATAGACTTCTATCTGCTGCAAAGTAAGATTGAAATGGAATTTGATTTATTTCACTATAACTTTGCAGTAGAGACAAAGGCTTCCTCCTACTTCGAGAAGGCTTTTAAATTTACTAAGATTTAGGCCTTAACGTAAATTGTATCTGCTGCAAAATAAAGCTGAAATACAATTAATTCTGTCAAACTTTACAGTACAGTTAAGGGCTTGTCCCTACTTTGAGTTTAGTATAAAATAACCAAGAATTATCCTTAGAAGTAGATTCGTATCTGCTGCAAAGTAATGTTGATTTATATTTTATTTCTTAACAATCTAACCTCACAGTATAGTTAAAGGCTATCCCCCCGTTGAAACGCGTTCAAAATAAATAATATAGAAATAGTCTTAGCTTAAAAGTTATCCACTCCAAAGTTAGGTTGAAATATACTTTATTTCGAGTCCATCAAACTTTGCACCGTTGCCACTACTTCAACAACGATTTAATATTACTGTAAAATTGTTAAGGAGTAGTTTTGGATTTGGTGCGGAGTTATATTGATACAAACTCGAGACGACGCAGGTCGATGGATCAAAAACCATCTTTGCTCTCCTCCGGGAAGCTCTAGAGGCATCCACCATCTATCAAAGCTACTGATGGATTTTTCTCGCTCCCTATTGGACCAAACAATATGGGCGTGGTTTGGGGACAACCAATCAGAGTATACCATCAACCCTGAGGTGTCAGGAAGATTGGGGGAAATTTTATTACGATGGAATTTTGCTGTCTTATCAAAACGCAAACATTGTCTAGTAAATTCACAATATTGGAGTTTTAATGTCGTACTAAAAAGTTTGGGCATTTTTATTTGTAAATTTTCTTCGTTGGTTTAAATTTTTTTTTATATTTCGAAACTAAAATTAAGTTAATCATTTTAAGTGTGCGAAAAATAATTGCCTACGAAGATAACTTAAAATGTTTTGTAATTAAGACTAGGTAATTAATCATTAAATTAAAATAAAGCTAGAGTAAATTGATTAAAATTAGTGTTAACTACGGCCATTTAGTTTTTTTAACTAGTTTTAAATCTGTTAATCGATACCAGTTAAGCTTTTATCTGAAGGAGAGTTAATTAGATGTTAATTATGTCTTTTAATTTTGCTTTCTATCTGCCACCCAACTGTGAACACTTTTTTAAAAGAATAGTCGTTTAAAAAATGAATTTGTATATAATTTCGAATAATATAATTAGAGTTAAATTGACAATTATCTGTTTAAGTTAACCTGTAAATATCCGCTGATAAAATGGAATCAGTTTAGACAGATAATTCATAGACAAATCAGTTAAAATATTGAATAGACAAATGGTCGTATAAACTGTTTTTTAGAAGCCCTAAAACTAAATAAAACCCCTTAGCGCCTGTAAAAGTGTTTCAGCCACCGTGCACCAATGTTTACGGTGAAACTAACGAACAGGGTGAAACTCGTCCATGTTAATTCTACGAGCCCCTGTAAATGTGTTTCAACCTACGAGCTTCAGAAAAGCTTCCTATTAGGGTAAAAGTTCCTATGTTAATTCAATTGACCCGTGAAATGTTCCAGAATTTGGTGAAATGACAGTAAAGCTAAATAGGGTGAAATAGGAACCAAAATTTTTAAAATAGGGAGAAAATTAGGAACCAATTTAAGAACAAATTAGATCTTTAATTTTCAAATTTCGCCAAATGTTTTTTAAAGTAGGTTTTTTGTAAAAGCTTTTTAGCAAATTTGACTTTAATTTTATCACATTTTTTCGTGACATTACAACATACTGACTTAGTCAGTTTTTCGACTTAGCATAAAATTTGGGTTCAATATTATAGGACGACGGTACTTTTAACCAAATTTACTAGAAATCTGGTGATTTAGAGACCAAAATCACGATTTTACGGTGATTTAGGGACCAAAATCACGATTTTATGGTGGTTTAGGGACCTCAAAAAAAAAGTAGGGGGTTTTAGGTATTTTAGGGACCTGGTGGAAGAGTCCAAATAACTCGAACCAAACAGGGGTGACGACTCTTTTGTTTGTTTTTAAGTGAAAGGATATGACGTAAAACTGAACCTTTTCTGACAGTATTAAGCCAAGAAGGATCAGATAAGGAGAGGAAAAGTGGGAACGGCGCGGCTCCTACTGCGTCGGCCTAAACTCCCACTCTGGGAGAACGGGGGACAGACGGGGGTAGAGATGCTTCGTGGTAAATTGTTGTCACGTGGGTAAAACGAATCCTTTATGAGACGCGCTAGCTAGCGACCACGTGACAACAGTTTACCTCGAGAATTTCTTATCCCCCCCTTTCCACCCGAGTGGGAGGTTGGCTCTTCTCTCTCTAACTCAACGCAGCCCCACTTTTCCTCTCCTTATCTGATCCTTCTTGATTAAGCTACGCGACGTCATAGACTTTTGGTAAAATGTATAATTAAAGGAGTGACCGAAATTATAATAGGATAACAATTTTTAATGACCTTTCAACGATATTTTCGAAAATGATTCTAAATTTCCATTTGGAACAAATGAAAAATCCATAACAGGCCGATTAACATTCAATATTGGGTAAATGCATCAGTTGGAACAAAATGAAAGAAAAGATAAGGCAAACTCTGTGACATATCTCTATAATGCTTTAGTTGTGTAATAATCTAACGACTACAGCCAAAAGAAATATATATATATTTTTCTACAATGATATGTTTAATAAGTTATCGAAAATATAATCAACCTTGTGATCAAGAGTTAGTAAAGACTATTCTTCTATCATATTTAACATGGTGTATCAATACACCCAAGCTTTTCTACATTGTGCCACCTTAAACTGTGATTTTATTTTTCAAAATCGATCGGTTTTAAAAGTTCTCTGGTGTTCTGTCGCAATCAAAACGAAGGCAATACATATACTTATATTCGCTCAAGAATGATTTGCAAGACTATTTTATTTCTATTATGGTTTTAAGATTGTGTATTAGTCCGCCATACAATTAAATATAGTGCAAACATATATTTAACTCAAGAATAATCGATGCATACATTATATTATAAGCCGATATAAATGATTTTTACTTTTTCTAGCCCCACATCTCACCCCAATAAGCCATTGTCAAAATAATATCAGTCATAAATATAAAAAGGCGACGTGGAATATGGCCAAGGTGACACTAATGAAAGCCTCAAAAACCTTTACTGGCTCGTTTCAACACCAGAGGAAAAGAGATACGTAGGATTATTACGGAAATCGGAAGTTAGGCCCCTATTATGGACGAATCCATTTCATAAGATTAAGGGGTGTGAAGATTTAATTTTTTTTTTTTAATAATCCAAGGGAGAAATAATCTTTTAATTGGATAATTCCAACAGAATTCGAACAAATAGACCAAATAAAATAACCTGAATTCACCAAAATTGGAACAAAACTTGAATTGACAACAAATTCAAAATGATTTCAAACTTATAGCTAAGCCTAAAATTCGCGATTTTAATGTAAATTTGCCTAAATTTCGTGGGTTTTTAATGATTTAAAGATATCTAAGCCTATGATTCGGTGGTTTGAACAGTTTCAAACTTAGCTAAGCCTAAAAATTGGTGTCTTAAACAGTTTCAAAATTTAGCTAAGCCTAAATTTGATGGATTAAACAGTTTCAAACTTAGCTAAGCCTAAAATTTGGTGGTTTGAATAGTTACAAATTTAGCTAAGCCTAAAATTTGATAGCTTAAAGTTTCAAACTTAACTAAGCCTAAAATCTGATGGTTTAAATAGTAAAATTTAGCTAAGCCTAAATATTGGGAGTAATTTTACGCTTTTAAAAATCTAAACTGTAAACAAATTTAACCTAAAGTTATAAAAAATTCTACGTTTACTTTGTGAAAGTCTAAATTAAAGTTACTTTTTAAACTAGTTAAGCCTAAAATCATTCTTAGCTAAATTTAAGCATAAAACTATACATTTCACCAGTTTTAAAATTAGCTAAGCCTAAATATAAATAAGATCTTAAATCTTCTTCAAGATCGAAAAATAAACTAAGCCTAAAATTTGAAAAACATTTCTTGTATGTGGGAACCAAGGTCTGCAGGTCTGCTTATAAAATATAAAAAAAATCGAATTTCCAGAGAAATTTCCATAAGCTGTACAAAACGTTATCAAAATCCAAACTGACTTCGCTAAGCCTAACGTATATAAATAAGCCAATTGGATAAACTTGTCGAAGGGGATATATGTATACTATTTGACCTAAGGGGTCGCGATTCGAGCCTTTGAACAGTTCACACAAACATTAAGTGTTTGATTAGTCTATTTGGAAACCCTTGGTCAAGTAGATATTTTTTTGCGCCTTCCTTTATTTGCGAATCTGGACAAAAAGCTCCTAGCATATCTTTTTTTTTGTGGACAGTCTCAAGGATTTAGATTGGATTTTCTAGCTTGGAACCACTCTGTACTAGTACGCGAATCGCCTCGTAATGTAACCAAAACTGATGCGTATGAATACCCAATATTAAACTCCATAAAAGATAAAATAGTTTCGGAATCATTTCCCGAACAAGAGTGACAAAGAATTTACAGTTCGTTCGACTTAGTACAAATAATACAGTAATAACGGGGGAAAGAGGGAAAACTAGGTATATAAAATGTCATAAAGCCTTAGCTTTGACTACGTTGCGTGACAAATACGTTGAACACAATGTACTACACAGTGGATTGACAAAAATCAATATTTGGTAAGGGAAATGAGATTAGACAATGCTGGGTTGTCAGTACTGGGGATGAGAGAGTTATATTGTTACCAGGAATGGAATTACGGACAAGTAATGTTGGTTATTGTCAAGGAACTACTTAGAAATGTCGGTTGACAGTTGAATAAAAGTTAGGGTTGTATGGTACAGTTGTATCGCGTTAGGGACAGTTTTGGTTGGATATATCAGGGGTCATTCGTTTAGTTGTGTTGTATGGGATATTGGTACATTTGGTTTTAATGGGAATTTGTAGCCAGGTAATTATGATATTTTGTATTACTCTATATGCAAATAAAGTACTTTTACGAAAAAAACAGCGCGAAAGCGACCTTATCACGTGTCAGAACGCGTGAGAATCAACTATAGGCTCTACACAATAGCGATGACGTAGTTTTGCTGGGAATTTTAATTTAAAAATTTCGAAAATGGAGATTATAAATTATGTATTTTTACTGTCGTGGTAATTAAATTTCTATGACGTATGTATATATATTATGAATCGTTTTTTAACGATATTTCCGAAAATGCTACTCAATTTCTATTTTTAGTCATAAAAAAATCTGTGACAGCCTCACTTCAACAAGGTTGCGATCTAAGTAACCATTAAGCACAAATATACCCACTTCATACCCAAGATACCACAAAGGTTCAAGGATATTTGATTTAAACCCGAAAAATATTGCTTTTAGTAATTAAATAATGCAAATAGTAACTTTTAGTAACCTTTTGTTTAAAAAAAAAAACCTTGCTTTTAGTTCAAAAAATAGTACGAACGACAAATTTGTAGCCCATTGTAGATTCCTCTTTAACAAATTTAATTTGCGTGATAAGTGCAAAAAAATATATTGTAAAATTATTTTTCTGGTTGCAGATTCATTATATATTATTTATTTATTAATTGAGGTGCAGCGTCTCCTTATGAATTAATTAATTTATAATGAATCAATCCTGCAACTTACAAGAAAAGTTATTTTAAAATAAAAAGATGTATTTATTTATGTATGTGCTTCTGTAAAAATGTGCGATTTTCAATAGAAAAATATTAATTTACCATTCCATATAAGATTTATATTCCTTAAGCAAACTTTCAGGCGGTTTAATATCAGTTCTAATTTGAAAATTTGGCCTCATTAAACCATAAGTTAATATCTTTTCTTCTTGTTCCGAAATTTGATGATTATTTGGCGGATTCTGAGATTGTCGAGAATTACACGTGGTGCCGGTATTAACGTCGCTAAGCTGTTGTTGTAAAGGAGGTGACTGTGGCGACTGAATGGTAGAAGGCGGATTCGGATTAATAATTTGAGTGGTTCCGTTTAAAATTGCTTGTACTTGTTGAGCGTGTGGGCTTAGCTGATGCGGTTGTTGGCAAGCTAGTTCGCGAGCCAACTGCATATTAGCGGCGCCCGTAACGTTCATTTTTACAGTCGCCACAGTGTACTCGCGTAAAATATTACGCTCCAGGTTGATCAAGGTAGCTGCACCTTTCGCGACTGAAGTCAGATTCAAGGGAGTCCGTTTTTTACTCCTTATTGCATTTGGGGGCAAGTGGGGGGGGGGGCTTCCCATGGGAAAATATCCCCTTAACTCGGACGTATGCCTCGAGTCGATATTTCTCAGTGTTTATTCAAACTGGTCGTTATAATAGTATTAAAGGGAAACATGGGAGCTAAAAGTGTAACAGCTTTTAAATCATCATGACAAAAAATTTTAAACATCAAAAACGTGTCTAAAAATTGTGAAAAAATTCTCCCATACGTTTTTTGGCATGGTCATTCCATAAATTCAAAAGCTGTTCCATTTTTAGCTCCAAGTTTCCCTTTAAGACTAATTCACACTTAACTTCGTTATCCAATTAAAAATTTATGATTTTTTTTGTTTGACGCGATTAACGAAAAGATATTAATGAAAAAACTCGCGATAAGGGAACTTATCACGTGGCCAGAATGCACGAGAATCAACTGTAGGCTCTACAATACCGAAACCACGTGACCATAGTGATGACGTAGATTGCGGGGAATATTTATTTTAAAAATTTCGAAAATGGAGATTATAAAATATTTATTTTTACTGTCGCTGTAATTTTGTTCTATGACATATGTATATATATTTTGAATCGTTTTTTAACGATCTTTCCGAAAATGCTACTCAATTTCCATTTGGAGTTCATTAAATATTCGTGACAGCCTCACTTTAATTAAAGAGGTATGTTATTACCAAGTTAATTATAAATTGGGCGAAAACAAAGTATAAAATTAGTTCGAAACTTAAGGGGAATTTTTAACACGTTCAAAGTAAAAACTCTTTTCGTTTCCATAGAAACATAAACTACAGATCAATGACAGCTGACCTAAATTCGGCATATATAAACAAGAAGGGGTATCTGATATAAAATTTCACATAAATGAAAGAACCCACTACAAAACAATTCTATATCAAGTCCTAGAGTAGACAAGAACAGGGTGACCACTGGAAATTTGAAAATCCTATATAGGAAATTTCTTTGCGAAATATAGGAAAATATAGGTAGAGCTTTATGTAAAATGTAGGATAAAATAGGAAGAAATAAGTGTAAAATATATGATAAAATAGGAAAATAAAAGTAGGAACCATGTTTATTATTGCATCACAACTCTCGCCACCGGTTTAAACATGCTATTAATATGATCCAATTGCTTAAATAGTATGGAATTTTACAGACTATTTTAACTGGAAAATGTACAGTTAAGCTAAAATAATCTTATACAGCCACAGCTGACAGTATGATTTATAACTTTACCCTTAACTAGAGATTTTGAGTAGAAATAAACAGATTATAGGAATTGACATTAAATTATAGGAGAAAATAGGAAGGAGGTAAAAATATAGGAAATATAGGAAAAGTGGTCACCCTGCAAGAATCAATTGTAAAGTTACTAAGAAACTTCACTTTAAGTATGACTTTAATCCCACTAAGTATGATTAAAAAATTAAAATGGGCCTGTCACAAATTTAAATAGAATTTTATAGATAAATGGCAAGTGATCCTAAATTACAACATTAACTACTATAATATAATACTATCTTTGTATTATGGAAAATTAACGGTTGAAGCTTAGAAAAACGTGATGAAATCGTATAATATCATACTTTCATTAAAGGGATACTACACTATGGAAACAAGATATTTTTAATCAATATAGACGATTAAATAAATTCAGATTTCGTCCTAACCTTGGAAAAAGGCAACATCTTCCGTAGACATGGGTTCTTTTTAACGTCTCTTTTTGTTAGTTTCAAGGTTGGAAAAAGTATAGATAATCCTATACTTTGAACCATGGATTAATCAACCTCACTAGGGATAATTCACTCTGGTAAAATGATTGTTCGAATCGCACCCTGGTGACAAAAATTGTCTACACCGGAAGTTTCTAGCTACCGATATACGGGGTGAAATATTGAAGGGGAAAAAACTCTAAAGCAGACGATGCTCTCATGGATTACTTCCGGATTTGTATCGGTAAGGGGGGAAAATTGAGGGGCCGGATAAAATGTCTGGCAGCCATGTTTGAAACAAACATTTTCAACTACTAGTATAGCAAATCGTACCAGAGTGAATTATCCCTGTGAGGTTGATTAATCCATGGTTGAACCAACCTTGAAAAAAGGCAACATCATCAGTACAAATGTGTCCTTTTTAACAGCTTTTTTATCCGTTTCCAAGGTTATTTAATAAAACCGTCTATTCAGACTTAAAATATGCTTTAAAATATTACCGAAACTCACAGCAAAGGTTTCGTAGTAAGTCGATGTTAATTATCAAAGAAATTTCAAATTTATTTCAATCGTTGTCCTAAATTTCTTCGAACCGAATTTAGGCTTAGCGAATCTAGTTGGCGACTTTGATAATTGTAAATTTCCACGAAACCTTTGGCGAGTTTTAAAACGGTTATTACGCATTTCTTAGAAGTCTAAATCAAATAAAAATAACTTGTTATCATAGTATAGTACTCCTTTAAAAGCAACAAAGTCTGCAACATGAGATAAATCAATATGGAATTATTTTCCGAACATTGTTCAGTAATATCAGTTTCAGATAAGGTACATTTATACAAAATGTTAATCCTCATAGGCGAAAAAAGTAGTAATTCCAAACACTTCGAGAATACTTGAATTTTTAGCATCAACTGTTGCGCACTGTTGATCTAAAGTGACTGTGTCACCGGATTTTTTAAAACCAAGTTTCGTTCTCTTAAAGGGAAACATGGAGATAAAAATGAAAGTTTTTGAATTTATTTTCGGAATCACCGTGCCAAAAATCGTATGAGAATTTTTCCAATTTATATTTACTTTTATTCAAATTTTTCCAAACTTTAGAAATTAGTTTAAACACCAAAAACATTTTTTTGGCATGAGGATATCGAAGATAAATTAAAAGGCTGTTCCATTTTTAGCTCCCAAGTTTCCTTTTAAATTATGTTTGGATAAATTGTATACTCTAGATTAAAAATTTAATAGAATCATTTCTATTAATTTAATGGGCACGTTTTCATGGCTTCCAAAATGGAGTCAAGAAAAAGTCCAATTTTATTTAGCATAAAGAGATAGTAGCGCATGATTTTGGGCACGTTATCTTTTAAAGTGTAGGTGCTATTAAAGTGCTAATAAATTGTATACTACAACTGCAATGATTAAAATGCTCTACACGTTATCCAGCTAGCACTTGTTTTGAAAGTATTAAGCGGTTGTTTTGACTGACAAACTCGTGATGTTATGGTTCGGGGGAAAAATAATATATTTCTTCTTGTAAATGTCCGCTACACAATGAAAAGTATTTTCGGCTCAAAAACATTTTCGATGAAATTGTGACACTTTCCCTTTGAGATTAATTTCGTATCTCAAAAATAAAATCTTTACTATTTCTCAAAAACTACTTTCATTGCCTATGAGGTTTAAGATTATGTATTATTTCGCCTCAAAATTTGCTAGTTTACAAAATCGTATAGTATATAAAAAAATAATATAGAAGGAAAGAGACCATGTTACAGTTCTAATCTGATTAAAATAAAAAAAAAATAACCACCAAAATATCTAGTATTGTATTATGGTATAAAGTCGCTATGGCTAAGCCTAACGTCGCCCATTTTCAAGTTAGATTGACGTTTAACTCTATCCTTAAAACGAGAGAGAAAAATATCAGATGGGGGAACTAAAAATCGATATTTCCAGCCCTCTTTCCAAATTGGCGGGAAAAAAAGGGCCTGTGGTAAGCTGGCGCCATCTATGAATAGGCGATTATAAACAAGTATGGTCACTAGACTAATCATAAAGGTGTAAGATAGGGAGTGATATCCCCTTTCCCCTCCGGAAATTAAAGAAGCAGCTGCTCACTTTTGGTTTGCTTTCAATCTAAAAGTTATAAAAAATTCACCAACTCCCCTTAAAGGGTAAGTATGAATACGTTTTTATTTGTAAACCACTTCAAATCTCACAGAATATCAAATCACTAATTTTATTTGGCAATAGAAGCTGGAAAGGTTTCTATCATGCTATTTGATCTATTACACCTGTTTTTTAATCAGAACCA
Organism: Odiellus spinosus; assembly: GCA_963920705.1. Lineage (NCBI taxonomy): Eukaryota > Metazoa > Arthropoda > Arachnida > Opiliones > Phalangiidae > Odiellus > Odiellus spinosus. Next base: position 18,143,683 of record OY987233.1, on the reverse strand, counting down.
TTGATCTATTTATCAGATTGGCCCTACCTTAAATTTGGGCGGATAATTGGTTTATTTTTAAATAAACATTCTGGTCTTTGTTATAAATAGACGAATGGGAGGCATTCTAAAATAAGCAGACGACTGTAACTGAACCAAAAGGGAGGAAAGATTTGAACTAATTTCTTTTCAATCAGTGGATGCTAATTTAAGAAACTTGTGCTAATAATGATTTTAAAACATTGTGTTTTGGGTTTAGAAACTAATAATAATAAAAATAAACCTTCTATTAGATAATTTTACGATTAAAATAATTGTGTCAATACTCCTTTAAACGCAAGAACAAGGGAACATATGTCAAATTACAATAGTGTAATTTTTCAGCAAATACCGATTAACAGTAGGACCTAAAATGACGCTTTACTTTGCTCTTATTATTCATAAATATACGAAAAAATATATACGGTTCAAAGCTTTTGACATATGTCTTTGCCAATACAATCAAACCATAATGTAAATTTTTTTAACCAGTTTTAGAAAGGCCTAACGACCTAATAACCGTATCATATAATCAGAATAATTCATGAATGACACATTAAAAAACAGAACAAAGCCAAACTTCAATTTTAAAATATAAAGCGAAATGTAAACGTATAAATTGACTTACATGGGTCTTCCATTTTCATCTTTCTCCGTCGCTTCACCAGCATCAACTTGTTCCATAAGTATTTGACGATATGTCGAAACTTTTGTTTGAATTTCATCAGCAGAATACCTGAATTAAACAATTAAGAAAGGTATATTTAATTTGAATACGTCTAACATTTATCGCTATTGGAAAAAAAATAAAATCATTAACAACACCTACCCTTGGTCTTCCATTAAATCTTGCATGGTGAGACATTTTAGCTCGACTTTTCTTTTGCGCTCATGATCTAAAATTTCAGCATTGGGTTGTTTATTCAAAGAAGCATCGAGCTTTTTCAAATCCTCCTCAGTGTTATATTTGACTTTCTCCTTTGTTTTACGAACAAATGATAAGTTTCGTTGAACGTATCCATTTGTTCCACTGCCCCGAGGTGTAGTTAATCCAATTCCGTTGTACATGGTTTAAAAATTTGATGTAATGAAGTGCCCTATAAAAGATAGTTAATCTATTTAGTCTTCCATAATAACTGTACCTGCTGCACAAATTAACTTAGAATTAAAAGACGGAAACTTGAAGCACCATTAATAATGAAGCCTAATGCAAAATTTTCATAGTTAAACTAGGCCACGTTTAGCTACATTAAACAATTCGTTTATTTATTCAGGCATATATTAACTCAAATACTCAAAAGATTAAGTCTAACCGAGGTAATCGTATAAAGCTCAAGGCATAAGCTGCAGTTTAAATTTTGAAGTAAATAACCAAGGCTTAGGTTATTACCAAAACACCAAGAAAATGGCTAACGGATTTTAAATAAGGTCCTTACGTAATTACACATATGTAAAATAAATATTCTACTTACTTTTGATGAATACCGATAAATATATTAATTTCTTTTCATGGCGCAAATGTAGAATACATTTTAATTAGCGAAATACGGAAGACAAAACTGCTGCCTGATAGAAAATTACCTCCGACTGGATTAGCGCCTGGCGGCAAATTTATCTGCAAGCCCTTCAATGAGAAAATAAAAGAGGGCGCTTCTTGTCGCAAACATCTTTTTTGCCGCTAAAATCAAAAATGTTTTATAAATAAAAAAATAACTTAAAAAAAGAACGAATATCTTAAATAACTAATTTATAATTAAACATGGTCTAAACAAAGTGTAGATATTTATTTTAAAACCTACTATAGATACACAACTTTCTACTTCTGATAAAACCATTTTCACCTTTTTCTACTCTAAGCCTAAAAGTTCTTATCAAAAATAAGCCTAATTACGCATAGTTTTAAAAAGTACTTTTTCTACTATTCTTGAAAACTTACAAAAACATAAATTCATACTCCTAGCTTCATGAGTAATGTCTTTTAATATAAGTTAATTTCTGTTTTAAAGAAAACCAACTTTGGCCGTGCATTTCGTGGGAATGTATCCCATTTTACCAGAATCCATTTTAACGTATACCCAATTATCGAAGTCATTTTTAACCACCGTTACAATGTCCCCTTTCTTAACGTTTATAGCGGTTGTTATGACACCTTTATACCCGCCATCATAATCCTTAATCACCACCAATTCCTTAGTCTTGGGCTCTTCTTTAGGTTTGCGGTCACTGGTCTTTTTATGCAAAGTGGAAGTTGACTCGGGGTTGAAGAATGGAGGGGGTATATTGCTACCATCGGAAGTTCGTTGAGTAGCCGCGGCCAATGTTTTTAACTTAGTTCTGTCGGCAATATTGGACGGTTTCACTTCCCGGAATGCGCTACGATGTTCCGTTGAGGTTAGTAGGGTTTTTACCTTCGCGGTTTTAGCGTTTATGAGTACACAATCGTTGGAAGGCACGACCTTTTCGACAACCGGTACGCTTGGTTTGTTTAACTGGGTTTCTAGAGAACTCTTGCGTTTAGGTAGGGTACCAATGGTTTCGCAACAGCCTTTATGTATAAACCCAACATTCCCGTGCGCGGTTCGGACATAGAGCCATTCCTTTTCGCGATATAAGGCGGTGACTAGCGTTCCCATGGGCAACGATCGTTCGGCTTGTCCAATTGGTATATTCTTCTCTAAACTTGGTAGAAAACGGCAGCATTGCATAACCACCATGGAGACTTTGGTCGGGTTTAACTTGTTGGATTTCTTAAACAGGGCTTCGGCGTCCAATCTCATGACTTGACACGACTGAGTGGTCTTGGGGTTGACCACGACTGGTCTTACGACGCCAGGGACATCAATTTTGACCCTACAGTTTAGGTTGGACAATTTGTCCTTCTCGGAAAGCGCGGATGAAGGCACTGTCTTGATTATGGTGGCGTTTTTGGCTCGAGCTCGATTTGACAGCAATTGTTCATTTTTCAAAGTCGCGTATAAGTACCCAGCAACCAAGTCCGTACTGGTAGTCATGTCTGCGGGTTCAAAACTATTCGTATTCGTCTTCACTGTGGGTTGCGTGACGTGTTCATCATTCTGTTTCATTTGTAGGGCTTTGTTGAAATGTTTCCCGAAGAGATTCACCACTTCTTCGATGGCGATCTTGTGTTGCTGCCTTTGGGATCTACTGGAACGTCTTCTGGGTAGATGGTTCCGCTTGCGTACTCGGTTCTCGGTCCCGCTTATCGTTGGTTTCATCACGTCCTGGCCGCATCCACCTTCCCAATGATTGAAAGCGCTACGTGATTTACTAGACGATACGCTTAGAGACGATTCCGGTCTCTTGGTCTTGTGCCGTTTGCCGTGAGATCGGATAGAAACTGGGGTGATTCTCAGCCTTGGGCTACTGACTCTTCGGGTTGAGGTAACGTTGGTACACGTGGATGATTTCTTATTGTTTTTAACCGCATCAACGATCGTGGCTATTGGAAAGGGATTTTGTTTAGGTTTGGGGTTCGATTCCTGAGCCCCGACGGTTTGCTTGGATTGGGACACAACCGACGAGTTTAAACCATAGGCTGGGTTGTCGGTTGACTTACTGCAGGCGCAACTGTGGTCAATCGGGAGGTCTTTCTGAGTTTCGCTGATCTGAAATAGTAAAAGATGTTAGGTTAAACTTTATATCTTCAATTTGGTTAGGTAACTTTGAGGGCCTTAAAGTCCAAGATGATGAGATTGGAGTTAATTGGTGTTATTATTAATGTTTATATAGGGGCAAGAATTTATAAATATAGATGGTTTTTTGTCTCTCCCGTCAGCAATGACAAGTCTAGAGAGCAAATATGATATTTAATTATTATATATACCTTCAATAACCAATTTAAATAGCATTCTAAATGGCTGATTTTCCCATCTTCCTTGAATTCTAGGACATCTTTCTTTTCTGTTTTTTTCTCATTGACGACTTTGGCCACTGGTTCTTGCTTATTTTTTCCTTGGTCTTCAGTTTCAAAATCATCGGGCAAAGGGGAAGACGAAGCTTGAATAAAATGTATTTTTTTTTTTTAAATTACAAAACATTATTGACATTAAACTTGCAAAAATAAATATATGCATTTATCATCATTAAATATTTATTGAAAACTTAAATCTACAATTACCGATGACTTTGCTAAAATAAAATCTACCAATTCTGTCTAATAGGACTAGTAACCTTGTATGACTTATCTCTCAAAAAAACATTAGCGATCTTAAGGTAAATTGGATCTACTGAATCAAAATCTGATAATTCAAGTTCAAATAGGATTTTTTTGGTTAGTTCATTCTGTTCTTGACAGAAGGCGTTAGCCATTGAAATTTCTAAGTCAGAGTTAGCTAGGCCGATACAATAAGATCTTGATGATCTTGACAAAACAGCTGTTTGAGCGTAGATAGAAGTAACTACATCAGAGAGTCTCCGAAGAATCGTCTGCTTATCCATGATATTAGCTCCATGACGAGATAATTGTAATTCCATGACATAATTTAACTTAACTAAGGTTCTCTCGACATTATCAGCCATAGTTTTCAAACTAGGGTGCAAGTACCCAGCTAAATCTTGTGATAATTTAATCTTTCCTTGCTCTATTAAGTAATGTTCGATCATTTTCATAAAATTTGCCTTGGGATAAAACAATGGGTTTCTCATTTGCTCAACAGTTTCTGCTCGAATATTCGCATAATTCTTGACCCCAGATAAAGAGATAAACTGACGCAGCACGTCATTAGTGCCATCAACGATTGAAAAAACTTTAGAATCCCTTAAAATCCTTTCGAGAGGAGTAGCTTTGGTGTAAGCCCGAGCTCCGAAGATATCCACACACTCGTTAACGCAGCTCCATAAAGTTTCCGAAGCAAAGAGCTTAGCGGCCGTTGATTCGAGAGCCAAATCTGGATTAGAAGTAGAGTCTTTAAGTCCAGCGGTTAAATAAACAACGCTTTCAACAGCGTAGGCTTTCGTAGCAATTCGAGCAATCTTTTCTTGCACACCAGAATATTCGGATAAAGGTTTTCCGTATTGTTCTCGGTGAATACAATATTTGATTGTTCCATTTAACAGTTCCTTGAGTAAACCCGACACTAGCATAGCCTCGACTAAACGACTTCGACATAACGTGTCATTCGCAATCTCCAAGCCATTATCGATTTTGTCAATCAAATTTGCAGCTGGAACTTTTACGTTATCAAACTCAACATTGCACATACTGAGGCCTTTGACTCCAAGTTTATCTTCATTACTTTCAACTGTAACTCCTCTTGTGTTCTTTTCAATAATAAAAGCTCCCAGTTTGGACTCTGGGGTGCCATCGTAGGATATAACATTTACTTTACCAAATACTAAGAAGAGATCAGCTATTCCTCCATTCGAGACCCAAATTTTCTTGCCATTAATAATATACTCGTCACTATCAATTGTAGGTTCAATTTTGGTTTCTATAGAACCTAGATCATTTCCAGCAGCTTCCTCAGCCATACAAACTGCTCCAATTAACTCACCCCTACATAAACTCGGTAAATACTTTGATTTTTGTTCAGGGGTTCCATATTTTTCCAGCAAATGACAAGCAAAGTTTTGGTGGTTATTTAACATCAAACCAATAGAAGGATCGGTTCCACAAATCTCCATTAATTGCGTTAAAACTGTTTCTTTGACATCAATTCCTTCATATTCTTCAGAGGCTGTTAGACCAAATAAACCCAGTTGTTTCAAACCTTCTAGAACATCATCTGGAATCTTGGATTCCTCATCTATTCGAGCTGAATCCACTTGTGTACGAAAGAAATAGCGTAATTGCTCCACCATATAATCAAGATTAGCTATCTCATCTGGATTTAAAACCTCAGGGAAAGCTAAAACGTTTACGTCAAACTTTCCCTTGAATACTTCTTTCAGCAAAGGTTGGCGTTCAATTTTCTCAACAGTGGACTCTATTTTCTCCTTCTTTAACTTGGGAGCTTCTTGAACTTCGTTCGAATTAAATCTTACTTGATTTAATTGGTTAATTCGATTTCCATTTGGTAAAGTTTGATTTAAGATTGCCAAGGCTTCGCTTCGGGGATTGACTCGTTTCAAAAACACTGCATTTTTTAATCTAGATATTAATAAAACTCGACTTGCTTTGGAACATAACATATTTATACTTAAATTAATCAAAATATCACTTTGAAATTCTAATAATTTATATTAATTAGGAGACGTAACGTTATGGCTGCTCCGCGTTTCTCGATCAAGGATTTTAGGAAAGCATATTAATTAAGCAGACGACTTTTAACTTTTCAAGTTCATATCATATAGCGGTGACTCTACCAACTAAATTTAAATCCTACGCGGCAACGGTTTGACTTTTAAAACTTTCTTCTCCCCTAGTTTTTCATCGAACTACAGATCTTCGGGCCTAAAACATAAATCAAAAACTGATAATTTGATTCTCGATTCGCTTCAACGATCACGGATACTAGGCATAACTTTACACGAAGAATTAAAGAGGCAAAAAAAATGGGTTCATTATCGCGTTCATTCAAGGTTGACTAGATTTTCGAGAATCGAGACAGGATAAGGGGAGGGAACCGGGAACACGTAAAAATAAAACTTTCCTTTCCACACATTGAAAATCTTAACCTTGAAATTATAAGACAAGAAACAAAATCTTAAAAAGTCTGAGGTAAAAATACATTAAACTTTTCGAAAGTTCAAATATTGCGTAGGCCTAAAATGTTAAACCAGAAAAATATTCACTGTCTTTCCACGACAAAATAGGGAATTTTTCAAAAACAAAACACATCATTCACTCGAGTAGCTGGAAGCAGTGTTACATTCCAAAAATCATATGTTGGTTCGTCATTGTGCGAAAATAGCAATGCTCTTGTCAAAACCTAATCTCCAAAAAAACATAAAATTTAATTCCATTTCCGATTGATTCTAAGAATGAAAATTAATTTTAAATCTTGTCCTAGATTTGGGAATATCAAATAGCAGCAGGCGACTTTCAATGAATAATAAGAGGGCTGTATAAGTTTTTTTTTATCTCGTCCCGAAATTGAATATTACTTCATAATTTTACTATTAAATATTTTACAGTTTTAAACTTTAGTTTAAATAGGTCTTTAAGTTCATAAGTTAATATAAACCTCAAAAATCCTCAACTCCAGTAGTTAAACTGATTAAAAAAACATGGCGACATCGAGCCCTGGAGGGACTCGGGCCGTCCCGAAACCGAATTAGGAATTCGGGAGCACCTGAACTTACATTACTACCGAATATTTTTGGCTTCTTTTTATAGAAAAAATATGTAAATTAAACTGGAGTCGTTTCGCTAGAATTTTTTTATGTTACACCTACGATTCGACGGGGCGGTTTTTTCATCGGCGGTAAAGAAAGTCTGCTCCCTACTACCACCAGCCCTTCCCATCGTCTAATACTTAAAGGACAAGTCTGGCAAGAAAATTGCAATTATTTTTTGTAATTGATTCGGGAAGAACTCATTAAAATCTGTCCTAATGGATGCTCGATTACGTCAAAAGCAATTAACAAGTATGGAAAGAAAATAGTTAATTCGCGACTTCGCGACAGCAACGAGTCTAAGTGTCGCTGGAGCCGAGGCTTTTAGTCGTCTGTGTGTAACCACGCTTGAACTCAGGTTAAGCAGACTATTACGTCAATGACAAACCACGTGACTATTCGAATTAAGGGCATTTAAAGGCTTAATTAGAAAAATGGCGCTAGGAGAAGTATACTGTGTCATATTGATTTTCAGTAAACTTTTAGATGACCTCATCTAGAAACTCCAGACTTTGTAGTCCGGATCTACAAGTGTCACCGCTTTTGTGATTGATGTCAGAACCTGCTTAAACTGTTTCTTTACTAACCGTGTCTCAGGTTTTCAACGCGAATAACGTTACTAACGAACTAACTTAACAATTGCGATCAGGCCAACAAAAAAAAAAAAAAACCTGTCGTCGCGTTTGCAAAACTACTGTGTGGCACGAACCATCTTGTTTAATGAACTTTTCAAAAATGTTACTTAAACTCCATTTGGGATAGTCTAATAAATAGGAGGCAGCATCACGCCCATTATTATTTAGACAATTTTGATTTGATTGGACTAACATGCCATTGAAATTTGCCCAAGTCGTGCAAGACAAGACGGATTCGAAATGGGAACATGACGTGCATAATTTCTTTAAAATTTAATAATTATTTTATTTATTGTTCGATTTTGACGTAAAATTTCTCATTTTGAAGCTATCATCAAACTCTACGTGTATCCTTAGTTATCCAATAAATTAGAAGACAGACTTCTACTTTAAATGGGGAAATAAAAAGGGAGGGACGTAGAGGTTCGAGAGATCGTCCGTTCAGCATTTTCCCATATGCCTCATTGCATCTCCCAACGCAAAAGACGGGGAGTTTTGGGTGCTAGAAGCTCGCTCGCCCCTTCAGACAGTCTCTAAATATTCGCGCCGATATTATAGGGTTATTGTCCTGCCCCTTCCTTCTAATGAGTTTTAAAAATCATTAAAAAAACTCTTGGAAATCGGAGACATAGAAAATTAGGGGTGGGGGAAAACAGAAACGTACATAAGTTAAAAAAGGTTTTTGTAGAGAAGGTTAGGGCTGTTATTCGTTAAGGTAGAGATTAATTTATGCGTTAAAACTAAAGGAAATATTATTAGACAGGTTTTTACGTCTTGGCAATGATTATAAGAGGAAATGACCTAATGCTTGTCTAGTTTTTGCAATGGTTAAAAAAATGCACTTGAATTCTTAGAAATAGACCTGATGATAAAATATTTGCTCGAAGTGCTGCCAAAAACCTATGATACCCAGTTTATTCTGCAACTTCTTTACGATACAATTTGACACAAATTAAAATTAAATTTGCAACTTTATGATACTAGTATCAAATTGGGTTTTAAATTTTGGCATGATCGATGGGGCGATATGATCATCAAAATCATTTCCATGTCATAAATCCAATTAGAAACAAAATTAAAGGGGTAGGTCCAAAATTGCAGTAGATATTTTGATGATTATTTTACGGTTGTACTACTTGTTCAAAACGTCTTACGAAGGAAATTTTGTGGCATGAAATTGTTTTTTTGTATCTTTACAATCGTGATAAAACTAGAAATCTAGGTTTCTTGGAATTCTGTCTGTTACCAAAATATGTGTTACTACATCTTTAAAGTAAGATACGGGCCTTTGACCCAGTACGTATCCACGAATAAAAGTTTGGTCTTAATGTTTAAATAAAATACCCACGCAAGCTAAATATTTTTTTCTCATGTGAAAATTCACGTTTTTTAGGGTAGATTTCTAAGCATTGACGCGTAGAATTAAATCTTATCTTTGACTGATTTGATTTTTCTCCAAAATGTTTTTATGACGAAATTTAAAATACCTTTCTTTCTCTCTCTTTCTTTCATTCTTACAAACATGGAGTTACAATACTAAAGGTACAGGAGTTGTATTTATAATATAAAATGGGCTAAAGCTACTTTTAAAGTTCCATCATGAAATAAAGTTTACATCTTTGTAAATGTTGCACAACTTCGTTGAAAGAAATCTGGGACTAAAGCTACATTGTAAGAACGTTTACACTGCTTTGTAAACAGAATTCTAGAACTAAAGCTACTTGGAAAAAAACGTTTACACAGTTTTGTAAACAGAAATGTGGGGCTACAGCTTTTTTGAAAAAACTTTGTAAATAGTTGTAAGAGTGAAAAAAGGGCTAAATTAACTTAAAGAAAGTTACATCTCTTTGTAAAAGAAGACAGATTAGAGCTAATTTGAAATAAAGTTTACAAAGTTGTCTAAAATTGTAACTTTACACTACTTAGACAAAAAAAAATAGCTAAACTAAAACCAATATAAATTAAAGCTACTTTCAAATCTAGTTTTCCTTCCAAATAAGTTAGCTTTCAGTTACCATTAAGTTTAATATAAAATTAGGCTTAATTAGAATTAACTTACCACTCCCACTAATGGATTTTTTCCTGGGTCTAGGCCACAATCTAGCTCGACAAAGATGAGAAAACATTAGATCTGAAAATCTTCAAGTAAAAAAATATATATATATATATCATTGATAAACGATTAAAAAATTAAATTTAAGAAACATTTACTTACCAGTTAAATATCAAGATTTGATCCACGAAAAATTGCAACAATCGTAATCCAAAAAAAGGCCACAAACACAATTATTAAACGCACAGATAAAACAAAACCAAAAAACCTACAACACAAGTTAATTGGTAAATGTTAATTTCGTCTAAACGATACGCGAGGTGCTATCCAAAAATGGGTCTGACAGGCCGGTCCAAGAGACGAAAAGCAACTGTCTAACGAAGCGTTACTCCAGTCTTGAAACATTGGATAGCTAAAGGGGGATTGAAAAAGATTTGTTTCAAAGTGAGAGAAATTAAATTTGTTTTCAAATCTAGAAAAATTCTATGTAAAGCAAAATAAAACTAAGTTTGTTGCGTAGGGTGCAAGAGCAAGATTGTTTTAAATTGAAATATATTAGGCTTAGCGCGTTGAAAGTTTAATTTTGAATACTTATTCTGACCGATTTAAATTAGGCAAAATTAGGCTTAACGATTTCAAACCTGTTTTAGCTTTTAATGTTTAGAAAAAGGCAAAATTAGGCTTAGCGATTTTAAACTTGTTTTAACTTCTGAATGTTCAGAAAAAGACAAAATTAGGCTTAGCGATTTCAAACTTTAAATATATATTCTTACCGTTTTAACTTTTGCATGTTTAGAAAAAGGCAAAATTAGGCTTAGCGATTTCAAACTTATTCTTTCCGTTTTAACTTCTGGATGTTTAGAAAAAGGCAAAATTAGGCTTAACGATTTCAAACTTTAAAATAGTTATTCTTACCGTTTCAAATTCTGGATGTTTTTAGAAAAATTAGGCTTAGCAATTGTGTGACTTTAATAGGCTTCAAATGTTAACTCGGTAACGTTTAGAAAAACTAGTCTCCTGTAGGAGTTTAAAGTTAAGTTAAATCTAAATAATTAGGCTTAGCAGTTTAATTTGTCAATGTTTCGAAAGCTATAATGCAGTTTACTAAGTTAGATCTAGATTTTTAGGCTTAATTTATTTTTACAGTTTTTGCGTATTATTTCCAACTAGTAAATAAGTTGGAATTTGTATGAATTTCCTATGGAATGTAAAAGTTCCATAACCAATTGCTTAAAATTAGGCTTAGCTATCGTTTAAAAGCGACAGGACATAAGATTTTTGTTGTTGAATATAGCAAAAACCGGTATTCATACATCTTAATTTACTATCCAAACAACCAAAAATTTACTCTTGGCAACTAAAATTCAAAATATTTCCTTCACTAAATTGAAGGTTAAATTTTTAGGCTTAGAAAAAGTTTCACGTCTCTATAGTGTCTAAAATTTGTTTCTTACAGTAAACAAACCCTTAAAAATTTGGAAACGATAAATAACTAAAGCCTTGAAAATCGTTTCCTCCCAAATTATTTACTAAAAATATTTAAGAATATTAATGTAGACGTTTTGCGTAGCACCAGTTTTCTGAACCCTCTCTGAATATCCCGACGTCTTTAATGGCTCGAATTCGTTTTGAATTTAAATTACTAATAATAACTTCTAATACAAAAATAAAATATCAGAAGTCGTTAAAAAAAGCTGGAACTGCTTGAGAAAACCGCGTTACGATTTAGCCTCACAATTAAACTTAATGTTCTTGGGTCTAATATAAGCCTAACCGGTTTCTCATTAATTGTTTAGTTCACTTCAATTAAACCATTCTAGATAAGTATCGGAGCACTTGATTAAATTACGCGAGTTTTTTTGCACAAAAGGTACAAAGGTTTAATTGAGAGGTTTAAAGGTGGATTGGGTTTTGGTAATAAAGATCTAGTTGAGGTAAAGGTTTGATTGTGGCTAGGAATAGAAATTTAGTTGGGTGTCGGGGAATAACGGTCGAGTTCGGTGTCGGGGAATAACGGTTTAGTTGGGTAGCGGGGAATAACGATCGAGTTGGGTAGCGGGGAATAACGATCGAGTTGGGTATCGGGGAATAACGATCGAGTTGGGTATCGGGGAATAACGATCGAGTTGGGTATCGGGGAATAACGATCGAGTTGGGTATCGGGGAATAAATATCGAGTTGGGTATCGGGGAATAAATATCGAGTTGGGTATCGGGGAATAAATATCGAGTTGGGTATCGGGGAATAAATATCGAGTTGGGTATCGGGGAATAAATATCGAGTTGGGTATCGGGGAATAAATATCGAGTTGGGTATCGGGGAATAAATATCGAGTTGGGTATCGGGGAATAACGGTTTAGTTGGGTATCGGGGAATAACGATCGGGTTGGGTATCGAGGAATAACGATCGAGTTGGGTATCGAGGAATAACGATCGAGTTGGGTATCGAGGAATAACGATCGAGTTGGGTATCGAGGAATAACGAGTTCAGTAGCGGGGAATGATCGAGCCGAGTTATGAAATAAAATCCACCGCATTTTTTTACCAACTTGGATCAGTTACCTTTACTTACCCAAAACCTTAATATATTGATCTTTGAATTGAAATAAAACCAATATAAACAAAATTGTATGTTATTCTCTGTTTTATTTGCACTCTAAGCAACTAAGTGCCTATATATATATTTTTTTTCTTTTGAAATTGTTTTGTATTTTTAAATTTAGATTTTCTTCAAATTTAGTGATTTTGAGATTGTTGACTAACGAATTTCATAATTCGCAAAATATGTTTTTAATATCTTTTAAACCGAGCCAAAACTAAATCATGAAAATTTGTTAATACATTTTAAATTTTGATTTATAAATTTGGATTTAAATTGGAGGTTTAATATCTTAAATAAAAACACAGGAAATAATAAGTTAATGTGTTAGAAAAAATTTTGGGGAATTCTTTAAATTTTTCATGACGAAAAAAAATTAAAACTAATAAATGGCACTAATTAATAGTTTAAACTTCGAGAGTCAACAAAATTTACATCAAAATTGAAGTAAATCTTTATTCCCTATTAGGTTTTTGTATTTTTTTTACGTAAATTTTCAGCTTTTATTTTTTTTACGTTGCATCTGTTTTTTTGTTGGTTTTTTTCTTTAAATTTTTGCGTCATAAATTATAATTTTTAATATATATCTCATTAATGTATACGCACTTTTGAAGTCGGTAATGTTCACATAATATTTTTTTTTTTTTTTTTTTTTTTACTCTGATTTTTTGTTCCCCCACAAAAATGTCCAAAAAAAAAAAAAAAAAAAAAAAAAGCGCAAAAGTTCTAAATTTTTCCCCCAATTGTTTTTTTAACGATGGAATTTTGCTTAAATTTTTTTTTTTCATGGGAAGAATTGCGTCCTTAAAGCACTGTATTAACTTTCATTATTTTATAACACAAGGATTTTAACTGGTCACTTTCGATAAATTCTCTAATTTTTAAGTTTTTTAAACATAACCTTTTTTTTTTGCTGAACGCAAGTTCAATTTTTTTTTATAATAATAATTAATTCATTAATAATAATATTAAAGCAGGAACAATTTTTTTTTTCTTTTTTCTTAAATAAAGGCATTTTTTTATCTATTTATTTGGGCCTACTTTTATTTTTTTTTTTAGGGGAGGGGCGAAGGATTTTACGATAGGGAAGCAAGTTTTTTTTTAAATCACGTGAAAATTAGGTTAAATTGTAACTTAAAATTTCTTTATCATATAAAGGCAGATTTTAAGCTTAAAATTTAATTTCTTTAATAAATTTTGTAGTTTTTAAGTTTGATTTATAAATTTTATATTTATCAACCAATCAGAACTGACTATGATTGCGTTATCTATCTATAAGAGTTTTGATTGGTCAATATCAATATTCAATAAAATTTAAATTTATATTCAAGTCTAATCAAAAAATTAAAACTTAATATTAACCAAAACTTTACGGTAAAATAAAAATTTGAAATTTAAATTTTAAGCAATTAAATCTACCGTACTAATTAAGATAATCTGATTTTGAAGGTAATTTTGTAGTTATTTGTTTTGTATTCTTAAAATAAAGATTTTTAAACTTTTGCAACCAAATTTCGGTACCAGTAATAAAAGAAATTGTTAATTAAATTAATTTTTATAACATTATCTCGCTAATTTTTTTTGTTTTTTTATTATTTATTATTATTTTTCTTGCAATGGGGAGAAGTTGGATCAACAATGAAACTTCCAAAAGTTCGTTTCAGGATTTTGCCATAAGTCAAAAAAATCCAAGGTCAGGGGGAGGTCAGTTAGGAGAGGTTAGAGGTCATATTTTTTTCGTTAACTTTTTAATTTTTTTTTTCTTTTAGTAAGCATCCTTCCTCTTGTCTTTTAAATCACCACGTTAACTGCGTTTCTTATTGAAATCCCAAGATAAGTGTTGTTCACTTTATAAACTAATTTCAACACATCACTCTTTACGCGCGCAAAAAAATTAACGGAAGAAAAAACAATCACAATTTCTTAACTTTTAAACCAAATTTTAAATAAAAAGGAGAATATTTGTTTTGATGATTTTTTTCACAATCTTTTCCACAAATTTGTCAAATAAAATTTGAGAAAAATTGGAATTTATTTTTTATTTCTCCCTTGTAGGTAGTTTCGTCCATGTTGGATTTTTTTATATATTTTTTTTTCTTCACAGTTGCGCACTTTGTAATGTTTGTATTTTCAATAAACACTTTTATAGTAATTTAGAATCAACACTGGCTGGAATTGTAGTAACAAACTCTGCCACTTCGTTTGTTAGTGTCATCTATACGCGGTTTTATAAATTTATGCAAAAATTTATATATCTTATAAATTCAAGAAAAACTAAATAATGACCATTAGCGTAATGCTATCAGCAAACAAATTCTGTTCTACATGAACGGATTGATTTGAGACACTAAAGCGACTGCAGTTGGTATAAATATTGAAACGCCACTATTTGGAGGAATTCTTAAAGGGAGAATGGAACCTAATAACAAATCTTTTTTGTTTAAATAGGAATAATCACCGAATTAAAAATTCAAAGGTAATTCACGTCTATTCATTCATGTTCATGAATGTCATTGTTTAATCTATACTAGGTCTGACAGTTTTTAAAACCATTACGCTGCCACCTGTTCCATGTATTCTTAATCTGCCTTCAGTAATAACTTAGAACTGGCGCTATGAATACTGTTGTTTATGAAGTGTTTTGTCTATTAAATTGAAGCTCTGAAAAACCCAATAGAGGGAGCCACAAGACCAAAATTGACCCTTAAATAGGGATGGATCATGGAAGACAATATCGCGTAGATTAGCCGCCTTAATCCTGTCCCTCACTTCCTCCTTACTCAAAATCAAGAGGAATAATCCTAATCATTGAAGAGATAAACCAATTTTTATCCGTTAGCTTTGACGTAAATATTTAAATCTGCTGATAGCGTTAAGTTACTGGGCGTTATTTGGATTTATGCAAGCTTTATTTAAAGCTTTAATTCAGATCAGTTTCCAGCCTTACAAGAGTAATTAAATGCAATACTCAAAGCAAAGATCAAACTAACTTATTATTTGGACATGTCAAATTAAAGTGTTATGCAACCAAGAACAATCCAACATCTTGGTCTTCGTGTTCAGACTTTCTACTGGTTGCATATTACATTATTGACTATTTAGGACTTCTGGTAAATAGGATATATTAAAATTATGGAGGTAAATACCACATCTTATAATTATAGTGGACAATTACTTGTGGTAGTATGGAGGATAACTGTTCGTGGAAAATTGGACATCTCACATAGTTAATATAGTGGACAATTACTTGTAATTAGGACATCATTAATACGGTAGACAATTACTTGTAATTAGGACATCATTAATACGGTAGACAATTACTTGTAATTAGGACATCATTCATATGGTGGACAATTACTTGTAACTAGGCTAAATCCTTATTATAGTGGTGAATTATTGGCTAATAGCAGGGCATATTTTAACTATAAGGGGGTTTTAATGGCCTCTTCAAAAGTGTAGTTAGACAAAGTTGGGGCAGAAATAAATAATATCCTTTAACTAAGAATCTTGGAAAACGGAAACCTTAATTGGTTTACAATCATAAAACTAGTCAAAACTTTTTGACTAGTTCCATTGTTGAAACCTTTTGATTAAAAGAAAATTTTACGCTACCTTTCTGTACCTCTTGAATAACGTTATCGAACGCTATAAAATTTGGAAAATAATAAAACCAAATTAGGGTTATTGGTTTAAAAAATAAAATTACATGTACAATTCGCAATCTTGCTAAGTGGTTATCCATATAGAAAAAAATGCATTATGTATTTTTTCCCATAGGGATAACGCCTTAGAAGATGGGTTATGGTTGAGAATAATCACAAGAACTTCTATTACAACACAATAAAAAATAACAACCAAGAAAAAAAATAAACAAATTTAATGTTTTTGAATTAGGCTTAAGTTAAATCCATTTAAATCATCAAATAAAAGGCTAGCCCAAAGAAATAAAGCTACGAACCCTTAAACACAACACACCTTTTACTCTAAAGAACCCTTATTTTGCAGGTCCAATCTGGCTAAAGCATACCCAAACATACACCCATGAATAAAATACGACAGTGACTCACCAGCTCCGAGTAAGGTAGCTAATTGACCCTGATTGAAAGTGCTCGTATCCTCGGCCTTTTCCTTAAAGCGCAGACGCTTGCCCCCTTTAAGAACCGTAACATTTTCACCAAGACTAGACATTCGGTTACTTTCGGAGGCGTCGTACGCCGCATTGTCCACCGCGCGACTAGAACCCTCGGCTCCCACGCTCGGTGAAGACTCATTGATACCAACTTCAGTTTTCACGCTAGGCCTAACTGAGTTCGGAGTTGTGTCGGTATTTGAGTCTTTGGCGACAGAAGCAGCTGGTTGATATCCGGCAACCGCTGGAAATTCAAAAGTAACCGGTACACAACCTTCGCTCAGTCTCATCAGTTCGATTTCGTCAAAACCGAACGAAACACCGCACGCGACGCGGTTCGCTTCGGTTGTTTCCGATATCACAGGCGGATTTACATTTGCGTTGTCCAAAATTTCACCATGTCCGGAAGATTTGTTTGACGTTGATATCGTAGTTGGAGGCGTATTCGAAGGATTTTGAGGATTATGCGGACTTGGGGACGGGCTATCCGGTACCGCGACGGTGGCAACGACAGTCTCTTGGGAACTTCCGCGCGAAAATTCAGCGCGCTTCTTACTAGCGTCGCCTTCCGGTAATCTTATTTCGACCTCCGGGCTCTCGACGCGATCTTGTCTTTCGACTAGTTCGGGGCTCTTGACGTCACGGTTAACTAATACACCAGGGTTAGAATTAACAGTTTGCGGGTGTGGAATTGAAGATTGTTGTTGAGGTGGTGAAGGTTTAGGCTTAGCTATTCCTGTCGGTATTGAGACCATAGGTGACGTAGATACGTGGACCACGTTAGGTTTCTCTGTGATTTTACTGTCCGACGTGTTAGGAGGAGGAGTAGGTACGGCAGTCACGGGAAGAGTTTCGGTTATTTTGGGGAAAGAATCTTTCACTTCTGTTACGATAACGGAAGTCGATTGCTGGATTTCGGGAGATATTTCTACCTTTTTAATTACGGTGGTACTATAAGTACCACCTCCGGCAGAGGCCATTCTCGCTATATCAGCGTAGGAAGCCTGAGGGGTCGAAGACATTGATGACGGGGTGGTGTGAGGATGGGGACCAGTATTGGGAGGCATGGAACCGACAACTGGCAACGAATGGACACTGTCCAAGTCGGAATTATCGGCCGAAGACGGTTCGGAAGGAGGCATACTACTGGTTGATTTTCGCCGGCTAGGGTCGGGCTTACCACGTTGATTACGATGGGATAATCCGCTGTAAATCAACATACCACTGGAGTGACACTGTTGATTATGCAAGTAAAACTCGCGCTCGCTAGAACTGTTATTC
This sequence comes from Odiellus spinosus, assembly GCA_963920705.1. Lineage (NCBI taxonomy): Eukaryota > Metazoa > Arthropoda > Arachnida > Opiliones > Phalangiidae > Odiellus > Odiellus spinosus. The sequence goes on along the minus strand of OY987233.1, from coordinate 18,125,672 downwards.
CCGGAGCGATCATTTTGGCTGTTACTCGGGTATCTCCTGAAAGGTTCTGATTTTTTCTGTTGCTTTTTCTTGCGCTGCTTATTGACAACAACCCTGAATTCGGATTCCTCGAGAGGAGCTTGAATCTCGGCTATGGCGTAAAAATCTTCCACAAATTCGATATCGGGTTGAAGGAGCGGCAGAGGTGGTGGTGGTGGTGGTGGTTGTTCTTCTTGTTGGTCCGTAATTGACACGATAGTTGTTGTTGTGGTGGTGGTAACGGGACTAATCGTAGTAGAATTAGTAGTTGTAGGCACACTGTGATGAATTTGATGATGTGACAGTTCGACTTTATCATCTTTGTCACTGACAGGAGACTCGTTGCGAACAGGCGTCACGTCACCGTCGTCCGATTCGGCCGAATGTTGTTGTCGGTCAGGTTCTGGTCCATTATGTTCTTCGGAACTTCCGCTAGAACTAATATTACCTCCGGTACCACGACTCTTACGTTTAAACCCGTTTTTCCCTTTCGAAGTCACATCCCTACTCGACGACGACACTAGCCTGTCTTTTTTCTTTTCACAAGTGTCAGAACCAGAGTTTTTGTTGTTAATAACCGACACATTCCCACTAATTGTACCACCGCTTTTTGTACCACCGCCTCCTGGTTTCTTCTTTTCATTCGTACCACTGTTATTGATAAAATCGACTAAATAATCAATTTCCAACTGTCCACAATAACCGGCAACGTCTTCGGCCTTTTTGTAGGTTTCTTTCTCGGCTTTGCTCTTGGAGTGTTTGGCTTTGCGCGAGCTTAAAGAAGAGTTACCACCACTGGAGCACGTCAAGTCGGTCTTGCTTAAATTATGGTGAGCGTCGAAAGAATATCCTTGCGTTAGGAAGGTCGTGGGCATACGCATTAACGGTGTACCCGAATTACCGTTGAAGTCGACGTTAGGATAAAACATCAGATCGTCTGTTGGTGTTTCAATGTTTATTGTGAAGGAAAATAAGGTGCAATAAGATTAGTGGTATAAAAGTGATTAAAAATAATTCGCCTTAAGTCTTGAAACATGAAAAGGATAGTACCATATGATTTTGAACATGTCACCAGAACTATTAGTTGTTATGTTTGTATTTAAATTCAGTCTACACTAATGACTGAAAAAAATATATTCGATATCCAACTATCGATTTGAAAAGCAGTAGCTTCCTCAAAATGTCCCCTTCAATGTCTAACAAAATTCTGGTACTATCCAATTTTTTATTTTGCGCTTTGAATGCCTAAGAATGCAGACCATTATGAAGGGAAAATCTTTGCTAACATTAAATTATGTTAAACCTAGTTATGGTCTGAAGCAACTGGTTAATTCTGATTAGATTATTTACTATCACAGATTTCTTAATGTACATTTATCATATTTAACTAAAATTAATAGTAAAAGATTGTATACTTATTTCAAAGCGCAAAAACGTATTTCCTTATATAATTTAGGTTTATGTACAAATATTAAATGTATTATGTTCAAGTTAATATTTAGTGTTAAAATGACACGAATTTGTGAGTAAATATACCAACAAAGATTAGCAACTACATTATTTTAAGTTATGAGTAGTTGCTAGTCTCGATTATGGGGAAACAAATATACAAACAATGTCAAGTGTTAGTTAAACCTTAATTTTATGAAAATGTTAAAACTGACTCAAAAGACAAAGATTTTAAAAAACATGCAAAATTGTTTTATTTTTACCCCCTTTTGCAATTTACTTAAAAATTTCGAACAAAACCTGATTGTGATTCGAACAAAAAATTGATTAACAAACGAGGAAAGTTATCAGAAATTTCCATTATCTAGAAGGTCGGTTTTGCTGAACTTCATTGTAAAAGATTTGCATATCAGCTTAACATTAAACTTGAATTACTTAATGTTTAAAGTTATGTTCATATTAAAGGGATAAAATAAAAGATTTTATATGCAATTGGAACCATATTTTTATCTACAATATTAAGTAATTTACACGAATTTAAGTTCTTGACCAATAGAAATTGAGGTCCTCAAATCCTATTGGTTAAAATACAAACGCTTATATCTCCTTTAATAATCAAAATAGAGACATGGTTCCAATTGCAAATATTAATCATTGTAAACCAGATTTACAGGAAAATATAAAAACAAGATTTCAAATTAACCTAAAGTTAAACTTTAATTATTTCAGGTTTAAGTTAATATGTTCATATTCAACAGCTAAAACATACAAGATATTTGCAACTGGAACCATTATTATATCTACAATATTATGGAAGTTATAGGAATTGAAGTTCTTGACCAATAGAAATTTTGGTCCTCAAATCCTATTGGTCGAGAACTTAAACGGCGATATCTCCTTTAATAATCAAGATAGTGACATGGTTCCAATTGCAAATATTAATGGTTTTAAACCAGCTTTACCATAAATGGCTTTCCAACTTCGTTTCATAAATTACATTAAGCCTAACTAACAACACAAAGACTGATATTTCTCGACAATTAAAAAAAAAAAAAAAAAAGAATGCAAGAGAAAGATTCACTTTTTATTCAGGAACGAATTCATGCGCCAATAAATTATTTTATTGGTCCATGAATTGGAAATATAATCATGTACTTTTATAAAGAAAATAATTGAAATGGGGATATTGACCATGATTTGAATTAAAATTAAGATTATATTGTTATTAATTTACCTGGCCAACTCTGCTGTACTGTGAATTTCTTCTTGCCAAGTAATTTATCAAATTCCGAGGAAGCCCTACAAGCATTATTTCCCCCTACGGAAAAATTGTTTCGAATTTTTAAGTAAAATGGTTATCTAATTAGTTAATTCCCACTTTAACCAGAACTAACGTAAGGGGGTAAAATCGGCTCGTTGAGCGCGGTTGCCGAAAACATGCCTTCCTATACTTGTTAAAATTAATAGACCAATAACCTTTTTAATTTATAGGCCAATTTTGAGATAATTAGTCTTATTTTAAAGCTTTTATTAAATTTGTATATTTATCAAATATGAGATATATATTTCACAAGACTAACCCAACTTAACTTAAAAAAAAAGCTGAAAATTTTAATGTTTAAATAATAATTAACAAAACTATTTGGAAATAGTAAAATTTGAAATTTACCCAATTTGGAACCATTTTCATATATATTTGGGGGTAAAATGAAGGGAATCTGGTTTAAAACCGCCATTTATAGGAGCGCTCGCGAAAGACTGATATGAAAAAGGTTTTAAACGAGAAAAACCTCCCTATGATTTTACTGAACTTTGTACTCGAGAGATATGAAGAAATTCATTTTTCGACATATCAGAAAAGGGGGGTGTGAAATGCATTGGTGCTAGTGTTTAATCAAAAATCCCTAATTTCATCATCAAAAGTGTGACAATTATACCTAGGGGTAATACCAAAAGTCTATCATTTTATTCCATAAAAGTAAACAACGACCCATAGCTTAATACTATCACCAAAGATTCAGTTTTACGTCATAGCCCATCACTTAAAACCAAGCAAAAAGTCATCACCCCTGTCTGGCTTGAGTATTTTGAACTCTTCCTCGATATTTTGAGTCTGGAGAAGAGGGACGGATTTTAGGCGGGCCGCGCTTGGCTACCTTCTCCCCCCCCCCCCCCCCCAACTCCTGGATTTCTAAAAAAGAGTGGCGCTTCCGATTTCACTATTTACACTAGTGTCTCGATTCAGAATCTGCACCTTTTCTGATTTAAGCTACGGGGCTTTGTTTACTTTGATGTAATAAAGTGACAGACTTTTGGTAGTATTAACTAATAGATAATGCTTGCTGTTATCAGAAGCCGATGAAACCCTCCTTTGAAGTCTACTACTCTAATGTTCCATATAGCGCGCCTCTCTGTATGGGTAAAATTCACGATTTTACGAGATTGGAGGGGTTCTACTTCATGCCCCCTGTCTACGGAAAATTGGAAGTTCTCTCTCTCCACAAACGACGACGTTTTTTGACGAACTCCAAGGCTGCTAGAGATATTCGCTCGACGAACTCCCGCTCCGAAAATATCTACCGTAAGGAGGCGTACGAATAGCTCTTTTTGAAACTAACCGATACAGAGAGGGGTAGACAAGACCAGGGAGTAATAGACTTCAAAGGAGGTTTTCATCGGCTTCTGCTGTTATTCATATTTTTCAGAAATTATATTTTATTTTCGGATTGTTTCTGACTAAAACTTCGTAAATTCAGATAATAGTTAAGGATATGGTTTATCCGAAGATAAAGGTTTGAAGCTTTATCTATTATTCAAGAACAATAAATGCAAATTGAGTACATGTTCAGAAAAAATCGTTAATTCATGAAAAATAAGGAACAGCCTTATTTTAAAATTGGAAACGCCATAATTTATAAATTCTCACACTTCTGACTATGAAATCAAATACTTGTGATTATATAACATAAAAATGAAATATCCTTTTTTCTTTAGCTAGACTCAATATTTCAATGAAATATGATTATCGTTTTTAAATAACTTCAAAGATAAAAGATATCCCAAGGCCCCAATTTTATCCCTCCCCTACGGAAGATAAAAACATATCTATGGATATTATAATTTTCTTAAAGAGACATTTAAAACAATAGGCCAACCAAAAGTGTTTAATAGCGCAAGTCAAATGGAAAGTGGTTATTTATCTTGTGACAATTATGGACTGTGTAAGCGATAATTGTTTAATATTTATAACAAAATAAATAAAAGTTATAAAAAAATTCATTCCCATTCCAGTTATTAACTAATTTTCATTTAAAAATGCAGCCAAAAACTCAATCAAAATTGGTAGATTTCTCAAAGGGAAGGTGAAAAGTTATTTTTCAGTTCAGTTAAACTTTAATTATTGGAGAGTTGAAACGAAGAACTATATTTAAAATCGCAGTCTAACAGTTTGTCAATTCAAACAGAAGACAATTCCAGGGTAATTTGTAATAATGTTTAACAAAATGCCTAATTATTCATGATTTACTTGGATCAGGTCAGTGGAAACAAATCTCTAAATATATGTTAGTTCGAAATATGAATATTTACCCCTCAAAAATCAATTAAAACGAATTTTTTAACTATTTAAATTTCAAAATAATTCAATGACCAATCACCACTAAAACCGAGTTGGCAGCCAATTAAAGATTCTCGCACCCAAGAGGCGCGCGCTCCATCAGAGCGTAACCATAGCAACGTTCCCGCCAAAATCACCTTATTTACTTTTAAACGAAAATAGCCCTAAATTAGGCTTAGCGTAAAATCAACCAGAATTGTATTTTCTGAGTGTAAAAGCGAATCATTTTATCGGAAATAGCTAAAATAATATCGTTTTCACTTCGGTAAGTTCATTTTATTATAATAATTATTTATAATTAAATATCTAGATTTTAACTGGTTAAAGTGGCCTTATGATAACTCCTTAAGTGATTAACCCTGTTCTGTGATTGGCTATTGAATTCCTTGTGAAAAATGAATCCAAGTAGGTCCAATTATTATCAAAATTGAGGTTATATCTAGTTTTTACGCTGTTTTCTATACAACAGCAACTCAAAATTCCCAAATCCTGGTTTCTTGGTCCCTTTAACCATGAAATAACTATCTCATTAATCAATAATATTTCAAGTTAAACACCACGGTCAAAACGTTTTGGGCAAAGGTCAATTCCTCTTAATTTCGAAGGTAAAAATCAATAACAAGTATTCAAAAAAACCTTTTCATCTTCCCTTTGAAGGTATTCTAAAAAATTGCGTTTTCAGATAAAGCGACCAAGCCGAGTTATTTGGCATATAATTTCAAAGGTAAGGGAATAAATTCACGTTTGATTTCAATGTTTCATTGGTTCTTTTCAAATAAATTTAAACCTAACCAACTTTATAAAATAAACAAATGCTGAAATATAGTAGAAAAATGTATGGAACTTACCCTTTCTGGAGTCGTCATTACCGATGATCGACTTGACAGCTTCGGATCGACCGGTCATTGGTAATATTCCGTTAATGTGGGTGGACTGACCTTGCACACTAGCGCATATGATGTCATTTTTGTTAGCTGGTGAACAGACGCGCTATTGGGAGAAATAGCAATAAAACATTAATGAGATTGAGTATTTAGAGCAATTATTATTAGAAAACTAATTTTCCGAATATTTCCTGGTTTTTTTCAATGTACAATACTTTTCAAATTGTTAGCTTTCCCTGATTGATACAATTTTTTTTTTTGGTTTCTCTGATTTCTGCCAATTTTTCAAAGTTTTCCTGAATTAGGCAATCTAAAAATTTGCCATAAATCAGAGAACCTCTTGAACAGGATTCGTACAAAATTTTAGAAGGTAATTTCCCTGATTTTTCCTGGTTTTCCCTGACCATTTCTAAATAATTTCCCTGATCAATTTTAATCTTATGAGCGAATCAGGGTTGATAGTTTACTCTGAATCTTTTAGCGCGATTAATAGTGTCAGGGTTGCCAATTTTTTTTCAGATTCAATTCCCTGACTTTTCCAGGTTTTTCCAACGATTTTCCATGACCGTTTCAGCTAATACTACCAATTTTTAACCTTTAATTTTTTTATATTTCTTAAAAATAAATATTTTCAATAACATGGTAATCGTTTAAGTTACGTTTTAAACCTTTTTATAGCATAACGTTGGAATTACAACGTTTTAAACGTCAAAATGACAAGAATGTTTTTCCTGGCTTCTTGAAAGATCTTTAAACTCCCTGACTTCTTGAAAGATCTTTAAACTCCCTGACTTCTTGAAAGATCTTTAAACTCCCTGACTTCTTGAAAGATCTTTAAACTCCCTGACTTCTTGAAAGATCTTTAAACTCCCTGACTTCTTGAAAGATCTTTAAACTCCCTGACTTTTTAAAATATCTTAAAATTCCTCGACTTTTCGCTGACGTTTTTGGTTCATTTTCAAATTCCCTGTTCTCCCTGAGTGTTGATACTTTGTCACACAATGGGCTCTTGGGGTTTGGCTTCTATTATGGACTTTGCCATCTTGTTTCAGACATATTCCCTAATTTATGACGGATTTTTAAGGGATATTCCCTGGTTTACGACGATTTTTTAGAGATTCCCTGATTTACGGCAATTTTTTAAGACATATTCCCAGAAATAAGTCTAAGATTTCATTGAAGTCAAAGGAAAACTCCAGGTATCAAAAAAAAAAAAAAAAAAATTAAAGTGAGCCTGTCACCATTTTTTTATTTTTTTCGAAGACCAATGGTTTTCATTTTTAGCCTTTTCAAACTATTAACGAAATAAATATTCAAAATTTTACACCTTTGGGTTGAGATTTTCTATTGAAACTCACTTTAAGAACCATCCTATACCGAAAAAAGTTAGTCTGATCTGAAGAGGTCCTCATGAATGGTACAAAAGTCTTGGGGAAGTCTTTAAGACTTCCCCAAGACTTCTTGACATAATGAACGACTTCCCCAAGACCTCTTATGACTAACTTTAAAGGCATTCCCTGATTTACGACAATTTTCTTTGAAGTCAAAGAAAAACTCCAGGTATTAAAAAATTAGACGTATTTAAAGTGAGCCTGTCACCCATTTTTTCGAAGACCAATGGTTTTTATTTTTAGCCTTTTCAAACTATTAACCAAATAAATATACAAATTTTACACCTTTGGGTTGAGATTTTCTATTGAACCTCACTTTAAGAACCATCCCTTACCGAAAAAAGTTCGTCTGATCTGAAGAGGTCCTCAAGAACGCTACAAAAGTCTTGGGGAAGTCTTTAAGTCTTCCCCAAGACTTCTTGACATAATGAAAGACTTCCAAAGACCTCTTATGACACCCGAAAGACTTCACCAAGACCTCTTAAGGCTCGAAACAAGTTATATTGGTGACTTTTCCAAGCAATATTAGGTGAAAATTGTGAGCAATTATAGTGACCATAATAAACAACAAAAATATAATTGCGCTCCTCTCCCAACCCGAATAAAGAAACCCTGGCTTAGTCTTTTTACGAAATGACTGAAAAACAAAAAAATAAACTCACCCCAGGTTTCAAGGGAAATGAAACTTGCGAATCAACATCGGAGCGGCAATCCATCCCTCCTCTGCAATTTCCTTCCAAGTTATAAACAAACGTGGATCGATTCTCCAAATCCAAGCACTGACTCTTGCCTTTGTCTAATTCCATCATCTCAATTTCGTGAGGGGACGAAGAAGACGAGGCTACACCTCCGGTTTTCATTTCGTTACCACTTTTAACGTCGATGACACCCAAACCTCCGTTAATATTACTCTTTACATTCTCCAGGGCTTCGGTTTCGTCGTTTAACGGTCGGCATGAAAGTAGCGAGACTTCCGATTGATCGCAATTATCACAGGACGCGAAAGTAAGAAGGGGAGTCTTTAGGTTTTCAGCGCCAACGCGAGTGGGACTAGAAGTAGCGGGAGCCGTGACTGGACTCCAACCCTTCGGTCCGATTGGAAAATTGGTTTGATGTTTAGTGTTAGTTTCCGTTGAAGAAACGCTTAGAGTTCCTCTCGTAATATCAGTTTCGTCCTCGATTGTTAACACCGTTTGGGGATTGTTGTTAATGTTGTTGTTATTATTATTATTACTAGCGCTATTACTACTACTACTACCGCTATTATTATTAGTTTTTGACTTAGTTTTACTCTTAGAGTTTCGACCGCTGCTAGTCCGTAGCCCGTCTAAGGCGCTGACTTGCGACTGTAAAGGAGGAATACCTAACCACTCGGCTCCATCACCCGTATAGGTAAAAGAATTGGCCCTAGTGGCGTTATGGAGTCGTCGATTTCCTCGACCAATGCCAGCCGCTCGCATCGAGTCTAACGGATCACCGAATCGAGTACTGGGTAAATCTTGCAAGGACTGAGACTGAAGTTCCCCCTTTTTCGCGGAGTTATTCGCCCCACTACCGGCTGCGCTGGCGTAATACTCTTCCCGGCCCGTTGTACCTTTATTTTGCCAACGACGGCGACTATTAGCGTTTATTTCCGATTTGGTCCAACCCTGCAAGCCCGTTTGTTGATGGTTTACCGTTAACAAGTCATCGCTAACTTGCTGCGGCGTTTTAACACCGACACTACCGCGCGAAGATGAAGAGGAGGAAACCCCAACAACGTACGACGTAGCGCTAACGTTCCTACCACCTTTCCTCTTACAGTGTCCCGCAACCGTAGCTACGCTGGCAGCCGCTACACTTAATGAAGAAGAATCGCTGGTATTCACATCGCCACAAGGGTCCGATTCAACAATCTCTTTACGAAGAGCGCGCAATATACAACTGTCTTGTTCTTTCGGTCTGTTAAAGGTTGTCGCTTCTTCCAAGAGAGAATGTAACTGTTCTTCCGTTAAACTACAGATGTCAACCGTGTTCTGTTTAGCAAAGGGTTAAATTAAAATTTGAGTCAATTACTTGGTTAAAAACATAACAGGTTTCATGCCAAAATTTTCTTATTCATAAAGTTATCCCTGACAAATAATCGCCAATTACCCTGACCGTTTCGGTTTTCTTATGTGAAAGAAAAAAAAAATAGAAATGTCTAAAACATTATCTTCATATTTGGCGATGTAAGTTTTGAATGACCAAAAACATTCCTGACCTTCTACGAAATTTATTTTAATCTCTGATCTTATTCCCAGGTTCAGTAACGAACCTTGACTAACTCATCTATTTGAAATATTTAATTTAATGTTTAAATGATAATAATTTTACTAGTTCTAGGTAAACCAGTAAAACTTAAATAAATATTGCCTTTTCCCACCAGTACTATAAGGCTTCTTCGAAATTTACTAGAGTTAGATTAAGAAAAAAAGTCTTTGCGCGCTTTGGCAGATGATTTTTCAATTTATACTACGCTACCATTAATCATAAGATTAATTTGGCTTCCCAAACAATGTAACAAACTTTCCCAAGTACTAAAACTACTCCACCAGACACAGATCCTAAACACAATATAGATGCAACTACACTACACTGTACATGTAGTTTCGATATTAGGGCCTAATTTTTGCAAACTCATTATAGTAAGATCTTAGGGACATAGTTCCCTAGATAAACACTACGGAAATAAACAACTTATATTCTCTAGATCCTACATAGGCTACAATACGTATTATGCATATCTAATTAATATAACCTCACCACACACCTGTTTTTTGCTATTTTATATAAAGCGAAAGTAATCAAGTCGCTGACCTCATTCATGGTGGCAAACATTTTTGGATAGCATTAATATTAACTATACTAACCTAGGCTTAACTTCACCTGTAGGAGTGCAGTGCAGTGTAAAGTAAATGCCTTTGACTATTTATTAAATCTCTGCTTTACAAGCCTATTAGTAATTTAAAAAGCATACTAGTAGCTTATTACATCATCTCACTACGCTAGATCATGTCCACAGATCACTTTAATCCCCTTCGAATGAATTTGCATTACCATTTTCTTAAATGATTTATTAGAAGACACGCAATCGTACCATAAATCTAGAAATATTAATAAATAAAGGCAGATACTAGTTACTATCCTATATTTCTAACTATCACGGTAAACAAAAAAACCTTGATTGATTAGTTTGATAGGGTCTTGACAACAATTTCAAAATCAAAAGAAAACTTTCGAGGTCAGCACACGTATAAAAGCCAGTGGTTGAGATCCAATAATTTAGTTTACAAACATTAACCTCTAATTAATTCAACATTTCACTGTTATCTAGGCCTTAGCTTGGGAAATTGCATCACAGACTCACAGTTGGTGGAATGACTTGGTGAAATTTTACTGGTACACATGATCCTGTACCTAAATATTAGCATAATCTCTACCTCATAATAAATGATTATTCAGAAAGCATGCAAAGGGGTAGGTGTTACCGAAATAGACCGTAATTAGCGCGTAAACTCAACTTATTTGTACCGAAAATGGACTAATAATAATGCAATACGCGCTTTTTATATACAAGAGAGAAAATTAAAGGCCTAAACATCTTATGACCGTAATGCAGTCGAGGGCTGTGCACGGGCGAAAGTAGGCCTAGCCTACAAACTACACAGAGGCGGCGGAGTTAAGGCGTTTTATTTAGGCTTAACAGAAAGAGACTCTCACCTCATTGGGAACGATGCTTTTGGACATTTCATTAAAAGAAGGTTTTCTACTATCAAAAGCATCTTCTTTATTCGTCGAACTATCGAAAGATTTCGAGCAAAGAAGTCGTTTTTCTTGCAAAGGTTTTCCTTCGGACTCCTCTGAAGTCGCTGCCATTTTGGATCGTCTCTGACGTCACACATTGAGTCAACCTCTTCCTCATTGGTCAATTTCACCGCACGTTGCCAGGCTCTTTCTCATTGATCCACTTCCATAGCGAAAAAAACAATTTACATTGATAATCAAAGTGTACTATCTTTATTCTGTCAAAGCCAATAGATACAATATTATGGCTATTACATCAACCTGTAAAAAAAAATCTATGTTTATCTGAAACAAACAATTAAATTACTAAAACTTTTAAAAAATATTGAAATAAAGCCAATTGGAAAACAGCACGGCTTTAATTTATTTATTTATCGAATAAACAAGTTTTTAGTAAAACTTGTATTAAAGGGAAGCTTCGGACACGTTTCGTTCTTCTAATTGGTTCTCGACAGTCACGTGAACCAATCATAAGGCGGGAAATTATCGATTTTTGATTTCACGCGTCTGCTAAAAACATCAATATTCAGCGTCAGCGCTTTATAATTCACACGAAACTAAAAATCCACATCATCACAGCTAAAAACACATTTACATTCAAATTCCAAATGATCAACATGTTTCCGAAAAACTACTTACCAAACATTCTATTTTTCATTCTTTTACTCATTCCTTTTTCCTTCGGACTCAAAGGCGCTGTACCTCTTGATTCCTGGACATTTGATAAAGTAAATAATTGCTATTTATATCCTTAACTATTCTTTTTCTGTCTAATTTAACCTAACCTACCTAGACCATAGAGAAATTTGACGTCTCCTTGGTTAAGTTTGACATAACATATCCTTATGGCGAAAAGGAGGATGAATATGGAAAAGTAGCAAATGCTAGCAAAAACACACCCAATTTATTGGTGGCTGAAGTTGGTGTTCAAGGTATTATTGTATTATTTAAGAAACCAGAAAAAGAGTTAAAATTGCTTCAACACTCAATCTAGATTATGGAGAACGTGAAAATAGTGATCTTTCAGAACGCTACAACATCAAACGGGATCATTTTCCAGTGATTAAACTATTTTTAAAAGGAAGAACTAATCCTATACCTTTCAATGCAGAATTTAAAGCAGACCAAATCAAGAAATTCATCAAACAACATTCATGTATGTTGAATATTATATAATTAGTTACGAATCACACATTCCATTTTCTTTTTTAGCTATACATTTAGTATTAGAGGGGTGCCTTTTCAAATTTGATGTCATAGCTAACAAATTCATGAAAGGAGACGCTACGGATCGCGCAGCTTACTTTAAAGATGCCCAAGACTTGGCTGCCAGCCTAAAATTCGACAAGGATAAAATTCCGGCAGAGATTTACATCAAAATGATGCAGAAAGTTATAGAGAAGGGAAATTCCTTCATTGGCAGTGAAATTGATCGTGTGAAGAAAATTATGACTGAAAGAATGCCAGACACTAAAAAAGGGCAATTACAACAAAGACTCAACATTTTATATTCTTTCACTTATGATAAAATCAAGGAAGAACTCTGAGAAAAATTCACTTTGGTTTAAATGATGTTTTTTCACGTCTAGTCAAATATATGATCAAATGATTAAAAACAAATTTGTTGTTGAATCTCTTTGTATTGCACAATTTTTAAATTAAAACTGATAGCTAGAAGCACCATTTTTTACTTTGTAAATGTCAAAATAAACGTATTTTTTGCTTTGAAATCATAAACATTCTTCTTAAGATGCTAAGCCTAAATTAGAATCATTCTAACTGCATTCTTAAGTATGCTAAGCCTAAAATGCGTAATTTCTAAAACCACTAAGCCTAATTGGCGAATATCTGTTCTCTTAAGTCACTAAGCCTAAACTATAACTGTGAAGATGCTAAAGCCTAAATGGATTAAATTAACAGAAAAATGCTAAGCGTAATTGAAAATTTTAAATAGTACGTTGCTAAGCCTAAATTTATTGAATACAAAATTCAAAGGTCTATAGAAATGCTAAGCCTAATTTAGAATTTTAAGGGTTTATTTAATAAATATATGAAATTAAGGCTAATTTTTTTTTAAACCATCCTAATTTATTTTCAAATAATTATCAACGGTTTTTAATATATTTTTATCATTTTTTATGCGATAAGGAATAATCTTGGATGTAATTTGATGATTTTTGAATGATTTCAAGTGGTCCTCGGAACTTTAGTTTAAGCCTTGGTTATTTAAAATAAACCAAAATGCTTTAATGGTCCTAAGATTTTCTTTTTAAAGTTTCTTTGAAGAAAATAACGAGTTTTCATAAAAAAACTAGCAAATTCACGATTTTTTGTGGTTGGTATAAAAATAGCACCTCAGTTATTTTTAGTTTATGCTGAACAAATCAATCGGATTGTTTTTTGTTTTTTAATTTATGAAGTTGTTTTAGGCGATGAAAGTTGTTCCGATTTTTCACCAGTTTCAGAGTCTTTCTTTTCCGAGGCTTCGGCATTTTCAGTTTTAGCTAAAGTTTCTTCGGTGGAATCTTTCTCCTTAACTTCAGAGTCTTTCTCGACGGAATCTTTCACTTTTAAATCAGAGAGTTTATTCGTGATTTCATCTTCTTCCGATGAAGATGATGCGGAATCGTTATTTTCATTAAAACCTAATAGAATTTATTATTTAGTTAATTGAAGGAAAATATTTAAGACATATATTTATCATCTAAAACTATCAGTTACGACGTTATTTCAGCACAAAATTTTGTACACTCAGTCCGCCCGTCGAAATATTTCATCATTTAAAATATAAATGTACATAAAAATACAAGTTAGAACTTACTTTCATAATTTTCATTTTGTTTCGCAAGTTCTAAACCACTTTCAAACGCAGTTTTAAAATTCTGAGCATCTGGAAAAGATGGATTAAAATTAAGGAATCAAGAAAGAATATATTATTAAATTTATTACTTACTTTCTTTGTTTGCAAATCTAATAGCTAAAAGCTCGGCTTTAGGTTCTTCATCAGCGTAATCCGCAACCGTACTCCACACCCAAGCTCTGTCACTGCCACAATTTGGTTTAAGCTCCATATAATGTTGAACTAAGTTTTAAAATTACAATATTTTACGTTATAAGTGTTACTATGTTTTAGTAACCTTCATACTTTCATTAATTTAGGTTTAATCATAATTAAAAGACTAATTCAGCAGAGATTTTTGTACACTAAGTTCGCCCGTCGTAAATTGTAATCATATTAAACCTATAAATTTTGATAAATTGACAAAAATCAAACTTACTTCGATGATTGGCGCAAATTTTTAACGTTTTGTCTCGTCGCATTAGTATCCTAACTGTATTATTTTGTTTATGTTTGAGAATTTTAACTTCACCAGTACCCCTTTCTTTCCATTCACCCGGTTCTTCGGTTTTGTCAAACCTAAAAAGCTTCGCGCGTCTATGGAAATAAAGTGACATTTATGCAACAACTACTGTAACTTTAAAAGTTAATTAATCTTGACTTACAATTTAACCAATTCTTCTTCTTCCTCTTCCAACGTTTTAGATTCGACTAATGGTAACTTAACTATTGGTTCAAAATGAATATCTGGGCTAGGAAGCGTTTCTTCCTGTGATAAGAAAAAGACAATTAACTCCTCATTAAGCGTGAGTAACATATTAGTTTAACGAACGATTAACCATAATCAGTTAATAAATTGACATTCAGCACAAATTTTTGTACACTCAGACCGCCCGTCAAAGAATTATCATCATTTAATTGTAATTTGAAAAATGAACGCCCCACTAAACCATGGAATAATAAGCATTATTATTCCATGACTAAACTATACCTAAAATGGTTAGGCTTAAGTTTAATGCAATGCTAATAGTTTGTCATGTATGTAAAGCATGCGATTCCCAAAATATGTCCAGCTATAAACTACGTTACTAATTACTTAATGAAATTAAATGGATATTCACCTGTTCCTCCGACATTTTGATTGATGAAACCCGATTATTTCAGCTTTCTTAAAATTTCACCGTCGATGAAAACCCCGACAGATCATACAGGCACTCTAATACAAAATGGCGTTTGTGCTTCTGCTTTCTGAGCCCGACAGGCGACAGCCGACCAATCGCTAAAATAAACAATTAAAGTCTTTCTAGCCGCTAGATGGCCTAGTTTCAAACTAATAATTTTTGTCTAGCGCATAAATTCAAAAGGACCGTGCACATGGGGAAGAGTTTTATTTAGATAGTAACAATTAGTTCATAATTTATGATAACAATTTTTCATACAAGAGTAACAAGACCTAGTACAAGACAGGAGCAACTTTGGCCATGACGTAAAATACGAATTTATTGTTCCGCGAGGCTTTTTTTTTTAAATAAGCATTGTTCTCGCTCACTGAATATATTATTCGTAGTTATAAACTTATGATATACATATATATAAATTAATATTTGGGATAAATTATAACAATTGGTTTAATATTTAGTTTAAGATTAATGTTTCATACAAGACCAGCATCTTTGGCCATACCGAAAAATACTGATTTATTGTTCTTCAGCAAGTTAGTAGGAGTATCAAACTCGGATATTGTTCCCTTATCGAGTACCATGACTCTGTTAAAGCGTTATTCTTGTTAGTATAAGTCAGTTAATAACTAAGCCTACAATAATTTACCTGTCGTAGTCCATGACTGTGTTCAATCTATGCGCTATGGTTACGACGGTACAGTCTTTGAACTCTTTCCTAATAGTGGCTTGAATTAAGTCATCGGTATCCAAGTCAACGGAGGCTGTAGCTTCATCCAGAACCAGTATTTTGGTTTTTCGCAACAAGGCTCTGGCCAAACAGATCAACTGTCGTTGGCCCACGCTTAGATTCTCGCCTCCTTCGGCAATTTCGTAATCTAAACCTTGGTCAATCGTTTGCACGAAGGACTTGAGATGCGCTATTTCCAAAACGGTCCACAATTCATCGTCAGTGTGGTTGCCGAACGGGTCCAAGTTGATTCGCAGTTTCCCGGAGAAGAGTACCGGGTCTTGAGGAATGATGGTCAATTTCGAACGAAGGTCGAAAAGACCAAGAGTAGCGATATCAATTCCATCAATAACGATGGAACCGGTGGCTGGTTCGACGACTCGAAAGAGTCCTAGGGTCAAAGATGACTTTCCCGCCCCTGTTCGACCTACAACTCCAACCTGAATTGAATAAAACGTTATCAGTACTGGTCAAGAATACATCACCAACATTCATACCTTTTCAGATGAATTAATTGTGAAAGATATATTCCTCAAAACCAAGTCTAAACCATCTCTGTAACGCGATGAGTAATTTTGAAAGACAATTTGACCCAGATTCGGCCAGGATGATGCTGGTTTAGTTTCTGGTTTTTCCCAGGCAGCCTACACCAAAAAGATAATCGGCAATTCAATTTAACCCTTGAATTTTGGAATTTTCTCTTAAGTACCTCTGTCTTCAATCCGGTATATTCAGATACTCTTTCAACCGAAACTAAGACAGCTTCTAAATTTGACATAGTGATGACGGCCGCGAAGAGCAATGATATCATCTATGGTAATAATACTTAGCCAAGTCCTAAGTAATGTGGTTTATTTAACTTACACCATTGGCACTGGTGATGATAAAACCAACACTCGAGGGTTTTAAACTTCCTTTGGATATTATTATGAACAAAGCAGCAAAAAATAAAAGAACACTGCCAACCAGATCCAACTTGCATGATAGCCACCTGAGAGAAATGAATAAATTTAAGGCTAAAAATATTAAGACTCATTAGCTTAATTCACCTGTTAGCCATTCTCCTAAGATATTGAAGTTTCAAATTATTATCAATGTACTTAGCAGATTGATCTACGAAGCTGGGCACAGCACCGTACGCCCTAATACTGCTGACGCCGGAGAGAGACTCGGAAAAATGGGCGTACAACGGCGACCGACTATTGGCTTCCATTCTTTTGATTTGTCGATTGGTAGCCAAGTATATTCGCTGAACCAATGCGTACAAAAGGGCTATCGGTATAGCGGCCACAATAAAGAAGGGAATCTCTATGATTATGGCCAGAAGACCTCCTATGATCTGAATAAAGTTAACCAAGAATCGTCTAATCATTCTGCTAACTTCGGAATCAGTATCGTCCACGTCTTTCGAGAAACGATTCAAAACTCGTCCCATGGGCGTCGTATCGAAAAAGGACATGGGCGAATGCAAAACGCGTTCCAACATGTCAAAATGAAGAATGTTCGAGGCTCGAAGACCGACGACGAGAAGAAGTACCATGCTACCCATAAACAAGGCGGTTTGGCAGCAGCCCAATAAACCATATATTCCGAGTCTCATGTCTCGCAAGGCCGCGTCATTTTCAGTGTCGTTGCGATCCGCGTCGTTACTCCAAATGCTCAGCCAGTAGTTGGAACCGATAGCGAAACCTTGTTGAGCCGCTACGCCCACCAATACCATGATACACCATACCACATTCATGGCCTTTATGTACTGTTTGTACACTGCCCAAGGTGTCTGTAAAAAAAATATTAAATCTTATCAATTTATTACAACCTGGATATTTTTTCCAACTTACACCCCCCCGTAGTTCAATCTCCGCTTTAACTAATTCTTTTCCTAGTTTCTTTTTTTCTTCTTTAGCCACTTTTGCCAAACTATCATTGGATTTGGTCTTGGAAGTCCTAGAAATTTGACTTATCTGACGCATCATTTCCGGATGCTTGCGTCCAATGATCTCAACGAGAACATTGTACTCCTCGTCATCTTCCTGAATATCTTCTGTCATGTGTTGAGCTAAGAAGTCCTTGAACGCGCCATCGGAAGCAATAATTTCCTGGTACGAACCCATCTCGGATATTTCACCATTTTTCATCACCAGTATAAAATCAACTTCCGGTAGAAAAGTTACACTGTGCGTGATGAGAATTCTTGTCTGCGAAATGCAAACATATTAAGAGCTAATTAAATTTTAATGAACTTATACTGTACCTTATCTTTCAATATTCCTTGGTTACCGATGACTTTATCAAAAATATGCTTGCCGACGTGAGAATCCACAGCGCCTAATGGATCGTCCAATAAAACGATGTCACTATCCCTGTAGACTGCCCTGGCTAAGCTAACCCTTTGCTTTTGGCCTCCACTCAGATTGATACCCTTTTCGCCAATCTCAGTTTGATCACCAGCCGGCAATATTTCAAAATCAACGTCCAACGTACATGCCCGGATTATGTCTTGGTATTTGGTGAGATCCATGGCGTTACCGAACAGGATATTGTTCTGCAAAGTTGCGTTTCGAATCCACGCTTGTTGAGGAACGTAAGCCACGGAACCTCGAGTTTTAACTTTACCCTCGATTTTATCCATGTCGCCGAGTATGGCGGAGATTAAAGAGGACTTTCCACAGCCTACTTGGCCTACAACGGCCACCAAGCTCCCTTTTGGAACTTTGAGGTTGATGTTCTTCAGCAATGGTGGGCCATCTTCGTCCCAACGGAATGATGCGTTGCTAACGTCAATAACGTTTTTCGATTCCGTATTAACCTCCTCGACATATTCCACCAGTTCCTCGCTGTTTAAAATCTTGTTTATTCGGTTGAATCCTACTACATTCTGAAATTTTTAAAACAATTATCAGCACCAAACACAATTAATGGATCTTTGATCTATCTAAGGTCGAGGAGATTGCTCACCACAAGAATGGTGTTGATCGTATCTGGGAGGTCGTTCAACGGATCTTTTAGCATATTAAACAACCTCAAAGACACAAATGCCGTTGTTGCTGTTAAAACGTGATCTTCATCCGAAAGCACGTAGGCTGCGAAGCTAACCACCGAAACCTGTTACACGACACGCGGTACCATGAGCTTAATTTGAGACACATCTATGTCGACTTTCTAGGATAAAAGGTACAACTCACAATAAAAGGTGCCAGTAGCCATAAAGATATTGTACAAGAATTTAAATAAGCCATTCTCCGTAGCAGGACCATTTCCCGTTCTCTGAGTCCCATTATTTTTTCTTGGAAAGATTTCTCCCATCCGTACAACTTTAGAACTTTAATGCCATTTAAGATTTCGCTCATCAGTTTTACTCTCAAGTCCTTCACGGTCATCAGTTTGGATTGGAGTTTCTTGGCCAATCGAGCCAGGTATCCTTCCAATGGCATCAGTATAATAATGATGGCCAATCCGGCAAAAACAGCGGGACCAATAACTTCGTACAAGAAGTATAATGACAAGGCTATTTTCAAGGGGGCCGACCACAACAAATTAATTTCCATTATAAGCATAGCTAATCGATCCGCGTCCACAGCCATGGTGTTTAAAATAACGCCCATGGTTAAGTTACGACGAGACGCGTTGGATAATCGAAGAACCTAAAAATTACTCTGAGAGTTAGGCTCAAGTTATACTTAACATTCTAATGTAATGTAGATATTACCTTCTTGTATATTATAGCCATTGCCAAACTGCGCAAGCGTAATCCCAACTTGACGCACCGTCTAAAATACACCGCCGAAAAGGCGCCTTGAACGACATTGGCGCCAAACAACAACATGACGTAATAATAACCTTTCCAGGACGGCTCATCACTTGAGACGTATTCAATGAGCCATCTGCGTGATAAGGTTTGACGAATTATAGTTTACAAAATTGGGCCCAACGTACTTACCGAAGTATAACTGGATTTGTGAAGGTTAAAAGGTCAAATACGAAGCGGGCAAAGGCCGAACCAAGAAAATATGGCCAATAGGTTTTTATCATGGCTGGAACTACGCTTGCTTTGATTCTAGGTTGAGTATTATGTTTTTTCTCAAAGTTATCAGACGCTACTCCGTTTAGCTCCGTTTCTTCAATGTCAGGGTCGAATTTGTATACTTTGGGACTGCTTGACAGGTGGATTTTGTTAATTTTATTAGTTATGCATGTTTTAGGATTGTAGTTGTGAATTCTAACCGATTTTGAGTAGCTGGAATCCAATGCTTTTCAAATTTTGAAGTTAACACAGATGATTTTTCAGAGTAATTGAGTTCGTACATGTCATCGAATACCAGAGGTCTTCTCCAGCCCAGAAATAAGAATCTGTAACGTTAGTTATCTAATTAGACACATTTTTAACTAAAATTAAGTAGGAAATATACCCAGTAAACCACGAATAGTAAAGTTTGCTTGGGAAAGACGCTGTAGCTTCTGGAGACTCTTTCTATAAGGTTTCAATTTATTTTGTAGTTTTGTAATACGATTTTATAGTAAATACTTACGACATTAGCGTCTTTGTAATGTTTTCGATACTGTGGCACTTCGTCGGACAAAAAAGTTAGAGCGAACATGGATAAAATTAATGGATATTGAACCATGTATAATGTAAACATGACGGTGTCTTCGATATAATTCTATTAACAAAAATTAAAAATTACTTAATTCCCGTGTTTATACATTTATGAGCCTACTGCGTTACCCAAAGGTCTTTTGCACTAAATAAGGTTCGATTTCATCTAATTGGACTATGGGGATGATATTTGATACCTTACACAACAATGTTAAAAAAAAATTAAAATAAAATTCGCTAAGCCTTTGTTCGGGCGTTAAATATATTGAACCAGACCAATTGGGGAAGAATAATGAGTTTCGTGTTACTTACATGCATATGAAGGTTCTTAAGTATGGACCAATAAGTCAAGAAGCCACATAACGTAGCCAACAGCCAAAATAAAAATAATACTGCCGAAGTTATGATTCCGTACTTTCTGCCGAAATACACTAGCGCCAATACAAGTAAATAAGTAGCTAATTGGACGGCAGCAGCTACTGAATCCACGGGTGATGAAGGTGTTTTTTCAACATTAACATATATTATTTCAGTTAAACTAAGTACGGCTAATGTTAGAGATATTATCTGTGAAATAAATTTGGTTTTAAATTTATTTATTTACTTCGGTTTAAATACACAGGAATTTATACCGAGGAGTAAAAAATTTAGGCATCCTGCAGCTCCTACTATAGTTAAGTATCATTATGGTTAACGTTTTTAAACACCTTAAGCCAATGGGATTACATGTTCCCCTTTTCCATGTTTATCAGATTCACTTAAGTTAATTTCAAGAAATCTTACGCGAGTACTTTTCGTCTTTTTCAACGGCAACGACATCGGCAACACAGCAAAGAAAGTAAGACCTACACCCCACCTTAAGGGAAGGTGTAGGTAAAAATATACTTTTTCCTAGACACTGTAACTTGCTAATTTGGCCCTGCCCACTTATACCATCCATAATGTCGAAAAAAATGGCCCAAATGATTATTTCAAG
Source organism: Odiellus spinosus (assembly GCA_963920705.1). Lineage (NCBI taxonomy): Eukaryota > Metazoa > Arthropoda > Arachnida > Opiliones > Phalangiidae > Odiellus > Odiellus spinosus. The sequence goes on along the minus strand of OY987233.1, from coordinate 18,104,172 downwards.
TAAGGCGGTATAAATTCCTGATATAAACGATAAATTTGTGCAAAATTTACAGTTTTAGCCAGGTTTAAGCTGGTCCATGGTATAGAACCGTTTCTGGATTGGTAATATCCAGAAGCTTCAATCGGTACAAAAAGCCATAGAAATAGGCAAGGTAACCATACCAAGACGGTACGTTGGAAACAGTAAGTAAAGTCAGGGTCATCAGTGTACCACGTTACATTTGTGTCCTGTTTCGTGACGTTTAAATAGAGATTTTTAACCAATATCGAATTTCTTGTTTTTAATTTATTTCGGACGAATATTTTGCAATAGGAATAGGTTATGTTCAAGAGGAATTGGCATAATGGTGGACAATCAGGCGAACTGACACACAATATTAAACTTCATAGCGAAAAAAGTAATCTACGCTAATCCCCTTTGAATTAGAATATATTATAACTGCAATAACTTGTTAGAACTGTCTGCCAATCTGTGAGTTCATATCCTCAAGTTTATTAAACTTCCCTCAATGGGATTTCCTCGAAGATGTATTTCTTTAGTTACGTAATAAATTTTCTTGCTAATCTGATATTGTTTCTCGAAACTTATAAATTTTAAACAATAATTTTGCCCTCTGAATTTTAGAGACAATTTATTCAATTTTAATTAATTTTAAAATAATTTACGTATTTCAATTAAGAAATAAAATATAGTTATTAAAGCTTATTATTTTTAAGATTTATTTTTAAAATTAAATCTTAATTAACTGTATAATTAAAAATAATAAATCTTTGTGTATCATACTGTTTTGGAAAAATCATATTTTCATAATCATATTTTTTTGCTATTATAAGTAAATCCTTCATGTGTTTAACACGTGATGTCAAATTAAATTATATAACTCTATTTCATGTCCAGCCCTGGGTCTAACTTTCCCCCAAAATAAATTGAAAAGAGGCGGTAAAGCTGAAACGCAAATTTGAACGAAACGTGTACGTACCCAAAATTTGGACTGGCAAAAATCGTCCATAAAATTCGAAAACGCCATTATGTAACTACGCGAATGGAGCTGTTTTATCCCAAACTATCCATGCATGAACGTACTTTGAAGCCAACTAAACCAAAAGAGTAAAATCATAGATGTTAAATATGATAAACGTGTACAAACTGGCCTTAATGACTAATGTACACAGCTGAGTTCGGAGAACCCAACGCGAACGAGAGAAATACTCTTCATAACTGTTTCTCATCATTTCTTAACCCTAAAGTATATCCTTATCTATACCTTTGAGGTTTTCAGAATCAGGGTTATCTTTTTTATCAACTCATATCGACTTGATAGTAATACGTAAACCTGTATGAAATTGTTTAAATTTGTCGCAAATGTGAAAGCACGTTTTGTTTTTGTTCTCGGCAAGGCTAAAGCACCACTATTGATTCACTCCACTGGAGAGAGAACACATGGTCTTAAAACGCCGACTACCGGTGTACGAATAGGAATATAACCTTGGATAAGTTATATAGGAAAAGAATTTTAACTACACCTCCCCCTAGGGTGAGGTGTAGCTATTGCATTCATTGCAGCGTTGGAAAAGAAGAAAAACAAGGAGTCGCATACTTGAAAAATGCGAAAGCACCTAATTTTGAAAACTTGGGAAAAAGAATGTGGGTTTCTATATACTTTCGCCGTTTTAAATATTTTTTTCGTTAGAAAACCAATTAAAAACATTTAAAATTAAAAAAAGTGTTATTTGTTACTGATGAATTTTTTAATGGGAACTAACTTTAAGAGGTGTAGCTATTTAATGGGCTTTATCATCTTGTTAAATCTTTTAATTCGAGTCTTCAACGGGAAATGTAATTCTAAACCAGTTATTTTGGGTGGTAAATTAAGATATTATTTATTAAAATTAGAGGGGTTATCTACATTATTATAAAACCATACATTTATTTATTAGGTGATTGTCATTAATAAAAAAATTGCTTTAATATCTAGGTAAAAAATGTTTCACACAAGACCGGCATCTTTGGCCATACCGAAAAATAACGATTTATTGTTTTGCAGCAAGTTAGTAGGAGTATCAAACTCTGATATTGTTCCCTTATCGAGTACCATGACTCTGTTAAAGCGATATTTGTGTTAGTATAAGTTAGTTGCTAATTTCTAAGCCTATATAATATCTTACCTGTCATAGTCCATGACAGTGTTCAATCTATGCGCTATGGTTACGACGGTACAGTCCTTGAACTCTTTCCTAATAGTGGCTTGAATTAAGTCATCGGTATCCAAGTCAACGGAGGCTGTAGCTTCATCTAGAACCAGTATTTTGGTTTTTCGCAACAAGGCTCTGGCCAAACAGATCAACTGTCGTTGGCCCACGCTTAGATTCTCGCCTCCTTCGGCAATTTCGTAATCTAAACCTTGGTCAATCGTTTCCACGAAGGACTTGAGATGCGATATCTCCAAAACGGCCCACAATTCATCGTCAGTGTGGTTGCCGAACGGGTCCAAGTTGATTCGGAGCTTCCCGGAGAAGAGTACCGGGTCTTGAGGAATGATGGTCAATTTAGAACGCAGGTCGAAAAGACCAAGAGTGGCGATATCAATTCCGTCAATAACGATGGAACCGGTGGCGGGTTCAACGACTCTGAAAAGTCCTAGGGTCAAAGATGACTTTCCCGCCCCTGTTCGACCTACAACTCCAACCTGAATTGAATAAAACGTTATTAGTACTGGTCAAGGCTAAATCATCAACGTTCATACCTTCTCAGATGGATTAATTGTGAAGGATATATTCCTCAAAACCAAATCTAAACCCTCTCTGTAACGCGATGAGTAATTTTGAAAGACAATTCTCCCCAGATTGGGCCAGGATGATACTGGCTTAGTTTCTGGTTTTTCCCAAGCAGCCTAAACCAAAATGGTAAATATTTGTTGATTCAAGTTGGCTTATATTAGTTTTTATATCTGAAGTACCTCAGTCTTCAAACCAGTGTATTCGGATACTCGTTCAACTGCAACTAACACTGCTTCTAAATTTGCTGAAGTGACGACAGCACCTAATAGTAATGATATCATCTACGGTAGATATAATGGTAATAATATTTAGGCAAGTCAGTTTAATGGGGGGATACCAAGTAAGCTATTCACAAGATCTCTCCCCTGAAGTTTTTTTTTTTTTTTTCTTTAATAGTGGTTTAACGAACTTACGGTGTTGGCACTGGTGATGATAAAACCAACGCTAGAGGGTTTTAAACTTCCTTTCGATACTATTATGAGCAAAGCAGCGAAAAATAGAAGAAGACTACCAATCAAATCCAATATGCACGACAGCCATCTGAGAGAAATTTGGAAATTTAAGGCTTAAACTAACGATTATGATAAGGCTCGATGACTTATCATATTAACTGACCTATTAGCCGCTCTTATGAGATATTGAAGCTTGGTATTATTATCAATTGTCTGTTGAGATTGATGTATGAAGCTGGCCACGGCGCCGTATGCCCTAATAGTGCTGACGCCGGAGAGAGACTCGGAAAAATGGGCGTACAACGGCGACCGACTGTTAGCTTCCATTCTTTTGAGTTGTCTATTAGAAGCCAAGTATATTCGCTGGACAAATGCGTACAAAAGGGCTACTGGTATAGCAGCCACAATAAACCAGGGTATCTCTATTATGATGGCCAATAGACCTCCTATAATCTGAATAAAGTGGACCAAGAATCGTCGAATCATCCTGCTAACTTCGGAGTCAGTAGAGTCCACGTCTTTGGAGAAACGATTCAAAACTCGTCCCATGGGCGTCGTATCGAAAAATGACATGGGCGAATGCAAAACGCGTTCCAACATGTCAAAATGAAGAATGTTGGAAGCTCGAAGACCGACCACGGACAGAAGTACCATGCTACCCAAAAGCAAGGCGGTTTGGCAGCAGCCCAATAAACCATATATTCCGAGTCTCATGTCTCTCAAGGCCGCGTCATTATCAGTGTCGTTGCGATTCGCGTCGTTACTCCAAATGCTCAGCCAGTAGTTGGAACCGATACCGAAACCTTGTTGAGCCGCCATCCCCACCAGTACCACGACACACCAGACCACATTCATGGCCCGCATGTACTGCTTGTACACTGCCCATGGTGTCTGTAATCGAAAACGTGATATGCCCTCAATAAGCGTCGTTACAATTACGCCCTAAAGTTGTTTTTTTTATTTTATTTTTAACTTACACCACCACGTAGTTCAATTTCCGCTTTAACCAACTCTTTTCCTCGGTTCTTTTCGTCTTCTTTACCCGCTTTGGTCAAAGTCAAACTATCATTAGATTTGGTCTTGGAAGTCTTAGAAATTTGACTTATCTGACGCATCATATCCGGATTCTGGTGACCAATGATCCCAACGAGAACATTGTACTCCTCGTCATCTTCCTGAATATCTTCGGTCATATGTTGAGCCAAGAAATCCTTGAAAGCGCCATCCGAAGCTATAATCTCCTGGTAAGAACCCATCTCGGATATTTCACCATTTTTCATTACCACTATAAAATCAACTTCCGGTAGAAAAGTAACACTGTGCGTCACGAGAATCCTTGTCTGCAAAATGCCGAAGTATTCCGTACTAATTAGGCCTTAATTTTCTATTAAATTTAATTATCATACACTATACCTTATTTTTCAATATTCCTTGGTTACCAATAACTTTATCAAAGATATGCTTGCCGACGTGAGAATCTACAGCGCCCAAGGGATCATCCAGAAAAATGATGTCACTATCCCTGTAGACTGCTCTGGCTAAACTAACCCTTTGCTTTTGACCTCCACTCAGGTTGATACCCTTTTCGCCAATCTCAGTTTGATCACCAGCCGGCAGTATTTCAAAATCAACGTCCAACGTACATGCCCGGATTATCTCTTGGTATTTGGTGAGATCCATGGCGTTACCGAACAGGATATTGTTCTGCAAGGATGCGTTTCGAATCCACGCTTGTTGAGGAACGTAAGCCACGGAACCTCGAGTTTTAACTATACCCTCGATTTTATCCATGTCACCGAGTATTGCGGAGATTAAAGAGGATTTTCCACAGCCTACTTGGCCTACAACGGCCACCAAGCTACCATTAGGAACTTTGAGATTAATGTTCTTCAACAATGGTGGGCCATTCTCGTCCCAACGGAATGACGCGCTTTTAACGTCAATAACGTTTTTCGATCCAGTATTATCCTTCTCGACATATTCCGCCAGTTCCTCACTGTTTAAAATCATGTTTATTCTGTTGAATGACACAGCACCCTGAAATTTAAAAAAATTAATTCTCACGAGGAACGAGACACTATGACTATTTGGTGTTAATAAGGCCCGGGCATCTACTCACCGCAAGGATGGTGTTAATAGCATCTGGAAGGTCATTCAACGGATCCTTTAGCATATTAAACAGCCTCAACGACACGAATGCTGTTGTTGCTGTCAAAACGTTATCTTCATCCGAAAGTACGAAAACCGCGAAGCTTACAACTGAAACCTGTTATAAGACAATGCAATTTGAAACATATGCTTATTGCGAACAAGAATTGACATTCGCGCTTGAGGGTAAACACTCACAACAAAAGGCGCCAGCAACCATAAAGATATTGTAGACGCATTCAAATAAGCCATTCTTCGCAGCAAGACCAACTCCCGCTCTCTGAGTTCCAGTATTTTCTCTTGGAAAGATTTTTCCCATCCGTACAACTTGAGAACTTTAATGCCATTTAGGATTTCGCTCATCAATTTTACTCTCAAGTCCTTCACGGTCATCAATTTGGTTTGCAGTTTCTTGGCCAATCGAGCCAGGTATCCTTCCAAGGGAATCAGTATAATAATGATGGCCAACCCGGCAAAAACCGCGGGACCAATAACTTCGTACAAGAAGTATAATGACAAGGCTATTTTCAAGGGCGACGACCACAACAAATTAATTTCCATCATAAGCATAGTTAATCGGTTCGAATCCACCGCCATGGTGTTTAAAATAACACCCATGGTTAAGTTACGACGAGACGCGTTGGATAATCGTAGTACCTAAAAGTTAGGCTTAACATTATTAAAATTCTAGTCAAAAGAGTTCTAGATTTACCTTCTTGTATATTATAGCCATTGACATACTACGCATTCGTAACCCTAATTTGGCGCACCGTCTAACATACGCCGAAAAAAATCCACTTTGAACAACATTGGCACCAAACAACAACATGACGTAATAATAACCTTTCCAAGATGGTTCATCACTTGAGACGTATTCAATGAGCCATCTGCGTGATAAGATTTAATGAATTATTGTTTACGAAATTAGGCCCAACGAACTTACCGTAGTATAATAGGATTTGTGAAGGTTAAAAGGTCAAATACTAAGCGTGCAAACGCAGTAGGTAGAAAATATGCCCAAAAGGCTTTTATCATGGCTGGAACTACGCTTGCTTTGATTCTTGGTTGGGTATTATGTTTTTTCTCGTAGTTATCAGAAGCTAATCCGTTTAGCTCCGTTTCTTCAATGTCATGGTCGAATTTGTATACTTTAGGACTGTCAAACAGTTGAATTTTGTTAGCTTATTTAGAAATTGATAGCGTATGATCGTAGTACTTTAGACAAACCGATTTTGAGTAGCTGGTAACCAATGCTTCTCAAATTTCGAGGTTAAAATGGATGATTTATCGTAATAATTTAGTTCGTATATGTCATCGAGAACTAGCGGTCTTTTCCAGCCCAGAAATAAGAATCTGTAACATTAATTTTCAAATTAAATGTCTTTAATTAAAATTCTAATATTGAACTTACCCAGTAAACCAAGAAAAGTATAGCTTGCTTGGGAAAGACGCTGTAGTTTCGGGAGACTCCTTCTATAGGGTGTTAGAAAATTAAGTAACTTAGCCTCGGACTATAATTGTAAAGTGAAAACGTACTGCATTGTAATCTTTATAATGTTTTCGATACTGTGGCACTTCGTCGGACAAAAATGATAAAACGAACATGGATAAAACTAATGGATATTGAACCATATATAACGTAAACAGGACGGTGTCTTCGATATAATTCTACGGATAAAAAGTCACCAGAATTCAGTGTTAATTTGCACCTAAATCTTTAACCAATGATAATTTGTATCAAATAACATCAAATGTGTTCTAATTGGATGACGGGGATGTTATTTGATACCCAACACAATTATGTTTTAAGAATGTCTAACAATAAAATTCCCTAAGCCTTTGTTTGCGCAACCAATTGTGGAAAAATCGAGTGTTTCGTGTTACTTACATTCATATGGAGGTTCTTAAGTACGGACCAATATGTCAAGAAGCCACATATAGTAGCCAACAGCCAATATAAAAATAATACGGCCGAAGTTATGATTCCGTACTTTCTGTCGAAATACACTAACGTCAACACAAGTAAGTAGGTAAGCAACTGAACGCCTGCAGCTACTGATTCAACGGGTGATGAAGAACTTTTTTCAACATTAACGTAAGTTATTTCAACTATACTAAGTACGGCTAATGTTAGAGATATAATCTGCAAGATAAATTTAATTTTAATCATTTTTATTCAGATTAACGATATATTATTGCAAAACTTACAATTTTAGCCAGGTTTAAGCTGGTCCATGTTATGGAACCATTTCTGGATTTGTAAAAACCAGCAACTTCGATTGGTACGAAAAGCCATAGAAACATGCAAGGTAGCCATACCAAGACGGTACGTTGAAAACAGTAAGTGAGGTCAGGATCATCAGTGTACCAAGTTACATTTGCGTCCTGTTTAATGATGTTAAAAAAATCCAAAAATGTATATATATGCTCTCATAGAATAAACGGGCTTACCCAATGAGTGAAAATGGTTCAAGCTGGACCCAATGAAATTCAATAAAAGTGCACCAAAGGTATTTTTCTTTTATACAATTTATTTAAGGAGGGATTTTCCAGTTTGGTCCATTTTTGACAAAAATTTAATTTTTCCTCATTTTCTAAGCCGATTTATTTCGTTATTCTATGGAGCTCGAAACGGGTGAAAATAGGTCTGTGTGCATCCGCCTTAAGTGATAATTTCTAAAGACTAAATTCTAAGGTTTGGCACGAAAAAAAATTTGACAAGTCCCGAATCGAGTCAGGGTGCATGTCTACTTTAACAATTTATCTTGTATTGTGTATTTTATCTTTTTGGTAAAACAATAGATACCTATATTCAAATAAGTCGAAGCCCTTTCGTTTAAAATTTAAGTTTGAAAAAGCAAAAACTACACACGTGTTTAACACGTGATGTACAATTACAAAAGCGTATATTCTGCCGAGCCCAGGGTCTAACTTTTATCCATCCAATGAAAAACTTCCTGCCAAAATAATTTTGAAAAGTCGCGGTAAACCTGAAACGCAACTTTGGATCGAAAGTGTACATACCCAAAATTTGGACTGGCAAAAATCGTCCATATAACTTGAAAACTCCATTATGAAACTAAGATAAAACTGTTTTATCCTTAACTACCCATCCGTGAAGGACCAATCCGGCTAAACCGATAAAGTAAAACCAAAGATGTTAAATTTAAAAGAGCCTTAAATTGAGGTCAAATTTACACAGCTGATTTAGGAGATCCGAGCGCGTAAAATACTTTTCATAACCGTTTCGCCTCAGATTAGGATTAAATATATTCCTTTGTGTAATTATATCTATACACCTCTTAGGTTCTTTTCAGGATTATCTTTTATCAGCTCGTGTCGATTTGATAGTACACATGTAAAATTATTTAAAATGGCTCCAATTTATCGCAAATGTGAAAGTTAAAATGTGTTATATTTCCGGCGAGGCTCAATCGAGAGAGGAGTCTCTAGAGAGTCTATAGACCACGTGGTTTTTAACGTCGACTACTGCTATAAAGTACCGGTGTTAAAAAGAAATATAACCTTGAATAAATAATTATAGGCGTATATTCCATCCTTCTAGACAAAAGAAATTTGAGTTCTTACTTTTTTGTAACGGGAAATGTAATTCTAAACAGACTTCTAACTTCATATGATATTATTCAATGAAAATAAATGATTCTTAAAAATGTATTATATATCTGATTCAGCTTTGTTAGTTCTCTTTAACTAATTACCTAATGATTGTCATCTTATAATAACAAAATATTTTACTCCATTATCCTACTTGGCATTCATAAGGGTCCTCTAATGAAAAAAAAAGGGCAAAAGCTGTAACTAAAACTACTAGCGTGTGGGTAAAACAAGATGCTCAAGGCATATTATACTTTTCGCGACATCCATCTAGGGTGAAGACTTACTCTAGGTTTTGCATTTATAGTATATAATATCAAAAGTACAACAATTAAAAATAAGTAGGCCGTAAAGCCCATTTTTCATATGTATACTAAAGACTGCATAACAGTGTGATGTTTCCCAGTAAAAATACAAGGGAAGATTTGCCGAGCGCAAAGACAGCAGTGAAAATAGGTTGGCGATGGATAAAGCTTTATTAGCATACTTATATTTAATTATTCTATTAATTATAATAGAGATAAATATAAAATGGCTTGCTCCACTTGTTTCTTAGAAGTCACTATCTACATCACCTAACTTTTACCACAGTGATGACTTGTTCTTTAAAAATATTGTAAACTTAAAATATTTAATTCTATATCTAGGATTATTATCAATGTACACCTATTTTAATAAAGATGAATAATAAAGCTTGGCGTTCGGAAGCGTACTCTAACGGCAAACAGTGCCAAACGTAAGAACTTGCAAAACCATGTGCAACTGTCTATTCTTTATCCATGTAGTTTTGTTAGTTACTACTTTTGCCATTAGAGGACGCTTATGAAAGTCATGGGTTGTTATTCATCGTTATCTATTAAGATAGGTGTCCATTATTAATAATTATAAGTTGAAATACCTTCTTCCAATCGCACCGAGTTCAGTATTCCAAGTATAGAAATTAAGAATAATTTCCGTTTTTTTATTTTTATTATTACAGAATAGGAAAAGAAAAACATTTGTTTATCACAGCTAGTTAAAATTCCCTTCTTTTGTTAATCTCTAGCTATTTGTTTGTAAATGCTAATTAATTTCTGGATCATTTAAATATTTACCAAAAAATCCAATTTTCCTAGCAATGGGATTCTTTTAGAGAACAATTAAACACGAAAAAAACTGATTTAAAAATAATATGTGATATTTACAGCATGCAAACTGATCAAGTTTGTTTTGTTTTTCAAGATTTGAACGAACATAAAAAAAAAAATTGTGTGAGTCTGAACTAACGATGGTTTGTTTTAAAATGAAAAACATCAAATGTCGGGCGTAAAAAATTAACATGGACATTTTTCTCAGTAACGTTGGCAGTAAGATACGGGAAGCCATATCACGCGAGAATATTTGTAGTATTAAATAATACTGTAATTAAACGATAATTATCATTAATTATAAAATAATCTTTTTTCACGGGAAAACCCAATTCTAAACTACGAAAAAAAATATATGAATAATAGTCTAGTATAAATAGATTTGTTAACACACGTAATTTTGAATTTTATAATTTAAACTGTGGTAAATACTGATTCGTTTATTAAACTATTTTAACCAATCAGAATATATCCCACGTCAATAATTAATAATTGAAAAAAAAAAAAAAAATTATAATCGAATTTGTTTATATTAACATTGGGAGTTCAAGAACATGCAAAAGAAGACCTTAAAATGATTCTTAATTTTTTATTTTAACCCTAACTACGGTTATTAAATCAAACCGGCGTCTTTGGCCATACTGTAGAAAATTGACTGATTGTTTTGCAATAAGTTTGTTGGGGTATCAAACTCTTTGATAATTCCTTTGTCTAAGACCAGTACTCTGAAAGACAAATGGGATGGAGAGGTGGTGTAAATATTTAACCGTTCAAGCGAGGCAAGCTACATGTGCAATCGCGTGAAGCCAATAAAGAAGCAAATACAAGACCACAAAAGTATTTATGGGTCTACTGACATTGATATTGTGCAGAAAAACTTCAAGATTGTACTTAACAAGTACCTTTTAAACTAATTAGTTGAAAGGTCGATCATAGGTTATTGGTAAATGTTCTCATCATAGATAAAATCATAACATAAAAGGATGATAAATTATCTAAAAACCAAAGCTTTACGTGGTGCATAATCAAGCCAACTGAACCAACCACACATTACGTCCAAGCATTACCCAAGTATATAAAAAATACCCTTCACTTTAACCGTGAACATTTTAACCAACCCAAATTCCAGTACAAATTATGTCTACAGCAAAACCCAGCATTCTTAGAACAATAACAATAAAAATTTCAACACTCACCGATCAGAGTCCATGATGGTATTCAACCGATGTGCGATAGTAAGTACGGTACAAATGTGAAACTCCTTCCTAATGGTGGCTTGAATTAAATCATCGGTATCCAAATCTACAGCGGCCGTTGCTTCATCCAAAACGAGTACTTTAGTCTTACGCAATAAGGCTCTCGCTAAGCACACCAGTTGCCGTTGTCCCACACTTAAATTCTCGCCTCCTTCCGCCACAATATGCTCCAAACCAGCCTCCAGGGAAGAGACAAATGTTTTCAAGTGGGACTGTTCCAAAGCCTTCCAGATTTCCTCATCAGTGTGGGTTTTAAACGGATCTAAGTTGAGTTTTAAGGTTCCCGTGAAGAGAACAGGGTCTTGAGGTATGATGGTTAGTTTAGATCGTAGGTCGTGAAGACCCATTTTAGAAATGTCTTCTCCATCAATGATAATCGAGCCTTCGGCAGCTTCAATCAGACGAAAGAGGGATAATGTCAAAGAAGACTTTCCCGCGCCAGTTCGACCCACAATACCAATCTAGAATAAATAGCTAATTAAAACTACTAAATTCAGAAGAACTTAATTCTAAATTTACCTTTTCGCCTGGTTTAACTCTACAAGTAATTCCTCGCACCACCAAATCCAATCCTTCTCGATACCTAGTCGAATAGTTGTCAAAAATGACCTCTCCTTGAGTTGGCCAATGAGATTCGGGCCGATGACTTAGTTCCCAGGGTGCTTCGGTTGGTGTCTTTGTATATTCCATAATTCTTTCCACTGAGACAATATTGGTCTCCAACTCCGAACTCATCCTAACCATCCAATTTAATGTAGCTGTCACTGACAGAGCGTAACTTATGGATAGTCCAACACTTCCAGCGCTCAAGTCACCTCCCAAAACAGCGAATAAAGCAGCGAAGAAGACTAAACAGTTGCCGCAGAATTCTAATCGGATGGCAAGCCATCTATTGGCAGAGATACTTGGGTAATAGCAAACTTGATTCGTGTCAACCAATCGGTTAGATTCTTGGATAAAACGTTCAGCTGCACCATAAGCTCGTATACAAGACACTCCGGCTAAGGACTCTGAGAAGTGGGAGTATATGGGACTTCTAGTGACAGATTCGAGTCGTTTTAGTTGCCTGGAACTTGCTACGTAGAATCTCTGCAAGATTAAGTACATATGAGCCTTAACAAATAAAACAAGTGGAAATTAACAAGAAACTAAAATCTACTTTGGTAACCGGTCCTTGATTAAAATGAAATTTAGTTTCAAATTAAAAATAGTCATTTAAAAAGGTGTTTTTAAAGATTACTATATTTTCAGTACATTTTCAGGCGATGATAAAATTATCATTAAACAGAAACATTTTAATACTAATAGAATAAAATCAGCTTACCTGGATGAAATAGTAGACTAAACCAACAGGTATGATAACAGTTAAAAATAACTGTGTCTCCATGGAAATTACAATCATAGTTGCCACCACTTGCAGAAAACAAGCTAACCAAGATCTCAAGGTCATCGGTATTGTGTTATCGACAGTGTCGATATCTTTGGAAAAACGATTAACGATGCGTCCTAATGGCGTTGTATCAAAGAAGGACATGGGCGACTTCATGATATTAGCCAACAGATCCGCATGAAGTACTTGAGACGCCTTTATAGTACCCAAGGCCAAGGCGAATGAACCAAAGAGTACAGTAAAACCTTGCGCTGCTCCCAAGGCTCCATAAACACCCAGTCTTAAATCCCTTTGCTTAGTATCAGGAACAGTGGTGTTATCATTACTCCATGCGCTGAGCCAGATATTTGAACCAACTGAGAAACCCTGTTGTCCCAGAAACATGATAAACATCAGCGCACACCATCCAAGTCCGACTGCGCTGAAGTACCGGAAGTACACTTGCATTTTAACTTCCCCAGTCTCAGCCACTTCGGTCTGAATTAGTCGAGTACCTTCCGCTGATTGGTTTAAACCATTAGCTATCTTCTTATCTTCAGAATTACGTTTGCTGTATTTGCTGTTGATGGAACTCTTACGATTAGACATTGAATGGTCACTGATAGCGCTATCACTTGATAACTGTCTGGAGATTGATCGATTAAGTAACGAAGATTTACGGCTAAGAACAGACAAGTCCGCGCTTTCTGATAAGGCTCTGGATAACTCATTCTCCAATTCTGGAGAGCCGACTTTGGTAATGATGTCCTCCATTTGTTCGCTGTCCAGGACATCACTGTCAATCTCAGAAGCGTTTTCTTTCAGATGTTGGATCAAGAACTCGGCGAAGGCGCCACTTTTTTTGTTTAAGAGTTCGTTGTAAGTTCCATACTCGGAAACGGTGCCGTTTTTCATCACGACAATTTTATCACATTGCGGAAGGAACGCGATGCCGTGAGTTACCAAGATTCTCGTTTTGTTCTTGAGAAGGCCATTAGGACCAATGACGTGCTCGAAGATGTGTTTACCGACATGCGAATCAACAGCGCTTAGAGGGTCGTCTAGTAGGTACAATTCGGCGTTGTTGTAAACGGCTCTAGCTAAACTAACTCGTTGTTTTTGGCCTCCGCTAAGATTGATACCCTATAATAAATGGTTTTTGATTTACTTTAACCCAACAGTTTCCAACTAGGAATAGACTCAAATGTTAGTGGGGATAATCGACCACAAGATAGACTTGAACACCGTAATAGTGACTTACACCCACCAAATTAAACTGCAAAATATACTCCAATATAGGGTGCCTTTGACCCCAAAGTAGGACTAGAATATGGGCATATAAAGACCACGAAATAGACTAGAATATTGGGCGTTTTCAACCCCAAAATAAATTCAAATACTGGGCGTCTGCAACCCAAAATACAAACATTCCTACAAGGGCCATATTTGACCATATTCGATCTCAAATTAATAATGCACACACAACATCTTTGACCATTCACGCAAAGTCTTCGAAAATTAAAATATGCTGCTTTACCTTTTCCCCAATTTCTGTTTTATCTCCACCGGGTAATATATCAAAATCGGAAGTCAATGTGCAAGCATCTATAACATTTTTGTACTTTCGTTCATCATAAGTCTTAGAAAACAATATATTGTCCTGTAAAGTAGCATTCTGGATCCAAGCTTGTTGAGGAACATAAGCGATGGAAGACTGCAAATAAACAATAATTAACACCCACTAACCAAAATCATTAAACAAAAAGATGAAAATTACCTTAATGTTAACATGCCCTTCCAATTTCTCCATTTCTCCCAGCATGGCTGACAATAAACTAGATTTTCCTGAACCAACTGTTCCCACAACAGCTACCAGGGATCCTTGCGCAACATGCAAGTCTATACCCGTCAAAGTTGGTTCATCATCGCGCGACCAATTGAACGAACCACTTTCAATTATCACCGGATCGGCTGATATTCAAAATTAAACTTTGATTACAAATTTATACAGTTGACAATTACTGTAAAACATAGTTATAACGAAATTCTGGGGGAAAATAGCCCATTTGGTTATAACGAAAAAGTTATAACCAGTGTACTTGAGCAAATATTTCATCGGCTGTTTCGTCTGCAAAGCCAAGACTTCGTAAATATAATGAAAAAGGTTCTTTTCTCATCAGAATTTTGTTGTTAAAACAAGGTCTAAATTGTCTAAATTCTTACGTTCGTTTCGATCATGTCCAACATACGGTTCTAATTCCTCATTCCATAGAAATTTGTTAATACGTTTAAGGGATACACTGGTCTTTAAAAGAATACGAAAACATATTTAATTTAACTTAAGATATCTATTTTCACGATCACGAACGTGTGACAAAGGGTTAAGGCAAAAGCATGCGGGATAATTTCCTAGTCATTAAATTAATTTTCTACTCAAAAAGGTACCTGTATTAGCATCGATATTAGCATTGGTAGCAACGAAAGGGGAAAACGTAAAATGTGGAACAATGACAGAGCCACGAAGGCCTTTTTGGCATCTAGAACATTGGTATCTTTGGACATAACGAATGATGCGAAAGATACTAAAGCAACCTGGAAAAAAAATAAAATAAAAAAATTGAAATTTTGTTTACCATAACAAGCATTGATATTAAATTCGGCAACATGATTAAAGGGAACCGAAGAACGTTGAAGAGGGTTATTGATACAAAGGCTACTGTAGCCGTTAATTTGTTGTCCTCGTCAATCAATACAAAAACTGTGAAACTAATGAGAGCCACCTAAAAGAATGTCGCAAATTTGGTTCGCAAAAATGTTTAAAAGTAAATTTTACACCCAAATAATTTTTTCACTGATTACTTCCTCCAGAACATATTTTAAAATAAGGAATCGTAAAAAATACTTCCTTTCAGCTAAAAATATCCCTTTATCTCTTTTTTCAAATAATTTTACGGATATTAATCATTATTAGTTTATTACTCACCAAAAAAGGTGCGCAAGTCCATAAGAAGACTGAAACCGAATTCATATAGGCGATTTTCTTTAACAAATCAATCTCTTTCTGACGGATACTAAGGATTTTTTGTTCGAAGGATTTCTCCCAAGCGTATAGTTTTAGCACCTTCATGCCACCGAGAACCTCATTCATGACTTTGACACGTTCGTCTTTGTTCTTCATTTGCTGCATTTGATATTTCTTTGAAAAGTTTGCGATTACTCCGTTGATGGGTATCATTAAGATCATGACTGCGAATCCAGCCATGACGGATGGACCCAAAACTTGCCACAGAAAGTAAAGGGCCAAACCAATTTGTAGCGGTGCGGACCAAATCATATTCAAGAAAGTCATTAAATCCATAAAACGCTGAGCGTCCACTGACATTAGATTGACAATTTCACCAATTGTTGATTCTCTTTTTGAAGCATTTGATAATACCATGGCCTAAAATGGACGAAATTAGCAAACTTCTCTTTTTTTCTTCCAAAATATTACTTACTTTACGATAAATAGCTGAAATTAAGGCAGTCCTAACTCTGAGACCAACTTTAAACATCCGATGAAAATAAACTCCTAGAATTACTGATTGTAGCGTAGCGGTTATGAACAAAAGAACGGCGTAGAAAATTCCTTTCCATAATGGTTCATCGCTCGTGACATATTCAATTAACCATCTAAGGTACAAACCAATCATTTAATTTCAAATACACTGTACTACCAAAGAAAATAGTCAAATTACTTCAATATCTCTGGACTCGCAAACTGTAGAATATCGTGGAAAAATTTAAGTACGGCACCGGATACAAAATAAACACCAAATGCTTTCGTTAATGCTGATTGGACAGAAACTTTCTTCATTTCCTTGCGTGGACTACGAATCTCTACTTTATCCATATCTTTTACGGGACTGTATGACGTGGAACCCGATGTTCTGCATCGTATAAAAAAAATAACATTAATTTTACTATATAAAACAAATGTAGTGTTAAAGAAAAAAATACGTTTTTCGAGAAACTTCTTTCTGGTAATGTTTATCAAATGATGGGATGACATTAGCGGTACTATCTTCGTAAATTAAAGACCATAAATCTTCCATAACTAAGGCGCGTTTCCATCCTTTAAGAGCTAAACTGTTGTGAATTATAAAAATTTTTTGCAATATAATTAGTATCAGGTGATATTGTAATTTGTCTTGAGGGGTTGATCACTGCGAACTTTCTGTACACAGACTATGTAATGAGTGATTACATGCTCTCTTTAAGTGTGTGCAATAATTATACAAGTGAGTACAATTATTACGCAGTGATTCCATAGTAATTACAAGGCGACAACGGTAATTAAACATCAATTACTGGTAATTAAGGAATGATTACAGAGCGATTACGTAGGTTATTTCAGCTAGAGTGTACACAGCAGTGATCAACTCCTCGCTGATATCAAGGTTTGATTGATAGCGATATTTTACCAATATGTAAAAATAATTAAATTTGTATCAGGAAATATCGTTAAAAACCTCGAAATCTTTAAGTGATCTCAAACTCAGCTCATTTCTTACTCATTAAACCACCAATAAAGTATCTGCGATAAAAATGAGGCACTTATTTCTGGACATTCTTTCTGCAAAAGAAATAATTGTTAGTTACTTGATAAAAAAAAAATGGGATTTGAATATTTTTTTACATTATCATTGACAGGATAATGTTCCCGATACTTTGGTCTCGCATCAGCGAAACAGTTTAGAATAAACATGACGAAAATTAATGGAAAATAGATCATCAAAGTAGCAAATATAACTTCATCTTCTATGTACATATTCTGAAAATGTTTCAAGTTTAAGAGATTAAAAAATATTTTACTAATTTAAGTGATCTTTGAATAATTACAGGCCCAACTGCTTTCAAAAGGTACGAAAGATACGTAAAAATCCCGCAGATGACTAAAAGAGTCCAAAATAAGAATAATATTCCGGAAGATTGGATTCCTCTTTTGCGTCCCATGAATGTAAAACATAGTGATAGTATCTGGAATAATTTTTATTCCTTAGATGTAAGATTTTGTACGACTTTAAAGGGGAAATATGAGTAAAAATTGAAACATGTTTGGTTTATTTTCAGAATCACCGTACCAAAAAAGGGGTTCAAAAGTTTATAGATGTAAGTATACAATCTAACCAATCAGATGAACCCAATGACTCCCGCCTTCCACAATACAGATTTAGAAATATATTCCAATGGTATTGATCTCGCCATCTGCTGGCTGGGGGCATTTTAAATTAACTCCATCTTAAATTTACCCTACACTGAAATTCAAACCTAACCAAACTTCAGACAAAATATTAAGCACTGTGAAAATTTCGAATAAAATTTGAATAAATATTTGTTCGTAATTTTGTGTACAGGTTCTGAAAATAAATTCAAAATCATTCCAATTTTTTTTCGTAGTTTCCCTTAAAAGCTAATTTATACTTACGAAAGTAATTAATTTTATAAAGGGAGCGTAGTAATCAACCGTAGCAGTTTGGTAGTTATTATTTGATTTGTATACGCTATATGACATTTCAACAAGTGATAAAAGTACTAAAAGGATTGTTATAACCTAAAGAAGGACATTAAATGTATATTGAATTATGGATCGAAAGTTTAAGAAAAGTTTCATAAGAAATAACGATTTTGGGAGGAACTCAGAGCTTCATTGTTAATAAACCAAGAAAAAAAAAAACAAACTTGGTTTTATTCGAAAGTTGTGCATGGCAATAAAATCGAATACTTATTTCAATGATTGATGGTATCCCGATATCAAGGTTTAACCGATACTGGTATAACAAAATTTATAAATTAAAACCTATATTTTGGGTGTTTTAACCTCACTTTTCAAAGGTTTTGGCAAAAAATTTTAAAATTCAAATGTCACGCTTAAAAATTTACATCGCAGGCGCCATCTGTCTTAGAATATTCTTAGCAGTAATTATAGAATTTTAAATGTGAAATCTGTGCAAACAGAATTTTCCCCAATTTTTTAGAAGTGTAGATGTTGACACTTAAAACATTAATCATTTAACTTTCTTTTTGAAGGGCAAATCTAGCTCAATGAGAAAATTCAAGTTCCCAATTACGATATTTTTTACGAAACTTGTTTTTTTGTAGAGTTTTAAGCTTACAATTTTAGTTATGTTAAGTCCAGTCCATGGTATATGTCGATTTGGACTTTTTATGAGGTAGAAGGTTTCTAGAGGGGCAAAAAACCAAAGAAACCCACAAGGTATCCATATTAACACTGTATTGTGAAAACACGGTGTGAAATCAGGGGATGTAGTATTCCACGTTAAGTACGGATCCTAAAAACCAACATAGTTAGCAAAAATTCAGAGCATGCGCTCAAACTAATATAAAAATGTTTATCAGATTGACTTTAGAAATATTGTCTTATCTAAAGAGCATTGACATCAAACATGTCACGGTTTAAATGAAGAACTAGAAAACTAGAATGGCTTAGTCACTCACTTAATTGATTTTAATTAACGTTTCCTTTACTATAATTAAAAATAACCAGTAGAAGGCTAATTTAACGCTATGCCATATGTCTCTCTATTTCAAAGCATTGACGAAATAATATACTAGTACACTTTTATTATTTAAACAGGTGCATTCAATATACGAAGCTAATAAATTTTCCACGCACTGTGATTGCACAGAAAAATATGGTACTGTGAATCATTGGTGGTACTTTATATGAATCATATCGCACGACTGATAACGTAATTGAACCTAAAATTTCTTCAATATAGAATACAAGCCTATTCGTGTTTTATCTTTATTTTCTTTTTTTCTTTTCAAAGCCACGATTTGATGATTCCGACACTTAATGCGGATTATCAGCTTCAATAAGAAACGAGATAAAAACCAATTAGCCCGTATTCAATTTCTTAAAACTAGGTGGTTATGTAAATCATTCCCCTTTTTTTCTCTCATAAGATATTGACTAGAAATTTTTACAACTCTTATTCCTACCATAAATTAACAAAGCATAAAATAATAAGTCGCTTATAGTCATTACGTAATTAGAAGCTTGTAATATAATTCTGTATTTAATTGACAAGGTCGTTACTTTTCCTCATAAAAAGAAATTGAGAATCCTAATTCCTAATACTTTGATTTGAAGTTTGAACATCTAAGCCTTGTCTCTCAACATATTAAATACTACTCTTAATTATTCTTGGCTTTCTTGCATGCAAATTTTTTTATTATAATAAAAATTAACGATACCCAGAATTTCGATCCACAGAACACGTCCAACGAAGACATTTTAACTCGGTTTTAATTAAATTTAAAAGTTTTAAATGTTTTCCTTGACTATCGCCTCCTCGAACAAAAGAAGCTGCCGTACACCGGCGATTCTTATCGCCGGACTGCCTGGCACTCCGGCAGCGAACACTTCAAAGCGTTTTTAAAATGTCCCTTTTTTGTGCCATGTGTATATAAACCCCCTTTCTTTCACAGATTAGGATCATAGGCTTATCTCAACCGAAAAAGTGGCAAGGCTGCTAAGACCTCCAATTTCCAATCCCTAGCTTTGAGCCTTTGAAATGTTACACCTGTGAGGCTGTGATAGAGATTCTAACATTCATTTAGCGGCTCCTAAATTATTTTTCGTTGCGTCATTGCCTTCCCTTTTCGCGCAGTTCCCCCCGAATTGTACGTCCCCTTATTGAATTTTGCAGACTCACCCCACAAACTAGATGATGTCACACGAAATTTCATTAGAGAAGAAATGCGGAAAGATAATCCGAGACAGAAGAGATATTTCACACCAGCTACCGTCAACTACGATTGGTTTAAAAGAAATTTCCACTTGATACTATTGGACGGCTGGGAGGGAGATTGAAGGAGAGGGTCGGAAATAATGGGAAATTTCTTTGTATTAAATCTGATCAAAATTCAGAAACTGGCGGAATATTTTTATATTCGAGAATATATATGTGAAAAAGACAACAACAGACTTTATGAAAAGATTGATGATTGACCTTGATTCCCTTTTAAGCCACTATGGGTACCCAAAGTTTCTTCATTGTGATCATTTTACACTAACCTTGGGAAATTTCAAAATTTAGAGTGGGTATAAAAAGGCTAAAAGGTCATTAAAGGGAGTATAAAACTGCATCGAAAAAAAAAGATGTCAACTTACGTACGCCACGTTTTGTTTTCTTACATAACTTGCGCCGATTTTAGCAGGAATGTCAAAGAATCTTTTTACACCCTATTCTTCTGAATAATGGAACTGTAAATAATCAAAGATATTATAAAACTGCTGCAATATGTAGTCATCCCTATTGAAATTACCTATTTTATACAAAGGCTGAATTTTCCCGCCAAAATGACTCAAAAATGCTGCCACTGTTAAACTAAAAAAGGAAGACTAGTAGTTTATATAATATTAGTTTAAATTAAGCGACGTAAGTTAGTTAAAATAAACATTCCCTTTGAGTAAGGAATTTTTTCTAAACTAATATGGCTTGGTTAATGTAACCAAAAAAAGGTTCAGCCTAACTTCTTTACTGTTTGAATTTCCCGCCAAATTTACCAACAAGTGCTGCCATCTTAAAGAAAAAAAGAGTAGTTTCTATTATAATATTTTAATTTTGGCGATGTAAGTGAGCAAAAAATAATAAAATTTAAAACAAGCAAAAAATCGTCTTAATTTTCAGACAAAAATTATTATATCTTTATGATTTTTTTGGAAAAAAAACAAAGACCAAATTTTATTTTTTTGATGTTTTGTAGCGAAGTTTAAGTTTTGAAAACTTCTAGTTTGCATCAGAAGCAGAAGATACGCCAGTAGCTTCAGTATTTTTGGACTCTTCTTGTTCCTCCCCCAAATTACCGCTCATTGTTTTTGCATCAGGAACCCAAAGACCCGAATCAACGCAACGTTTCATGTGAAGTCTGGCTTCATCTTCAGGGAGCGTCAATATGGCTGTTTGAAGCATCGAGATATCGCGGGATTCAAAGCATTCTTGTAATACTTTAGGCAATGTCTCAAATACTTCGACCGGGTCTAAACCACCCGGACCTAACCTGCTTCTTCTCTCTTCCTAAAACGCAATAATATAATTTTATAAAACTATATCCGAATTATAAAATAATTGACACTAACCTCTTCAACTTCTTTCATGGCTTCTTCGAGTCTTTTCTTTCCACGTTCGCGAACTCTTTCTTTAAAAGATTTCAATTCGTCATCAAACGCATCCTTGTATTGTTTATCAGCCATTTGGATTCTTTGAATGACATAATGAGCATTTAAAAAAAATTTTTTTTGACAAAAGTTGTACTTACCGAGTAAAGAAGGAAGAAACGCAAGCTCGAGGGTCAACTTCCAACTGTTTGGCAAGTTCCAAAATATATTGCATGCAAATGCATTGATGGGCTACGTGTTCCATCAAATTCTCCTTTGACTCGACGACCAAATTGACACACCATATTACGAGATAGTTTGCAGTTTCTTCGCAACAAAGGTCCGGATTTTCTTGAAGGAAACGCTTACTGTCATCAAACTTACGGAGGAGACCGTATTCTTTCAATTGTTTTTCGTATTTCTTATTAAACTGTCTTTGAAGTTCAAGTTTCTCCTCTTCAGTCAAGTTTTCATGAGTTTTTCGCTGTTCTTTCTTATTCAGAAGCTAATTTACAAAACCTTATAAGACTACATTTAAGGAATGATATATCAAGTGTTAAAAACTCAACTGTTTTAGTAAATCCTTCTTTGCTTATGGTATCAACATTCCAAGGTTGAAGTTGTTCCTTCTTTTTCAACTCTCTTTCCTTTTCCAAGAGTTCTTTTTCCTCTTTCTCAACTTGTTCTAATTCTTTTCTAACAGCGACTGGTTCAGCGGGAGTTTGGGATTTGGCTGATAACTTCGCCTTCTTCTCTTCAATTCTAATCGTGTCA
Organism: Odiellus spinosus; assembly: GCA_963920705.1. Lineage (NCBI taxonomy): Eukaryota > Metazoa > Arthropoda > Arachnida > Opiliones > Phalangiidae > Odiellus > Odiellus spinosus. The sequence goes on along the minus strand of OY987233.1, from coordinate 18,081,488 downwards.
ACTAATTAGTTCAATAGTGATATTTAAACATCTAGAAAATTTAAAATACTCACTCTTTCTTCTTCCGTTCAACTTCTTCTTTCTCACGTTGTTCTTCAGCCATTCTCTCAAGTCGAGCTTGATGACGCCATCGAAATAAACTAGCTGTGTCGATGTTAGGATGAGTATCATCTTCATCGTCAGAAATCTATTAAAAATTCAATAAAATATCTTCTCATACATTAATAGGGCTTAACGAAAACAAGGAAAGTTAAATTAGATCAAGTATATTAATTTTGACATATTTTCGATGGCAAGGCTTAGTATAAAAATAAAAATTATCTTACCTCAATGTTACGCCACTTGCTGTAATCTACCATTTTAAAAGCTTCAAGGCTATAATATCATAAATTAAGTAGTTTAATTAAACTGTATGACCTTCTGAAGTTAAATATCCTTTAATAATAAAAAGTTCCGTAACTTCGCATAAACCACGGCGCAGATTTTCCGAGAAATTTCTAGAATAAGCAGACAGTCCCCGAAAGGAAAAAATCATGTGATTGAATGAACCAATAGAAACTCGAACCTTACCCGGTAGAATTCAAACCCTTTGTAGAGGGGGCATCGAAGGTTAATAACGAGAAATTGAAACTTTTATATTAATTTTATTTAACAACGATAAATGCATTAACTTAAGGCACTTTTTTGATAATTTGCATTATGTTCTGCATAATGATTACAATTAAGTGAATGATTATACGACACGAAAAGATGAAGAAATAAAATGAAGGCTATTTCATTTTTTACTGGATTCGGATCTAGTTAAGCCTTTGCTTCCTCCTAGCATCCTATCCAGCAAAGATTGCTTAGAACGTCTGCGAAACAAATAAGTTTTAGAATAAGTTAACTTAATAGCAAGTTAATTATCGAACCTTCTGTAGGCGTGGACTTCGCGGCAACATTCGCAAAAGGCTTCGGCTACTTGAGCCACATGTTCAGAGGCCGCTAATTCCATAAATCCATCATCACAATCTTTGGCTAAAATCTCACCTGCGGGAAATTTAACTTAGCTAAAAACAATAATCAAATTCAAAACCTCCTGAAAAAAATGGTTGCCAATAAAATTTTCGCGCCAAAAAAATTAAGTTTTTCTAGGGCTTGTAAAATTGACCATCACCTAGTACCTATTTTTCGATTAATAAAATGTTGTTTTATAATTTAAGAATAGTATTTATTGTGTTAAGATGGTTTTGTTGAGTTCTGCTAGGCCTAACTTTTTAAACGTTTATAACAACATTTAGGCTTATCAAACTGGGTTTTGGCTTCCTAGCATAAAAACCATCAAAAATAACCGGAAATGGGCCTATGATTACCTTCTTCCGTGCTGACTTGTCTCAAATGCACAAGATCGGCTTTATTAGCTAGCACCATGACTGGGCAACAATTTGTACAAGAACCGCTACCACCATTTCCACCATTGGCCGAAGGACGGAGATTACGTATGTATTGGCGCACTTCTCGAGCGTAATTAAAACTATTGCGGTCGGTTATGGAATATACCAAGACAAAACCGTCCGCCCACAATATTGTGTCATCTTTGGGCAGTTTACCCTCTTCTCTATGGCAAGTATCAAGGATTTCAAATATCACTGGGTCTCCATCAACCAAAATTTCGCTTTTGTATCGATTTTCTGTTAAAATTGAGAATAAGTGTTGAAGCTTTGGTTATTCCTGGGCTAAGATCAGGAACTGTCTAAGTTGATGGACAAGAAACCTAATGGACATTCCATGTTAGTTTAAAAATCGCTATCTGCTCTGAAATTTGCCCCTTTTAATGCTCTTCCCTTATGCACACAGCATAACTTTGACTGCACAATTCGTAATATCGAACGTCATCATTTATAAGCTAGAAAAATCGCAGATAATCCCTTTAAAGCGTCTAAAAATTGTAATAAAAAGTTAGCAGACGATAGAAAGTGGATGAAAGATCCAAAATCAAACACCTTTAATCGTCCATCCAGATAGACACTCCCTGCTACGATTAACTCCTGGTACTACCATTTTCCCAAAAAATCTATCATCACCAACCTGTTTGATGGTCGTATTCCCCAATGTATCTCTTGGTTAGAAATCGAACTGTTAGAGCTACGAAAGATAAAACATTTCTTATTGCCAGCAATACGAAGTTAAAAAGGCTAAAAATAAACTAGTCAATATATCAATCAAATTGGTAAAGACACCTGGGAAAGACACTCCCCACTAATTATCGATGTAAAAACCCTTTTAAACCTATTCCTACTAGTTTTCTTGGCAACATTTGTTAAATCATAGAAACTAAAGAGGAAGGGTATTTTTGGATATGTGCGTGCAGGCTCTGACTTCAAATATTATTTATTATCATACGATCTTTAGCAGTAAAACCTTTTTAAAGGGAAAAAAATAAGTATTTATTCATATACCCTCTAAAATTAAAAAAAAATATCTAATGCGGCTTCAAAATTGGACAAATTGCTTCAAAATTGGACAAATTGTATCAAAATTGGACAAATTGTATCAAAATTTTACAAATTGTATCAAAATTTTACAAATTGTATCAAAATTTTACAAATTGTATCAAAATTTTACAAATTGTATCAAAATTTTACAAATTGTATCAGAATTGGACAAATTACTTCAAAATTGGACAAACTACTTCAAAATTGGTCAACACATAAATCTAGAATGTTAATAATTTTTAATATCAAATGCTATTTTTAAAATGTTAATTTTTTGACGAACTAAAATTATTTTCAAGCAATTATGGAAGTTAAAATTCATTTTATGGCAATATTTTTCCTTCAAATCTCTGCCCTCAAAAGAAATGCCTAACGTTTTCAAAAAGCTCCCATTAAAAAGCGCCGTAAAAAATAATTAAAAATGATTGATTTAAAAAAAAAACTTTTTGAGTGCTTTACTACTCGTTAAGTAAAATACGGTTCTGTTCAATTTTAGTGCAATAATGCGTTAAATTTTGGCTATTGACTCGAGTTTAGAAACGTTTAGAGAGTGGGAGGGATCTCTAGAGACTCAGAGAAGCTAAAACTAGACCAAAACTACAAAATATCTTATACCACTTTTGCTTATACACATTCTTAGAATAACTCTAATCTGTCTGAAGACTCTGAAGAGAGCGAAATTATTGCTTAAAATAATATTGGTTTATTTTCTTTGATGAATACTTTTCGATAGATAAGTGTCAGAAATCTAACGAGGATGTTTTAGGGTTTAAAGATGTTTTAAGATGAGTCAGTTTTGTCAAATTGTGGCGGAAAAATATCGAAAACTCAAAAATGGCGGGAAGTTTTATTATGCATCTCGCGCGAGTTTAATAGAAATGGCGGGAAATTACATTTTTCATCTCGCGCGAGTTTGATGGGGCGAAAAAGCGGGAAATTATTTTTTATATATCGCGTAAGTTTGACGGAAAAATGGCGGGAAATTATTTTTTATATATCGCGTAAGTTTGACGGAAAAATGGCGGGAAATTATACTTTGTATCTCGCGCGAGATTGATGGAAGAAAGGCGGGAAATTATATTTTTCATCTCGCGCGAAATAGAAGTAAAAAAAGGCGGGACATTTATTTCGCATCTCGCGTGAGTTACATAGAAAAAGGCGGGAAAACTGGCACACGTTTAGTTTACATCATAAAAACCACGTGGTTTGTTAACCAACATAAAAATTGTTTAAAACTAGTCCAATAAAACGCGTAAATTCGTGAAAAGACATTTAAAAATAAACTAAATCCAAACTATTCGTAAATCGCGAATACTCAATTGCTTAGCTAAAAATAAAATAGCCCTAATCCAATGGTATTTTTCTGAAAAGGTATTTTTAAGTCTGGCAATAAGTTTCAGCTGTCGAGTTACGGGGTTTCGAGTTCTGTGTTTCTGGATCAAAGCCATGAAAGCGCGAGCGACGCAAATAAAAAAAAAAATAAAAAAAATCACATACTTTTAACCATTAAGCAAACAGTTTAAGAATATTCTATTGTAATCGAATACACGACACACGAGTTTGACTTTAGAAAGTTAACATTTACAGAATTAAATAGCTAAAACAATATTAATATATCATGCCACCTCAACCTTTCACTAGTTTGCAAACTAAGGTGAAACAAAACCAAAAATATTAAGATTTTAATAGAATACAATCCTTAATTATAAAATCAGTGTAAGTTACACTTTAAAAACAGACCCTTCTTAATTATACAAACGTTTTGTTAATTAATATCAAACAGAACGCAACGAACAGTGGCTTAATTACAAACAACGCCCCCCTCCATCGTGTTAAAAAAATCTAGCCCTCTGTATGTTTACATAAGTGGCACTTAAAATTGCGCCTTTTAAATACCATATTTACAATTACAATGCCTGCTATTAGGCTTAAGTAATAAAATTGTTTTTAAAATATCGAAAAGAGTATTACCAGTTTTTCCAACTTCCGGTGCGCCTAAAACGGCTATTTTCACTTCCGACAAGGACGATTTCTTTTTACGAATACCTCTGATAGGGTTAGAACTCATAATAATAACAATATTAATAAGAACCGTGGAATTGTATTAAATTTGAACATTGTGCAAAGAGAGGGGCCAAGGCTTAGGAATTTTTAACGTTTTAAAATGTTTCCGCGAGTTATTAACTTGATTATTGCTTTGATTAATTGTAGATTAGTAATTAAATTTGACGATGTAAGGCCCGAATATGAAATTATATCTTGGAGCGATTGGAAAAAACATCACTTTTTGGGGGTGTACTACCGAAAACGCAGTTTCGATCGTCTGCGGATCATTGTAGAGAAATACTTCTAGCTTAGGAGGAAATCTTAGGGGTAGTAGCTACTGTATGGAGTTTTAATACCGTTCTAGGTCTCTCTGATATAATGCAGTGTTTTCAATTCGCTCGGTATGTTACAGTGGGGAATTTTCGTAAATGGTAGGTTACTACTTCGACCAACTTGCAGCCCAGTTCCTAGGCTATTTATGAAATAAATAAGTTGTTATTTAAAGTGAGGCTGTCACCATTGAATTATATTTTAAATTTACGTCTGGGTTGACAAGTTCTTAATTAATTTCAAAATTAAAATGACAAATATTTTTTGTCGTCATATGACGTCGTTTATTTCTGGAACATAATTTAATAATAATTTTCATACGAAAGGTAGGACTTCCTGGGTGAAGTACTTTTACGAAAAAGACCGCGCGAAAGCGACCTTATTACGTGTCAAAACGCGCGAGAATCTAATGTAGGCTCTACAATAACCACGTGATCATAGTGATGACGTAGTATTGCTCGGAATGTTTTATTTTAAAAATTAAACTACCAATAACATTCGATTGGTCGACGAAATTCAGGATCTTCATGAATCCAGCTAAGCCTAATTTCCGGGTAAGTTTTAAATTTATTTCTAGTTTAATATTGCTTTGTAAATTATTTAGATGATAAGGAATAGATAGGATGTAATGTTCATTGTTAAATTTAAATTCCATAAGTTTCCCCCACGAAAGTTGAGAGTAACTGACGGTATTTTAACTACTGGAATTTCACTCTTATAGTAGTATTTTGTGGTATTAATAATACTAAATGATATATTTAATATTATTTTTTTCCAGTACCGTAACATTTTTTTGCCCGCATTTTTATGACATTTTTAGCCCAGTGATTTAATATCGCATTTGTTAGCCAAAATTTTTATACTTTCCCAGTTTTAAAAGCGGGTTTCTTGAAAATCATTAAATATTTTTAGAAATAATATTTATTTATCACAATAACACTATGTGAATATATATTTCGATATATAAAATAAATAACTTTCAATTCCTGGTATTTCAACAGACCACATTTAATAATTTAACAAGTACGTGGGTGTTATGCCGGGTTCAATGGATATCAATAACTTAAGAATTTTCTATAAACGCCCAAATATCTCGGCACTATGCGCTACCGTGTTAAAGTACAATCTGTTACCACGAAAAATGGCTTTAAAGGGAGAATGAAATGATTTTTTAGTTTAATGTAAATTATATAAAATTGTTTTTTCCTGACTTAAGTGATAGGCTTACTTGAAAATACCCTACTTTTCCTGACAAAGTGGAAGGCTTACTTGAAAATACCTAACATTTCCTGACCTTAGTGATACGCCAACTTGAAAAATACATTTCTTTTACCTGTCCTCTTAGGTTTATTTTAAAATCATCTGACTTTTACCTGACCTTTGAGGTCAATTTTAAAAATTATTTGACTTTTAATTGACCTTCTATTGGCCTATTTAAAATAATTTGACTTTCCCTGATCTTATATTTGCCTATTTAAAATGATCTGACTTTCCCCGACCTTATCTAAATTTAACTAATCCGATAGAATCAGGCATTCCCTGACCCGATTGTATCAGACATTCCCTGACCTTTAACCTTTGTCTGACCTTACATTGATTTATTTTAAACTTATCTTTCTGTTTCTTCAGCTTTGAGGTTTATTTGAAAATGATGACTTCCGAGGTATATTTTAAAATTATGCCACTTTCCCTGTCTTTTAAGGTTCGTTTTGAAATTATCTGGCTTCTCCCTGACCTTATAATCCAATTGTAAAATTACTTCCCAAAAATTCGAGATTTGTCTCTGAACTTAAGGAAAATGTTACATTTCACTGTCCCTTTAGCCACAAACCTCAAAATTTTGCGAGAGAACCTTAAATCGGATCCCACGCGTTTTGACCTGAAATAACAGAGAATCTCACGCCATCTATTGAGGAGAGCAAACATTACTACCTAAACAATAGGGGTGGATGTGATAAACCACGCCCATTACGTCACGTTTTAAATCAACCAATGGGGAGAGTTATTAGATTTAAAAGCGATTTGGACATCAATTTATAAGGTAAACTACTAACAGATAAAAGAAGAGAAATAAACCTAAGAAAAGGTGATTTCTTCGCGAGATAAAGTTATTTTGGAACCAAACCAAAGACTATCTTCATTTGGAATGATCTGTGATTGGAAGAAGGAATAGTTTTGAATTGGCGGATGGTCAACTTTGATTTTAAAACATAATAAGATGAATTTAAAGTTAAATAAAATAATCGGAGGTTAAATAAATATTAATTTTAAAAGGATTCTTGCTAAAAAAGGTAAGTTTTTAATTAATTTGAATTAAATTAATTTATTATTTTAATAGTGTAGTTTACTAAAACACCTAAATCCTAAAATTTAATTTAAATAAGGTTATTCATTCGTAGTTAAATATTAATTTAAATAAATTTTCATTTAATGTTAATATTGATTAAATTGCAACCTTAAATTCAAATTAAGTCTGTTGAAGTTAATTTAAATTTATTAATTTTTTAGTTAAAAATCTTCGACTTAAAACAGAATTTAAAGTTAAATTATGTTAATTGACTTATTAAATATCAATAAAATTTAATTAAATTAAGTTTGATTTTAATTTGTATTTTGTTTAAATTATATTTAATTTATTTGATTTGATTTAAAATATAAAATTTGTTTTAAAATATAAAATAATTTTTTTTAAAATCAGCCCCTGTAAGATATCTTCACCTTGAACAACAAAGCTCGTAGGTTAAAACACTTCTACAGGCGCTCATAGGAAATACATAAGAAATTTTGCCCCTGTGAAATATTTTCAGTGCATGAAAAATTTATTTTCTCTGAATGTTTTTTTTAAAGGGATAATGAAGATGGATAATAAGTTTTCTGTTTTATCCTTATTGATTATTAACATAATTAATCGCGTTCAAAGATCAAATAAATAATTCCTACAAAATTCCCCGTTTTTTATCCAAAAACCGATTATTAAATCTAGGAATTGACTTATTTCGTGACGTAATAGCATTGCCACTTGCCTAGGGAGATTTTTTTATCATTTTTTTAACTAACTAAGCCTAAACCTACGACTTATTTATTCGTAGAAAGCTTGCAAACCATTTTAAGTTATTAAATAAATTTTCAAAATTAGGCTTAACGATGTTAGAATAAATTTACCAGCCAATCAGCAACCGGTATGGTATTACAATATCCATCTTTGTTGGCGTTAAACTTTAAGATAAATATTTAACCTCCGAGATAAAAAAAAATCCAAAAATAACGACTTAATTTCCAAGTTAACTTTTTTTTAACCACACCTTATTCGTGTTATTAAACATTCTTAATAAAGTTATATTGTCTAAATATAGCGCCAATAATTAATTAACACGATATAACTATTTCCAAGTGCAAGTCTCACTGCGGATGAAATTTTTACGAGTGTATATTTTATGAAAACCAAAAAATTGGCAAGTTTTGATTTTGGGCGAAATGGTTTAAAATGAAAAATAAATATGTGCCTTATTGATGATACTAGCCCTTTAAGAAAACTTTCATTAAACTTGATTCTTCATGTACATTGACAAAGCACACACAAACCGTAGTGACATAACGAGTTTCTTAAAGTGAGAGTGAAATGGAAAATAAAAAAACCTAAAAATTTTATTTTCTTAGAATTATTTAATTATATAATTCTTATTTTTTTATACGTTTAAAGGGAAAATGAAAGGCCAAAACAACCTATTTTTAATCGATTAAGAATGCTAAAATAATGAGAAAAACAATAATATAACTCACCAAAAATATTTCGTTATTTTATAATCAATTTCCAAAGTTCCGAAACTTGCAGATGCTAAGCCTTGGCTGCCTAGTTCGGCGAACTAGGAGAGCACGAGCCGTATTTTTTTTTAAATATCCCCGTCTGTTCTAGTCGCCAATCACGAGCGAGTACGCTTAGCATCGGAACTTCGGAAATTGATTATAAAATAACGAAATATTTTTGATAAGTTATATTATTGTTTTTATCATTATTTTAGCATTCTTAATCGATTAAAAATAGGTTGTTTCGGCCTTTCATTCTCCCTTTAAATACCAGTAACGTGTTTGTAGATAAAGCTTTAAAGGGTATCTTCGGATAAACTTAACATCCATTTAACTATTATCTAAAATTCTAAATTTACAAATTGCATTTTTTAGACACAAACAATTAATCTGGAAATTAAATATCTAAAAAAAAAATATTAATAACAGATCAAATTCTGAGCATTTATCATTTCATCTTCCCTTTACGAGAATTCCTTCATTAATAATCTATTTTTAACCCACGAACAATTAACAAACTAGGTGTTAAAATTAAAGCAGGTCTTTCAAGGCGCGAGTGCGAGCGGTCAAATTACTAATAATCTTACAAGAGGTCGTAAAAAACTATTAATCTTGCCTATAAATACAAATCCCAGCGGAGGGGCGTGGGAATCTCGGACCTGGAGTCCACCTCTCTTAATAGCTTTTTCACACACTCCTCTAAAATGACACCGGAAAACGCGTCCTACGCGCGAATCGTTCGTTATCGTAGAGGGACATTTTTTTAAAAGATTATTTTATATCGCATTTCAGCCTCGGGGACTGAAGGTGTGAGCGGCGGGTTAAGGACGATTGAGATATGAACCTGAGGCGAATCTGGAGGACCTACGGATTGTTCAACTGGGATACGCAATTTGTCTGCGTTGTCATACTCTTGACCGTTGGAATGCCTCAAGCTGGTAAGAAAAATAAGTTTACATATTTTGCTGTTATTGTTTTCAGTTGTTGCGTGAGAGCGTGGGTTGCAAGTTTGGGATAAATTACGGTATTTTATTTTTGGGATAAATTACGGTATTTTATTTTTGGGATAAATTACGGTATTTTATTTTGGGATAAATTACGGTATTTTATTTTTGGGACAAATTACGGTATTTTATTTTTGGGACAAATTACGGTATTTTATTTTTGGGACAAATTACGGTATTTTATTTTTGGGACAAATTACGGTATTTTATTTTTGGGATAAATTACGGTATTTTATTTTCGGGATGAATTACGGTATTTTATTTTCGGGATGAATTACGGTATTTTATTTTCGGGATGAATTACGGTATTTTATTTTCGGGATGAATTACGGTATTTTTTTTATTTCAGGATAAATTACGGTATTTTATTTTATTTCGTTATAAATTACGGTATTTTATTTTATTTCGTTATAAATTACGGTATTTTATTTTATTTCGAGATAAATTACGGTATTTTATTTTATTTCGAGATAAATTACGGTATTTTATTTTATTTCGAGATAAATTACGGTATTTTATTTTATTTCGAGATAAATTACGGTATTTTATTTTTGGGATAAATTAAGGTATTTTTTTTATTTCAGGATAAATTAAGGTATTTTATTTTATTTCAGGATAAATTACGGTATTTTATTTTATTTCAGGATAAATTACGGTATTTTATTTTATTTCGTTATAAATTACGGTATTTTATTTTATTTCGAGATAAATTACGGTATTTTATTTTATTTCGAGATAAATTACGGTATTTTATTTTTGGGATAAATTACGGTATTTTATTTTGGGATAAATTACGGTATTTTATTTTCGGGATAAATTATGGTATTTTATTTTCGGGATAAATTACGTTATTTTATTTTCGGGATAAATTACGGTATTTTATTTTCGGGATAAATTACGGTATTTTATTTTGGGATAAATTACGGTATTTTATTTTTGGGATAAATTACGGTATTTCATTTCGGAATAAATTACGGTATTTTATTTTATTTCGGAATAAATTACGGTATTTTATTTTATTTCGGAATAAATTACGGTATTTTATTTTCGGAATAAATTACGGTATTTTGTTTTATTTTTGAAAAAATTGTGGTAGCTTAAATATATTTGATTTGGAATTACAGTATTTTACTTTTATATATTTTATTTTGAATAAATTACGAAATATTACTTTAACTATCCTGAATTTTATTTATCTCACTTTATCTGAATGTTTGGATAATATATTTGGATAAAAATCACTGTGATCTTTAAAATGAGATTGGTTACTTTAAAATCGGATAATTAGAAAGATAGTTGACGAATTATAAAAGTTTTCATTAAATTTGAAGATGACGTCATTAATTAATTTAATAACTAATCTTTATTTATTGTCCAATTTTGACGTTATTGATATCGTTTGAAAGATCAAATTGAGTTCTACATCATGAATTCATGTAAGCATCTAAATTATTTTCACGTGTCATTAGACGAAATGACCTTTAAACCATGTAAAGATAAACAAACCAATGAGATAACCATACCAAAAATCATTTTAAAATTCCATTATAATAAGAATTTTCCAAAATTTCGGTTCCTAAAAATAACCCTGATTAAAACCAGTCGTTGCATTTCATTGAATTGAATTAACAATCAACCATCCAACAATGAAAAGCTTTCTCATTCTAAATAATCGATTTCGGTCTTTCGTAGACCCAGAACATCAACTGATAAACCTTTCCCGGCAAAATTAAATTCCATATTATTTAGGTTTATATCGTCACAAAGCTCGCAAATAGTTATAATCTTAACACCCACTCTTAACACATTAATGGCTCAAAGATGAACTCCAATTTTAATCGAGATTATAATTGGTTTAATAAGTTTTCCTTAATTAACAACCACTCTCACTAAGTTAATCAATGTAATATTACACCTTTAAATCCGAATGGTGTTAAACACACAACAGATAAATTGGTTTTAAATCTTGAAAACAATAAACTTCGATTCCAAAGAATTAGATTAATAATTGCCACCCTATTTAAAACGTAAATAAACTTAAAACAATCACCATTCTAACTAATTGTATAAAAAAAACTCTAGAGCCATTAACTCCGAACTGCAGTTTGTTCGAAGACAGAAAGACTTGTTTAAAAAAAGGCGGGCCCGACAGAGAAAAAAACCCTGAACATTATAGTAAGTCCAAAAATAAAATCCAATGCTTTTTATACTATTTTAAGAACACAAACCTTAAGTTGTCGTTGCCCAAAATAGTTCTCGATTCAATTTCACACAATGATTGTAGTAGGAAATCACTGAAAGTGTCAATTTAAGATGTGACTGGAGTAATTTACGAAGTTTTTTTCTCTTAGCTGATAAGGCAAAGATAGATGGTGCCACCGCCTTAGGCGTTGAGGATAAGTTTTTGTTTATAAGGATTTATGATCACTTAGACAAGTTTTTCTTTTCAACAGTTACTTCGTTATTGGGACGCGAACAAAGGGATTTAAGAAGATTGGATGACTTCGAAGACGTGAGCTTCTAAAGTGCTATTTTGTGTTGTTTTGTTGGCATTGAGGGAGAAATCAATGAAATATAAACTAATAAAATTTATCACAACAATTTTCATTAATTTTTAATTGGTTTTTAAAGTTATCAAATTTAGGCCTAAATCTTCAAGTTTTATTTCCCGCGAAAATCCAGGATGCTCCTATACAAAAGGCGCGTGAAACATTTCGCGCGCTTTTGAAACAAAATCAGCCAATAAAATCACGAGCAGAATTTCGCGCGAAAATACAGGTTTTACAACAACAATTAGGCCTAAAATTCAAACTTTGAAATTTCATTTATCATTAATTTAACGAGGATATTCTGGTCATATTCATTTAATTTCAAAGCCTATTTTTATGTTTTGATAAACTTGATAGGCTTATAATACAAATCCTTTATGAAAAACTACGGAGAAATAAAATTTAGAAGTGATACCAAATCATTTGAGATTTGTTTCTTATTGAAACAACTTATGTCTAATTTATAAATTTTCAGAATGAAATAAGCATGGTGGACGCTTGCGCTTCTCATCACAATTTTGAAATACTAACATCAGCCGTAAACGACCAATTAGAATTAGTTGAAGTGGCTCCCGATACTTGGGTTTACGTCACGAGGTGTCGACACGTAGCTCGGAAATGTCTCGGTGTTGGTGGTGAGTTAAGATTAATTATGATTTATATTATAAGCCCAACTAAAATATATTATTATTTCATCTAACTTCAAACATATTTGGTCTATTTTCTCCCATCACTAAGCCTAATTCCACAGCCTCAATCGTTAAGCCAAATTTCAAGTGTTTGGTCTATCCAGCATCACTAAATCGAATTTAAAACACGATTGGAATATTTTCCATAGCTAGGTCTAAGATGAATGCAAACACGATTCGTCTATCCCAACGCTAAGCCTAATTTCAAACGCGACTGGTCTACCACCATCGCAAAGCCTAATTTCAAACACGAATGGTCTACCTCCATCGCTAAGCCTAATTTCTAACACGATTGGTCTATCCAATCGCTAAGCCTAATTTCAAACAGGATTGTCCTATCCTCCACAGCTAAGCATAATTTCAAAGACGATTGGTCTACCTCTACAGCGAAGTCTAATTTCAAAGACGATTGGTATATCCCATCTCTAAGCCTAATTTCAAACAGGATTGTTCTATCTCATTGCTAAGCCTATTTCAAACAGGATTGATCTATCTCATCGCTAAGCCTATTTCAAATAAGTTTGGTCTATTTCGCATCGCTAAGCCTTACTTAAAACTTGAAGTAGACGAAAAAAAAAGTCTAATTTCAATGTAATGTTTGTATATTTAACAGAAACGATATATTCAGTTTGTCGTCCGAAAAAATCCTGGATTCAAGTTTACGGTCGTACTAAAAACGGGCCTTGGCAACCCCAATGGGTAGCAGTGGACACGTCATGCGCTTGCGCGGTGGAAAAGCAAAACGGATATATCAAAACTTCGGATAAACTTGGATACCCGTTATATATTTTGTAAACTATTAATTTAAATTAAGTTTTAACAGAGATTTAAATATATGTTTAACTTTAACGTACATTCCCCTAATTGTTTTTCAAATTATATGATGGATTTAATCAAAACAATTTTGTTTTAAATCTTGTAATAAAATCAGTATTATTTATAAAACTAAAAAGTCCAGCGTTCGTATTAATAAATATTAAACTAACTGCAAAACCGTTTAATATTAAACAAGAGATGCTCATTAATTTGATTACCTCAAAAATCAGATTGGCCGTCAATCAACTGGAGATAATTTATCCAAAAATAATACACCAGTAAAAAAATTACAAAGAAATATTAAACTAGAAATAAATTTAAAACTTACCGGGAAAATAGGCTTAGCTGGATTCATGAATTTCTTCGCATTAAGGGGTCAGCGACCAATCGAATGTTATTAGAAGTCTCATAGAGATCTCGCCTTAACGGCAGGCCTTTGCTGATTGGTCGCTGACCGTTCAATGCGAAGAAATTCAGGATCTCCATGAATCCAGCTAAGCCTATTTTCCGGGTAAGTCTTCAATTTATTTCTAGTTTAATATTCGTTTGTAATTTTTTTTACTGATAGATTAGGCCAATTTAAACGATAAGAAATCGATAAAAAATATTTGGCTTGTTGCATTCTCCCTTTAAAGGGAGGATGAAGAGAAATCACTAGGGAGGATGAAGAGAAATCACTAGGGAGGATGAAGAGAAATCACTTCAAGAGGAATACTTCCAATCTCGAAAATTTCATTATTAATATACTACTATAAGCCCATCACCGAGATGTCTAAGCGTAGTCCTGAACTAATTCAATGGGCGGAGCCTAGCACTCCAAGATCTGGCTTACAAATTGGCTAAAGAAAAATTAGAAGGAATAAACATTTTATCTTTCTTCCTGTTCTTACTGCAGAGTCAAGTTAGTCCACGACAAAAAAATGCGTGCGGGAGAGATCGATCGAGTGTCAAACCTCGAAAATTGTAGACAATATTTTGAAACGAGTTAACAGCACAGATCTGTACTTTTACCCTTATAACCACAGTTATTCTAAAATACACAAGTCCCAATCCAAACCTTTCATCAAGTCCCATACCAATTCAAACCTTTCAACAAGTCCCATAAGAGCCCAATGAGAGCAATCCAAATCTTTCAAATCCCATTCCAATACCTTCCAAATCTACAAATCGACAAACAACAGACATAAAAATACTTAACAAATCATAATTAACAATTAAATTGTCATACTTATTTTTTCTGGAGTGTCGGATTCCCTTTTTTTTACTAATTTTAATTAGAGCCATTCTTGAAATACATAATTTCTGAATATGTAGTCGTGCAGAGGTTAACTCATCTCTGCTTGAAAGCTCAGCGCTATGTAACCGAAATAGAGCCAGCCTTTTTTATTTTTTCCCTACATTTCAGAAAGAGGAGTGGTCTTAGGGTAGGAAACCCCTAAATATTTGGCAAAGGACAACACGAGCCCTGGGTCTTGGAACCGATCGAGAGACGGTGCTGATTTAGAGGGGTTAGTACGTGCAAGAGCTGGCAGGAGCGCAGAAAACATGGTTTTTAGGAAAATTAGGGTGCTGCACTGACGGAAGACAGAAGTGGATTGAGTCTGAGATTCAGTGTTAGGTTTGTGGTGAACTCGTCATACTCACGCACGTATTGGATTGAGGTTGAACAGGTAAGCTTGTTTTTGTTTAAAGCTTTGCATTGTGATGCAACAGAAAACTGTATTGTTGGGAAATATGTTGGCCACCAATAATCAACAAAATGCAATGATTTGGTAAAAAAAAACTATAATTTTCATTGCTCTAATGTTCATGGTGACCAGGGCAGAATTTATTTTCAAATAATATGAAGATTTAACTAAATTGAACGTAATTAAAACTAGCATCGAATTATAGTAAAACAATTCTGAATTGTTATGAGTTAGGACTTGAATTTTTAAATAATTAAAAATTTGAACAATGGCTGCAAATAATTTCCCAATGGAAAATCGGAAAAGCACAAAATTTACATTATACTTTAATTATAATTAAAGTTTAAATTAACTAATCCCGTTTAAAGATTATCTTTGCAAAAATATTGCAAACATTAACCTTAATTATTTAGCTATATGATTTAAAAAGTATTAGGGATTCACAGATTAAAATTAAATTTAAAGATTCAAATTCTATAAATATATATGCTTATTAACCCCAGTTAACAGTCCTATGAAATCCAGAGGCCTCCAGTTCAAAATATTTAAGATCCAAATGAAGTTATGGGTATTTACAAATTAAGAAAGGTCTAAATTCTCAGTTCGATTCAATAAAAATAAGTCTCATAAGATTTAAAGCAGTTAAAATTTCAAATATATCGCACACCATACTAAAATTGATTAATATAATTAAAATTTTCAGTAAAAACCTCCTATAAAGAATACATCAACATGAAGAGTTGCCGTTACACTGACATATCTCTGAAAACACCATCCGTCGAATATTGTTCGAACGTTCCTCAGAACGTCGCGGTAAATCCTTACAGCAACTACGGCATCAATATGCAACCGAATCTCGTCGACACGTACGGCAATCGTTCTTCTTTAGGGCCAAACCTAACCGGTGGTACGCAACAAAACCCACCGATATGCAGACAATCACCGGACAGTGCGGTGTTCTGTAGTTCACCGGAATCAGCTTGGTCCAGCGATTCTTCGGCAGCCAAAATTGAAATGGACATGGATTTGTACGAAATGCAAAGTGCACCGTCATGCAGAAACGGAGGATTAGGCTTAGCGAAAGAGTGCAAAGTCAATAATAATCAGGATCGCGCTGGATCTAATGACTTTAACGAAGGCTATAATAACGCGTCATTGTGTCAAGATGGTAGTGCTAAGCCTAAATTGAACGAACATAATCGACAAACGAATAATCACAATTACGACGAATGTAGAAATGGAACGCGAAAATTCAAAAACGGAGGTGAGTTGAAACTGCAACCAATATGGTGTACAGTAAAGTGTTCGACCAAAAGTGAAAGCAAAAGCTTGAAAAGTCAGGAGCCGTTAGGTTAAAACTTAACCAAACGTTAGAAATTAATTTAAACACCAAAAAAATGTCCAATAATTGCTCGAAACCCCACCACGCACGACGAGTTCACCAAACATAGGAAATATCTTGGAATCTTAGGCCTAATTTGAAATGTTTTTTTTGAAATACAGGTGACCACATCGTCAAGGACTCTAGTCAAGGTGACGACAGCGAAGACCTAGATAGCGACGAAAGCACCTCCGAACACGTATTCGCCCCGACTACTTACGGAACCACTTGTCAAGCTAACTTAGACAATCACTTGACATCCAATACTGATCATTCAAACGGTCAAAACGATAGGTCACCGAGACGGTGCCTTCTATGGGCTTGCAAAGCTTGCAAACGAAAAACTGTTACCGTTGATCGACGTAAAGCAGCCACATTGAGGGAACGAAGGCGATTACGTAAGGTACGTAAGCTATTGGTTATAACCTTTGACCTTTAGGAAAAGGGTTTGAGAAGGGGTTTATATAGATACTTTTTTTTTAAATTATCAGGTAAACGAAGCTTTTGAAACACTGAAACGGCGCACATGCGCAAACCCGAATCAAAGGCTTCCTAAAGTTGAGATATTGAGAAACGCTATAGATTACATCGAAAGCTTGGAATCCCTGTTGCACGGAAACAGAAATTATCCCGCTACAAATCCCGTATTTCTTCACCATCACCAAAGAGAACACCATCACCATAACCATATGACGAGCGCCGAACATTCGGACAATGACCTCAGATACCGTAGAGGTCAAGGTCATCATACCAACAGATTGAATCATAATACCTCGATTGCTCAAGATTGCTCAGGAAGAAATCATATGGATTCCATCGAAGACAGAGTAAGTTTCAATATAAAATCTTTCTAACACTAATATTATGTGGATTTCAAAGGAACAAAACAATTTTTAATGAACTCCAAATGAAAAATGAGTAGCATTTTCTCAAAGAATTTATAACCGCCAATTTCAAAATATTTTAAAATAAAATTTCCTTGCATTACTACGTCATCAATATGGTCGCTTGTCTATTATAGAGCCTTCAGTTGATTCTCATGCGATCTGGCACGAGATAAGGTCGCTTTCGCGCGGTCTTTTTCGTAGAAGTACTTAGTCCAGAAAGTCCAAACATTATAATTAAATGGTGACAGCCATATGGCCATTTTATGAAGCTTTAAATGAATTTTTGCCGAAAATTCACCCAAACAGATCTATATTATCATTTACAATATCATTAAAAAAGTCGAAAACTTTCATACCACTGCAACGAAATCATTCTCAAATTACAATTCAATTAGAAAGGTCACGGAAAGAGGGGTGGATAGTATGGAAGAACATGAATTTTAGCGAGACCAATATCGTGCGAACGTTTTCCGAAATATCGTCGTGGGAGAGGGATGAAAAATCAGAACCAGTAGCTTAACTACTTGACACGAGGCTCCATCACACTACTCGACCATGCTTAACATAAAAAAAGTTCCCACTTGAAGAGCATAAAAAATTGTTAAGGACTAAAAAAAATATATTTTTTATATCGTAATAATGTTTGTTGTGGGTTAGGAGTGTAGAATAGGGGAAAAATTTGCTAGCTTATACGATCAAAAACAAAGTCATTTTGGACTATCAAGACATTCGGATTTAAATACGGAATTAGTGTAAGGATGTTAATCTAATATTTTGGTTAGCAAGATTATTAAATAGAGCTCACAGAGAGCTATAAAATGAGACCAATCACTTCAAAATCGGCCCATAATTGACAAAATAACGAATTAAATTCAAAGTTGATTTTTATCTAATATATATGATCCCTATTGACGACATCTCGTCGACAGAATCAAACTGTCCCGGAAGATGCGGTTTGGTTAACTTTAAAAATTAATAACGGTCCATATTTATGATCCGATTTTGATGTGGTTGGTCCCGTTTTGTTGCTCTCAATAAACTGCACTTTAATTTATTTTTAACTTCGCCAAAATAATTAATTTTCCGGGTTTTATCCATTAATTAGTACAATAGATTTCGGAAGACGCGATTAAGTAAACTTTAAAAATTAATAACTATCCTATTTTTTGTCCGATTTTGATGTGGTTGGTCTTATTTTGAAGCCCAGAATGAGCTCTACATCAATATATTGTTAGTCAAAACGTAAAAATAAATAAAATGTTATTTATAATTAAATTTAAATTGAATTAAGCGACATCTTGTTTTAGTTCAATCATTTCGGATGTTTTATAATTTTCTTCGCGATCAGTGTTGTAATATAGTTAAAACTGAGGCGGATTAATATAAAATGTTAAACCGAATAGGCGACAGAAGTAGTTTTTTCAAACTTCGGGCAAATATAGTATAGCTAGTGACGTTTTATTTTTGTAGGAACTTTCTTTGGTAGTGTTTTTATTGCAAAATAAGAATGTCTCTATAAAGATTCATCTTTGTTAGAAGTTGTCAAACAATGTGAAGATGGATTTATTTGGCCGCCGGAGGTTTATAATTTTTAAAGAGATGGTATCGTGGGAATATTATAGTTTTCGAAATTTATACATTTGATGACGTCAAAGAAGTGTATTTTTTCCGATACGTGACGTACTTTATTTTCGGAACATAACGACAATTTTCATACCAAAATGTAGGACTTTTTCGATTAAGTACTTTTACGAAAACGACCGCGCGAAAGCGAACTTATCACGTGTACCAGAACGCGCGAGAATCAACTTAAGTCTCTACAATAACGGAATCACGCGACTATAAATTGCTAGGAATTTTTATTTTAAATGGCGATGTGAAACTTTCTCTTTAAAAGCAGAATACTTGGGTGACAAAAAAACATTTAAATTTGATTGATTCGTAGCGAGGCCCCTTTATTGTTATTAAAAACAAAATTTGTAATTATTTAAGAGAGATAATTTTACTGGACACAGACATAATTCATGAATGACAAATGTCATGATATTTGGAGTTTTAAAGGAATGATTATAAAGAGGGGCTGTCGAAACTTATCTAGAAATCAAGCGCAGAGATTTAATTACGATAATTATATGACGTCATGATCTTGTTAGCGCTTTCAACGCTAAGCAACGACGTGAACAGCAACATTTTATAGCTAAGCCCCTCCCTTTTATAATATCAACTTATTTAATTTTCTTAGTAAATTTTTAACTTAAGGCTTAACAAGGATCCATGGAAAGTTCAACAGTCTCCGACCAACGAGCAAAATCACGCGCCTTTTTAAGCCTAGTTTGAAATATTTTACTGACATAATAAAGTGCGCTTCTCACGTGATTGGTCCATGGATCCTTGTTAAGCCTGTTTATAGAGATTTTTTTTACCTTAATAATATTTGTTTGTAAA
Source organism: Odiellus spinosus (assembly GCA_963920705.1). Taxonomy (NCBI): domain Eukaryota; kingdom Metazoa; phylum Arthropoda; class Arachnida; order Opiliones; family Phalangiidae; genus Odiellus; species Odiellus spinosus. The sequence goes on along the minus strand of OY987233.1, from coordinate 18,061,375 downwards.
TTTTATATATCAGAATAAGTAAATATTCCTAAGACTTGGCCTTAGAGATAAAATAAACCGGTACCCTTTAAGAGATAGAGATACTCTTAATCTACAAAGCAAGCCTTTGAAACCTAGCTATGTTAGTTAGATTAAAAAAATAAGTTGAAATTTCGGGGTGCAAGTTGATGTTTAAGAATTCGAAACGTTTCCCGCTTAAGAAACTTTAAACGTGGGAATTTTCGGTGGCAAAGGCCCCGAGAGATAGAGAGAACCGCAAAAAATACTTTGAAACCTAAGACGTTCGAATACCTTCTTCGCTTAGCTCTTCTAGATCCCTCTACACGACGCGAGCAACGTTTTAAAATGAATTTACTGAGCGAACCTTAAGGTCGCGTTATGCGTGACCAATTGACTAGGATATAAGCTCGGTAATTGACGAGGAACGTGCGTAGAATATGCGAATAAAACGATGGATGATTCTTACCAGTTATAAATGACGATCTATATGAAAGAGATTTAAAGTATTTTGGGAAATGATGGGGATAGTCGAATTCGCCTCGTCATTTCCTTTAAAATGAGTACAATCTCGATGGGGTTACCGTTATTAATTAATTCGCAAGTTATAAGTGCAAGTCACTTGCCCATAAATTGAAATTATGGGAAATTCTAGATGAACAATGATCGATCACACGTAACATTTCAAGAAAAATGACATTTTCTCTACTTAAGTAATGTAATTAGGAAACAATACAATAATTGGGATTTATCTTCCAAGTAACTTGCAGAATATAAATATTACGGAAAAAGCGTCGTGTTTGTATTCATTTTAAAGCTTAAAACGAGGCGAATCTTACTGAAAGACATATAATGCCCTAAACCATATCGCAAGTCCGTAATACATTTTCCTCGTGAAACCGATGATTAAATCAATGCCTTAATTAAAAATCCGACCTTAATATAACTCCATCTCCGCAAATTTCAAAATATGTCTCGGTTTCTCCTCGGTTCTGATTTCTAGCTACTGATTTCTCGCACATGCTCGCCTCCCCCGCGTGGTAGAATATAAGGGGCTGCAGTTCTTTAAAAGGAGGCTGAAACGGGAGTTAAACCATTCGCTAGTCATAATCACAAGTGATTTTAGCCAATTGGTTGCTTGTGGCAAGTCATTATAATACTTATAACACCGTCAAGATCGACCAAATGTTTATTAGTGTCCATATTTGAATCTTTTACCATTCGTTTGTCATGCTCACAAGTGACTTGCGTAGAAATTTTAATTTTGGACAAATTAAGGGTTGTGGATACTCATTACAATGCAATGCTTAAAAGAAGGTGCAGGTGAACCATGCGTTTATTAGTGTTCACAAAAAAACTGACCTATCACTAGTCATAATCACAAGTGACTTGCACGTAGTTTAAATTCGCGCAAACTATAGCATGTGAGTACTCATTAGAAAGGTAATAATGTCGACAAAGTGTTAATTCGGGTGAAACTAACATAATACTGATTATATTAAAGGTCTGATAAATTCGAGCATTCTAGAAGTGATACTTAAATTATTCCAAATTCCCATTTTACCATCCCTTTAAGGAAATATTGCCTCTCATACCGCCCGCTAGTTTCGGTTTTAAGCGGCACAGATGTGGCCGATTACGGCGTGGCGATGTGAATTATCTCCAAACGTTTCGCTCTCTTGATCCGGGACTAGTTTTGCTCGGAGAGTTGGGGACCTTTTTCACGACTATCAGAGCACAGCATCTTCCAAATCTCACGCAGACTCTAGCTCTCTTTCTCCTATACCGGCGGAGAAGTTACATCCTCGGTTTTTTTTTTTTGATACCAAGTATCTCTTATAGATCTCCGCGATAGTCTAAAAATACATAACTATAGAAGGCACGACGGAGTGACACATAATGTTAAACTTAGTAAAGATAAAACCGTGAAAGAGTTTTACGAATGGCCCTGAAATTACAGCTTGATATAAATTAAAATATTTTGGTTTGACATGGTTGAGTTTTAATTTTTTGTTATTAGTCTAGGTGTAATTTAAAGTTGGCAGCAACTACTAATAGATTTCGTTTTTTAAACGGAGTTATATCGACGTCGTATTCATTTCGCTTATCTTTCTACTTATCCGCCATAATTATGTCTAAATTAATAAAATTAGTTTTTAAATATATCTTAGATAATCTTAAAGATCCAGGTTTTGTTTCCCATGAGGTTTCTCCTGTAATTTGGGCTTTCCAACAACTATGTTTTTGTAAATCTAAAAAAATATGTTCGTCGGGAAATCCAGAAAAAAGTGTATTTACAAGGTGAGAGACAGAAAATCGAGGCCTTTTAAGTTATAATAGGCTTAGCGTAGTTTTAAACAAACTTAATTCAATGCATACCGCATTAAATCAACGTAAGTCTCCGTCCAATAAACAGTGTCCACTTCTCGCGTGATTGGTTGGAGACTTATGGCTATATTTCCAAGTCTTTATGGATCCTTGTTAAGCCTATATTGATTTCTATAGCTTAATTTTGGTTTGTAAATATTTTTACTTGTAAATTAGGCCTATTTCAAACTATAAATTGTTATCAGGTTGGACTCTCCCATTAAATAAAATGCTCAAGATTTAAATTTACATTACGGCATATTATATTTTTCAAATATAGGTGCTATATGGTTGAAAAATGTAATTCATCTAAATCTATGGGTAGAATGAAGAGCTAGAAAGATAGAGGCCAAAAAAAAAGTGTTTCATTTATTTGAGAAAATAAACCAGTCGTTGAAAGATGGCCCGACGATTAAAGCGAAGAGGCTCTAATTTATGGCGTGCAGTCGAAAAAACCATCAATTCAAAACGGGACTAAGAACGTCTTTCAAATCTCTATTCTCCCCTCCAATTCCGTTTTAAAAATATTCTTCAATATTCTGAGCTATGATCTAATGTTTACAATGTAGCTACTACCTAAACTCTTAAGCCTATAAAATTACAAAACTTTATGTATATAGATTTTAAACTAGAGATTTATTTTTGATATTTAATCTATCTAAGAGTATTATAAAAGCCACCACCCCTTACACCAACAATTACAAGCTAATATATCAGCAAGAATCCATTCAGGTTCCATAAGAATATGGGAGGGCCGCGATTCAATAAACATCCTCCCAAACTTTGTAGCAAAAGTTCGTCTGCTTCGAATCGATTTTTCAAGTAAATCGCTCCTGACATTATATTACTAACCCGCGCCACTAACGACCTTGACATAATATTTTGGGTAATAAAAATGGAGCCGACCGAAAAAAGATCTAAGCGTACAAATGTTGCGAAAATTGCAGACGAACTTTCGTTACAAAGTTTGGGAGGATGGTACCAGAGGCTAAAGCTATGCTCCCATATTCTTATGGAACCTGAATGGATTCTTGATATCAGCTAAAAACTTTGATCTCCTAATGAACAAGGGGTGGTGGGGTTTTTGAGATTCAATTAAAAAAAATTTATATTTTTTTTTTTTTTTTTTTTTTTTTTTTTTTTGTAATTACAGAATTCTACGAGTCCATTTATGACGGAAAGACTAAGACATTATGGTGATGAATACGCTATCAATTCTACAGGTAATTAATTAATTTAAACACCTTTAAAATTAAAGGGTTTTTATGAAAATTGCAATGTTTTTCATGATGAGCTTGACAATTTAACTTTGCATTGATATGAAAATGGGACTAAGACATGAATCATTACATAAACACACGAATAACATATACTTAACGAATCTAAGCTATTGAAAAGTAAAGTTGTAGAGGTTCTTAAAGCTCTTTTAGCAAATCTGGCCATAACATTACACGCTAACGCGTCTACATAATTTGTTCACTTCCAAAAAAGCTTGATAATTATTACCATTTTCGTACAAACGGTAGATTACCATTACCCTGGTAAATAACATTTGTAATGTAACTCTTTGGTTTATAATCTCCCTTTAAAACTTAACTACAGTTTAATTCATTAAGAATTGTAAATCATACTGAAAATATTCCCACACCCGCAAATTTTTTTTTAATTTGTTACTTTGCACTAAAATATAAAAACATGTGCATAATATTACTCCAATTATAATTCGACTGCTTAACTTCAAGTCATTTCCCTTTACAGCTTCGCTTAATCTAATTTATACATTAAACAAAAACAATTAAGTTTGACATTTTGACAAAGACCGTGACATAAAATTAAAACAAAAAAAATCCCAAACCACATATTTAGAGATAATCTATGAAGGGACATAAATTTCTATTGAAAGCTAAGTTTTGAATGAAATTTTAGGTTCATTTCAAAATTGAAACTCATTAGAGACCCATATAATTAGTTTAAGACTTAAAATTAATTAAAGTGAGGGTGTCACGAATTTTTAACGAGATTCAATTGGAATTTGAGTAACATTTTCGGAAAGTTAAAAAACGATTCAAAATATAATTTTTATATTTTTGTCATTCTAATACAAGTTTCTTTTAAATAGTAATATTTTTAATATACGTTTTTAATTTCATAAAATAAAAAATTAAAGTTTAAAATGATAGCATCACTTAAATTCAAATCAGAAACACATTTTTTTAATAAGATATCCAACCCCTTTTCAAGATTGAAGATTGCAACAATTTAAAGAAAAATTTCACTATGAAACTATACTGTAAGGAAAGTTACAGCGCAAGCTATGATAATGTTTAGTTTCTTAAATCCCTGCCTTTAAACTTCATTGCAATCGCATTATGAACAAATTTATTCATATTTTTAATCTACATCTGTTTGTTAAACTACTTTTAATACTTATAAGGCTTAGCAGTGCGTATAAATGCGCCTTAGTTTCCTCTGTATTGCAAAATTTGGGTGAAACTATACAATATAATGTACTTAATTGAAACTAAACAGACCACCATAAATTTAAACGATACTTAAAAAAAAACACATTATGGGTTTTATGAGAATCAAATTACACATTAATTAACACAGATTTTAAGAGAGATTACGTCACAGTAACGTCATAGGAATACTTTACGAAAAAGCTTAGTAAAATCATAAGTAACTTAAAATACTAGAATCCTAAATCTAATTACTTTTAAACTTAATTATTCATCAAGTAAAAATAATTAAACAATGAACTACTGTTGGGTTTCTATTGTTTTCAATCTTTAACGTCAAGAAAACGTGTACGTTATCATTGTATTTCAATCTAGTGTCAAGAAAATTAGAACAAGAGACAACTTCACTTCGACCATTGATTTTGAAACAATAGAGTTCAAAGGCAAGGAACAATGATTTAGTTAGACCTATTTCTTTACAACCGAACTGTCTTTGAAATATTGTCTCATGGTTGAGAGACATTAGCGATTGGTATCGAAAAAACGTCGCAAATTTTGGCAACTTTTTTAAGTTAGGGTTCTCATGGGGTGACTCTCTTGAACAGTCTCTTACTATCCCGATGGATTTCATGTGAAAAACCAAAATTTATCGCTAGCAACAATCATCTCTTGCGAGGATATATTTTGTTTTGTCGTAAGGGATAGTTGTCTAGAACTTTCAGCAACGGTTGGTTGCATCAACACATTTTCGTGTTCAAGATTAGAAGACTGTTCAGATCTTTGAGAGAAGAATGGAATGGAAAATAAGAATTGTATAGAGAACTTATCCACATGCCTTTAATAGTGTTAATTTACCAGCATGCATTGCGGTTAACCAAGTATATTTAAAAAAAAATGTTATGAATCCTTAACGATCTTTCCGAAAATGCAACTCAATCTCATTTCGAGCTCATTTAAAAATAAACAATTTGAGGTCGCTAAGCCTAATATCTCTTAACCCTGGAAATAAGCCGTCAAAGTCGACAAATTTCAACTAGGGGCATCATAAACTGTCCCTCCCCTCTATTTAAGAGTATTCTATTCCCTTAGCTTTCAACGCTAAGATCGGTATATTATAGGAATGTTTGTATCGCACCCGACAGGAAATGCACTTTGGCGGGAAAATAAAATATCACCATCGCGCGCGCGCGAACGAGGTCTCATTTTTTATGGCGGGAAATATTGTCACGTTTTATTTCGACTTTTAACGCGCGCGCGGTTAACGGTACCCACGTGGGAATATCGGTGGCGCCAATAAAATACGAAACTCATGAATCACGCGCCGAAATATTACCGCGGAAAGCTTTCATTTCAACGTGGTTTTGGCGCAACTTTCGCGCCATTTCAAATTAGTTTTCAGACTGTAAAAATATTACGCGTAACTTTATCGCTATGATTTAGGATCTTAGAGATAAAGGGAAGATAAGGTTTCCACGGACTGAAAATTTTAAATTATGATTTTATTTACTGAGGGGTTTATCGGAAAAGCTAACGTAGTCTGTCTGCTATTGGTAAAGAAAATTTTAAAACTTAAACGAACCCTTATGTTACACAAATGAAAAGAATATGACTAAGGGTGGCTGAAGTAATAACTGTAGTTTAAAACAAAAAGAAATATTAATGAGATGCTTTATTTAAAGACTAATCCACCAGATATTAAAAAAGAAAAAAATTTAAAACTTACCCGGAAAATAGGCTTAGCTGGATTCATGGAGATCCTGAATATCTACGCATTTATGGGTCAGCGACCAATCAAATCTTATTGAAAGATCTCGCCTTAATAACAGGCCTTTGCTCATTGGTCGATGACCCTCCAATGCGAAGAAATTCAGGATCTCCATTTATCCAGCTAAGCCTATTTTCCGGGTAGGTTTTAAATTGATTTCTAGCTCAATATTTGTTACATTTTCCCTTTAATAACTTGGGTTTCCTACGTCGATACTTAAGCCTAATTTCTCTCAAACTAAATAAACCTCTGAAGTTAAACTTCAAAATGTATTTTTCCATAAAAAGGATTTTATTATTTGCGGAGGCTTGTTTGAAAAAAATATGATCTATTCTTAGAAGTGTTATATCTTTTCTGAGAAATTTGAAATTGATACAAATGGCTTTACGTTATAAAAGGCATTATACTTTAGGGATTGCAAGTTTTGCGAAAACAATGAAGGGAAACCATGAGCTAAAAATGAAACAGCTTTTGAATTTATTTTGAGAATCTGAACATATTTTGGTGTCGCTCAAAGTGAATTCACTTTTTCCCCCGAAGATAATAAATTAAAACAGAAGCCGATGAAACCCTCCTTTGAAGTCTACTACTCTAATGTTCCATATAGCGCTCCTCTCTGTATGGGTAAAATTCACAATTTTACGAGATCAGAGGGGTCCTATTTCATACCCACTGTCTACGGAAAATTGGAAATTCTCTCTCTCCACAAACGACGACGTTTTTTAACGAACTCCAAGGCTGCTAGAGATATTCGCTCGACGAACTCCCGCTCCGAAATTATCTACCGTTAGGAGGCGTACGAATCGCGCTTTTTGAAACTAATCCATACAGAGAGGGGTAGACAAGACCCGGGAGTAATAGACTTCAAAGGAGGGTTTCATCGGCTTCTGCTAAAAATTATATCACTGGTTTCCCACTGATCCCCAATTCAATCAATTTCTCACTGTCACTTAATGACAGTGACCATTTTTTTAATTTAAGATTTGATATGGTAAATTTTCTTTAATCTAATAACGGATTAGGGTTAAATATTTCATACAATCAAAATATTTAAACCTCGCATTGTTGGAGAATAACTTCACTAAGAAATGTAATAAACATCAAACTAAAACATTTTATCATCAATCTTATTCTTAAATAGATTATATCCAACATACCTCATGGCGAAAAAAAAAAAAAAAAAAAAATACACCGGGGGTTTTTTAATCATCGCAACCAATCTTTTGTTATAAAAATAGATAATCCTCTTCATCAGGGGGATTAAAAGGGGGTAAAACGCGGTAGCTTTAGTCTCGGATCTCTAAAACTCTATTAAGAGTATCTAGTTAATGAGTCGAAGGTATGCAGCGCCAATTTTCAAGCTAAGAGCTTCGAGCATAGTTTTGGGTCTTAACTAGCTGACTTGGCGTATTATTTCTAAGCACACTAACTATATTATCTTAAATATTTGAACTCAGGAAAAAAAAAATTGTACACAATTCTTTTATTTTTCAAATTCGCGATGGTAGGTCCCAATTAGTGGGTTCTATGGAATGGTAAAATGGCGTTCAAGGAGAGTTGGCATAAACTATTTTCCTTTATATGAGGTTTAACATTATGTATCAATACGCCACAGCTTTCCACATTACCCTAACTTCTCTACAACAGGAGTTATTTTGTATTTATATCAAAAGAAAAAATTGCAATCTTCTTAAAGAGAGGTCGAAGAGAAGAATTAGGTCTAATAAATTATGCTATTAAAAATAATAGTGCTAGGAATTTGTTTAACTTTTATTAATTGCATCTATCAAATTAAATTAAGATATTATTCGTTTAAAATTAAACTAACATTACAATTAACTTATCCAAAGATTAAATAAATAGGCCTAATCTTTTTTAATCCGAAAATGGAAACTTATCCTAGAATATTATCAGAGTTATACGTTCGGATAAATTTTAAAATGTCTGAAAAAATAAGTGTCCCTAAATTGTAGAAATATTTTTGATCTTGGCATAGAGTTAAAAAGAAAACCTCCGTGTAGCCTTGGCTTGATAAAAATCCCAGCGACACGTGCTGCGGCACGCTCTTTGAATCGAGATCTCGTTCTTGATCACGTGCACAATCGTGCATACAAGAGCGCGTGTCGCGGATATTTTATGAAGCCTTTTGATTAGTCGGAGGTTCTTCTTTTATTCAAGTGGCAAAATCGAAATCTTTTCCGATTTTGTGATATGCGAAAACCAAAAATCACTCAATATTCTTTATCTCCCTCCCTTTAAAGATGGTAAAACTTGATATTTAATAAAACACCAGTCTTTGTTTTAATATAATATAGTTAATGAGGTTATTTTAAAGTGACACTACCACCATTTTTTAAAGAAAAAAAATCTTGTTAAAAATATACTTGTGATGCATTTAGATTTTAACCCAAGTTACTTTTTATTCTATTTCTTTTGAACGACTTTATTTAAATAAATAAATGAACCTATTTAAAATGAGAGACATTGATAAATATACTAATTTTTTTAAGCCTAACATTGGGAACAATCTAACTAGCCACGCTATTTCCAAACATCATTCCAACCTTTTTGAATTCAAGTTAAGTTGTCGTTCGGGAAACTTACATTGGCGATTTATAAATAGAAATAGTTTATCGTTAAGCCTAACAGGGTTTCGGCGGCAGCGCGCGTTCCTTCATGAACTTGACTAATTGCTAGCTCCGCCCACTTCACTAAGTAATGACATCACGGGACAAATTACTCAATCGAAATACGTGTTATCCTTTACTAGCTGACTCAGAGAAAAACTTTTTTACTTGTTTGTTCGAATGAAAGAATGATGTGACAACTTGGAATTTGAACATCTAGCGTCAGTAAGTTTAGCGGGAAAAATCGCGAGCCATCATTAATTGGCGGGAAAATAGCGAGAGATCGTAAAAATGGCGGGAGATGTTGTGAACTATATCATAATTTGACGGGAAAAAATAGCGGGCTATCATAATTTGACGGGAAAAAATAGCTTGCTATCATAATTTGATGGGAAAGTCACAAGGGACCATAATTTGGCGAGAAAAGTTATCATTGACCATAAGTCTGTTAAACTCTTTAGTTTAAAACCCCCAATGATCATAATTTGGTGAAATAAGTCAACAGAGACAATGGAAAAGTCACTAGCGGCTATAATTCGTCAAGAAAAGACGCCATAGACCATAATTTGGAGGGAAAAGTCTTACTCTTCAGCAAACAAATTGGGGGAAAAAGTTAGTATAAATAATTTGGCGGGAAAAGTTACCAGGGACCATATTTTTGGCGGGAAAAGTCAGCAGGGAGCATAATTTGGCGGAAAAAGTCACCAGGGACCATAATTTGGCGGGATAAGTCACCGGGGACCATAATTTGGCGGGATAAGTCACCAGGGACCATAATTTGGCGGGAAAAGTCACCGGGGACCATAATTTGGCGGGATAAGTCACCAGGGACCATAATTTGGCGGGATAAGTCACCAGGGACCATAATTTGGCGGGAAAAGTCACCAGGGACCATAATTTGGCGGGGAAAGTCACCAGCAACAATAATTTGGCGGGAAAAGTCACCAGGGACCATAATTCGGTGGGAAAATTGGAAGAGACGATAAATTTTCTAGAAAGTCTCTAGCGCTTATAATTTGACTGAAAACTATTTTTAGCATTTATGATTTATATTTAGGTTATCACGTGATTGTAATAGGCTTTATAGCGCCGTTCTTAATCTTTACGACATTTCCGTATTAGATTTTTTTCGGGTTTACTAGATTTCAAAGAGCAAGGCAACAGACAGAGAATGAGCGAGCGTGGAATTCGCCGCGAGTACTTTCGCGTGCCGCAAAAATCTTTTTTTGCGCGGGAAAAGACACACGCGCTCTTTGTCTTTTGGCGGGAAACCGAATAGAGGGACTCGGAAAAAGGAAAAAAAAAGTCTTAAGCCTTAACGGAAGAAGAGTCGGGAAATTTTTTTTTCTCAATTCTTGTTGCTAGAAAAGCGGCCACCGTAAAATACCTCACTAGAATGTTTCCTTCGGAAAAGAACCAGTCTCTTTCATCAACAGAAGGTCAAATAACTTCAGGCTTAACCAAAGATTTAACTCATCCTTTAGCATTCAGATTTTCTACGCTGTTTTGTTTGAAATTTAGTTTAAAACGAAGAGGTTAAAGTGAGGTAGTCACCATTCATACTCTTAAAAAAATCCGTAACGTAATTACCGATAAGTTTCAAATAAAAGGCGGGAGTTTATGGATTAAGTACTTTCACCAAAAAGACCGCGCGAAAGCAATCAAAAACGTTACCAAATACCCGAGAAAAACTTTCGTTTTCAAAAAAAAAAAAAAAAAAAAAATCGAAGATGGAGATTATAAAATATTTTTTACTGTCGTGGTAATATTTTCTGTCAAATTAGTGACAGCCTCACTTTAAAATCGTATTCCTTGCTTTGATTGTACAATTTGTTACGGTCAACGTCGTCTGCTAAGCAAAGAAGGCGACTTTACATGCGCTTTAAAAATCGCAGATAAACCCTTTAAATGGCATATTCATTTTAAATTGATATGTTTCTGGTTAATCTAATATCACTACCACTTTAATTGCTGTAAAGTAATTTACCACTATTTCATAAGATTACATACATCAAAACCATGTGGCGAAACTAATTTCAAAGCATAAAATTTTTTACACGACACAAATTCTGCGTGCGAAACAAAATTGCGCCAAAATTAGCTTGATAGAGATGAGATTCTCATCATGAACAAGAGCATGCGCGTGTTTCTCGTATTGTACCAAAGGGGGACGTTCGCGCCAAAACCAGAGGCAAAAGCGCGCGAAGTTTTTGTTTTAAAGGGGCGTCGGTGTTGGAACTTAAAGGGAGAATTAAGGCTTAACAATAAGTAACTTTTTATTTTTTATATTACTTAATAAATATTTTCTATAACATTTGCATGCGTATCTTTGTTCTAAACTGACACGGTCAGCTTCAAATCTTTTCTGCGGATAATGATTGTAATTTCCTGGCTTCTTAAAAGATCTTTAAACTCCATGGCTTTTTAAAATACCTAAAAATTCCCTGACTTTTTTGGTTAATTTTCAAATTCCCTGTTTCCCTGACATTTCCCTGACCTGTGGCAACTGAATTAAATGAAAATTGTTGAGGGACTTCATTCTCACTTCACGTATCTCTCTCAGTTTCTTTCAGGCGTACGCGCGTTGTTACGGCTCGCTAAATTCCACCATTTAAGCGTGTCGAAATTAAAAGCCTAAGAACACTGGCTCTTTAGTCGGGGAAAATGGTGTCCATTTTCTTGTTAAAAAACCTCCTCTAATAAAAACTGACAGAGCGTTACGTGATCGATGTGGGGAAGACACGTTTATATTTGGCCCACAACCAGAAACATTTAAAAAATAAATTTATAAAAACCTTTTTTTTTCATTCTTCAAAAAAAGAGATCTCTTTTATATTAAAATAATAATAATAAGAAGAAAATGCTATTAGGCTTTAAATGTTAGGTATATATTGTATCTCGAAATATACAGGGTTCATACTAAAATGTTGGAGGTTAATTTCCCTGACTTTTTCAGGTTTTCCCTGACCAATTTTAATATTTTACACGAATTTATTCTTAGGAGCAATTCCCACTTTAATTTGACTAGTTTACAATCAGGGTCAATAGTTTACTCAGAATATGAGTAGGCAAATATTTTCAGTTTAAATAATCATGTTACAATTAATTTGTCAACCAATCATAAACATTTCCTTGACACGTACCAAAATATTAAATTTCTATGACCATATGGGCTAATTTTCAAATTCAGTAACTTTTCCCTGACCTTTAGAGCCAATTTTCAAATTCTCTGACTTTTCCAAGATCTTTTGGGCCAATTTTCAAATTCCCTGACTTTTCCAAGACCTTTTGGGCCAATTTTCAAATTCCCTGACTTTTCCTTGACCTTTTGGGCCAATTTTCAAATTCCCTGACTTTTCCAAGACCTTTTGGGCCAATTTTCAAATTCCCTGACTTTTCCCTGACCTTTAGAGCCAATTTTCAAATTCCCCGACTTTTCCATGGCCTTTTGGGCCAATTTTCAAATTCCCTGACTTTTCCAAGACCTTTAGGGACAATTTTCAAATTCCCTGACTTTTCCAAGACCTTTTGGGCCAATTTTCAAATTCCCTGACTTTTCCCTGACCTTTTGGGCCAATTTTCAAATTCCCTGACTTTTCCAAGACCTTTTGGGCCAATTTTCAAATTCCCTTACTTTTCCTTGACGTTTTGGGCCAATTTTCAAATTCCCTTACTTTTCCCTGACCTTTTGAGCCAATTTTCAAATTCCCCGACTTTTCCCTCACCTTTGGGGCCAATTATAAAATGCCCTGACCTTTTGGGCCAATTTCCAAATTCCCTTACTTTTCCATGACCTTTTGGGCCAATTTCCAAATTCTCTGACTTTTCCAGGTCGTGTCCTAACCCTGATATATTACATAAAATAAGCTTCATTTATAATTTTAACTATTTTGAATATTTTGAAAGGAAATAAGACAGGACCTAACTACTGATAAACAGGAGTTAAACGAACTAAAGTTAGTTTTAAATGTCACTATCACAATGAAGTGTTGACATTTGAATTAGTATAGAACTAGTTTATTTCATAGCCCTACTATTGCCTTGCGCGATTGTTAATATGGTTATGGTAGAATATTCATATTGAGAAATATAAAATATGTTAAAAATTGTTCTAAACATTCCACATACAAAATACCTGACATTTTTAAACTTTTGGCTAAAGAATTAAATTTCATTTGCAGATAGCGAGATACCAGTGAACAGTGTCTCTAGTTTGGACTGTCTAACACTCATCGTAGAAAGCATAGCTCCAGCGAGCAATGTGGCCAACTGCCCAATAATGACATCTCCAGGAATTGCAGGAAATACAGAAAGAACTACTGTTTAAAAAATACTAAAGTTTGTATTTGACTAAAAACCAAAAAAAGGAAAATTATGTATATTGGATTTTTTGAAATGATAATTATGATGATGATGACAAAGCTGATATAAACGGTGCTCAATTTTTAGCAAAGATAGATAAACTTTCTAAACCTTTCTGAACTTTTTAATTTTTTTCCTCAACAAAAATATTGATAATCCGAAAAAAATAAAAATATTCTAAACTTAATCTTTTGTTTTTATTTGTTTTTAATTGTTTTTATTTAATTTGGTTTGGTTTAAAGGGAGAATGCAATCTTATTAGTGACTTTTAACAATTACTTATCGTCAGAAGCCGATGAAACCCTCCTTTGAAGTCTATTACTCCCGGGTCTTGTCTACCCCTCTCTGTATGGGTAAGTTTCAAAAAGCGCGATTCGTACGCCTCCTAACGGTAGACATTTTCGGAGCGGGAGTTCGTCGAGCGAATATTTCTAGCAGCCTTGGAGTTCGTCAACCAAACGTCGTTGTATGTGGAGAGAGAGAATTTCCAATTTTCCGTAGACAGGGGGTATGAAGTAGAACCCCTCCGATCTCGTAAAATTGGGAATTTTACCCATACAGAGAGGAGCGCTATTTGGAACATTAGAGTAGTAGACTTCAAAGGAGGGTTTCATCGGCTTCTGTTATCGTTTAAATAGGCTTAATCCACCAGTTAGGAAAATAGGCTTAGCTGGATTCATGGAGATTAGCTGAATTTCTTCGCATTGAAGGATCATCGACCAATCGAAAGTTATAGCAAGTCTAACGGAGATCTCGTCTTAACGACAGGCCTTTGCTCATTGGTCGCTGACCATTCAATTTGAAGAAATTCAGGATCTCCATGAATCCAGCTAAGCCTTTTTTTCCGGGTAAGTTTTAAATTTATTTCTACTTAGTTTAATTTTTGTTTGATATATTTTTTTACAAGTGGCAGGGTGACCACAGAAAATTTGAAAATCCTATATAGGAAATTTCTTCGCGAAATATAGGAAAATATAGGAAAAATTTTATGTAAAATATAGGATAAAATAGGAAGAAATAAGTGTAAAATATATGATAAAATAGGAAAATAATTAAAAGTAGGAACCATGTTTATTATTGCATCACAACTCTCGCCACCGGTTTAAACATGGTATTAATATGATCCAATTGCTTAAATAGTATGGAATTTTACAGACTATTTTAACTGGAAAATGTACAGTTAAGCTAAAATAATCTTATACAGCCACAGCTGACAGTATGATTTATAACTTTACCCTTAACTAGAGATTTTGAGTAGAAATATAGGAGATTATAGGAATTGCCATTAAATTATAGGAAAAAATAGGAAGGAGGTGAAAATATAGGAAAAATAGGAAAAGTAGTCACCCTGAAGTGGATTTGGCCATTAATTTTTTGAATTCACAAATATTTGACATGTTTTTGGTGTTTCAACTAATTTCTAAAGTTTGGTTTAAATTAAACCTGACCCTACTTGATAATTTTAATGAATTATTACTTAACTACTAATGGATAATTAAACATTAGAATTATAAAGGAGTTTTATGGGATCCTGAATTCAAATTCTTCCGAGGGAAAAACATATTCGATAAAATAGAATTTATTCCTAACCTATTTAGTGGGTTGTTGGTATGAGCTAAGAAAACAAACTCGTGTTTTTCTGTCTCTCTCTCTCTCTCAAAATCAGATTAAAATCGGACGCAAACTTTCTTCGAGTCCAAGAAAAACTTCTTACAATCAAATTAGCATATTCTTGTTAGATCGAAAAGTTCACTGTAAGAGTATATATAGGCTTAACAAAACCTAAAAATAACTTAAATTTAAATCCTGACCTTTTATATATTTACGAATGCTGTAGAACTATTAAATTTTGTTCAAAGACAGTTTTCAAAATGATCTAAAGTTAAGGCGAATAAATACGTAATGTTAAACACATATCAAATGAAATTCAAGTAGTTTAACAAATCGTTTAAGAACGGGAAAACTACGATAAAAACCTATTTCCGTTCGCAAATGTCTACCATAACATCAGACAATGTTATATCATAAGTAATTACAATATAAATAAGTATATAATTAATAAAACCACCTTGTTATGGTGCGTTTTGTAGTCAGCATTATATCTTCCAAAAAACGTTTTACTTTTTTTGGATATATTTATTGGACGAGGCTGTAACCTTTGAACTCTAAAGGGAACTTGATAAGTATTTTCGGAAAGATCGTTGAAAAATACATTTTATAATCGCCATTTTCTAAACATTTAAAATAAACTTTTCCCGCAATAATACGTCATCATTATGGTCGCGTGATTTCGCTATTATAGACCCTACAGTTGATTCTCAGGTGTGATAAGGTCGCTTTCGCGCGGTTGTTTTCGTATGAAAATGACCCTTAATTATGTTCTGGGAATAAACTACGTCACACAAAAGTACATATTTTTGATATTTTCATTTTAAAGTTTCTGATTGGTCAGTTTTTACCTACACCGACCATCCTACCAGGGACTTTAGGCGTTTACACACGCAAGAGGTGTAGGCCTCTATAAGGGCTTTTTGAAAGATCTTAAAATTCCCTGACTTTTTAAAATATCTTAAAATTTCCTGACTTTTCCCTGACCTGTGGCAACACTGTGTTAATTATGCCGAAGCAGATGTTGAGAGAGAGACCAAAGATTTTTGGCAATGGCTTCAATTATTTCGCAAAATATCACTAGCTTATTGTAACTTATTTACCAGAATATAACTAATCCCTTCTAAATAAGACCTTAAAAGGAAGCTTGAAATTCGAGACTAAAAACCACGCATGAGGTAATAAAACACTAGTTTTGAAAAATCCGTAGCACATGTAATCACCTCCTAGGGTTTAACAAAATTGGGATTCTGTCTGAGGCTTCGGGTTACTGGAGGTTTTATGGGTCTTATAGCGAGGTTTTAAAGAAGTCAGGACCAAGATACTGAGTGGGAGTCCACCCGGTATATGAGAGGGGACTTAGGTCTTTGGGGTCTAACACCCTCGAACATTCTACGGTCAATTTGGCGCGAAACAAATATCGACCTATAGAAGCTTAGGTGTCGAAAGAATGAAAACAAGATAACTTCCGTTTTGTCTCTCTCCGGAAACTCATACTATTTCCGGTTTACTACACGTTTATATATGGTTTCAAAGTGTTGACGTTCGGACCTCAGTAATTTTAGATCGCGAAAGCGTGTAGCTTGGTTGTTTTTTAAAGACTTAACTTCCTGTGTTAACAAACGTTTTTGGTGGTGTACAAAGGGGGACATCGTGTAAGAAAGGTATCCCCATCTTTTAGCAATAGAAACGACATGAATTATAAGATTATCCTACGATATGGACCTAAATCAGTCCAAGTATGGTTCAAGTAATGATTTATATGAAGACGACATTGTAATTAATAACTAAACGTAATAAAAATGAATCTTAATGGTAGCTTTTATCATTTTTTTCCTTTCTAAAATACCCAAGTTCAAAATGGAAAGCTACACACCGAGTGGTTTTTGACACTACCATTCCAATCTATTCTCACTTATAGAATGTCTTCAGTAACTTTTGGTAACACTTTGGAGAAGGTCAAAGTTCCTAGGCTTAATTTCAGGTCATTACAGTAAATTTCACATTTACTCTTGACATTTGATCTTTTCAAGAAAAAAGTTACCCGCTGGAGATCATTAATTTTGTTTACAGGGGCTTATGTACAACACTGACGTGAAATGGCTTTTCGTCCGACAAATTTTAGTACAAAATACCACTAATCCCGTGTAAGGGTCGAGAAATTTATGACGTAATGTCTTTAAAGGTAGTATGAACATAAAAAGGGCGTACTTCGTTTTAAATATCTCCAGGGGCTCTGATAAAGGGAATTTACCTTGCTGCCACGATACCAACCCCGAGGCTAAATTGCCCAAGAATGAAAATGAAACCTAGGGTACTGACTAAAAATTCCCCTACCCTAAAATCAAAACCATAACATCGTGAAAGCAAGAATCCAATCGGGTTCCATAAGAATATGGGAGGGCCGCGATTCAATAACCATCCTCCCACACTTCGTAGCAAAAGTTCGTCTGCTTCGAATCGATTTTTCAAGTAAATCGCTCCTGACATCTATTATTAACCCGCGCCACTAACGACCTTGACATAATATTTTGGGTAATAAAAATGGAGCCGACCGAAAAGGATCTAAGCGTAGCAATGTTGCGAAAATTGCAGACGAACTTTTTTTACAAAGTTTGGGAGGGTGGTACCAGAGGCTAAAGCTATGCTCCCATATTCTTATGGAACCTGAATGGATTCTTGGTGAAAGTATGTCATTTCTATCTCGACATTCGGAAACTTGAACTTTTAGTTGCAACTAATTAAGAATTAGTTAAAATTTCCCTTTCGTATACTCCCTTTAACTTGACTAGGATTAGTTAGCATAGTTTAAAGATCTCGGATGAAAATCCTTTGCACCTGGTTGCGAGCTAGAAACCAGCAAAATATTTGGCTAAGCCTATTTTTCGCGACGATATATAAATCCATCAAGAACATAGGGAATTTGGTGAAATTTATTACCTAACAACATAAGAGTAAAAGTCAAGAGGGTAAAGCCCCATCAACTTCCGCCGCGGCTAGCTACCAAGAAAAAATATTCAACAACATATATATGAAGATAGTTTGCAGTCTTATGCGAGCGATTCAATTGTACAAGAAACTTTAGTCCTCGAAAATTAAGGAACTATTTTTTTTTTTTGGGAACTGGGATGGGTTCTATAACACTATATATAGAGGAAATGATTTAATAGGGACATCTTGTTTATTTCAATACTCAAATAGACTCCCCAACTTAGTATCATATTACCAACAAGAAAAAAACGAGTAATTTTGGTATCTCGTATCAAATGATTCAAGTTTTGGGATGGTATACAATTACTTATTATTGAGTTAAATATTTATGCTAAATTATAATTTCTACAACTTTAACTAAGAATAGTTTACAATATAGCTTAAGAGGGGGTGGATTAATACATAATATTAAACCAATAGAGCATAAAAGTAGTTTTTGCAAGCTGATTTTAAAAGGGATTATTAAAAAATTACAGAATTTGAATCGCATAAATATATTGCGCAATTTTTAATGCTTAAAAATAAATCATAGATCAAAAACATAATTTCATACGTTGAAAGATAACAATAATTAGTAAAACATTTTAATTAGCGAAAAATCTCTGATGATTATCTAACTGGCACAAAGCCCTGGCTGTAATTTTTCTAGCTCTTGGTGTTTGAAAATTACTAGTCGCTAATATGAGCTCGTACGAAAACGCGTCAGGCAAACATTTGATCAATTGCAATACTAAACCTAACGGCATGAATTGCAAAACCATTTGAGATTGCTCTTTGGCGCAAAGTGTAATTTGTTCCAGAAACAAAACCGGAAATAAAGTGCGTTGACTCATGGTAGGATCCAACGCGATGAACATAAGCATGCGCATAATATCGGCAATTGCTCTGTTCAATGGTTCGCAAGCAACATTACGCAGACTCTCGTCATTAGAGGATTGGATACCAAAAGGGGTATCATCGTAGAGTTCAATATCTCCAACAGCGCTACGTCTGATCTTATTGGGTCGATTACGTTCAGGATCATTGACATCTTCCATCTCTACATCCCGATTGGTTCGTTTCTTTCCGGTACGCGGGACACCCAAAGATGACGCCGTTTGCTTGGCTTGCAACGCGCCAAATATGGTCATAACCAACAACCTAGCGAGAGCAGTTCCTCTGGGTTCCAACAACATCTCCTGTTTCGCTTCCTTGTTCAAATAACTCGGTATTACGTTGGTCAACATAGCCAGGGCGCATTGTTCAATGTCGATATGAAATATGCCAAACACGAAGTCAATCGCGCGGTGTAGGTCTTCCAAGTGTTCGAACTTGAGGGCCATTCGTACGAGAGTGTCGCAAAACCAGACAGGGCCTCCGACACACAAAAGGGTGTCTAAAGAATGCGTTGTTGCCAAGTCAATCCAACCTTGAGTGTGTCCAGTTGTGAATATATTCTCCATAATATCCCATAAAGGTGTTTTCACCGTTAAACCGTGAGATATGGTTGTGAATCCCATGTTTTTAACCATGGCTTGAGGTGGTGGGTGAAGGTCATACAGCATTTTTTTGATAATACTGGACATAAGCGTCGAACGTTCTTTGTAATAACAGTTTAAAGGTTCGGTTGAAGCCGTAGAACTAGCGGTCGAACGTTCGCTTAAGTTTTCCCATATGGTACACTCTCCGACCAACGGCGTCATGAATTGTTGAATCATGTTCATTGGTTTTAATCTTTCTTCATGGTGTAACATATTTATGTAATTGCATAACCACGCCGATATGCAAACTGGCAAGCAACACATGCGGCTCTTAACGTTATCCAAAATCATTTTAACCCTATCAGTCGATACGGCACCGTACTCCCAAGCTAATAATATTTCCTTAATAGCTAAAGGGGCGTTGATACAAATTTCGTGCCATTTAACCAAACTAGTTTTAAATTCGGGCTCCGGGTTGGTAAATTGGGCTAGCAAGAGGTCTACTTTAGCGGCATCAGAATGGGCCACCATGGTATCAGGGGATTTATACTTGCCACCTTCGGCAAGACATTCAGTAACCCAAGTAGCGAAGAAACTTTCTCGCGTTTCTGCACTCGATGTTACCGTCTCAATACCGTAATGTTGAGCAATATGGCACAGCATCAAGAAAGTAATATCGAACAGTAACGCTCTGGTTTGCGAAGCTCTACCACCTTCCCCCGTCATTTGTTTATTGTATTCGTTAAACCTAATTAACTTGTTAGCGAAATTATGTAGTTTCCCGGTGGCGTTAGCGGCCGATAATATTAGCTCGAAGCTTTTCCCAGGGATCATGTGACATAACACACCCAATAGGGCGTCCTGATTCTTAGAATAATCAGAATCTAAGGTTTTTAAGATGCTAGTTACAGTCGGCTCGGCCCTCAAGATTAAATTAGCGCTAGTTTGGTTAGTTTGTTGTTCGGTACGAGATACCGTATGTCTATGGGATTCATTTTGTCGTTGCGACAATAAATCCTGCATTTGGGTTTCGTTAAGTAATTGGGCTTTGATAAACTCGTTTAACAAGTACTGCAAACAATCGCAATTACTTTTCATGTCAGTTAGGTCGAGTAAAGGGGTGTAATACAACAATTTTTGCAAACCTAGTTCCAAATCATTGCCCGATTCGTTCGGAGCCGCGTTTAGAGATTGACGCAACTTTACAAGTAATTGAGGGATTTTTAAGAAGGCAAACGCTGCCCATTTTAAGTCCTCGCTGGAACTGGAACTTTCCATAAGTCCCATAAAGGAGGCTCGCAAAATTTCGCAATACAAAGACGGTGTTGAGAGATTTTGCAAGCGTTTAACTAACAATAATTGGTCGACGCATACTTGTATACTACCTGAAGGGTTTAATATCGCGTCAATAGCTATCAAGACATTAACCGAGCATGCGAATGGTGGCTGAGTAGTATCCACTGCTGGGCTACGTTTAGCTAAAGCTTTATAAGGGAAATCATTAACACTTTCGACCAAACTTAACGCAGCTTCGAAGAGTTCCTTACATACCCCACCCTGGGTTTGATTTATACGAGATTCTAACTCCTGGTGTTTTTGTAATAGTTGATTAAATACACTAGGTTCTTCGAAACGACCCGTGTAAAGCAACGATTTTACCAAAGTAGAGGTATTAAAGAATGATAATATCTCGCAAGCTTTTTCCATGATTGTTGAATGTTCGGTCGAAGTACTTTGTATCTTTAACTCAGTCATTTTAGATAACGAATGAAAAACGCATGAATACAACCAATGAGTTACATTAACTACGGCTTTACACAAGGCTATACATTCTTCTTCGTTACCACGGCACCCGACGCGTTTCTCAATAGATTTTAATAAATTTAGTAGGCTTAAGATACAATAAGGTTTGTAAAAACTTTGGTACCGTCCAATACTGGACATAACAGCCCCGTATGACACAACGTGCGAACTTAGGGAATGAGTGAGATACGATAGAAATAAGTTATTGGGACCTGGTCCAACTAGAGCTTGTTGTAATATACAGTCAGCCAAGTCGTAAACATCGCCACTGACCCCGCGCGGTAAGACACTTTTAATGTTAATACCCCATTGAACGTCAGTCCAACGTTCTCGCCAAGCGCGCAGAAGTAAAGATTTGATACTGCTAGTTTTGCTGGTATCCATTTTAAAGCTTTTCCTTAAATGTCTTAAATTGATTTGTCCACAGACGTGTTGCTCTTAATTCTGGGTAAAAAAAATAGTATGTTTTTTTTTACAACTTGTACTTTTAACGTAAAGACTAGGAACAACACTAGAAGACAAGTTTCGAAGTTCGAAAATCGAAATCATACTATTTAAGTAGCCAAGGCTTAGCACTAGCAAAACAAAACTACAGCAAAATACTATCGCATGCGGCGCAGCTTAAAGGCAAAGGGAGAAATTTTTACCTTTAGACCGATTAAATACAGTAGATTTATGTTGAATCTTGCATAATTCGAAGTAAAATTTACAAATTGTCGTCATCAGAAGCTTGCAGTGAGTCCATCTCCATTTTGCGTGAAAAAGCGTCTGCTACAATCCACGGTTCAGTTCTGAAACTTCAGTTCAAAGTTCTAAGCGCAAATCACCTATAAAAGAAAATCGAGAATATTTTATTTGAAAATTGGTCTGTAAAATGGCTGCCTCCAGTACTGTCACGTGTTATTAGGCTTAAGTATCTTTAAATATTTGAATTTCAAAATAATTTATAAAAATTGTACACAAAATGGCTAGTTTAAGATGTATAGCAAGTCTACGAATGATCAAAAATGTACCGAAACTGGCTCAACTCAACTGGAAAGTCATTTCAGTAAAATCGCAATGCAAGACTTTGATAACAGCGAATTCTAATTTAGCTAATTATAAACCAAGGAAAAATAAGCTAAAACATGATCCAGATACGTTTGGTGATTACCAAGAGTACGACTCCAATTTAAAAGATAATGGAGCAACGAACGAAAACTTTGGTTCATTATCACAGGCTGAATTTGAACCGCAAGATGAAATAGAAATTATGGAACAGAAACGTCTCGAGATGCGAACGGGAGAAAAACGTAAACGAATGATAGACTACATTTTTGATATTCAACAATTAGGCCGAGCAAAGAAACTTAAAGAAGCCCTAGCCCTCTACGATCACATGCTAGACATTAATGTCAAATCTGACAGTTCTCATTTATTCGTGGTAGTTATATCTTTTTGCGGTAGAGCCGGATACACTAAAAAAGCTTTTCAAGTCTTTAAACAAATGAGAGATCGCGGTTTCAAACCTACTCCCGCTACCCTAACTGGTCTTTTCAATTCGTGTGCTAATTGTCCTTTCCCTAAAATGGGGTTAGAAAAAGCAACAAATTTACGCGAAAGAATGAATCTAGAAGGTTGGCACCCTAACCCCATCACGTATCAAGCTATGATCAAAGCTTTCGGGAGATGCGGTGATATGATAACAGCATTTGAACTAGTCGACGAAATGAAAGAAAATAAGCTACCAATAACGAGCGAAACTTTCAACTTTTTGCTTATGAGTTGCATATCTAATAAAGAAGCCGGTTTTGGCTACGCTGTTAAAGTTTTAAGCAAAATGGAAAAAATGAGGGTTAAACCTGATAGTTTTACATTTAATCTAGTCTTAAGAACAGTTAGGGATTGCCAAATTGGGCCACCAGAATTGGAATCAGAAATAGTTGTGGATTATGTTAAAAGATTTAATAAAAATCTCAGATTAACATCGGGTGATCAATCTTCGCTAAACAAGGGCCAAGTTAAACTAATCGGGGAACCTGATTTCAAACACCTTAATCTTAATCTGAATGTTGATAAGTCAAATATGACAGAAACATCTGTGGAATTACAAACAGCCAATGATTATGTCGCAGATGTTTTAAAAAATGAAAACCAACTGCAATCTACATCTATTGCCCCTTTAAATGAAATTGTGGCTTTGAAACCGATTCAAACATCAGAAGATAGACTAATGTTACTAGGAGGAGCTAGGGATGTTTTGTCAAAGATGGAGAAACTAAGGGTCAATCCTGACATTAAAACTTTCACGCTCTTATTGATTAGTGAAAAACAAACTACGGAAAACGAACTAGCACTCCTCGGGGAAATGAAGAAGTTCAATGTTAAACCTGATATTGACTTTTTCAACTTACTAATTAAACAACGAGCTATGACTAAACGTCCAAAAGAAGCCAGAGATGTGTTAGATCTAATTGTAGCTAACAATCTCAAAGTTGATATAGCTACATTTGGTACATTAGCCTTAACAGTACGAAAGACAGGCGAAGCTGTAACATTTCTTAAGGACATGGATAAAGCTGGATTTCAAATTAGCATTCAAATAATGGGAACTTTTGCCGATAACGCCTTGTACAGCATGAATTTTGAATTGGCAACTTACGTTATTATGAAAATGTCTTTGTTGAAATTAAAACCTGATAAAAAGTTGATAGAAACTTTAGAATTAGCTCGCGAAAGGGGAAGAGAAATTATTTACAAAGTTGAGAGGAAACTGGTTAACAATGAGCCTCATTTTTACAACAAGGATTTTAAAGATAATTATGGTAATTTTTGTAAAATCTATGCGACCTGGTTGAAAAATACTACAGTCGAAATGTCTGAACATCCTTGGAAACAATTTAAAACAATAAAAAAACCTGAATAAAATTGAATTAAAACGTAAATTTGTGCATCGGCCATTTTCTTAGGCTAAGCCTACTTTCTAACCCTAATGAGATGAGGGGTCTTGTACTTCAAAATCGTTTCATGCTTACCAAAATTTTAGATGTTAAACGTTGATAATTATGAAATATATGAGCATTTAACTATTTTAATCTGCACCGGTTAAAAATACTAGTTTCGCGAATTTATAAAAATGATAACTCGTATAACAGTCACCTCCAAAACCGAATCCATTCCTCACGGCGCGCAAACTGAAACACATTTTCCACAAAGAAAGTGACAGGGCTGTAGATAAACATGTTGTACCGTCCAATGAGCATTCAGATTTGAGAAATTCAATCGACCAATCAAGGATCGATTTAAGGTCAGCGCTAAATTTGAGTACTGGGAAAAAAAAAAAAAAAAAATTAGGCTTAAAATTCATATAAGAAATAAAAATATTTTTATTTTGCTTAAAATATAATATATAATATATACACAATAATGAATTTAAAAATAATAGAATCCAAGTAAAATTAATATATTTTTGGTTAGTTTATAAGATAAATTATATTTAAAACCTTGTAAAAATTTTAAAAGGTTGTTAATAAGTGCCAAAAATGTTGTTTAAGCTTCAGTTGATTTAAGCTTCGTGGTATTTTCATCAATAAGAGCTTCGATAATTTGGATGTAATAATCGGAAAACACAGCTCGGTTATGTACAACTAATCGCAAAAACTGACCAGTAATATGCGATAACTCAGACTGTAAAACAGAGAGACCAGGAGGTATTCTTATAGGACTAGCCGTGTTTGACGAAACAACTTGTTCGATAAAGTCCAAAATACGAGTTCCTTCATGATAATTAAATTGTAAATTAAAATTTAAGTTTTAAAACTTAAAAATTACTTACTCATTAACTTTCTAACACTGTGGTTGGGTGAAGAAATATCCAAAATTTGTCCTTTTAAGATTTCAGTCTTGGTCTGGTCCATTAGATCAAATTCTCGCCTAGCAAGGCTTTCATTAACTTCTTTCACAACTTGTTCCGCAACGTTTTTAAGTTTCTCAGTCAACTGAGGTTCACTGCTGACAAAAACATGAATCAATTACTTAAAAGCCAGGATTTCTGGATAATTTGGAAACTCACGTCAACTCTTCAGCCTTCTCCAATAAAATAGTTAAATGTTGTTTCATTGTTTCTTTAAATTCGGAAAGTCCAAGTACAGCAGCTCCTACAGTTCCCAAAGTCACGAGAAGTACGCTACCAACTAAAGTACCGTTTGTAACCTTATCTCTCAAGTCCAGAAACCGTTTTTGATCAATTATAAGAGTCTGAAAAACAATTAACATTAATTAAAAAAAATTAACTCAATTAAAATTCTAGGAAACTTACTTCTGGGAAAATATATTCGTTGGTCCATTGTAACAACTCCATATACGCTTTAGTAATCGTATTATTGATATCCAATTTCTTATTGGGAATTTCTCCCGGTTCTTGATTAATGGAAATGATTTGATAGGCTCGTTTCAACCATTGTCGCGTGAACTCTAAACCATCTATTTTAGAAAAAGTCTCTGCTTGTTTTGTGATTTTTTTATATTTCAAAAGAAAGCCCAGAAAGTGACAGGAAGTGGTGAAAAGCGTAGAATAATTGGCAGTGATTGTTAACATATTTAAATAAGCAAAATTAAATTAATCAAGAATATTGAAATGCATCAATCAAGACAATTATTAGGCTAAAGGAACACCATAAGCCAAAAATTTAACTAGTTATAATTAGGTTTAAATATTAAGATTAAAAAGTTTTAAATGATCTGATCCACTTTTAGCTCATAGTTTACCTTTAAGTTTAGAAAATAAAACCATAAATTACCCTGTTGAGATTCGAGAAATTCTTGAAATTTTTTCCTTTCATATTCCACAGAATGTTGTTGAATGTGAGGACGAAATTGTTGAATTGTGAAATTTGCCATGTCTAGCTTCATTAAATCAATAAGTTCAAGAATTCCTTTGAACAATTTAACAACGTCTGTCTCGGCAGTCAACTCTCTTATGCAATCATCTCGAACTGGAGCGCAAATTCGTCCCATAATGGATAAAATGAATTGCGCTTGTTGACCCACGTCTAAAGTTCCCTTCTCCGCTTGTTGTCGAATCAATTCCAAATCGAGCGTCTCATCTATTTGTTGTTGCAAACGAGTATGTTGCGGTAAAAGCAACGATTGTACACCTTCCTTGACATCATTGAGTAGCAGCATAGCGTGATCGTAATTTGGAGGGTCTTCTCTTAGTTGTTGGCTCAAAACATCCCAAAAAGCTTTATGAACAATACTTTTGACTTGTTTCTCCAAACTACTCTCTTCAGGTTCAACTTTTTCCAGTTTAAAATCCTTGTTAACGGAAATTTCGTGACATAAGACCATATTGGTTACTCCATTAGCTGCTTTCATGATTTGTTCTAATGAAACAAACTTGGGAGGTGAGGCGGGCATTCCTGAAAACATGAAACCAGCTACAGGAGACGAAGATATTCGTTGTCTTTTGATTTGATCATCATCTTCATCGCTGTCAGGATCATCTTTTTGCATCGGGGAAGATGGGCTGTCAATTTCAAGTTGGTCAAAATCATCTTTTACATCGTCATTGCCGTCTCGATATTTCTCAGCCATAATTTTAGTTTAAAATCTATAAGATATGTGAAATAAAGAAACTTGATTTATTAAAATATAAGGTTTATTTACTTTTTTTTAGGTGTATGCCTAAAAAGATTTAATTCTGATATTTTTAGGTTCGTTTTTTCTTGGGTTTCGGATTTGGAGCATTGGGATTTTCTCCTTCGTAAAATAGTTTTAAAAGATTAACAGCTTCTTCGGCTCTGACACCAGAAATTACTTTTAATTCCTTCAATCCATTGGATAAGGTATGGGCATCGAGAACAGAACCGCAACCACCAAAACGTTCGTTAGAGCACCCGCAAGTTACGACCTTAACTTGAATGATTCTCAAAGCTTGCGTGCACATTATGCAAGGTTCGACAGTTACAAATACCTCAACTTCTTTAAAAACCTCGGTGTAATTAAGATTCCTCGATTTAGACCACTCGATTACTTGGTCTACGCAATCCAACTCAGCGTGCCGGGTAGCATTTTTAGTTTCGTTCACGCGATTTCGACCATTTGCAATAACTTGGTTATTGTAAACCATTAAACAACCAACAGGCACTTCACCAATGCGTAAGGCTTCCTCCGCCCTTTCAAAAGCTTGTTGCATAAAGTCCATATTGAATTTTAATTATAAAAATATAAGCCAAAGACTATGACGACTCGTTATTCGTTAATAGTTACTCGAGTGACGAGTCTGACGACGAGTCAATTGCAACACTAAGCCTTGGCCTTACTACGAATAACATTAAACAATATAAATTCAAATACTTAATCCGAGAATAGATTATTTTAAATAAGATGCTTACCAATTTTAACACAACGGTAAGTTCAAAGAAACGATGACAGAGATTTTAGAAATATAAAGAAAACGCGACTGCCAGTTGCAAATGACTAATTGACCTTTGACCCAGCACGGATCAGTTCTCCACTTCTCCGACAGAGCTAAATTTGTCGTATTCAATATTTTGGTGCATGCGTACCTTAAAAGATGCAAAGTCTGGGAAATTTAATATTCCAAAAATATTATGATATGTCTAGAAAAAGGCCCCTAAAACCCACGCCAAAATACCGAAATGATGATTACCTAACCAGTTTTTGTTCTACGGTCTTTCCCCAGCTTTCTTAGAAACTATTTTGAGATTTTCGGTGCAACAATAATTTATTATTTACATAAAAACAAGCGAAAGTTTTTTATCTCGCTCTTCTTATGCATAAGGAGAAGTTATTTTTAGCTATTAAAGCAAGTCTCTTGTGCATAAGTTAATGAAGCCAAAATAATATTTTCTAGGTTGTTTTATAGATTTACATGCAAAATCTATATTTTAACCCTTGGGAACATATTTTCGAAGCTAACTTAAAATAACAGAGCTGTTCGAAATAATGGTTTTCAACTAACCTTGAGTAGAATGCAAATTACTTCCGGGTTTTCTAGGTTAATGTTAAAAACACAATGTAGAATAGATCGATATAAGACTTGCCCTAGATAAGTTATAAAATAAACACACTTTTTCAATTGCACGCGTTTGTTTGAAGGTCTACCTTCAATGTAGTCGTATACAAGCTTTCCACAGTTTTAAAACCACTCTCCCCACCCTGAAAAGGAAGTCTATAAAGTGTTTTAATAAAACAGCGCCATCTAATTCCAGATTTAAGAAATTAAATGATTTGTACATTTTAATAAGAAATGTAGATGTTAGCTGCTCATCTGCCACAAGGTTCGCCTTGTAATTTATTAACCGAAATCAGGGCTGATCTTAAGTTTTTGTCATAGTGATTAAGGACTCAATCTAATATTAGATCGTGTCCTTGTTTTGAGACTAATATAATGATCTAGCCAATCAGGGGCCAAATTATGCGATTTTGCGCCCAGGGATTAACAAGATATGTGCCCTACAATTTGACAATCAAACTAGATCTAAAATTTGTTTCACCCTCACTCCAATTTATATTTAAATCGAAATATCAATTTCTGCGTTGAAAAATTGACAGTGACCAGGTCCTTCATATCTCCTATACTTAACAATTAACTGCGGAATTGTCAGGAAACAATCCCACCACGCACAAAGGGAAAAATAAAAATTAATGGAACATATGACCACAAGCGTCGCTCTTTATTTTTTTTTTTAGGTTTTTTTGAAGGGGGGGAGAAAATTGTTTTAACCCTTTTTTAATTCCATAGAGTTTTTAAGTCCTCACTGGAAAACTTTTTCACTTTGTTTTTTGAAAAAGGGAATTTTCCTTAAGGAAGGGGGGTATTTTTTTCATCTTCTTATAAATAAAACATACATACGGATATAACAATATTTTACATTATCAATTTTTTTTTTTTTTGTTTTTAAAACGCGCTTTTTTTTTTAATTTGCATCCAAAGTTAATGTTTCTTGCCACTGGGGGGAGGGGAAGGGGGTGTGGTATCTTTTGCAAAAGTTTCATATTTTTCACAGATATTTGCACCAAAAATCAACGGGAAAACTTCAAATAACCACTTTGTTTTATATATATATATATTTATATATATACCAGATACCCGTTCAAAATTAAAATCATTTTTATTTATTAAAGTGGGTAGTTTTTTTTAAGTTTTATAATTTTTATAGCCCACGGAAACAAACAAAAAAAGGTAAAATTTATGTATACCAAGAAATCCCGGTGGTAAAAATAAACTCGCTAATTTACAAAAAAAGAAATAACTTTATACAAAAAGTAAATTTGTTTTTACTGATGTTTTAAGAGTAAAAAAAAAAATCGCGCGCGAAAAAAATGAATTTTTAAAAAATTCTCAATTAAAACTACGTTATGTACAATAAATAAAGTATATATTTTTCTTTTCATTTAAATAAAAAACCCCAGTTACTCGCCTATTTTTGACCATTCCCATTTTTTTATGAAAATTTAATATTTTTTTCTTTAAAATTAACGTTTATATATTTTTCGAATTTATTTTAACTAATTGAATTTAATTAAATAATTTCAGGTAATTATAGATTATTCGTGATCTTTAAAATGAGATTAGTTTAGAAAATTTAGGGGTTTAAGTAATTAAATAATAGGGCCAAGTTTATTTTCAGTAAGAAATCCAGATTTCGAAAATATTTTTTTTACCAAATTTTGAATTAAGTTATTCTAGCGAAACAATTTTGGTCAATTTGATAAAGAATAACTTTATCTTGATCAACTTGTTTAAAAGTTACCTTTTGAAATCACGTAAATGGTATAAAACGGCTCGTTCGATTTCATTAACGACTGTAATGGAGCATTTTTCGTTACGCGTGCTAAATTCTCAACTATGAAGGATTGGATATTTTCCAAAACCTCTACCGAAAAATTGTTTATAAATCCAAAAATCTCTTTAACAAAACAATGGTTTTATGTTTCCAATGAAAAAAGTGTCGGGTTTGTCCGTAGTGCAATGGTGTTACGTTTGTAATTAAAAACGTGAGGTCTCTCCAAAACATTGCTGCTTATCAAATTGGAAAATATCCAACCCATCAGCCTTTGTAAAGAAAAATGCATCATTTTGCCCGCTAGTGGGGAAACCAAACTTAAAAGTTTCGTCATGATGTCGCACCAAACAATTTGTACATAAAAAATACGGTTTCACAAACTACGTAGTTTTAAAAAAAAACAGTTTAGTGTGAAATTGTAATTTAAATATTAACTAGTTTCATTAAAAATTGCTCATAAACTGAAGGTGGGGGAACAGTAGAACTAAAATTAACGTACCATTCACGTTTTAAAGACAAATTATGTAACTATTATCATTTTAAAGATTCGTATACAATCTATAACTATGTAAAACTAATAAAAAAATCACGAAACTCTAAATAAAATTTAAAACAATGAAAATGAAATGGGTGTAAGGTTTTTTAGGCGTATGATTTCCAAGGGTTTGTGAGATTATTTTAAATGGGGGGGTGTTTTTCATTTTGTTTTTAAATTACTATATAGATGACAATTTTTGCAAACGTTTTTTATCTAACTAGCAAAAATACAAACCCGAGCATTTTCTTATTATTATTATCTTTTTTTCCGTGTTTTTTTTTGTTTTTTTTTTTTTTTACGATTTTTAAATTTCATGTTTCATTCAAAAATTTAAATTTTTTATAATCTTTTTGAAAAAACATTGAAATTTTAAATTTAAGTTTTGTCACGTTTTTTTATTTTTATTTTTGTTTTTTTCTTAAAAATTCATCTGTATACACGTATTTATATGTCTGGAAATTCTTTTTTTAAATTAAAAACCATGTTTCACCGTACTAATTCACTTTTACGTTGTTATTTTTCATTCTTATTTATAAAATAAATGTTCTAGAGATCGTTTAAATATACACGAAAAACTTACTTCTTTTTCCTTATTTATTTTAAAACCATAACTTTGTTATTTTTATTATAATTATGGGGGGAGATTTTTTGAAATTACGCGCTCATACTTTCCCATAGTTGTCACTTTAGTCCGCGCTATTATTCATTTTCTTTCATTAATATTAAATATATCTACTATTTCCCCTTTTAGATAAAGTTTCCCGTTTTGTTTTTATTTTTATTATTTACTTTTTAAATTAAATCATTGTTATCGTTGAATGAACGAAAAAAATAAAATAAAATATAAAACGTACCTTATATCCATTGGGGGAAACCGCTAAACCTATGTTACCTAGATTGAGAATCAATTTCGGGATGAAGCGCCATCTCGCGACGGTCTTTACCGTAGTAAGAGTCGTTTTCCATTAAGGAACCCGGATTAGAAAGGCCCAGCTTGTGATTTAACATGGGAGGCGACGCGCCCTGGTTAGGAGCGGGACCGGAACCGCCAGTACACGGTATTAAAGGTGGCGGTATTCCCGTCGAGGATGAAGGGGAACCGTTCTTGCTACCCCTCATTGGTAAACCCAAAGGCGGTCCCGGATGAGGGCCTAAACCCCCCAAACGAGGTACCATCGACATCGATGGAAATACCGAACTTAAGGCTGATGGGAAAGATTGACCCAATTCGTTAGTTCGCAAAGGCGGCGGTCCCAATTTGGATCGTTCGTATTGTAACTGACGGTCCAAATCACCAGCCGCTACCAAATGTCGCGCGAATTCCGCCTCGCGATAACGATCGTGGCCCGGGTGATGATGAGGAGGTCCGACTACCGAACTTAAACCGGCGTATCTTTGTAAAAACTCGCGTTCGCGCATATCCCTAGCCTGTTGCTGTTGCTGATGATGTTGATATTCGAAATTACGGAAGGCGTCTCTGAGATCGTTTCCATTAGCCGTTGGAGGCCCGCCGGGTCCGAGTGGTCCCCAAAAATGAGGAGGAACCTGAGAATGCGGCGAATGACTTTCCACAGGAGGTCCCAAAGGCAAGGACCTCATCAAGCGGACTCGATCTAAGGAATGGCTTAAGTTCATAGCGGCGCTGATGGAAGCCGGGCTGGCTCGTTGTTGAGATTGTTGTAAGGAACGCAAGTAGTCGCTACCGGGCGGATTCGTGTCATGTAGCAGGTGATTGGGCGTATGATGGTGATGAGGGGGCTGATGATGATGTTGTTGCAGTTGCTGTTGCTGCTGTTGTTGGGGTTGAATTTCGTCGTCCTTCTTCTCCTCTTTGACCTTGACTTCCGGTTTGGCATTCTGTGAGGAAATCCGATGGTGCGAGTCGTGAGAATGGCTCGTAGTGGTTCCCCCGCTACTATTAGGGCCATTATTATCGAAGGCACTGCTATTGTTGGAACTAGAACGATTTAAGGAAGCGCGTTCTTTGCGTTCGCGTTCCCGGTCACGACTGCTACGATGGGCCGCTTCCCAATGTTCTCGGTGATGGTCTCGATGCATGCGTTCCATCATCAGGTCACCGTTATGGAGATGGTGTTGTTGTTGGAGATGCTGCTGTTGTTGTTGTTGCTGCTGCTGCTGCTGCTGTTGTTGTTGTTGCTGCTGTTGTTGTTGTTGCTGATAGTTTAGCCTGTTCTCACGGTCCCGTTCTTTTTGTCTTTCTTGTTCCCGCCTTTCCCTGATAAAATTTTGAGAGTTTTAAGATTAAAAATGAAACACTACCTACTTTCTACAATAAAACGTCGTTATAAATTAAAAATAGCCTGGTATGCAATGTATCTATAATGTAGGCGAGTAATAACCTATTTTATTTTTAACAAATATCGCTTAGATTGGATTGGCGAATACAAAAATATACTTTTTGCAATAAATCGTCGTTATAAATTAAGAATAACCTGGTATGAAATTCATCTACAACGTACTTGAGCATTCCTACTACTTATAATAAGATTAGTCCTGTCCTGCAGTGCCAAGTCGAACGAATGAAAATTTAATCCCACTTACCGTTCTTTTTCCATTTGTTCTTTCTCTTGCCTCTGTTTCTCTTCCCTAAGCCTTTGTTGTTCCTTTTCCCTTTGTTCCCTTTGCTTTTCTTCACGAATCCTCTGCTGTTCGCGTTCTCGTTCTCGCTGCTCTCGTTCCTGTTCTTCCCGTTGCATTCTCTCGCGTTCGCGTTCAGCTTCGGCCTTCAAGCCTCCCCATGAAGCACCCCCGCCAGAACCATTACCACCCGGTACCCCAACGGACGAGGCGCTCGAAGACGGGGGATATGGTCCGGAAGGTGGCGTTCGATGATGTAAGGTACCGTATATAGAGTCCACACCTCCCGGCGGTCCCGGTAACGGACCCGTAAGACAACTTCTAGGGTCCCGGCCACCAAAGATCGATGGTCCCGTTAAGCCTAAATAATCGGCGTTAAAGGCAAACGACTAAGCAAAGAACAGGCGCTTGAGTTTTTAAATAATATCTTACCTAGAGATCCTAGACCACCGAAACCAGTTCCTGGTGGTGGGCCGAATGTGGGGAACGTACCGGGTCTTGCGTAAGGTGAGACACCTAAAGGAATAAATGGTTAGTAAGGAAAGGAAGGTTCTCAAAAACAGTTTTAAACTTTAAATTGAGGCGCACATGACATACTGAAATGAGCTCCTGAGGGTGAGAGAAACGAGTTAGGATGAGGTTCGAATTGACGCACATGGTTTCCTGCAAGAAACACAAAAGCGTTTCAGCGCACGATATGGGAGGGTACGAGTAAATAACAGCGAGACTGCCTATTAAAAGTTTGTACCGTACGCAATATAGATTGAGAACAAATTACCACATTCTAAGATGTGTTATCAAACTAACAAAATGGGACTATATTCTTATGGCTTATAACAAACATAAATGCATAACACAAAAGAAGTATGTCAGAAGAGCGATTTACCTGCACTAGCTGCCAATAGTGACGATGAGAGAGCACTTATATCATGGGGTGACCTTCCAGTTAGTGAAGGGAATAGCGAATGAGGTGGTGGCCCTCCAGGCGGTCCACCAGGACCCCCTCCAGGAGGTCTTAACAAATCTGCTGGAGACTTCCCAGGGACATTACCCAAAGGATTACCGGGTTTGTGAGAGTCCGATTGTTGCTTCTGCTGATGATGATAAATCTCCCAGGCAATACGAACGTGCATAGCGCACCAGCGACCAGATTTCTAATAAATCATGGTCAATGGTCAAACTTTCCGTACAAATGCGAGAACTAAATAATTTTATTGTGATTGAAGTGTTCCTACTCACCATGTTTTTATTTTTAACTAGTGGGTTTAACTGTAAATAATAACGTACAATTATTATAGGTAACGATAAGGGTGGGACTTGAGTTAATTAAGCCTACCTTTGGTTGAAAGGCCGCTAAATGTCCAGCAGGGGTAAATGGAGTACCGGACGAGGCACCAGGAGGAGCTAGGATGGGACCCATTGGTGGATAACCAGGAAGACCCAACTAGGATACGAAAGTACTTGTTAGAAACCGTTGAAGAGGGCTTCTTATTTAAAGTACTCAAGGAACAAGACTAAACTAGTTTTCATCAGCTAGTTTTAAGCTGAATAAAAGCCACACAATGATACTAAAAACAAAATTTCCCAAGAAATCCTTGATTCTTAGAGCATCAACTTAATCTCGTTTTGAAGTTGTAGCTGAATTCTAACATTATCAACACTTCCCCTTACGGAAAAAGTTAGTCTGATTTGAAGAGGTCTTCAAGAACACTACAAAAGTCTTGGGGAAGTCATTAAGACTTCCCCAAAACCTCTTGACATAATGGAGACTTCCCCAAGACCTCTTAAGACTACATAAGACACCCGAAAGACTTCCCCAAGACCTCTTTAGACCAACTTTTTTGGTAAGGGTCGATTTACCACAAGACTCGTCCATTAAGTCTAAAAATAAGTTTACTAACCGAGTTTCGGCCGAAAAATGGAGAGTCTGCCAGTTTCGGAAATTTGTCAAACTGCAAGTGAGATGGAGGTGGTGGAGCCGGTCCGGGTTGAGGGGGCGGGGCTTGAACAACGGTCGGCATCGACGATGTCGTGGCGGACAAGGACGGTGGCGGGGGTGGCATAAATGGCCCATGTTGATGCATGTGTGTGTGCTGATGCTGATGCATTTCCGTCCTCATATAAGGAGGCGGCGGAATGGCGATCGAACGGTCTTGAGATGCCAGAAACCGAGTGTCCAACTCGCGTCGTAACAAATCAGTATCTGTAAAAAGCCATCAAGGTCTTGGGCTTACTCTCAAATATAGTAAGTCTCAATTACGTTTTTCTTGACTTAAAATCTTAATCTCAAGAGAGAAAAACTAAAGCGAAGAGCTTAAGTCTTTGCTTGATATTTTAAAGTAAAAGAAACGTGGAACATAATGCTACGAGACGTACTTGGTTGAGAAAACAATGATTCGGCTGAGAAAGGGGCCCCAGTGGGTGAGGGCCCTAGTGACGTGAGAGAGGATGATGGTGGAGGTATGGGCGAGGCGAAGATGCTTGGATGCGACGAGCCAGGAGCGCCCGGATGTAAAGAGGGCGGTGGAG
Organism: Odiellus spinosus; assembly: GCA_963920705.1. Classification (NCBI taxonomy): domain Eukaryota; kingdom Metazoa; phylum Arthropoda; class Arachnida; order Opiliones; family Phalangiidae; genus Odiellus; species Odiellus spinosus. The sequence goes on along the minus strand of OY987233.1, from coordinate 18,025,479 downwards.
GGGGCGGAGCTCCTGGAAGATGAGGCCCGTAAGGCGAGGAATGATGACTGTTGTGTAACGACGGGGGTAGAGGGAGTGACGGTGGAGGAACCGCCGGGTTATTGGGTGGGGGAGTGGGCCGAGTAGGTAACGGAGGGGTCAAATGCGATCCGTTTAAGCTGCTCAGAATGGGATTGGCACTGGAGCTACGCGCGAATAAAAATAAACTTATTAATATTAACTGTTAACCGCAATTGTCAAGAAGAGAGTGTGGCAGATTAATTTACCAATTGGTAGGAACATTCTCAAACACCAACCCACCTAAAGAGCGTGGTTTTTGGCAACATTCCTTAAATTAAGCAATGCTCATTTCTTTTGATAAGAAATGACGAGTCTTACCTGACCCACGAAGGTTTTGAGAAGACGAGACTAGTTAACCCGGCGCTCCCGTAAGAGGAGCTGGTGTAGCTACTACTACATTGAACTGACGAGCAGTTAGGTACCATCGACGATGAAGACGAAATACAGGCGAGAGGCGGGGGCGGAACCCCGCTGATGCCCGAAGCGGAACTGACGCATGGAGTATTGTTTCTGGAACTACTTCGACTCCTTCCGGAACTCGAACTACCAGAACTTCCGCCTTCGCGACCATTTTCCTTATGGCCAGAAGAATGTCCGAGAGACTGGCTCAGTTGACTAAGGCTCGAGATACTACTACTGCTGTGCGCGCTGTGGCTATCTCGCCCGCTACACATACTCGGTGTTGGCGTTGTACTCGCCGGAACAGGTGTTCCGGATCCCGTTACGTTGACGTTGGGGCTGGTCTCGTTTCGCGTCACGCTCGCCGTAGAACTCGGTTGTCCGCCAATCACCGTTGACGAGAGACTGACGGGTACTAAATTGGGCAGTAAGGGCGAAGAAGACAGAGCCAGAGGAACTGTGGGAGCGTAACCCGTTTTAGGGGGGACGGATGACTGCGGGCCAAGTAGGGGCGAACCGGAAGCCGGTCTCGGATAGGGGTGAGGCGACAATGGGGAATATAGCGGCGCGGGGGGCGGTGGAGGTAGAGGTGCCAGTGGCCCGTTCGTGGGGCTGGATCCGACATTGGGGGGAGGTTGAGAAGGCCCAGTCTTCTTGGAACCGCCATTCGTCGAGGAGTAACCGGTCAAATGATTGGATACGGAATGGAAAGGCAAAATTGGCGACCGGTCACTCTTACTCGAAGGACGCGTTTGTTGCGGAGGCGGCGGGGGAATAGAATTCATCGAATTCAGCGAGTTAACCGTGTGTCCCCCACCATAGGGTAAAATAGATGGCGGAGTTACCGCCGAATTTATGACTGGCGACGGTACGTTCGTAAAAGAATTTGAAATACTGTTATTGGCGCTATCCAATTTATCCTTTCGATTATTACCACCACCGTTGTACGCGTCCCTAGCGTCTCTAACGCCCCCTAAGAACGACAATGGACCCATGGGACCAGGGCTGAGTTGTCGCGGTCGCTTGTTGTCTAATGACGTGGCGGGTGAGAATAACGTCGTCGTCTTGGTTGTCGTGGGTGGAGGAATTGGACAACTGTTCGAATCCGAGGAAGAGAGGGTAACGGGGGCGATAGCGTTCCCTAAGACAGTAGCCAAAGAATGTTTATCACGTGGACTGTCAATTGCACTAAGAGTCGATGATGGCGACGCTGTCGTCACCGTCGTAGAAATAGTCGTCGTAGTAGTAGGTGTCAACGTCACTACCGCGGTCACAACGGGTAATGGAGATTGTTCACTGGGCTCCCGTTGCGTTGTATTATTATTATTATTAATGTTATTCGTCGTTGTTATCGACTCTCTAACCGTGATGTCGCTCTCCGACGCACCAATTTCTCTACTACTACTATTCCAGTGAGATCTGGATGACGATTTTGGGTTGCCAGCTTGACGATTGCTATTATTAGTATTATTATTATTGTTGTTGTTATTGTTGTTATTGGCTGGTACCACGACCGCGGATTCTAGTTTCGGCCCGTTTTCCAACAAAATGGGAGGTTGTTGGGGGGTAACCGGCGGTGGAGATTTGACGGGTGCCAAGACCAAGGGTGGACCCAAGGGAGGCGGCGTCGTTGGAGGCGTAGCCAGTAAAGGCGTTTCTGGAGGCGGAGCCAACGAACGAGGATTGTCCGCTGTTGTCGTAGGCGGATTGTCGTTAAGCCTTGGGCACGTGTCTGGTTCCCCTAGAGACAAAAAATAAACACTCATTACAGGACTCTCACCAAAATCTTAAAAAAAAAATAAGGAAATAGGGGATTTTTCAGGCTAGAAATAGGGTGAAATTGGAACCAAAATTTTTAAAATAGGGAGCAAATAGGAACCAATTTAAGAAGAAATGACTTTTAAAGTAGGTTTTTTTTGTAAAAGCATTTTATCGAAAATCTGACTTTAATTTTGTCACATTTTTTCGTGATATTATATCATACTGACTTAGTTTTTCTTGCTGTCAGTTTTTCGACTTAGCATAATATGGGTACAATATGGTTCCTTTAACCAAATTTACTGGAAATATGGTGGTTTAGAGACCAAAATCACGATTTTATGGTGATTTAGGGACCTCAAAGTAGGTGGTTTTAGGTATTTTAGGGACTTGTTGAAAGGGAATTGTTTCTTCTCGAGTGTCTTTTTCAAGCTTACTTTTAATCGATACCGGAACAATGGGCGTTCCCGACGTCGAGTTGAAAAGGTCCGAACTCGCATCCGCATCTGATCCCTGCTCAAGAAACATCGGTACTGAATCTATGGACATTTTCACAGGCGCCGGAGGTTCTGCGATTAACTTGGAAGATTTTAAACATAACCTTTCGTCGTCGCTTTCGCTATCACACTGCGAAAAAATAAATGAAAAATAATTTAATATCACGCAATCATCAATAAAAACAATAAAGTCAAAACCATCTTCGGTATAAAACATTTAAGGATATAAAATATATAATTCAAATAAAAAAAAATAATTAAGACAAACTTTCCATAAACATTTTAAAAACATTAAAATTTCAATGAAAAAGATCTTTATACTTGAAGGGGGGAAAAAAATCAAATAAATGTTGTAGTAAGGGCAAATACGTAAATGTTTTAACAGCAATTCCCATAAAATCTAAAGCACAAACGTCACGCTAGGAACAAAGTATTCACGCGACAACTATACGGAATACTAATAACATTTTACCGCAATTAAGGATAATAAACCATTCTAAATGGACAATTAAAGGAAAAAGAAGTCGTGTACATAATTACCAAAAGATAATTAGCGACACTAATTGTTTTATACACGAAGTGCCAAAAAATGTCGTCCCCTAACTATTGCGTGTCAAAATAAAAAAAAAAATCTTTCCCCATTCGGTTTAAATATGCAATTCGTTTCTAGGATATAATATATAGATTAGAAACTGATTTTATACCCTGTGAGGTTTAACATCACGTTTTGCAAACGGTACCTTGATCAAAAGAATGCATAGCTATACTCCAATTCAAAAGGAGGTTGATCAGAGTACTTTTTTTTCCTATGATATTTAATATTGTGTATCAATCCGCCTTTGGTTTGAACAAGGAGACAACTCCCCTTGAACAGGATGATAATATCATGCCAGCTGCAAAGAATAGATATCACCTGGGAAAAGTAAAAACCCAAGTTTCTCTTACATAAGGTGTACATGTGACCAAAAGAAAAAGTAACCGAGCAGAGAATGTGGCTAATATGATATTAAAATTTCAACACGGCTGATATTCCTCTAATTTAATAGATTTAGGTAATTTAAATTACGTTATTGTTAATAGAGGTTAGCAATCATAGTATTTTAAACGGGTTTGCCCTTAGAGGACGATTATGAACGCCAAGTTTTGTTATCCAACTATTATGACAGGTGTAAAGGTTGCTTTATACAACTTCCTCTAAAACTTGAGGTGTTTAATTTTAGCAGGGTTTCACAGAGATCAACAACTTAGCAGACGACAAAAGCATTCGGTAGCGAATATTTAAAAATCATTTGTCAATTTAGAATTTTTCTTATGAACTAACCCTAATCAGCGGTCTTTTAAAAACAAGTTGGCCCCATCTCGGTTAAAAACCCTATCTGCTCTGAAATTTGCCCCTTTTAAAATGATATTCCAATATGCAAACAGCCTAGCTTTGACTGTACAGTTTGTTATGCTCAACGTCGTCTAACTGCTAAGATAGAAAGGGGATAGGCCCTTTAAAAAGTATGACTTCATGGAAACATAAACACGATTCTCTTTGTACATTCCCAGTTTTCATAAATTAATCGTTGGAGTAAGTGATAAGCCGCCATATTTATTCCAAGTAGAAATTCTTGATCATACTTATAACAGGGGTTATGTACTTGTACCTTGACTCGTATAACGCGTGCGCCGAAGGAAAGATGGTGGGAGTTGTATCAAGGAAGGAATGATCGTGCGACAGCGTGATAATATTCCTTGACATTGCCGGATATCCGGAACCATTAAAGGCTACTTTGGCAGATTGACGCGATGCGAGGCATAAACTACGCCAATGAAATCAGTTTTCAGTTATCACAACGTACAAAGCTGGGTCCCATCTATTTCTAAGGTTTAAATAATACCCAACTTAACCCAAGAGTTCAAAGAGGGAGATTACATTTAGTTATAAAGGTACTGAAAACTAGAAGTTAATGGAATTTTCAAAATCTATTTTATGATCATTTCATTTTCGCGGGCACGATATCAAAACCTCCTAGCGTTTAATATTTGTCCAAGACTCCGCGATATTTATAGTTCCACACCAAAAGTATTTAACTTCTTATAAGTTAAACAACTACCAAAACCCAATATCAATAGGAATAGTGAGAAACAATGGTTTCCAGCCCAGGAAAACCGCAGAAAATTTGAAATTTCCTTAATGGAAATATAGGAAAAATAATAGGAAAAATTATATGAATTACGGAAAAACATACAAAGAAATATAATCGAAAATGGGTTCGAAATAGTGTCTAGGCTAGAAATAGTGTCTAAAATGTGCTAGAAATAGTGTATAAAATGGGCTAGAAATATTGTCTAAAATGGGCTAGAAATAGTGTCTAAAATGGGCTAGAAATAGTGTCTAAAATGGGCTAGAAATAGTGTCTAAAATGGGCTAGAAATAGTGTCTAAAATGGGCTAGAAATAGTGTCTAAAATGGGCTAGAAATAGTGTCTAAAATGGGCTAGAAATAGTGTCTAAAATGGGCTAGAAATAGTGTCTAAAATGGGCTAGAAATAGTGTCTAAAATGGGCTAGAAATAGTGTCTAAAATGGGCTAGAAATAGTGTCTAAAATGGGCTAGAAATAGTGTCTAAGATGGGCTAGAAATGGTGTCTAAGATGGGCTAGAAATGGTGTCTAAAATGGGCTAGAAATGGTGTCTAAAATGGGCTAGAAATGGTGTCTAAAATGGGCTAGAAATGGTGTCTAAAATGGGCTAGAAATGGTGTCTAAAATGGGCTAGAAATGGTGTCTAAAATGGGCTAGAAATGGTGTCTAAAATGGGCTAGAAATGGTGTCTAAAATGGGCTAGAAATGGTGTCTAAAATGGGCTAGAAATGGTGTCTAAAATGGGCTAGAAATGGTGTCTAAAATGGGCTAGAAATGGTGTCTAAAATGGGCTAGAAATAGTCTCTAAAATGGGATAGAAATAGTCTCTAAAATGGGTTTGAAAGAGTGTCTAAAATGAAAAGAATTATAGTCTGAAAGGGTAATATACTTCAATTCCTTGACATGTACCGAAATTTTTTGCTTCCCTAACTTTTTGGGTCCGTTTTCAAATTCCCTGACTTTTTGGTTCATTTTCCAATTCCATGACTTTCCCTGATCGTGTTCCAACTCTTGATAAAAAAGTATTGATCCAACATACACCATCCCACTCAACTGGTACGCGACATCTTGTTTACTATCCCAGTAAATGATAAAATATTTGGGACCCGTATTAGCCAGCCTTTAAACGATTTAGTTGTAACTATAATTATAGTACTCAAAATTGAGGAATGATTTTTAGGCTAAGACCCGAAATTATGGCGTCCAATTTGAATTTAATTATACACCGTAGATAATTTTTCTCAGAATAATAAACTTCAAATATACGCGGAAATATTTACGAATAAAAATTATTATTATTATTGTTGTTATTCAAAATATAAAATTGCCTAATAGTAAATTAAATTTTCAATTAGAACTACTTATTATCTAATGTAGTTAAAAGCCTACGTATCCTTCCGCCGTATATTTATATTCATTGAAGACTGACTCACGAAACAAAAAAAAAAAAAAAAAAAAAAAAATTCCCAAGGCAAATATATAAACGCTATATTATTAACATTGTAGTATAGAAGTACACAACCTTGGTTAGATTAAATATTTCCATAAAGAACCGGTTTTTTCAATGTTAAATATACCCAATACAAGTGTGTAGAAACATTATATAAGTTGAAGTAAAAAGGAAAGATTAAATTCAACTCATACATAAATATAATATTTAAAATTGTAAATCAAGATAGAGTATTCTAATGATTTATTTCAAACACGCTATTGAGGAAATTTTATTTAAATTTTTTTTACTAAACACTATAGTTAATGATTTGAACAAAGCTTTACTGAGTGCTTGAAATTAAAGTTTTTTATTATTTTATATAATGGTAAGTGGAAAATTAATATTTCTGCTTTTTGTCCTGGTCCAACTTGACCGAATCCCAATCGAAGGACAAGAATAATGTATCAAGTCACATTTTAACGAAGAATATTTTTAATTTAATGGTATTTTAAAGCGAGGTCCTGCATTAGGTCTGGGACATCTAGATTAGTTTTACAAGGTCCAACTAGTACCCATTACAATTATAGTTCATATTGGAAACAAATATTTTAGGTTAGGTGATATTTTTGGGCGAAATCGTTGGGTTAATTTTGAAATTTGTTATCGCAAGTCGATTACTCCCTATTCGATGAAATGATAGGTATTCGATAAAATGGATCACTTGTCGATTGAAAGGTATTCGTTCAAGTGGACCACTTGTCGATCAAAAGGTATTCGATCAAATGGACCACTTGTCAATCGGTAGGTATTCGATCAAATGTACCGCTTGTCGATCGATAAGTATTCGATTAAAAGTACCGCTTGTCGGTCGATAAGTATTCGAATAAAAGTACCGCTTGTCGATCGATAAGTATTCGAATAAAAGTACCGCTTGTCGATCGATAAGTATTCGAATAAAAGTACCACTTGTCGATCGATAAGTATTCGAATAAAAGTACCGCTTGTCGATCGATAAGTATTCGAATAAAAGTACCGCTTGTCGATCGATAAGTATTCGAATAAAAGTACCGCTTGTCGATCGATAGGTATTCAATCAAATGTACCGCTTGTCGATCGATAGGTATTCGATCAAATGTACCGCTTGTCGATCGATAGGTATTCGATCAAATGTACCGCTTGTCGATCGATAGGTATTCGATAAAAAGTACCGCTTGTCGATCGATAGGTATTCGATCAAATGGACCCAAAAAAGCAGTAAAAGTGACATTATCATGGTATTTCGGGTTCCAACGTCTATCTGATACAATTTCTAAGACTTTCCCTTTACTAAAACATCCATTTCTTTAGAAACAAGGGAAAAAGCTTAAAACTTAGTCTACCACCAAAATTTTCAAGTCTGTATTAGGGGCGTTGCTTAGGGGCGTAGTGTAGGGGAAAGTTAAAATATTACTTAACATTTCACAGCTTCGAATAAAAGTAAATGAGGCTGAAACTTAGAACAACTACAACCTTTCCGCTTATAATAAAAAAATATAAAAAGAACTACGGGGAGAGAGGGAAGCTATAAATAGTTGAAAACCATTTCCAAAATTGGGTCTCAACCTCCTATAGCGGTCTTTTTCTCTTCCTCCCGTTATTTCCGAAGGCAAAGGAAGGTTTTACGGCCAAAAAAAATCTTTTTTACGTTCAGCCCGGCGGACTAAACCACTATGATTATCGGTAGGGATGAATTGCAACGCCACCTAGCGTTCCAGAGTAAAAGCTCAACCAAAACAAATCGATAAAGACGAGTTTTGGAGAAAAGGGCCGGGCGAGACCCAAGATGTGTTCTCACGGGTGGAATTCCTAAAACAAATTAGCAACGCGAGATAGTGTGCACCAAAATGTTGGGGTTCAACTCAAATTAAAATATTAAACTAGAAATAAATTTAAAACTCACCGTCAAAATAGGCTTAGCTGAATTCATGGAGATCCTGAATTGCCTCCGTGTAAGGTCTAACAACCAATGAGCCAAGGCCCGTCGTTCGCGCGAGACTTGCAATCGCGTTCGATTGGTCGCTAGACCTTACACGCGAGGAAGTCAGGATCTCCATGAATCCCGCTAAGCCTATTTTCCTGGTAAGTATTAAATTTATTTCTAGTTTAATATTTGTTTGTAATTTTTTTTAAATAGTGGATTATGCCTATTTAAACAATAAGGAATCGATAAAAAAAAAAATCACTTGTTGTTAGGTTGCATCCTCCCTTTAAAAATTCGAATTATACAAAAAAAAATGTCATCTGCTTAAGTGATCTGTTATTTCATTGTCCTTCATGTAGGGGACAAAACTATCTGGATCAATGGAAGGCGCATAATTATAAACATACCTTAATAACAATCTAGCGTTCATAAACGTCCTCTAAAGGCAAACAGTCTTAGAATTAACCCAAGAAGTGAAATGTATCCGACTTAAATCTTTGAATTATTTAAAACCAAATTTAGGGTTAGATTTTTCACCCAATTAGAAGTGTTCTTCGCAGGTTTTAAGAAGTTTGAGGTACCCTCCATGAAAACACCTTTTTAAAGTTCACTTAGGGCCCAGACGAAATTATGGGGCTATTGGGGTTTTACAAGCTGACACCCCTTCAAGTAAGATAATGGAATCTTCCACCGTCTTCCGATACGCTGCCGATTTTATATAGACGCGACCGGGAGGAATAGAAAATATATAAAACGGGGTAATGCTAAAATCGAGGACTAAAATGGACCCAAAACTACTAAAAGTTTACTCCTCTAGGAACCCCTTAAACTGGGCGCGATAATTTTGGTTGATGGGGTTGCCGTTCACGACTAGGATGTTAAATTTAAGTGGGTTTTTCGCGCTGTTTGTACTGGTACAAGATTCTTTCTTAAGATATAACCCACGATTTCCGGGGTTAAGATTTAAGTAAAAAATAAAATTCGCTATTCATTCAAATGATATGATAGTAATTCTACGTTAGATTGCTGCTCACAACTTAATCATGGAAATTTTTATGTTTTAAAATGTTTTTGTCTAAAAAATAAAATAAGTTAAAATTCGGTTTTTAAATTAATTTAAGTTTGGTTAAATGGAAACTTGGAGCTAAGAATGGAATAGATTTTCGAAATCACCATGTCAAAAAACGTATCCGAGAATTGTTTCGGAATTTTTAGACACCTTTTTGGTGTTTGTATTAATTTATGAAGTTTGGGAAAATTTGAATTAAATATAAATTCGGGTTAATCATATTATTTCAGCGCTTGTAATTTTAAAATAGGCCGGCGTTTGATGCCCATTAATATATATTTTGATTGTTATATGAAGATACCATCGTTAATGTAGATTAAACGCCTGTAAAAGTGTTCCAACCTGCGCGCTCCGGTGTTCAGGGTGAAGTCCAACCTATTGCACCTTTCTCGTTAAAGAAATTATTCTACGTTGATATATATCAATCATTAATTTTAGACCGTATAATAAAAAAAAAAAATAGAAACAAACTAATCTGAGTAAATTTTAATAGATTTGGCATCTAAGTAATTTATAATTTTACTAAAATTAGCCCTAAAAATATGTTAAAGGGAGAATGCAACCTAACAACAAGTGATTTTTCATCGATTCGTTATCGTTTAAAAAACAAATATTAAACTAGAAATAAATTTAAAACTTACTCGGAAAATAGGCTTAGCGGGATTCATGGAGATTTCCTCGCGTATGAGGTATCCCAACCAATGATCAAAGGCTATCGTTCACGGGAGACTTACATGAATCCCGCTAAGCCTATTTTCCGGGTAAGTTTTTAATTTATTTTTAGTTTAATATTTGTTCGTAAATTATTTCACTGGTGGATTAAGCCTATTTAAACACTAAGGAATCGATAAAAAAAAATCACTTGTTAGTTTGGAAATTTACAGATAAAAATATTTTTAACACCCGTTATTTAGAACATTTCAATAGGTTTGGACCCAATTTATTTTATATTTAATTTAATTAACATCGTATAAATTAACTTTGTTTTAACAGTTAACACTAACCAAGATACGGTCACAGTAAAGAATGTCACTGATCTGTAGAAAATCGTAAATATTTTTACGAGGTGGTCTTAAAAAAAATTTTTTAGAGGATAATCTTTTTAATGGTTTTAAATTACGATGTTGCTTAAAATGACGGACAAATTTACGACTTCGATTAAATTGTAATCTTATTAAAGAATGACATTTTAGAAATTCTTTCTCAAAATTTAAAAACTTGAACTTACGGAAGTTATGGGGTGGTTGATAACGACCCTTATCTAAAAGGGCCAATGAAAAAACAGTATCGGTAACTAAAAGGTCATTGGTATAAAAAGTTTAAGAGTTTTCGGGCTAAAAAAATATACTTTGGATAAAATATATTTCCAGCGTATATGGGGAAAAGAAATCTGAAATTATATAATCAAAATAACCTTGACCAAATTTGCAAGTGTGAAAAAAATAAACACAATAGCTTCCTGGAAATAAAACTGATATTACTATAACCTTGACCAAATAAATTTACGTTTTCTGATTGGTCTATTAAAACAAGCAGACGATAACATATACGGAAAAATTGACAAAGGGGCCCAAATGGCCCACCTTCAGTGTTGCCAACCACTTGTGAGCGCAAACTTAAAAGAAAAGCTAGCAGTTCAGTTTTGGAACTAAACTGCGCTCACAAACAACTGGCAACCCTGCATAGAATGGAAATGACATTCCCGGAAAGGGAAATGACATTCTATGACCTTGACCCTTATATATTCCCTCTTTCTGATTGGTTGATTATTAAGATTTTATATTAAAATAACATAACGTCTATACTAACCCTAAAAGCAATGAAATGAAATATAAAAGGCCTTGAGATAAGCTGGACACATAAATTAACGCTTTCTGATTGGTCTATTTTACTAAAAATAACCGTTAAAATAGTTAACAAAGCAATAGCAGACGATAATGCCGAGTCTGAAATGATAATAGAAAGGACATTGATATAACCTTGACCCTTAAATCTACGCTTTCTGATTGGTCTATATCAATAAAAAAAAACGTTTTAGAAACTTCCTATAACACCTCTGATCGTCAACAAAGAAATAGCAGACGATAACGATAGTCAAAAGAAAAAAAGGATGACGATTGCGTCCCGCGTTTAACGACTATAACAACTTGGTGAAAGACGGGTGCCCAAATACAAACTAAGTGATAAGTTCAGTGTGACGGACCAATATCACTCAAAGACAAAGCTGGGGGCGGTGGGTGTAACGGAAAAACCGAGAGAAAGAAGAGGAGAGAAAACTATTAGAGACAATCGTACGGCGAGAATCTGTTACTTGGATTACCCCCTGGGGGTGAGGGGGGGGGAGAACTACGGTCCGCCGCGGCTCGGTCGAACTCTTTTTACTTTGGGTGCTTCGCCTCTGTTTCTACTATTAGCGCCGCCGACACGAGCGGCCAAAAAACAAGTCCGGAAACAAGATTTGGACGTGTGATACGTGTACCATTAGAGATAATGCGCCGTACGGGTTTCATGATTGTGACCGAGGCCCGACCGTGAACTTAAGCCTAATTTTGTTTTTCAAACTAAGTCAAAGAGAATGAATGCGCGTGCAAAACCGTTACATGGTTTTGTCATCTCATGGCTACGTTATTTGAAATATATTGGTGATCTTTCAGGAAGATAGTAATTGATTTATGGCAATAAGCACCTGCCCCCATTCAAACTTGTAGGCTTTTAACAAATTTAACACATTTTATTTACGAAAATATTCTATTCGCCGTAAATTAATAATGTTTCTACTATTACATCGTTAGATGGAATAAATACACCTTTATCGCGACTGTCTGTCTAGTCTAGGATGTCGTGTACTAGCTAGAGTCAGTCACCCACCCACGCTTAACATCGAGCCACAAGTAAGACGTCGTACGGGTACTCGTATCCCTGAAATAAAAAGCTGTCGCTACGACCCCTAGCTTCGAATCCGCGGCAATAAAAAAGGAGGGAAGCGAGAGAAAAAACCATAAACCATGGCTTAGGGAAAGACAAATCGAAAATCTATAAGCCACGTCAATCCCGGCTGGCATCGCTAAAAGAACCTCTAGTTTCCCCCTGGAGGAATTGTTAAGCCTCGGTCGCTTTTCTTTCTTTCGAACCCATTGGCGTATAACAAGAGGCTTAACGGAAACGCTTCCAAGATAAACTGGCGAGGACGTAATAACTTCTAGCCACGCGCAGCGGCATCTAGCGGAAACACGGTTCACTTAGAAATATTGGTGGAAAAAAAAAAGCAAAGACTCATTCTTTTTTCTTCTATAGATGTAGTTTTGGCCGACCCCTATTTTTTATATGCTTTTCTTGGAGCTGGTCAGTTTGTAAAGCATTGTGATGTACCGTTGTACTATGTTCTTAAGAGTCACGACTTTACTTTAAGCTTATATATATATATCTATATTGAAGTTATATTACGGATTACGAGGGAAAGAATAGGAAATTCACGAATAAAATAATGAATCATTAAAAAACTTAAAACCGTAGAATTTTCAAGCATTCAAAGTACGATATCTATTGAACTACCCAAGAAATGATCACCAAATTTGTTTGAAGTTCAAGGTTAAAAGCTACAAAGAGAATTTGAGTATCATTTTCCAAAAAGTTAGTTTGACCTCTCTATCAATAAAGTAAAATTGATTACAATACTTTCAAAAAAGAAATAAAAAACAGAGCAACCCGTATAACAATATAAACGTTCTGAATTATAAATTACCTCAGGGAAAAGATATAAGATAAGAGATAAAGATAAATTCCTTTAATTTCTTTTCAGAGAGTTTTTTTTTTTCAATCTAGACAAGAATCTTATCTCCTTCTCTGGTCTGCCTAAGAAAGGAGTACCCAAACCATTTCCGCATAGATAAACTACCCCGAAAAAAGCACCCACTAACTTTAAGTGCAACGAGTTAAGACGTATAAAGCTAAGCCTACTATCTCTAAGAGAGAAAATCATAGCATTCGAAGCTACTCTACCTTCACATCTAATGTAAACCTAGCCTGATTCCTTAGACTGCGGATGAAAAGAGCCCTACTAAAAATTTCATTTTCCTTTTTAGCTAGGCCTAATCGCTAAGCCTAACGGTCGCTTAGCAACCATTCCGGGTGCTCAGAGAAGTCTGAAGAGGAAAATTCCTACTTTTATCTCAGCTGTTCATTGAGAAATGGATAACTACTTTTACTTCAATCGAACTTAAGATTGCGTATCAATCCGCATTAGTTTTAACTTCATTGCAAATTTATCTCGAAAGAAAACGTAAGAGTTCTAGTCTCAGTACAGTCTGATGGGAATTTTATCCTAAGCCTAACTTAGGCCTAAATCATCCCTATTCCATTTTCGATTTCAAAGATGGTTTGAAATGAAGGATCGAATTTTATAGATGGTTTCAATTTAACTTGGTACCGTGTATTTATAGGGGTTAAGTACTATACGCGTTTAAAAAAAAGAACATTACTTAGTGTGACATGTTTGTCTCCATGACTGTCTGTCTAGTCGGTGATGCGAAACGGAGGTTTTGTTTTTCATGGTCTAGAATCTTTTGCCAGTTTATTTCCAATTTTTTTTTTCTTTCAAGTGTGTAAAATAAAGCTTTCTAAAATTTGTTAAAGTCACACTCTAACCTTTTTTGACGCCTATATTTAAAAATTTACATCTTTGGTTGGGAATGTTTAGAGAAATTTAAAAAAATAAAATTCCATTCCATTTGAAAACGGTGACAGGATAACTTTTCTTTCTTTTAAAGAAAACATTTTTATCTTAAGGCGGGCCTGTCATTATGTCATAGTTTTTCTTTAGGTTAAAGGCGCTACTTGTATTATATAATTCTACACGAGGATAAAAGCTGACATTTAACTTGAAAAGATTGATCGGAATGAGGTCTGTTAAAATTTTTGTTAAATCAACCGTGCAAGGAAAGTCTAAGAAGCGAGATTATCCGCTTCTTACTTACTAATAGGTTAATTGATAAAAGTCAACTACAGAAACCGCTCGAGGGTGACCAAGAAAAAAATGATAACTACTTTAAAAAATAAATTATAGTAATGTTTAATTAAAACATAGAAAATGATAGGATAGAAAAGGCCGAGATGAAAGTCTTTTTTTGTATACTCCATATTTTTAACGACTAGCTCCTAGTATTATAGCCATAAGTAAATTAAACATTTAAGTAACCAAATCTAGGAGGCGAGATATCACACCATTGCTTGTGAACCTTCGTTTCGCGGGAAAATATGGAAGACACTTATGAAAGTTGATTGGGGGGAAATTACGATCTTTGGAGGTTCCTACTGTTATAGTCGGTTTCACTCTATTGTATTAAAGATCGTAGAGAGAGGAGGAAAATTTTAGATGCGGGCCAAGGAAAATAACTATTTTTCGATGGAAAGCTCCTAAATCACATCCCAGTGACAATTGGTGGAAGCACAAGTACATCATCATCAAGCGTGATTTACCTATGATGCCAGTTATTGGTAGCAATGGCGTCCGCCATTTTTGGCGCGAAACAAAGGCTATAAGTTTCGGCCAAGAAAAATCTACGAGGGAACTAGAGTGGCGCCACTAGTGGTCTAAGAAAAAACTATATTTCCATCATGGACGCTAGAGACTATTCACTGCTATTGTAACCTGACACATGAAGGAAAAATGGGGGGGGGGGGGAGGAAAATCAACGAACAAACCCCCACATCGGGAGAGAAATTTGGGCTCGACTACCAAGAGGTACGATTGCAGAGACATCTATCCCGCGATTGGAAACAACTGATGACGTAGTTAGTAACACCCATCAGTTAAAAAACGAGTTGTACCCAAATAAAATATTAATTTATATAATCAGGTTCCTTTGAACGTTTGTCATAAATTTGCACTAATAAAAAATATATAATAACACTTTAGCAGACGATATTTCGGTCACGAAAGGGGGTATAGAATGTGACAAGAATAGCTAGAAGTTAAATTCCCCTTATAAGAATTCTATTATAAAACAAACCTAATATCTGTTGACAAAACCATAAACAAAATAACATACACTTTAGCTTACACAAATACCAGTCCCAACCAAACGACTGAAACCAAACATAAAACTATATAATTATATAAAACAAATCAATTGAGACACAAAACCTAGACATAAACAAAACTATTTAGTATTATATCTCAGTCAACCCCTGGCGGTATATCCTCCCATATTAGTGGACCCTTAAATGAGCAACTTGCACCAACGTATCCCCCCTTTTAAGTTAACCAACCCCCTTAGCCTCGCCCCTAAGTGAGGGGCATATATATTTCTAAAGGCGAGCAAAAGCCAGTCGAGACACAACAATGAAATAGAAGGGGGCGCGTAACACGAACGCCCCCAAATAGAGGATAACCCCGCGACTGAACGTTCTCCCCCATATATATTTTAAACGGTTATAATAGAGATTTAGCATGTTGTTACGAATTAAGCAGATTAGTCTTGCGTGGCGAGACCAAAAAAAAGAAAAAAGAAAAAAAATTACCCCTCCTCCGTGTCCCGCGATCCGGCAGCTGGCGCAGTTAACACATGGCGGACGCGCTTAAATTAATGAGCCAGAGAAAAATACACCAATCAATTATAAAGGTGGGCCCAGCCCCCACGGCGTCAGACCCCTAAGGGTAGCCGCTACACCGGTAAAGTGAATGTGACAATGATTTACACTAATTTTAATTCAATAGACGCGTTAGCGTGTAATGTTATGGGCTGATCGTCAGATAATACGTGTTGTCAACTCTATTAATGCGAAAATTACTTGAATTATAATTTAATCAGGAAGAATTACTACACGAATTGTAATTTTAAATTATAATACACACGCACGACACGCATTTATTTATGTAATTCTTAAGCCTCATTTTCATGGTCGCTTGTAAGCTAAATTTTTACACGCAACACGCGAATATCTAAACGAAACAGATATTTCACGCGGACGCCATAGCTTCAAGCTCTGCTAAATTACGAGCGAAAAAAATACGCTAGCATTTTCTCCACGCTAGTTTTAGCGTACACGCGACCATGAAAACGGGGCTTTAAAGGGAATATTGCTGTTACCCCAGTGTTGCCAATAACTTGTTGCGAGTCGAACAAGAAGCAGAGAGAAATACAGGCACTGATTCAAACAAAACTTGACCCATAGAGATTCTGACAATACTGTAATTTTTCTCTAGTTTCAGAAATGGGTGGGAATTTGTCGGTCACTAACGCTACACTTTAAACGCGTCGTTAGCAAAATCGAGAATGCAACCTAATAACAAGTTATTTTTTTTCGAATCCTTATCAGGGTTGCCACAGTTTTTTCTGATTCAAATTCCCTGACTATTCCAGGTTTTTCCCTGACCTTTTCCAACGATTTTCCCTGACCGTTTCGGCTAATACTACCCAATTTTTATCCTTTTATTTTTTATATAATCGCGTTCGCCAAAATTTTTGCAACCGTATCTTTGTTCTAATCTATACAACTGACAAGGTCAGCTTCAAATATTTTCAACGGATAATGATTGTAATTTCCTGACTTCTTGAAAGATCTTTAAATTCCCTGATTTTTTAAAATATCTTCAATTTTCCTGCCTTTTTTGGTTAATTTTCAAATTCCCTGACTTTTGCCTGTTTTCCCTGACCTGTGGCAACCATGTTTTAAAATTATGTCATTTATGACTGGTAATAGCTAAATAAATTCATGAAGATTGGGTCATTAATTGAGTTTCAATTATGGATAATGTCACATTCACTTTAATATTGGCAAGGGGAAGCGAAACACTATTGTTAACATATAACTTTTTTTTCTCTCTCTCTCTCTCTCTCTCTAGCTATTCTTCGGTATTCTGTGGTACCTATATAATTTTTTTGGCAACATTTTGTGAAGGAGGGAAAATTGGAGGGTTTAATAGATACAAATAGCGCCCCTTGGGGTTCTTTTAGGGGGTTACACACAATACAAAGACATTTTTTTTCGGCTACTATTATAGAATTGTGGGGTATTAATAATGTTTTTATGGGGCTTATGGGATTATGAATAAAATTTCGCGTGATGTTAACGCTTTTAACGTGATCACCTAAACATAGGTAACACGTAACACGGGTTAACTAAAATAGCCAATCAGATCGATTGAAATTGTCAGAAGCCGATGAAATCCTCCTTTGAAGTCTCCTACTCTAATGTTCCATATAGCGCTCCTCTCTGTATGGGTAAAATTCACAATTTTACGAGATCGGAGAGGTCCTACTTCATACCCCCCTGTCTACGGAAAATTGGAAATTCTCTCTCTCCACAATAGACGACGTTTGGTTGACGAGCTCCAAGGCTGCTAGAGATATTCATTGGACGAACTCTCGCTCCGAAAATATCTACCGTTAGGAGGCATACGAATCGCGTTTTTTGAAACTAACCCATACAGAGAGGGGTAGACAAGACTAGGGAGTAATAGACTTCAAAGGAGGGTTTCATCGGCTTCTGAATTTATGGACATTTATTTAATAGTGCTTTACTGTGTTTAATACTTTTAAACATCATATATCACTTAAGTCTTAAGATTTTTATGTTATTTAGAAAAAGGAAACTAAATTTACATACTAAGCTGATTTAGATCTGTGTTCTAATGGCCTAAGACTTCCGTTATATGTGGGTTAAATGCTAAGCCTAATTTAAGTTTGCAGTTAGACAATTTTCTACCGATTTCTTATAGTTTAAATAGGCCTAACGTACTAGTAAAATAATTTACAGATCAATTTTAAGCTAGGAAAGTAGGCTTAACAATATTCCATGGAAAATTTGATAACTCGTTTATAATTCTGCTTCTAAAATATGACATATTTGAAGAGCAAAACATTCAGGGAGTATGTATTTAGCATTACGAAAGGCTGTAATCAATTACGTAATCGTGTAATCGAAGTAGAGTAAGTTCCTTAACAAATTGTAGGGTAATTAAAATTAATCTAAATTTAGTAAAAGATTTGATTGACAGATACTTAAAATCTACTTTATAAAAAAATTAAACCTTCTCCGAAAACTCAACATAATACAAAATTAAACGCTGGCGATAACGGTCGACGGCGTTAAAATAAAACGCTATAAATATTTCAACCCTAATCTCGTCTGACGATTTAATCCCGTTGACAAAAAGACGTAAAGAAGAGTATATATATATATATATATATATATATATATATATATATATATATATATATATATATATATATATATAGGGACTCGGGAGCCGCACGTCGAGCCTTAATCCCTCGACTTAATCCTCGGGAAATCACGCAAAAGGCTACAGGGCTAAGATAATCCCTATTTAATCCCTTCCCACGGGGCGGGGGAATCTTTTATCCTAGATAATACGTTAAGCCTCGGCCCTAAAACCTCACTGCTTACTGTTATTTCGTCCATCGAAAACTCTTTGTGAGATGCTTATTTATATCTGTACTCCAGTTTGCGATATTTAAAATATAATTTTAAGAACGTTGTTATTATCAATGTACAAAATTCCCGGTTTTCGGCACCAAAAATAAACTTTTTCTTATTCCCGAATTTAATCCGTTAAAATTTGGATTAGATTAAAGCTTTATCGAATTATAAATTCATTAAATTTAATTTGTATTTTGAATGGTGTTAAGGTTTTTTAAAAAATAAAAATTATAGTTCTTTTTATCTTTAAATTGTTATTTCGTGTTTTAAAGGATATGGATATTAACCTTATTTTTCGGGCTCTAGTTTTTCTAGTTTTTTGTTTTTTTTTTGGTAGCGGAAACAATGAAAAGGGTAATTTAAAATTTAGGGGTTTTCATATATGACTAAATTACGGTTATGAATTACGCCTAAGCTTATAATTTATTAGTAACGACTTAACAAGGCTTGTTATTTTCCCGTTTTTTTTAACAAAAAAGAGGGCAAAACGTTTAAAAGCGAATTTTGAAATATTGTTATGTATTGAGTGTTAAATTTTTTAACACTAGGGAGTACCGAGTATAGGGATTTGGGGCCAAATGATCGACGTGCATTTGCTCAACAAAGTTGTGTATTTGATCGACGTGCATTTACTCGACGAATTATTTGGTCGAAAGAGTTTTTGTTATAGATAGTGCTCCTAAAATATGCAATATTTTCACGGCAATTCGGTGGTTAGAGGCTAATTTGATTCATTAATTAATAATTATCACTTCTACAGTAAAATCTGACGTTATTTTTGAATAAAGTATTTCGCCATACAACCATTGATATCTACCCAATTCCAATGGAAACGTGTACTTATTCCGTAACTGATTAAATATGTTAAATATTTTTGACTCACCATATAACCACGTCCAGAACTGCTCCTACTACTGACGTCACTCAAGTGTCCAGGGGGGTTTTTCGGAACCGCGGGTTGCGTTGGGGCGGTCGGCCTGGGCTGTGCCCGGGTGCCATTACAGATAGTGTTAGTGGGGCGGGCGGGTTCTTCTTGTAGCGTGGGCGGAGGGTGGGCTGGAGATTGTACTTTCTTCTCCTCGGGTCGACTGACCGCTTGGGCCACCACTTCCTCCTTATTCGCTTGACCAGGAAACACAACCGCGCACTTCACTTCGCCAGAACTTTCGTCGCGAGCGTTTGGAAGAATCTAAACGTAAAATAGAGGAATTCATTAGATGAATACCAATTTAAAATTTGAAAACAATTTCTAAGCCTACTTTTAGTTGCAAAGGCTTAGGTAGAAAATTTTAACACTGGTATAATACGTTTGAACAGACTATGTTTTAATAGCTAAGCCTAATAAAAAAATTCCAAGTTATGGAACCCTAAACCTAATAAGCTTTAAACACATTTCTACCCATAAACTGATTGAAATCTGACTAAAATTAATTACACAAAATCAATCAAAATAAATAATTCAAAAACAAATATAAAACTTAAACCTTTCAAGAAGAAAAAAATTTAATTAAAGGCCTAACTTCACTTCTCCCCGTCGAAAAAGGGTTCAAACATCTTTTTTACTTCCCCTACTTACCCCTCTATTGTAAGCTCGCTCTCCCGTCTTCGGGGCTCGAAGGGATTATATTTAGCTTCGTACCTGCTTGCCAAAGACGAGAGAGAATAGGTCACTTTTACGTTAAACTATCACTCTATCTTTGTAGCGCGTACGATATTGGCGACGAGAAAGGCGATTCTTACCTTTCCGAGGAGAAATCGGACTTCGTTTTTTCAAAAATAAAGCGTATATGCGTTTCAAATAAATAAAAATTATATAGGTACGCTAAATAATTCTGGTAATGTTTTGGTATGTAGCGAGAAAATGGTTCTACAGCAGTTAATCCGTGACCTTGGTCATTGTATTAGAGCGGGCGGGAACTCGATTGGGAGGCGGAGGTAAGGTTTCGAAAATAAATATATGCGTTTCAAATAAAGATATTTAGGTATATGCAAGAAAGAATAATTTAATAAAAATATATTCAGGTATATATAGGAAAGAATAAAAACCTAAATATATAAAAATTAATAAAACTTGCCTTTAAAAATTTCAAATAAATTATTCAATACCTATTATTTAGTTTTATATCATGAGTTGATATTTTATTATTTTATTACATTTCTCAAACGATCTATCCGTTTTAGTTTGGTATCTCACAATAGACGATAACAATTCTATCTTTTGTAGCAACCTTGAAAAAGGCAATATCTTCTGTAGACGCGGGTTCTATTTAACGGTTCTTTTTGTTAGTTTCAAGGTTGGTAAAAGTATAGAAAATGCTATACTTTGAACCAGCCTTGGAAAAAGGCAAAATCTTCAATACAAACGGGTGCTTCTTAATGGCTCTTTTATCCGTTTCCAAGGTTATTTTATAATAAGGCCTATTGATTTCAAATTCGATGTATATTTCACGGTGCTCGAGCTGTTTCGAGGAAACTCAGGAAAGTATGAAAACACTGAATATAATGGACGATCGGGCGCCGAAGTAACCGAAGTGGAATGGTGTAACCTTACCCCCTCCTCCCAATCGAGTTCCCGCCCGCTCTAATACAATGACCAAGGTCACGGATTCACTTCTGTACAATCTGTAGTACCATTTTCTCGCTACACACCAAAACATTACCAGAATTATTTAGCGTACCTATATCATTTTTATTTATTTGAAACGCATATACGCTTTATTTTTGAAAAAACGAAGTCCGATTTCTCCTCGGAAAGGTAAGAATCGCCTTTCTCGTCGCCAATATCGTACGCGCTACAAAGATAGAGTGATAGTTTAACGTAAAAGCGGCCTATTCTCTCTAGTTTTTGGCAAGCAAATACGAAGCTAAATATAATCCCTTCGAGCCCCGAAGACGGGAGAGCGAGCTTACAATAGAGGGGTAAGTAGGGGAAGTAAAAAAGATGTTTGAACCCTTTTTCGACGGGGAGAAGTGAAGTTAGGCCTTTAAACCAATTTTCAGCTGTCAAATATGAAGGAAAAAGGTATAAATCTGTGTAAAGTTATATCAGCTATAATCTAAATCAAAAAACCGCCCACTGAAACTTAAATCTAATAATTTTAAAAGCCAACGTAAAAAGATAATTGCTCAAAATAACAATCTTTCAAAATAAGAAATAATTAACAACAACACTTAAAAGATAATAAAAGGTAAAAACCTGTAAGAATATAATAATTAAATTATCACAACCGCAAATTATATTGTTACAAAGAATATGGCAGAAAAAAATTATATTTTATCATAAGGGGTTTCAGAAAAAAAAATGACTAAAATTTATTCGTAAGCGTATTTTTTTGCTTTCGCTTCATATTCTGGATAGCAAGCCCCCATTTAATATCATTAAGTTGATCACAATAATTAATTGCAAAAAGCCGACGGCTAAGAGAGATAAAAATTCGCGAGCCCTCAAAGTGTATAATAATGCCCCGAAGGGCCGTCTATTGCCTTACAAATAGGGGGCACCACTAGAAATTCGTGAATTCCGAAGGGGATAGCGCCGAAAAAAAAAAGGCAGGATAAAATGAGTTTTTATTTTGTTCAAAACAAGACGTCCCGTATCAACTTCACGAAACACCGTTATTAAATTAAAGTGATACTGTCACGAATTTTTAATGAACTCCAAATTGAAATTAGCCGCGTTCATACTAAGCCTTGGAATCGATTTTAACTGTTTCCAAACGTTTCACTAGAGTCGTGTGAACGTGAAACCGGTTCTTCTCGAATCGATTTGATTCGATATCTAGAAACTGCTTCGGGAACCAGTTTCATACCGATTCGTTTTCAAGTTCAACAACCGATAGATGTAGCTACGATAAATCAATTAATAAAGATAATGCGTGAGCAAGTGACGCTTAAAACGATTCCTACAGACTTTGAAACCGTTTTTAACCGTTTTGGAAAGTCAAATTATAAAATTTTGGGGTCACCCGCGTAGACCTTTGATCAAGGAACAAAATTATATCTTAAAAAGTCGATTTGAACATTCGAAACGGTTTGAAAACGGTTCCAAAGTGTCAAGTGTGAACGTAGCTTTTGATTTTACCGTTTCAAATCGATTAAGAAACGCTAGTGTGACAGTAGCTTATGTTTAGTAGAAAAGCATATTTTGGATTTAGCAAAGCCTTGAATATGTCATAGAAAATTGTCTCGTCGCTGGTTCATATAAGCTGCGTTCATACTAGCCTTTAGAATCGATTTAAAACGATACAAAACGTTTCGCTTGAGTCCATTTGATAAAACTGCTTCGGGAACTAGTTTCCTGCCGATTAGAGTTCAACAACCGATACATGAAGCTACAATAAATCGATTTATAAAGATAATGCGTGAACGCTTGACGTTTAAAATGATTCCTGGCGATTAAGAAATGCTAGTGTGACCGTAGCTATAGTTTTATCCCATAGGTTAGTGCTTAAATACTATGGAATTTTACAGACTATCTTAATATATGTAATGTTCATTGTCAAAATCCCTCTGATCTAGAGAAGAAACAGGAGATTATTAAATATTAAAATATAAGAGAAAATAAAAAGGATGGAAATTACTAAAACTAAATTAGACTTTCGATAAATTAGTATTCTCACTAACTTAATACTTGGTGTCGAACTCTACTTGAAAACCCCGAACTTCCTAATTACCGCCAATTAAAAAATTACATTGTTTAAGCTTCATTTTCTCTATGGTTTTATCGTTTTATTTTAATGTATTTCATCGTCTCAAATTGCTGCTTAATGAAATTCAATTACGTAATAATAATATGAGAGATACTTAAACCATATTATAATTAAATATTAAGAAGTAATTTTTGGCAAGAATTTGTGATAACATGAACATCAGCTTTTTTTAAAACATTTGTCAGGAATAGGAGGTGCTATAGTTTATAGATTGTCAGCAAGAATCTATTCAGGTTCCAAAAGAATATGGGAGCATAGCTTTAGCCTCTGGTATCATCCTCCCAAACTTTGTAACAAAAGTTCGTCCGCAATTTTCGCAACATTTGTTCGCTTAGATCTTTTTTCGGTCGGCTCCATTTTTATTACCCAAAATATTATGTCAAGGTCGTTAGTGGCGCGGGTTAATAATATAATGTCAGGAGCGATTTACTTGAAAAATCGATTCGAAGCGGACGAACTTTTGCTACAAAGTTTGGGAGGATGGTTATTGAATCGCGGCCCTCCCATATTCTTATGCAACCTGAATGGATTCTTGTCGTCAGAGACAAATCAGCCAATGGCAGCAATCAGAAGAGCAGACGACAAGACAAAGTGTTGTGAATGTTTATTTTACGAACAACAGTCGTTCGTTAAATTATTATAATTATATTTAAATGAAAAATTTAATACCAGTTTCAAAGTTCCTTTCATTTCTAACTAGATAAGACTACAGTTACGTATATTTATGGTTACCTTCAAATTATGATCAAATTTTAAGACCCCTATAATGGAAAAGGCCTAAATTACTCTAGTCAAATTTTGACATAATGTTAAGATTAAGCTTTAAACGAATATATTTCATGGTGTTGGCCAAGACTTAAAAATATTCTAAGACTATAAAATTCCGTACTTCGTATTGTCAGTAAGGCAAAAGGAATTGTCATTTCTAATACTCCACCCCCGAAAGAAGCTATAACGTCGAAAAATCGTAAAAATAAAACCAAACTATGGCTGTAAGCCGAAATAAACCCTACTTTATTACAGGGATAAAAGACCCCAAAGTTTTAGTACATTTTTTAAAACTAAAGTCAAGGGATAAAACGTACTTTCAAAGGGGGACTGAAAAGATAAACGGATAAATATAGCCTTCATAATACAGCTAAATCGAAACTGAAACGAAATTGAGGTTATCTACAATAATTGAAGATTAATTAGGAGTATGCCGTACTAATTTATATAAAACTAACGTCACGTGTTAATCCAGGGATGAAGTCTATTAATGTATACGTTTACATAGGCTTAAACTACCGAATTGTCGATAAAAATTCAATGATTAAGTGTTGTATTAAAATATACGAAAAACGAAATTATTTCGATGAAAAACAATTTCAAGCATGGCTATATAACTTAAAACACACATCCAGAATACAAGAAGAGCAATTATACAGCGAATAAGGAAAAATTGGATGTATGGCGCGAAAGTTTAATGAAACATAACTTCTAATTTTATTATAGAGGTATTAATAATTAATGAATGAGCCTAATTAGCCTCTAACTACCGAACTGTCGTTAAAAAGTGACTTATATTTAAAAAAAAAAAAAATTAAGGCTAAAAATATACATTTTACCCCATCTTTAAAATGACCTAATTCCAATATAAACCTGATTTTTATTTAAAATTAAATTATTTTTAAGACTAACTGAGCACCGCATCCCAATAAATTTGAATAAAAACTAAGAGGTCTGTATTTTAAAATAAACAATGAAATATAATTTATGACACAAATTTTCGTTACTAAAATCGATTTATCTAATAAATGTCAGGGTTAAATATATTCATTCATACTCACTTTAAAAACCTATATCTCCATCCCAAGAAAATAAAAAATAAGAAAAAAAATCTGACATTTTGAGTAAAACAGCAATTTAAATTTATGACATCCAAATCCTCCAATATCCATAAACCTTCCAAAAGCTCCAATTTTTTTTTTTTTGGCGCAAAAACACCATGCCAAAAATCACTATCTTTTAAAAACGAAAGAACTAGTTTTTTACACATATTATATATATGTATTTATACATACACCAATAAGAAAAAAAAATACATATCCTCAAAAAGTTTTCAACTAAATAATAGGTTAGCGCACGACTGTTTCGGGAGGTTTTTTTTCTTTTTTTAATTTTATCTTTAAATAACAACCCTAGAATACAACTAGAAATAGTTCAACTAAAACTTGAAAAATCACTACAAACATAACCTGAAACCCGAACCTAAACTACCTTGTATTTATCAATCTAAAGCCATAGTTAAATTTAAACTTAACAGCGGGTCAAATATTACTTTGAAGTTACCGTTGATAAAAGGTGCCGACTAAATACAGAGGGGAATAAATTTATTCAGACAGGTTAGAATCAAAGCGAAGTTTAGGATTAGTAACGCTATACTTTAAGAATGATATTGATATAGCAATGATAGTGTTTCGTATCAGATTGAGTTAGTACCGAAGGATAAGGTATGATACGGTTTGATTTCCGGATGTAACGTAACGAACAGCTGCGGATTTCTAGCACGAAAACTTCCGTTTTTACGGTCCCTAAATTTTTTCGTTGGAGGAGAACTCTGGCCCCTGATTGGCTATCGTGTAGAATATATAACCCTGGCCTTTTGGCAGCCTAGTAGTTGGATGCGACCGTGAGCGGCATATGTATGACCGTGTTTAAAACACGAATTTTACCGAAAACTACTTTGAAAGTGATACCAGCGAAGTTTTTTTATTTTTACTTTTTTTTTTTTTTCCTACTTAAAGTTATATTTTATATTTTTTTTAGGACTAAACACCGAAATCTTTTTCAGGCTTTTATTTTTATTGGATGTCAAAGGGAGGATGAGATTTTTTTAATAGATTCTTCACCGCAAACATTCCTCTTTAACTTTCAAGATACTACGATGTGGTTTTTAAGTGGGTTTCAATTAGGCTTAGCGGTTACTTTTTTTTTTTTTTTTAAAGTTCGAGTTAGTCTTAGCTCTTTAGAAATGGTTATTTTCTAAAGTTAGAGTTAGGCTTAACTATCTTGAGATGGTTATTTTCTAAAGTTAGAGTTAGGCTTAACTATCTTGAGATGGTTATTTTCTAAAGTTAGAGTTAGGCTTAGCTATTTTGAAATAATTTTTTTCTAAATGTCATGCTAAGCAATTTTGGAATACTTATAAGGCTTAGCCAATTTTGGAACGGTAAATTATATTAGGCTTAGCCAATTTTGGAACGGTAAATTATATTAGGCTTAGCGGTTATCGAAAGGCTTAGCTGGTATAGAAAGTTACTTTAGGCTTAGCGAGTACAAAAAAATTATTTTGGCTTAGCGAGTTTAGAAAGTTATTTTAGGCTTAGCGAGTACAGAAAGTTATTTTAGGCTTAGCGAGTACAGAAAGTTACTTTAGGCTTAGCGAGTACAGAAAGTTACTTTAGGCTTAGCGAGTACAGAAAGTTACTTTAGGCTTAGCGAGTACAGAAAGTTACTTTAGGCTTAGCGAGTACAGAAAGTTACTTTAGGCTTAGCGAGTATAGAAAGTTACTTTAGGCTTAGCGAGTACAGAAAGTTACTTTAGGCTTAGCGAGTACAGAAAGTTACTTTAGGCTTAGCGAGTACAGAAAGTTACTTTAGGCTTAGCGAGTACAGAAAGTTACTTTAGGCTTAGCGAGTACAGAAAGTTACTTTAGGCTTAGCGAGTACAGAAAGTTACTTTAGGCTTAGCGAGTACAGAAAGTTACTTTAGGCTTAGCGAGTACAGAAAGTTACTTTAGGCTTAGCGAGTACAGAAAGTTACTTTAGGCTTAGCGAGTATAGAAAGTTATATTAGGCTTAGCGAGTACAGAAAGTTATATTAGGCTTAGCGAGTACAGAAAGTTATATTAGGCTTAGCGAGTACAGAAAGTTATATTAGGCTTAGCGAGTACAGAAAGTTATATTAGGCTTAGCGAGTACAGAAAGTTATATTAGGCTTTAGCGAGTACAGAAAGTTATTAGGCTTAGCGAGTACAGAAAGTTACATTAGGCTCAGCGAGTATAGAAAGTAAAATTATATTAAAGTTAGTAATTATAGAAAGTTAAATTACATTAGGCTTAGCAATTTTGGGGTGATTAAGGGCATGCTTATAACTGTAATCATAAACAAAAGTTTGGGAAGTTGTGAAAATAAATTAGAAAAGCATCATTAACTGTGATTCTCACATTGTAATCGGATTCAGGGTTAAGGATGAAATATTTGCGTGTATGTTAATGCTATTCTATGAATTGGGTTAACCTTAACTCACAAAAAGAATTGGATAAGCTGGCAACGTCTTGTTCATATGATTTGCGTTATTATATATAGAGGAAAACTTTACACAATTAGAATTACATGGAAATTAAGAACGCCCGAGGCCAAGCGATTTTATCATTTTACGGTATGCATTTATGGAAGATAATTGAGATTGATTAATATATTAATGCTCAAGACAAGTTTATTAAGATTATATTTTCCCCGAGGTTTTGTATTGTGTATATCTAATTGACTAGTTCTGTTCTTATAACCAAAACTAAGGCATCGTTTAACCCTTGTCATAAATTATATTTAGAACTTAACATCAAAACTTACTCGTCAGTCAGGACTAGGAGGCCAGGGTATGACAAATGATGTCTGACTGACGTGTCAAAACTTCTTGTAAAGCCCATAATGTACGATATTTTAAATAAAATGTGGGCATAAGCCTTATAAAACAGGTGTTCGTTATAAGAGTAAGTGTACTACATCATGTATAACGAAAGGGAATATTACAAGTGTTTTGTCAGTTTAAACAAAACCAGACTCAGCGGTTTTAAAAAACCGAAAGTTTAAAAAAATAAAACCTTCCTATAGATGAAATAATACCATACCTTAAAGTTACGTATATTTTATCCAAATTTAATCCCAATAATTGCGCACTTTTATCCAATGGTACCACGCACAACATTATACAGAAAAACTTGCTCGGGTTTTATAACCAGAAAAATCCGAAAAAACCGAGGCCCGTGAAAATTTTTATCGTGCTAGCCGCAGGGTTTTTAATATATCTTTTTTTATATTTTGGTGGAATTTATTTTCCCGCGCTGTGAAACGGACTGTACATAAGACGTATCTCAGACGCGACTAGCCTGCGAATGGGAAGCCGTCGGCGCCGAGCCAGTTTTCGATTTTTTAAAGGGTGGGGCAAAATTTGTTTTCCCCCTTTCTAAAGAGATGTTTATAGCCCAGTATCGCCATCTGTTTGATGGAAGGGAAGTTAGGAATAGAATAAGGGACTTTACATAAAGACGCGGTTGTTAAGAATCGCAAATTCGCGATAACTGAAAATAATATGGTCTGATTTTCGTTCTTAGTCTACTAGAATTGTACCAAGTAAGAAGTTGAATCGTTGTTGGTTTATTTAATTGATAGTTAAGTAGAGTAACATGATAATTAAGAGTAATCTTTAATGTTTCAAAACTTGGCGTAAGGTTTACTCTGGTAAGATTTGCGTGTTCGCCAAAAGTAGTTTGAGCTGACGTCTAAAGGCGAGGTTTCACTCACGATTGTTTTGGCCAAGAATCGCGTTTTGGCGTCAAAACAATGTGAAGTTTAAATTAAGCTTTTTGTTTTACCCACGTTAACAGGCTTAAAGTGACAGAGAAGCTTCCATTGAAAAAGGAATTTTAAAGATCATGTGATATGTATGCTATCAATGATATGTTTATTCTATATTCTATCAAGCAGACGTTACTAAGTGCTCCATTTTTGATATGTAATTAGCGAATTCCATTGCGCCACTCTATGAGTGCTTGCTAGAGAACATGATATCAATGAAAAAAGTATTCTATTTCGAATTATAAAACTTTGAGAGGGAGTTCCCTTGCTCTAGAGCACCCAGTGGGTATTCGTTATAAGCCAACCTTAGAATCACTCGAATTTAAATACATAAAATAGATTTTTTTGGGGGAAATATTACTGATTTCTAATATTGGATACTAGTATAGCATAGGGGTCGATACCAAGGAATGAGGGGGTCATCAATAAATATCGCCTTAAAGGTAAAATTTTCGATATTACGAGGTCTTAAAAAGTTACCTCGCCATTATTGTGGTATTCATATTATCCCAGTTTTAGTTTGTGTTAATTACACTTGCCAAATGTAGTGTTTTGATTGGATAATGAGTGAATTGTTTTACGGAAAATGAAATGCATTACACTTGATAGTCGGCCCATAATATACGACACTGGCGCGTTGTCTGAATTAAATTCAAAATAAGAGTTAAACCACGATAATAAAAACTTATTCTAGAATATTTTCACAATTATTGAATACGTTTTTGATGTTTAAATAAAGTTTTAAAGCTGTTTAATCCTGAATTATAATATGATTGGCCCGATTTACTCTACACTGAAAATTCAAACTTAACTAAACTTCAGAATTTAAATTAAACATTAAAAACGTGTTCTCTACGAACAGATGCTGGACTTTCCGTTATTTTATGTATTTTTGCAGATACTTAAAGTAATTTAAAAGCTCTTTAATATTTAAACAGTAGTTTAACTTTAATCCATAGTGTTCATGAAACTAAAACCATATTAATCAAAATTCTAATTTAAACAAAAAAAAAAAAAAAAAAAAAAAAAAAAAAACCTTAAAAAAATAAGTGAAAAAAGATCCCTACACTCAATTTTTTGCTTTGATTTTTCTTTTTAAATCTTTTTTAAGTCGCTAACTTCGCTTCATTTAGCAAAACCTGGTTTAAATCTTTTTATTTTATTTTTTATTTCTAGTTCCAGAAGCTGAACGATCTGGGGAAATTTTTTATTGCTTCCAATTTAGGGCTCCCCCTTTTCTATATTTAAACCCACTTAATGTTTACATAACCTAGAAAGTTACGTACTAAGAAACGAAACCATATGGATAAGTTGGTACCCATTGAAAATTTCGACTTATTCCAACTAGACACTTTCAGAATTATACGTCATTAAAATTCTCTTACATCTGGTCCAGCTAGCTCCGGTTTAAAATAGATAGTTTCACCAAAATATTGACGCTTTTATAATTAAACCATGGTTGAAAATAGCCAAGGCTTAGCTGCTTAGTCTTAAAAGAAGACTTTCTTGAACTCGAAATAAAAAATGAGTAGCATTTTTGGAAAGATCGTTAAAAAACGATTCAAAATATATATACATATGATATTGAAACAATTACTACAACAGTAAAAATACATATTTTATAATCGCCATTTTCGAATTTTAAAAATAAAAATTGTCCGCAATATTACGTCAATATATTCGCGTGTTTTCGTTATTGTAGACCCTACAGTTAATTCCACACGTTCTGGGATTAGTTATAAGGTCGCTTTCGCGCCGTCTTTTTGGTAAAAGTACTTAATCCTGAATTACGTTTCAGAAATAAACTAATCCTAAATTCTTGAAGATTAAATTCACGTGTTTGACGCGAGATCAATTAGCCAAGGCCCGAATTGAGTTAGTTTAAGTGTCTAGATATTAATGTAATAGATTTTGATGAAACTATCTCTTTAGACGTTTTTTTATTCATTGCAAATTTCTCTGAAACTCCAATTAGCAGCCACCTCATTCAAAATCAATAAGCAAAATCTCCATCACCACGCTAAGCCTCGGTCAATTTTATGGCCGTTGGAATTATAAAGACTGGAGGGTAATGAATTAACAACTTTAATAAGCGATTCGTTTCTTTTTTTTAATTCATTTTTCCCTAGCTAAGCTTTAGAAGCTTAACCTACCAAAAGATTAATTTTGTTCTAAAACGGGAAACGGGTGGAAATTATGGGTTACGCAAAGTTTATAACGAAACCATAATTAATACTGTTTTATTATTCTTAATTAATAAGCGAGGTTATTAATCTGATCTGATTAAATTAAAGCTTCATAAATTGGCTAGTTTGTATATTTAATATTTAATAATAATGGAATAGAGCTTTGAAAATTGATTTAATGTTTTAAATATTATATATGGGTAAGTATTTTCGCTACGAGTTGGATTATAAGATATTTATGATCAAGATAATTAAACTCTTAAAATTTGTTTATTTTACTTGAAATCATAAAATAATTGGAAGCATATTTATTTTACTCACTACGATCGTGTCATATTTGAAGCCCTTCTGATTGGATCGTAAGATTATAAACCTCAAATTCTAAAAGGGTAATATCTTTGGCACATACTTAAAGCTTTTTGATTGGTTATAAGCTTTTAAATCGTGTATAATTATCTTTGATCGATCTATATATAAATATATTCATTTTAAATATCTAATAATGACCTTGTGATAGATACGAAGATTTCTGATTGGTTTTAAGCATTTTGAGCATCTAATTCTTCAAGGTATACATATGATTGGTTATAAGCTTTCCAATTGTTAAATTATCTAACGATAGTAACCTTGACGTGGATATGAATTCAGCCTTCTAATTGGATCTAAGCATTTTAAACATCTAATTTTTAGGATACATATGAAACTTTCTGATTGGTTATAAGCTGCATACGAAACTTTCTGATTGGTTATAAGCTGCATACGAAACTTTCTGATTGGTTATAAGCTGCATAAGAAACTTTCTGATTGGTTATAAGCTGCATACGAAACTTTCTGATTGGTTATAAGCTGCATACGAAACTTTCTGATTGGTTATAAGCTGCATACGAAACTTTCTGATTGGTTATAAGCTGCATACGAAACTTTCTGATTGGTTATAAGCTGCATACGAAACTTTCTGATTGGTTATAAGCTGCATACGAAACTTTCTGATTGGTTATAAGCTGCATACGAAACTTTCTGATTGGTTATAAGCTGCATACGATACTTTCTGATTGGTTATAAGCTGCATACGAAACTTTCTGATTGGTTATAAGCTGCATACGAAACTTTCTGATTGGTTATAAGCTGCATACGAAACTTTCTGATTGGTTATAAGCTGCATACGAAACTTTCTGATTGGTTATAAGCTACATACGAAGCCCTCTGATTGGTTATATGATTTTTAAATGTTAAATTTATAACGACGGCGACTTTGAAGTGTACATGAAACCTTTCAATTGAATTTAAACATAATAAAGGTTGAATTTCTAAGGTAGGTATGACGTTGGCGCATTTCAATTGACCTTATAATTAGTTAATAGCGTTTAAACGTTTAATTCTCTAACGAAAGATGACTTTTACATGTATATGAAGACTAATTCTGATTGCATCAAAGCTTTTTTAACATGTAAAATGTCTTCTCAATTTGAATTTCAGTGAAGGTGGAAATTAACCTTAAGATTAACGGAGCTCTGAAAACTAAATATCTAGTAACGTTATTAATAAGCTCGACTAAAGGCTGGACTCTCCTGATTGGTCGGTTTGTACCCTCATTACAATTCAAAATAATAAAATGATAACGTTCAAAAAACGAATCACGAAAAATTTAGCCTATAATTTATGTAAAAAAATATGCAAGTCATCTCTTACTTTTTTTGAACTCATATCTATCTTATTGAACATATCCGATACATTAAAATCAACCCAAACAATTTTTTTAAGGTCATTCAAATGACCATGAACTCTACCTGAAAAACCTAAAATTCCCAATACAATTTAAATGGTCCTTTCTGATACTTCCTGCTAGTAGGTCCGTAACAATGTAAGAAAGAAAAAAAGGTACCACCTCCCCCTCAAACCTTATACCATTTCAAATAACCGTATCAACATTCAAAAGCTTAAGCCTAACCATTGAAATTGCGCGTTAGGGCTAAGCCTAAAAAACACAATAAAAACCTAGACTTCCACCTTACTCTCGAGTTAAATCGCGCAAGGCGATAAATTTCTACAATACTAAAGCGCAAGTCTCTTGAAAAAAGAAAAGCAAATGGTTTTTCGATGACGTTTTGTTCAAAATAAGATTACTTTCTTGATACTTTCTCTGAATAAATTTTATATAAAACCTTTTCCCACTAAAAAAAATTAAACTCCACTTTCCATGACCTTTCGACCTACTTTTAAACTTCCAGGAAATCAAATCCTTAAATTGTCTAGACTATATTTTAATTATTTTTGCTCTTTCTGCCCCTTTTTGGTCCTAATTGGTCTAATTTTGAAACTATCTATATTTGAGTATCTTGTTAGTCACGTATAGATTTGGTACAATCTTTAAATTAAATTTAAGACATCCCTTTCGTCACGTCTACAATGTCTTTATAAATTTATAACTTTGTTAAATATGGTCCGATTTTGTTATAATTGGTCTCATTTTGAAGCTCTCATTATGAAATATAAGAATATCTTGATAATCAACAGAAATACTACCTTAAACCAGTAAATTTTGAGAACAACATATTTTTGCATCGTGACGTCAACCATTTCTTTATAAATTCATAATTTTGTTAATTATGGTCCTATTTTGTCAAAATTGGTCTCATTTTGAAGCTCTCATTATGAAATATAAGAATATCTTGATAATCAACAGAAATACTACCTTAAACCAGTAAATTTTGAGAACAACATATTTTTGCATCGTGACGTCAACCATTTCTTTATAAATTCATAATTTTGTTGATTATGGTCCGATTTTGTCATAATTGGTCTCATTTTGACGCTCTCATAGTGAACTAAATGAATATGTTGATAATCAAGAGAAATACTACAATCAAACACAAAATTTTAAGTTTCACCCATTTTTCTGTCATGACGTCAACAATTTCTTTATAAATTCATAATTTTGTTAATTATAGTCCTATTTTGTCGTAATTGGTCTTATTTTGAAGCTTTCATTGTGATCTATATGTATATCTTAATAGTCAAGAGAAATACTACAATCTAACACTAAATTTTAAGTTGCACCTGTTTTTCTATCGTGACGTAAACTATTTCTTTATAAATTCATAACTTTGTTAATTATGGTCCGATTTTGGCATTATTAGTCTCATTTTGAAGCTCTCATTGTGATCTTTCAAAGCTTGGTATAATTTCATCTTAATTTCCATTATAACATTGTCGTTTATTGGTCAATGTTGTCATAATTGGTCTCATATCGAAGCTATCATTGAGCTACAAAAGTTTAAAAAAATAATTTTACTAGACTTCTCCTTTAAGGAAGAGAAAGACCCTGGCTCTCACAAAACAAGGAAAAACTTTCAAAGAATCGCCAATAGATGTCGTCCCAAACCGCCGAGGACCGGAAAAACGACAATAAAACATTCCGGTCGCGGCTGTCATGTTAAACAGTCGTAGAGTTAAACGCGCCAAGCCTACGAAAAGGACAGATTAAATTGGCAGTAGGTTTTAAAAGAGGGAATCGACGCTTTAACGCTACTGCCATCTTAAATTGACGCCGAAAAGCCCCAAACCATTATTGCGGGGTGCGAGTGATAAATTGAAAACACGAAAAACGTCAACGATCCAACATCATAAGTCTTGCTTTTATATTGGGAGGAAAAGTAGGGGAATAGTGCACCACATATACATACATGAGACTATGAATATATCGGTAAAGTTTCTGCGCATGCGCTTGAAAGGGATTACGAAACGTCTATATCTAATCACGGACCTTCAATCACGGACCTTCAATCTAATAGGACCAGAAAGCGCCCGCCTTCCAGCGTACAAATATTTTCTCCCGCGCATCGATCCGACTTTAGGAGTAGTTCAAGGCCATTAGAGCACGTAACTCGGAAAATACACCTTTTTCTCTTCCACTGTGCGCATGCCCGCGCTAGAAACGCTTACTATTGGCGGAAAAAAACGTTTGCTCGGTGAGATGGCCTTGGAATACTCCTAGAACCGGATCGGTATTCGGGGGCTACGCTTTCTGGTCCTATTAGATTGAAGGTCCGTGCTTCAATCTAATAGGACCAGAAAGCGCCCGCCTTCCAGCGTACAAATATTTTCTCCCGCGCATCGATCCGACTTTAGGAGTAGTTCAAGGCCATTAGAGCACGTAACTCGGAAAATACACCTTTTTCTCTTCCACTGTGCGCATGCCCGCGCTAGAAACGCTTACTATTGGCGGAAAAAAACGTTTGCTCGGTGAGATGGCCTTGGAATACTCCTAGAACCGGATCGGTATTCGGGGGCTACGCTTTCTGGTCCTATTAGATTGAAGGTCCGTGATCTAATCCCTGGTCAACCTTTTTTAAAATGTTTTGTTACTAAATTATTTCTTTTAGAATTAGAATTAATAAACATTTACTTAATTTTCTTATTCACCCTCCCTTTAAATCGATTTAAAATAATACGTAATATAATATTACAATTTAAAATTAATAATTAAATAGATTTAGATTTAAATTAGGTTAAATGTTGACCCGAGTTTGTAACTATAGGTTTTGAATCAATATTTATCATATTCTTCTTTCACTAATTGATTAGAAAGTTGTTAATTGGCATTTTTAATTAAATTAAAAGTCCTTGAGGGGAGCAAAACGTTACGATCTTTAGCTACGGTCACACTAGCATTTCTTAATCGATTTGAAACCGTTAATTTAAAATCACTTGGAATCGTTTCAAGCGTCACGTGTTCACGCATCATCTATACAAATAGATTTATTGTGGCTTCATCCATCGGTTGTTGAAACCGAATCAGTATGAAACTGGTTCCCGAAGCAGTTTCGAGAAATCAAATCGATTCGAGACCCGTTCACGTGACTCTAGCGAATCATTTGAAACGGTTTAAATCAATTCCAAGGCAGCTATAGTCTTATTTTCTTGAGTACCATTAGAACCCAATAATTATTACCAAGAATCCATTCAGGTTCCATAAGAATCCAATAACCATCCTCCCAAACTTTGTAGCAAAAGTTCGTCTGCTTCGAATCGATTTTTCAAGTAAATCGCTCCTGAAATCTATTATTAACCCGCGCCACTAACGACCTTGACGTAATATTTTGGGTGATAAAAATGGAGCCGACCGAAAAAAGATCTAAGCGTACAAATGTTGCGAAAAATCGCGGACGAACTTTTGTTACAAAGTTTGAGAGGATGGTACCAGAGGCTAAAGCTATGCTCCCATATTCTTATGGAACCTGAATGGATTCTTGTTATTACTAAAGCATTAAAGCATTGCACAAAATAGTTTTAAAGTCGTAATAAAAAAATTGGATTTTACATTCCCTATTTTAAATAATTTCATAATCTCTTAAAAAACATACTTTTTTCATTATATATTTTTTCTAAAGTAATTCCCTCCCTTGACTCGTATTTTACGTTGTAATAAATAGTGACTAGATGGCGTTAAAGTCTCAAATATTCGTACAAAAATCCGGTGAATAAATATTTCAGAGAAATTCGCAAGTTCAAAGACCGAATGCCTCTATCTTTCAAAGATTTACCAATATCGGAGAAAATAACAGATTGAAGCGCGCATAGCGGTTAGTTCTTTAACTAAAGGCTGAGGGGCGCGTTGGAGCGCGGAAAAAGATACGCATGGGGTAACATAATCTAAAAACTTTTTATATAGTCTAGTTCCCTGGTTCGTGCCAGTATAGAGAAATATATTAGGCCTTACTCCAGACGAAATGGGGAAAGAGGGTTGGAGGATTTTACTTTTTTCTCTTTCGATATGCCATAATAATAAAGTTTTACGAATGTAGGTATCACGTTAGATTGAAAGGGGTATCTAATATTTGATTTGACGCCTTGGTAATTTTCTCTTAGCTTCTAATGGGTTGTAAAAACGGATTCGTCTCGTCGCGAGCGTTCGAATGGGCACAATCACGATGGGGTTAGGATGAGTTATTGAACTGGTCATGTGACGTCATGATTTTGTATCGACTATTCGTATTAAGGGTGTTAAGAGTAACATATTCGGATTCGTCTCGTCCTTAGCATTCGAACGGATATAATCACGATGGGGTTTGTAAAAGTTATTGAACTCGTCATGTGACGTCATGATTTAAAAGGGTTTCCTAGGTAATATATACATGCCTACAACGTTTGAATGAGTACAATTTATGAGTGCATTTTTAGATTTAAGTTTGAACACAAGTTCTCCCCATCCATAAAAATGTTGACTATGACGTCATAAAGCCCAAATATATCATTAGCAAATCATGATGAGTTTACGTTGTAGGTACTTAAATTAAAGCTTAAACTAAACCGCGATTAACTACGCAATTATATTCAAAATCAAACTCATTGGTTACGTAAAAAATATCAAAAACTAATTTAAGACTATCAATAAAAATTTGGAAATTTTCGCTCACCTTATTCACAGGATGCCTGACTAAAACGTGATTTCGATTAACCATCTGATCGACTTGGGCTGGGTTTGGCGATAAACTTCTCGCCGTGGGCAGTTGTCCACCCGCCGTAGCAGCGGCGGCTGGGGCGGGCGCACTAGCGGCGTTTCCGGTTTTGGTTTCGTCGCGCTGTTCACTCTTAACGACCGTACTGGCCGCCAGGGGAGTGGTTGGCGTAGCGGCGCTTTGAGAACTATAGGAAGATGACCCTTGAGTCGGCGGGTCCGAACTGACCGCTTGACCAGTACTGGCCGCGGAAGGAGATTCTGGTCGTTTAGATTCGGTTTTGACCGCTCTTGTTGCTACTGGAACTTTCACCCCTGGCGCAGGCTGTAAATAATTCAATTTAAACGAATAAATTAGTTTCAATTAGCTCTAATTCGATTTTATACTAAATCAATAATATATATAGTAACATATGCTTTTGGTGCTTAGTAAGAGCTTAAAAATGATACTAATTAAGTTAAAATCGGCCCACAAATAACAGTTATGTTTTATTACAGAGAGCAATGACGTCACGATGAAATTAATATTGTAAATTGAGTTAATTAATAAAAACATAATTATAGCAAGAAAATTTCGTTACTGAAACTTAATATTTATAATGTGCACAATCATAGCTTTAAAATGAGATTAATTACGTCATTATCTATCTACAAACAACAAAATTACGGATATGTAAAGAAAAATATGACGTCATGATTTTTGAAATCATTTAAGATATCCGAAATGTACGAGTAAATAATAGATTATAAATACATATCACGGGTTGAAAACTGTTGTGACATCTGCTTCAACAGTGATAAAAATAACTTGACTATCTAAACTGAAGTCACAATTTCCTGCGTTTTTTCCATTATGACGTCACATGATGAATGTGGATTTCTTTTAAAATTCATAACTCCCTTATTTACTGGCCGATTTTGTTCAAACTTGTCTCATTTCGAAGCTCTTGATGAGTTTAATACTAATTAATAATAAGAAAGAGCTTTGTTTTACCTGATTGGTCATAATCTTGGGCTTGCTGGAGTTGGAGACGGTGGCAGTTGGCCTATATTGCGGAGTAGCAGGACTGCTCAAAGGAGCGCAGGGACTGCCAGGAGGTTGATTAAACTTATTTTGCTGCGCCACCGTAGCCACGTTAATATGATTATTTGCCGCTGGAGGTTGCTGCGGTTGTTGCTGCAACTGCGGCTGCGTCGTGTGCGAAGGCGACAGTCGATTCGGTGGCGGTGGTGGTTGCTGCGGTTGCGCAGTAGGGAGACTGTTGTTCAGATGGGGCTCGGGGCTAACCCTATTATTGTTTTCCACAATTTTCAAATTCGTCTGAAATCAGAAAAAATTAAAAGTTAGCCATTTATATAAATAATAAAAAAATACATAAAACCAGATTATAAGACTTGACCTTTAGGGTCACAATATTGTCTTTAAGTGGTACTAGGCCTTTTTTTAGCCCTTGACATTTTGAGGATTTTGAAATCGTACGATTATCATAAAATATGCCAGCACCACAATCTTTTCTGTGTATTTCATGACGTCATGGGCATGAAATTTGGTTTTTCAAATTCCATGACATCTTGAGGTTGTCCATGACAATTTTAGAGCGTTTTTCCTGACCAAAATTACTATATGACCCTTTTTTCCGTAACATTATTAACAGGGATGCGATATAACAAGACACATTTTTTTTTTTACTTTTTGGCGCAAAAATTTTCAGGGTTTTCCCTGACCTGCGGTAACCCTGACCTTGTCATTCTCATAAAATAATAACTGGGAGGTTTTCAGTATATATTTTAGTCGTTATGCAACGCTTGATTTGAAATCGTTTGCTGTCAGTTTTGAATGATAAGCTCGTGATATCAAATTGTCGTAAATGCTAAGATCTTTGGAGTTTATTTGTAGTTAAAGTGAGGTTCACACCATTTTTTTCCAATGCCTATAGTTTATAATTTTATTTCGATATACGACGTTTATTTCTAGAAAGTAATTAAGGATAATTTTCATACGAAAGGTAGAACTTTCTGTATTAAGTACTTCTACGAAAAAGACCGCGCGAAAGCGACCTTATCACGTGACAGAACAGGCGAAAATTAACTGTAGGCTCTACAATAGCGAAATCACGCGACCATATTGATGACGTAGTATTGCTAGGAATTAAAGCTTTCGAAAATGGCGATTATAAAAAATGTATTTTCACTGTCGCGGTAATTTTGTTCTATGACATATATATATATATATTTCGAATCGTTTTTTAACGATCTTTCCGAAAATATGACTCAATTTTCATTTGGAGTTCATGAATCCGTGTTAGTTTCACTTCAAAGAAAATAAACTTGGACAGTTAAAGTGTTTTTTGTCACAATTAAAATATAGTAACATCGTGATACTATCCCTTTAAAACGAGATATTAGCTAAGACTTTACCTTAAAGGTCAAAATATGCCTTTAATTACGTAGATTCGAGCATAAAGTGATTTTTGAAAACAACTTTCAACAAAGAATTGATTTACAAACATTAAGAACTCTAAGGGAAATAATTATGAAAGCGAAGTAACTCAAGCGTATGAATAAAACTTTGCCAAATAATAAATATAATAATATAAAAGGTGTTTTGAGCACTTATAATATATAAACTTTACTATTAAATTTATTAATCAAGGTGATTTAAGTGGTGTTAGTTGGGTCGAAATTGAGCGGGTATGCTAAAAAGTTTCCCAAAAATTAAACTATGAAATATCAGTCTCATTAACTAAAATAATTAAAATAATATATTATATAAACTTATAATTTTCAATTGGTCGACTTTCAAATGATCGACAAGAAGTTTTGCCCAATAGATCGACTTACAAATGATCGACAAGCGGTTTTGTCCATTTGATGGACTTTCAAATGATCGACAAGCGGTTTTGTCCATTTGATGGACTTTCAAATGATCGACAAGCGGTTTTGTCCATTTGATGGACTTTCAAATGATCGACAAGCGGTTTTGTCCATTTGATCGACTTTCAAATGATCGACAAGCGGTTTTGTCCATTTGATCGACTT
This sequence comes from Odiellus spinosus, assembly GCA_963920705.1. NCBI lineage: Eukaryota > Metazoa > Arthropoda > Arachnida > Opiliones > Phalangiidae > Odiellus > Odiellus spinosus. The sequence goes on along the minus strand of OY987233.1, from coordinate 17,984,724 downwards.
TCAAATGATCGACAAGCGGTTTTGTCCATTTGATCGACTTACAAATGATCGACAAGGAGTTTAGTTCATTTGTTCGACTTTCAAATGATTGACAAGGGATTTTGTCCATTTGATCAACTTTATATTGATCGACAAGAAGTTTTGTCCATTTGATGGACTTTCAAATGATCGACAAGCGGTGTTGTCCATTTGATCGACTTACAAATGATCGACAAGGAGTTTTGTTCATTTGTTCGACTTTCAAATGATTGACAAGGGATTTTGTCCATTTGATCAACTTTATATTGATCGACAAGAAGTTTTGTCTATTTGATCGACTTACAAATGATCGACAAGAAGTTTTGTCCATTTGATCGACTTACAAATGATCGACAAGGAGTTTTGTTCATTTGTTCGACTTTCAAATGATCGACAAGGGATTTTGTCCATTTGATCAACTTTATATTGATCGACAAGAAGTTTTGTCCACTTGATGGACTTTCAAATGATCGACAAGCGGTTTTGTCCATTTGATCGACTTACAAATGATCGACAAGGAGTTTTGTTCATTTGTTCGACTTTCAAATGATTGACAAGGGATTTTGTCCATTTGATCAACTTTATATTGATCGACAAGAAGTTTTGTCCATTTGATCAACTTTCAAATGATCGACAAGCGGTTTTGTCCATTTGATCGACTTTATATTGATCGACAAGGAGTTTTGTCCATTTGATCGACTTACAAATGATCGACAAGGAGTTTTGCCCATTTGATCGACTTACAAATGATCGACAAGGAGTTTTGTCCGTTTGTTCGACTTTCAAATGATCGACAAGGGGTTTTGTCTAATTGATGGACTTTCAAATGATCGACAAGCGGTTTTGTCCATATGATCGACTTTCAAATAATCGACAAGGGGTTTTGTCCAATTGATCAACTTCCAAACAATTGATCTCATAAGCAAGTGTGATGGATTTTAACAACTACTAATAAAAACTAATCATAATCAAATTCATCAGTAACGATTTAGCATTGAGTATCATTCCACCACAGCGTCTGCTACAAAGCAAACATAATCTTGAATACAAATGAAATATTCTTAACATCCTAATATTATGTCGGAACGAATATGGGTCAGTCCCTGGCAACGGTCAAAAAGGGGCCAAAAAGAAAAAAATAAACAAATGATATTTGTCAACTTAACCCGAGACTAAAACAAAGGGAGATAAAACCGGACCTTTGCCTTTAATAAAGCTAACAAGTTAAGGTGAAAAATCCCAAGGAAAACGATCCAATGATCCCAAGGTCGTTTATGGTTTTCATAACAAAATGCGGAAATAAAAAGAGTTGATATAGTTTTATTTATCTTAACCTTGTAGCACGTACAAACCCAAGATGGCTTTATTTCTAATAAATTTTATCATAGATAGATTTATCCAACCTAGGTTTGCGCCTTCTGTGAGGTTAGACTGACATTTTTATTATTTATTGTCCCACTAAAAGGGGTTTCAGTATCTAGTAACTTTACGTGAATATCCTTAGCGAGTAGTTTCGCAATATAATGAAAGCTAACGCGGATTAAATATTAATACATATATAATGCTTAATACCAGAAGATAAATCGTAAATTGCTAGCGAACAGGTAAATAAAGTAAAAATGCAACAGACAAGAGTTACTCGAGGAAATTGGCAAGTTCGCGTGCGGTGTTACTCGAAGAGATTACCAAAATAAAGCCAAGCAACTCGATGAGATTAACAAAACATAGCTAAGTAACACAATGAGATTAAAAATATATTCAAGAAAGTCGATGCGATTAACCAACCATAAGCAAGAAACTCAATGAGATTAACCAAACTATGTAACACGAGGAGATTAAAAACATAGCTAAGAAACTCGATGAGATTAACCAAACAATGGAAAGAAAACTCGAGGAGATTAACCAAACATTAACAAAGAAAGTTGATGCGATTAACAAAACATAGCTAAGTAACACGATAAGATTAACCAAACATAGGCAAGAAACTCGAGGAGATTAACCAAACATAGGCAAGAAGCTCGAGGAGATTAACCAAACATAGCCAAAAAGCTCGAGGAGATTAACCAAACATAGGCCAGAAGCTCGAGGAGATTAACCAAACATAGCCAAAAAGCTCGAGGAGATTAACCAAACATAACCAAAAAGCTAGAGGAGATTAACCAAACATAGGCAAGAAGCTCGAGGAGATTAACCAAACATAGCCAAAAAGCTCGATGAGATTAACCAAACATAGCCAAGAAACTCGAAGAGATTAACCAAACATTGTTAAGAAAGTTGATGCGATTAACCAAACATAGCCAACAAACTCGATGAGATTAACAAAACCTAGCTAACTCGAGGAGACTAACCAAACACAGACATGAAACTCGATGAGATTAACAAAACATACTTCAATAACTCCAAGAGATTAACAAAACATAACCAAATCTAAAATACAAATATATGTAAGTCACTCAAATTAACAACAAACGCGAGAAAGGCAAGGAAATCAACAAACCATCAACGTACGCAAGTACTCGCTCAAGGAAATTAACAAAAAATTAACATACGCAAATACTCTTCAATTAAATAAACAGAACATTAACATATGCAAATATTCTCCTAAAAGGAAAATAACAATCTAGGCGCTTAACACTTAACATGAGACGAACAATAGTTCAAGGCAGTTTATAACTTTACAGAAGGTTATAAGCCTGTCTCCCATCTGTCTCATTGAAGCAAATCATAAAAATCAGAATGCCACTAAGCTTTATACCGTAGTGCCAACTTAAACTGACATTATTCGTTCAAAAACCCATTTTATCCCAAGGATACTTCGCGATGATAAAAATAAAAGAAAACCAGGATGGACGGGATAGAGAAGAGAGAGAGGAGAGAGAAGTGAGATCGTAAGAGGCTGTTGCCATGGTAACGAGAGTCTTCGGAGAGAGAGCGACTTACTCAGCAGGCAAAGAGACTTAAAGGGCTTTCACACGAGCCAACGTCATGAAATCACGTGGCATTAAGATTATACAGGAAAGTTATTTTCGTTTTCATAAAACGCTAGGGGTCAAAGGGTTCAAAAGTCACTAGGGAGAGACCCGACCTTGAGGTGACACCTCGATATAGAAAAAATAAGCTTAATAAATGCTCGGTGCTCACGAGCTCTATGAGCTTTACAAGCTATTACGTAGCTGATGACTTTCAGAAACACGGTTATATTTTATAGGCCTCTTATTAATTAAATTAATTGAAACTTTCATTCGCTATCCGAAATAAACGAATCAAACTGCAGCTAAATCTTCAATCAAACAGAAAATGGCTACCAGAGCACGTGAATAATATTAAACTATCCAAATTAACCAGAACACGTCATAAAGTGTCTCTAATCGGTGAAATTCTCGAAGTTGGCCCAATATGTTGCATAGAAATTGGGTCAGCAACCCAATTTATTGGGACGATTTTAATTTTTGTTCACACGGACCAACTAGTTGAGGAAACTCAAGTTGTCCCAACTAGTTGGAGGTATAAATTGTCCAAGGTGAAAGACCCTTGAGAAAATAGCTACGCGGAGATCAGCACGTATACCACTCGGAATAAACAATAAAAAGAATGCTTAAACCTAACAATAACCCTAATATTATTATTTATTATACTTGATAAAGCAATATAGCTTCATTAGCGTTGCATTTTTAAGAATAATTGGGTATTACGCGAATATAAGGTACTTTTACAATAAGTATAAGAGGCAAAATAAAAGTCACGTGGTGTAAAAATAGGGGATAAAGAGTTGACGCCGTTTTATGCTTGAAATCCCCCTGCTGGTCGCGGAAGGAAGTTTAAAAGGCTCGTATTTATTAACAAGTTGTAAAGGAGAGAGAAAATTTGAAATTTTTCAAAGGGAAAGTGAAATGAAACTTTAAAAAGGGATTGTGAAAAGAGATTAAGTCATTTTTTGTAAATTCTACAACGTCTGCTTCTAAAAATAAGACACGTTTAAGGAAGAGTACTTATCTGAATTTTACAAAACAGATTTTTGGCTTAGAATTAAAAGACTGACTAATCAAATGACATCCCTGTAAGTTCGGATTAATAAAAACAAGAAAGATCAGATAAGGAGAGGAAAAGTGGGGCTGCGTTGAGTTAGAGAGAGAAGAGCCAACCTCCCTCTCGTATGGAAAGGGGGATAGGAAATTCTCGAGGTAAACTGTTGTCACGTGGTCGCTAGCTAGCGCGTCTCATAAAGAATTCGTTTTACCCACGTGACAACAATTTACCACGAAGCATCTCTACCCCCGTCTGTCCCCCGTTCTCCCAGAGTGGGAGTTTAGGCCGACCCAGTAGGAGCCGCGCCGTTCCCTCATTTCCTCTCCTTATCTGATCCTTCTTGATAAAAACCCCCGCGACAACTGCTGCGGCATTCACTCTTTGAATAAATACATATTTTATAATCACCATTCTCGAAATTTTTACAATACTACAATTCAGGGTTGTCACAGTTTTTTCAGATTCAAATTCCCTGACCTTTTCCAACGATTTTCCCTGACTGTTTCAACTAATACTCCCCAATTTTTAACCTTTTATTTTTTTATATAATCGCGTTACCCAAACTTTTTGTACGCGTATCTTTGTTCTAATATATACAACTGACACGATCAGCTTCAAATCTTTCCCGCAGATAATGATTGTAATTTCCAGGCTTCTCGAAAGATCTTTAAATTCCCTGACTTTTTAAAATATCTTAAAATTCCCTGACTTTTTTGGTTCATTTACAAATTCCCTGACTTTCCCCTGTTTTCCCTGAACTGTGGCAACCCTGTACGTCATCACTGTGGTCGCGTCAGTTCCCTATTGTTGATTCTCGCGCGTTCTGGCACACGTGATAAGGTCGCTTTCACGCCGTCTTTTTCGTAAGAGTACTTATCGTTTAATTACGTTCCATTCAAAGAGGAACTAAATTGTAGCGCAAGTTCCTTAAAAATATCCCTCCGTGGTTTTTCTACAAGTTTACAAGTCTTCGCGCCTTAATATACACATATTAAATCATCCTGATTGGTCAATCCATCGAAAACACTAGTTTTCAAAGTTACTAGTATAAAAAGAAACAAAAATTATGGTCCATTACCTCAATAACAGGGTTTGAGCGATGATCACAAGGTGTTAAACCGACACGAGGAGAATCCTTCCATTGGCCAGTGTCCAATTTCGGTTCAAACAGATTCTTGACGACACCAAAATTTAAGCTCGGATTCAAACTTCCTCCGACACTCATCTAGACAAAAAAGAAAAATTCAAACAATTTAAACAACCTAATTTTTTTATTAACAGAGTATGTTAACAAGTGCAAGAAGGATCAGACAAGGAGAGGAAAAGTGGGGACGGCACGGTTCCTACTGCGTCGGCCTAAACTCCCACTCTGGGAGAACGGGGGTAGAGACGTTTCGTGGTAAATTTTTGTCACGTGGGTAAAACGGATCCTTTATCAGCTTCGTAGTAGTCGACGACGCTAGTGACCACGTGACAACAGTTTACCTCGAGAATTTCCTATCCCCCCTTTCCATCCGAGTGGGAGGTTGGCTCTTCTCTCTCTAACTCAACGCAGCCCCACTTTTCCTCTCCTTGTCTGATCCTCCTTGACAAGTGTAAGAATCTTAAAAGGGAGAATGAAATCCTACCTAAAAAAATAATTGCAAACCAATATAGAACTAGAAATTAATTTTCAAAACTAGATAAATGGGCTTAAGGGGGGTTTCCATCCAATCAAAAAGTAGGAATTCATTTAAACATAAGTAACCCCTTAATTTTTAAGTTTTCTTAAAGAGTACTTAAAGCAGAAAATGATCAAAAGTTAAGAACGTTTTTCTTCATTTGTTTAGAATCGATTTCTCGAAACTGCTTCGGGAACCAGTTTTAAAACTATTTGGCTTCAAATACCTACACATGAAAACTATACGGTTCACTGTAGAATTTCTTAATTGATTTGAAACACTAAAATCAAACCGTTATTCAAATCTCCAGGAATCGTTTTAAGCGTCACGTGTTCACGTAGTATCTTTATAAATCGATTTATTGTAGCTTCATCTCTCGGTTGTTGAAACTGGTTCCCGAAGCAGTTTCGAGAAATCAAATCGATTCGAGAAAAAGGTTTCATGTTCACACGACTCTAGCGAAACGTTTGGAAACAGTTTATATCGATTCCAACGCCTAGTATGAACGCAGGTGATGTAATGTGTCATTAAAACGATTCCGAGCGATTTAAATAACGGTTTGATTGATTTTACCGTTTCAAATCGATTTCAATACGCTAGTGCGAATGTATAGCTTTGATTAAACTTTTCACAATTCCCCCAAATACTTCTGAAAATTTAACATCATGTTTTCATGATGACACAGACATGAATTTAACAGATAATTCATCATAATTATGACAGATAATTAATATTTAAAAAAAATAACTAGATTTTATTTTCTGGAAACCACGTAAAGTCAATTAAGTTAAAATTGAGTTAAAACATTTAGGCACCAAAGATTCCCCTAAATTTTTCTTCAATCTCCGGTCGAATAAAAAAACGTCAAAAATCTAAAAAAAAAATTCTCTGGGAACTTTTCATTCTAAGCACGTGACTAGTTCCATTCTCTGTTCCTTTTTTTGCGGGAAACTGGCTCGCGCGCCAGTTAGTCTCAGGGCTTCCATCGTCTACATCCTAGCATTAGGCCTAACCGCGTTGCACGCTGGTGGCCTCAACTCTTTCTTTCAATTTCAAAGAGAAAGACTAACGTTTCAATTTTTGATTTTAAAATATTCAAGGTTTGAAGATACAAGAGCAGTTAATTGGTAGAAAATTGGATTTTTAAGGAAAAAAGGTGGAATCACTTGACAGGAAATTGTATTTTAAATGGTGAATCAATCGATGACTAATGGTCTTTAGAATGGACGAACTAATTGATAGAAAGTTGGCTTTAGAATGGGTGAACAATTGAAAGAAAATTGACTTTAGAATGGACGAACCAATTGATAGAATTTGCCTTTAGAATGAGTGAACTAATTGACAGAAAATTAGTTTTAGAATGGGTGAACTAATTGATAGAAAATTGCCTTTAGAATGAGTGAACTAATTGATAGAAAATTGCCTTTAGAATGGGTGAACTAATTGACGGAAAATTGTCTTTAGAATGAGTAAACTAATTGATAGAATTTGCCTTTAGAATGAGTGAACTAATTGACAGAAAATTAGTTTTAGAATGGGTGAACTAATTGATAGAAAATTGCCTTTAGAATGAGTGAACTAATTGATGGAAAATTGTCTTTAGAATGATTGAACTAATTGATAGAAAACTGCCTTTAGAATGGGTGAACTAATTGATAGAAAATCGCCTTTTGAAAGGGCGAACAAATTGATAGAAAATCGCCTTTAGAATGGACGAACCAATTGATAGAAAATCGTCTTAGAAAGGACGAACTAATTGATAGCAAATCGCGTTTAGAATGGACGAACCAATTGATTGAAAATAATCTTAGAAATGGCGAACCAAAAGTAATATTTCAAAAGTCTAATCTAATTGATGGAAAAAAGTCTTTCAAAAAGGGCCAAGAAACAATTGATAGAAAACTGCATTTAGAAGTGCAAGGCAACTGATAGAGAAACTAAAAATTGATAGAAAAATGATTTACAAAAGGGCAAATCATAGTTACTTCGAAAAGGGACGAAAAAAATGGAAAACCATATTTCAAAAAGTTCAAACCAATTAAAAGATACCATTTAAACCAAATTTTTCTAAATTGGATCTTGAATATGGTAGAGGCAAGGTAGCGTGAGAGATTATCCCTTTACGTTAGCTAGTATCTAGGCACGTTTTTAACATAGCAGGGTTTTCCGAAGTTACTATCTCCATAACTTGGTGCGCGCTGCTGCTAAAGTTTCTTTTATTTCTTGATTCTGGCAAAAGGCTTAGCTATAGACGCGTATATCCATCTATCTATATAATATAGCTAGCTCTTCATGAATTACATCGCTGTACCGCCGAGTTAACTGCGGCAAACATCGAGGTTCGTGTATGCCATAATCTATTAGCTATATAGTGCCTTGTTACTAGAATCACTCCAACCCCACCACCCTTTTTTTCTCCCCCCTTTAACTTTGGGTTTGTGGTTTAGGTTGCGTAAGTGATTGGTATACATATAAGTACGTTATGGTTAGAATGTGTTTTCAATGCTGCAAAAACTATGGCGTATTAATACATAATGTTATAAGAAATTAAAAGTAGTTTTTTGTAGACAACTCGAATGAATATTATTTGAGAATGATTCGTCAAATCTCAATTTCAAAATACTTTTTCGATATTTTTGGATTAAAATTTTGAAGTTATTTTAATTTATTATTAGTGTAAAATATGCATATCTCGTTAATTTATTTTAAAATTAATATAGGTCAAATATTTTAACTTTTGGGCTTAGTTTCTTTGACTATTTTTTGACATTGGAGCCCAATTTTGAAATTTCACGAGTTTTCTGACCTTGAAGCTCAAATTTGAAATTCCCATTCTCTTGGAGGTTAATTTTTAAATTCAATTACTTTCCCATGATCTTGGAGTCCAATTTTTAAATTGCATGACATTCCCATGATCTTGGAGGCTAATTTAAATTCAATTACTTTCCCATGATCTTGGAGTCCAATTTTTAAAATGCATGACATTCCCATGATCTTGTAGGCCAATTTTTAAATTCCATGACATTCCCATGATCTTGGAGGCCAATTTAAATTCCATGACTTTCCCATGATCTTGGAGTCCAATTTTTAAATTCAATGACATTCCAATGATCTTGGAAGCCAATTTTTAAATTCCATGACTTTCCCATGATCTTGGAGGCCAATTTTTAAATTCCATGACTTTCCCATGATCTTGGAGTCCAATTTTTAAACTCAATGACATTCCAATGATCTTGGAAGCCAATTTTTAAATTCCATGACTTTCCCATGATCTTGGAGGCCAATTTTTAAATTCAATGACATTCCCATGATCTTGGAGGCCAATTTTTAAATTCAATGACTTTCCCATGATCTTGGAGGCTAATTTCTAAATTCCATGACATTCCCATGATCTTGGAACCCAATTTTTAAATTCCATGACTTTCCCATGATCTTGGAGGCCAATTTTTAAATTCGATAACTTTCCCATGATCTTGGAGGCTAATTTTTAAATTCCATGACATTCCCATGATCTTGGAGCCCAATTTTAAATTCCATGATTTTCCCACGATCTTGGAGGTTAATCTTTAAATTCCATGACTTTGTTTAATTTACAAATTTCCTGACCTTATTTAAATAATCCCAATTCTTCCCAGACCTTTAAAATTCCCTGAATGTGCAATTTTCCAATCCCAGGACTTTTGTCTGACCTTTAGGCTCAATTTTCCTCGACCAATATTTATTCGTGACCTTTGACCAGCAACCATGCTCCCAAATAAATTTATTTCAAGTATATTAAAAACAAATGATAACAGGAAATAATTTTCCAAAAGAAATATAATTAATCTTCTGTCAAATTAAAATGCATCATTAATAAATTTACGTCCTAACACAAAACCCTTTAAAAGTTTAAATAAATATTGTAGGATGCACCAAAAAAAAACTTCAAGCGTAATAATGGTAAACTATAATTTAATTTGGATTAAAAATGAACAAATTGTTGCGAATGAGGTCAAAGTTGAACGTTTTAAAATCGTCATCAAATCTACCTTTTCAATTATTATTCGTGTTCCTATTTTTCCGAGTTAGTTTTAAATTAATTTATATATTTAAAATTTCTCTATGAAAGCGTTTTTGAGTAAACTTCGACGTCACTAGTAAAATTTAAGTTATCATCAAGAATTCATTCAGGTTCCATAAGAATATGGGAGGGCCGCGATTCAATAACCATCCTCCCAAACTTTGTAGCAAAAGTTCGTCTGCTTCGAATCGATTTTTCAAGTAAATCGCTCCTGACATCTATTATTAACCCGCGCCACTAACGACCTTGACATAATATTTTGGGTAACAAAAATGGAGCCGACCAAAAAAAGATCTAAGCGTACAAATGTTACGAAAATTGCAGACGAACTTTTGTTACAAAGTTTGGGAGGATGGTACCAGAGGCTAAAGCTATACTCCCATATTCTTATGGAACCTGAATGGATTCTTGATATCATTGAATACAGTCCCTTTAAAAAATATAAATAATCTGCCAAAATTTGATTTTAATGTACATACAACATATTTGCTGTAAAACGTATTTTTTTTTTTGTTCAACGGCAAGTTTTCGCGAACATTCCCCTCTTGCCATTAAGGCCCTAGGCTAAGCCAAAAACAACTCAGCTGTATTACGCTATCTCGCAAGGCAGCAGACGATAAAGAAAAAGAAAAAAAAAACTTTTTGCGCCAATTCTTTTTGTTATTTTTTCAAATTACGTGATTTTTCTAAAAATTTTATTTTTTTAATTTTTGAAGAAAAAAAAAGCACATTGTTATAAGAGTACTTCCGTTTTAAAAATTAATCTGATGGACTTAAACTTATCATGTCTCTTATTTCCTCATCCAATCCAAGATCATGTCCAGATTTAAAGTTCAAAATACTTAAAGGGCCGTCGCTTTGTAGAGTCTACAATAACGGCAGATTCTGATTCGAGATACTCTAGCGGCAGCAGTCGCCATGCGCGGCCCGCCTAAATTCCATCCCTCTCTCTTCAGAATCAATATCGAGGAAGAGTCCAAATAACTCGAGCCAGACAGGGGTGATGACTTTTTTGTCTATTTTTAAGAGATGGGCTATGAAATAAAACTGGACCTTTGCTGATAATATTAAGCTATTGGGACGTTGTTATAGAATAAAATGATAGACTTTTGGTATTAGTCATATCGAGGAATCGTCCAAAGTACTCGAGCAAGACAGGGGTGATGACTTTTTGGCTATTTTTAAGTGATGGGCTATGAAATAAAACTGGACCTTTGCTGATAATATAAAGCTATGGGGACGTTGTTATAGAATAAAATGATAGACTTTTGGTATTAGTCATATCGAGGAATCGTCCAAAGTACTCGAGCAAGACAGGGGTGATGACTTTTTTGGCTATTTTTAAGAGATGGTCTATGAAATAAAACTGGACCATTGCTGATAATATTAAACTACGGGGCGTTCTTTACTTTTATGAAATTAAACAATAAATAATAGAAATAATTACCGCGACAGTAAAAATACATATTTACACAACTGAATCATTAGTGAGGTACAATTATGTCTCACACTTTATATTATATACTTCTGCTATTAATTACTATAAAATAAATTGGCTCTCCATGTATAAATATTGAATAATGTGTATAAAAATTTCAACAGTATCCCAAGTTTTGGTTCTATGTTCCTAAAAGGAAAGTTTAACTTTTCTATATTAGACTTCGAATTTGCAGCACACCTTAATCTTTATCTATATATGATTTAAAAGACATCATTTAAACAGATAAAGAAAGGTGGCTTACCTTTGAAGCTCGCTACCAATTCAAGATGAAATAAAGCCTTAGAAACAAAAGGTATATGGTATAACGGTGAACATAAAAATCCCCTGGGTAAAATTAAAACCATGTTGCGGGGATATTCCCCCTCCGATTTAACCCCTGAAAGAACTATTTTTTCTACTATTAGGATTAACATTGTGTATTAATACGTGCCAGTATTTGCTACATTGCAATGTTAACTAGAGTAACTATTTACCATCTTGAATTGACAACGAATAGGAAACAGTCTACCCCTTATCTCTAATGATTTCTTAGAGATAATGGAACGATGTAGGATTGTACCCGCTATCATTTAAAATTGGAATTAACTTCAGTAGAAGCCTAATGGTAGCAGCAGGGCTAATAATATCGCTTAGAACGTGTTGCGGTGAGGTCATATATCCCTGTATACATGGGCTTTCTAGTATATGATGCCCTTACCAACCAGAAGAGGGTAGTTACATAGAAGTAATGTCCCTCTCTACATAGAAGATGGAGTAAAACCAACCACCCATTTTTCTCGAATCGATTTGATTCGATTTCTCGAAACTGCTTCGGGAACCAGTTTCATACCGATTCGGTTTCAACAACCGATAGATGTAGCTACGATAAATCGATTTATAAAGATAATACGTTAACACGTGAAGCTTAAAACGATTACTCCCGATTTGAATATCGGTTTGATTTTACCGTTTCAAATCGATTAAGAAATGTAAGTGTGACCGTAGCTTTAATTGGCTTAAAAGATTAGGGTCTTCGCATATAAATCGACACAACGTGTGAAACTATGGTTCCTATAAGTCCTGACGATAATTAACGAACGTAATCTAAACCTATTTAATTAATAGAAATTAAATGACTATTTGTATTTGAAAAATTGATTTCTGCGATTGGAATCGAGGGATTAAGATTATTTTGAGGGTGTTACTTCAAAAGGATTAAGTCAAATCTTTACACTGATTACAGAATAAGTCCTGACAATAATTAACGAACTTAATCTAAAAATATTTAATTAATAGAAATTAAATGACTATTTGTATTTGAAAAATTGATTTCTGCGATTGGAATCGAGGGATTAAGATTATTTTGAGGGTGTTACTTCAAAAGGATTAAGTACACTGATTACAGAATTTAGTGCAGTCAAAGATACAGGTTCGTGCACCGATTAATTTGAAATATCAGACCATTCTTAATTTAAAGAATTTGAAATTAAATCTTCAACATCATTCGGAATAATCCGAAAATTTAATTTTCAACCTCTGGGAAATTGTCATTAAAAAAAAAACTGTTTGGATGTCTATATAAGGACAATCAACGCAATGTTGATAAGAACAAATATTTCAAGGTTTTGTAATGAACATGTGTCAGAAACATCTTTTTTTATCTCTTCCCCTATACCCATTGCACATGGGAATACATCTGTTCACGACGTTTAAAAGTCTACAATACTTCTTCTTTTGCCTGTTTATTTCAACATCTGTATCAAACACCGTCACAGATTTTTACAAAACAAATATTGATGATAGTCTTTGAAATAAATATTTGATCATTCTAATACGGTAAGATTAGATGGTTATTTTGAATGATTATAGAAAGTTGATTTAAATTGCATTTTCGATCTAAAAAAAGCTTTCGAAATTATCATTTTAAAGGGAAACTATCCCACGCTAACAATGCAATAGCTTTGGAAATGATTGCCAGAATCTGCAGCACATTAACAATGTAACAGATTTGTCAGAATAATCACACAATATTACGAATAAGATCATGTTTAAGCGACATTTTAGTGGTTAATTTAAATTCTTAAGTTGGGATTTGAAAGGTTTGTTGTGGATGTGAAAGATTTGAAGGTGTGGAGAGGATGTGAAAGATTTGAAGGTTTGTTGAGGATGTGAAAGATTTGAAGGTTTGTTGAGGATGTGAAAGATTTTAAGGTGTGCGTTGAGGATGTGAAAGATTTGAAGGTGTGCGTTGAGGATGTGAAAGATTTGAAGGTGTGCGTTGAGGATGTGAAAGATTTGAAGGTGTGCGTTGAGGATGTGAAAGATTTGAAGGTGTGCGTTGAGGATGTGAAAGATTTGAAGGTTTGTTGAGGATGTGAAAGATTTGAAGGTTTGTTGAGGATGTGAAAGATTTGAAGGTTTGTTGAGGATGTGAAAGATTTGAAGGTTTGTTGAGGATGTGAAAGATTTGAAGGTTTGTTGAGGATGTGAAAGATTTGAAGGTTTGTGAGGATGTGAAAGATTTGAAGGTTTGTTGAGGATGTGAACGATTTGAAGGTTTGTTGAGGATGTGAACGATTTGAAGGTTTGTTGAGGATGTGAACGATTTGAAGGTTTGTTGAGGATGTGAACGATTTGAAGGTTTGTTGAGGATGTGAAAGATTTGAAGGTTTGTTGAGGATGTGAAAGATTTGAAGGTTTGTTGAGGATGTGAAAGATTTGAAGGTATATTGAGGATGTGAAAGATGTGAAGGTTTGTTGAGGATGTGAAAGATGTGAAGGTTTGTTGAGGATGTGAAAGATTTGAAGGTTTGTTGAGGATGTGAAAGATTTGAAGGTGTGTTGAGGATGTGAAAGATTTGAAGGTGTGTTGAGGATGTGAAAGATTTGAAGGTGTGTTGAGGATGTGAAAGATTTGAAGGTTTGTTGAGGATGTGAAAGATTTGAAGGTGTGTTGAGGATGTGAAAGATTTGAAGGTGTGTTGAGGATGTGAAAGATTTGAAGGTGTGTTGAGGATGTGAAAGATTTGAAGGTGTGTTGAGGATGTGAAAGATTTGAAGGTGTGTTGAGGATGTGAAAGATTTGAAGGTTTGTTGAGGATGTGAAAGATTTGAAGGTGTGTTGAGGATGTGAAAGATTTGAAGGTGTGTTGAGGATGTGAAAGATTTGAAGGTGTGTTGAGGATGTGAAAGATTTGAAGGTGTGTTGAGGATGTGAAAGATTTGAAGGTTTGTTGAGGATGTGAAAGATTTGAAGGTGTGTTGAGGATGTGAAAGATTTGAAGGTTTGTTGAGGATGTGAAAGATTTGAAGGTTTGTTGAGGATGTGAAAGATTTGAAGGTTTGTTGAGGATGTGAAAGATTTGAAGGTGTATTGAGGATGTGAAAGATTTGAAGGTGTATTGAGGATGTGAAAGATGTGAAGGTATATTGAGGGTTTGAAAGATATGATGGCTTATTGAGGTTTTGAAAGATATGAAGGTTTGTTAAGAATGTGAAAGATTGGAAGATTTGTTGAGGATTTAAAAGATTTGACAAATATGAAGTGTCAGACCCTTCAAATCACCCTTAGAAGCTGCGTCTCATAGAAACAAGACAGTGTGGTATACATTCTTCGAGTTTCATAAGTTAATTCTTCCCAAAAATCAATATCATAGGAAGGGCGGAAAGAAAAGCTAGGAGAGGGGTCTTCTGTTTGTCTCTTAGGAGCACGCCAACCGTAAAAATCTAAATCACCTTTCAATAGGTACAAAACTAGAGGTTATCTTTTATCTTTACGATTGAATTTCGTTGAGAAGGTAGAATAAGTATGTATGAATTGAAAATTTCGATTGACTTCGGTTTTAAGTTGATTTTTTTCAAGAAATATTCGCCTGATCTACTTTTATCCACTAGATTGAACATTATGTATCAATACCGTCTTGCTATAACTTATAGTTTGCAAATTTTATCGAACAAAGGTGAAGAACATTGCGTAAGAAAGGGAGGTCGAAAAGTGGTTTATTGCTCAATTTGTTAATTACAGTTAAAAATTTGGAAGAGCAACCACGAAAAATTTAATTTGTCTATCCTATTTTGTCTTCAACCAGAAGCCGATGAAACCCTCCTTTGAAGTCTATTACTCCCTGTTCTTGTCTACCCCTCTCTGTATGGGTTAGTTTCAAAAAGCGCGATTCGTACGCCTCCTAACGGTAGATATTTTCGGAGCGGGAGTTTGTCGAGCGAATATCTCTAGCCTTGGTGTTCGTCCAAAAAAAACGTCGTCGTTTGTGGAGAGAGAATTTCCAATTTTCCGTAGACAGTGGGGTATGAAGTAGGACCCCTCCGATCTCGTAAAATTGGGAATTTTACCCATACAGAGAGGAGCGCTATATGGAACATTAGAGTAGTAGACTTCAAAGGAGGGTTTCATCTACTTCTGCTTCAACGAAATTAACTACAAGATTCATACGAAAGGTAGTTGACTTTCTGGACTAAGTACTTTTACGAAAAAGACAGCGCGAAAGTTAACATATCATGCACGGGTGCCAGAACTTTAACCCAGTATTGTCGTGACTTGTCTAATCAGGGTTCGTACAAAATTTTGGAAGTTAATTTCCCTGACTTTTCCAGGTTTTCAGTGACCACTTCTAAATAATTTCCCTGACCAATTTTAATACTTTTTTCATGAATATATTCTTACGAGCTTAGCTGTTGGTAATTCCCTCATTTTATTTGACATCGGGGTCAGGATAGTTTACTCAGAATATGAGAAACAATTTGAATCTTTTAGGCAAATATTTTCAGTTTATAATAATTACGTTACAACTGATTGGTAAACCAATCATAAACAGTCCCTTGACACATACGAAAATATTTATTTTCTCTGACCATTTGGGCTATTTTCAAATTCCCTGACTTTTCCCTGACCTTTGGGACCACTTTCCAAATTCCCTGACTTTTCCCTGACTTTTTGGGCCAATTTCCAAATTCCCTGACTTTTCCAGGTTTTCCAGGTCGTGTACGAACCCTGTTAAACATTTCAGATTAAGTTTGAAGGCAAATATTTGAAGCAAATATTAATGGTAAAGAAATTATCAAAAAAACATTTTTTTTTTTTTTTTTTTTGTTTCATTCCACTATCTCTTTAGGGAAACAAAACGTCTCGATAACAAAGCGATTTAATAGGCCGTTAATAAACACTCTTCGAAATCCGAATAACATTAAAAGATCTCATACAACCAGAAAAAGCAGTGGTCCTTTTTTTTTCTCGATTTTCTTTCATCGCCCAATTAATAAAATGTATTTATTGAAAAATCGTTAATATTATTAATTGACACGTAATTTTTAAAGGGAGATTGAAACCTTATCGATTCCTGACCGTTTAAATAGGCCTAATCCACCAGTAAAGAAACAAACAAATATTAAACTAGAAATAAATTTAAAAAATCAAATTAGGCTTAGCTGACTTCATTGTTAATAGCAAGAATCCATTCAGGTTCCATACGAATATGGGAGCATAGCTTTAGCCTCTGGTACCATCCTCCCAAACTTTGTAACAAAAGTTCGTCCGCAATTTTCGCAACATTTGTACGCTTAGATCTTTTTTCGGTCGGCTCCATTTTTATTACCCAAAATATTATGTCAAGATCGTTAGTGGCGCGGGTTAATAATATAATGTCAGGACTCAGGAGCGATTTACTTGAAAAATCGATTCGAAGCAGACGAACTTTTGCTACAAAGTTTGGGAGGATGGTTATTGAATCGGGGCCCTCCCATATTCTTATGGAATGGATTCTTGTTAATAGTCAATCACCGAGTTTGTGTAATCATTTAGGTAATAGAATAATAGGTTTCGAGATTAACCTTTAACCCTTTAAAGCAAGTACAAAAACATTTGCCCAAAATTTTAGTGTTAGAACCCCTTTTACAATCAGTCAAAGACTCAAAATGTAAAGTTTTATAGTTAATGACTTTTAGATTGTCTTTGTACAATGAGTTTCCCGTCTGGCTATTTTTTCCCAACACGCGATCCTTTGGAATATTAAGAGCTAGTAAATAACGTACTAAAAGGGTGGGTTGAATAATGAATATAGCCTGAATTCAAACAGTATTGTAAAAATGCAAATATCGGTGCAATCGGTTATGGTCCGAGCTTAGTTTGGATTCTACTCATGATCTAAACTCATAATTAAATATTTTAATTAAGTTGGATTATATTTTTAGTTTCATCATACCATTCAAAATTTTATACCCCTGGGTTGACGCGTTCTTAAGTAAACTTCCAAATGAAAATGTCCTAAATATTGACTTTGTATTGAGAGACCAAAGTGACTCGGACATAAAAAATGACATTAACATGTCCTTAACGATACCAAACTGAGGTAGATTTGTAGATTTTAAAACCTTAACCTATGATATCTTTTAGAAAAAGTTTCTGAATTAGAATTTACAGTTACCCAGGTAATTTACCAGAGATACTTCTAAATTACAGTTACCCAGGTAATTTTGCAGAGAAAATTGTAAATTATAGTAACCGTTTTGGTAATTTACCAGAGAAAATTGTAAATTACAGTTACTCAGATAATTTACCAGAGAAAATTGTAAATTACAGTTACCATTTTGGTAATTTACCAGAAAAAATTGTAAATTACTGTTACCCAGGTAATTTACCAGAGAAAATTGTAAATTACAGTTACCATTTTGGTAATTTACCAGAGAAAATTGTAAATTACAGTTACCCAGGTAATTTACCAGAGAAAATTTTAAATTACAGTTACCCAGATAATTTACCAGAGAAAATTGTAAATTACAGTTACCATTTTGGTAATTTTCCAGAGAAAATTGTAAATTACACTTACCATTTTGGTAATTTTCCAGAGAAAATTGTAAATTACAGTTACCCAGGTAATTTACCAGAGAAAATTTTAAATTACAGTTACCCAGGTAATTTACCAGAGAAAATTTTAAATTACAGTTACCCAGGTAATTTACCAGAGAAAATTTTAAATTACAGTTATCATTTTGGTAATTTTCCAGAGAAAATTGTAAATTACAGTTACCATTTTGGTAATTTTCCAGAGAAAATTGTAAATTACAGTTACCCAGGTAATTTACCAGAGAAAATTGTAAATTACAGTTACCCAGGTAATTTACCAGAGAAAATTGTAAATTACAGTTACCCAGGTAATTTACCAGAGAAAATTGTAAATTACAGTTACCCAGGTAATTTACCAGAGAAAATTGTAAATTACAGTTACCATTTTGGTAATTTACCAGAGAAAATTGTAAATTACAGTTACCATTTTGGTAATTGACCAGAGAAAATTCTAACTTACAGTTACCCAGGTAATTTACAGCTTAAATTACTAATTTAAATTTCTACTTAGGCTTGCAAAGAAATGAAACGTAGAAATTTAAGTATACAGTACATTAAAACAAGGTTGCATGATTTTAGTACGTTTACGTCATAACATTGTCACTTATCACAACTATGGAGGAATTGAAGACAATATGATAATATAGGCTTAAAATGAATGAGTATAATGAGACCCTTTCATTGGCTAGAACAACACACGTGACGTATATTCACCCTCAACACGAATTAAAGGTTCAAACAACATTTGCAAAACCACCTTAATCTATATTTCCAAGTTTCCCAATGAATTTAACACAATTAACTCATGATAAGAGGGTCAAAAATCCTGGCAATACCTTTACGTTAGACCCTTTTTTTAAGGTATTAACATCTAAACCCCTAAAGCTCATTGGCCAAGAATAAAGGCAGTACAGATAGAATGAAAGCATAAGCTCTTCTCATCTTAGTCAAGTTTCCTCGAACACAATCAGCTGATAGTAAGCATAGCCCCGTTTTCAAACCCTATTCCCCCTTACCCACAATCCACCCGGAGCAGAATTTCAACCCTCCCAATATCAGAACCCCCTTAAAACGGCTTTCCTCGTCCGTTGGTATCAACTTAACTTTGCACCAAACGCGATCGGTAGATCTCTATACAATTATATATAATTTTATACCCAAGATATATGGTTAAAGTTAGGATAAAACACGATCTAGACTTAAGTTGAAATAAACTGAAACTCGATTCAGTTTAAGTCTGCAGTGGGTATAACACTAGAGTTAACACTATCTCTTTTATATCATCTTTAAAGATTGAAGGGATAACCCAAGTTTGTACGCGCTGTGAACTAAAACTGATCTAGATTAGAATCAAAATGGGTTTAAGTTCACAGTGAAGTGTAAACCAAGGCTTAGGTATTATCTCCTGTATTGGAAATGGGAGTTGTAGGTTCGTACACGCTTCAGAGATAACCTGATACATTCGACACAAAGGAGATATTCCAAAAATGTTATTTTCTCGACACAAACTGAGTAAGGAATCCAACATTTTAAATAATATATATAACTTCAGGGAATAAATGGATACATTTATGGCGTCTTTTAAATCGGCTACTTTTAAATATATTGTACCCTAATGTTTAGGAAATTGAACACACACTTACAGACATTACGATTAAGAATGTATTCGAGATATTTCGAAAAATGTACGAAGCCAAGGCTTAAGGTTTTTACGTTTTATTTCGTAACATTGTACTGGCGATGAACTCTATGGGTTGGGTCCCGTGAATTTAGCAATCAAAACAATATGAAATGATTATTTTAATAATTTAATTAGTGTGGTGTAATTTGATAAGGTAATTTCGACTAATTATCAAAAATATATATGTAATTATAAGGTTGGTTTTTTTATGTAATCGCAATTTAATCTTTTGTTTTATTTATAGATTAGCGTGTAATTGATTACTAGCCCCCGAAAAAATTCCTATATTGTAATGAGTAATTTAGAGGGTAATCTGTAGGTATTTTTGTCTGTAAAGTTTAACTACAATGGTACTAGAAAGATAGGATTATTTATAGCATTAATAAATAGTAATTATATTTGGTAATTTGATTTGTATTTTGACATTCATTTGAATATGGTAATTGGTTTTAAATTAATGTAATTTGCATTTAGTACGTAATTTAGAAATCAAATGGTAATTTAATTGGATTAATTTGATATAGTAATTATGTAATTTGCAATTAGTACGTAATTTAGTAATCATACTAAAATACAATGGGTATTTTAACCTTCTAAGTATAATTACATAACTGCTAATGATACATTTTAAATATTTAATCATTGATTTAGTAACTAAAATAGGCTTAGCTGCATTCATGGAGAATTCCTTACCTTTAAAGAGTGAATGCAACCTAACAACAAGTGATTTTTAATTAATTCCTTAAGCCTAATCCACCAATGAAATGTTTTACAAACAAATATTAAACTAGAAATAAATTTAAAACTTACAGGGAAAATAGGCTTAGCTGGATTCACGGAGATTCTGAATTTCTTCGCATTGAAGGGTCAGCGACCAATCGAATGATATTATAAGTATCATTGAGATCTCGCCTTAAACGACAGGCCTTTGCTCATTGGTCGATGACCCTTTATCGGTAAGAAATTCAGAATCTCCATGAATCCAGCTAAGCCTATTTTCCAATGTAAGTTTTATATTGGTTTGTAATTGGTGAATTAAGCCTATTTAAACGATAATAGTTATTAGATTACATTCTCCCTTTAAATTAAACATTAGCAAAGGCTTAAGGAAGATTATCAATTGGCTCTTAATTGGTATAGAGAAGATTTGTTCGAGTCTCGTGGGAAATCTATTCATTACAATTTTCTTTGGGAAAACAAACAGAAATTGTTTCGATTTCTTTTTAGTTTTAATGAAATTTATTTTAGGTTTTTGGGTTTCGAGGAAAATGTAATATTTACGAAGTTCATAAATTTAAAAAAAAGTTTTATAGTTTTACTACTGGTATTATTATTATTATTATTATTATTATTATTATTATTATTGTTGTTGTTGTTACGAAGCTAAGGGACATGTTCTTAACATAAAATATTTAACAATTATTTGATATGTTAATCAGAATAATAATAAATACATGTCAGAAAAGTATTGTTGCAATTAAAATTAAAATTTATATGGTTATTTAAGGGTTCAATACGACTAAAAATAGATTTCTTCATCTTGGGAACTGTACGCTATATAAATTATCAAATCACTCTTGAATTCGTTGCACACCTGAGTTCACACGAGCTCAACTTTGACAGTATAAAGACTTCGAACTGTTGTGAACTACAGAGTTAACATAGTTCAACTTTGACAGTGCAAAGACTTCGAACTGATGTGAACTCGGGTCCTGAGATCAACTTTGACATTGCAAAAAGTTCGAAACTATTGTGAACTCCTGAGATCAACTTTTACAGTGCAAAGAGTTTCCTGAGTTCAACTTTGACAGTGAATGCGTAAAGTTCGAACTGCTGTGAACTCCTGAGTTCATCTTTGACAGTGCAACGAGTTCGATCTGCTATGAACTCAAGAGTTCATCTTTAACAGTGCAGCAACAACGAGTTCGAACTGCTATGAACTCAAGAGTTCATCTTTGACAAAGACTGCAAAGAGTTTGAACTATTGTGAACTCCTGAGAACAACTTTGACAGTGCAAAGATTTCGAAATGTTGTGAACACAAGAATTCATCTTTGACAGTGAGGTCAAAGAGTATGAAATGTTGTGAACTCCTGAGTTCATCTTTGACAGTGAGTTCAAAGAGTTTGAACTGCTAAGAACTCCTTAGTTCATCTTTGACAGTGAGTACAAAGAGTTCGAAACTTTTTAGAACTCTATAGTTCACATTTTTGAACATGCACGTAGTTCGAAATTGTTTTTTCCCCGGGATAACTCGGCCCTAGCCCTGATATTTTTTTTTAACCCCTTACGAACACTCCAAAATTAGACCAATTTTGATAATATTCGTCTAATTTTGTTAACTAATTACTTTCTATTGAGATACAAGAACCTTTAGAAATTGCAACAAAGAATTATTTTATCCATAAAGGTCTCTTAACTATTAACAATGTCTTTAAAAAAAATCAAATGGTAATAAAAAATATCAAGTGTATTACGAATCTAGGCAAGAATGTTTGCGGTAAGTTTCCCTTAACACTAAATAACAAATCAAGGTCAGTTTAGACCATTGTAAAAGGCGGGAATACCATTTTCTAGTTCTCAATATTTTAAACAAGCTCCATACATAAATTCCCCCGTCAACTTTCAACAAGAGATGCTCAGTTTTTGACCGGAAATAATTCGAATGCCAATGGGTTTATTTTTCTACAAGCTTACATAAAGTTTCAGAGGCTAATATAAAACTTTTGAATGTTTAGTTATAATCATCAAAATTTTTCAAATTCTTAAGTTTTTACCAAATCTTACTCGCAATCATTTAATTGAAGCTATCACCTGTGCCAGAAGTAAATAGTAAGGAAGTAAGTATGCTATTTGAGGAGGGGTTACTTTTATGTTTTTCGCGTCTTTGTCTTATCTCCATTTCATCAATGCTAACGTGGTCAAGGCCTAAATGGTAAGGTTCCAATTGCGCAGTTCCCACAAGCGCATTTCCTTTTGCGCAGTTCCCGCAAGCGCATTTCTTTTGCGCAGTTCCCACAAGCGCATTTCCTTTTGCGCAGTTCCCACAAGCGCATTTCCTTTTGCGCAGTTTTCCATTTGCGCTTTTTTCATTTGCGCAGTGTTCATTTTCAGGTTATGTTAGGTTAGTTAATCACTCGAACTAGCCTGTCCCTCTTGTGGACAGCTTGAATGGCAAACTGCGCAAATGGAAAACTGCGCAAATGGAAAACTGCGCAAATGGAAAACTGCGCAAATGGAAAACTGCGCAAATGGAAAACTGCGCAAATGGAAAACTGCGCAAATGGAAAACTGCGCAAATGGAAAACTGCGCAAATGGAAAACTGCGCAAATGGAAAACTGCGCAAATGGAAAACTGCGCAAATGGAAAACTGCGCAAATGGAAAACTGCGCAAATGGAAAACTGCGCAAATGGAAAACTGCGCAAATGGAAAACTGCGCAAATGGAAAACTGCGCAAATGGAAAACTGCGCAAATGGAAAACTGCGCAAATGGAAAACTGCGCAAATGGAAAACTGCGCAAATGGAAAACTGCGCAAATGGAAAACTGCGCAAATGGAAAACTGCGCAAATGGAAAACTGCGCAAATGGAAAACTGCGCAAATGGAAAACTGCGCAAATGGAAACCGCGCAAACGGCTACTGCGCAAATGAAAATGCGCAAGCGAGAAACTGCGCTAGCGGACGCAAACCGCCTAAATGAACACTCATGCTAAGCGCAATTTCACTGTGAATTAATTTGCTTTTTAAAAAATAAAGTTTGTTTAAAGTTTGATCACTGGTTTCTCGATAAATTCCGTTAATTGCACAAACTTCTTCACCTTAAACGGAGATTGCAACCTAAGTTAATTAAATTAAGTTGCACACCTCATAAAATCGGCATCAAACAGCGACCAATCAACAACAAGAATGTTGGCATTAATAGCGATGACGTAATATTGCATGGAATTTAACGATATTTCGAAGATGGCGATTATAAAATATACCTTAATGTTTTAAAGTTAATTTTAACCTGAAGTTAATTACGATAATTAATAAACTTAATAAAACTAAGTTAATAATAATTAACGCGACTAGATTTCTATGGAAACTGAATTTTACAAGAATATTTAAGATAAGAAATAAAATATTTCGACAAGTCTTAATTTTCACTAACTAAACGATTATAAAAAGGTACTAGACATCACTGAAACGTAAAATCTTGTAAAAATGGGGGAGGAGGGTAATGAAAGCTATTTGGCAACCGAAGCAAGGTTGTTCCGGATTACTAAACTCTCTAAGAACTTGACTATTTCATTTCGTTTCAACTGTTTTTTTTTTTTTTCTTGTTTTTAAATTTTTGTTCTTGAGAATGACAAAATTGTTTTAAAAGAGTCACATTAAGATCGTTTAGTTCGATATGAAGTATTTTTGGTTCAACTATTTTAAAATGACATTTTTAATTGTTGTTTTAATTAAATGCACCATGATATTATGACGTAATAATTTTGGAAGTTAATTTCCCTAATCTTTCCAGGTTTTCCCAGACCATTTCGTAATAATTTAATCTTTGTCTTGGATTTATTCTTATGGGCAAACTCTTGGCAATTCCCACTTTTTATTTGGCATAAATTATAAATCAGCGTCGATACTTTACTCAGAATATGAGGAAACATTTTAATCTGTAGGCAACTATTTTCAGTTTATAATAATTACGTACAATTAATTGGTCAACCAATTATGAACAGTTCCTTGACACGTACCAAAATATTTAATTTCTCTGACCTTTTGGGCTCATTTTCAAATTCACTGACTGATCTTTCGGGCAATTTTCAAAATCCCTGACTTTTCCCTGACCTTTTGGACCAATTTTCAAAATCCCTGACCTTTTGGACCAATTTTCAAAATCCCTGACTTTTCCCTGACCTTTTGGACCAATTTTCAAAATCCCTGACTTTTCCCTGACCTTTTGGACCAATTTTCAAAATCCCTGACTTTTCCCTGACCTTCCGGGTCCATTTTCAAATTCCTTGACTTTTCCCTGACCTTTTGGGCTAATTTTCAAAAATCCTTGACTTTCCCTGACCTTTTAGGCTAATTTTCAAATTCCCTGACTTTTCCCTGATCTTTCGGGTCCATTTACAATTTCCCTGACTCTTCCAAGTCACGCACGAACCCAATACTATCTGTATTTAGTATTTGGAAATAGAAATTGAGTAGTACTCTCCAAATAAATGGTAAAACCCTCACTTAAATAATAATATTAATATAATAAATTGTTTAATGATTCAATAGTAACATTAAAGCTCATAATCGATTAAAAATAGTAATGTCTTCATTATCCTGTTTAACATCCGGTACTAATGGGATTTTCTCAGCGAGGAGAACTAATCAAACTATAATAGATTATAATATAATGACAAGTAAAGATAAAATCATTACAAAATTATCCTATATTTGCGATAACTATCCTGGAATTTAGAACTTTACGTAAGAAACTGAAGCTCATATCACAAAGGCAAAATAAATTAACCAAACTAAACCATTATGACGTCAAATAAATTAACCAAACTAAACCATTATGACGTCAAATAAATTAACCAAACTAAACCATTATGACGTCAAATAAATTAATCAAACTAAACCATTATGACGTCAAATAAATTAACCAAACTAAACCATTATGACGTCAAATAAATTAACCAAACTAAACCATTATGACGTCAAATAAATTAATCAAACTAAACCATTATGACGTCAAATAAATTAACCAAACTAAACCATTATGACGTCAAATAAATTAACCAAACTAAACCATTATGACGTCAAATAAATTAACCCAACTAAACCATTATGACGTCAAATAAATTAATCAAACTAAACCATTATGACGTCAAATAAATTAATCAAACTAAACCATTATGACGTCAAATAAATTAACCAAACTAAACTATTATGACGTCAAATAAATTATCATAAACCAATTTTCAGGCTTTTTACAGGTGAATTTTTTCTACGCGCGCAATTTAAATAATTTAACCATCAGATAATTGTATCGTGATCAGTTTAATGGCGTTTTAATCGTTATATTTAAATATCAATTAGATTTAATTAATCTAGATTAAAAAGCTTGGAATAACTTAATTGGTATATCTTTAACTGTACTAAATTAATTAACTGATTACGTAATTAATATTACCAAAGACTGTAATCAATTAAGTAATCGGTGTATAGATTAAACGGAAGTGGTTTTATTATAATCCTCGGTAATCCATCAATTAATTTAGATTGAAGATATATATTTAAAAAGGTAATTGACCTTTAGATCATGGGGTCAATTTTACCAGTTAACAGGGAATTTCATGTCAGTTCTCGAGTTAATAATGACCCATCTAAATATGGCAACAAGAATTTCTCTTCACGAATACAGAACTAGGGTCAAATAGGGTCAAATACGGGTCTGACTACTGAATTATAATTTTTTGGCGAGTAGTTTTCTAAACTAGAAATAAACGGAATGTTAATTTTCGTATACGAAAAAAACCTTTGCAAATTTTCTAATGAAATATGTTGGTTTGCTTAATTTTTTCGGACAAAGTAGGAGGTTTTTTTTGGCCCAAAGAGGGCAATTTTTTGGGAAAAGAACCATTACTTATTAAAATGATGACATTAACATTTAAAAGATTAACCTATAGAGTCTGTACAACTAAATAATTAAGGTAAATTAAGGTTAATTAATTATATACAGTAAGATCTTAGCTAAGCCTAAATTTAATTTATATAATGTTTTAATATAAGAAGCCTGAGATCATTAAAATTCGAAATTTTCCAAGTCTATATT
This sequence comes from Odiellus spinosus, assembly GCA_963920705.1. Lineage (NCBI taxonomy): Eukaryota > Metazoa > Arthropoda > Arachnida > Opiliones > Phalangiidae > Odiellus > Odiellus spinosus. Next base: position 17,958,124 of record OY987233.1, on the reverse strand, counting down.
GTATCTAAGTGTATATAGATTTTAATTATCATTGAAATTAAGTTAAATTTAATCTCTATTAAGTTTAAAATTTATCTGCGTCTAAATGATATCAGACCAATAATAAAAATTAAATTTAATTTGAAACTTCGCTAAGCCTAAATGTCAAAACTTGTCAGGTTAAGTAATTAAATGTTTATTATAACAACAATCGACTAAGCAACTATAGATAGTTCATTTATTTTCAAACTAAGCTAAGCCTAAATGTCATCTTATTGAATAAATAAATTAAAACTTTCGGCCAATCAAAGAGCTGATTTAATTGCAAGCTTTGCTAAGCCTAAATGTTATGTAAGTATATAAATTAATTTCATAATAACAGTCGAACAATCAAGTATAGATAGTTATTTTCAAACTAAGCTAAGCCTAAAAATAATCCAATTGTATAAATAATTTAAAACTTTCGCCCAATCAACAACAGTTAAATTTCAATCTTCGCTAAGCCTAAATGTTAAGCAAGTGTATAAATGTATATCATAACAACACTCGATCAATCAACTACAGATGGTTATTTTCAAACTAAGCTAAGCCTAAATGTCATCTAATTGTATAAATAAATTTTAACTTTCGGCCAATCAACAAATGATTTAATTTCAATCTTCGCTAAGCCTAAATGTTATGCAAATGTATAAATATATATCATGCTAACAGTCAACCAATCAACACTAGATTTATATTTATAATCAAACTAAGCTAAGCCTAAATGCCATCTAATTGTATAAATAATTAAAACTTTCGCCCAATCAAGAACAGACGATTTAATTTCAATCTTCGCTAAGCCTAAATGTCATGTAAGTCTATAACCATGTTTTTATTATAAAAACCTTCACTTAATCCACGAAATCACATTTAAATTAAAATTCTCGAGCTAAGCCTAATTCTGATTTAATACCTATTTCACTTAATCACTTACGTAAATATATTTGGGGTCAATGTCACCTCCGAATTTAAAATTAATATTGCGTAACAAATAAAATTACTGGTATTTAATATTTCCAATTAAGTTGACGTAAATTAACTTATTAAACATAAATTCAAATCATACAAATTTCATAATAGTACGTAAAGGATTTCCTGCTAGAGTTATTATGGCTACATACTGAAAATAAAATTTTCTTTTTCCTTCCTCGTCTATTCTTAGCCATAATTAAAACAGATTCAAACAAAATTTTTAATTAGATCTATTATATTTAAACATTATTCCTATTAAAGGGATACTTGGAGCTAAAAATGTAACAGATTTTTAATTTATTTTCTGAATCACCATGTCAATTTTTAGACAAAAGTGCTTGTCATGTTCTAACATTAAAAGAATAGACCTTGGGTATCAAACATGGATTAATCAACCTCACAGGGATAATTCACTCTGGTACGATTTGCTATACTAGCAAGAATCCATTCAGGTTCCATAAGAATATGGGAGCATAGCTTTAGCCTCTGGTACCATCCTCCCAAACTTTGTAACAAAAGTTCGTCTGCAATTTTCGCAACATTTGTACGCTTAGATCTTTTTTCGGTCGGCTCCATTTTTATTACCCAAAATATTACGTCAAGGTCGTTAGTGGCGCGGGTTAATAATATAATGTCAGGAGCGATTTACTTGAAAAATCGATTCGAAGCGGACGAACTTTTGCTACAAAGTTTGGGAGGATGGTTATTGAATCGCGGCCCTCCCATATTCTTATGGAACCTGAATGGATTCTTGATACTAGTAGTTGAAGATGTTTGTTTCAAACATGGCTGCCAGATATTTTATCCGGCCCCTCCTTACCGATACAAATCCGGAAGTAATCCACGAGAGCATCGTCTGCTTTAGAGTTTTTTTTCCCCCCTCAATATTTCACCCCGTGTATCGGTAGCTAGATACTTCCGGTGTAGAGACAATTTTTGTCACCAGGGTGCGATTCGAACAATCATTTTACCAGAGTGAATTATCCCTGTGAGGTTGATTAATCCATGTATCAAACAACGGCCTATTTATTTTAATGTTAAGACATTACAAGCGCTGTTGAAGGCTGAAATAATATGATTGGTCCGATTTTACATTTACCAGACTTTAGAAATTAATTTAAACACCAAAAACGTGTCTAAAAATTCTGAAAAAATAAATTCAAAGCTCTTCCATTTTTGGCTCAAAGTTGCCCTTTAAATTATTTTCTACACTTTGTTAATGTTGGAATGAAAAGGTTTTCAAACCTATAACTAAAACTGAAGAGGAGTAATACGTAATATTAAATATATTAACAGAATAACTAGTTTCGCAACATCTTGGGGAAAATACTAGTAAGTTTATATGCTAAGTTATTTAAATCATGGAATTTGAGATTATGGAAGACAGAGCAGGTTACTTTACAAAATTTATAGGTTTTAAGCAGCTTCAAACAAGTGTCTAACATTTGACCTCATAAATATATAAGTGACATATAAAGATTTAAGATTATTTGAAAAACATTTCGTAATTATCATTCCTAGATTAAAATCAAATCATCATGATTAAAGTATTTAAAAAGGTTAAATCGTACCATAATTAAACGGATTAAGAATTTTAATGACTTTTTAATCTGGATTTTAATCCGATTAAATTAATAAACAAATTAATCACGATTAATATCACAGTGATTAATCTGATTTCGTCATGATTTGTTTAAAATCAGTTTAAATTTAATTCAAAATCTTTGAGAATTTCTGTAAATTATTTAAATAGCTAAACTAAATTTTATTTTTTTTAATATAAATTATGCAAATTTGACGTGATTATAAAATCTTTTGAATTAGATTATTCCCTGACTTTATTCAAACCTTTTGTATCATTTTTCGTATTCGCTGACCCTTCTTGGACCATCAGAACTAATTACATATTCTAATCTTTAACAACCATTCTGAATTAATTTAAATACTCTCTGACAACTTTAATTTTAAAATTCCCTGACTATTCACTGCCTCTTCCATAACCCTTTGAACTAATTATACAATTACCTAGCCCTTGAAATTAATTACACGATTCACAAACTCTTTCCTAACTAATTATAACACTACATCTCTTCAATAACCATTTAAAACTATTTCCGACACCTTCCTAACCATTTAAACATATTTTACTGTTGTATACCAATTATGCAACATTCCATGACATTTCTCGAACCTGTAAGGTCAATTTTAACATTCCTTGACATTTCCCTAATATGCAAGGTCAACCTTAACATTCCTTGACATTGCCCTAACCTGTAGGGTCATTCTCTGGCAATTTCATAACCTGTTGGGTCAATTTTAACATTCCATGACATTTCTCGAATCTGTAAGGTCAATTTTAACAATCCTTGACAATTCCCTAACTTGTAAGGTCAATTTAAACATTCCTTGACATTGCCCTAACCTGTAGGGTCAACCTTAACATTCCCTGACAATTCCATAGCCTATAGGGTTCATCAGAATATTCCATGACATATTCTTAGCCCCTAAGGTCAATAATAACATTCCTAGATATTTAATTTAACTGTAAATGTTAATTTTAACATTCCCTGACCTTACCCAAAAACCTGTAAGGTCAATTTAAACATCCCTATACTCCCCTTAACACCTTAAGATCAATATTAACCTTCCCTAACTAATTACTGAGAGCAAATATTTAAAATAGTTCAATAAAATTTAATATTTCAATTATACATACTTAATTTTATCAACATTCCCATTAAAAATTAACTAAATTGGCATTTAATTTCAATAGTATCCAAAACTAATTGAATGTTATTAAAAACCAATCAATCAATTTAAATGTAACAGTTTATTATAATTAAAATATATATTTATATAAGAATGTCCTACATTCCCAACCATAAACTGGGTTTTTCACAACTCAAATTTCGTGAGATGGCATAAATTCTAACCCTAATTATAATATTAAACAATACCACGTTCTCGACAAAAATAACACAATAAAATTTAAATAAAAAGCGTACAAATTTGATACTTGAATCATCGAGAAATACAACATATTTCTCAGAAGATAATATCTTCCAAAATCTTTCAAGTACCAGTCATAAAGCTTTTTATCAAAAAACACTTGACTAAAAGTGAATACCCACTTAACTCCGATATAGACCTCTTTTTTTTTTATTTAAAAAACAACTAATAGTTCCTTAATTTATTTAGGTTGAAATAAAAATTAAATAAGGTTGTAAATGAGATAATTAAAACGTTAAGCCTAATTCAAACGTTTATCATAAACCAACACTTTCTCAAATAAATAGACCCCCTAAGGGCTGAGTTCACGTATAGCAACACACCCCTATTCCCGAATCCCCAGTAAAAAACCACACGTAGATATGACTTTTGTTACTGACCAAGGCTTAACTTCAAATCCATTTTTAAACCCTTAAAATTGTCCTTAAGTAAATCGCGACTTATAATTATAGCCTCGTAAACAAACAAACGCTACTTTATACGCTAATTGTGTCGTAATAAGTTCATAATTAGGCCTAGGTCAAACTTTAAATGGCTTCACACCTTAAACCCATCATTAACGCAACCAAAAAGAAAAAGAAAAAAAAAAATGCGCTAAGCCTAATTCGATTTAAACCCGATTTTAAATCGAATTATAAGGAATAACGTTAGTCGCGATGATTATTAATAATAGTTAGGCCCAAATTAGGCCTAAGCCTCGTACTCTCCAATGCCTTATACTAATTAGGCCTAATCGTCGGAGTTGTTTTTTTTTACGAGGATTTAGGAGATTTAGGGTTAGCGGGGGTGGGGGTGGAATGTAGGTATAATTCGGCCTACCTCTAAATCTTCGTAGGTTTTAAAACTGAGAATGGAAAATCCATCGATGATATCCTCTTCAACGATGGGTTCATTCTTTTCTTTGATGCGTTTTTTTCTAGTCGGAGGCCTGTGCGCTTTTTGACGGGTGGGGGATTCGTCGTCCCCTTCGTCGGCGCTACCTCGCTTGTCTTGGGCCGTCGCGGCCGCCTTGTGCATTCTAGCCGCCCGTTGACGTCGCCGATTCCGCTGGCTCCTCTGTTTAGGGTCGGTAACGTCCATGCTGCGCGAAACGCGAAATCTACCGTGTCGACCCGACCCGACCGACGGCGTCGCTCGCCGAGCGCTTTAAAACCAAAAACGCTCCCTTTTAATAATCTTAAAACGCGAACGATTACATGGCCCGTAATAATCCGATATTAACGCGGGCGTCGTATTAATCCGTAACGTTTAATCACCATTTTTAACACACTCGCGAAGCGAAAAGAACAAAAAATAAATACACCGAAGCACAAAGGCCCTACGCGATAAAATTCAGCCCGTATTTTATTTAACGAGTAATCGGGGACGCGAACCGAAAACGCCGTGTGTTTTCGCAATGGCGGCGTAGAACTATCTCTACCTTACTTCGGGTGGCCTCGCGCAAAACCCAATCACTCCTTTTTCACGTACGTGATACTGCGCCGAATCCACACGCTATAGAACCCTTGGACCACCGGGACGAGAGGGAACCATCTACTAGGCTCTACTGGGGCTAAACAAAATAGTTCCTTTACTACCATGGAACCAAGATTTTTAGTTCAACATTATATTCTCTCCCTTCTCGAGATGCTTTTCCATATAGTTGTTGGAGGGGTGGGGAGGATAAGAAAAAAAAAAAAGAAACACAAGTTTTCCTTTTTCTTTCAGAGGCTAAATAAAATAAGAAATAGAAAAAAATATTACGTATTGTATAAACTGTATGGTAGGCCTACATTCTTATGAATATAATTTAAACTCCGGTTGTTTTGAAAGAATTTTGAGGGGAAATATATGCCTAGATATTATTATTATTATTTTTAGGGCCATTTAAAACATATTTTCAAGATTTTTCGGATTTGTTTTACGATAACAGGGTAAGAAAGGTTCATTTTGATTGGTGTTAATTATCGTGAGAATTTATATCAAATTAATTCAGTAGCTTCATTTACAAATAATGTTTTGTTTGCGCTGCAAACACAATTTTAAAAATACTTTGATCATTTTACCTAATTTAAAAAAAAAAAAAAAAAAAAACAGCGATTGTCCTTGAACTTTTGGCCTATTTTAAAAAAATCTTTAATAGCCTTTGACTTTTAGATCCTATTTTAAAATTCAGGGAATTCTAATTGACCTTTTGACTCAATTACAAAATTCCTTAACATTTCCTTGACCTTTTAGCTTAATTAAAAAAATAGGAATTGCCCTTGATCATTAGGTCCTATTTTAAAAATCAGGGAATTCTAATTGACCTTTTGGCCCAATTCAAAAAAATATTGAATTTCCCTTGACCATTAGTTCCTATTTTAAAAAAACCGGTAATTCTAATTGAACTTTTGACGCATTTACAAAATTCCTCAACATTTCATTGACCTTTTAGCCTAATTAAAAAATAATTAATTACCCTTGACCATTAGGTCCTATTTTAAAATTCAGGGAATTCTAATTAACCTTTTAACCCAATTATAAAATTCCTTGACCATTAAGGTCCTTGTTTAAAAATCCGGGAGTTCTAATTGACCTTTTGACCCAATTACAAAATTCCTTAACATTTCCTTGACCTTATTTAACCTAATTTAAAAAAATATTGAATTACCCTTGAGCATTAAGTCCTTGTTTAAAAATCCGTGAATTACAATTGACCTTTTGAGCCAATTACAAAGTTCCTTAACATTTCCTTGACCTTTTGGTCTAATTTAAAAAAATCTTAGAATTATCCCTGACCAAGTACTTTTGTAACCATTTGACACAATTATCAGATTCCCAGTTTATTCCCTGACCTGTTAACTAAAACTTAAACTACATTTTAGAAAACCCTGAACTTTCCAAGCTTTTTGACCTAATTATAAAATTTGTGACATTTCAGGCCATTTTTAAAATTAAATTTAGTCAACAATCAATTCTTTTGAACTTCACTTTAATTCAACGACTATAGCTCTATATAAACTACTATTATTATTATTAGACGTAATAATAAGGCAACCACCTCTTACGAAAATGTACTACAATAGATTACAGTTTACACGCAGATAAAGTATTTATATAAAGCTAAGGGTTTCCGTATTCAAATAAAGCTTTAAATATTAAAACAATACGCCTATATTATCTCCGTTCAAATATAAAGTCAAAGTCCATGAGAATATGCAAAGTCACACTTCTTAGGAAAGCTTCGAACACTTTAAGCTTATTGTAATCTCAAACTGAAAACTTTTCAGAAATATTTCGATTAAAAAAAATAACTTAACAAAAACATTCTCTTCATATATCGTTGAATTTTGCTATTAAATTTTAGGCCTAAAAGATTTTAGAAGAAATTTCGTTGGGGGGAAAAAATGGCGCAATTTAAATTCTACCAAATTAGCCAATAAAATCACGCCCTAGAATTTCGCGGGAAAAATATTTGGCGCGATTTTAATTAAAACAAAATTAGCCAATAAAATCACGCGCTGGAATTTCGCGGGAAAAAGATCTCGCGCAATTTAAATTAAAGCAAAATTAGGCAGTAAAATCACGCGCTGGAAAGTCGCGGGAAAAAGATTTGGCGCAATTTAAATAAAAATAAAATTGGCCAATAAAATCACGCGCTGGAATTTCGCGGGAAAAATATTTGGCGCAATTTAAATTAACACAAAATTAGCCAATAAAATCACGCGCTAGAATTTCACGGGAAAAGATTTGGCGCAATTTAAATTAAAGCAAATTAGCCAATAAAATCACGCCCTAGAATTTCGCGGGAAAAAGATTTGGCGCAATTTAAATTAAGATAAAATTCGCCAATAAAATCACTCGCTGGAATTTGGCGGGAAAAAGATTTGGCGCAATTTAAATAAAACAAAATTAACCAATAAAATCACGCGTTGTAATTTCGCGGGAAAAGGTTTTCCCGCAATCATAGATATATGAAAAATAAACTCTATGGGCGCAATTTAAATTAAACCAAATTAACCAATAAAATCACGCGCTAGAATTTCGGGGGGGGGGGGGGAAAAGATTTGGCGCAATTTAAATTAAAGCAAAATTAGCCAATAAAAACACGCGCTGGAATTTCGCGGGAAAAAGATTTGGCGCAATTTATACAAAATGAGCAAATAAAAGCATGCGCTAAAATTTCGAGGGAATAAAATATGGTGCAATTTCAATTAAAACAAATTTAGCAAATAAAAGTACGCCCTGGAATTTAATAAACATATTACACGCCAATATCCCTTTAATTCAATATTGAACTATCGTAATTTAAAGCTCTAAGCGAATTAAACGGAAATTTCATTGTCATAGATTTAAAGCTTTGTAATAATACAAAGCAATATAATTATTATTATTATTAGATACTTCGATAATAGGATTAAAGTGGCATTGACACCTTATTTTTATTAATTATAGAAGATCCACTAAATTATAATTTGTTATCAAATGGCCATTTTTTTGCATCAAAGCGATGCTAGTGAGACCGTAGCAAGGAGGATTAGACAAGGAGAAGAAATGTGGGGACGGCGCGGTTCCTACTGCGTCGGCCTAAACTCCCACTCTGGGAGAACGGGGGTAGAGACGTTTCGTGGTAAAATGTTGTCGCGTGGGTAAAACGAATCCTTTATGAGACGCGCTAGCTAGCGACCACGTGACAACAGTTTACCTCGAGAATTTCCTATCCCCCCTTTCCACCCGAGTGGGAGGTTGGCTCTTCTCTCTCTAACTCAACGCAGCCCCACATTTCCTCTCCTTGTCTAATCCTCCTTGACCGTAGCATATATAAATCGATTTTTTGTAGCTTCATCTATTGGTTGTTGAAAACCAATCGGTATGAAACTGGTTCCCGAAGCAGTTTCGAAAATTCGATTCGAGAAAAGACGGCTTCCCGTTCTCACGACTCCAGCGAATCGTTTTGAAACGGTTTAAATCGATTCCAAGGCTTAGTATGAACGCGAATTAAGTAACTCATCAATCAAGCTACATTATAATTCACGGCAGACACGCTTGAGTCTTTAAAAAGTTCCGCAATTTAATTCTGCACCCTGAGAAAAATAATAACTAAAGTTAGGTTTTATTTGAGGTTTTAAATTCCAATAGTATTTGTATATATATATACATTTCTGTAACTGCATACAAACACTCTCACCGGAGAAGTAAAATCCTTTCAAATACGAGGGAAACCTGCGCGCGGGAAACTAGAGAAACTTTAACACCTGCCAAACATTCTCATAATGTTTATCGTCTCTCTACCTCACTTCCCTGGCTGTATCTTTACAAGGGAACCCGAAAAGGAATAAAAAAAAATATAGAAATGTTAATCCAAAGATTAAATCCCTTTTTTGACAGGTTTTTACAGGTTGCCAGAGATCAGGGGAAATATGGAATACATGGGAAAGTTAGGGAATTTCAAAATTGGTTCAAAACGTCAGGGAAAAGTCAGTTAATTTTAAATAGAGATTAGATTGGAATTGGAAAAAATTGATCCAAAGAGATAAGATTGGGGAAAATACTTGGAATTTGAAAATTTTTCTTAAAGGGAGAATGAAACCTATTTTTTATCGATTATTTATCGTTTAAATAGCCCTAATCCACCTTTAAAAAAATTTACAAACAAATATTAAACTAGAAATAAATTGAAAACTTACCCGGAAAATAGGCTTAGCTGGATTCATGGAGATCCTGAATTTCTTCGCATTGAAGGGTAAGCAACCAATAAAATGGTACTAAAAATCTCGTGGAGATCTCGCCTTAACGAGGGGCATTTGCACATTGGTCGCTGACCCATCAATTTGGAATAAATTCAAGATCTCCACGAATCCAGCTAAGCCTATTTTGATGTCAAGTTTTAAATTTATTTCTAGTTTAATATTTGTTTGTAATTTTTTTACTGGTGGATTAGACCTATTTAAACAATAAGGAATCGATAAATAAGAAAAATATTTAAAAACCCTGGTGATTTCTTGGTTAAAGACTTATCCCTGTAGGTAAAGAAACCCATCAAGTGCCGAGGCTTAAGCCGAGTTCATACTAGGCCTTGGAATCGATTTAAACCGTTTCAAAACGTTTCGCTACTAGAGCCGTGTGAAAAGGAAACCGATTTTTCTCGAATCGATTTGATGCGATTTCGAGAAACTGCTTCGGGAACCAGTTTCATACCGATCCGGTTTCAACAACCGATATATGAAGCTACATTAAATCGATTTATAAAGATAATGCGTGATACCTGAGATTCCTGACGATTCCTGACGATTTGAATATCGGTTTGATTTTATCGTTTCAATTCGACTAAAGCTACGGTCACACTAGCAGTTCTTAATCGATTTGAAACGGTAGAATCAAACCGATATTAAAATCGTCAGGAATCGTTTTAAGCGTGACGTATTCACGCATTATCTTTATAAATCGATTTATTGTAGCTTCATCTATCGGTTGTAGAAACCGAATCGGTATGAAACTGGTTCCCGAAGCAGTTTCGAGTAATCGCATCAAATCGATTCGAGAAGAACCGGTTTCACGTTCACACGACTCTAGCGAAACGTTTTGAAACGGTTTAAATCGATTCCAAGGCCAAGTATGAACGCGGCTTAAGCAAGGCTAGTGTGACCGTATCGTTATAGCAAGAAGGATAAGACAAGGAGAGGAAAAGTAGGGCTGCGTTGAGTTAGATAGAGAAGAGCCAACCTCCCACTCGGGTGGAAAGGGGGATAGGAAATTCTCGTGGTCACTAGCGTCGTTGGCTACTACGCAGCTGATAAAGGATCCGTTTCACCCACGTGACAACATTTTACCACGAAACGTCTCTACCCCCGTTCTCCCAGAGTGGGAGTTTAGGCCGACGCAGTAAGAACTGCGCCGTCCCCACTTTTCCTCTCCTTGTCTGATCCTTCTTGGTTATAGTGTTTGCCAAGATTCCAAGAATCCATTAGGCCTATCTCTTTTAAACTTTCAAAATAATAAAATCCACATGAGAGGAATCCTGTTTCAGAGGTCGGTCCATTTGAAGGTTGCCCCCCTCCACTGGTCATAAAGCCAATCATCAATGTTAAAAGTGTTTTTATATTTTTAATGATTCTATTGATAGTACAGTTAGGAAACCGAATTTTGTTAGTAGAGGGTATTTTTGAAACTGGGCATGTTATTGGCGTATTTAACGATGTCCAGGGGTCCAATGGCAATAGAAAGCTTCTTAAGTTATATAGAGCGTCGTTATTTTGTAAAATACAAAATAACACGTGCATGATTTTGTTTCTCATGGGTCCAAGGGTATTTTAGAACTTTTATTACACAGTATTTTTGAACTCGCCTAAAGAATATCGTCAAGTTTTTTGTGTTTCTTTGCTGACCCCCCTTCCAGGTTCGTGATTGGCCAACAATAATTTGTTTCCAATATATTGGAACGAATGAAAAATCACTTTAAATTAAAGTTATTTAATTTTTTTTTTGGCCCTTTTCAGCTTCTCTTTAAGGATAGGTTCAGCCTAGGGCGTTGATAAATTCGAATTCATGCCTCCTATTGAGAGAAAAGCCCAGGAAAGTTCGGGGGAAATATCAAAATATTCACTATATACAGAGGGAATCTCAGATTCATATTTTTTTGGGGTAGTGTTTCTCCTCCCCCTGACTCGGTTCGGAGTTGTACCGAAAAGAAAAATGTAAGAAAAAGTTGGAAGAGTGTTTCCGGTAGAATTATGCTAATTTTAACGTCTTATTAAAGACGCTTTTAAACACACCTCTATTTTGAATACCTTTTTTTGTTTGTTATATTTTAAGCTTAATTAGTTACCGACAATATATATATACTAGACTAGTAATGTAACGTCACGAATTACAATAATAACAGAAGCCGATGAAACCCTCCTTTGAAGTCTACTACTCTAATGTTCCATATAGTGCGCCTCTCTGTATGGGTAAAATTCCCAATTTTACGAGATCGGAGGGGTCCTACTTCATACCCCCCTGTCTACGGAAAATTGGAAATTCTCTCTCTCCACAAACGACGACGTTTTTTTGACGAACTCCAAAGCTGCTAGAGATATTCGCTCGACGAACTCCCGCTCCGAAAATATCTACCGTTAGGAGGCGTACGAATCGCGCTTTTTGAAACTAACCCATACAGAGAGGGGTAGACAAGACCCGGGAGTAATAGACTTCAAAGGAGGGTTTCATCGGCTTCTGATAATAATTATAATAATTGTTTCTCAAGGTATGATGACACATTCAAAATATTAACAATGAACCCCTCTCTTAATAGATAAAGATAACATCACAACCGTCCTCGAAAGGCAGAACAGTGTTGTGGACAAAAGCAGTCAGGGTTGCCACAGTTTTATCTTATTCAAATTCCCGACCTTTTCCAACGATTTTCCCTGACCGTTTCAGCTAATACTATCCAATTTTTAACCTTTGCGTTCGCGAAACGTTTTGCACGCGTATCTTTGTTCTAATCTATACAACTGACGGGTCAGTTTCAAATCTTTTCTCCAGATAATGATTGTAATTTCCTGGCTTCTTAAAAGCTCTTTAAATTCCCTGACTTTTCCCTTACTTTTTTGGTTCATTTTCAAATTCCCTGACCTGTAGAAACCCTGTTAGTGGTTAAATAGTTTATCTTTAAAAGATTTGATTAGGGTTATTTAATTATATGTTTAATTTACGGTATTGCGATTAAAACATAATTAAAATTAATATATGCTAATTTAAGCCTAATTATAAACTCTAAACAATCTTATATTAAGATATCAATAAAATTATTTTCACGTGATTAAATCTTTGAAAGATTTGATTGCAATAATTAATTACGTGTTTAATTTGCGGTATTGCGTTTAAAACATATTTAAAATTAACATATCCCAATTGAAGCTTAATTATAAACTTTAAACAATCTTAAATTAAGATTTCAATATATAAAATTATTCTCATGTGATTAAATCTATGAAAGATTTGATTATAATAATTAATTACACGTTTAATTTGCGGTATTGCGTTTAAAACATATTTAAAATTAACATATCCCAAATTAGGCCTAATTATAAAATTCAATCAATCTTAAGATGTCAATAACTAAAATTCTTCTCATCTAAATAACTAGTTAACCTTTTGAATAATTTGATTACAGTATTTAATTATATGTTTATTTCGCGATGGAAACGCAATTAAAATTAACATATTCCAATTAAGATCTAATTATAAACTTTTCAACACTTTTACCTTTTAGCGAGGTGTCAATTATCTATCAGGTTGAGTTTTAGAAAGCCATATTTGAGTGCCTTTTACAACATCACATTAGCTGTTGCGTAGGCCTATTATAGATAGAGAATTCCCTCGGAGGACCAGAGGAGGACAAACACGCAATTGCGCTTCCCCGTAAACGGAAATCTATAGACAGAATAATTTAAAGTTCAAAGCGCCTATGAAACTAACTCGCCTATAATCCATCCGTACTCAAAACTGGAGATAAACTAGTTTAAAACGCGCTCTAAACTTCGTATGATATGATCTATATATCTCCCTCTGACTAAATTAGCCACCCAAAACAAACGCTATGTAATTTTCACAGAAATTCATTCTATATAGCTCTTCAGATGCTGCTGTTTACAAAAATACTTTTAAAGGATAACACCCGGCTAAATAAAAAACAAACAAACTTGAGATTTCATGCTCAAAAAGTCGATGGAGCAGAAATAAATAAATATTATATAAATATAATCATACACGCTATGTCCGTAACTTTTTTTCAGAATGTTCTAGAAGGTTACAGAAAAGTCTGGAAATTTCTAGAAGTTTCTAGAAAAGTCTGGAGAGGTCTAGAAAAATTGTAAAAGGTTCCAGAAAAGTCTGGAGAGGTCTAGAAAAATTCTAGAAGGTTCCACACTAGTCTGGAAAAGTCTAGAAAATTCTAGAAGGTTCCAGAAAAGTCTGGAGAGGTCTAGAAAAATTCTAGAAGGTTCCAGAAAGGTATGGAAAGGTCTAGAAAAATTCTAGAAGGTTTCAGAAAAGTCTGGAGAGGTCTAGAAAAATTCTAGAAGGTTCCAGAATAGTCTGGAAAGGTCTAGAAAACTCTGTAATATTCTGGAACATTCTAAAACATATTGGAACATTTTTGAGCATTGTGGAACATTTTTTAACATTCTGGACAATTTAATAAGTAAACACTTTAAAGACCTTTATAACACACCCATTTCAATAGGTTTGGATAAAATTAATTTTGCTGGGTGTCATCCTTTACCTCTTGTCTGTTTTAGCACAGGCTCTAGACGTTTAACAATTTGTATTAAAAATGTTTATAAATTGAAATAATGTAAGAGATATACTAGACTATGATATATGCTTAAAACCATTATTAAACCTCATCCTAAGTTTTGGGCAATATTTCGCAGTTAATTATCAAAGTAATAATAAAGGGAGATGACGTAAAATCATGGAGGAATAATAAAGGGAGAGCCAGACAACTTTGACCAGAGTTTTAATTAACAATTTAACCTTGACCGTGGTGATTAGGTTTACTTTAAATATAACCAGATGTTAATAATTATATCTGCTATAACTCTTTTTCTTTGGCTTGTAATACTTTTATCTCCTTCTGCCCCATATAACTTCTGCTATAAAGGTTTAATAGACTGACACAACTTATCAAATTTGACATCTCAAATTATAAAATAATAAAAACCTATTATATTTTTAAATAAAATTATATTTGAAAATTTAAATACTATTTAGATTCGATTCATTTTTCATCGGTATTAAATTCAATTCTAACCAGGGTAACTTTCGCCCTTGAAAAAGAACAGTTGCATCAGTTATCCCTAGGGCTTAAAACTGTCTACAATTGTAAGAACAAGACATTGCAATCCAAGAAAAAAATATATAGATATAATTTAAAGAGAGGGTTAACGCGTTCAAAAGAAACTTCAAAACTAAAAACATTTGTCGATTTTCATAGAGTAATTGTTTAAAGTAATTAACGTTTAAGCAAAGGCCCATCGTTAGGACGAAATCTCCAAATAACATTCGATTGGAAGAAATACAGGATCTAAGCCTATTTTGCGGGTAATTTTTAAAATTTATTTCTAGTTTAATATTTATTTAAACGATAAGGAATCGATAACAAAATTAATTGCTATTAGGTTGCATTATCCCTTTAAATAACTTAAAATTAATTGGTTGATTTTAATGTAATTAATCTCAGTTTCAAAAGCTAATATACCTACTTTTACCTCAGATAATTACAAAGTTTTAAACCCAAATAATCCTATTATAATTCTAATTCAAATTTATATATTTTTTCTCTAAATTAACCAAAAATTTGTGAATGAATTAAAATATCATTACACTAAAAGAAGGTTTCTTTTTCAACTTTCCTTCAAATTTATTTTTTCCTTTAAGACTGAGTAATAATAAAAAAAATTCATTGTAGACGATGGCAAAAACACAGCCATAGTCAACATCTGTTCAACTGAATTTCAACTCCTTTTATTTTGTGCCGCTAAAAACCCCTAGAACGACTTTTGGCTTCTTTCGGAAAAGGGGGGAAAAAGCAAAAATAAAAAAAAAACTATCCATAAATTTCGCTTCAGGCAATTCTCAAGAAAGGCAACCAGTGAAAAAAAGAGCTACTATCCACAAGAGTTTCATTGTCATATTTTATCTCGTTGGATACAAGATTATTTCTATTTCTAAAGCAAAATTAGATCAAAAATAGGTCTGGATTCTTTACGCGTGACGTCATTTTCACGCCTTAACACTCGTAAATTGAGAGAAGCGATTTGTCTCGAGCATCCAATAAAGATATGTTCTATTTCCGGTGTTAACTGAATGGCTAGCAGGTTGACCATACTTCCGTTATTTTCCTTTTTTTCGATACCATCCTATTAATTCCTTTTTGTCACTTATTTCCCCTATTTATCCTATAATTCGGCCTCACTGGTCTTTGAACAAGCGTGAAGTTTTGAATCATGTACCTGTATTTTTTCTAAATACCCCGGGTCTTAATTAGTACATTACCATCTCTATTTAGTAAGGGGTCCCGTTTGAGGTCATTGTCCCAACCTCCCTCAACCCCTTGGGCAAGGTAAATGGAAGGTGGTGAAGTTATTTAAGTACGGGCCTGAAATTTCCCAATAGAAGACTTAATAACTTCAGTTTATTATCTACTGATTTTATTTACTACTTTACATAATCAAAATAGTCATCTAAACACGTTAAAAAAAGAGTTTGATATGTGATAAACATAATTTACTTTTAAACCCAAAACGAGGGCAATTTATAATCCGAAATAGGGCCTAAACAATGGCATAAATTTAATCTACGCTTGTTAGGAAAATACTTCATCTTCAATCGCTCAGAAAAGTAGCGAAAAATAAAAAAATAAGAGACAGAAAAGCGAAGTTTTCTTTATATATATATTTCTTGGGCCAGAAAAGTCTGACAAGAAAACTACTGAAAAAAAATCGATCTTTAGCTTTCGTGGCTAGGCCAGAGAATAAAATAAAAATATCCTAGACTAAGCCTAAAGAAAAGGCACGAAAATTCTCTTTCTCAAATTTTATAGCAATATATTTTTAACAAAAAGACGACGTATGGGCTATGGGATGGGGAGATTTGGGAATAAAATGGGTTTTTTGTTAAGCCTTGGTCTAGTATTTCATACCTAGGGAGTACCGGCTCATCGGGAACTCCCACGAGTTTGATGTTTAAAACAGATCTAAAATTACAAAAGGAATAGATTTACATACCAAATTGTTTAGGCCTTTTCGTTGAACTTTCCTCGTTTTGCTTTAATGATCAGTGGATATCTTTTTGTAGTAATAAAAACGTAACTTATGATCATATGATGGTATTAAAAATCACGCTTAACTTGAACTGCAGAAACACGAGTTTACCAAATGACCACATCATTTGTAGGAGTCGACGCAATGGTGATTAAAATACGGTTTACAATCGTGTACGCTAGTTTTGTAAAATAAAACGTTTGAAGAAAAATAACGATCATGAATGAGACGAAACTTACACGCGGTTAATCGAATACGACCTCGTGTAAAATGATTGAAAGCAGACGAAATAAAATTCATTGTCCCGAAATGAAAAGGCTGCACATAATCTGATAGTTTTAAAGGCTGTACATAATCTAAAGGTTTTGAAGGTGAATTGAAATTAAATTAATATATAAAACGTATCCCTTCAAGCGAATGAACTTCTACGATTAAAAATGTCGTCTGCTATTAAATACGTAGTTCCCCCTAAATTGGCTAGAGAAAAACCACCCTCCTTTGCCAAGTAGCTTTACCTACAATGTAGGTAGGCATGTCGCAGCACATTGGTGAGTCATATCTAAATTGCCGGGATTTCTTATATCGTGTAGCACCAGGAAAACAATAATCAAGGCTGGACATGAATATGTCCAATATTATAAGAAAATCCCTAAAATAATACGCATAAGGTGTGAAAATTGACAATTCTGGTTCCCAAAACATATGCATAGTCAATCACGAGATACTGGCGTTAGAGCGCGTAATAAAAACCTAAACACACACCACACGAAAAATGTCAAAAATCTAAAACAACCCAAAACGGTAACATGACATTACGAAGCAATTTTTCCCCTTACACAATTTTTTACGCGCTTTCGACTTTGGGCCTAAAAAAGTGTTTCAACAACGCGAGCCGCGAGTGAGGGGAGAGCGAACCTCGAGTTGGGAGAACTATCCGAGTACGTCAAAGGCTGTAATGGCGGGAGGGAAGACAATGAGGGGAGAGAACGGGAGGAGAGAGAGAGAGTAGTCCTAGAACGGGGCAGGAGTAGCCCCGACTCCCCGAGAGTCGGGAATAGAGATGAGGCCAGAGGGAGGAGCGCCGATGTCACTCCAGTTGGCCATGATAAAGCGTGTCGGCCTTTTCTTTGATATATTGGTATTCTAAAGACAGGGCCCTGGAAGAATACATTTTTACCTTCTTTTCTTATTATCTCCTAACAAAAAGACTGAAGATTTTTATTCGCAATGTTTCGGCCCTTTTTGGTTTGCTCTTTTATCCTAAAAGGAGGTAGAGATGTAAAGCTTATTTGATACGGGTGTTGTTACCTAAGCTGTTAACTGGTCAATTAGACTTACTATGATATTAAGATTATGGCCTAGAAACGTTTATTTACCCACAGGTGTAACAAAATGGTTTGTTGTCATATTACGGTTAACTTTTCTAGTTTAATGTGAGCTAATATTTTCGCCGCTAGAAATGCAACAGCAATAGAGGTCCTTTAAAACATTTTTTGGGTATGCAAAATCTCAAGTGGGAATGCGTCCTTTTTTATAACACCCCGAGGTACTTTGTAAATTTGGGGGCTTTAGTTGCAGAATGAGCTGAAGTCGTTGTTGGGAGGGGGAAGGATAAGCACAAGCGATGGCTCATTGGTTCTAGGAAATGACCAATTCAAAAATTATACGACTGAGTACTTTTTAAATTCCAAATCTCATAAAAACCGTATTACATTAAGTGGTCACTGAGAATTTTTTTTATAAAATGACTAGTCTGGTCTAATGACTAGTTTTGAAAAGTCCTCATTTCCCACCCACGTCGTCTGCTTAGAGGACATCTAGCGCTGTTAAGTTCGTAGCGGCAAAACCCTTAATTTACATCCTAATTAAAATAAGGCTCTATTTAGTACTCCTGACATTTCCAGATATGAATGAACACCTGTGGTTCTTATACCCTTTTGCTACGTTAAAACATTGCCAAGAAAGAAAGAAAAAAAAAAAAAATGGTTTGACAGCCAACAGCTGATCGGTGTTAGCGAGCCTCTTAACACAAATGTTATTAGATAGATTTCCCCTCTCAGGGCCCTCTATACTAAATAAGAATAAAACTAGTTGTTGCTTTTTTATCTTGTAACTTGTACTCCAAGTCTTATCAAGATTCAATGAATTACCACTTAAAACAAGATAAGATAAAAGACTAGAGCTGAGGGAGATAAACTTCTATATTAGGTCTCCTAGCACTCCCACCCTTTACCATCCCTCTAGCGAGCGAGCAACAAATTAGGCCTATTTTTGATTTCCCCTTCTATATGGACCAAGGCTATATAACTCTTCCCAGTAATCAATAAATATATAAACAATTTAGGTTCTCCTCTTTTCAGCCTCAAATGAAATCTCGCGGTCTTAAACAAGATTTTAGGCTTAGCGATTTTCTACAAAGCAAGGCCAAGAGGGAGAATTGGGAGGAGACTTCACGGCCAATGGAAGCGAAAAATAAACCATTAAAACAATCAAATGTAATTAAGAGATAATTACACGGTTAGTTTCAACGCTACTAATGAAAACGTACTGATAAATAATTAGTGACGACTCTGGCGCCATCTGTTAAGCCTGTCTCGACACAGTTTAGGGACTGTTGGTGACAGAAGTTAAAAAAAAAAGATTTATTACTTTTAAAAGGGAAGATAACCCTATAAATTCGATTTTCCATAGGAAGGTTCTACTATATGTTATAGGGGTCATCAATAAAGATGTTTTGGGCTTTTAGAATCTTGGGTAAAACTTTTTTGGAGATTACACTCCATTTATTTAGTTTGAAAATAAATATGATTTATTATCAGTGTAATTCCTAAAGACAAAAGGAGGTCATTCCTAAAGAAGTGTGGGGGATCGTCCAGGAGGGTCATATATAAAGAGAGACCAGGGGGTCATATATAAAGGGAGACCAGGGGGTCATACCTAAAGTCGAGGGGGTCAGCCCAAAGACCAGGCAGGTCATACATAAAGACAAGTGAGATTCATACCAAAAAATGAAAGGGGTTATCCCTAAAGAGGAAGGGGATCATAATTAAAGAGGTCAGTCGTCCTTAAGGATGAAAGATTAAAAGGGTCATCCTTAAAGACAAAACCTTCAAAGACTAAATGGGTCATCCCTAAAGAGGAGGGGGATCATCCCTAAAGATGTAATCCATAATAAATCCATAAAAATCTGAGGTTAAAAGACCTATACAAGAAATTTGATTTAGCAGACGATTTTTGCCAGACAAAAAAAAAAAAAAAAAAAAATTTAAATTGAATATTGATTATTTAAAAAATTAATAATTATTAACTAAATAATATATTTTTTCAAATTTTAACTTTAAGAAATGGTCAAAAATGTATATGGAATTTTCTCATATGGATTATATTTTTAAGGCTGGTGTCGCCACCTATTTGATGAGTACCAAACTAAAATCTACTCACACTGTCAAATTTCTTTATTTTTGGCTTTAAATTAGAGGCCTATCTATTGGTACACATTGTGTTAAATTTTTCTATATTTACATTTGATTATTGCGTATTCCCAGTTATCGGTAAAGATGATCGGCTTGTAGATTTGCAGCTATTTCAACTTCCCATCGATCACCGTTGCTTAGTAATTTCTCTTTATTATACAAGAGTTCCTCGTGAGTTTCAGTAGAGAATTCAAAATTTGGGCCCTTTAAAGAAAGAATTTTAATTGAGATTAGTTTTAAAAAAAAATTTTATTTATTTTTTTTTTGGGCAAAAGCTTTGTTGTTTTAATAAATTAAAAGTTAATTTTAGTTTAAGCAAAAATTAAAGTAAATATAATAGAGTTTAAAATCAAATTAAATTACCTCCACAATAGCATCAACCGGGCAAGCCTCCTGGCAAAATCCGCAATAGATGCATTTTGTCATGTCAATATCGTATCTCGTTGTTCTACGGCTACCATCGGCTCTTTCTTCAGCTTCAATAGTAATAGCTTGAGCCGGACAAACAGCTTCGCAAAGTTTACAAGCAATGCAACGTTCTTCGCCAGATGGGTATCTCCTCAAAGCGTGTTCTCCTCGAAACCTAGGACTAAGAGGTCCTTTCTCGAATGGATAGTTTATTGTAGCTGGTTCCTTAAATATATGAGCAAAGGCAACACCCATTCCAGTTGCCAATTCCCTGGCGAAAATCGTATTAGCTGCCCGATCGGTCATAGATTTGACGTCCATTTCACCTTCGGGTGGCGAGACTTGTTCTGATTTTCAAGGATTTTGGTTAAGAACTTGATATCAAAAATGTTTTAAGGGTTGACAAAAGTTACTTACTGTAGCATGGTCTAATGCTGGAGATGGAAAATAGACGATAACCCGTCCAATAGAGTTTTCCCAAGTCTGAAAGACAATAATTTAAGCAAGGTCAAGTAAGTTCATCGAAAAACGAACAAAGGCTTAGTATTGGACTGATCAATAATGATAAATTTCAATGAAATGCGTAAGGTACGAGAAACATATTATTTTATATTCACATGAAGTGAAGTTCAATTAACGTTTTAACGCAAATTTTAATTTTAAACTAAACTATTAAGTATAAAATTAAGAAATTATAAGTATACCTTTGGTAGCGAGGATCCTGAGCGCTGCCATCTTGGATTTTGGAAGCCAATTTTGCAGGATATAAACATAATAATAAGTCATAAAGTTAATATTAAGACAGAAAAATTAAATTTACATGAAGATTAAATCATTAATAATAGAGTATGGATATATTTTTACAGTTTTATCAATTAAATATTTGAGGTCATTAAAATATTTAAAAATTTAGTTCCTAGTACAAAAAGGGACTGGCAGACTTGTGTCGATATATTTCCGCCAATCACATTTCATGGCGGGAACTTTATCAGATGTCATTGGTTTAAAAAGTACACAAAGAGGAATATTTCATAACTTTTTTGATAAGATAGAGAAAGCGTAAGTTAAATCGAAAGCCTGCCTAAACTTGCGAAATGGAAGAAGCTGCGACTCCTAAGACTATGGAATTTAGTGAAAAACCAACACTGGAAGATTTGTAAATATTTAAATCTTAACACAAAAAAAATATTTAAACTAATTACTTGCAAATTTCAGACGGAAAATTCAATCCAAGTTTTGTTCAGATCGAAATTGGAACCAATATCATACTCCACGAAACTTAGTTCTTGCATTAATGGGTGAAGTTGGAGAAGTTGCTGAAATATTGTAGGTTTTAAAATAATACATTAAGCCTAATTAATTTATTATTTTGAATTTAAATTAGCCAATGGAAAGGTGATGCAAATGCCAACGTAGAAACATGGTCTCCAGAAGAAAGACAACATTTAGGCGAAGAATTAAGTGATGTTTTACTATATTTGGTACGATTGGCTGAAAAATGTCAAGTTGATTTACCGACAGCGGCTTTACGTAAAGTTGATCTGAACGCAAATAAATATCCTGTAGAAAAAGTTATGGGTTCAAATAAAAAATATACAGAATATTAATTAATCAGTTGTGTGTTTTACATTATTTACATATCTTTAATGACTTTCCTTTTGGGAGATGAAATACACGCGTGTTTCAAGGAAAAAAACAAAACTTAATCTTAATTTAGCAGTTTAATTAAAATAATAAACTTTGGCACACTAATGGAACTAAATTAAACAAGGTAATCTATTCCAGATAGACCAAGGTTACGTATAGTATAGCACCATTTAGAGCAAATTATATATTTCGCGTAAAATAGATTAGGCCTTTGCCAAAAGTGTTTAATTATTATTAAAATTAAGGACCATCATTTGATATAACTAATAATATAAATTATTGTTCTGATTATGAATCAACCGGAAATTGGGTTTAAAGTTCATAATTGGGAAGACCAAAAGCAGACGACGCAAAATGCATCTAGTTTTCGAAATTTTTCTCATCGGTTATTAAGCCTAATCATAACTCAATCTAAAATCCTAATTCATTTATCTAAGCCTAATTTTAGTTGATAATTAATCGTGATAAAGCGAATAACTTTTGGGCTAAAGTTGCTGAATTAGTCTAAGCCTTTGCCAAAAAGAAAGTTGCATGTTACGTCATTGTTTCAATCATCCTATATCAATTCTGGGCGTGCGAAAAATAACCACAGTCCATTAAACTTCGAGAAGATAGGTAAACTAAAACTAGCTTTCTTAGTACTATCTTATACGAGTTCAATTAAACTGTAATTGGCGTAAACTTTAGCAGACGATTCATTGTAATTATTGTAATTAAAAATAGGGTAAAAGGGCTTAAAATGGTGCCGAGATTCTGTAACTTTGATAAAGTATAAACCTAGAAATAAAATTTGATATCTAATATTTAAAAAAACTTAAAAAGCTGCCATTAAAAATGGATGCCAAAATATCTAAATAACAGAGGGAAATAAGGAACTTCAAAGTTGCGTTTAACGGGTGCCTGCACCATGCGCAACCCTCTGACAAAAAATATCTAAATTATGTGGGACGTAAAAAACTAAATAAAAAAAAATCAGCGACAGAAAACAAATCTCGGGTGTTTTAAAATATAAAATATCATTAAAAAGCTAACGAATAGACCAATGATACCTTAGAAAAATGGCGTCTGTTCAGTTTTTGAAGGTTATGCAATATCTTACTGCCAGATTCAATCTTTTAGGCCCTCCTGATTTTAGAGGAATGTCCGGTTTAGTTATGTCAGAAAGTACTTTATAATCACGTGTCGTCAAATCTTGTCCAATAACTTTATCATTTTCGAGACCCTTACTCGCACTGAATATCGGACAATGTCCTGTATTTTAACAGGACAATTGTCCAATAAGTAACGCGCCTAACTGTCACAGAATATCCGACAATGTCGTGTATTTTAACAGGACAATTGTCTACTAAGTTCCTTACTGGCACTGGACATGAGGCACAGAAACTGGACAACTGGACAATTGTTTGATAATAGAGAATACCCTACCCATAAATACTTCTTCACTAGCAGACGACGCCATAAATATATAAAATTACTCAATGGCGCCTAAAACAAACCTCCTAGATCAACGAACAAAACAGACGCCATTGAACCAAGGCTTATCTCGATCTATTACACCGGGGTGAGGACGGTATAATCATTTGGTAGTGTAATTGCTTGACGGGCATTATCACAAAATCTTTTAAAAAATATAGATTTCAACGGAGGTGTGATTCTTTTTCTTTAGTTACCAGGAGGATATTCAATTATTGGTTTGGTGTGGTTAGTAGTGGTACTATTTGTGTTCTCTTTATCGGAACAAGTGCTACCCTTAGTACTATCGTTACTAGCGCTACGTTGATAAATAGGAGCTTTACTAAGCGTGCTCGGGGTGCCCGGTGTTCCGGGACAACCACCGATGCTTCCCATCAAGCGTCCGAAGGGTCCCTCGTTAGTAGCGTTCTTTTCTCCTCGCATAAAACGTTCCAACTTATCGACGCAAGCATCTTGGTAGTCGTGAATCCAACTACAAGAAAATTAGTTAAAAAATTTAAATAAATTGACCTGGGAATCAATTTTTAAGTTCTCTAGATGTCGCTACCGACTTAAGTCGAAAAGGTCCCTCCCTTATTATCTAGATTTTCATTGGTTTCTTGAAGACAAAGACAAGTGGGTCTCAGTTGTTGGTCTACTTAGAAGCATTCTATCTGGTCTTTGCTATTAAAACAATATTTGTTTCTCAACATCGTCTGGTTATTGAACCTGACATTGGTCTCTTGATACCAAAGACAAGATAGGGGACACTAATTTTTACAATTGTAAAATTTAAAATCTAAAAGTCTGATACCAAAAAATACATGACACTATCCCTTTAATATGAAAATAAATTAAAAGTGGACATACCGCACACCATTGAAGTAACAAACAGCCCTCATATCTTCAGGAAGCATATCGGGTTCGGGCCATTGGAAATTGTCCAATATTGGAATAATGTTGCATTGGCTTTGAAGAGCTTCGACTATTTCCTAAAATTAATAATTAAAACCGCTAATTAATTCTTAAATTTTGTTCTAAAGTAAATTAACGTTAAAACTTACTCTATGGACCCAATCTTTGCATTCAACGTCTTCCATGCAACGATCCAAGGCATTGGGTGTTAAGACTAACAAAAAATACTTCGCTTGTTGTATGCTGTTTAAAAGATTGTTATCGAATTTTCCAGCTTCTAATCTTTCGACGTCGATGAAAACCGAAAACCCGCGTAATTGAAGATGAACTTTCAAGAGACTAGCTAATTGGGAACCGTTCGATCGACGATAACTGACGAAAACGTCCAATGATTTTTTATTGATGTCTAATGGGTCCATGTCCTCTTCTTGGTACGATTGTACAAGACCTATTGCAAAATGAGATAACAGATCTGTTTTAATTCTACTGGGTAAAAGATTCAATATATTTCGTTAAAATGACCTCAAAGTGATCAATTAAATTGTAGTTAATCCGTACCACGCGATTAAGTGAAATATAAAAATTAATAACTATATTATTTGTTGACCGATTTTGACGTCGTTGGTCTCATCTTGAAGCTCTTACGGATATCTACTAGATTACCTCGTTAATTTGGCCAAATATGTTCATTTTCTGAGCTTAATCTTATGATTAGTATATTAGATTCCGGATGACGCGATTTAGTGAACTTTAAAAATTTATAGCGATCTTATTTGTTGACCGATTTTGACCTAAATTGTCTCATTTTGAAGTTTTCAGTTAGTTATACAAGATTATGTTGTTAACCAGGCCAAAAAGGTAATTTTCCAGTGCTTAATCAGTTAATTAGTATATTTGATTCCGGAAGACGCGATTTAGTGAACTTTAAAAATTTATATCTTATTTGTTGACCGATTTTGACCTAAATTGTCTCATTTTGAAGTTTTCAGTTAGTTGTACAAGATTATGTTGTTAACCAGGCCAAAAAGGTTAATTTTCCAGTGCTTAATATTCTAATTAGTATAGTAGATTCCGGAAGACGCGATTTGGTGAACTTCAATTTATGATTGTGAAACAATAATCTAAGATACACCAACTTGTTTTAAAACTATTGTTCGCGTTATGTAGCCAATATATCGAAACATAAGGCGGATTAACACAAAATGTTAAACCTCAGAGCATACAAATGTTCGTACAAAGTTTCAATCGCGAACAGCTGATCATAAAATTAAGTTCCTTGAACTCAATTATTATTAATCATCAAAAAGGTAGTAACTACTTGTTTTGATAAAATTATAATGAGTCTAACCTCTTCAAACCTTCGTAAACTTAAATTAATTCTTAAAAACCTTAAATGACACCGAAAAAAACAGGAATAATGCCGCCAGTCTGACTGGGGACATTTAAAAAAAAAAAAATAAAAACCAAAAACCACCTTTTTCCAATAATCGAGTTGGATTTTTTTTTCTTTTTTAAAGGGGATGAAATTTTCTAGCGGACATTCTGTAACTTTCAAGCCCACGAAAAAGCTTTTCAAAAACGCGTGGTTTAAAAAAATATCGCTTAAAGCATTAAATACAATGTAAACACTGTTTCCAAACTTTCTAAATTAATTTCGGTCCCTTAGTTCAACGAATAAGTTTAATTTTGCGAACAGGTGTTTAGATCTAGAAAGGGGGAATATTTTACCATCTGATACACATTTTCCTTCTGTAATGTTTCTATGGGTTAAAAAAGGCATAAGATCATATGTGGTGACTGGGTACCCCTCAAGGAGTTTTTCTTTTTCTCTGTAGTTAAGTTGTTTGAGGGTGGTAAAATAATTTGAATTTTCAAAGAAAAAATACAGCTTGGTCGCCTAGGTTTTATTAAAATTTGTATCCTGTTGGATATATTGTGAAGATTACTATAGAATTTGGTGTCTCTTTTTAGGTTATGTGATTGGTATAGTAATAGTTTGAATGAACATGTTCATTCAAACTATTACTATAAATAGTAATATTACTATAAATAATAACTAATATTACTTAATTTCCTATGTATAGGAAATTAAGTAATATTAGTTATTATTTTAATTAATATTAAATTAATAGTACCATAGAAAATAATTTTTTTGAGCCTAAATGATTTACCGTATGTTTTAATAGTGGATAATTTAGGATAGTTTATAATTTATAAACTATATTTTAGCCTAAATTACAATACAGATAATTGAACTATAAAATGGCTAGATAACTGAACTATGAAATGGGTAGATAATGGAATAATATAATTGCTAGATAATTGAACTATAAAAAAGCTAGATAATTAAACTGTAAAATGGCTAGATAATTAAACTATAAAATTGCAATATAGATAATTGAACTATAAAATTACAATATAGATAATTGAACTATAAAATTGCAATATAGATAATTGAACTATAAAATTGCAATATAGATAATTGAACTATAAAATTGCAATATAGATAATTGAACTATAAAATTGCAATATAGATAATTGAACTATAAAATTGCAATATAGATAATTGAACTATAAAATTGCAATATAGATAATTGAACTATAAAATTGCAATATAGGTAATTGAACTATAAAATTGCAATATAGGTAATTGAACTACAAAATTTAAATATAGATAATTGAGGAACTATAAAATTGAAATATAGATAATGTAGAAAATATTGCAAAATATAATTAAGAAAATATTGCAAAATATAAAACTCTTCAATATTCTTGAAGGGAAATTAAAATAAATTCGCCAATTCCAAGGGTGTAAAGAGTAATTATTTCAACCCCCAATTAAATTTCAATTAAAGTATTATAATATTAATAATTATTTTAACCCAAATTTAATAATACCCCCGTGATATGTGAATGAAATATTTAAAATTAAGTGATATTGAAAACCCGCAAAACAAATCGCAGACAAACAAATGTTCGTTAAACAATAATTTAAGGATTGGGGTTAAAAGTGGCGCGGTTAGGTTTAACCCGGATTATAAAATATATTTAATTTGATTTACCTAGTAT
Organism: Odiellus spinosus; assembly: GCA_963920705.1. Taxonomy (NCBI): domain Eukaryota; kingdom Metazoa; phylum Arthropoda; class Arachnida; order Opiliones; family Phalangiidae; genus Odiellus; species Odiellus spinosus. The sequence continues at coordinate 17,930,391 of OY987233.1, read as the reverse complement.
TGCTTGCGAAATGCGTAGCCTGTGGATAGAATTTTCTATTCCACATTCCCGTTCTAGTTGAGTTTCGGAGAGGAACTTAAGAGTGTTGCGATCGACGCCGCACTGTAACATGGGATAAGTGTATTGACAGAAATCAGGACCCAGATTCTGCATCATATTGTTCAAATTAGTGTTATCGCACGAAGAATAGTCCGCCAATCGTTTCAATTGAGATAATTCCCGAAGAAATCTGTCACGAAACAAATAAACACGAGTTAAGGCTCGAATTAGGCTTAGCGAAATAAAAATGGCGGGAAATGATTTTGTTATTAGGCTTAGCGAAATAAAAATGGCGGGAAATGATTTTTCTAATTAGGCTTAGCGAAATTAAAATGGCGGGAAATGATTTTTCTAATTCGGCTAGCGAAATAAAAATGGCGGGAAATGATTTTGCTGATTAGGCTTAAGGAAATAAACTTATGAAAGTATCTAATTAACTCTCTGCAGATTCTGAAACTAAATTCAAAAGTTGTTACATCTATCTCGAAGTTTCCCTTCAATCCACATTTTTGTTACGTATAAAAAAGCTAAAACAATGATGTACAAGAGGAAAAAAAAAAGAATTGGCCGAACCAAAACAAAATCCGGGAAAGAATTTTAGCAACCGCCTTCGCGAAGAAGACAAAACTACTGTTCAAAAACTGTATGCGAAACTATTTTGTATCCAATTGGGTTGAACATTATGTATTAATCCGCCCATGGTTTAAATATCTTGTACCCTGATCGCGAAAGGATAGTATCACGATCTTGGCAAAATTTTATTTCTAACAAAAAACATTTCATTCTGCTGCTGAGGAGATTTAGAGGAAGAAGAAAATAGGCTTAGCTGGATTCATGAATATACTGAATTTCTTCAAATTGATGGGTCAGCGACCAACGAGCAAAGACCCGTCGTTAAGGCTAGATCTCCATGAGATTTCCAAGAACATTTGACTGGTCGTTGACTCATCAATGCAAAGAAATTGACGATTTATATGAATTCAGCTAAGCCTATTTTGATGGTTATTTTTACTGGTAGTTTAGGCCTATTTAAACGATAAGGAATCGATAAAAATCACTTGTTAGTGATCTTTAAAGGGACAAATATAGAAAGAATGGCCCCCTAGGTGTAACCAGTAATTCCCTTGACCCTCGAAAATCGAAATAACGTGACGAAACAATCCCTTTAATATATCAGCCCTTGGAATTCGGGATAGAATTTTTGGCAACCCTAAAAATAGTGTCTCTTGAAAAGATTTTTTTTAAACTACGTCGTGACTGTCGTTTGGCTACGTATACTTCCCGTATCAACCTCGTTCCAAATGGCTACACAAAAACTGGGCTTCTTCACCGCTCTGCTATTTAGAAATATTTCGCATTTTTGGCCCCCAAGCTTACACCCCAAAAAATCGTAAATTTGCTTAAAAGTTTAAGAAAAATATATTAAAAAAGGCTTAGCGTTAACGTCAGAGTTATAGGGTTATTTTCGGTTATTTTTGTATTTTGGGACCTAGATTTTGTCTCTTTTGGTATGTTTACGCGAATAAAAGTGGTATTAGTAGGATTTGAACGCGTTAGGCTTAAGTGTAAAATTAGGGTTAGTGATGTTTTAAAAATACGAGTTCAACGCATTGCCAAACAATGATAATCTACGCTGTTTCATGATTAAATTTAACAATAATTAATTTTAACCTACTTATTTACATCCATATTTAACAGGTTTAAACTTTTAAGTTTCATATCATCAGTTCCCGCCATTTTGCGTAAACTTTAAGGTCATCGTTTAGAATATATTTAAGCTAATTTCCATATTTACAAGGTTTATACTTTTAAGATTCTTATCACTTCCTGCCACTTCGTTGCGCTAAGCCTAATATACTGCTCATGGTAATAAACCAGACAGATTTAAAACAAGAAACATTTTCCCGCCATTTTGCGCGCTAAGCCTAAACTTCCTAGGTTTAAAACTACCAAGACATTTCCCGCCAATTCGCCGTATTGAGTCGCTAAGCCTAATTCTTGAATTTTGATTTCGTTGCTAAGCCTATTTCTCAAATTTTGTTTTGTTAAATTGCGTTATAAATTTAAAACCGAATTGTAATCAGTCATTAACGTTTGACTAGATAATGTTTAATTCCTTTGTTAAATTAAGTTAAGCCTTTATATCCTTGGAAACTATTCAAATTATTCAGAGACCAAAACTAGACATAAATTTTAAACTTGAAAAAGCAATAAATATTTGAAAATTTAGAAATCAAATAAATATCTAGAAAAAACCAAAAAGGAAAAACACGTTTTGCAGTAAAACTTAAATTTCACAACATGCAATTTTTCAAACCACCACGACGAAACCTCAAGGACATTATTGGTCCACGAATACAAGGTATTGGTAAGAAGTTTTGTGAATGAAACGGGGAAAAAAAACAGGGCTAACCTATTGACTACAAATACAATTTTATGGGCGACACTAAAGTGTAGAACCCAATTTGTAAAAATTCAAAGTTTTCTTATTTAAAGGGCAAGTCTGGTGAATGCATAAATATACCGTTAGATTGAAAATTCTAGAGCAGATAAGTCCTAAAATTATTACAATTGGAGTAAAGAGCGCGTTTCAAACGTGATTGGTCTAAGACTGTTTAACGGCACTGAGATTTAAACCTCAACATGGATCATAGTTAAGCCTACTTTTCAAGGAAGTTAAAATTGTATTTTACGTTTACAAACAAGAGACTCGAATTCCTTGAGAACTAACAATGTAAGACTTACACTTTAAAATATATAATAAGGATTTTGGTACTTGAATGAATCTACCCACTCTTAACTATAACTAGGTATCGGTTTTTAAAGAAACCCACGTGTTTCCATTCGTTCGAGATAAAAAAGTATAAACGTTATCGTTTGCCTGAAGGGTTAGATTACGAAAACAGAAAAATCAATCGGAAATAATGATAGCAAAACTCAAGAGCTATATATCTTTATAGACAAGGTTCTGAAACATTTAATAGCGCCTTTCTCATGAAATACTAGAGTAGATTCACTTACCAAGGCTTAGTAATAGAGTAGTGGCTTAAGAAAAGTAGGACTTTCTGGATTAAGTACTTTCACGAGAAAGATGGCGCGAAAGCGACGTTATCACGTGTGCCAGAACGTGCGCGAATCAACTGTAGACTATATAATAGCGAAATCACGTGATCATAGTGATGACGTAGTACTGGGGGGGAATTTATTTTAAAAATTTTGAAAATGGCGATTTTAAAAAACCTATTTTTACTGTTATGGTAATTTTTTTCTAAGACATATGTATATATATTTTGAATCGTTTTTTAACGATATTTCCAAATATGCTACTCAATTTGCATTTGGACCTCATGAAAATAGGTGATAGCCTCCCTTTAAAATAGTTTGAATTTGACTATCATAATAGATGTATAATATATTTTTTCTACTCCAGGCTAAGGGTTGCTGGATTTTGTTTTATAATTCTTAAGAGGAACGTAAGGAAACTAGTTTAAAACTTGTTGCGAACACAATCTGACTCAGTCAATTTTTCTGATATAAAGTTGATAGAAGAAAAAAATAAAAAATAAAAGATAACGTGGCTGACCTTCGTCGTAAGATTCCGTTTTTGATGCCAATGTCTTCTTTGAGCATTTCTTCCGTCAGCTGTAATAGGAGGTCACCATCTACCCTGCTGTTCATGAACTGTTGGCTGTAATGCGCGAATCCGATCTGAAAAACGACATCAAAAGAATATTTTTTTTATCAAGTATAACCCCCGGTTTAAAGAAAAATAATTTTTTGAATTATTTGATAAAGGATGTCATTATAGGGGGACAAAGATATATTTCATTTTTTTAAATTAAAACTTCAAAAGACACAGCGTTTTTATTATATGAAGGAATTCAGAATCTAAAATTGAAATTTAAGATGGATTTTTAAATTTACAATCTTGACAAAACATAATTTTATTAAAGGAATAGACTCTAACAACAAGTTGGCTGGATCTATAGACTTAACAGATGTGTACATACTAGGAAAAAAAAATGTTTAACTGACCTGTTTAACCCATTCACGCACATCTTCCACAGTCCACAAGGGTACTTGTTGGGATAGCTTATGAGGTACCTCTTCCCCTATCAACAACAGCGCTTGCGCGGCGTATTTGGACGCAATCGCGTTGGGGGAAGAGGCAACCTTTTTCAAAGCGTCCACCGCTCCGATCTCGTTAAAAATCTAAAACCACCAATCACCGAACGTTTAAGAATACGACAACATCCGCAAAAACTAATCAAAATAAAGATATTTGAAACTTACCGAAGTATTGCCTTGTTTTTTCTTTATTCCAGCTTCCATGGCGAAATGAAACGCAGCCAAACTTCTGGCTTCCTCTCTTTTGCTGTTAAGGACAGGCACTAGTCTCAATAACCAATTCTTAGACTGTCCATGAACGTGTTGCACCGAACTGGTCGCGAATTCTTCGGGATTATGACTAGAAACGAAGGGTTCGACCAGGTCCAAAGTACCGGACCTCAAGACGGCGGCTTCTATCTCTTTATTGGCTACTAAAGCCGCGATGGCTAAGCAAGCGTAATATTTGATGTTGTCGTCGGGGTGGAAAGCTAATGGAAACAACCAGACGGGTGCCTTGCTAGAGATCATAGCTTGTTGGTTTTCTGGTCCACCGTATAGAGACAAGTTAGCCAAAGCGGTAGCGCAGTGACGTAAGGTCTCAACGTCACTGGTACGACAGTCGTACAAGATCGCTTTCAATCCTCCCATACGTATAACGTCGCTGCAAGTAACTTCGGAGTGTTTGAACAAGTGAGCCAATATTCCAGTACCGATACGCGAATGTTGGACAGAGTTTCTCGTACTACAACTGCAAGCGACGCTAACTACTTTCTCGAGACCGTTTTCGACGATGTAGGAACGGTTTTCGGTACTTAGACATTGTTCGAGTACTTGGGCGCTGCAAAATTCTAAACTATCGTTGCCCGATTTTAAATGTCCCACCAATATGTCCAAACCTCCGCTGTTCCTCAAGATATTGCATACGTTGAAGCCTAAATCGTAACCTACAGTAGGTACGGCCCAAGCTTTGCGGACGATGTCGTTGATGCTTCCTAAGATGGCTTCGGCTTCGTCGTCAGTAGCGTTTTTAAGTTTTTGGATGCACATTTCCATGCGTTGGGTGATTCTTTGCGTTATGCGATGGACGTCCTGGGCGGAAGCGTTGCCCGTGGATAAAAGCTCTAGATCTTCTTCGAAACCGCGCGTGATAGCTAAACGTTGGCTACTTCCGGTTAGGCTAAAGTCGCTGGAACCCATAAGGGACGAGAAATTGTTGTATTCTAATTGGTTAGACGATTTGGAGACGGAACTTATGGAAGACATGGCTTTCGTGCTAAATGCCATTTTGGACGACGTTTGAACGTTGCGTTCTTGGTGTAAAGAACCTTGCGTGAATAGCTGACGTTCTTCCTGCTTAGTTGTGGCTACCTATACATGTAGGGCAAATGGGGACAAAATCGAACCAAAAAAAGGGCAAAGTTTAATTTGGGAAATGATATCTTTCTTATTTTAAGCAAACTAGTCTCATTTGGAAGAGGTTTAATGGTCTAACTAAATATGAAATCAATTATAATCGCTATTACGATGTGTAGGGCAAATACAGACACAACTGGACCAAAAATGACCAACTTTGTTAGCTATTAGTTTCATATTGAAATAGTATAACCACGTATGACAGTAATAATTTTTAATATAACGCATAGAGCAAATTACTACAAAATTGGACCAAAATAACCAAGTTTGTTATTTCTGGTCCGATTTTGACCAAATCGCTGTCATTGTGAAGATAATTAAATGGTTTAACCAAAAATGAAATCAATTCTAATAGTTATTGTCACAGAAACCACTCCCACACAAAAAACTAACAGTTCTTCCTTGCAAGTCAATAATTCTTACAATTTAGTCGAATGCAAATCTTACCTTTTCAGCCGTGTACTCATCAGTGGACATTTTAACCGCCGTATGAGCCGCTTTTCGATTCTGTTGGGCGACTCCTTCGGAATTGACGAGTCGTTTCTGTTCCTGCAACGTCGAACTCAATTTCTCTGCAGAAAACCCCTCGCTATCCAACCGAGCCTTGGTCGCCGAATTGGCTCGCTTCTCTTCGTAACTAACGTCCCCGGCTTGCATCCTTTTCAACTCCTTATTGGTTGTGGAAGATTTTTCGGCGGTGTAATTATCCGTTTGGACTTTGCTGTGACTCGATGAAGCCACGCGTTTCTGTTCGAACCTAAGTTCTTGAGGCGAGTTCGGAGTGTCTTTGCCCGACGGAGACATGGGAGTCGTAATAATCGGTGAACTACTTCCGCCGTTTTGCTGATGCGATGCGGAGTCTTCTTCCGCTAGTACTTCTTCCATGGAAAACCCTCGATTATGACTCAGCATTTTCATGCGGTCAGCGCTGGAACTGCTTAAACTCATACTGCGACTGTAGTTGCGATTTTCGGCAGCCTAATTGAACAAAAGTAAATAAAGAATCTCATGAAATTTAAATATAATTAACTAATACAAAGATTTCTCATCCCCCATTAAGCCTTGGACTTTTCCTTTAAAATATTGAAGTAAAAAAGCTTGGAGCATACCTTTAATTCCTGACTGGACGACAAACTGCTTAGCATCTGAGATTTCTTGCTGAGTAAACTACTTGATTGGCTTGAAGCTGAACTTTTGACCATTTGAGAAGCCGAAGTGAATGCTGAAGACGAAGAACTACTGACTGAGGCTAGAGAGCTGCTATTAACTTTGCTTTGAAGTAAAGATGACTTCTTGTTGAGGTTAGACTCTAGGATGGAAGCCGAAGTTGGAGGTGAACTTTCGCCGTTAGTTTGACGATGAGGTAATGGAGGAGGGGAACTGGAGTGAGATTTTGTTCCCATGGTTGGACTGCTTTTGAAGTCTTGCGGAAATTCTGAAGACATCTATAAAGACAAAAAATAGAAAATTATTAGGCTTAACTTTATATTATCATATTTGTAAAATTAACTTTAAATTCATTTAACCCCAATTACTAAATATTAATCCTGATATTTAATACTCCAAATGTATAGAAAAATCCACAAATTTCGTTAGGCCTAACGAAACATTTTAAATAGTATTAAACCTATGTTTTAAGCCAAATGGAAAACTCACGAACATAAAATTTCGGAAAACAAGAAACATTTCAAATCTTTTCTATTAAACTTATTAATTACCACGATTAAGATATATAGTTGAAATCTTATTGTTCTAAAATCTGAGACTTATAGCTCTACCCTTTAATATTACTAAGCCTAAAATTTAGGCCTAACGAGTAACATAACATTTTAGACTTTGAAACCTAGGGAAAACGTAGAATTTAGTCCTAACGAAATGGCTTATATTATATTATAATAAAACTTAATTAGCAATTACCTAATATGGAAAAAGTAAGACCCACTTAATTAGATTTACACCACAAATTAATATCTCGCTCAATCTGTAGAATTTCACAAACAAAGAACGAATTTATAAACATTTAATATTTATACATATTTTTTTTTTTTTAACTATTAAGCTCTTTGGCACCCCCTTTTAAGTAATCTCGGTTTATTCAAGGTCTTCGGAACAATCTGACAATCGTAATTATAGACATCTCAACACCATGCCATGTAGCATTTAAGAAAAAGAAATTAACTTTACAACTCGACCTTCCAACGGTGTTAATTTTCGTTAAAAATTTTAAAATCTCTGCCCCAAGGTTAAAAATTAAAAACAACGACTTTTTTTTTAACTGCAAATTAAAAAACATTACAGTGTTTTGCAAAGTTTACTCTAGAAATAATTTTTAAGTCATTTTAAATGGTGTTTTTGCATCGCGCTAGGTTAAGAAAAAAAGAAATATTAATAATTAGGAGGGTTGTTTTTTTAAAGTGAGTGTAAAGAAGAAAACAAATTAAGTCAATTCTTAAATTATAATTAAAAAGGGAGGTTGAAGAGGACTTTACCTCAATTTCTATCGAGTGGCGAAACAGAATTTTATTATTTTAAAATAATGTAAGGAATGTCTCCTTTCTAATGGTGCAATCGGTTTATGCCTACGAGCACAAGTAGATGAAACCCTCCTTTGAAGTCTATTACTCCCTGGTCTTGTCTACCCCTCTCTGTATGGGTTAGTTTCAAAAAGCGCGATTCGTACGCCTCCTAACGGTAGATATTTTCGGAGCGGGAGTTCGTCGAGAGAATATCTCTAGCAGCCTCGGAGTTCGTCAAAATAACGTCGTCGTTTGTGGAGAGAGAGAATTTCCAATTTTCCGTAGACAGGGGGGTATGAAGTAGGACCCCTCCGATCTCGTAAAATTGGGAATTTTACCCATACAGAGAGGAGTGATATATCGAACATTAGAGTAGTAGACTTCAAAGGAGGGTTTCATCTACTTCTGCTACGAGGTCGTAGAGAAACGTTAGGAGTAATTTTTAAATAAACTAAATTTTTTTCTTCATTTGGCTAAGTCAATTTAAGATCTTGGATTAAAAATTAACACAAGTAAATCATCCTTAATGATTTACGTGTGATATTAATAGAATGGTGTGGTTTTACTAATTCTTAGTTTTAATTGGTAATCTATTTATTAACCATCCTAATTTTTGATTAAAATTAACAATTTAACGCAATTTTCTATTTGTCTGACCCTTAATATAATGTTTAACTTAATATAATGCTTGCTTACTGATGTGACATGGTTGTTTCGTCCCAGCATGTCACTAGAGAGTAATTCTCGGTTGCGCCACATGAGAGCGCTTCGCGCTTTGCGGTTGTTGTTGTTTACCAGAATGTCGTGCATTGTTTACGCAAGAGATACGATGACTTTACAAACACTTTAATTCACTATTTTTGGAATGAATTTTAAATTTTATCCAGGTTTGTAATTTTGGTTTTGAAGTGGATTTCAATAATTTGGTTTTATTTAATTACCGAGAATTTAACACTTATAAAATTTAACAAATTGTTTAATTACCAAAATAGGAACACAAGGAATTAAATTCAAAGATGATGAAATTAAATTCGTCAACCTCATTATAAATGAGCCTATTTTGTAAACCGGAAATAGCCTTATATGATCAAGCGTGACGTCATCGCGGGGATGTCGAGAATTAACACGTAATTTCAATTGAAGTCATGTATTACGTTATAATGTATTTCCTGAACAGTCTGATTAAATTAAATTTAATAACCGTCTAATTTGTAGTAAATTTTTTGACATAATTTGTCTTATTTTGTAGCCCTCATTGTGATCATCTTTTTAACTTGACCAAAATAATTAATTGTCTGGGATTTATTCTTTAATAAGTGTATTAGATTCCGGACAACGCGATTTAATAAAGTTTTATAATTAATAACTTTTAAATTTATTGTCAGATTTTGACATAGTTGGTCTCATTTTGTAGCCCTAAATGTGCTCTATAAGATCATCTTGTTAATTTGACCAAATTAATTAATTTTCTGGGATTTATTCTTTAATTAGTGTTCCGGACATCGCGATTTAATGTTTTAAAATTAATAACTGTCTAATTTATTGTCAGATTTTGACATAATTAGTCTTATTTTGTAGCCCTAATTGTGCTCTATAAGGTCATATTGTTAACATGACGAAAATAATTACTTTTCTAGGATTTATTCTTTAATTTGTGAATTAGATTCCGGACAACGCGCTTCAATAAAGTTTTAAAATTAATAACTGCCTTATTTATTGTCAGATTTTGACATAGTTGGTCTCATTTCGTAGCCCTCATTGTGCTCTATAAGATCATATTGTTAACTTGACCAAAATAATTAATTTTCTGGGATTAATTAAGAATTCTTTGACGCAAACTACACAAAATTCACAAACTGGGATAAACTATAAATGATAAATTTTAATTTAGATTAAATTGGTCCCTATTTAGTTCCCATCATTAAAATTTTGGTGTTTAATTAATTTATAACCAATTTTTATGATAAAATTCCATTTTTTCTCTATTTCATTATCAGATTTTGGTGAGAGAACTAGCAATTATTGTTTCAAAAATTTAAGAATCCAACAAATTAAATCATATGGCAATTTGAAAACCTTACCATAATTTTTTTATAACTATTAATTAATATTAAATAAAACCAAATTATTAACTTTACACTTCATTTCACAAAAATCACAGAACAAACCTCTTTAAAGTTCGCTAAAACTTAAATATTTGGGAGTTCACGGTTAAATATCCAAATGGTTTCACAAAATACACATGTTCAGAATCGCGAGAAGAAATTTCTTTGAGAAAAAGCGTGAAAATAGCGGAACACTAACTAAGACACGTCTCAGAAGAAATCACCCTAGCTACCTCGCCAAGACCGACTTCCCAAGTGAATGAAAATTTTTCTAACAGACGACTTTTAGCTGCCACAGACTAGCCCAACGAGTATCAATTCCTCCCCCAACTCAAAAACAGCTTCTCAATTTGAAAAAAAAAAAAAAAGTTTAAAACATTTATTACCGGGAGGTTTAAATTACCTATTTTACTAAAAAGGGGGGTAGGGTTAGAGTGATCTTCGGAAAAGGTTTGGGAGGTTTATTTCAAAGGAAAACTCTCCCAGAAGTTTTCCCGACAATTTTTTAAGTTTTCTTATTATTCCCTGATCTTTCCCGTAAATTTACAACTTTTTCTTGACCTTTTGACCAAATTCTATAAATTGCTGACCTTAGGGCCCAATCACAATCGCAAACTTTAAATTCCTCAAAAGATTTAACCCAATTTTTTGCCATTTTTTAGACCATGGGATCCAAATTTCCCGACTTTAAGACTAAATTTAAAATTATATAATTTTCTATTCTGACCTTTATGAACAATTTCCAAAATTCGATAATTTTCTACTCTGACCTTTATGAACAATTTCCAAAATTCGATAATTTTCTACTCTGACCTTTATGAACAATTTCTATAATTCGATAATTTTCTATTCTGACCTTTATGAACAATTTATATAATTTTATAATTTTCTATTCTGACCTTTATGAACAATTTATATAATTTTATAATTTTCTATTTTGACCTTTATGAACAATTTATATAATTTTATAATTTTTTTCTATTCTGACCTTTATGAACAATTTCCAAAATTCGATAATTTTCTATTCTGACCTTTATGAACAATTTATATAATTTTATAATTTTCTATTCTGACCTTTATGAACAATTTCCAAAATTCGATAATTTTCTATTCTGACCTTTACGAACAATTTATATAATTCTACAATTTTCTATTCTGACCTTTATGAACATTTTCCAAAATTCTATAATTTTCTATTCTGACCTTTATGAACAATTTATATAATTTTATAATTTTCTATTCTGACCTTTATGAACAATTTCCAAAATTCTATAATTTTCTATTCTGACCTTTATGAACAATTTCTATAATTCCATAATTTTCAATTCAGACCTTTATGAAAAATTTCCAAAATTCGATAATTTCTATTCTGACCTTTATGAACAATTTCCAAAATTCAATAATTTTCTATTCTGACCTTTATGAACAATTTTCAAAATTCGATAATTTTATATTCTGACCTTTATGAAAAATTTTCAAAATTCAATAATTTTCTATCCAATTTCTAAAATTTGAAAAAATTACCTGACCTTTTGGGTAAATTTTTCTAGCTCACTAACCCGCGCAAACTTTGTATGAAACTTTCCCTTTTAAAAAAAGGGGTGATGGGTATAAAAAAAAAAATAAGTACGTGGGTTTTCATATTCAATAGATAGACTAAGAAATAATATGTAAAGTACGTATCTTAGGTACATTACGGGTTTAAGAGTTACAACATTTTGGCATTAAATTTTACTTAAAAATGTCACACCCCCGCCGTTGGCAAATCAGATGAAATTGGGGCCCGGTTTAAGAGTTGTTAAAGACAACAGGGCTTAGTTAATGATTTCGAGACGAATTCTACTCGTACGCTGCTAGTCCAAGAACCTTTTCTTTAGTTAATTAACGACTTTCCAGTCTCAAGTTAACTAGTAACATTACATATGTTAAATCATAAAATCACGTGGTATTTCCCCTTTGAAATGTTTGATTTTGTGATTTAGGTGCATTTACAAAGTTTGCTTTTATATATATTTGAATTGTTTAAAATTATTAATCGTGACCATAAGTGTTCAAGATGATATATAACATATCCATTGTTAAAATAAAACTTCATTTACAAACTATTTCCTGAACTGTGAAACTAATTTTCGATTTGAAATTTATCTAAAGGGAGTATGCAACCTAACCACAATTTTTTTACAACTGGATTACGTCCATTGAATCGATAAAAACACTTATTAGGTTATAATCTCCCTTTATCATACAACTGATTTCAAATAAACCGAAAGCTTTTCAACATTATGGTGTAAAAATCATCACCCACTGATTTCTTGACTTCTTGGAGTTAATTTCAAACAAAAACCCCATGACATCATTACCGATCAAAGAAAAATAAACAAATCTTGTGTTTTTTCGCGTGATTCTAGCGTTTCTGTTCGTTAAATTGTTACATTTCCGATGAGATCTACAAATTTCTCTCGAAACAATGGGGTCAAAAAGTGAGTTTAAATTTTAGTTTATGAGAAAATAGTTGCAATTTTTTTCTGTCCATCTGCCTTAAAGGGAGAATGCAACCTAATTACAAGTGATTTTTTTATCGATTCATTATCGTTTAAATAGGCCTAATCTACCGATAAAAAGTTTACAAAACATATATTAAACTAGAAATAAATTTAAAACTTACCCTGAAAATAGGCTTAGCGGGATTAATGGAGATCCTGAATCGCGTCCGTGTAAGGTCTAGCGACCAATGAGCAAAGGCCCGTCGTTCACGCGAGATCTCCACGAGACTTACGTCGCGTGCGATTGGTCGCTAGACCTTACACGCGAGGAAATCAGGAGCTCCATGAATCCCACTAAGCCTATTTTCAGGGTAAGTTTTAAATTTATTTCTAGTTTAATATTTGTTTGTAAATTTTTTCGCTAGTTTATTAGGCCTATTTAAATAATAAGGAATCGATAAAAATCACTTGTTGTTAGGTTGCACCCTTCCTTTAAATAATCTATTAAAACTTCCAAGATAAACTTACGTCAGAATTGGATGTTCCCATTAATTATTAATAATTAGGGTGTGGCACCAGATAATCCAATTTGATTTAAGTGCAAAATTTGGTCATTATAAATTAATAAATTATCACACTATTCTAAACGTAATTACACGTTAAGTAATTCTATATTAAATAAAACTGTTAAGCCTTGGTCGAACAGCTGCGACTTTTAGCCTTATATTACTAATAGAAGAGTTGCTAGTAGCAACAGCTCTAACAATTAAACTTCATTTGTTCATGTCCAGACGCGGAGTAAAAGCAAAAAAAGGACTGGTAAAGGTTTTTGCAAGAACAGTACTTTTGTTAACCCACATTCCTGTACTTATACAGTTTGTAAAACTATTTTTATATCCTATGATGATTAACGTTATGTATTAATACTCATCAGTTTTGGTCTATATTACAACACTCAGCTTGAACAAAATGATAAAAAGAAGAAGTTTTTTATACCGGTCCACTGCACGAAATAGTTTTTTTTTATGTTCAGTTTCAATGACCGAGTGGCTAAGGAAAACCACATCGTTAAGCCTTGGTTAATCATTTTCTAGGTCTTTTTTGGTTATTCAATTTATTTGAAAGGTAATTGAAGTACCTCAGGTGATTGGAAACACATAAGCCTAAGTTTTAGAAGAGCTAGAGTTCAATATAACTAAAGTTTGGGTGGATGTTAAACAATTGTAAAGGTGAAATGAAATTGGGCAGGTGATTTTGAGTCAAGAAATGTAGTGAGCGAAGAGCATGAGCTTTTGTTTTGCGCAGTCTTTTTCGTAAAAGTACTTTTGATATTCTATGGGAGCACATTGAAATGACAAGTAAAACCTACGTCACGAGTATGTAAACAGCCTAGAAAATTTTCCAATTTCTTTTGATTGAATTCGCCCCCGAATAGAGTCAGGTCTAGGTTTCGATTTAGAAAAGATTTCAAGATTATAACGTCAGTAAAATTTCACGCAACAGGTACAAGAGTTTTAATTTGGGTCACAATTCAGGCTGCCAACTATCAAAATCAACCCTGACATTGAAATGGAAATGTCACTTTCCTACTGAAAAAAAAAAAAAAAATTAAAAACAACGAAAGCTAAACCCTTTTCCGAATTTAAGAATTACGATTCTGATTTGAATCCAAAAATAAGTCTTCGTTCGTGACCTGAATTTTATCCTCGTGTAAGGGCTTCGAAACTTCGTTCAAGTCTTACAGACTTTTCGTTATTAGTGTTACAATATAGCCAAACATGAGGCGGATTTATAAACTATGTTAAAAAAAAGTAGTTTATCACAAACAACATCGCGAACGCACTGAGACAACACAAATCTTTTTATCCAAACTGTACTGACACACAAATTTTAGGTTACACGCTTTTGTGATTTAACCAGGGTCGTGTCAAACTACCTTAAGGGATGCTTAAAGGGATAATAAAGCCTTATTTCATTAGGAGAGTTAAAATATTTGTATAAAAATATATTTACACCATAATGGGGGAATTTTTTTAATTTCAAAATTAATTTTAATTCTAAAATAGCGTTTGTAAAATAAGTAATTTTACTGTTGCTGTAATATTTTCTGTCATTTTTCTATATACATTAGCAGAAGCCGATGAAACCCTCCTTTGAAGTCTATTACTCCCGGGTCTTGTCTACCCCTCTCTGTATGGGTTAGTTTCAAAAAGCGCGATTCGTACGCCTCCTAAAGGTAGATATTTTCGGAGCGGGAGTTCGTCGAGCGAATATCTCTAGCAGCCTTGGAGTTCGTCAAAAAAACGTCGTCGTTTGTGGAGAGAGAGAATTTCCAATTTTCCGTAGACAGGGGGTATGAAGTAGGACCCCTCAGATCTCGTAAAATTGGGAATTTTACCCATACAGAGAGGAGCGCTATATCGAACATTAGAGTAGTAGACTTCGAAGGAGGGTTTCATCGGCTTCTGACATTAGGAATAAATAGTGTCATAATCACTTTAAATTATTAGTAAACTAATAAAATTAAATAATAAAATAAATTTGCATTACCGTGCCTTAGTTAATCCAATTTAATTTAATCCACAGACAGGCCATAAAAACGAAGGGTCTCTAAACTTCAATCATGCCTGGTTTAATTCCAATTACAGTCTGATAGCTTGTCTGGGTTTCACGGATAACTAACTGCAGTTCTAATCATCTAATTTTTTCAGTTAGCGCGAAGACTTACAAGGGAAGATGAAATAGTAACTTTTATTTTATTTAATTTTTAATTTATTCTGATTCTAAAAATTAGACCACCGATTATATTAAGTTAAACCAAGAGATAGTCCTAAACTACCCGCACTTCTGTCGATAAAATGGAGTAATAACAATGGGAAACCCTGGAGTGGTTTTTAGTACACTTGATGAATCAACCAATTTAGACCAAATACGGTCAAACCTAAAATTTCCCTGAACTTCACTGATATTTTCCAATTTCTCTGATTTTTTAGCATTTTAATTTATTTCCCTCAATTCCCAGGTTTGTATGAGCCCTGGGAAACAAGATTTTGGTTTTCAACTAAAAGGGGAACCTCTGACTAATCAAAAGACGCTCCTGTACATTTGTCTTAAGCTGCGTTCACACTAGAGACTTTGAAACCGTTTTGGAAAGGATAAATTATAAAATTTTGAGGTCATCCGTGTAGACCTTTGATCAAGAAACCAAATTAATATCTAAAAAAGTCGATTTCAGGACTCGAAACGGTTTGAAAACGGTTCCAAAGTATCAAGTGTGAACGTAGCTTTAGTAAAATCCCCGCGACACGCGCTGTGGCATGCACTCTTTGAATCACGCGATATATCTCGCACACAATCGTGCGTACAATAGCGCGTGTCAAGGATATTTTACGAAGACAAAGGTACAGGTAGAGTTCTTTTTGATTGGTCGAAGGTTTTCCTTTTTTTTTATGGAATGCCTAAATATATAAATCTGACGTTTTCTTTATGCACAATTCAGACTGCATTTCTCGAATGTTTTAATACTCAAAGAACTCTTATTTTTAATAAGCTGCGGTCACACTAGCATTTCTTAATCGATTTGAAACGGTTAAATCAAATCGATATTCAAATCGTCAGGAATCGTTTTAAGAGTCACGTGTTCACGCATTATCTTTATAAATCCATTTATTGTAGCTTCCTCTATCGGTTGTTGAAACCGAATCGGTACGAAACTGGTTCCCGAAGCAGTTTCGAGAAATCGAATCAAATCGATTCGAGAAAAGAAGGGTTTCCCGTTCACACGATTCTAGTTTAAATCGATTCCTAGGCCTAGTATGAACGCGGCTTTAGTAGAATCCTCTTCACTCTCCCTTAAAGGTTTATAACCAGTATATTCTTTAAAACGTGTTGAATTATCAAAAATGGTTTCTGAAACACACGATACGTGTACAACTGTTAGATTATATATGTACTACTTTTAATAAGCGAGTTTAATATTGCGTATAACTCCGCCATATCATTATTATTAATATTTTTTCAGGGTGTAATATTTTTTAAATTGTTATTTCCGTGCCAGCATATAAATTAAAATTAAATTTTTGGAGGTTTTTCTACCCGACTTTTAAAACGTAAAAAGACCTTGAAAAATACTTGCCGCCTTGTGGATTAGTTAAAGTGAAAGTCTTACGTCTATGAGTACTTTCACGAAAAAGGTCGCGCGAAAATAATATCCATATAACGTACGAAAATCATCTGTAGGCTCTATAATAGTCACGTGACCTGGTGATGACGTAGTCATACGGGAAATTTGTTTTAAAACTTTTCGAAGATAGTTATTTTACTAAGGCACATTAACATCAAGTGAAAAAATTAAATTTAAACCTTTTTGGTATTTTAATTTACAAATTTCATAAAAACTCGCCAACCCAAAGGTATAAAATTTTGAATATATATTTTTAAAAAGATAAAAGCCTTCGTAAAAAATGACTACAGTATCACTTTAATCAAGAATCCATTCAGGTTCCATAAGAATATGGGAGGGCCGCGATTCAATAACCATCCTCCCAAACTTTGTAGCAAAAGTTCGTCCGCTTCGAATCGATTTTTCAAGTAAATCGCTCCTGACATCTATTATTAATCCGCGCCACTAACGACCTTGACATAATATTTTGGGTAATAAAAACGGAGCCGACCGAAAAAAAGATCTAAGGCAGCGTACAAATGTTGCGAAAATTGCAGACGAACTTTTGTTATAAAGTTTGGGAGGATGGTACCAGAGGCTAAAGCTATGCTCCCATATTCTTATGCAACCTGAATGGATTCTTGCTTTAATTTAGAAATAAGTTGAGACTTAACCTTTTCAGAACTTCATTACTTGTTCTTAATCGTGCGAAACAGGAGAAATATTTTATTTTTATTTCCTCTTCTGAACTGGATTATGCTCATAATTGTTCAAGGAGACTACTTTTATCACTGTAACAATTAAGACTAAGTATTAATCCGCCTCAGATCCTTTACACTAACTCATTTTGAAAAAAATTCAGAAAAATTCGAATTTAAAAAAAAATAAAAATTAAATAAAATTTGTCTGGCATCTTTTCTCAAATAATTCAATTATCGTTTTCATAAACCACTAGCGGACTACTTTTTTCACTGTAACATTTAAGATTGTGTATTAATCCGCCTCATATTCCTTATTCTAACTCGATTTGAATAAAATAAAAATAAAAATCCGAATTAAAAATAAAATTTGTCTGGCATCTTTTCTCAAATAATTCAATTATCGTTTTCATAAACCACTGGGTTAAATAATCTTATTACGATGGAGATATTGGGTTTCAGTTTAATGTTCTGTTAAGAAATAGTTGCCATAAAGGGAAATACTAACGCGCATTGATACACAATATTAAATATCATAGAAAAAAATAGTGTATGTAAACTTTCATTGGATGAAAGTTTTTAATTATTATTGACTTTGATTATTTAAGTGTGGCTGTCTACATTTTCATTATATTTTTAGTTTTATCATTCTATTAAAATGCTATTTGCAAAATTTAATACCTCTGGCTTGTAGGCTCTATATAGTAACGAAATTACGTGACCAGAGTGATGACGTAGTATTGCGGGAAATTAATTTTAAAAATTTCAAAAATGGCGATTATAAAATATGTATTTTTACTGTCGCGGTAATTTTGTTCTATGACATATCTATATATATTTTGAATCGTTTTTTAACGATCTTTCCGAAAATGCTACTCAATTTCCATTTGGAGTTCACGAAAAATTCGTCACAGCCTCACTTAAAGTGATAAGCTATCAAATAAAGTTTATATAAGAACTAATTATAACCATTATCAGTAGAGAACATTGGCATCTAGATATTATAAAAAAAGTAGTAAAATACAAGCGTGTTGTTTCGTTAATTACGCAAATTAGTTTGCAATGATTGCCGTTTAATTGTCGATGTTGGTTTCAGTTTTATTTTCAGATAAAAAGCCTGCGGTTTTGAATTACAGATTAATTAAAAAATAAAATGTTTTATTAGATAATATAACACGCACGTTTAAGAATGTGCACGATTTTCTACTAAACTAACAAAATCACGAACTAACCTTTAACTTAATACATTGATTTTCGTTTTTCCATGTTTCAAGGACAAATAGAGCTTATATATTGAAACACCCATAATAACTCATGGGTACATGAACCATTCTCGTATATTTTAAGTAAAATTGATTTTTCTTGAACTCTAAATGGAAATTAAGTTGCATTTTCGGAACGGTCGTTAAAAAACGATTCGAAATATATATACATATGTCATAGAACAAAATTACAGCGACAATAAAAATACATATTTTAAAATTGCCATTTTCAAAATTTTTAAAATAAAAGTTAAATGATTTTCAGAATCCGTATCTCAGTTTTGTGAGCAAAGGGTGATGGGTTTTACAATTATTTTTAGCGAAGGCCACCTATTTTTAAAACACTCCTCGGGTTATCGAACAATATTGAAGCTAATATTGTTAAAATTACGTCATAAAGGGCGTCTCAAGGACAGTAGAAAAATTAACAAAATAAATCTTAATATTTATAGATGGTCCCAATTTAAAAAAATATTTTATAATAATAATATCTTAAAACCTATAAAACTTTTAGAGGATATCATACACTCTATCTTGATAATTAACTTTAATTAAGTTTCAGCGATGTAATCATAGAAAAAATTAATTTCTAAACTAATTTTGTTAAAATATAAAATATTCACCATATGATATCAAACTGAAACTAATTTTTAACTTAAAGAAATTAACCTCACAGTAATTAAAATAATACAGTATCAATTAAATTAAGTTTTCACCATTAAAACTCCATAATCAAGTTTAATTATTATTAAATAGTTAATAAGAATAATTAAAATAAATTAAAATCTAAAAACTAAAATATAAAACCTTTATATCAAAACTAAAAATTAATTTAACTATTTAAATAATTTAACCTTACCGTAATTAAAATAATCCAGTAATAATTAAATTAAGTTTGCACTAATAAAACTCCATAATTAAATAAGAATAATTAAAATAAATTAATCTAAAAAACTAAAATTTAAAACATTGAAATCAAACTAAAAACTAATTTAACAATTTAAATCATTTAATCTTACCGTAATTAAAATAATTTAGTAATTAAATCGCACTTGAACCATTAAAACTTAATAATCACTGTTTAATTTAATTTAATTATAATTTCTTAAAAAAATTAAAATGTAAAACTAACCTTCACCATTTGATATCCAAAATTGATTGCAATAACTTAAATGAAATTGTAACGAAGCCAATTTTGATTCATTCACGAAAAAGTAGTTTGACTAATTTCTAACGTCATTAAAACACACGACATACAATTTTTTGAGTCATCTACAAAATCGAAACGTTTGTGTTAATTTGTGTTTAGTCACAGAGACCAAAATTCTGGCCCCTTACTCCGAGAATCGCGAACACAAAACTGCAAAAATTTCGTCCAAACATCTTTGGCACAATTTTAAAATTTATATAAACTTCAAGACAAGTTTACTAATTAACAAAAAGCCAAGGCGGAAGAATACGCAATATTAAACATCATAGAATAAAAAGTAGTTTGGGCCAAATTAAAACTGAACCGAAATTTAGTGTTTTGGAAAAAGTGTGGGCCTCTAGCCAGGTCGAATTTAAAAAAGATTGAGGTAAAAACAATATTTTGAAAAAAATCAAAAAAAATCTGTAGGTTGTCGACAGATTGTTTCAAAGTTAACGAATGCTTTGGCGAATTAATACCTAATGTTAATCTTAATAGACATTAAAATAGTTCTTGTAAGTAGCTTGCATTAGTATATATATTTATATTTGCGTCATAAAGTAACAGCTGTTTTGGATTTGAAGGTTTTAAAAACTCAATCAAGCTAAGCCTATTTTTACTATTGTTAAAAGAAAAATGGGACGAAGATATTTAAATATAGTTTCTGTTTTAAAAGAATATTTAAAACTTAAAATAAATAGTGAAACCCACCATCCCTAGCTTTGTTCGTGATGACATTTGATACATTTAATTTTAATTTTAATTAAAGTGAGCTAAGGGGACAAAATTTACAAACAAATATTAAACTAGAAATAAATTTAAAACTTACCCGGAAAATAGGCTTAACTGGATTCATGAAGATCCTGAATTTCTTCGCATTGAAGGGTCAGCAACCAAGGAGAGAAGATCTGTCGTTAAGGCGAGATCTCCGTGAGACTTCTAATATAACATTCTATTGGTCGCTGACCCATCAATGCGAAGAGATTCAGGATCTCCATGAATCCAGCTAAGCCTATTTTCCTGGTAAGGTATTTGTTTGTAATTTTGTTTACTGGTGGACTAGGCCTATTTAAACGATAATCCCTTGCTGTTAGGTTGCATTCTCCCTTTAAATAAGTACGACTTAAAATATGTAGTTCTAAAACAAGTTTCGCTAAAGATTTCGAATCACGATTGGTTCTTTAAAATTGGGAGTGTTTTTAAATTTTTTTTTTTTTTTTTTTGAAATAGTTTTTAATCCCACATGGTTTTGCGGTTGTAATAATCCCACCATATTATTACGTAACGATGACGTTATAATAGATACGAATTTTTACTAGAACATTCCACGATGAAATTTTTACAAAATTACATCACTCATTCAAGAAAATTTGTTATAAACCTAAAATGGCAGTAGATAAATTTGAACTAGAATCTTCTGAACATATTAGAAGATGCAGATCTGCGTGAATAAGTAAAAAATCCACCTCCTTTAGCTTATAAGGAATGTAAGTGATTTTAGTTACGCAAAAACTTATTTTTGCTAATTTAGACATTTTAGTCTAGGCACAGGCTACGCGAACTGATTCGTTGTTATTTGGTTCAATAGCATTACTTTTGCGAGAAGTGTGGCGCCACCTTTTGGGGGCTTGCAGCTTGTATATTTAATATTGGATTATAGCTTCCTAAAAAAGGCGAGATTTGATTGGCTCGCCTCCAATTATCTTCAGAGCGTGGTTCAAAGCGGTGGGGCGAAACTAAAGTGTTTATTTAAATACCATATTTTATAATCTAAGAAATTTAAAATTAAGCTATCGCATATTACACACACTTTATCACTTTTTAACCCCTTTATCACTTTTTAACGTCATAGCCCATCACTTAAAAATAGCCAAAAAGTCATCACCCCTGTCTAGCTCGAGTTATTTGGACTCTTCCTGGATATTTTGAGTCAGGAGAGAGGGACGGAATTTAGGTGGGCCACGCTTGGCTATATTGTCTTCCCTCCCATCTCCAAAATTTCTCCAAAGAGTGGCGAGTCCGATTTATTTTTTACACCGACTGTGGCCGCTAGAGTGTCTCGAATGAGAATCTGTCGGTACATTTACCCAGACTTTGCTGATAGTATTAAAGCTACAGGGCGTTATTTACTTTTATGGAATAAAATTATACACTTTTGATAATATCCATGCATAATTTTTGAAGGTCTAACCCTTGGTCTAGATATTGAGAGCAAGAAAAATTCAAATTAAGTTAATTTCTTAATTATAATTAAAGCATTAAATGTATATTTTTGTTCGTCAAAAATGTTACAATTCAGTGAAAGTTAAGGCGTTTTTATACATAATATTAAATCTCACAAGGGATAAAATTAGTTTAACCACAATTCTCTCGAACAAGAGAAATAATAATCTAATTAATTCATGGCGGCAATGTCCAATTAAAAATAGCTTAAGACATAAAATTTAGTATAATTAAAACTTACGGTAGTTAACCAAAACAAACTCCCGTATATCCGTATTAAGTCTGAAGCTAGAATCAGGTTTAATTCGCAGCGTATATCAAAGCTAGACTCTATAATTATTTTTAATTAAAGTGAGGCTGTTACGAATATTTCATGAACTCCAAATATAAATTGAGTAGAATTTACAGAAAAATCGTTAAAAATCGATTCAAAATATATATACATACGCCATAGAACAAAATTACCACGAGAGTAAAAATACATATACCAAGAATCCATTCAGGTTCCATAAGAATATGGCAGGGCCGCGATTCAATAACCATCCTCCCAAACTTTGTAGCAAAAGTTCGTCTGCTTCGAATCGATTTTTCAAGTAAATCGCTCCTTCCATCTATTATTAACCCGCGCCACTAACGACCTTGACATAATATTTTGGGTAATAAAAAAATGGAGCCGACCGAAAAAAGATCTAAGCGTACAAATGTTGCGAAAATTGCAGACGAACTTTTGTTACAAAGTTTGGGAGGATGGTACCAGAGGCAAAAGCTATGCTCCCATATTTTTATGGAACCTGAATGGATTCTTGCATATACAGATTACAATGGTAATTGCATATTCAGTTACGTAATCACTTTAGTACAGTTAAACTACAAGTAATAAATTTCAAACCAACTTCGACTTAAGTAGCACGTAAAAATAAATTATCTATTTCATTGATTGGTTTATTTTAAGATAAAGTTTCGAGTGTGCTGCCAACTTAAATTGAAATAAACTATAATAAATGTATCCATTTCCTGTCTATGACAGATATAGCTAGTGCAATACACCTTATATACAAGAGTTAGACATCAAATAAAAATGACTCAATAAGAAAAACTAAGAATTAAGTGTTAGTCTAAAAATAATAAGTGTTATGACATTTCTGGAAGTGATCCAAGTGTTTCGTCAACCTAACTTTGTAGCAAAAAAGATAGTTGCAGACTTTGTGTTGACCTTAAAATATAATTTCAAGGTTTAATTGACCTTTTTGTAATAATCTCGTATTAATTGTGTTGCATTTAATTATTATAAACATATTAGAAACTAAATTTCAACTGCGCATGCGTTTAAATCTGACCTAAACAAATTTTTAACACAAATTTTCCATTGTTATTTAGCCACTTTTTAAATTAAAAATTTAATAATATTGGTTGACAATTATTTTCAATATCCGATAAATAATTATCATTCTAACTTGACTTTTAAGATTTAAGCTAACGATATATAGATATTGTATTTTATATTGATGCACAGTTAAGTTGACACAAAAATTATTATACGTTATGAAAGAGATAGTTCTTGTTCTAAAGGCAGTTGCTATGGTTACAATATAAACAAGTTAAGCCTAAATAAAAATCGTAGACTTTAAAAAAAGCAGTGGGTCAAGGTAAAGGATTGTTAGATATGTATCGTTTTCGGATTATATTATGAACGCCGAAAAAAAAAAATGTGGTTTTTGGATCCCATTTTGCGCCTGAATTGATTTAAATCGATCTAAGATTAAAGGGAGAATGTAACACAAAACCGATTCATTATCGTTTAATTAGGCCTAATCCACTAATATTAAGATAGAAATAAATTTTTAACTAACTCTAAAAGTAGGCTTAACATGAATCCATGGCGAGTTAGATATTTTGTCTCCAGACTAGGCTTAAAGTCACGCTATAACCCTTTTTTCGAAGACATAGAATTATATTTTTAGTTTTTTCATACTATTAGAAAGTCATATATAAAGTTTGACAGCTCTGGGTTGACGCAGACAAAACTAAATAGTTTTATTCTGGAACGAAATTAAATATAATTTTCACACGAAAGATAGGGGGATTCTCGATTAAGTACTTTTACGAGAAAGACCACGCGAAAGCGACCTTATCACGTGCCAGAATAACTGAAGGCTCTACAACAAGTGATGACGTAGAATTGCCTGAAATTTTGGTTTTCAAAAATTTTGAAGGTGGTGATTATAAAATAAGTAGTTTCACTGTCGCTGTAATTTTGTTCTATAACATATGTATATATAATTTGAATCGTTTTTTAACGATCTTTACGAAAATGCTACTCAATTTCCATTTGGAGTTCGTGAAAAATTACAGCCTCCCTTTTAAGACTTATTACGATTAATATCTTCAAATTAACCCTCTTATAGTGTGTCAAACCTTAATTAATTAACATAATCTTCAAATTAACCATCGTCATGCACGATATAAAACCAAAAATACAACGTCAAATTAACCTGACACGCATCATTAAGTAATCCAGCACCTTACAGAATCATTTCCATTAGAACTCGACTCGCCAATAGAATTTCTCCTCGATTTAGTTGTTGGACAAAATTTGAAGGTATTACAGCAGAAGAATCGCATTTGTCTTGTAAGGAAATACATTGGGTATATATTGAAATTCAAACTAAAGACACTAAGCCTACATAAATTATAATATATAATTAAACTAATCCATTAATTTAATACTATTCTAAGTATACAAAGCTTTAAAGGCCACATTTTACGACCCCTGTTCTTTTTAATACTAGGGTCTTTTTACTATGGCTGACCGCTTTGAAATGAAGGAGTAATGCGGTGAAGCCAAGTATAATACAACACTAGATAGGGGTATTCTAACTTAACCCCCCCAAAATTATCGATTTTGCGAAATATAGAAGCGTCTGCAGCCTTAGTCTACTTCGTAAAAGTGTCATGTGTGACTACACACGCAATATTCTTTTATTAAGGTTAAATTTTAAGTAGAAATATTACACGAACAAATTCAATGTAAAAATTATTAATTTGTTTATAGGAAAAGGTTCAGTTAAGGAGAAATTATAGGAATTGTTTTCAGAAATGTAAATGTTGTTTGATTTTTATCAGCATGGCAATTGTTTCGTTGAAATAAGGCCGAGGGGTCAGACACTCTTGAATTTGCTGTACACCTGAGTTCACTGAGTTCAGCTTTGACAGTGCATTGAGTTCGAACTCTTACGAACTCTGAGTTCACCTTTGATAGTGCAAAGAGTTCAACAATTTTGTACACCTGAGTTCGCGAGTGTCTGCCCCCTCGAATAAGGCTGTTACCTATTTTTTATTAAAAACTATTCTATATACATGCATAGAAGCAACTTTGAATTAAAAAAAATTCCCAGCAATACTACGTCATCAAGTCGCGTGGCTATCATGGAGCCAATCGTTGATTCTCACGCATTCTGCTTTCGAGCAGTATTTTAAGTGAAAGTACTTAATCCAGAATTAAACTACCACCTTACTTTCGAAAACTTATCGATATGTTGGAGAAAATAAATCTATATATTTTAGGAATTTTAAGTTTCTACTCAAAGGTGTACAATTATAGAACTTCGCAGTTCGTTCATAATTATAATTTCATTAATTACGTCATCGAAATTATTTAATATACGGTAATAGGTATTTAATAATAAATTTAAAAGTTAACCAGAACCAAAAATAGAAGGTGATTTACTTTGACAAAACCCCCTTTTATAAATCTAATCAGTTAAAACGGCAAACCACGTCTTAATTACGAACAAAACTTCATTAAATTATCATTAAAAACTAAACGAAAAACCACATTTCAAAATAATTAGGTTAAATTCCTTATACATTAAGCCTTAAACTGGTAATTTTAAATTAAAAACCAGCATTCCATCGAAAAAGTAATAAAAATTGAAGTCCCCCATAAATTTTGGCGCCTTTTTTTCCACGCGCGAGAAATAAATCACCAAGGCTTAACAAATACGACAAAGTTAAGCCTATTTTTCATTTATATCAAGATCTAACAATAAACAAAACATATACGTGCCTTTTTCTTATGATCCTTCCCTTTCAAAACACCCATTAAGGCGGCCTTCATCCTCTTCTAATCGCTAAGCCTAATCCTTAAAATAAAATTAAAATAAAACCGGCGGAGAACTTTCGATTTTCGTACGATTATCGCTAAGCCTAATCTCTTTCAGGACTTCGTTTAGTTACTATCGAGTTTTAAAATGCAAAACTACACGCGAGCATCCAGGATCCTCGTGTCTAGTAAAGCTAGTTTTTCTTCTATTCCACAATTTCCCAAGGTGTTTAGGGCTGCGAATCTTAGAGACTAGAAATAAACTCTTACTTAAAAGAAAATGTTTGAGACACTGAAAGAAGTTCCAAGAGGGGTTTGCTTTATTTAACACCCCCTCTAGCCAACGGCATATTATTTTGGCAACTCAAAGCAAAGGTTTTAAAGGGGTTATAAAGAAATTAAAACAAGTTGATTTGAAGAAATTTCAGATTGAAATAAAAGGAATTGGACGATGCCAATGAGCTCTAGAGTTCTTCTTTGAAATGGTACCGAAAGAGATGTTTTTTGCGCTTTAATTTACAGTTAAATTGCATAACAAATCATTTTAAATAGCAACACAGTTTTCTCCAAAAAAATTTAGGCTTAAGTTTCTTTGAAACAGATTTAGGCTTAGCGAGTCTAGTTCGCAACTGTAGTTTTCAACATTAGGCCTAGAAGATTTCGCGCCAAATTTAAGCGCGTGTTTTTGATTGGTTAATTTGGTTTCAAAAAGGCGCCAAATTTTTTACACTCCTGAAAGCAGCGCGTGCGCAGTAAAATACATGTTTTAAAACGAGAAATTAGGCTTAGTATTGAATTATTCAAAACATAAAATTGATCAAAGCTTAGGATTTGTCGCTTCACGCTTCCTTTGAGCAAACGTTTTAATTTAAACTTTTCGTTGCGAGATCTCACCGTAGAGCGTGCGGTTTTTGGCACGATTAACTTTTTACTCAGACATTTAGGGTTATAACTCTGAGAAGAAAAAAATAAGTTTTCTTTGGGGGTTGAAGTTTGGGCTTAGGGATTATTATACTATAGTGATGACACTTTGTAAATCCAAGAAAATGACGTTGGAAAGGTTGCCGAATTTCACGTGACTTCAGGAAACGTTAGATTTATGTTACAGTTTTTAAATGAGTCTGTTAACCCTGAGTTACGAACACGATTTTAATCCGAAATGTACGTGAAGTCTTGTTGTATAGAATGATTATTTGAGATTAAGCCAATTCTTAAAACGGATATTCTTTTTCGTAAGGGCATCCCATGACGCTTCTAATCGATACTAATAGATGAAGATGTTCAGTTAAGAATATACAATTAGGATTTCAAGACCATTTAATTACGATGGTCCAGATGCTACGTTTTGATTGGATCCCAAAGATATGAGAAATAGTTCACCTCAATGACCTAATTGATGTTATCGACCAGATCCGAGTAATAGTTCATTATCGTGACCTTGAAGGCACTTTTTGATCAGATTCGAGAGAAAGTTTTTCCCCATGACCTTGACGCTACTTATTGACCTGACCTTGACGCTACTTATTGACCTGACCTTGACGCACGTACCTTATTGACCTGTCCTTGACGCTACTTATTGACCTGACCCTGACGCTACTTATTGGTATGACCTGGACGCTACTTATTGACCTCACCTGGACGCTACTTATTGACCTCACCTGGACGCTACTTATTGACCTCACCTGGACGCTACTTATTGACCTCACCTGGACGCTACTTATTGACCTCACCTGGACGCTACTTATTGACCTCACCTGGACGCTACTTATTGACCTCACCTGGACGCTACTTATTGACCTCACCTGGACGCTACTTATTGACCTCACCTGGACGCTACTTATTGACCTCACCTGGACGCTACTTATTGACCTCACCTGGACGCTACTTATTGACCTCACCTGGACGCTACTTATTGACCTCACCTGGACGCTACTTATTGACCTCACCTGGACGCTACTTATTGACCTCACCTGGACGCTACTTATTGACCTCACCTGGACGCTACTTATTGACCTCACCTGGACGCTACTTATTGACCTCACCTGGACGCTACTTATTGACCTCACCTGGACGCTACTTATTGACCTCACCTGGACGCTACTTATTGACCTCACCTGGACGCTACTTATTGACCTCACCTGGACGCTACTTATTGACCTAACCTGGACGCTACTTATTGACCTAACCTGGACGCTACTTATTGACCTAACCTGGACGCTACTTATTGACCTAACCTTGACGCTACTTATTGACCTAACCTTGACGCTACTTATTGACCTAACCTTGACGCTACTTATTGACCTAACCTTGACGCTACTTATTGACCTAACCTTGACGCTACTTATTGACCTAACCTTGACGCTACTTATTGACCTAACCTTGACGCTACTTATTGATTTAACCTTGACGCAACTAATTGACCTGACCTTGACGCAACTAATTGACCTGACCTTGACGCTACTTATCAGATCCGAGAGATAGTTCATCCCCATGACCTTGAGGCTACTTTTTATCTCAATTAGCGATATTAGCAATACTAATCAATAAATTCATGACTAATTAAAGACTAATCGTTCAGATTCGAGATATCCAAACTACTTGACACAACTAATTAATAATGAATACATAATCATATCCAATGAGTAAATTATTCATAAAAACAAATCTTCCTAGTTTAAAATGCATAGAAATCTACATAATTTGATAATAATTTAAAAACAATATTGTTAAATTGTCAGATAAATATAAAATTATATTCAATTGGTCGCAAACTGTTTACGATGAACTATTTTAATTTTTACGAGATTTAACAACGTGTAACAATTCGCCTCAACTCTAGACGTATTTCAAGATGCTCAGGGGACAAAATTACAATCGTTTAATAAAGATAAACACCTGATTAGTTAAGGCTAATTTCGTGATATCCTGCAGCCGCGGTACATA
Source organism: Odiellus spinosus (assembly GCA_963920705.1). Taxonomy (NCBI): domain Eukaryota; kingdom Metazoa; phylum Arthropoda; class Arachnida; order Opiliones; family Phalangiidae; genus Odiellus; species Odiellus spinosus. Next base: position 17,901,146 of record OY987233.1, on the reverse strand, counting down.
TATACCCAAAAACACTACGTTGAAAAATTCTAGAAAAACATAACAGCAGCAGCTGCTTTAAGTTTATAAGTCGTGCTGTATAAAAAAGGCAAGCCTGATGCCTGCTTAAAACACTATCTCGTGAGTCATATAATATAGTGGTTTGGAAATTCCTGGCGTTCTTGTCGAGACAGGCATGCCTTCTACGTCCTACAACCCAAAACTCTTTTCCAACTAAACATTCCAACGATTCTAATTTATAAATTTTGTTCCTTTGGACCCTCGATTTTAAACGTACCTGGTATGAAAATACCGAGAGAATTAAATTGTCTAAAATTTCCGTTATTTTAATATATTTTAAAGAGATAGTAACGCAAAATTATGAGCTCTATATTTATTTCGTTATTTATCTATTTCGTTATTTATCTATTTCGTTATTTATCTATTTCGTTATTTATCTATTTCGTTATTTATCTATTTCGTTATTTATCTATTTCGTTATTTATCTATTTCGTTATTTATCTATTTCGTTATTTATCTATTTCGTTATTTATCTATTTCGTTATTTATCTATTTCGTTATTTATCTATTTCGTTATTTATCTATTTCGTTATTTATCTATTTCGTTATTTATCTATTTCGTTATTTATCTATTTCGTTATTTATCTATTTCGTTATTTATCTATTTCGTTAATTATCTATTTCGTTAATTATCTATTTCGTTAATTATCTATTTCGTTAATTATCTATTTCGTTAATTATCTATTTCGTTAATTATCTATTTCGTTAATTATCTATTTCGTTAATTATCTATTTCGTTAATTATCTATTTCGTTAATTATCTATTTCGTTAATTATCTATTTCGTTAATTATCTATTTCGTTAATTATCTATTTCGTTAATTATTTATTTCGTTAATTATTTATTTCGTTAATTATTTATTTCGCTAATTATTTATTTCGCTAATTATTTATTTCGCTAATTATTTATTTCGCTAATTATTTATTTCGCTAATTATTTATTTCGCTAATTATTTATTTCGCTAATTATTTATTTCGCTAATTATTTATTTCGCTAATTATTTATTTCGCTAATTATTTATTTCGCTAATTATTTATTTCGCTAATTATTTATTTCGCTAATTATTTATTTCGCTAATTATTTATTTCGCTAATTATTTATTTCGCTAATTATTTATTTCGCTAATTATTTATTTCGCTAATTATTTATTTCGCTAATTATTTATTTCGCTAATTATTTATTTCGCTAATTATTTATTTCGCTAATTATTTATTTCGCTAATTATTTATTTCGCTAATTATTTATTTCGCTAATTATTTATTTCGCTAATTATTTATTTCGCTAATTATTTATTTCGCTAATTATTTATTTCGCTAATTATTTATTTCGCTAATTATTTATTTCGCTAATTATTTATTTCGCTAATTATTTATTTCGCTAATTATTTATTTCGCTAATTATTTATTTCGCTAATTATTTATTTCGCTAATTATTTATTTCGCTAATTATTTATTTCGCTAATTATTTATTTCGCTAATTATTTATTTCGCTAATTATTTATTTCGCTAATTATTTATTTCGCTAATTATTTATTTCGCTAATTATTTATTTCGCTAATTATTTATTTCGCTAATTATTTATTTCGCTAATTATTTATTTCGCTAATTATTTATTTCGCTAATTATTTATTTCGCTAATTATTTATTTCGCTAATTATTTATTTCGCTAATTATTTATTTCGCTAATTATTTATTTCGCTAATTATTTATTTCGCTAATTATTTATTTCGCTAATTATTTATTTCGCTAATTATTTATTTCGCTAATTATTTATTTCGCTAATTATTTATTTCGCTAATTATTTATTTCGCTAATTATTTATTTCGCTAATTATTTATTTCGCTAATTATTTATTTCGCTAATTATTTATTTCGCTAATTATTTATTTCGCTAATTATTTATTTCGCTAATTATTTATTTCGCTAATTATTTATTTCGCTAATTATTTATTTCGCTAATTATTTATTTCGCTAATTATTTATTTCGCTAATTATTTATTTCGCTAATTATTTATTTCGCTAATTATTTATTTCGCTAATTATTTATTTCGCTAATTATTTATTTCGCTAATTATTTATTTCGCTAATTATTTATTTCGCTAATTATTTATTTCGCTAATTATTTATTTCGCTAATTATTTATTTCGCTAATTATTTATTTCGCTAATTATTTATTTCGCTAATTATTTATTTCGCTAATTATTTATTTCGCTAATTATTTATTTCGCTAATTATTTATTTCGCTAATTATTTATTTCGCTAATTATTTATTTCGCTAATTATTTATTTCGCTAATTATTTATTTCGCTAATTATTTATTTCGCTAATTATTTATTTCGCTAATTATTTATTTCGCTAATTATTTATTTCGTTGTTCATTTATTTCGCTAATTATTTATTTCGTTGTTCATTTATTTCGTTGTTCATTTATTTCGTTGTTCATTTATTTCGTTGTTCATTTATTTCGTTGTTCATTTATTTCGTTGTTCATTTATTTCGTTGTTCATTTATTTCGTTGTTCATTTATTTCGTTGTTCATTTATTTCGTTGTTCATTTATTTCGTTGTTCATTTATTTCGTTGTTCATTTATTTCGTTGTTCATTTATTTCGTTGTTCATTTATTTCGTTGTTCATTTATTTCGTTGTTCATTTATTTCGTTGTTCATTTATTTCGTTGTTCATTTATTTCGTTATTCATTTATTTCGTTATTCATTTGTTTCGTTATTCATTTGTTTCGTTATTCATTTGTTTCGTTATTCATTTGTTTCGTTATTCATTTGTTTCGTTATTTGTTTCGTTATTTATTTGTTTCGTTATTTATTTGTTTCGTTATTTATTTGTTTCGTTATTTATTTGTTTCGTTATTTATTTGTTTCGTTATTTATTTGTTTCGTTATTTATTTGTTTCGTTATTTATTTGTTTCGTTATTTATTTGTTTCGTTATTTATTTGTTTCGTTATTTATTTGTTTAGTTATTTATTTGTTTAGTTATTTATTTGTTTAGTTATTTATTTGTTTAGTTATTTATTTGTTTAGTTATTTATTTGTTTAGTTATTTATTTGTTTAGTTATTTATTTGTTTAGTTATTTAGTTATTTAATTAGTTATTTAATTATTCGAGAATCAATAAATTGTAATCTTTCATAATAAAGTATTTTTCTTCTAATTAAAAAGTCAAACCAGATAGGGAATGGTATTATCACTTTAATAATTTGTAATTATGAAATAGTACTAACTGACATCCTGTTATTTTAACTCTATACACAGAGAGAGAGGGATAGATATGTTTTAACGATATAATAAAGATTGTAATTGTTTTATTTTTGACGTTTCCGGCTTTGACCTAAGAGTAGTAAAAACCACCACCCATAGTTCGCGAAGAATGAAAAGAAATAATATTTAATTTTTATCGATCTGTGCTGTTAAAATACGCACAAAAACCTTATCAACATTCACAAAAGATTTCGTAAAAAGTTGCAAAAAATTCTCAAGTATTGTTGGAATTACTGATGAGATTTACAACACTCAACTCCATAAATCTTTGTTAAGCCTACTTTCGTAATAATTTAATTGTTTTCAAGCTCAATAAATTTATCTACTAGATAAAGCAATGAGAAGTCTAGCTAGGATTAGAACGGGACCACCTGCCTCTGAGAGTAGAAAACACAATCTTAAAGACAAGTACGTGATATAGACAGCCAATAAAAATCAATTTATATCTTTCCCCTGGAATATCTCGAGTCATAAATCTTACGGTAAAGACAAAACACGCAAATAATGTAAAATATATTACAATTGAAACGCAAGCATTCGCATAAATTAAATTTAAAATATGCGTTAATTGTAAATGAGTTTTATCAGAACCCGATGAAACCCTCCTTTGAAGTCTATTACTCCCGGGTCTTGTCTACCCCTCTCTGTATGGGTTACTTTCAAAAAGCGTGATTCGTACGCCTCCTAACGGAAGATATTTTCGGAGCGGGAGTTCGTCGAGCAAATATATCTAGCAGCCTTGGAGTTCGTCAAAAAAACGTCGTCGTTTGTGAAGAGAGAGAATTTCCAATTTTCCGTAGACAGGGGGGATGAATTAGGACCCCTCCGATCTCGTAAAATTGGGAATTTTACCCATACAGAGAGGAGCGCTATATGGAACATTAGAGTACTAGATTTCAAAGGAGGGTTTCATCGCCTTCTGGTTTTACCGAACTTTAATTGGATACCATATGAATAATCTTATAGGGGTGGTGGATTTTTACTACTTCTAGTTTAGACTAAAGAACTGTCGGTTTCAAAGGTCGGAATTTATATTGACATTCATATCCCGTTGGAATTTATACATAATTTATGTATTGTTTTAACATGCTTGAATGAATTTGTTTTAGTAAATTATTTTAATACAAAATTTGAATTTATAATAAGTTTTGTTTATGGGAATTGTCTATTAGAATCTGGGGTCAAAGTTCACGCTAGAAATAGGCTGAAATTTAAATTGGAGGGCAATCTATTTAACCCTTAAACCTCTTAACCATGATTAAAATAAAAATGAAAACATCTTAATTATAATTTAATCACAATATTAACATCTCAATCATGATTTAATCACAATTTAATCATCTTGGCCATGATTTAATCGCAATACAAACCTCTGTCATAATTTAATAATCTCAGCCATGATTTAATCACAATTTAATCATCTTGGCCATGATTTAATCGCAATATAAACCTCTGTCATAATTTAATCATCTCAGCCATGATTTAATCACAATTTAAACAGTTTTCCCATGATTTAACCACAACTTAATCATTTTAACCATGAATTAATCGCAATTTAATCATCATAGCCGTGATTTAATCACAATTTAATCATCATACCCGTGATTAAATCACAATTTAATCATCATAGCCGTGATTTAATCACAATTTAATCATCATAGCCGTGATTTAATCACAATTTAATCATCATAGCCGTGATTTAATCACAATTTAATCATCATAGCCATGATTTAATCACAATTAAATCATTTTACTCATGATTTAATCACAATTAAATCATTTTACTCATGATTTAATCACAATTAAATCATTTTACTCATGATTTAATCACAATTAAATCATCTAAGAAAAGATTTAATCACAATTAAATCATCTAAGAAAAGATTTAATCACAATTAAATCATTTTACTCGTGATTTAATCACAATTAAATCATCTTACTCATGATTTAATCACAATTTAAACATTCTTAACTAAATTGGATTGAAAACTATTCCCGTATCTTCCACAGAAAATTTATTATTTTTGGATTCAAATTAAATTAAATTAGCCTAATTAAATCCTATTAAATGTAAATTATCTATTTCACCTTAGATACTGCCCTTCCTGATATCCCATCCGTATAATTTATAAACACCCCAAACAATATGTAATAAGAAATATTTTAAATGAGTCAGAAATATCGAAAACAAAGGGTGGAATAGAGAAAGAGCTAGAGATTATGATGAATAAAAATCACACAACCAAACTCGGGCACCAACTATAGCAGACAGAAATGAAAACGTTTTTATCTTTACTTCTTTGAAAAAGAAGAAACAAAAAAAATAGTTGAATCATCAAAGAAGTACTTGGTAAAAGAAGCGAAAGCCCTACACGGTACGATCACCCCATTCAATTACATAATACAGAAACTAAAGAAAAATAAGGGGTTTTAAAGGACCAATGAAAACCAAAGATATAAAATTTCAAGAAAAGTAGAGTTAATCTGTGCACAAGCCGATTGATAATACTTTTATTATACTATTAAAACGATATATTCAAAATTTTATACCTCTGGCTTGACGCGTTCTTAAGACACTTCGAAATGATTAAGTACTTTTGCGAAAAAGACCGCGCGAAAGCGACCTTATCACGTGCCAGAACAGGGTTGCCAAAGTTTTTTCAGATTCAAATTCCCTGACTTTTCCAGGTTTTCCCTGACCTTTTCTAACGATTTTCCCTGACCGTTTCAGCTAATACTACCCAATTTTTAACCTTTTATTTTTTATATAATCGCGTTCGCCAAACTTTTTGCACGCGTATCTTTGTTCTAATCTATACAACTGACACTGTCAGATTCAAATATTTTATGCAGATAATGATTGTAATTTCCTGGCTTCTCGAAAAATCTTTAAATTCCCCGACTTTTTAAAATATCTTAAAATTCCCTGACTTTTTTGGTGCATTTTCAAATTCTCTGACTTTTCCATGTTTTCCCTGACCTGTGGCAACCCTGTAGAACGCCCTAGAATCATAGACTCTATATCCAATAGCGAAATCACGTGACCGTAGTGATGACGTTACGGGGAATTTTTATTCTAAAATTGGGAAAACTGTGATTATAAAATATTTAATTTAATTTTTACTGTTGTTGTAATTTTGTTCTATGACATCCGTGTATATATTTTGAATCGTTTTTTAACGATCTTTCCGAAAATGCTACTCAATATTTATTTGGAGTTCATGAAAAATAGGTGACAGCCATAATGTCACTACGCCTTTAAAAAACATTGAACTTTCCTTTTTTACACAATCTGGGAAGGAAACATAAGCCATTCTCATCTTTCAGCTCAGTGTACACTGTAAAGGAAAGCTAGGGTTTAATGATACAAGATATTATACTTCATTGAGCATAAAATTAGTTTATGCAAACTGCAATCGAACATGATCGAATTTTATAATATAAAGCGGATAGTTTATTTATTTTAGTTTTTTTTTTTTTCGTTAATTCGTTAAGCCTAATCTTTTATTCCGATATTTCGTTTTTGTTTCGAATCTCCGTGTCTAATTTGCACATTTAAGGTGGGTGTAATGATTTTATGCTGTTAAGTTTAATTAGCGATGCTTTTAGAAAAAGGGAAACGAATATTGAGAAATCGAACCACGCCTCACGTTTTAAATTCAAAGATTTTTTTAATCTCTTTAAATTAACCGTAAGTTTTGTTTCTGGCCCACGTATTGTTTCGTGAGCTAGAATAAAGGTAGCATGAAATATAATACCATCCAATTAAATTTAAACATTAAAACAGCGTGGGAAATTCTAAGCCTTGGCTTTTAAATAAATTGGAAGTGTTATTTAAATCCAGTTCACTTTCCCTTTTGAGGTTTTCAGTTAAAACTCTTTGTAATTCGAATATGAAATTTGTATTCTTGTATTTTTCTTATCAAACAATACTCTCAAGGTTTTAAATTATTTTTTGTTTAATTTTGTTTTAGGGAAATAAAAATATTAACACGTTAATGCGAATTTAACTGCTGTTTAGAATAAGTGTGTTAAATTTGTGGTCAAAACGTTTTTTTGATCACTAATTATTTTTGAGACATTATAGGTACTTAATTTAAGCACACGTTGATTACTATAAACAAGATTAACCAAAAAAGGGTGGCCTCGGAAGTATATTACTTTCGAAAAAAGGGTTAATTAAATATATATGAGAGTGTGAAAGTTAAAAAACCAAAAAAAAAGGCTTTTGGAACTTTTAATTCGAAAATATTTTGAATCTCAACAACTAATAATTCCTGATCAACCTGAGGTGTGTCAAATATTTCTGTCAAGGTTCAAATACCTCGAGGGGGACGTCACTCTTGATTTTAATTGTACACCTGAGTTCACGCAAGCCCAGCTTTGGTAATGCTGAACTCAGAGTCTATCTTTGGTAGCGCAAAGAGTTCAAACCTTTTGTACACCTGAGTTCTCAAGTGTATGACCCCTCGAAATACCCTAATATTTTCAGGTTTGTTTGGGTCACAGATAAAAAAATTAAGGATGGTTTTAGCGACTAGCTTTTTAATTTTTATAAAAATAGGTCTTTTGCCAACCTTGTCCGTTAATTACTTCATCCCCCCTTGATTGTAATAACTTAAAATATTAAAAGGTTATAACTTAAAATATTAAAAGGTTATAACTTAAAATATTAAAAGGTTATAACTTAAAATATTAAAAGGCTATAACTTAAAATATTAAAAGGTTATAACTTAAAATATTAAAAGGTTATAACTTAAAATATTAAAAGGTTATAACTTAAAATATTAAAAGGCTATATATGGAATCTTTGTTTCAGAACGTAATTATTTTGAACCTGAAATTTATCTACAACCCCCCAAAGATAGACATGATACCATAATTACTGATATAATTACAAAGTTGATCTATAGCAACAGTAATTGATGTCGCGGTGATCCTAAAACGAATTCTACAAATTCCTAAACGTATGTATATATCGTGCCGTAGGTTAATTTGAAAAATAAAAGCCCCCCCCCCCCCCCTGTAATTGAAGTTTCCTTAATATTAACATAAACGCCGGAAGGCAACTTTCACACTAAGCGAAGTTTCGCGTGATCTTCAATGCTTGTCACAAAGCTTATTCAAAGAAACACTACAAGTTAACATGAGTTTTTACAAGCCCCGAAAATATGGCCGTATATTTATGTATACTTGGTTCGATTTGTACCAGAATATTGTTGCAAATTAGATAATACTAAGGCGGATTAATACATAATGTTAATCTACATAAGTAATTAAAGTAGTTTGGATAACTATATCACGTACAATATTAAATATTAGAAATTAAAACTAATATTGCTCGTGCTTATTTGAAATATTATTTTATCCCATTATCATAAGTTTATAACTAAACTCCAAGGGTTAAAGGTTTTTATTTGACTCTGATTTAACTATTTCTTACCTTTTAAATTTTAAATCAACTCACAATCAATTCAATTATGAAAATAAGACGGTTACATACTTTATCCTCGACTTTTATCAACTTTTAAACTTTCGTTTACCTCATTAACTTTAAAAGCCTCTTGAGACCAGCGATTGCGGAGATTTGATTAGCTACATCTTTGTATCTTTGGGCCCTATTAGCTACCTTGTTACTAATCTTTGGCCACTAGGGGGTAATATTATTGTTGGGTCTGACGTCACAATATCGTCTCCTCTAAGACAAGGTCTTATTAAGGAATTGTACTAATTGACATACTTATAGAAGATAAGTTATAATTTTATGATATTATGTATTAAACCTCGTAAGCATCGGCTACTTTCTAAGACACGGCAGACACGCACAAAGTTTTGTTAACGATTTTAGCAACTGTTTGTCGCTAGACTAAGTTCATAGTTTTTTTATTGTTCTAGTTGTGACAACAACTTTCACAACTTACTTTGCCACATAAACGTGACAGATAATGGGACAGTATAGATTTGTTTAAGATGGAAAATAATTAAAAAGTGGTACTCACGTCCAGTATGTTGTGCCGTTGGTTCAAAGGGCTGTTAGGATGAATTGGTGGTCTCATCCTATGAGCCATCATACTGTTCTATCTCCAAGTTGGTATCGAAAATTACAACCAATTGACAATCACCGCAATCGTCTGAAAATAAAATAATTTTAGTTAATTATTGTAATTAAATTATATATATTTATAGACCTAAACGTTAAGCCTAAACTTAAATAGAACGGGGTAAAAAATTTAAAGTTAAAAAGCAATTATAAAAACATAAATTAATTCGTATTTACTACCGTATCGCATTAAAATTATCTGATTAAAAAACGGGTATCCCTTAATCCATTTAAAACGAAATTTAAAAACCATCAATTAAATTATACCTTCAAACCCATCATAACCATAATTAGTGTTAAATTAACCATGCAATAACTCATCCCAAAGATTCAAACTAACCTTGAATAAAATTCGAGTCTAAACTTACATTTCAAAGACAAACAGAAAACCGGCGAACCGTAGCTGTAGCGAATAAACACGCTTAAAAAAACTATTCCACACTTTTACTATAAACTTTTCAGTTATTATCAAACAATCTGAGGAATCAATTTCAATAACAAAATCAAGTGGTTAGAGAACTTATTTTTATATAAGCCAAGGCTTAACGAGCACGTAGGGCACAGAACAAAAAATAGAAACTAGTGTACCGTACTGGATTGAAACACGCGCATGTAACGTCGATTGGTTTCGAGGTGGAAATGAAGCCAAATTTAAGCGCATTTTTTTTAAAGATCGCTCGACTTAAGCGCCGCTTAGCGAACGTTTTAAGTAACTCTATAGAGAAAGTTGCGTACAGTTTTTTGGCGCCAGCGGGGATAATCAAGCGCGCGCGGGAATGTCAACCCCTCCTCGAGCGCGCGCGCACTATTTTGGCGCGAAATAACCCTAGAGGCCCTTAAAGGGGGCTGGAAATAATCACAAAAACTCGTTTCAAATGAAAAATTATTACCAGGGGATGGATCCTTATAGTTTTATATATATTTTTATTTGATTTTAATTGAAACGTTATTGAACTTTCCCTTCTTGAACTTTTTAATAAAAGTTCAAGAGTTGTTTGCAATGTGGCTGACACTAAGGCGGATTGAAACACAATGTTTAACCTCTTACGAATAAAAATAGTTATTCGAAAGTGCTATTGAATAGAAGTGTAAGGTGAATTTCAAATTAATTCTACGCTCGTTTTCAAAATGAGATGATAAATAGAACTTTTTCTACGAGTTTTAATATTGCATATCACTCCGCCGCAGTTATTTTCAATTTTACAAAGTGCTCTTTAACTGAAGTATAAAAAATTCGATAAAAAGTAGTTCCATATATTAACCAAGTCATACCATGATGACAAATGCATCCTTGAATAGGATTAACGTTCTCAAATCAATGTGTGAAAATTCTCTGTGTAAAGAAAACTGATCCGTCGGATCTTTCGGCGTATGTTACTCATTTTCTAGTAAAGAATTGCTTATATAATGTCTTACAATATTGTTTGAAATGTCTGACTTCAAAATATGAATGAATTCTATTATTATAACAATAATTATGGTTAATTTGAAAATAATTAATTAACAAGTTGTTTTAATTTCATAAAATATGCTAATAAAAGATTTACCAGAATATTCGATGTAACTTTTTTGTTAAGCCTAAAAAAAAAGCTTCCGGGAAATTTTCGTCTTTAAAAGTTTAAACATAGATTTCCCGCGAAAATTTAGGCACTGATTCGATTGGCGGATAACAATAAACCAATTACAAAGAGCGCGAGGAAAATTGGCGGGAAATACTTTTAAAAGTGATTCAAAAATTAGAACTTTCAAGAAAAATATTTTAGGCCTAACTGAAATAAAACTTAAATTTATTAATGGGTAATCTTAAACTTACGCAACAACTTGTTGAGTTAAAAAAACACCCATATGAAGAGCTTAAAAGCTTGAAAAACCATCTGCCACTGAAATACGCAAAAATTTCATAGAAAAGACGCTAATGATGGTTCATTTAAAACCAGTCTCAGATTTGAATACAAAAAGAACTTCTGTATTTTAAAAAGCCCTGGATGAAGCTAATTATATGGATAATTATGCGGGAGTCGAACTAATATCGGCATGTGTGGTCTTTAACCTTAAATTATTTAGTCCTAGCTAGAGTTTTTTTTTCTTCTCAGTTCCTTGCTTTGTAATTAACAATAAATTAACCGTCTTTCAACGAGGATTGTAAAATGGCATAAAATGTATATGGGTCATTCATATTCTAAATATTTTTACGCTAGTTAATTTAATTAGCCTCACAGGATTTAATGTTCTTTACTATAAAAAATGGTAATCAGGAAGTATATGTGGTTCTTGATTAAAATATTTATACTACACTTAATCATAATCGTATTGATTGAACGTCTGCAATTAAGAATGATTAAATTATTTGACTGATTAAGAAATGTTTGATACTTAAGTATAAAAATTAAATCTTGATTTAACAGGGGTTACATTGATTAAATCGGAATTAGGTCGAATTTGTATTAGATAGATTTAATTGGAATTATGATAGATTTAATATGGATTCGTTTTAATTGGGATTAGATAGTTTTAATCGGTATTGTGATAGATTTAATTGGGATTATGACCGATATAATAGTGATTATGACCGATATAATAGTGATTATGACCGATATAATAGGGATTATGATGGATTTAATCGGGATTATGATGGATTTAATCGGGATTATGATGGATTTAATCGAGATAATGATAGATTTAATCGGGATTATGATGGATTTAATCGGGATTATGATGGATTTAATCGGGATTATGACGGATTTAATCGGGATTATGACGGATTTAATCAGGATTATGACGGATTTAATCGGGATTATGACGGATTTAATCGGGATTATGACGGATTTAATCGGGATTATGACGGATTTAATCGGGATTATGATGGATTTAATCGGGATTATGATGGATTTAATCGGGATTATGACGGATTTAATCGGGATTATGATGGATTTAATCGGGATTATGATGGATTTAATCGAGATAATGATAGATTTAATCGGGATTATGATGGATTTAATCGGGATTATGATGGATTTAATCGGGATTATGACGGATTTAATCGGGATTATGACGGATTTAATCGGGATTATGACGGATTTAATCGGGATTATGACGGATTTAATCGGGATTATGACGGATGTAATCGGGATTATGACGGATTTAATCGGGATTATGACGGATTTAATCGGGATTATGATGGATTTAATCGGGATTATGATGGATTTAATCGGGATTATAATGGATTTAATCGGGATTATGATGGATTTAATCGAGATAATGATAGATTTAATCGGGATTATAATGGATTTAATCGGGATTATAATGGATTTAATCGGGATTATGATAGATTATATACTCTTTGAAATAAAAACAATTTTATTAAATTAAACTTCATGCTCCCTTTAAAATGTTTTGGCTCCGACCTTGTATAGGTCAACTCTTTCTATCAAACCTCAAAGTACCACCAAGACAACTACAGAGAAGAACTAAGCTAGCTGACTCACGATCAACAACGTCATCCTTACGCGAATTTCTACAGAAAAGTCAAACTATATATCGAAAGAATCAGACGCTTTGCCAAAAACATTAAAAGACATTTCACATGTAATACCAACGCTACATAAACTAAGTTAACAAAAACTAGGAATAACTTTCGATATTTTCACCGAAAACTGTCTGCCAGACTTTAGAAAATGCCCCGTGTATTACTTGGAAGCTGATACACTTTCAATTTCCGGTGACAAATATTGCCAGAAGGTAATCATATAAAGAAGTAACCCACTTTATCATTTAAACTGATAGACCCTAGATTAATTTAAAATAATAAAAGATTATTCCACCACTCATAGAAATCGAGTAAAAACCAAAAAATACTAATATATTTAAATGCCTGTACCTTTTTTCTACTATCACTGAGGCATAAACTAATAGCACCCTTAGAAAGTAGACATTCCCTAGATTAATTTAAAATAATAAATTTCCATTCCATTTATCTCTATAATTATGCCACATAAAAAGTCCTCTATTTTTATCATTTCAAATAAATATCGTAAATATTAAAACACTTCGTGTTGAAAATTACGACGAGAATGATTATTTACGAGACTTTTCCTTTAATTAATTTACATTTAACCCTAAGGTATGACGGATTAATATACGATGTATAACCTCATAGAATTGAAAGTAGTCTTAGCAAACCATTTTCGACTGACAGAATTCAACAACTCTATCAAATATTATTTTTGAATGTCACATAAATGCAGAGCGGTATCTAAACTTCAAAAGGGTCATATAATTAATATCATTTTAGTATATTTTTTTTTTTTGTTTGCCAAAACTTGTTCTTCTATTTTGCCTCTTAAAGTTATAATAACTATGATAAACCAATGGGTTTGGTTTGGTCCATAATTGGGGTTAGTTTAAGATGACAGTTATTAAGAAAACTTTGCCATTGAATCTTTTCATATAAACGTTCCTATTATTTTAATAACTAAGGTTTCTTTAATTTATATTTAATGGTTTGATACCAATAAAGTGAAGATGAAATATAATATTTTTTCTAAAGGTAAAATGAACAGGGCTCCCAGCGCATAGCCCAGAAACAATTATAGGTATTATCAGAGGTATATAATAACCCCCTTCGGGGGGAAGTATGAAAGCCCCTATACTACCAATGCTAAAAATCACGAACAACAAGAGCCCGCTGCTGACTATCTAGGCCACTAGCTCGCGCTGGACTTCTCAATGTCGCTACTCTAGTAAATGGTCTTTGTATAAACAAGACGGCTCGATTTGTGTTTAGAACTTCCTGTCTCAGGAGTCAGGCTGTCTGTTAAAATGGAGTCGAAGGTTGACCTCAGCTCGCAAGTTCCGGAAGTGTGCGTAGGGAAAATTTAGTGAGGTTCAAAATGGTGTAACTATTTTTTGGGAGTAAAGCGGTGTGTCGATCCGCCGCGATTTACGCCGGGCACTTGTTGTTCGTCGATTTTGCCTACCTTTCATACTTCCCCCCGAAAGGGGGTTATTATATACCTCTTGTATTATGTGTTTTAAAAGCCAAAAATATAGGTAATTTATAGGTCCAAAAATATCAATTTATAGGACTTTTTATAGGTTTTTAGTTTCGAAAAATAGGGGTTTTATAGGTAGATTTCGCTGACATGTAATGCAATATAGGTTCTATAGCCTCTAGACCTGTCCCTCTGCCTTTGTTTGGCACTACTAGCTACTCACGCCCCCTTTCGACAGTCTACCTAACCTCTAAAAAAATAGAGTAATAATTACCAGTGACTTACGAGAGGTAACCTTTCTGCTACAGCTTCGGTTTTTTAAGCAAAAGTATAATTTTTATAGTTATATAGTTCATTCCTTTCGAATTTTATCACCGAAATTGAACAAATTCCACAAAAAATATGTATTATAGGTTAAAAAGTGAAATTTTAGAATTTTATGGGATCACTTCAGAATTATAGGTATTATAGGTGGTCATGATAGAATTTTCAAAAAAATATAGAATTTGGAACTTACCGAATATTTTCATAGAAAAATAACTTCGAAACTTGACAGTCCAACATGAACGTTTATCTAATAAAGAAAAAGAAAAACCCTTTTATATTTATATATTAAATAAATTTTAATTAAATCTAATTGATAATAAAAATATTTCTTAAAGTAACGAAATCTGAGGCGTATTAATACATAATGATAAGCTTCATAGTGAATTAAAGTAGTTTTGAATAATTTCTCTTGAAGAGAATTATAAACTTGTCTTGCCATTTAAACCATTATATTGTGGGATTAAATTTTAAAATTAAATTTAATAGATTTAATCATTTTAGTACGATTTAAGTGTAATTTAAACCTTGACCGCGTTAATTTAATAACAATGATTATAATAGGTTTAATTGACAATTTAACTGGTTTTTATCAAGCGTTCGATAGATTTCATTTTTAATGATGGATTTTTTATTATTTAAATTTTGTGCCAATTTGTTACTGCAGAGCGATCTTGTGAAGTTAAGAGATTAATTCTTAATTATTATTAATATAAGAGAAGACTTGGTCTTCTAGCAAAAAAATTACAAACAAATATTAAACTAGAAATAAATTTTAAACTTACCCGGAAAATAGGCTTAGCGGGATTCATGGAGATTCTGAAATTCTTCGCATTGAAGGGTCAGCAACCAATCGAATGTTATTGAGAAATCTCATATATATCTTTTGTTAACGACGGGGCATTTGCTCATTGGTCGCGGACTCTTCAAATGGAAGAAATTCAGGATCTTCATGAATCTAGCTAAGCCTATTTTCCGGATAAGTTTTAAATTTATTTCTAGTTTAATATTTGTTTGCAACTGGTGGATTAGGCCTATTTAAATGATTAAATCCTTGTTGTTAGGTTGCATTTTCCATTTAAATGACTATGAAATTCATTACAGTAAATCCCTTAGAGGGAAAATTCACTCCAAATATTCAAAACTTAAGATATTCTTAGAAAAATGGAAAACAAGGGTTAGGCCTAATTAGTAAGCCTAACGTCGTTTCATTTTTTTTTCGTAGAATTTAATTTATGAATTTCGTTTCTTCGTAATAGGTAGGCGGTTTTCGCGACAAATATCCCATTTAGATTTATTTTAAAGGTAAAGAACAACCACAAAATAATTTTAGATATATTTGAATAATAGTAGTTATAAATTCGGGCCAATCATATTATTTCAGACTTCAACAGCGCTTGTAATGTCTTAACATTAAAATAATAGGCCTATTCTTTTAATGTTAGGACATTACAAGCACTGTTGAAGGCTGAAATAATATGATTGGTCCAAATTTTATATTTACTTTTATAGATATTTTACCAAACCAAATTATTTTAAACACCAAAACCGTGTCTAAAAAATCTGAAAAAATTCTCGAATACGTTTTTGGCATGGTGATTCCGAAATAAATTTAAAAGCTGTTCCATTTTTAGCTACAAGTTTCCCTTTAAATAATTAACGGAATTGTAAGCTAAGTTTTTACGGTACTTGTTTTAAAATGTGGTCTTAATTATTTTCACCATGTAATGTACCTTTATTTAACAGTCACGAAGCTAAATTGTACAGACAATGTCATTTTGTTTTTTGTTAAATGGGTTTTTAAGACCATATAAAGGATGTTAAGATCCATTGGTGTTCAAAAGAGGTTGACAAGAACTGTTTTCTTCACTATGAGGTGTAACATTGCATATTTATCCGCCTTAGCTTCTACCATACTGTCAACTTGACCTAAACATAATTACATCAATGTTTTAACACCGTACAGCGCCATGGCTAATGGTCCAGGCATGCATTTATAATTTCGTAATAAATCTTAAGGTGTGTAGACTACACACTATAGATTAAATAATTCAAAAAGAAAGATAAAATCTAATAGTAAAACAATTTCCATGGCTGTTTCAGCTAATACTACCCAATTTTTAACCTTTTATTTTTTATATAATCGCGTTCGCCAAACTTTTTGCACGCGTATCTTTGTTCTAATCTATACAACCAGAGGTATATAATAACCCCCTTCGGGGGGAAGTATGAAAGGTAGGCAAAATCGACGAACAACAAGTGCCCGGCGTAAATCGCGGCGGATCGACACACCGCTTTACTGCCAAAAAATAGTTCCACCATTTTGAACCTCACTAAATTTTCCCTACGCACACTTCCAGAACTCGCGAGCTGAAGTCAACCTTCGACTCCATTTTAACAGACAGCCTGACTCCTGAGACAGGAAGTTCTAAACACAAATCGAGCAGTCTTGTTTATACAAAGACCATTTACTAGAGTAGCGACATTAAGAAGTCCAGCGCGAGCTAGTGGCCTAGATAGTCAGCAGCGGGCTCTTGTTGTTCGTGATTTTTAGCATTGGTAGTATAGGGGCTTTCATACTTTCCCCCGAAGGAGGTTATTATATACCTCTGATACAACTGACACGGTCAGCTTCAAATCTTTTCAGCATATAATGATTGTAATTTCCTGGCTTCTTGAAAGATCTTTAAATTCCCTGACTTTTTAAAATATCTAAAAATTCCCTGACTTTTTTGATTCATTTTCAAATTCCCTGACTTTTCCATGTTTTCCCTGACCTGTGGCAACCCTGAAATAGGCCTAATCTAACAGTAAAAGAATTTACAATATACAATTGTCAATTTCTTATTAAATAGTTATATTAAGTTTTTAAAAGCTTATAATATATCAAGGACTTTAAGTAATAGTACATCAGGGTCAAAGATATCATTTTAATATAGTTAACTTAATAGTTAATATTAAATTGGTATAAAAAGCCCTCCTTTCAAGGCTATTTCCTGCAACTATGTCGTGTTATACATAAATTAATCCCCTACCCCCTACCCGAAAAATTTAAATTTTAATTCAGTCAGTAGGAATAGTAAAAAATATTTGAAATGCATCCCAAATCAAGGCTGGAATTGATTAAAATACGTAAAAACAAGTCGTAGCCATGGACTTTCAAATTCAAACTGTCATAAAAATAAAAATAAATATAATTTGGCATATTACAATTTCACTGTAATACTTCTGACCTTTCGTAAAAAGTAGCAAATAAACCTGACTTTTCGTCTACTATTTTCATAAAAAATGATTTTGTCCCGATTTTTAATCAATTCTGATTTATAAAGCAGCTCCTCGGGGAATTCTGACCTTTCATGATAAATTTTAAATAAACCTATACTTTTCTGTCCTTAATTTCTCGCCCGATTTTCAAGTTAAACTAACCTTTCACCCCTATTTTAATAAACTTGGGCTCTAGTCGTTCCAGTTTTTTAAAAACTCGGGCTCTGGTGCGGTTCCAGTTTTTTAACAACTCTGACATGTGGTTTCAATTATCAAATCAACCTGACCTTATTGTCTCCTAGTTTTCAAATCAACCTGACCTTGTCTTTTAATTTTCAAATCAATCTGACCTTATTATCTCCTAATTTTCAAATCAACCTGACCTTATTGTCTCCTAGTTTTCAAATCAACCTGACCTTATTGTCTCCTAGTTTTCATATCAACCTGACCTTATTGTCTCCTAGTTTTCATATCAACCTGACCTTATTGTCTCCTAGTTTTCATATCAACCTGACCTTATTGTCTCCTAGTTTTCATATCAACCTGACCTTATTGTCTCCTAATTTTCAAATCAACCTGACCTTATTATCTCCTAATTTTCAAATCAACCTAACCTTATCGTCTCCTATTTTCAAATTCAGAAATTTTTCTAACTTTCATATTAAGTCAAATTACATAACACATAACACAGTAAACTCATAAGCCTACCATCCTTTTTTGAGAATCATATGATATCAAACTTTCACATTATGTCATCCAGACATCTATAGGAACCTTGTCTATAACCTAACATTAAATCAGTCAACAGTGGATACAATATTGTATAATGATAGCGGAAAAAAATAGAAATAAAATATAAAAATGAATTTAAAATTTCTCAAAACCTTATTTGGTCATTATTCCCATGTCCGATTAAGTTGACAGAATCTAGTAATTTAAATTTTAAATAAATGGATTTATTTTTCTTATATAAAAACTTAGAAGGTTCAATCTTAAAATTTATTATAGCTAGAAAAATGTGTGCCGAACAGACGTGATAAATTTTTCATAAAAAACCATCAAAACCATGTCGCGAATTTTACAAATTTTCGTAATTTATTTCGCGATTTGTATATATTTTGGAAAGGTAAGTTTAAAATCTATTTTTTAAAGGGAGGGTGGAAATTTTTAGTGAAGATTATTTACTGGTGGTCAATGGTCATGTCGTCTGCTTATACACACAAAACGAGAGATATGGATCGTGTAGGGCTCTCGTGACATCATCATTTGCTAGAATGTTTCTCGTAATCGACTTGGAGTCTTGGACGTCCAAGACCAACAATGGACAAAAGTCAGGGTCAGTTTACTCGGGTTGGGACACAATGAGGTGCTTCGAAAAGATCCCGACTACTCCAAGGACAAATTCTACACCAAGTTACTACAACAGCTGTTCTAACTTCAACCCTTTCCCTTCCATTTGGGTGCTCAACGAAAAAATCCTCCTTCTGTCCCAGCCCAAGTATAACAAGTCTCAAGAGACCAACTAAGCAGGCGACAACGACCAACATAAAACGGGGGAAAAAATCCTTTCAGACCAAGGATTACCAAAAACGGTGTACCTTAGGAATGGGTACACAGCATTCAAAATGAACCCGTGAACCTCAAAGAACCTTTCAGATTACAGTTTTGTACTAATTATATTTCTTTCTTTCTTAGGGTCTCAAACAAATAGCCAAACCCATCGCGACAGTGCTTCGGTTTAAGGAGATGGAACAAACTGACGCCGAGTCCGCATCTCATCGGAGACGCTACTGTTGCGGATATGGACCAAGAGGTCCACCCCCGCCTCCTCCACCACCTCCTCCTCCCCCGGAATACGATTACCGAAGATTAAGAAGAATATGTATCCGCGAACCCGATTGCGTTTGGGACTGTGTTAGGAGAGAAATATGCGTATGTGTTTGCGGTGGCTACGATTACAGCTACGACGGAGATTACGGTTATAGCAGAGATGGTAGAAGTCGAAGAAGACATTAATTTCATTCATTAAATTACCTAAAATATAATGTTACTAGGCCTTTATCGTGTAGAATGTAGCGACAGGCACAATCTAGTTAAATCTAAGAGTTTAGAAGCCAAGGCTTAACGAACAATACATAACAGTTTCATCAACCCAATCTTCTAGCAATTTAGTCTTAATTGTAATTTACATGGATAAATAAAAGTTCAATCGAAATAATTCTTACTCATTATGGTTTGATTGTAGATTATTTTCAATAATTTCTTACATTAAACGGCTTTAACGCGAACTTGCACGTGGAAAGAACCGGTGGTCAGAATTTAGGAAACTGATCTAAGGGAAATTACGTCATCAGTAGAGCCAATAAAAAATCTATTAACATTGGCGACATCTAGGAGTCAAAATAAATGGCGGGAGATTTGAACATAAATTTAAGCCCTGGTTTAGTGAGATATTCTTAAGTTTTTGCTTTACTCATCAATTATTAAATAATAATCAAACAAAACCTTAAAGAACAACAACTCAAAAATGTAAATGGAAACAAAAATAATGCTCAACATTTATTCAAAAATATTTAACTATATAACAGAATGTTACAAAAAATTTGGCCAAAGTAATATAGAAAAATAGTATTTCGTACACAATTCTTCTTGTCAGAATGAAACTTTTTTAATTAAAGCATATTTCTTTAGAAGATATCTCAATAAATTTATCAATCGCTGGAACTTTGGCTTGATTCAAGAAATAAGAACGGCAAATAGGACATTCTTGCTTTCTTTCCTTCCAAGTATTGATACAAACGAGGCAAAATGTGTGACCGCATCGAATAGCTACAGCTTCCGTCAATAAACCAGCGCAAATGGCGCAGTTAAACTCTTCTTTGATAGTAGTACTAATACTATCCAGCTTGGTCTTGGCTTCTTTAAATTTAGTTTCCATTTGAGATTGGAGATCTTTCCAATATTTAGTCTCAGACTCGTTTAAACAATTGTATTGTTTGAGATCGAGGATTAATTTTGTTTGTTCATTGGTTAATTCTTTGAGAACTCCAATCATTTCCTCCTTACTGGTCAAAACCTTTAGCAAATTCGTTTCAATATTGGAATAAGCTTCTCGCAATATCGATAGTTCCCTGTCTTTCTTATCGCAACTTCTCAAAGCTTCTTTCAAAGACACATTCGATTGTTCTCGATCCACTTCAGTTGACCTTGAAGTATGTAACTTTTCAAACTCTTTTTGCAGTCCTTCAACTAACTTTTCTTTTTCAAATAGATTTTTGGCAAAATCTGCCCGTTGTTTTTCAAGCGTATTCTCATTTTTAGATATGTTTCTAGCTAGAGCCGCAATCTTAAATGATTTTTCAAGATGCATTTCTTTCCATAACAAAATATCTTTTTGCAAATTCTCAATCGTAAGAGCATCTTTTCTCGCTAATTCATCCTTTTCTCGTCTCAAAGAGTTGATATTATCCTGGCTTTGTTTCAGTTTGCTTAAAAAAGCGTCAATCTGTTTATCTTTGTCGTTAATTTCACTTTCTTGGGCTCTAAGTTTCTCTTTCAAGTCCATTTCAATTTGTGCCTTCTCAGCTGTCAAACTGATTTTCAGTCTCTTGAGAAAATTTAAGGCTTTCAAATTCTTTTCGAACTTTTCTTCCAGCTCCTGTTTGCTTTTCTCAACCTTCCGAAGATTTTCTTCCATTTGTAATAACTTTTCCTCTGCTTCTTTTTTCTCTTTACTAGTTTCCAACTCTGATACACGTCGTTGTAAATTAGAAGTGTTCTCTTCCATGCTTTTCATTTTTATCATTAGTATGACATTTTTCTGATTTTCTTTCCTGTAGCTGGTTAACGCCGATTCTATTTCTCCAGCAGCTTCGATACATTTTTGCTCTAATTTCGATACTTTATGTTCTAGATAGTTTTTGAGGATGATACTGAAGCTATTTTCAATAAATTCTGTATGATTGCCTTTCAACTTTTTCTCAATCTCAACCATTTGTTGTTTAAGCTTTGCATTGATTTCCTTTTCATCCAAAACTTCTTCCTCCTTTTTCCATAACTCCAATTTCAATTTGTTAAGCTCAACGCCAATTTCAGCCCGATAGTTATCAAATTTAGCCTGATTGAAACGTAGTTCCGTTTCAATCTTTTTTAGGTCGTCGTATTGACTAGCGCTGACATTTTTATAAAACTTGTGCAAATCTTCATTATCTGACTCAAGAACTGAAATATATCGTTGATTGAAACAATTCTCATCTTCTAATTTGCGTACCAAAGATGCAAATTCTTTTCCATTTTCTAGAAATTTATGTTGTAAGGCACTACCGACTCTCATTTTCCCATTTGAGTTTACTTTCAAAACTGCCAAGATCCGCAAGAAATCGCTCAAGAAAGAATCCAATTTATCGACTAGCGAATCAGTGTTTGACTTGACTAATTCGATTTGACCAGAGGAGAGTGAATTTAAATCCTGCGAACAAGGCGCTAGATCAGGAAGACTACTTTTCAAGCTAATCGTCACTCCTTCAGGAACATACTTTGCAAACATGAAGTTATATGAAGCTAGCGTTATCACGTCACCAACTGTTAGCCGATGAGATTGCGTTTTTAGAACGTGGTAATTAACACGCAAGCTATTTTGTAAATCTAAGGTTAAAGGTTTTATATACCATTGAGCAAAACCTTGAAATATAACAGCATGTTCATTAGCGATGTCTTTAGAGTCCAGTAACAAATCCGAACTTGGGCCTTTACCAATTATAAACCTTTCTTTTCCAAGGATTACTTCTTTGACATCGAGTTTCGGAGCGTTAATTATCTTAAGGCAATATTTTTCTTCCATTTGGAACAAATTATTAGTTAACTTTAAACCTAAAACTGTAAAATACTTGTACCCTAAGACGACGACGTGAAACCAAACTAAAACCGATAAAATGGAGGGGGGAAGGGAGCTGAAACTGTGGGTCAAAGGTCAGGGATAATGACCTTCAAACTAGATAAATCAGATCAGTTCATTAAAAATTTATTTAATTCAAATTTTTATTACACAAGGAAAAAAGATTACTATTGAACTCAGATAGCCAAGCGAACTTTAAAAATAAACCCATTGTGAATAATATACAGGAAGGAAGTTTAAACTATGGGTCAAAGTAAGAACTATCTGGTCAAAGGTCTGAAATAATTACCTTGGCGTAAAATAATTAAGTCAAGTTCATTAAAAATTACCATCTTTTTACAACTATTATTACACACGAACAAAAAAATATATGTAAAACAAATGAAAAAAGGTTATATAAAGAAAGAATTGAAACTAAAAATCTGAAAAACTAGATTTATTTATGGGTGCCGAGTTCTCTTCAGCTCTTCACGATGAGTTTTTTCATCTGGAGTGAAATTCATGATCATATTGTCAATAAAACTGTCCACAATAATACATCGCACTTTATAGTTAGTAAAGGTTCGGCATATAGGGCAACCTTGCCTTTCCCTTTCCCAGGAGTTGATACAATATTCGCAAAAGGTGTGCGAGCATCCTAATGTAACTGCATTGACGAAAAGCTCCGAGCATATAGAGCAAACAAATTCAGTCTCCATAAGATCTGCTATTTGACGATGCGAATCAAAAAGGGCTTGCTCGTTATTCATATTTACCGCGCACAGCTCTGACTTTAGCATATCAGCTTGGCTATCCTTAGTATCAAGCTTTTTCTGCAAATCTTCAATCTGTTGTAGAAGGCTTCTCTCAAGTTCCAATTTTTCGTTGCTAAGCAAAAGTTTTTGGCTTTCAAAATCTTTTTGCATCGCTAACTGAGCGTTTAGTGCCTCAGCTACATCGTGTTTAGCTCGTAACTCCGCTTCCCTTTTCTCTTTCAGTAGACGTTCGTTTTTAAGCAATAATAGCGATCGAACTTCCTCTTTGCTAGACTCCAACCCAGTAATTTCTCTATTTAGCCCTTCCAATTTTTGAGATAACAAAACTTGGTTTCCAGTTTCAACCTTTAATTTCTCGCGCAATATTTTTATTTGGTTGATGAGCTCTTCATTATCTTTCGTTAATTTTTGATTTATCTTCGTAAGATTGTCCAATTTTTGATCGAATTCTTTCACAAGCTGTACGGAATTGGGGGTTTGTTTAATTAATTTAGCAAAGACTTCTTGGGTAATTTCAATATCACCATCTCCATTTTTCTTAGGAACTAATGTTTGAAATTGTTTATTGCATTCTTTTAAGACATCCAACTGAGTTTTGTTGTCTTGGCCTTCCAAAATGACATTTGTAACAACTCCATT
Organism: Odiellus spinosus; assembly: GCA_963920705.1. NCBI lineage: Eukaryota > Metazoa > Arthropoda > Arachnida > Opiliones > Phalangiidae > Odiellus > Odiellus spinosus. Next base: position 17,876,845 of record OY987233.1, on the reverse strand, counting down.
AGCGGAAATATTGCAAGGAATCTTAAAGACAACCTTTGGTAATGATATGGCATCGTGACTGTTAAGCACAAACTTGAAGAGAGAATGCTGCGGTGGACCGAGAGAAATAACATCACCACGGACTAACTTATAGAAAGATTTACTGGAAATGGGGCTGTTATTTATGAAAACTCCGTTGGTACTATTAGCATCTTTGATTTGCCATTGATTATCACATTTTTGCAAGACAGCATGCTGCCTAGATACATTTTCAGAGTCTATGCAAATTTGATTAGTATTTGCCCGTCCAATGACAATAGGAATGTTTTCTCCATTCTGCGTTAAGAAAAGTGGTACTCCCTTTTCGTCCTTATTAATTTTAATAAGGCAATCCAAAGATAGGTCCACAGGTCCTGGTAATTGTGACGATGTTGGAGTCGACATTTTTTTAACCTTTGTCTTTTAGAAATTTCTTTTGAGTGGGATGAATGTAGGTCTATATTCTTCAATATTTGGTTAATTTTACAATCATTAAAAACAGAATACAGAAAGTTAGTTAACTATATTCTATCCTTAAAACTTTACCTACTATATGGAAAAACAAGAACTTAATTTAGCTGAGCCTGAAAGGGCAGAAATATGTTGAACTTCATTTACTGTAACTCCTACTTGTTGACAAGCGGCAGGGTTGCCAGCCGTGAAATACAATTTCCCGCGGAAAACCGGAAATTACGTTTAAAATCCGTGACCTTCTAGCTTTTTTTTATCTCTTTCATAGGGTCAATTGTTTATTTTATTAATAGATATCATATATATACATATCTATTATTTCATTCTCGAGTTCATTTGATCATTTTTTGCCTAATAAAACCGTGAAATTAAAATAAAAAACGCGATAAAAAATAAAAATTCATAACTTGCGAAAAGTAAAACATACGGTGCTTATTTCCGTCCCTGCTCAGATCTAAACTGGGCACACCTCTTGCGGCCAAAGTTATTATAATTTCGCGGTAAATTTGAATAGAACAAGTTTTTAAAGGGAAAACCCAAAAAACAATCATTAAACCAATAATTTCAAACTATTTTTATTAAAAATTATAGGTTATAAAACCTTTTTTTGTTTGACTTTAGTCATACATAACCCCGTTTCTTTGGTACGATCCATTTTACCAGCAAAAACAATCAAAAATAAGGTTTTATCAGGAGCAGCTTCAAATAAATTACAAACAATATCATCAACAGCTTCTAATTCATCGGTATCACATTTGATATGGCCAATAACCAAATCATCAACCCACATTCGATTCATTATTGACTCCGAAATCTTAGTAGAATCTTTCCATTTAAAATCGCCAATTTTATCCCAAACTAAGGGGCATTCTTTCTTGTATCTTTTCAAATACTTTCTACGAGCGGATATGCTAATTTTCTTATTTTTGGCCGTGATTTTCTCTAATAAATTGCTTGACAACTGTGGTTTTTCTTTCCCCTGCTCTACTGGAATTCGCCAACCTAAAGTAACATCCCCAAAAGTTCTTTTATTGTTTAATTTTAATGAAATTAATTTCATAACGGCTAAACTATCTTCGCAAGGGTCATGACCATTCTTCAAATCGATTTGAATTTCTTCTTGGAGGAAATAACTCGATAGATATTTCAATTTATGCTTTTGCCCTGGGTTTCCTGATAGATTAAAAATGGTGCTCGTATCAATGACGTACGGATGAAATAATTTTAAACAAATTAAATCAAAGTTTAAAGACTGTCCACAAAGTATAGCGTCATTAGGTAATATTTTCTGAATATCATTTTGAACATCTTCTAAAGTTTTTGTAACTCCTTTCAACAAATTCTCAGTAATGCCGCTATATTCGGTTAAATAGTTTGTGATCTTGGTTGGTGGGATTACGAAAGAATCATAAATGGTTTTAAAGTTTTCATCGACAATAGCAACGCGAGCTAAAGCGCGGGGATCTTTAATTGTTTGAACCATCTCGCAATCTAATGCATACAGGGGTGAATCATTACTTACTGCATCGTAAACTATTTTGGTATTTTTGAAGTCTTCAAAGACTTTTTCATTCGGTATCGGGTAACCTTCGGACATCATTTGAATAGGACTAAGTAAAAGATCTACTTTCGAACAATTTTTATCCGGGATAAGATTCTCTTCCACTTTGTTGACATTCGAAACTTCTTTAGCTGAATCCCATAAAAGTTCTTCATATAAATTGTCCAAAATCGATATTTGTACGGCTTCTTGAAATATTTTGCCAGTTTTAGAAAGTTTTTCCTTGTTGGGTATATAATCTTGACACGAAACTCCTTCAAAAATAACTAAGGTTGTGGTCTGAACCTCTGTGAAATTAAATAAAGTACAAAACCGTGTTTTAACAAAGGAATCCCGGCCAATTGTAGATAGTAGGAGAATATCTTGAATGTCTTGTAGACTGAACGTTAATACGGGTAACTCTTCAATCGGTACTTTTGATTCAATATTTATTCTCCCAAGGAGACCCAAGTTTGTTAGATAGATGGATGGTTTCTTCACCAAGGTACTTTGATATAAACGAAGTTCTTCCCGCAATTTGTCCAGTGATTTTTGAGGTGTTGGATTTTCACCATTTTGATTCAAGGTTTCCTCTTGTTTCGCTGGTACCACATTGTCAGTCAATTCAACATGGAATGTTTTCTGTCGCTTTGAACTATTCAAATTACTATTTCCAGTGACAAGGTCAAGGAAAGCTGCTAATTTTTTCTTTTTTGACTCCATTCTCTTTAATTTTTTGCCTTGAATCCCATTAGTTGAAGCAGGCTGAACTTGAAGCATGTTGAAACAGTTCTTTTTTCATAATAATGACCAAGGCTTAGTAAAGAATTTCTTATCAATCAGTAAAACGTCGCTTATCACGGTTATTAAAAACCCGTGATTAGCTCCCAACTATTAGAAATTTCATTATCAGTTTAAATTCAATCAAAAATCAACTTTACAAAGAATAATCATGAAATACCGGATTAAGATTAGACGTCCACACGTGTAACTTCACACCTTAGCCGCCATTTTTAAAAGGCATCGCAGACCAAAATTTCATGAATGCTAAAATATTTCCGCTTCCTGTCACATGATCTCAATTTCCCGGGAAATTCAAATTTCTAACAAACAAGACTTGGTTAAGTTGGTTTTGCATCAAAGAATTTAAATCCGTGTGCGGCAATATAAGACCATTATGATAAATTTGGGATTTAATTCTTAGAATTATTAGAGCTAAATTAGGGAGAAAATGAAACAAAACTGCAAAGATTTATGTCAAAGTTACATATTCTTTAAAAACCATTTAGAGTCCAAGAGAACTCAAAACAAGGATCCTTTTATAGTGGTAAAATAAGCAATACCATAATGTCTTGTTTCTTAACGTAAAATAGAATTATTTTCAGCTTAATATTTCCCTTCGTGTTGAAATAAAACTAAAACCCATTTTTAATTAATAAGGACATTTTAATTCTCTCACCAAGTGAGAATTACTACAGTTGGTGTAGTACAAGATGCAAAAATAAAAAAAAAGGATACATGATGAAAACTTTTATATTATTTGTAATAAATATTTACATTTTTGATATATTTTTGCGAGTGGTGGTGTAAAATTAGACTTTTGAATTAAAATTTATGATTTGATAGAAGAATTTTCACATTAGCATTGGAAAAAGTTCAGAAAGTTCGGAGAAGGATTCTTCAAAATCATCGTCCGTTAAACTGCTAGTACCTGTGCTGGGAGTTTTTGGCGAATCGTAACCGGATTCGTTGCCGCTGGAGCCGCAAGGGCTATTTAGAAAAATATTAGTGTCCACCGGTTTTAAATTTAGGCGATCGGTCGATGTATCCTCTATTATTTCGCAATCAGAATCAATGTCGTTTTGCGAAATATCACCGGTTAAATTATCGGTAATTATGATTGATGGAGCGTTTAAATACTCGCTACCAACTGTAGGAATTGTCTTTTGGTAAGATACACTGTCTTGAGAATCAGAGTCGACGATTTCTACCACGGCTTCTTCAATCTCAACCTTAACAGGATCAATGTCCTTACGCTCTTTGTAATAAACGTGATCGAAATGGATTAATTCTTTGATGGATTCCAACTCTGTTGATGAGGTCCCCACCACTGGGCTAGGACACTCAGCTCTCCTTCGCTTCTGAAATTGAAAAGAAAAAAAATCAAGACTTTACGAAAAGGCTAAAAATCACAATACTGATCCTAAAAATTATCGTTTGCGAGTACTAAATTCTAAACTTTCTAGCTTACAAAAGCCAAATTGTGGTTCTGAGACCTTAATTCTAGACAATCTCAGCTTTGAAATGTTAAAAGGTTTCCTTATAAGAAGTAAATTCTAGACTATCTAGTTCTTGAAATGCCTAGAAACTAACTCAAAAACCTCAAATTCCACTATGAAATGTCAAAAAAGTAAATCTACAAAGTCAATTCTTGACTTTTTAATTCTCAATGTCAATAATATGGATCTAACTTCTAAGATTTAAATTTTACATTTTCTACTTGTCAATGTCAAAAAAAGTTCTAAGAACTCTAATCTAGACATTTTAGCTTGGAAATTCCAAAAAGATGGTTTTGAGAACTTAATTCTAGTCTTTGAAGTCCTGGACTTTATGAAAAGGAGCTATTTCTCAAAAATTTACGTCTCATCCTAAATGATCTAGGTTTATACTTACATAAGGCGGCGCAGTTTCTGTTTGTTCTTCATGTTTTGTAAGATTTCCTTCATCTGAGGCGTCGAGAAAGTCTTGGTCGCATTGTTGTAAGAAGTCAAATAGATCATCAGACTCATTATTATCGTTCTCCAACAAACGGAGGGCTTCTTCCAACGAGAAGAGAGGGTCGTCGCTTCCTGCTCCTTCTGCAGAGGTGCACTAATGGGCCAAGCATGCTCAACGGAAACGACATCTTCAACCCCTCTCGTCCTGTCTTCATCAACCTCCCGTTTGACTAACGGTAATTGGGTAGTGACTGATGGTAATAATTTGACTTCGTTTTGACATTCCACCTTTTCCTTCAACAACTTATTCTCAGTCTCGAGTAATAACGTGAAATTTTTAAGTCTGGAGTTTTCTCCTCGTAATTTATCCACTTCTTTTTCTAAAATGGCGACTAAATCTTCCAGTTCGTCCATTCTGGCTTTTTTACGATCTCTTGCTGTTTGAGCCGCGACTCTATTTTTAAGTTTTCTGTAAAAAAATGGGTCAACGTTATCATACGTAAACAAATCAATAAAGATAATGATCCATTGTGCGTCTAAAGTTTGAAACCCTGTACTTTTACATGTAGGAAGCCAAGCGTAACGTATCCAGGATCAGAAAAGAGGTAGATGTAGGAAATACAATAAAATATGTTTTATGGAACAAACAATGAAATATTCCATCAAGCAGAACAGCAAGCACTTGACAATATGATTGTGGTTTTATTAAAAAGGGGAAAAAATAAGGTTTCCACCCCTCATCACTAATTGGTTGCTGTATTAAAGGGTTTGTGACACCCATCTTTTCTTACATCCCAGGGTTGCCAAGAACTTGAAGGCACAGCCTTTCTCTCTAGTCTCTACTAAAATTGCACTATCAACGGTTTCCAACACTATTGAAAACTATGTTTACAATACTCTTAAAAATAAAAAGCTAAAGATATTACATTACCAATAATTTATAGGTAGGCTATAAATTCGTTTGATTATTAAAAAGAAAATTACACTATTCTTTATAATAGTCTAATTCAGACCCTTGTAGGTAAAAATTAAGATAATACAGATCGTTAAAAAAAAAGGCTTTTGTTGAATAAAAGTTTAGTGTCATCATCCCTTTAAAAAGTGTACGCCGGCCCCCTTAAGCCTATCAATGTCAAGAGTGCCTTCGTGTCAAAGTAGGCGTTGTGAAATTCCTAAAAATAGGCTTAACTATCAGGCCTAACGAATCTTCCCCGAAGCATTATCTACCTAAAACCCTAAACACGTACCTTCTCATTAATTTTTCTTCCATGGTAAGATGATCGAGCCTTTGCCTTTTACGCGTGTTGTGAGATTCTTGATCTTGCGTAGTCTCCAAGAGTTGATTTTCAAGTTTAATTTCGATGGCGACCGGTTTTTCGTGTCTATCTGTCGCGGGCCTAATTCCTAATAGAGATTTACCGGGACCTCCGGGTACAATGGTCTTTCTAAATGCCGGACTTTGCGTTAAATGAAGATTACCTAATCTATTATTTGGCATAGAAGCCAAAATTATCGTTTTCGTTGACATATTTAAAAGGCCCAGCTTCTCGGCCGCGTACCACGACTTAACTTTATCGCAAAACCGCTAAAAATCTCGTTTCTCTTTGCCGAAATGTCGGAGCAAACTAACAGACGAACTGATCTTCGCGAAAGCCATTACCTAACTGAGCGTTTTAAAAGCCGTCGTGTCGCGAGCTCATTGGTCGATAGTCGCGTATGACGTCAAAACTTGGGAAATTTCGAAGCCAAATTTCCTCTTTTTCCCCGCGATTTCCCCCTCCGTTTAAATCAAAATGGGGAAATTGGGGGGGAAATGAAATAATGAAGGCTTATTTCATCAGAAAACATATTCCGCAGGTTGTTTGTTACCCAGCGAATCAATTTTAATATGAGATTGGCACAATATGTTGGAGTTAATACAGCGACAAGCAGGGAACTGCCATTCAAGGCCCAATAGTTAATTTTATATATTTTATTTTATCTGGCTGGAAGTCAGATAATAAAAACGTAGGGTTTCTTATCATAATTCTAATTAACTTCCCCGTTTCTTTACATATTATTAGGCGAGATTGGAAGCCAATTGGGGTTTATATTTCTTTAAAGGGACTATGTGCGATTTTCAAAACCCCTTTAAAGTCGCCTTCTTTTCTAGCTTAGCAGACGACGTTGTACAAATTAAATTGTACAGTGAAAGCTAGACTGCGTGCGTAAGGGAAGAGCATTTTAAAGGGGTAAGTTTCAGAGCAGATAGGGCCTTTAATTCCTGGCTGTCTCGACCCGATAAGTCATGGGATCCCCCAGTGGTTTTCGTTCCCGACCCGAATGTAAAAATAAAGACCCAGAATAAAATCTAATCCCTAATTTCCAACGAAATTAGGCCTATTTTTATCCATTTAACAATTTAAATTTCTAATTTAAAACTGTTTCTTAACAGTTCCAAGTAATTAAAATTCTATTGCAATGGCCCCTGAAATATCTCAACTTCTCAAGAAAGTAACACCTAAGTGACGTCATTCACTATGGGTGTTTTTGGTACCCGGCAGCGCCAGTTTTACTGGTATCTCCTCCCAGAAAATGGGTTATTGAACCAGAAGCAAGAAAAAAACACTCTTGCATCATGGTGAAAGCGCTGAGGGGATGGGAACTTAAGATTATAGTAGGAATTTACCAAAATAAAATAAAATTCCATGTTTTATTTGCATGGTTAAAAACAAAATATAATTCTAGGATATTTTATGGAAATTAATTGGAAATTATGGAATAATTACTGTGGGACTGTTTTTAAGAAAACAAAATGGAACTTTGGGGAATTTTTAGGTAATGTAATAGCTATTCTGGGTAATATTTTAAGGTAATGAAGGGCATTATGGGTATTATTTTGAGGGTTGTAGGTTAGAATATTTTAAAGTAATAATAACAGGGTATTGTGGAGAAATGTAAGTGGTATTCTGGGGTAATTCAATGAAATATGTTATATTTTGAGGGTATTGTAATGAAATAAGTGGTATTCTGGGGGTATTTTAACGAAATTAGGGATATTATAATGAAATAAGGAGTTTTCTAGGGTATTTAAATGAAATTATGTAATATTTTAAGGTATTTTAATGAAGTGGTATTCTGTGGTATTTTAACGAAATAAGGGGTATTTTAATGAAATAAGGGGTATTTTAATGAAATAAGTGGTATTCTGGGGGTATTTTAACGAAATAAGGGGTATTTTAATGAAATAAGGGGTATTCTGGGTGTATTTTTATGAAATAAGGGATTTTCTGGGTGTATTTTAATGAAATAAGTAGTATTCTGAGAATATATAACGTAAAAAAGTTGGGGATATTAGAATGTAGGCGAGTAGGCGAATTCCATTCAAGTACATTCAAGCTAACTTTAAGGAATATAATCCAAGTCCTCAGGAATACCAAATTGCTTATTAATTATGCCGTCTTCCATGTAAAATTTGCGCTTACACCAACTTTTGGCAGCAAATATGTTATCTAAAAAGATAACCCATATCCACTTTACTACGAAATGTTTTTCAAAGGAGATATCAACTATAATTAATCTTTAAATTGCTCAGTTTTCCTTAGTAACATATCTTTCAAGGTTAGGCTTAATTTTTGACTCAGTGGCGCCACCGTTTTGTTTCTAACAATAATAGTATTTCCCACCATAACCCACAGTGACATCTAGTTATCGTATGATCACATGATTATATTTCATTCCAATTTACATTTCTTAAACTAAATTTGGAAAATTAAATGGAAAAACTTTTTTTACTCACCAGTCCATCTATTGGCAGCTTCTTTCGCAACTGTTGTCTCCTTTTTAATAGATTTCATGACTTCAGGATCGCAATCGCGATATTTTTGGACATCAGAGACTAATTTCTCATTACTTTCTTTCAATTCCTCAAGTTGACTCAATAATGCTTCTCGATTTTCCTAAAAATATTGAGCCACAATTTATTTAACTATCCTTTATTTTTAAGGTTTCACCGTAAACCTAAACTTACATCATTTTCTCGTCCAATTTTGGCCTTTTCAATTTGATCAGTCAACATTTTTAGTTTTTTTTTAAGAGCATCTTCACGTTCCTTTAAGTCCGCTAACTTACGTTTACGCTAGTTAAAGAAGCCATATAATTTCATTAGAGCAACAAGTGATTGTATGTTCAAGTATATAAACTTACGTTATTAGCGGCTTTGCTCGGAAAAGCCCAAAAATAGACCGATGTTCCAATTTTTTCAGAATCAACCATTCCATCATCGACTAGTGACTGTAATACATCTTTGACTGATTGAGCCACAATCCCTTTCTCTTTAGGAGCAATTTTTTCGAGTTCTTTTAATTGAAAGACATCTTTCTAACAATGAAATCAAATTGTAAAATTATTCATTAAATAAAGCCTGATTAAGTAATGTAAATCAATACCTTTTCATAAAAGAGTTTCATCATACGTTGACGTTTCTCTTCAACGCTTAGCCCCTTTCTCGACTGGAAAAATAAAATGTGAATCTTAAGCCTTGGCTATCGAATTTAATTTATAAAGAACTCAAGTCTATAAATTTATAATTACCATATTTTTTAACTTTCAAGACCCAAATTAACACTATTTCTATGTTCTGCAACCGTTTTTAGTGTTTGAACTTAATTAAATACATTATATTTAAGGCCAAACTAAGATGCCGGTTAAAATACCAACTACAATTGCGCGCCGTTTCTTAAGTCTATCTCTCTCTCTCTCTCTAGGACTATAGGAGCAAGGAGGATCAGAGTAGGAGAGGAAATGTGGGGACGGCGCGGTTCCTACTGCGTCGGCCTAAACTCCCACTCTGGGAGAACGGGGGTAGAGACGTTTCGTGGTAAAATGTTGTCGCGTGGGTAAAACGAATCCTTTATGAGACGCGCTAGCTAGCGACCACGTGACAACAGTTTACCTCGAGAATTTCCTATCCCCCCTTTCCACCCGAGTGGGAGATTGGCTCTTCTCTCTCTAACTCAACGCAGCCCCACATTTCCTCTCCTTCTCTGATCCTCCTTGCTAGGAGTCTCTCCTCGCTCTTCACACACGTGATCATACGCAAAACATTGCGCGGTAAATTTAAAATCACTAATTTGATTCAATCGATCTAAAAGTAGATTAACATGTTTTGGTTCAACTTAATCCAGTCGAAATAATGAATTTAGATTACTTTATCATCAGAAGCTAGTTAGTATTGTTTTCTGTTAATAAACAGGATGAATTATTTTAAAGGGATAATGCAGCCCGACAATTAATTTTACATCTATTTCATATCGTTTAAATAGGCCTAAACTTCTAGTCAAATTAAATACAAATAAATATTAAGCTAGAAATCAATATTTAACTTTAATGAATGAATAGCTTGTTTATGCAATTATCGACAAAGTAGGCTTAACTCGGATCCATCGAGTGTGATAACTGATATGTCTTCGTTAACGAGTCTCCGAACAACTAGCAAAAGCGCGCGCTCCTTAAGCCTAGTTTAAAATGATTTACTGTCAGAATAAGACGTACGCCTCTCACGTGATTCGCCAGAGACTGTTTAAAGTCTAGATATCAAATTATCCATGATCTGTGTTAAGCCTACTTTCCAAGTACAAGTTAAAAATTGATCTCTAGCTTAATATTTCTTTGTAATGTTTCTTATTAATGAATTACACATATTTAAACGATAAGCATAGTTTAAAGGGACTATCTGCGATTTTCAAATCCCCTTTAAAGTCGCCTTCTTTTCTAGCTTAGCAGACGACGTTGTACAAAACAAGTTGTATAGTCAACGCTAGGCTGCGTGCGTAAGGGAAGAGCATTTTAAAGGGGCAAGTTTCAGAGCAGATAGGGCCTTAAAGGGACCATCTGCCCAGAAAAAGAATCTTGAAAGGTTTTCCCACTATTTTTGATATTAAGTTCGTGTATATCTTGATTTTCAATGGTATCTTGATGCCAAATACCAAAGATACGCTTTCTAAATAGTCAAACAGTTACAAGACTCTTGTCTGAACTTTGGTACCAATGGAAGAAGCTGACCAGCAGAGTCGCGCGAAACCTTTAGAGTTAAGGGGTCTTTAAAGGCCCAATCTGCTCTAAAATTTGCTCCTTTAATATGCTCTTCCCATATGTACACAGCCTAGCTTTGACTGTACAATTCGCTTTGTACAACGTCGTCTGCTAAGCTAGAAAAGAAGGCGACTTTAAAGGGGGTTTGAAAATCACAGATAGTCCCTTTAACTATAACTTTTAATGCGATTGCACAACGATTACGAATATAATTTTCCTACTAAGCCTAAATATAATACACCAAAATTAATGATGTTACAAACTTCGGTTTCAAAGTGCATAGAGTCGAATAAACATTAATATAAAAATTCCTAAGTGTTTAAAATGAGTTTAAAACCACAGCTTGTAATAACAAGGTCCTTCATAAGAAAAAAATATATGCAACAAGGAAAAATATCAACAATTTAAGTCTTAAAACGATTCTAGACTCAAAACGCAATTCGTCAATTATAAGTGCACGTGATTGCGCCGTTAAAACAACCCTCTTCTTTCCACCTTTCTTACTATTACGTCACCTGGAAATCATCCAATCACGAAAGAGTACTGGGGGAAAGGGATCGATAACGTTTGAACAAGAAAAAATACCATAATTTTTGAGGACTCTTCACAAAAGGCAGCTAGAAATCGAGATCATAGCTCGGAAGAGTGAGAGGTTAACTAAATAGGTTTTCATAACGGTAATGGACACTCATGTACGTTAAAAATAGAATAATGACGTTGAATTAGGCTTAGCGCGGCCAATGGCTGCTGGACCTCCCACTCAAGGTGGTAGAAAGGATGAATATCCCATAGTCTGTGAGTATTACATAAATTTTATCTTTTTGTTTGGGATAAATTTTTTGGATCTAATTAATTAATTAATATTAGATTTAATAACAAAGGCTTAGCACGAGTCTTTTAAAAATGTATTAAATTATTTGTCCTATTTTTTTCCATTGGTTTTTATAAAATAGACCAATTCGCCCCTGTAAAAGTGTTCGAACAGTATTCATATACGCTTTACACAGAAGCCTAACCAAATCGTACCAAGGGGCAAATGAGTTAAGCTTGCTTGTTGGTTCGTTGGTTATTTTTTCGGTGTAGACTTTTGGCCTATTTTATTTTTCTAACTATAGTTCTATAAATTATGTTCATTCAAGGTTTTTAAGGAGGGCATACGTTAAATTAAACATTTAGTAAATTATAAAGCCGTTTTAATTGTTTTGTTATGCGGGATACAAGGAAATATTATTGAAAAAAGAGGCGTATTTTTTCGCAACTCGATGTACAAGTACTTGATTGACGTGTGGTAGATGTAATGGTAACGAAATATTTTATATTTTTCCTGTAACATAGACCTTCACATCACACCTGCCAACGCGATTTTTTAAATCCTTACCAATACCGAAGGTTATACAGTAGTGTTTAGGTTCATATTATTTGGCTGGGTGGTTGGTTTGTTTAAAGGGACTATCCCCTTTAAAGTCGCCTTCTTGTATAGCTTAGCAAACGACGTTGAACATAACAAATTGCACAGTCAAAGGTAGACTGTGCATAAGGTAAATGTATTTTAAAGTGGCATATATAAGAGCAGATAGGGCCTTTAAAGGGACTATATCCGATTTGTACAGCCCCTTTAAAGTCCAATTCTTTTCTAGATTAGCAGACGACGTTGGCCACAACAGTTTGTACAGTCAAAGCTAGGTTGTGTGCATAAGAAAAGATGACTTTCAAGGGGCAAATTATAGAGCAGATAGAACCTTTAAAGACAAACAAAACACTCCGAAAAACGGGGCATTTATAAAAAAGCGTCCATGGTCTTGATATTCTACCTCTAGCACACAAGATATTTTTTATCTTGATCAAGCTTATCTTTCACGTAAAAGGATCTAGATGGCATTAATTCAGGGTCTGTTTACACGGGTCCTAGACTTTAAGTTGTTTTATTTATCTTTGCTTCAGTAATCAGCACCAAATTGCCGAGTTTAGCACCAGCTTAAGATTACAACCGGGCCAAAACGTAGGAGAAAGCCCATCGTTTGGGGCCTTGTTGTAGCTGCATATTTTTGTAGATTCTCCTTCAGCCCAAACCCCACAAAATAGACCCTACATTAATTTGTCTCCGCTTTCTTTTGAAAAGTATAAAATGCTTAATCTCAGGATGTAAACAAAGGCAAAATGTAATCGTATATGAGACACAATTTCCTGCTCGCATTTTTAGAACGCCCAAGTTTTATAGTATTGTTTGGTAAAGAAGAGATTTTTCAATTTGGAAAAATGTCTGTACATTTACAACCATTTCGAGATTAATGCTTTAACAATGAGCAGAAACTAAACTTAAATAACATATTTACAATCATCTTGGAGTACGCTTTAAAATGAGTACTTACAACATACAGTTAACTTTGCCCGGAATTTAGATAAAGCAAGTTTTTGCTAAGCCTATTTTTTATTTAACCAGGGCTTTTGGTGCAGAATGGTGGAGCTAATACTATTCGTAGTCGCGACTCTGATTGGACTGTTACTATTCGACCAGTACGAAAGGGAAGTAACGGAAAAAACGCAACCCAAAGAAAATTGCACCGAAACCCGTAACGAAGACTACTACAACACTAGCCTTTTTGCGGTTTTGGGCATATCTCGTGAAGAAGTTCGAACTTTTTCGGCATTCAGGGACCGTTTTCGAAGTTATAATGAAGTTAGCGCCGCTTTGAAACAAGCTGGATTAGAGAACGTACGTTTAATTGTCGGCGTGGACTTCACAGCCAGTAATGAATGGCAGGGGAGAAGGTAAGTAAAATTACGAGTAATTCGAGAGCTAATGAGCTTTTAATGGTTCTTTAACCTAATTATAAAGCCATTTGTGAACGTCTATAGGGAATGGTTGAATTAGTTGTGGACTGTTTTGTTAGGAAGCTTATTTATTAATGCGTTTTTTTTATAATTTGGGAAGGGTTTGGTAACTAAACCCAGAGGTTATTGAAAGGTCCCTTGAAGTTTACTATTCTTATAGTGATTCTCTCTGATGGGGTAATAGAGTAGTTCATATCCCAATTAGGGAAAAATTTGAAAACTCGAACACCTTTCCGAGATGTTATGCATGAAACTGTTAACTGCCTGTTGGTTTAAGACGAAACGTATTTTGTCATAAGCTTTCAAACAAGTACCTACAACATAGGACTATTTTAATTCTGTGATGGGAATATCCCTGGAGTTTAACAAGACAAAGTCAGAAAACGATTGTCATAAACTAAAATCAGGATGTATTAGAGTAACCATTTATACGTTCTCAAACGAGTACTCACACGAAATACTTTTAAGTTTGTATTGAGTATCTTGGTTGTTTTGCTAAGCCTAATTCCATTTGATGATATATTTAGATCATTCAGGGGCGAATGTTTACACGCTCTACGAGGAAGCGCAGTATTCAACCCATATCAAAGAGTTCTTCAAGCGTTAGGCCAAACTCTTCAACCACTACTGCAAGGTTTTCCCATACCAGCTTTTGGCTTTGGCGATTTAAAATCGAAAAACTCTGAAGTTTTTCCGCTCAAAGAATCAGGAGCTCCTTGTCTGGACTTCATAGAGTTGTTAGAAACATACAATCACGTTGCGCAAAGAGTAAGTACTGAGTTCTGACAGTTGACGCTAAGGGATCCATTGGATCATGGATAGAAACCGAAACATTCGGGGCTTCATCATGGAGCAATCCTGGTTCCGATACACTAGGATTGATGTTGAGGAACCTTGTTATCCATGGTTAATTGCTCCATTAAATATAAGAATTTGGGAGATAAGATACAAGAACTAAAGTTCGAGTAGGTTTTAATATTGGTCTACAATATACACCTAAGCCTTGTCCACCATTTAGGTACAACTTAGTGGACCAACTAGTCTAGCACCAATCATCTGGCGAGCTGCTGAGATAGTTCAACGTTCCCGCGCATTTCATGTCCTCTTAATAGTGACCGATGGTCAAATTAGCGAAAATGAATACGCGTCGCAACAAGCTTTAATCAGAGCATCGCGCACGGCCCTAAGCGTTGTCGCGGTAGCGGTTGGAGATGGACCATGGCCTACGCTCGAAGAATGGGACGATAGACTAACCGAAAGAGCATTCGATAACTTTCAATTCGTTAGTTACCATCAAGTAATTAGAGCAACTAGAAATCCCGAAGCCGCGTTGGCTCTAAACGCGCTTATGGAAGTACCGGACCAATATAGGACAGTGGTCAAATTAGGTTATTTATCAAACCACGCCCAACCTTCCACGTCTAGTAGTTAGTGTTGATAATATTAGTGTCAAAATGAAGATTTTTATACTGTTAAATTCATAGGTACTTTATTATATCCCCGTAAGTTTAAATCTGGATACGAAAGGTATTTCCTTTATGGAATTTTCTCTCAATATCGCCCAATCAGAGATCGAATTTATACCAGGGGTCGTTAAGATATCAAGCAGGCAGTCGCGGAAATCTACCCAGAAGTCTACTTATGCGGATATTAAATGATACCCTATAACCTAAAGCTTTTAGTATCGTTATTTTTAGATAGATTTAGATATAGAAAATGGCTGTATTTTCCTAGTAGAAATAGTTTTTAAGCCTTGGCACGTACCCACGTACTTAAATGTTTTTATTATAATGTAAATTAAATGTGGATTTTAAAAACTGCCAAGTAATATTTGTAAAAATTTGTAAAATGGGTGCAATATTTGAATGTAATTTCATCATGACAAATTTGAAAATTTAACCTAACTCATTGCCTTAAAATAGTTAAAGGAAATTAACTGGTAATGAAGCATGGAATAGTTACTACAAAAATAAAAATGAAATTAGTATTAAATTAAATAACCAAAACCAACCAATTGTAGATTTTTCTAAATATCGTCATGTCTTCATGGTAAATGTATTTTTGCTGTCAGACCCAAACAGAAGTAACCTTTCACACTGTCAACGTGAAAGATTCGTGCCTTTAATTTTTTGTATATATACTTAATATAGTTAGCCCTAAATCGTTATTTAAATTATTTCCCGCCATTTTTCAAATGTTTCGTAAGTCATCCACGGTTGCTTGCGCTAGTTATTAGAACGTTTTCAAAATGGTGGCGAAAATTCAACAATCAGCCTCAAAATAAACTATTAATAGTAAATTAAAAATAAAATGAAAATGTGCCAATGTAATTAAATAGTTATTAGTTGAGTGTTTTAACATATCCTAAACTCCAGGCTATAGTTGTGATTATTTTTTGTATCATCATTTTTTTCTATGACAAGAAACTTGCTTGTAAAAGTGTCAAATAGTTATTTCTAATGTACAAGTAAAAATTATTTACATTATCTCTGGTGGACTACATTATTTGAACCCAGACTAATAATTAGATATCAGTTAAGCCTATTTTACTCTAGTACGTTCAGAAAAGTCTAATTTAAAGCTTCCCTAAACTGAATTAGTAAAACACAGGTTAGGTTAATTTTATATATTATGTTTTTAGACTAACCCCTTAAGCCTTATTTCACATAAGGTTAACCCTGATTTAAAGCTAAGCCTAATTGAGCCCAATTGAAAGCCAAGCCTAATTTAACGTTATGACTAATTCAACTTCAAAATTAGTAACTCATATTTAAACTACGCATAATTTCGGCTCAAATATTGAGCCCAATTTAAAGTTAACCCTACTTTAACATTATTTAACCCAATTTAAAGTTAAGCCTAATTTGACCTCAAACTATTGAGATCGATTTAAAGTTAAGCCTAATTTAAGAATAATCAATCAAATTTAACCTAAACAAATATTAGGAAAATTGGTTAAGGGAAAATTAAGCCTACTTGTACCCTACTATTCTAGGTAAAATATTAAATGTGTTTCAGACAAGAAACACTTTGAAATATGGAATAAACAAAGTTTTGCTCCTGTGAGTTAATGTGTTTCAGGCTTAGAATTACTGCGTGAAGTTAAACCCAAACACTTTTACTTTCGAATACCCCAAATAATATTTACAATTTAACACTTACATAAAAACGTTTCATACATTATCTACAAAAACCAAAAACACTTGGAAATTTGCAAAAAAAATTACAAAACTTTTAATATAAAACATAAATCTTGTAACTGAAATGTGAATTGTTTTCTCTTTAAAAAAAAATGCGGTGGGGAATTTGAATATAAAAATTAACTATAAACGGAGATTATTAAACTTTTAAATTTAAATTCAAAAAATATATAAAGCATCTATGATTAAACAACATTTCTTTGTTTTTGAACATTTTAAACTCCTAGTTAAGTACCACCAAACTATTTTTGGTCTACTAATTGGTTTTCACATTTTGTTTTTAACGTAGATTCTATAGTAAAACATTGCAATTAAAATAAGATTCAGCCATTTAAATTATTAAATCAGAATTTTTAGTAAAAAGTTATTCAAGTTTCCTAATGAGCCTTGGGATTTTAAAAAAATTGCGCCAAATTTGATTTGGCCTGTGTTGTGTCTAGTTATAGCGCCATCTGGAAAAGGACTAAGTTTTAAACTTTTGGCGCGAATTTTAAATAGGGTATTGTACGTTTTTAAAAAATTATGTAGATTTCTCTTTTAGGATTTAGAATTATTTATAGGCGGTGTAGACGTCATTTCTATCAAAAATCTTCGGAATATATTTTTAGAAGCAATTTGTTAAGCCTAAAAAGTTAATTTACCTTTCTGGCTAAGCCTAACTTTATTAAAGCATTTTCTTTCATTTAAGGCTTAACATTTGACAAGCCTAATTCAAATTCCTATATTTTCGTTAAGCCTAACTCATTTAAAATAATTTGAAATTCAATTTAGGCCTAATATTTACTAAGCCTACTTCAAATTTTAATTTATTTTGTTATATTAAGCCTAGTTCCTAAATCTGTATATTTACGAAGTCTAATTCGAATAATTTTTAAATTATTTTAAGGTTGAACATTCGCTAAGCCAAATTGAAATCCTCATTTAATTGAGCCTAACTTCAAATGTCCCATAAATATTTTCTTAAGCCTAACTGTCTCAAACATGTTTTAGGCATATCATTATTACAAAAATGGCTGAACCTTATAAAAAATGTTTGTTTTGGAACGCTTCGAACTCTTGTACAAATTCACCCCACTAAGCTAAAGCTACACGATACATTTATTATCAATATCAATGGAAATTTGATTGTCGTATTTTTGAGGCAGGCATCAATTTTTTTGATAACGTTTCCATTAACATATCATTTCAGGAAACCGTTTCCTCAAACAATTAAAACTTTACTTATCTCAAACGCAAATTAACTTTTAGATTCTAACGCTTAGTGTTTTTACTCTACATCTTAAATATTTTGATTCCCACTTAACATATAGCTAATATTTAATTTGTTATTTTCCTAAATGAGACCCAATGAAATTGGGAGAAATAAAAGATGGGGAAGAAGTACGTAGGAGATTTACTTCCATACTGTGTTGAAAAACTCCATGAAAGAATCGTAGATCATGAAAGTTATGCCAACGTCGAGACAAACTCGGCTCAAACGTGGCACAGTTCCTTTATAGAATCTGTTTTTTTATCAAGTTACAAAATTTGACGTTAAAAGTATATAACTTTGACAAGCAAAAAAGCCACATTGATTTAGTATAAAAACTACTTTCAATAACTTTCAAACCAAATGCTAGTTTTGCAAGCGTGATAATGTGAACAGAAAACAATTCAAAATGACGGGAAACCACTTTCAGACTATTAAATGAATGAAAACTACGATTTTAGTATAAAAACTACTACTTTTAGTTACTTTCAAACCAAATGCTAGTTTTGCAAGCGTGATATGTGAACAGAAAACAATTCAAAAATGACGGGAAACCACATTCAGACTTAACTGAATAAATACTACTATTTCAGTAACTAACACTACTAGTATTGCATGATTGTTAGTAGGAAAACAACCATATTTTAGTGGAAAATCCACTAAAAGAGCAATTGTGGTAATACGAACATGATGAACAACAAAACCACGGGGAGAACATGACCATTTAAATACCAGTGCTACCATTACATAACTACCACCATAGTAGAAAAACTACTACAACTAGGCCATAATTTTAAAGCCACCAAGACAAACAAACATACCAAAAAGGGTATTAAAACTACCAAAACATGAGCATAAAGCCATGAATATGTCCATCTCAGACCCCCAATAATAGTAAAAGAACAACTTACGCTTTGAATCCCTCATGCTTGGCAATTTGTACAGTGCAATCCCACGTATTTTTGTACTTATGAGCTTCAAGACCCTAACAAATTAAAAAAGTAAGTTAGTTCTAATCCTTAATCTGCTAGAAAGAAGAAAGTTTTTGTATTTACCTGCATTCTTGTTTTAACAACATCAATAGGAGTATTTCCGAAGACTGAAACGGCTCCCGCTATGGCACCGAACATTCCTATAATCAATTTATTGACAGGTTTCGTAGGATCACCGCCTCGATACCAATCTTTCAGAGTTTCCATGACACCAAATCTCATGGCTTGATTACTACCCTGTTTTAATATTGTGGCCGTGACAC
Source organism: Odiellus spinosus (assembly GCA_963920705.1). Taxonomy (NCBI): domain Eukaryota; kingdom Metazoa; phylum Arthropoda; class Arachnida; order Opiliones; family Phalangiidae; genus Odiellus; species Odiellus spinosus. Next base: position 17,857,491 of record OY987233.1, on the reverse strand, counting down.
CTTGATATGTTCCCCTAATACCTAAACCACAAAACTTTTAATATCTTCTATATTTACGATCGAAAAGGGAAGATATAATAAGAGACTAACCTTCCGTTCGAACAATTTCTCGAACTCCGTGGAAGAAACCTTTGTACTTTGGAGTTGGGCTTGCTTGATCGTTGATAAATTTAACCTTTACAGTTTCCATGGGGGTAACTGCGAATATAGCCTCGCACACACCCGCTCCTAAACCACATAGTAGCCTTTTAGAGGGCGCTAAGTTACCTCTTTCGTCTACGCTACGTTTCTTAAACTCTTCAAAAGCCCCGAACCTAAAACGTTTTAATTGTTTAAGGGGAATTATAGGGGCTTATGAGCTAAAATCTCTTACCTCACAGCTGATTTAGGAACTGATCCGTATATAAGAACGCTAAGACCTCGGTACAGACCAGTTACACCGTGACTCTTAACAGTTTTCCTGACTACATCGGCGATACCATTATATTTCGGTTTTGCAGACCGTTCATCGAGTTGGAGCTGAGTTTTAACATACTCAGTTGGAAATGTAATGCAAATTTCAATACCACCAGTAATGCCACCTGAATAAGTACAAGGTCATCTTCAATGTGAACAAAAACCTAAAAATTTTGGGTTTCCAAACATCAAAGGACAACTCAATTAAACCTAAAAATATCTTTGGATAACGCAACCTATAGATTTGTCATTTTCTTGGCAACTTTACAGGGAAATTTGGACTTGGTTTAACATTGGGTTTAATAGAAGTTGCAGGAAATATGCAATTTAATGTAGATGTAGAGTGGGGCTTTCGAAAAATATTGGAAAAACTGGTTGTGATTTAGACTCAGTGCCAGTGGTTAAGATAACATTGAGATTTGAGAGGGAAAGTGGGTTAATTTCTAGGTCACATGCTTGGGTTTTTTTGTTTACGAATTAATAATAAAACTTTAATAACCAAAACTCACCAGCTAATATCCCTTTTAATGTTTTTTCTGATGGCATAAAAGTACTAGCGGCTAACGCGGCACCTGTTTGCGCCATTGATGGTCGTCCAAAGGGGTTAGAAAATGACCCTTGGCCTTTGCCACCTTTACCGTCCATTTCAATTTTAGGTGTACTACTTGACAGTTGCCTAAGTACAAATATAGTTGATTAATAACACGATCAAACTCCAAATTAACTTTTTTTGATGTTAATTTATTAATTATAATGTTTAAAACTTACCAGCACGATAACAACACGATGCACTCTTCACGAGTCCAGACAAACAGCTGAGATGAGTGAGATCGTTAGCTTCCTTTTCCTATGCCTCTACACTTACGAGGAAAAGGAATAAACGTGCAAAAAACACGTAAGGGGAAATTTTGACCAATCAGGCGCGACTAATCGAGGACCACGCGTTTTACAAGACCAATAGAAATATACCTTTTAGCGCACCGCGGTGCATGCCAAGGATAAAATTATATAAGATTACCACACAATCTATCACGTTAGGAGAAATAGGTTCCAACTATTGTCCTTGTTTTTTGGGCAACTTTCCAAGTTTACCAATTCTAAATGACGTCAGATATACGCCTTATCTTGTCATTAAATTCCAGGGTTAACAATTATTCATTATATATATATCCTATAGTCTTTTAAAAATAATAGGCTATCTTAGCGCCATCTAATATTATCCTAAATTAATTAACCAAAATTCCGGCCCCGATTTGAAATATCACTTATCTTTTAGATTAATATTTCAAGCATTTACGTACATTTTGAATTCAGTCGCTTTTAATAACCGCCACCTAACGGTTAATTCCAACATACACTAGCGTATGCAATTTCCTCCAACTGAATAGGTCAAAAGCGTCAACTCAACCTGATAAGTAAAAAAACATATTCAAAGGTATGGCGAAGAGTCCTACCAACATCGAAGTTAAGGTGTCGCTTTATTTTCTTGGAACAACCGTCCGAAATATTTGGCGGGAAAATATGTTCGGTTTTAACCAATCGCGGATGAGAACGCCCTAAGTAAAGGAAGTAGGGGGGAGCGCTTCAACACGATTGGTTCGCAGCCGGCAAGGCACGTGTTTCGCGTGAGTCGCGCAGACGCCATTTTCACCCTCAAACTTTAGCGGCGGGATTTTGATTATAATATTGCTTTTAACGAGAATGTTGGCTACACCTCAACGCGAGTATATTATCAAAGAGCAGCCGATTTTGAAGTGACAGTTTAACGAATAGGCTTAGAGAGTGACGATGTCCGCGCGCAATTTCGCGAGTATGAGACGGAATTCAAATCAACAAGTACGAATCGCCAAGCTTTTGAAATTCGACGACGACGATGGTGATGCCGACTCTTGCGGCGATGATGGACCCGAAGTCGGCATGAATCTTCTAAACCCTAACGACGGTGGTAACGACCATAACTTGAACTCTAGTGGCTGTAGCGGGCATATGGGTATCTCCGAAGAAGACCTATCTGACCCCGATGACACGATGGAAGAAGAACACGACCATCGTCGTCCGTTAAGCCTCGGTCGACGATCGGACATAAGTTCGACAGGGAGCGGGGACTCCGGCTTGGACTTGAATCATTCCATCGACTTTAAATTTACCCGACCTTCGACTCGAGAGTTGGTCAGTTCTAAAGGGGATACGCCCCCGTATAAGAGGGTCCGCGCCCTGAGACTATTCGAATCCCCTCAATCCCCTAAAACTTTGTTACAAATAGCCCAATGTCAAAATACGGCTGATGCCAAACTTAATCCGAGTAGAAGTCGGCTTTTCGCTTCTAAAGTTACCTTGAAATCAACGCCCACTATCACCAAAGAACTACCGGAACGTCGAATAGCCGATTCTACAAGAAACAACGATGGAAATTTAGCTTACGAAGCTAACGTGAATCCATTTACTCCTTCAGGAATGATGCTACAAAATAGATTGAAGAAACGTAGAAAAACATACGTTTTAAACGGGTAAGTTCAAATAACAATTTTTAATTATTTTGAAAATTATATTCCTAACGGTAATTTGTGGACGGATATTTTTGGGGAAATTCGCCAGACCGTTAAAATGTTTTGAAGGTCGAATTTGGCTGGGGGTAGAAACTTGGTCATGGGTAACGAAGGTGCAATTTCTGGGAAGAGGGGGCTAAGTTGGCTAACGTTGGGTGAAAACTGGAAAGGGTTTGTGCATGAATCACCGCCGGAATCTCAGATTTATGGCTTTACGATTTGTTACGTAATAAGTTTAGGCCTAATAAGGATTAAAATTACGTTTTAGTTCATTTGAAACTAGATATTTATGTAATGGTAACTAGAATTTAGATTTTAAAAAGTTTTAGCATGAATATAATTTAACTTAAGTATAATTTTAATTGGCAAAATAAAAAACTAGGATGCAAGTTTTGCGTTAATATTTAATATCATTTAGAATCTATTTTATTCAAAGATTAATCGAATTACCAGTACTTATTAACGTTAATTAACAAGTTCTCGAATGACAGAACTTAATTGCATAATAAGTTTTAAAACCTACTTGTGTTAGAATACCTGAGGTCTAAACTTGTTGAGATTAGAATTCTGTTATCTTCCGGAGTGAATAATACTTTTTTTCTTTTAATTCCATTGCTGCGTCATAATTTAAGACGCTTAGACACTTGAAAATAAAATTCCTAAAGCTACTATTCACGTGATAACAGAAGGAAATTACTAGTTTTTCTACTGTTGATATGTTATCTATTAATTTTAACGTCTTATTTAGACTTAAAACGTGACTAAGGGAATAACAAGATTAAAACAATTTAAATTTTAGTTTACTGCACCTTTACAAAACTATTCTTAAATTAACCAATTTTTTTTCTAAGTAGTTAAATATTATTTCTATAAACCTTGTGTTTTTTCTAAGAAGTACGCAGGCTATAGATTCTACTTTACTATTCCTACACGCATATTAAAGATAATTGATAGAAAACATGGGTTATAACGATATATAATTGTTTTATTTTAATTATATTGAGTAATATCAATTTAAAGTGATGCTGTCAAATAGAATTCCGTTTGAAACTTATCATAAATTACGTTGCTGAAACATTTCCATCATCAAGCAGAAATATATATTTTGTGTAATTTTAATTTTGAATTATCCTTTGAACGAATCAGCACAAAGGTGTAAAACTTTGTAGATTTAATTATAATAGGATGAAAAAAATATAAATTAATAATTAAGACTTCAAAGAATATGGTGACAGCCTCTCTTTAAATAATGGGTATTTGAAAATAGTTAAAATAAATTAAAAACAGTTAAATCATTAATTAAACTTTACTTATCAAATTAAGTATAGGTAATTTATATTAATTAGAATATACGAGCTACAAGTGGGACAGCTTTTGAATTTATTGTCAGAATCTGCGCACCTAATTACGAATTTATTGAAAAATCAGTACAGTCGATTGCGGGTGAAATTTATTTCATCTGATTGTTTAGATCAGGGTTGCCACAAGTCAGGGAAAACGGAAAAATCAGGGAATTTGAAAATTAATCAAAAACGTCAGGGAATTTAATTTTTTTTTAAAAAGTCAGGGAATTTAAGTTTTATTTCCATTAGATCGAAAAATGTCTGATCGAATTCGATCAAATTTTGTTTCAAATGATCGAATCGAATTAGATCAAATTTATTTTATTCTCGTTTTAACTTTTGTGGCATTTGATCGATGTCCATTGGATCGAATTACAATTGATCGAAGTAGTAGTATTTAAAATACTATTGTAGTAGAACTAAATCCTTTAGGGATTATTCTCATTAGATTGAACCTAAAATGATCGAACTAATTAAGTAGGTTTTTTTGTACAAAAAAATACTTAAGCCTAAGCTTGGCTATGTTTGGTTGGGTTACGTTGGGTTAGGTTAGGTTAGGTCCAATGGAAGGGAAGCGTAAACGGGCAGGGCTTCAAGTTTCCTCCTAAAATTGATTTCGATCAGGAAGCATTCGTACAAATGACACTTCGATCAAATGATATTCGATCAATTGAGACTACCTTTAAAACCAAATAATTTCGATCATATGACCTTCGATCATTTGAGACAGCGTTCGATCATTTGGGATTCGATCAAATCGACCCCAATCGAATTTAAAGATCTTTCAATAAGCCAGGATTACCATGTTATTGAAAATATTTATTTTAAAGTAATATAAGAAATAAAAGGTTAAAAATTGGGTAGTATTAGCTGAAACGGTCAGGGAAAAACCTGGAAAAGTCAAGGAATTTCAATTTGAAAAAACTATGGCAACCCTGTTCACTGACATTCAAACTTAAAATCAAACTTTAGAAATTAATTTAAAGACCAAAAAGGTGTTTGGTGATTTCAAAAATATATCTCCACTTTTTAATACTCTTGGATTACGTATTCCCAAAATGTAAGGAGAATTTTGGCCCAGCTGATTCTCTCTCAGCTGCATCTTTATTTACAGGAAATGGTAGTTTTTCCCATCACCATCTTCTACTATAACGACTTTAAAGAACTCTATCCCCCCCTCACGTCCTGTAGAAGATTCAGCCTCTTCTATAAAACCCCCTCGGGTTTTGTATGCCCTTTAAAAAACCTTAGAAAAAAGTCCCCTATTACTTGATGGGAACCACCAGGTGATAGAACCCTGCAAGCTGGCACACAATGGCCATATGGTCGGCGACAAACAAAATTTCCCATGTCTTAAACACCACTGTCAACTTAAACTAGCCATATGACTTTATATTATCAAGATTAATGATTAAAATATCAATTTAATTTTAAAAGGAATAGATTATTTCAATTAAAAACCATGTTTTTATGTCTGCAATTAATTATTAGTTAAAATTCCGAGAAAAATTCAAAGGCTGTTCTATTTTTAGCTTCTCTAGTTTCCCTTTTAAGTGTTTAAAATATTTGATTTTTGGGGAAAACAGGCCTCTATAAATTTCCGAATTTACAAAATATCATAAAGACATTTCAAATTTCCGTTCCCATTACGATTTTTTCCTTATTGGAGAAAAATTTCAAAAAAACTCACTCTGATATCCTGTTCTTTTACAAGTTACAATCTAAGAAGTATCTAAATTCATTCATAGAATCATATAGAACACGTTTTTCCTCTCAGATAATCTAGCTAGCAATCTAAGATTACAAAATGGTTTTACTTAAACCAGGTTATGTCGAAGGGCCCCACCTAATATCGGAAACTGATCAATGCAATTTTTTACTGGGAGACCCCATGTCCGTAACTTATCAAACACAGCTGTTGCATGAAGGTAGCGAGTTCTTCTATCATTTCCGGTTGAATTCAAAACTTATTCTTTCTCAAAACGGATGTAATATTTATAAGAAAGACCATAATTTAATATCCGGTTTGTTTGTTTGATGATATTCTAAGTTTTCTAACATCCGTTCCAAACATAGAGATTAAAATTTTGTTAATTTGTGAATAGTTTTGTCGTATTTAAAGTTAATTAACCTTAATGCACGATTTAAATACCTGATTCCTTATCGTTTAATGATTTAATCCACCAGTAAAAAAATTACAAAAAAATATTAAACTAGAAATAGATTTAAAACTTACCCGGAAAATAGGCTTAGCAGGATTCATGGAGATCCAGATTTTCTTCGCATTGATGAGTCAGCGACCAATCAAATGTTATTGGAAGTCTTACCTTAAGATCTCGCCTTAACGACGGGCCTTTTTTCATTGGTCGATGACCCTTTAATGCGAAGAAATTCAAGATATCCATGAATCCAGCTAAGCCTATTTTTCGATTAGGTTTTAAATTTATTTTTAGTTTAATATTTGTTCGTAATTTTTTTTACTGCTGGATTAGGCCTATTTAAATGATAAAAAAAATCACTTGTTGGGTTAAAATCTCCCTTTAAAGGGGACAGACTAAATTTTATCAGACGCCTTCACTAAGTTAAACCTGATAGGAGATAAAGTTTCGCAAATATTTCTCGAATAGGATGTATCGAAATAAATCATTCAATCAATTTGAAATTAAATCTTGACATAGACCACTTAAAACCTAATTTAATATTAACAAATAGTCCTAATATAACTCTTCAAACATTAAATATTATTAACTACTATTACATTTAATTTAAATTCGTAAGAGGTTAAATTGGAAAAAAGTGAGAATGAAATGTTTTTAATTAAAAAAAAAAATATTCTTAAATTTTAATTAATAAAACTATTTAATTAGTTTATGCTAAAGCACCTGAAGACCGTGAATTAAGTTTGAAATTAAAACCAGTTAAAAATTAGGGCTCCTAACTTAATTGATACCTTTCAAAAAATTTAATTCAGATTTTTGAATTTTTTGCGAGATTTAAATAAAATAGTATTTTTTTAATTAATGCCTGCTTTGTGATTGGTCTCTTAATTAACTTAAATCTTTGTTAACTTACTAAGCAACTTGCTTTTTCAATATATCTTCAAGAGATTGCGATAGATCGGGACATGACATTAAAATTGACAAGATCGTTGCCGGCATCAAAACAGGCGTTAGACATGGTTAAGAACTTTAAGCAATAAGGTCGGTTAACAATGAAATCGCGTAACGCACCAAATAAACCCCAATACCTCGACCCCTACCTAAGGGGTGCAGTATCGCAGCTGTCGACAGACCAGAAGCTGCAGCGCATATATTTACAGGAAACAGCTGAACTCACGGTTGACCAGTACATAGGAGACGCGCGTCGAAAATAACTAGAGCGACGACCGTTGGTATTTTGGTGTTTTGCTCGAAAGCCACCCCAAATTCCGTCACGCTCCAACGAACAAAATGAATCGAGTAAAGACACGATAACAATAGAGATTACGCCCCCTAATTAAATCTAGGGAAAGTTGAAATCTAACTCATGATAACTATACCTTAGTACAGGGTTGCCACAGGTCAGGGAATTTAAAGATCTTTCAAGAAGCCAGGAAATTACAATCATTATCTGCAGAAGCTGACCGTGTCAGTTATATAGATTAGAACTAAGATACGCGTGCAGAAAGTTTGGCGAACGCGATTATATAAAAAATAAAAGGTTAAAAATTGGGTAGTATTAGCCGAAACGGTCAAAGAAAAACCTGGAAAAGTCAGGGAATTTAAATCGGAAAAAAATGTGGCAACCCTGTTAAATTTATTTGAAGTTTAATTCTGGTGGATTAGTCCTATTTAAACGGCAAGGAATCGATAAAAAAAAATTAATTTGTTCGGTTACATCCTCCCTTTAAAGTTAAAATGCCTAAAAGATACGTTACTTTAATATAATTGTAAAAGTTCGTTTTAAACATTAACTATAGAAAATCTTTAAATTTTCTATTTCCGGGTATAATAACCCATTTATTCCCAAATTTTATCGAAAAAAAAGTTCATAAAACTCGAGAGAAATCATTTTTGTTTACTCGCCTTTCAAGGAAATCTTATATACTATAAGGTTAACTAGAGGTCAAATTTTAATCGCAAAAAAGCTAAATTTCAACCCAAATTATCTTTTTTTCTACATAAAAAGGATTATTTTCCACAAAAACAGGGTTGATAAAGAATATTCTTTATGATATCAGCAAATGTGAATCCACAACCTTAAAAACTCAAGAAACGAAGAACAAACATTTAAAATTTTAATCCTGATGTTAGTAAGCCTAATGGGAGGAGATTATCTGGGTGAAGTTTGGCACTAAACAATAGAAATAATGTTTTAAAGTGATATGCAAATCTTGACAAAAAATTTCCCACTGGTTTAGTTGTGGAAAATGTCGGATTTCCAATGTTAGACAGGGAATAGCGCGCTTGAATTCAAACAAACCATCGCTTCATCGAGCTAACTAGATAAAAAATGCTGTAGATATGAACATTTAAACCTAACTCCCACTATAATAAAATTAAAAAAAAAGTGATAGCCTCACTTGAAAACACGTTTTTATTCATAAACCTAACGTGGGAAAATTTAAATAATTTAAGCACCCATTTAATTGAACCATTCTCTAATTGAAATTAATTATAATTGAAAAAATAGTCTATTAAAGGACCAATAGTCGACTGATCTGTCACGTAGTGACATGGTCATTTTTTCGCGCTGTCTATTTCGTGAAAGTACTTAATCCAGAAAAACGTACCTTTAATTTTAAACTTATCGTTATCTATCTTTTTGTCCCACATTGTAATCCAACAGAAAATATTAAAAATATACGTTTTAATTACAAAGTTTCTTAAAATCGCCTCAACCCGAAGGTGTTAAATTTTCTAATTTAGGTTTTAATCATTTTAAAGTTAAATATATCTTCGAAAAACCTTGATTTGTTTAAATAAACATTAATACACTAGCATAAAACATGTTTCTAATCATCATAAAGTTGTTTTTTTACCAAAGTTTTCTCCAACGGTCATATCCCAAAGATAAATTTTAACTTTCAAAACATCACCTGTGTCGGTAAAAAAAAAAATCTAGACATATCTCAACAGCCACGCGCCACCAGTTTGTCTGTAGTCTACGTGGGTTCAGAAGGTTCCCCTATCTTTTAGTATCAATAGACCTAAAAGCTTTACCATTTGCCTAGAATTTTCTAACAATGATAATAATAGTAAGCAGGGGTTCTACTCTAAAGAATTGGCGCGTGCCGACTGAGCAGATGTTTCCTGTTTTTTGACACCCGAATTTTCTTGGCTTTGACGTAGAAAAATTATATATTACATGCAGGGAAAACCTGAAAATGTCATTGAATTTTGATATGAATGAAACTAAATTAAATATAAGGGGAAAATTATAGTTATTTAACCAAATCAAGGTAAAAGTTTGGAGTTAACAGACGAATTTTGGAGCTTATCTAAGATTTAAGGAACTAAAGATACTCTAAGATCTAACCGAGTTAACCAGGGAAGTAGAAGCCAAATTATTTTTATAATTTCTAAGCTCTGGGGCTAATAAACTTTAACCTTAAAATTATAAAAAATAACACCACTATTGTTTCAATAAACTTTCCCACGCAATCACAAATTAAAACAATAGGTTAGATTCACCCAAAATGTGGCGATCATTTCCGGAATAAAACGTCAAGCATGGTTTAACCCCGATGTTTAACCTTTAAAGTTTCCCACGGGGAGCTAACCACTATTAAAATTCAATTAAATCAAACCGGGGGAATTGGAATTTATTCCCAAATCATTCGAACATTTTCATTATTAGTTTAATTTTAAATTGACTTTTCAAACTGGAGTATTTTACACAGAATTTTACCACGACTTGACTACAGGTACTGGACTAGGTTATGCGGTATTTCATCTGATAAAAATTAGAGTGCAGGGTGACCACTTTTCCTATATTTCCTTGTATATTTTCACCTCCTTCCTATTTTCTATGATTTAATGGCAATTCCTATAATCTCCTATATTTCTACTCAAAATCTCTAGTTAAGGGTAAAGTTATAAATCATACTGTCAGCTGTGACTGTATAAGATTATTTTAGCTTAACTGTACATTTTCCTGTTAAAATAGTCTGTAAAATTCCATACTATTTAAGCAATTGGATCATATTAATACCATGTTTAAACCGGTGTCGAGAGTTGTGATGCAATAATAAACATGGTTCCTACTTTTAATTATTTTCCTATTTTATCATATTTTACACTTATTTCTTCCTATATTTTCATATATTTTACATAAAATTCTTCCTATATTTCCTATATTTCGCAAAGACATTTCCTACATAGGATTTTCTAATTTTCAGTAGGTCACCCTGCGAGTGTGTTTTCAAACATGTCAAATGTTTAGAAACTATCTGAAAACAAGGATTTGATATAATTTAATTTTAAATTAAATAACTTAAATCTTTCATTATTTTTTAACCAGGTTTAACTATTAATATTTCAACCACGTACTATTGCAATAGTTGAGGGGACAAAATCGTAGCTTAAAATTAATACAACACAGGTGTATTGTATTAGTGAGAAATAAAACAGGTGCTATTATTATTTTGGTTGATAAGGGCAATGCACTTGACCAAAAAATGTGGTTTCTAGAATAATTATTTTATGGTGTAACGTTTATCATGGAAGGAGACTGGTGGGATATTATGTTGTTTAACGATTCCAACAAGTGTTTCTGACTTTTTCGATTGCTTGTTGAAGTTTCGACATATTTTTTATCTCGTTATGTATTTAAAATTATAATAACTAAAACAGCTTTAATTTTTTTTACTGGTATTAACGGTCTTATTTAGGCTTAAATAAATAACGGTCAAATTGTACTGGATTTTTTAAAAACTATGTTGAAATTTAGTTTAATTTAATTTCAATTATTTTCTATAAAATCATATTCGATAGAAATCATTTTAATTGGTTTTATTGACTATAATTTCCTATAAAAATATAATTTCATATAAATCTTACGATTCTATTAAATTATAAATATTTTATTTCCTAAAAATCTTATGATTCTAAATTAAATTATAAAAATCTTATTTCCTAGAAAATCCTGATTCTATTAAATAAAATTATCCTATAAATCTGTTTGATTTCCTAGAAATCATTTGATTCTATTAAAATATCCTAATCTGTTTAATTTTCTAGAAGATCTTATAATTCTATTAAATTGCCCTTTTATTCTGTTTAATTTCCTAGAAAATCCTGATTATATTAAATAAAATTATCCTAGAAATCCTATGATTCTATTAAAATATCCTAATCTGTTTAATTTCCTAGAAGATCTTATAATTCTATTAAATTGCCCTTTTATTCTGTTTAATTTCCTAGAAAATTCTGATTCTATTAAATAAAATTATCCTAGAAAACCTATGATTCTATTAAAATATCCAAATCTGTTTAATTTCCTAGAAGATCTTATAATTCTATTAAATTGCCCTATGAATCTGTTTAATTTCCTAGAAAATCCTGATTCTATTAAATTATAAATCTTTCATATCCTAGAGAATCCTAAGAGTCTTAAATTATCCTATACATCTGTTTAAATCTTTTAAATTACCTTCCATACCTTGTTGTAAATTTCTATGAAATCCTACAATCCTATTAAATCATTAAAAATATTCCTTAGAAATCCTTAATTCATATAAAATTTAATATTAAGAATTATTTCTAATCTATTTTCAGGAGTATTTTAAGTAACAGCATTGACGAAATTATGGAAGACGATTTTGATGACGAGGATGATATTCAACCACCAAAAGTAGGTTTTTTACAATTCATACTACCTAGTTTAAAATGGATTAAATAACCAATCGATTGTAATAATTTATCTAATAAATCTTTTTATAAATTGCTAACAAATATCTATTTTATTTTTAGCGAATACATCTGAAAGATTCCAACATATCTCGATACACCAGCGAATTCTTAGAACTATGTCAAATAGGATCGGGAGAATTTGGAAGCGTTTATAAATGCGTTAATCGCTTAGATGGATGTGTCTATGCGCTTAAAAAATCACGCAAACCTCTGAGAGGAACGGCAAACGAGTAAGTTTAAATTTAATCTTCATTCTCCCTTTAAAAGTAATTACTATTGTTCAAATAGGCCTAATTCATATTTTAACTTAGAAAGTAAGCTTAGCAAGGATCAATGGAGTGACTTTTTCACGGTTAATGATCCTAAAGCGCGTCACTCTTAAGCCTACTTTAAGCTTGAAACGTTTTACCAACAAATATTAAGCTACAAATCAATTCAACTTGAAAAGTAGGCTTAACAAGGATCTATTGAGTTGTTAATGACTACATTTCAAACTCTTTGGAATCCTTGTTAAACCTACTTTCGAAGTTAAAATTGAGTTGTATCTAAATATTGGTTTAAGAGATTGATTTAAATTGTTGGGTTTAATATTTCTAAATTATTAACAGACGAACTGCTTTAAATGAAGTATACGCTCACGCGGTTTTGGGTATACACCCGCACGTAGTACGATACTATTCAGCTTGGGCGGAGAACCATCATATGTTAATTCAAAATGAATATTGCGACGGAGGTAGTCTAGCCGATGTCATTGAGAATAACGCACGAACTGGGAATCAATTTGGAGAACCTGACCTTAAATTAATTCTTCTACACGTTGCCGAAGGTTTAAAGTACATACATTCCCTTCATTTGGTTCATATGGACATGAAACCTGGTAAATTAACTAAACTTATTTCAGGGTGACCTTTCTTTCTATATTTTCAATGTATTCCTTTAAGTTTAACCAGACAGGAACTTTTTTTTCTAGGTAATATCTTCATCGCTAACGAACACAAGTCTCTAACAGGAAGTGTTAGTTCCGTAACGCATAATTCAGACGATGGTTTCGAAGATGACGACAGTGAAGAGGAAATCACTTATAAAATTGGTAAGATTTTTGATATCGCAGGTGATAAGTGGCCGTTTATTCTTTTAAACTCTTATCTAGCTCTCTCGTCTTAAGAATAGATATTTAAAAAAAAATTTAAAAAGAAATCAAAAGTGTAAAAAGATATTTTTTCAGCTGCTTTGTCGGAAAACCTTCGCATCCGTCTTTTAAGTGGCTTGATCTAATTTTTATTGCTATGGGGATATAATTTAAAAAGCAGGTGTTTTTTGACCTTCAAGCGATCATTAAGTGAAAGTTTTTTATCTAAGGTTTCAGTTTTCTTCGTTAAATAATAATAGGTGTGCATACTTTATAACTTCATGGTTAATTTCAAATTCCCAAACATTTTCGCTGACCTTAACCATTATTTTTCCCCTAATTTAAAAGATTTCCTTACTGTTAGGATTAAGATAATATAATGAATGTTAATTTTGCCAATTACAGGCGATTTGGGTCACGTGACATCCACTTTGAACCCGCAAGTGGAAGAAGGAGACTGTAGATACATGCCGTTAGAAATCTTACACGAAAACTACTCAAATTTACCCAAAGCCGATATTTTTGCGCTGGGACTAACTATTTATGAACTTGTAAGTGAACTACTCCACCCTTTAGTCATTATTTTGAGTACTTTCTCTACCAATAAAATGTTTAACTCCACCCCTACAGTGCTTTTCCTCCCAAAATAGTATTAATCCTACTAAACCATTTTTTTTTCCCCGATTTCTAAATCATTTGTATTATTTTCACATTAGGGTGGTGGTGGTCCATTGCCTAAAAATGGTGACCAGTGGCACGATATAAGGGAAGGAAATTTACCTAATTTGGACCGTTATTCAAACGATTTGAATCTGTTACTTAAAGTAAGTTCATTAGGAATAATTTACTAATTAAAGATTTTACAAATTTAATTTAATTTGATTGGTTTCATTAGCAATTAATTCATAAAGATTCTGAACAAAGGCCGTCAGCCGCAGCTTTAACCCAAAATCCTGTTCTAGTTCCTTACGCAAATAAAACGAAAGCTCAACTTCGTAAAGAGTTGAATGCAGAGAAGTTTAAGAACGAATTGCTTTCAAAGTATGTAAATTTTGAATCCACTCTTTTAGTTCATTTCCTCCCGAAATGGTTAATTCTAAACTTCACCACTTTTCCTCCCAAAAATAGTATGAAACCTACTAAACCCTTAAAACCTCTTTTTACCCTACAGAAAACTGCAAGAAGCTGCTAAATGCTTACAATCTGGTCCGAGTATAAGACCCACAAACAGCGATAGTCGATTAAACACGATGTCTAGATTAATTGGCAAAAAAGTGAATCGAAGTCACAGCGTGACAAACTTTTAAAACTTAGATTTTCTCTTCAAAATTGGAACTAATTGTAAATAATTATAGATCTTTCGTTTTAAGTTTTATGACCCCTTAATTTTGATAGATAGAGAGTTTACCAATGTTCCCGTATCTATAAACTCTTTTCCAATAAATTTAAATATAACGCACGAAAGCACTAATATTTTTTGTACTGCAGAAACATTTTAATCTAATTTTTATATTTTTTTCCCCATTCACAATTTCAAGCACTTTTTAATTTAGTTTTTAAAATTTTAAGCGATCCCCATAAATTCTGCCGATATAATTAGATACTATTTCTAACATATTTTCTTCTATTGTATATTTGATGGCGTTTTTATAGAAATTTAAAAATAAATTATTTCCTGTTTTTTAAAGTTTATAATCGTTTGTTTATTTAAAAATTCAACCTCAATGTTTTGGTGTAATCTTAATTATGCTCTTATTTTGTAGCGTAATAATTTATTTATCACACTTTAACAAACGAGTTTTAAGTGAAAGTTTTTATACATAAGGATTCAATCTTTCAATGAATTCCAACAATTATAAATATTTTTCAGAACATTTTTTTTTTTTTTTTTTTTTTTTCAAAGTTTCAATGCATTTAAAAGCCTAAATTTTTAGGAATAGGAATTATGGGTTTTTCATTCTAATATCACCCAAAAATCTACCATATTTCTAGTATGTTTTAATATATGGGTTTTTTTCGTACTAAAAATGCCTGAAATTTGGAATATGTAGAGGTTTTTCTACCAAGAATGGGAGTTTAAATACTAAAAGTTGCCTGAATGTAGTGTTACTTTCTAAAACAAAATGGAATATGTAGAGCTTTACTACTAAGATCGTTTTAATGTTTTTCTACCATATTTGTGACTTTTACGGCTGCATGCTATAAAAATTTTAATATGTAGAGGTTTTCCTACTAAGAATGGGAGTTTAAATACTAAAAATTGCCTGAATGTAGCGTTACTTTCTAAAACAAAATGGAATATGTAGAGCTTTACTACTAAGATCGTTTTAATATTTCTACCATATTTGTGACTTTTACGACTACATGCTAAAAATTGGAATATGTAGAGGTTTTCCTACTAAGTAAAAGGTTTCATACTAAAATCGTCTAAATGTAGCGCAATATTTTGATTTAAAATAATGACTTTGCTACTAAAATTTTAAAATTTCTACTACAGCTAAAAATTTAAATATTTGTAGGTTTGGACAGCAGTTTTTCTACTATAAATATAGTATAGTACCATAAATGTTGGCCAATGAGATACTTCAAATATCTTGATCCTTTAGAGGAATTTTACTTATTTTATATATTTTTCTACTAAATGTCTAGGGTTAATGAACTAAATTGTTATGTAGAATGTTTCACCCTAAAAGAAGAGGTTTGCCTTCTAAAACCCCACTAAACTAATGGATTACTTCGTTTTCCAGCTATTAGAATAGTTATTACTACTAATTGGCTACAATTTAACCCAAAATCTCAAATTTTTCAACCCGCTACTATCGATATGATTAAAAATTTAAGCTAAAATGCATTTCAACTCTTTTTTATCAACGTTCTTTAAATTTGGCAAGAGGAGAATATATTTCAAACTGTAATAGGCCTAAATATTTCATAAGTATTGCTTTTCGATATTTTAGACCATATATATATATTTCTTTTAAACAAACACTATAAAGTTTTAATCTTATTTTTGTCTTTTTCCGAACAACGTTTTTTTTTGGCACAAAATATTAACGGCCTTCGAAAAATGTCCCCCAACTTTTAAAATTTTACGTTTATTACGTAAAAAGTTTAAAGACAAAGTTTAAAACTATTTACACGTGGAAGAAAACACTAAGAAAATTGTCGATAACGCGTTAAATTTTGTCACAGAACGCGCAAAAATAAAACTAACACAAACGCGCAGTTTTTAACTTTTAAGTACTTTGTTTTCGTAACTTCTTATAATTTGATTAATTTTCTAATATATAAAATATTTTGGCAATTTTAAATATATCTTAACTCTGCGTTTATAGATCCTAAAAAACTAATTTTGAAGGATAAAAAAGTCCGTTAAGAAAACTAAAACTTATAATGCAGCAAAATTTTGCATCGGATTAAGAGCGATTGATCAATTAGACCGGTGGATTGTTATTTCTAAAGGTAACATAGGGCCTAAGTATATCCGCTAAGAACTCTTGGACTGACCTGGATACGTAAGTAGCCGATGAACCACACGCCGTTGTTTGGGTAGGGAAAAATGTCACAATTATGCTAAGAAGCGCGCCCACAATGAGTATGAAACTCACACTGAAACGTACGTTGCGAGACACTGTGTTGAAATTCCAGTGGGACCACCAGCCATCGTCAGGAAGCCAATTTGATAACCAATGGTTTGGCCTGCGAAACATTTAAAATTTTGTTAGAAAACATAAAATGGCTAAGTTGATGCGTAACCTTAAGAATGGCATAATTGCTTCAAATTCACAAAGCAGCATTATATAAAATAGAGAAAACACAAAAACTTGTAGGAAACATATAGTTCAAAACTCAAAAGTATGAAAGTTAGGCCTAAATGCAATGATGTTACTAAGCCTAATGTTTAGATTTGTACCTTAATTATTTAGAAATAAAAATTGCGATCTTTAATATGAAAAACTTACTTCAATTTTATGTAGTTATAGTTCATAAGTCATAACGATATATTAACTAAAATAATTAAAATAACCTTAACACACTGCAATAGAACATAACGCGGACAGTCGGACTCTTTGTTCTCCTAAGAATTGACACCGATGACGTCATTCCGAATTTCTGATCACGTGTCGACCAACATCCAATCAAAAAAATATTAATGTTTGGACGGTAGCGCGCAATTTGAACAACGTAAGAACATGTTATAAATTTAACAACACCAACATTAGCAAGCTAAAAATTACTCTCAAATTCCTATAAACTACAAGTGGTGAATGTTTTAAATTAAGCCTAAACTTCAAGCTATGTCAGCAAGCAAAAATGCGCAATTGAAACAAATATCGGTACCTTATTGGATCATTCCTAAACAGTATCCTAGAGAGTTGTCGATAGTAGGGATAAGGATTAAAGGCACTCCTAGTAGTCTGTTGCGACGCGTCGTTCGCACTGTTAGTAAGGGTTGCGAATATTAACCACACAAAATCCAGGGTCAAAAGGTCATTAGGATTTTCAACAAAAAGGTTTAAAAGGGATTAGTCAAAACTTACGATGCATCTCGAGTTTCTTCTTTGTTGGAACTTTTTGTATTTGAAACGAGTCTTTGGTGTTCAACCTGTAGTTCAACTTCTTTCGGTTCTTCGTTGTAAACTTCGTTGTTGTTGCTTTCTTTTGACTTTTCCTCCGATTCCGATCTACGATAAGTAGTTACAGAAATAATATAGATTCTAACAGTAAACGTTTTTGGACGAAGGGCAAAGTGTTTTAGCAAAGGCTTAAGTGGGTTTAGACAGACACAATGGCTTAAATATTTGGAATGGGGCTTAATTGTTTTGTACCATGGTCAAGAGAAAAAGAGATTAAAAACATGGGTAGGGTTAGTTGTGATAAAATTATCTATTGAGCTAACTTTTGCGAATCTGTCTTTGCGTTCTCCACCGTCTCTACGCGATCAAGGGCGGCCAAGAGTTCTTCGTTGCCAGTTAAGGAGTTGAGGGGTCCAGTTGCGCTGCTACCGATGGCCAGTTTACGCAGATGACCACTTCCGGTGGTGGATGGTGCGGCAATGGGAAATGGAAACCTCTGATTGGCTGTGTTATTCGATGATGGGGTAATGGGAGGCGATGGTGTGCTGCAAGAAGCCGCGCCACTGGTAACGGCTACCGCGGTCAATCGCTCTAATTTTGCTGGGCTGATGCTTGGAGTCACGGCGCTGTACAAACGGGCTCGAAATTCCTGAAATATAAATATATAATATATAAAAAAACTAAGCATATCTACTTAAAATTAAAAATCAAACAGTATTCTTTGGAAATTGACAAACGTGTGCATAACCGTGCTTAAGTGGAGGACATTTACAATCAGTGAGAAAGAAACGTGATACCAAACCCTTACCTAAAACTATCAGAATTTTGCTGATAGCGAATTCCAATTTGGCTAGCGTGTAATTAAAACTTTGTGTTAATTAGGGTAATCCCCTTTTGATAATTAAAAAGGAGGTTAACATATTATGATAGAGTTTAATCAGATCTTCAAAATAAGACAAACCACGTCCAAATTGGACCATAAATAAGAAAGATACAATAAATTTTAAAATAAATGATGACGTCATAAATACTTTTCTTTACACTATCTTAACTTTCTTATTTATGGTCCAATTTCTACAAGATTGGTCTCATTTTGAAGCGCTAATTAAGGCCTAATTAAATACGTCATCGTCAAAAAACTTAATTTTTCACGACACTTCTCCTTTTAAGAAAACCACACCTCAAATCACAATAAAGAAAGACCCATTTGCCTACCGACAATGGACTTTTGTTCGCTTTTGTTTTGTTGTAAAATTACCCAAAACGTTAATTGAAACCGAAGTTCCTAGCTTTTAAACAATGACTAATTGCTTCAGGTGGTGGGCGCGAAAATTTACGCGATCTTTTACATTGATTTTTAACTATATTAATTTATTCCAAAACAGTTTTCAATTTAGCCAAAGTGAGGGCGGATTAATACTTAATGTTAAACCTTATTGGGAATAAAAGTTGAGTTGCAAAACCTTCTGCAAGCAGAATTTAATTTAAACAGACTAAGAGAAGAGAAATGAGAGGGTTTCATGGCCTATAATAATGCTTTAAGTTACTCTGATATTTTAGAAAGAAAAAAAAAACCACTTAGGAACATAAAACAAAAGATTCGGATCCTTTTTAACAAGAACCAACTTAAGTTTTCACTAAGCGTAAGGTTGTAGGGTTCCATATATGTTTTATATGGAAATCCTTAAAAATAAAAGCAATCCTAGCTTCGTTTCGTGATGCATATCGATTTTGATTATAATTCCGTAGTTTTCGAGTAAAGAGAAAATTTCCACAAATCACCATTAAATGTGATTTTAGCCCTCCTAAAGTAAAAATCACTACCAAACTTTTCAAAAGGAACAGAATTTAGCTCTTAAAAGTGAAAATGAAAATGAGCAGGAGTTGTAAATGATTGTCAATTCTAAAAAACTAAATTTTATATTTACTTAATTAACTTTCTTAGCATTCTTAATTTTAATTGGCTATGAAATAGATAAGAAATAATAATTTTAACATAAGTATAGCCATAAGTTTATAATTTATCTTCTAAGATAAGTTATAAAATTGAGTTTTTTCTTATCGACTGCATAGCCAATTAAAATTAAGATTCCCAAGAATAGCTTTTACTTAATTAGGCAAAATTTAAAATACGTTTTAGTATTCCTTTATGGTAAATCAATATATATATGGACAGAGGTATATAATAACCCCCTTCGGGGGGAAGTATGAAAGGTAGGCAAAATCGACGAACAACAAGTGCCCGGCGTAAATTGCGGCGGATCGACACACCGCTTTACTCCCAAAAAATAGTTACACCATTTTGAACCTCACTAAATTTTCCCTACGCACACTTCCGGAACTCGCGAGCTGAGGTCAACCTTCGACTCCATTTTAACAGACAGCCTGACAGGAAGTTCTAAACACAAATCGAGCCGTCTTGTTTATACAAAGACCATTTACTAGAGTAGCGACATTGAGAAGTCTAGCGCGAAATAGTGGCCTAGATAGTCAGCAGCGGGCTCTTGTTGTTCGTGATTTTTAGCATTGGTAGTATAGGGGCTTTCATACTTCCCCCCGAAGGGGGTTATTATATACCTCTGATATGGAGCATTTTAGCCGGAGATAAATGAACTTAAACCTATAGTAAGGAAGGAAAAAAAGGTTTCTTAGTTCTTTTTCAAAATAAAAAAGGCTAAGGTGGATTTATACACAATGTTATATCTCATAGGGAGAAAATAGTGCCTGTTCAACTTCTCTTGAACTTGAACAAGAGTATAAATTATAGCCTCAACTTCCTTAAGTAGAAATTGTAGTTCCGCTTCCCGAGCACTCAACATCAAGGAAAAAAAAAAAATGTAGTTTTTTTTTATATTCTCATATTCAAGATGGAGTTAGACTACTTTTTTCGTTACGAGATTTAACATTATGTATCAAAACGCCTTAGCTTTTGTTATTTGGTCAACTCCCTTTGAATATAAATATAGAGGTCATTCTGAGGACTTAGAGACAATAGAATTAAAAGACAGGGAGATAGAGATAAGAAGTTAATCTTTCATGATAAATTAATTGCTGAGAGATCACTTAAGCTCAATTGTCACGAGACCTTTTTAATTTGCTTTTAATTTAAGCTGAGGGTTCACGAGACCTTTTTAATTTGCTTTAATTTAAGCTGAGTGTTCACGAGACCTTTTTAATATGCTTTAATTTAAGCTGAGTGTTCACGAGACCTTTTTAATTTGCTTTAATTTAAGCTGAGTGTTCACGAGACCTTTTTAATTTGCTTTAATTTAAGCTGAGTGTTCACGAGACCTTTTTATTTTGCTTTAATTTAAGCTGAGTGTTCACGAGACCTTTTTAATTTGTTTTAATTTAAGCTGAGTGTTCACGAGACCTTTTTATTTTGCTTTAATTTAAGCTGAGTGTTCACGAGACCTTTTTAATTTGTTTTAATTTAAGCTGAGTGTTCACGAGAGCTATTTTTATGGGTTATATTGTCATTATAATGATGCTTACCCCATTGGAGGCGGAAGCACCAAAGTTGCTTAGTGTTCCAATGCAGGATTTGGCCGCTTCGATAATTGGTCGATGGAATACGGCCACACTGGCTCTCCTTCGAGCGCTCGTTTGTTGTTGTTGCTTAAATAAGTTTTTTTTATTTAATAACTTACGATTTAAGAGCTAGAAGTGGTTAGAAGCTTTGATTATTGTTTGTTTATATTAGATTCGTGTTAAATTCAATTTTCGAAATTAATTAGATAATTCTAAATTAAATTTGAGTATTTGGATAATTAAAAATCATATTTGAGTAAATTATTCATTGGTTGATTCTAATAAAATTTTCAGTAAAATTGCTAATTATCTATTGATTAATTTCAGTAAAATTGCTAATTATCTATTGATAAATTTCAGTAAAATTGCTAATTATCTATTGATAAATTTCAGTAAAATTGCTAATTATCTATTGATAAATTTCAGTAAAATTGCTAATTATCTATTGATAAATTTCAGTAAAATTGCTAATTATCTATTGATAAATTTCAGTAAAATTGCTAATTATCTATTGATAAATTTCAGTAAAATTGCTAATTATCTATTGATAAATTTCAGTAAAATTGCTAATTATCTATTCAGTATTGATAAAATTCAGCAAAATTGCTAATTATCTATTCAGTATTGATAAAATTCAGTAAAATTGCTAATTATCTATTCGGTATTGATAAATTTCAGTAAAAGTTCTAATTATCTATTGATAAATTTCAGTAAAAGTTCTAATTATCTATTGATAAATTTCAGTAAAATTTCTAATAATCTATTGATAAATTTCAGTAAAATTTCTAATTATCTATTGATAAATTTCAGTAAAATTTCTAATTATCTATTGATAAATTTCAGTAAAATTTCTAATTATCTATTGATAAATTTCAGTAAAATTTTTAATTATCTATTGATAAATTTCAGTAAAATTTTTAATTATCTATTGATAAATTTCAGTAAAATTGCTAATGATCTATTGATAAAGTTCAATAAAATTGCAAATTATGTATTGATTGAATAATTGGAGCAGTTATTGATGCATGTGTAGCGATTGGATAATTCAAAATCAAAATTAATTTGGTAATTATCTATTAATTGAATGATTTATCGAATTATTTCGCTTTAAAATAAAGAATAAATAATTAGCAATTAAATATTAAAAAACATTTTGATTAAATAAACCTGTAATTTGTTGGCTTATTATTAATTGTTAAATTAGTATTAATTATTAAATAAGCGGAGTTTGGTTAAAACTACTATAGCATTAATAAAGCAATTTAAATGAGCATCAACAGCGAGCGCTCAAAGAAGAGCCTAAAATTAAAATGAAAAGCCAAAAATTAATTATTTCATAATTTTTGACTTAATAAAAGCAATTAGTCATTGCGCGTTAAAATACAAGTGCAAAAAGCATATATATAGGATTATTTAATTTAATGAACGATTTCTACGTATTGAGCGCGCCATCTACCAGGATTTTAAATCGTCCATTGCCATCACCTTTGCCCAATGGGATTACGGGAAGTGATTTTGAGGGGTCAAATGGGTCAAAGACTTACGGGTTTGTAAGACCCGGATGCGATAGACGTCCTAGTGGGTCTTTTAGGGTCGTCTGAAGAAGACCCGAATAGATCACTGGACCCTCCTGGACCACTTCCGGTTGTAGGATTACTTTCCGGAAGTAGTCGATTTTCGATTAGAACGCGGCGAGTATCTTCCAACTCGTGGTGTTCTTTTTGATACAGTCGTTTCAGATTCTCCACGTACGTCACCATAATCTCGTAGGCGTGACTCATACGTTCCTCCTGATTGGTTCGTTACCATTTTAATGATCGTCGTAATGATTTTTTATAAGCCTTACACCTTCGAGTATGCCTTGCAACAAAGCAAACCCTTTTTTTATTAAAATTTTCATAAATTTTATCCCAAATTCATGGAAAGGCTTTACTAACATTTATATTCACGATATATTCATGGCTAAATCTAAAAGCTATTGGCTCTTTTAAATCGACGTTGCTGACGGGAATGGCACAATTTATATATTTGGTTGCCATGATTACGACCCCCATTTCACCTAAGGAAAATAACACCCACACCTCTAACCTACCAACCAATCATAGAAGATTGTCGTGGACTTATATATGAATTCCATACAAAACATAATTCAAGATAAAACATTAATTAAAATAAACAGGTCAAGGTTATCCGAACCCATTACCCCTTGCAATAAAGAAAGAAATGTAATTAGCTATCCCTCACTAATTACTCCAGGCAACGGCGGCGGTTTTGTTTAGTATTATTATCAAGATTGAGAATCGGGAACTATCCTAGGGGAAGGTTACGTTACTGTAATATATTATCACCCAGAGTATTCCCAACGTAGCGAGTAAGGCTTAGCGTATTTATAAATGCATTTATGCGGGGTGTAAAGATAGAAATTACGCGTTAGTGTGTGGAATTTCCCTCTTGATGATACACAAAAAATTTCATTCTTATCCAAGGATCTGACCGTCTGAGAGAAAGTATACCCCTAACCCAGAACATACAAAGTGTCATTTCTGCATTTTCTCTACAGAATCCGAACAAACTAGCCTCGGGATTGTTCGGGTTTCAACCGAGTGCCGATCAATACCAAGTTCTACTACTAGTACATAAGTAACATAATACCTAAAGTATGCATCTAAGAACCTGATCTTTCAAGTGTGACTGTCACTATTTTCTGTATAAGATCTATTTTTACGTAGTGTATTAACAATGGACACCGATCTCAAGATTTGAATAACAAAATATGGCGTTCCTAAGCGACCTCTAACGGCAAATAGTACGAACTAATAAAACCTCGTGCTTGGCTGCTATGGATAAAGAATAGACAGAAGGGCACGTAGGTTTGTTAGTTACTACTTTTGTATGCACTGTTTGCCGTTAGAGGACCCTTATGAACGTCATGGATAGTTATCTTTATCTATCAAGATAGGAGTTCACTGTTAGTAGTCTTTTGAAAAACCTTAAAAATTAAAACGATGTAACGTAATTAATGATAAGTTTCATATGAAAGATATAATTTTCCGTATTAAGTACTTATATGAAAAAGACCACGCGAAAGCGACCGTATCACGTGACAGAACAAGCGAGAATTAACGGTAAGTTCGATAATATTCACACGACGGGGTATTTTTATTTCATGAGAATCTCACTAAAAGACTTCAAAGCGAGTCATATTCAATCGATTTTAGTTTTGATTGTTCGAATCTGTTACCAAAATGTTATTTTCTGTTATACTTTCCCTTTATCATCTCTCGAGAAGCTTACTTATTTATAACTTATGGCTCCAAGCCTAGAATAGGATACGAAGACCGTCCCCAAATTGTCTACCCTAGAGAATTTCCCCATTTTTCATATGCAAGTGGAGGATTATTCAACAGGAAGTAATAACTATTATTAGGTTTAGAATAGACGACGAGAAATGAGCTGTCACGTTACCTGCTGAACTGCTCCGTAGACTTCGGCACGACTGGACATGCGCGATGTCGATTGATGAACAATATCAATTTGATGTTGTAGTTTTATGATCAAATCACGCATCTGGGAATCGGTACACATATGGTTGAGGGCCTGTAATAAGAATAAATGACTCTCGTTCAAACAAAATTTATTATTCTTTTGGGTAAAAAAAGGGCCACATATGTTTACGAGTGTTTCTTGTCAAAGATTTTAAATGATTTGGAACAGCTTTTGAAAATAAACTCAGACAGCTTTCTAGCTTTAGTTTTTGTTGGGTTTTTCTACCAGGAAGATGGAATTTACCCTACGCCATAAAGAATTTGTATTCCTCACGTAAATACCTTTCAAACGAATACAAACACGGCTATGTTTGGGTTAAAAACTAGGTTTGTGACAAGTGTGACAAATTTTGGAATTTCTGATTGAGCTTTATAAACACAGAATGGATGTCACTATAAAATTTATCATATAAAGGGCTTTCAAACGAGTACTAACAATGTTAGATTTAAATGAAACTCAATGTGGTCACAATTGTGACTTTTATACGACCAAATGAACACAATGAAAGACACTTATCACACAAAGAGCTTTTGAATGAGTACTTACTCTGGTATGTTTATAATGAAATTCAAAGTGGTCACAATTGTGAAAATATATTAATATACGGTTTATGTGTAAAATAACACATCCAATTACATAACTTATGCTATTTCTAAAGAATATCAATTAACTTAAGGTCACATTTTGTGACAAATAAGTCACACAAACACTCATAGCCTATAGGTACTCGTTTTAAAGCTTTCAAAGAGTAGAATTCAATAAGACCCGCCAAATATAATTATCTCTCATCTGGCACAACTTAAATTTAAATTACTATAAGACCGGATTGAAATTAGGCTTTAAATTCAGGTTTCATAAATTAACTTTGGCGTTATTAAGTGAAATTATTTCGCAATAGGAATAACGGCGCCCAACGACAAATTAATGCAAATTATATTTTTCAAAAGAAAAAAGTTTCAACTTACATTCAACGCTTCTCTCATTGCGCCGACCTCTTTGTCAATATTTCCTTCTGCCATGTCCCTTTGTCTTTTCTGAATCTCTAAACGTTTACTTAAAGTAAATTTGTCAGTCTTAAAAGCCAGTGAAAGGGTACCAAACTTGCTCTGCAAAAAAATGAAATAAAAAAGAAAAAATACTTGAATAATTATTAACGTCACAATGGTTTTGTGAAATTCAATATCAAGCCAAAGGGAACTTTTAAAAAATATTGAAATTTTTAATTTCCATTAGTAAGTACTTGTGTGGGGAAGTTTTTGTCGAAGTACTTGTACTACATGAAGTACAAGTTTAAATTTTGTATAGTGATAGATATGCCTGTCTAAATCTGTCGATCTATCTGTGAAAATTAACTACAAAAGGTCGAGGTCAAATTTAAAACTGGATTTTTTTTTAGGAAGTATTACATAACGTTGGCTCAAAATTATCTAAGGATTGCTAAATTTAATCTTAGACTAAGATATGTTTGGGAAACTATTTTTATCGTCTATTAGATTTAATATTGTGTATTAATTCGCCTAGGTTTTGGATAGCTTGTAAAGCAAGACTAGATTTTATAAATATTTGAGATTTCTTTACGATTTTCCGAAATGTTTTAGGCTCATTTTCAAATTCCTTAAATTAATTTAAATATTTTAAGTAAATTTTAATAAATGAAACTTTCTTTTATTCTTTATTCATTTACTTTTCATTTTCAGAGTGGCTTAACTCCAAATATTCCAAAAATTTAATAGGAATAGTAAAAATCCACCACCCGTTGCTCATAATTAGATTTGAAATTCTGTAAATTACCAGGGTAACTGTAATTTAATCTAACAAGTAATCTTTATTGTTAAAAAAAAATACAAACAAATATTAAACTAGAAATCAATTTATAACTTAACTAGAAAATAGGCTTAGCTGGATTCATGGATATAACCTGAATTTCTTCGCATTGAAGGGTCAGCGACCAATCAAATGATATTAAAAGTCTCAAGAAGATCTCGCCTTAACGACAAACCTTTGCTCATTGATTGATGACCCTTCAATGCGAAGAAATTCAGGATCTCCAAGAATTCAGCTAAGCCTATTTTCCAGATAAGTTTTAAATTTATTTCTAGTTTAATATTAGTTTATAAAAAACAATTACTGATGGATTAGGCCTATTTAAACGATAAAGAATGGATTAAAAATAAGTTAGGTTTCATTCTCCCTTTAAATGAAAAGGTTGACCTTTGTTTTGACGCAATTAAGTTTTTTTGAACCTTGTAATTCTGGCATTATAAGCAAAGGGTGGTGGATTTTACTACTTTTATGACTAAATGATAGTAATTCTGGTTTGTTTGAATAATTTTTAAAGCGGATTTAAGCTCCAGGCTAAATTGCAAACCAATAATATTTGCCCTAGGATGATTCTTATGTCCGTGTTGTAGCATATTAATTATCGTATTATTAACAAGAAAAGTTTGCATACTTGTCAAATCGAAGGCGGAATGATACACAATGTTAAATATTATAGAATTCAAAGTAATTTTACAAATAACTAGTGAACAGGAATTATCAAGGTTGTTATTTGCAGATTTTTTCCGAATCTGGATTTTTTTTTTAAATGAATTATTTGAAAGGTCTGTTAGGTCAGGGTTAACTTTTATAATATAAATTCAAATGATGGGATTAGTTTGGATTAATTTATATTATTTGAAAATCATTATTATTTCAAAATTAATTAACTTTAATTAAAATAATCTTTAAACTACCATGGAGTCAAATTCTAGAAAATTAATTAACGCAAGGTTCCTTAATAAATAAGGTTAGATTTGATCGAAAATAGATAATAACTAATCCCTATTAAAATCCATAATCTGCATAAATTATAAATTTTTGAAAACCTCTAATTATTTTAAATTTGTGATTAATCTTATTAAACCTTAACACGTCAAAGATCGACCTTAAATTTTAATTAAAAACTATTAATATCTGATCGAAAATAACTCATAAACCCCCCATTATGTATAAATTCCATAAATCCTAACATTTAAAAACCTTTAATTTTTAATTTTTCAAACTTGAAAATACTAATTAACCTAAAATAATAATACCTAATGCAGATTAACTCATAAACCTTTTATAAATTCCATAAATTGTGAAATTTAAATTTAATTATATATCCAAATTATCTCAAACTCAAAAATATTATTAAATGATCTTTCAACAAAACTTAGCACCCTAAACTTCGTTTTAAAAATTTATTAACTAATATTAATTAACTTATAAACCCTACTATCTACAAAATCCTTAAATCCTAAAATTTCATTTCAAACTCGAAAACGTCATTTTTCAACCCAAAACATCGATTAACTCACAAACCCTAAAACACATAAAGCTTAATTATTATTCCTAAATTATCTAAAACTCGAAAACCACCTTTTCTAAGAAACATATCGCTCCAAAAATCGACGTTAAACTAATCTCAATCAAATCCAAGTCCTAAAATTTAGTTTAACATAAATTAATAATATCTAATGTATCTAAAATTCAAAACGCAAAGACATTTTGCAATAAGAATCGTAAAACACGATAGACATCGACCTTAAACTTTAATTAACCGTTGTTAATGTCTAATCTCAATTAAAACTATCAGTAAATTCCATATATCATATTATATTAATAACCTATAATTAAAATTTTACCGAAAACTCAAAAACACGACCATTTTTTTTGCGAAATTAATCCTAAAATATATTTGTCGGCCTTAAATTATGATTAACCCATAATCTTTTAATCCCCATAAATCATAAAACATCAAAAGTAAACCTATAATCAATTTTAAAACTAATAATTAAAATTTTACAAAATTTTCTTACCTCAACTTCTTGCGAGGTCATTTCTTCGGTACTAAAGAAAAGAGAAAACAAAAAAATTGGAAAAATAATTAATTATAATAATTAAATCCATTACAAACTTAAATAAAAATAAAAATTACGAAATAACAAATTATAATTAAATTTAATACCGTTTATTTTGGTTTTGCATTAACATAACCAAGTCATAAATCGATTTAACCGAATCTGGACTATATTTGGTCAAAGTTTTATTCATATCAGACGAATCCTTCGAGTAAAAAAATTTATTTGAATCCCAATTTAAATTTAGATTTAAATATAATATTTAAATTAAATTAACCAACCATGATATTGTTATTAAAAATAATATTTCACGTTCGGGGAAAAATATATTAATGATTTAATCTCATTTTTTTATAAATTTAATTAAATATTTTAAGGTTTTTTCCAACTTTCTCGTAATCCTAAGTTTAAAACCGCAGATTTAATATTATGTTGCGTTAGAAAGCTTATAGTCTAGACCCTCCAGTAATTTCCCCCCCTTAACTTTCTAGAAAGATACATGGATAGAGAAAACACAGGGATAACGTGTTTTCTAACCGGGGCTAACGTAATAAGGGGTACTTTCTCATTGCACAACCGGTCTGGTAGTGAAAGGGTTTCTGATGAAGGAGAAACATGCCAACGAGCCGCCAGAGAAAGAGAGATCCCCTTTGAGTCTCTCTCACTCCCGACTCTAGTGACTACCCCCTTTATTTCAAACCCCCATTTTAAAGGGGTTGTTACGTTGAAATTAATATAGACGAATTAGAAATTAAAGAGGAACTTGTAGGGGCATTCTGTTAAGAGATGTCGCTATCCTAGTTCACATTCTGATCTTATTCTGATTGGCAAAGTTATGACGAGAGAGGACAAACTAGGCGGTAACCCCTCCCCTCGCGCTTCGAGACTTGACGCGTTTCCCATAGCAAAGAGTGTAATACATGGATAGGTACAAGAATGAGGCGCAGGCGCGCCATCTATTGTGATAATTCATCATTATATTTCTATACCAATGTCCGTAGCCCCTTGAAGTTGGTTTATGAGTATAGATTTTTAAAATTCCATAAAAGAAAACAACGATCCGTATTTAATACTATCAGCGAAAGGTCCAGTTTTGAGTCTTAAAAATAGCCAAAAAAGTCATCACCCCTGTTTGGCTCGAGTAATTTGGACTCTTCCTCAATATTTTGGGTCGGGAGGGACGGAATTCAGGCGGGCCGCGCTTGGTTATGTCGTCTTCCATCGCAACTCCGGAATTTCTCCAAAGAGTGGCGCTTTCTCCGTTCACTATTTACACCCTCTTCAAAACTAAAATAAACCACTATGTTATATTATAGTTTTCTCGTAACAGATCAAGGAAATTTCCAAATTATCAAAATGGCAAACTTAAGCGAGGGGTTTTTTACCACTTTTAGTCTGTGTAACAAATCCTTTAAACCTTAGTGGCTAGACATCCCATAATTTATACTCCGAACGGGCTAGAACTAAAAAGAAACTCATAATGGACTAAGATTTAACGTGGGATGGAAATTTTTTAAATTTCATTGCTACTCCAAGTCAAGAATTCCAGAAATCATAATGATTATTATTAAGAAAAGAAATACACTAATCTCAAAACAAAATTTCTTCTATTGGGTCCATTTATTAAATTCTAATTTTAATAATAAATGTTTTTGGAAAATTCAAATTACAGGTCACCAAGAGTAAGACCAGAGTGTAGTTTTAAATAGGTAATCTACCCAGATAATTTAGACGGTAAATTACCAGAGTAATTGTAATTTAGTGTTTATTCTGTTAAAATTACTAAACAATTATATAGTTTGAGGAATGATCTTTACAGTTGACCTCAAAGTTTAACGATTTGACCTATCTAAAATGGTTAAAAACAGTTTAGCGCGAACACGGCTTAGTAATAGCAAAAGTCTATTCCATAAAAGTAAACAACACCCTGTCCAGTTTTACTATCAGCAAAGGTCCGGGTAAATATACCGGCAGATTCTGATTCGAGACACCCTAGCGGCCACAGTCGCCGTGTAAATAGTGAAATCGGAAGCGCCACTCTTTGGAGAAATTCAGGAGTTGGGAGGGAAGACAATATAGCCAAGCGCGGCCCGCCTAAATTCCAACATTCTCTCCAGACTCAAAATATCGAGGAAGAGTCCAAATCACTCGAGCCAGACAGGGGTGTTGACTTTTTTGTCTATTTTTAAGTGATGGGCTTTGACATAAAACAGGACCTTTGCTATTAGAATTAAGCTACGGGGCGTTGTTTAGTTTTATGAAAAAAAGTGATAGACTGCGAAAAACGTGTAAATTAATGAACGATGGTTGAAAAATTTGTACATCTGTGCATTGTACCTGTAAAAATGATTCAACTTCTACACTTGTCAAGTAGAGAAGAGACAATACAACGAGTTATACAATTGAATGTAATTCAAATTACATTTAAGAGGAGTAAAATTCATCATCCTTTAATAATTAAATACGTTATGATTAATTTAAATGGGCAATTTAATTGTTAGTGGTGATCGGAATTTCAAGACTTTTTTTAGAATATTTATTTTTCTTTAACTATTTCTGGTCACACTAAAGCTGCGTTCATACTAGGCCTTGGAATCGATTTAAACCGTTTCAAATCGTTTCCCTGAAGTTGTGTGAACGGGAAACAGTCTTTTGTCGAATCGATTTGATTCGATTCCTCGAAACTGCTTCGGGAACCAGTTTCATACAAATTAGGTTTCAACAACCGATAGAGGAAGCTACAAAAAATCGATTTATAAAGATAATGCGTGAACACGTGACGTTTAAAACGATTCCTGGTGATGTGACCGTAGCTGAAGTTTAGTTTAGCTAAACCACGGCTAATTACGCTTCGTCTGAAGAAGGTATAAGATTTAACGACATTTTAATCTGGTTTCAACTACCCAAAAATAAACTCATTCAAATCTTAAAAAGACAGACATATATATCAACCAGATACTCCAAGAGAAAAATATTGATTTTTCCCATTCAACTGGCTGAATTGAAAAGAGCAAACTCTGCAAGATCGTAATGATGGCTTTACAAATTATACGCATACAAAGATGGATATAATATTTAAAAGGGAGTTAGAACTTACAAGTTAGACACGTGCAGGGAGTGGTTAAAGTGTCTATTGACAAATGAACAGATTTAGTGATTAAAAAAGGAAGTGTATTTTCATTTAGTTCCTTAAAGGGAGAATGCAACCTAACAACAACTGATTTTTTTATCGATGCCTTATCGTTTAAATAGGCCTAATCCACCAGTAAACAAAATTACAAAACAAATATTGAACTAGAAATAAATTTAAAACTTACCCAGAAAATAGGCTTAGCTGGATTCATGAAGATCCTGAATTTCTTCGTAATGAAGGGTCAGCGACCAATCGAATGTTATTGGAAATCTCATTGAGATCTCGCCTTAACGAGGGGTCTTCGCTAATTGGTCGCTGACCTTTCAATGCCAAGAAATTCAGGATCTCCATGAATCCAGCTAAGCCTATTTTCCTGGTAAGTTTTAAATTTATTTCTAGTTAAATATTTGTTTGTAATTCTTTAACTGGTGGATTAGGCCTATTTAAACGATAAGGAATCGATAAAAAAAATCATTTGTTAGACAATAGTAACTCTCTTTAAACAATAGTACCATATTATTTAGAAAATAATGTAATCTATTGTAAACAAATTGTTAAATAGGCTCTGATTTTATTACCCGAAACACCTAGTCCCTTAAGGCTAGTAAAACACACAATAACATAATTTGTATTATTTAATACACATGTCATAGTATATGGGTTACTTAACAGCATTTTTTTCTACACTAAAGGGTTAGCTATTGGTTTTATTTTTTTAAATTTGCCAGACAATGTACATAATTTAAAGTACAAGTCTCTCCCCGATTTAAGATGAAAACTAAAAATAATTAAAGAATGAAGTACTTTTGCGAAAAAGACGGCACGAAAGCGAGCTTGTCACTAGTGCCAGCACGCGGGAGAATCAACTGTAGGGTCTACGACAGCGAAATTTCATTTGTAGCTCATGAAACTTCGACCAATAAGCAACCAAATACCTCTTTCTCTTTTCGTAAGAGTCGTTCTTTATTTTAATATAAAGATTGGAATTATTTCACCCTGTTATGACGTCAGTGGCGCCGCCAGTAATAGGCACAGGTCGGCACATGCCTACCTGAGAATTTATAGGGGGCCTCGCATTTCATTTTTACTTCATATAGAAACATGGTGCCTTTAGCATTTATATTTTTGAACAATCAAATTTTGGGCAAAAACCAACTTTTGCTTTTGTAAAGGATGGAATAAGGAATCAAGGGGTCGAAAACTTTAAACGAGAATGGGTTATTGAGATTCTTTGTTCAGGGAAAGATTTTCAGCCTTTCAGCAGGTGCGTATGGGTAAAAGCCACAACTGCGTATACTTTTCAAAAAAAAAACAAAACATAAAAAAAAAAACATTAAAAGTAGGGATTGCTTAAAACTTTAGGTTTGGTCAGTGCATAAGTGTTTAAAACAGTATAGCACAACGGAAGGGGGTTATTGAGGGTATATTTCTATATAAACATTTCTTTTGTCAACATGGGCATAGTTTACCCGCTATCTGAAAAACCTGATACTTTTAATTGAATTTTATGCAAAATTACAAGATAAGGCTAGAGATGTCCAAAGTTTTCACTGGGGAAAAACATTCAGGATGAGAAAAGAAAATTAGCCTAAAATAAAGGGGGCCTCCTCGAATACCTGTGCCTACGTGTGGTAAAAAACATTCAGGATGAGAAAAGAAAATTAACATAAAATTTAGGAGGGCCTCCTCGAATGCCTGTGCCTTCGTAGAGAAAAATCCTGGCGGCGCCACTGTATGACGTGTCATGATGTCAGGACTGTTTCAGTTTTTATAATGATAATCCTTATTGACAAGTAAATTTATCATTTTTGTCCATATACATATAGTTGATCAACCTAACCCGCGATTGCTATTAAAAGCTTCGAATTCCTATAAATATCTTACTTTCAATCCTAAGTTATGTTGAATTATTTTAAGTTACAAATCCTTGAATGAAATTTTGTATTTTACAAGGCATTGGATTTTAGAATCATGGAATCAATTTATGTTGACAGCATTTATAAAGTTAGCTTCACTGTTATCAAGTTAGATTTTTTTGAACGAGATAAAACAGTGGAGCAGCTATTTATCTACTGCCAATCGAAACTGATCTCATAACAACGACCTTTTCAATTCAGATTTGAATATTTCTATCTAAAATATGGATATCGGCTTTTTTCTCTTTGATTCGTTTCAAGATAAGATTACAAACTAGCGAAAGCCTAGGCGGATTAATATATAATGTTAAAATATGATAGGGTTTAAAAGAAGTTGGGTAAAGAAATTATGAAACTGAAATATGTTATGTGGAAATCGGGCTTTCCCAAGACATATTTTTTTCCTACCCTGGTTTTTTGTTTTACAAAAATTTGCGCAATTTTACTGAGTTTTTCCGTTTGTTTTTCAAAGAGATTTATGCAGTATTTTCAGTACAAAATGAAGACTTCCGGGACATATCCTCGTTAGGGTCGTAAGAAGAAAATCTAAGACTAATTTAAACATATCTAGTCTTCTAAATTTAAAGGGAAACTTGGGAACTAAAAATGGAACATAATTTGAACTTATTTTCGGAATCAGCATGCCATAAAACGTATTTGAGAATTTTTACACAATTTTTAGAGACTTTTTGGTGTATAAATTAATTTCTAATGTTTGGTAAAATTTCTATAAAAGTAAATTCGGACCAATCATATCATTTCAGCCTTCAACAGCGCTTGTAATGACATAACATTAAAAGAATAGCAAGGTGACCACTGAAAATTTGAAAATCCTATATAGGAAATTTCTTTGCGAAATATAGGAAAATATAGGAAGAATTTTATGTAAAATACAGGATAAAATAAGTGTAAAATATATGATAAAATAGGAAAATAATTAAAAGTAGGAACCATGTTTATTATTGCATCTTAACTCTCGCCACCGGTTTAAACATGGTATCAGAAGCCGATGAAACCCTCCTTTGAAGTCTATTACTCCCGGGTCTTGTCTACCCCTCTCTGTATGGGTTATTCTCAAAAGGCGCGATTCGTACGCCTCCTAACGGTAGATGTTTTCGGAAGGGGAGTTCGTCGAGCGAATATCTCTAGCAGCCTTGGAGTTCGTCCAAAAACGTCGTCGTTTGTGGAGAGAGAGAATTTCCAATTTTCCTTAGACAAGGGGGATGAAGTAGGACCCCTTCTAACTCGTAAAATTGGGAATTTTACCCATACAGAGAGGAGCGCTATATGGAACATTGGAGTAGTAGACTTCAAAGGAGGGTTTCATCGGCTTCTGATGGTATTAATATGATCCAATTGCTTAAATAGTATGGAATTTTACAGACTATTACAGTTAAGCTAAAATAATCTTATACAGCCACAGCTGACAGTATGATTTATAACTTTACCCTTAACTAGAGATTTTGAGTAGAAATATAGGAGATTATAGGAATTGCCATTAAATTATAGGAGAAAATAGGAAATTGGTGAAAATTTAGAAAAAAATTGGAAATATAGGAAAAGTGGTCACCCTGCATGGTGATTTCGAGGATAAATTCAAACTCTGTTAGATTTTTAGCTCGAAGTTTCCCTTAAAGCTTTTTCAAACAATAAAAGAAGCCCCGATAATAATAAAATGGATTTAACCTAAAATAAATTGAGACTAATAATAATAATAGGGAAATCACAATTTATTAATTTATTCACTAGGTATAAAATCCATCAATAAATCCATGATTAGTTCATAACTATCATCCAAAAAATCCTTCTGCGGACTACCTAAGTTATACCACCATTTCCATAATCTCCAACAAATTGTTTTGCTTTTACGATCATACCTGCGTTCAAATAATAACCAAACCTCAATTAATTGACCGTAAAAAAATTTACCCACGGCCATAAAAACTTTACGAACGCGTGCGAAAGTTCAAAAAGAAAATTTAGAGTCGAGTAAAACCCATCACCCCCTTTAATATAATCTACTTTTATCTTGTCGTAATTTTTTGGAATCATTTTCAAAATAATATTGCGTTAAACCAGAAGCCGATGAAACCCTCCTTTGAAGTCTACTACTCTAATGTTCGATATAGCGCTCCTTTCTGTATGGGTAAAATTCCCAATTTTAGGAGATCGGAGGGGCCCTACTTCATACCCCCCTGTCTACGGAAAATTAGAAATTCTCTCTCTCCACAAACGACGACGTTTTTTTGACGAACTCCGAGGCTGCTAGAGATATTCGCTCGACGAACTCCCGCTCCGAAAATATATACCGTTAGGAGGCGTACGAATCGCGCTTTTTTAAACTAACCCATACAGAGAGGGGTAGACAAGACCCGGGAGTAATAGTCTTCAAAGGAGGTTTTCATCGGCTTCTGGTTAAACTAAAAAATATACAGCATTTTAATTTATTTAGCTCCAAGTTTCCTTTTAAAAGATTCCTTTTTAAGCAAGGGGTGGTTGCTTTTTACAACTGCTAAATAAATATATTAAATATTCCATTAAAACGTGAAATATATTAACTATCAAAATATATATTTTATATTTACGAGTTACTTCCTGAAAAATATATCGAGTGAAAATGGACCCCGCCATTTAGCCTCAAGGGTTTTCAATATACGTTTCAAATAGAATGCAACGTGTAGAAGGCTACACTTCTATTAAAGGGAGGATGCAACCTGATTTTTTAATCGATTCCTTATCGTTTAAATAGGCGTAATCCACCGATAAAAAATTTACAAAACAAATATTAAACTAGAAATAAATTTAAAACTTTCCCGGAAAGTAGGCTTAGCAGGATTCATGGAGATTCTGAATTGCCTCCGTGTAAAGTCTAACCATGGATTAATCAACCTCACAGGGATAATTCACTCTGGTACGATTTGCTATACTAGTAGTTGAAGATGTTTGTTTCAAACATGGCTGCCAGACATTTTATCCGGCCCCTCAATTTTACCCCCTTACCGATACAAATCCGGAAGTAATCCATGAGAGCATCGTCTGCTTTAGAGTTTTTTCCCCTTCAATATTTCACCCCGTGTATCTGTAGCTAGAAACTTCCGGTGTAGACAATTTTGTCACCAGGGTGCGATTCGAACAATCATTTTACCAGAGTGAATTATCCCTGTGAGGTTGATTAATCCATGGTCTTACTACCAATGAGCAAAGGCCCGTCGTTCACGCGAGATCTCCACGAGACTTACAATCGCATTCGATTGGTTGCTAGACCTTATACGCATCCGGGTTAGTTTTAAATTTATTTCTAGTTTAATATTTGTTCGTAATTTTTTTCACTAGTGGATTAGGCCTATTTAAACAATAAAGAATCGATAAAAAAATCACTTGTTGTTAGGTTGCATTCTCCCTTTAATAAGCAACCAAAATTGGAAAATTGCTTGTAGTGTTTGGGCTGGGGAAAATTGATAGCTTTTATATTAGGTTTTACCTATGCTTTTATTACCATGAGCATTTATAATTAATTTTCATGACTGATTATCTTATTCGACGGCTGGTCAAATTAATACGAAAATAAATATTATTGAAGTAGGAAGTCATAGTAGATAATTGAGGTGATATTTTACAAATTTTGTTAAAATTATAAATTATATTAACGGGTACAAATATTTCTTATCTTTTAATTCACTTGAACGCGTTTTGACAGATTTTGAATTTGCCTGATTATTTCCTAATTTTTCGGACTATTTATCATTTTTCAGGACCTTTTAAGTATTTTTTTTTGCATTCCCCTGCACATTTTGGTTATTTATAACCTTTATGATTTTATTTAAACATTTTACAATATTTTTCCATAACCCTAACTTTTCCCCATGATCTAGAGTCTAGACCAAGTTTTCTATAACCCCAACTTTTCGCCATTATCTTGACCAATTTTTCCACAACCCCTAGCTCTTCCCCATGACCTTGACGTATTTTTCCATAGCTATAACTTTTCCCCCAAGATCTAGACCAAATTTTCCATAACTCTAACTTTCCCCCCAAGATATTGAGCCTATTTTTTTCAATAACCCTAATTCTTAGACCTATTTTTTTCCATAACCCAAACTTTCTCC
This sequence comes from Odiellus spinosus, assembly GCA_963920705.1. Lineage (NCBI taxonomy): Eukaryota > Metazoa > Arthropoda > Arachnida > Opiliones > Phalangiidae > Odiellus > Odiellus spinosus. Next base: position 17,819,432 of record OY987233.1, on the reverse strand, counting down.
CAATATCTAGACCAAATTTACCATAACCCCAAACTTTTCCCCCAAGATCTAGACCTATTTTTCCATAACTCTAACTTTCCCCCAATGATATTGACCTTTTTTTTCAATAACCCTAATTCTTAAGCCTATTTTTCCATAACCCAAACTTTCCCCCAATATCTAGACCACATTTTCCATAACCCTAACTTTCCCCCAAGATCTAGATCGACCAATGTTTCCATAACTTTAACATCCCCCGAATATATTGACCAAGTTTTTCAATAACCCTAATTCTTAGGCCTATTTTTCCATAACCCAAAATTTTCCCCAAGATCTAGACCAATTTTTCCATAACCCTAACTTTCCCCCAAGATCTAGGCCTATTTTTCCATAACTTTAACTTTCCCCCCAATATATTGACCTATTTTTGCAATTACCCTAATTCTTAGGCCTATTTTTCCATAACCCTAAATTTTCCCCAAGATCTAGACCTATTTTTCCATAACCTTCGCTTTTCTCCATGACCTTGACCTATTTTTCCACAACTCTAACTTTCTCCCAAGATATTGACCTAACCCTAATTCTTAGGCCTATTTTTAACCCTAACGTTTTCATAACATTGATCTATTTTTCCATCTCCGGTCATCCGATTGGGCAAGTATTTTTGCAAACTACGATTTGTCAAGAATAAACACGTATTTTACTGAAAAATATACCAACTACATCAGCGCGTTTTAAAGAAAGCTAGGCTTACATCCATAAAACATTAAGATCCTCATATTTTTTTTTCCAAATTTAGACATCACATCAATCTTGTTAAAAATTTAAGAAAAACATTTCTCAGGAGAAAAATATATATGATGATAAAAACCCTAGAGATTCGACAACCAAAACCGCTTCATAACCAAGTTAACTTGACACTATTAGAGTTATAAGGATGCTATTTATAAACCAAATACGATCAATAATGATGGTCAGCGTTTAACAACGCTATCAAGTTAAATAGACACGAAATAAATGGCAAATTTATTTTTCTTAGACGGGGTGGTGGCGACATCTGGTCGTGACTTTCGGAATAAATATGATTTATTTTCATAGTTATCCAAGCATAAATTTGTTTAAGCTTCTTAAATTTTAACCATTACCCGGAAGTGAAAGTTTATTTACGGAAGAGTGAATTATAATCATTAGTGGTTAAAAGTATATAATGATGTTAGATAATTATTCGTTGGATGAAAACGAAAAATCAATTTTTAAAGTGATGATGTCACAATTTCCATTTTTTAGTTTTATCAGAAGCCGATGAAACCCTCCTTTGAAGTCTACTACTCTAATGTTCGATATAGCGCTCCTCTCTGTATGGGTAAAATTCCCAATTTTACGAGATCGGAGGGGTCCTACTTCATACCCCCTGTCTACGGAAAATTGGAAATTCTCTCTCCACAAACGACGACGTTTTTCGGACGAACTCCAAGGCTGCTAGAGATATTCGCTCGACGAACTCCCGCTCCGAAAATATCTACCGTTAGGAGGCGTACGAATCGCGCTTTTTGAAACTAGCCCATACAGAGAGGGGTAGACAAGACCCGGGAGTAATAGACTTCAAAGGAGGGTTTCATCGGCTTCTGGTTTTATCATATTTTGAATCGTTTTTAACGGCCTTGGGAGTTCATTTAAATTCGTGCCAGCCTCACTTTTAAGTATTTTTATAGCATTTTTGTTACTATGTAGTTGTTTAAGTATTAAATCCTTCTTCGAATGCGATATTTCAAATTTTTTCCGGTGTCTATTTGAAAAACACCACCCAAAGTTTAAAAGAGCTATCGATTTTAACATCAATTCCGTTTACACCACGAAATTACTCGTCTATGACCAATAAAATTTGCTAGACATCAAAACTATCCAACTACAAATACAAATATTGGTATTGGACAGAAACTCAAACACAACAGAATCTCGGATGTTGTCGACAACATTTCCTCAAAATAATATTTAACCATCGACAGACAGATGGGATCAATAATCCTGTTCGCGCAAATGATTTTTATCATCAATGAGATTTAATATAGTGTATCAATACGCGTCAGTATTGGATACAGTGCAACGATACGGCGAACAAAAGTTCCTAACAACTTTAGACAGTATCAATTTATGTTTGCACTAACTAGAAAGGTTGAAGATAGACTTCTCGGGCTGATTTTATTTTCACCAAAAAATGACCTAACAAGTGAATTTTATCAGAAGCCGATGAAACCCTCCTTTGAAGTCTACTACTCTAATGTTCCATATAGCGCTCCTCTCTGTATGGGTAAAATTCCCAATTTTACGAGATCGGAGGGGTCTTACTTCATCCCCCCTGTCTAAGGAAAATTGGAAATTCTCTCTCTCCACAAACGACGACGTTTTTTTGACGAACTCCAAGGCTGCTAGAGATATTCGCTCGACAAACTCCCGCTCCGAAAATATCTACCGTTAGGAGGCGTACGCATCGCGCTTTTTGAAACTAACCCATACAGAGAGGGGTAGACAAGACCCGGGAATAATAGACTTCAAAGGAGGGTTTCATCTACTTCTGATTTTATCGATTCCTTATCGTTTAATCCACCAATAAAAAAATAAACGAACTAATATTTAACTAGAAATAAAATAGGCTTAGCTGGATTCATGGAGATCTTGAATTTCTTTCAAACGAAAGGTCAGCGATCAATCGAAATGTTATTGATAAACTCACTAAGACCTCGCCTTAACGACGGGCCTTTGCTGATTGGCCGCTGACCCTTCAATGCGAAGAAATTCAGGATCTCCATGAATCTCGCTAAGCCTATTTTCCAGATAAATTTTAAATTTATTTCTAGTTTAATATTCGTTTGTAATTTTTTTACTGGTGGATTAGGTCCTTTTAAACGATAAGGAATCACTTGTTATAGGTTGCATTCTCCCTTTAAAACCTCTCAAAAACTATATCAGAGTTAAAAGGAATCTTGTTTCGTTTTGAACGTGATGAAACTTCAAACTGAAATTCGCCTTCGAAGAAAGATTCGCACGAACAACTTTTCCTATTATTTTTCGCAAACTCCGTGTACCGAGGAGAAAACGGATTTCTAGGGGAGTGAAAATCATCGGAACAAGACGCCTCCAGACGGACGGACAACGACGTAAATATCCTTTTTCGCTAAGTGGAAGTATGGGTAAGGAAATAAATGGAATAAGGGAGCTGACGAAGGATAGAACCCACCTAGAAACCAGGACCAAACTGATTCTAAAAGTTTCATTCGCACTATATATTGAAGAGGAACTAACAGGGACAGCGCGCCATTAGGGTACACTCTTTACGCGCCGATCTGTTAAGAGATGTCGCTATAGTAGTTCTAATTCTGATCCTATTCCGAGAGAGACAAACTAGGCGGTAACCCCTCCCCTCGCGCTTCGAGACTTGACGCGGTTCCCACAGCAAAGGGTGTAATACAAACAAATATTAAACTAGAAATAAATTTAAAACTCACCCGGAAAATAGGCTTAGCTGGATTTCATGGAGATCCTGAATTTCTTCGCATTAAAGGGTCAGCAACCAATGAGCAAAGGTTTATCGTTAAGGCGAGATCTCCATGAGATTTCCAATAACATTCGATTGTTCGCTGACACTTCAATGCGAAGAAATTCAGGATCTCCATGAATCCAGCTAAGCCTATTTTCCGGGTAAGTTTTAAATTTATTTATAGTTATTAGGTTGCATTCTCTCTTTAAATAATTTTTCTAAATCTTAGTGCGAATAGAACTTTTACTCGGTGGATTTAAACGATGTGAAAAATAAATCTCATCTTTACTGACGATGTAACGTTACGAAAGATGAACTTTGAAGGAAAATGGAATATCGTGTTTAAAACTTTAGATAGATAAGAAAATGTAAAGCTTAGGCATAAGATGTATCACTTTTTTCGTACAAACATGATGAGTATAAAAATTTCCCGATTTCTTAGAACTTTCCCTGTCTTGAACACGAAAAAAAAAAAAAAAAAAAAAAAAAAAAAAAAAAACGGTTCCAAATTTAATTAGATTTAGATTAAGTATTAGACCAACTATTCCCAAAAAATTAATTAATATCAAGTATTAAATGTGGGATTATACTAAAAATAAAGAGTTCTAAAATAAAGGTTATTTTGGAAATTAATAAATTTTCTCTAAATGTCTCCTATTTTAATTTAGAAGGAATTTTGTAAGGGTAAAGTTTTACCAGAGTTTTCTTTACGGGTTTTACCCTTGAAGGAATTCTTTAGGGGTCAATCTCTTTCCAAGGCCTTTATTATCGCGCTACCTTTGCCACGTATTCTTATTTCTATTATTGGAAACAGACCTTTTTATCCAATACTATATTGGATTCCGATTGCTTGAAAGCCAAGAATAAATTGTTATTCCGAAACCTAACATACACTGATTTATTTTTTCCAGGCTGGCGATTTCTTTTACTACCAAAGACGACTGTTACTTTCCTTACCAGGCTTCTTTCATAATATTTCAATTTATAGTTGCCAGGTTAGTTTTATAGTTTTCGCAAAGCCCAAGTTGGAAACAAGCCTAAATTCCAACCCAAACAAAATAGTTTTTTGCAGGTTTAAAAAAACCTATGCACTGTCCATGAACTTCAAAGTTCGAATTAGGAGCAGATTTCTGATCAAATGTCAATATAAAGCTATTACAATTGTTGGTATCCCTTTACCAACCCAAATTTTTCTCGGGTCAAAATTAAGAAACACAAGAGGTGAGTTTTCCCCCCAAACGTGATCGAAAAGAAGCCCAATTTAAGCGGGAAACCGACCACATGGCACCTCTGTTTCAATTTATTTCTTATTTACTGAAAGGGTAGAGAAAATTCCACCCCCTTTGCTCGGCTTTGCCTTCATTGCTACGACGTCAGAACCTGAATTTTCCCTGACCTTTTGAGGCAATTTTCAAATTCCCTGACCATTTGGACCAATTCCCTAACTGTTTCAGGTTTACGAACCCTGACTATGTATCTTACAAGTATCACAAACGTAGGAAGATTTAAAAAAAGTGTTTTCTTACTTTAACAACGACCCCTTTTCCAAATTGAGTTTCTTCAAGAAGTCATCTGGTAGACTAGGAAAACTGGGTTCCAAGCCTGGTGGTGGTGGTTTGATGACTTCCACCGTACTACAAGTCGTTATGGCGGACGCTACCGTAGTTATCGTCACGGCGGTAGTTGCCGTAGTTAGTACAGTTGTCGTGGTAGTAATTGGTTCGGTAGTTTCACTCTCCATACTACCATTGGCCGAATCTTTAGCAGATTCCGTTTCTGATGTTTCCATTACATCGGGCATCAAAAACCGAGGGTTACGACCCAAACGTTTAGGTTTATCCTAAAAAAAAAAAAACAAATAAAAAACAGAATTTACGGTTTAATTACTTGTTTTTAAGAGCAATTTGAATAATAATGATAATTTGGTGAAACTAGTAGGATGGAAGATTGCAAGGTTTGGATTTTTTTTCGACAAGGTAAGGTAAGGTTTCCAAACAAACCGTATGAAAAAATATTTGGGAAAACTATGTAAAGGTTGGTTAAGGTTTATAATTTGGTTTGCTAAAATAATTTGGGGAAATATTAAGGATTTTTGAAAAATGGGCAATGTTTGCATGTTTAGTTTAAATTAATTTAGGCAAACTGTGTGGTGAAAACCTTTAGGGTAAACTACATAAAATTTGAGCAAGATTTGCAAAAATAATTTGGAAAAAGTTTGCAAATACGTGTTGCAAAAATTATTTGACGTAATGCAAAGGAAAGTCCATCTAAAGTACACAATATTGCGTAAGTAAGAGAAATTAGAACCAAATCGACGCAGGAATAAGTAGGAACAGAAGCCGATGAAACCCTCCTTTGAAGTCTATTACTCCCGGGTCTTGTCTACCCCTCTCTGTATGGGTTATTCTGAAAAGGCGCGATTCGTACGCCTCCTAACGGTAGATGTTTTCGGAGCGAGAGCTCGTCGAGCGAATATCTCTAGCAGCCTTGGAGTTCGTCCAAAAAACGTCGTCGTTTGTGGAGAGAGAGAATTTCCAATTTTCCGTAGACAGGGGGGGATGAAGTAGGACCCCTTCTAACTCGTAAAATTGGTAATTTTACCCATACAGAGAGGAGCGCTATATGGAACATTGGAGTAGTAGACTTCAAAGAAGGGTTTCATCGGCTTCTGGTAGGAATTTAAATAAAAAACACTTTTACACGTTTTCGTAAAACTTATTTCGGAAGCAATTTTTGGAGTATTTATAAGGTTTTTCTTTTAACGACCTACAACATCTGTGAAAGCAAAATGTGTATTTTCTTCACCTTTTAAAAGACATAACGTCGAAATGTTTCACGCCTTTCAACACCATTGGCAAAAATACTGGCTTCTAAAAACAAACTTTAGTCCCAAGTTCAGCTGAATTAAGATTTCAAATTCTCTACTAAAAGGAGCTCTGCTGGTTAAGGTGCGAGTTTCTAAGAATATTTTACAAGTTCTTACCACGAATTTAACTGAATTTAAAAGGTTAAAGATAAGGCATGAAAACCTATACTTTTATTGTGATAAGAAAATATTTTCTTAGAAATCTTATCTGCCAAGAAAATACAAAGATAATATAGCAATAATAAATGTCTACACTTCATCAAGCTAGTTGTAATAATCCACCACCCTTTGTATTAAGATTATTTGGCGTTGTTCACTCGACAGGTGTATTTCTAAATTTTATATTCATTCCTGACCTATTAGCAAAATTTCAGTTCACAGACTTTCCCCAAATTTACTGTCATAATTTTTTAATTCCCTGACTTTTCCTTGAGATTTTCGGCTAATTTTCAATTTACCTGACTTTTCCTTGAGATTTTCGCCTAATTTTCAATTTCCTTGACTTTTTCTTGAGATTTTCACCTAATTTTCAATTTTCCTGACTTTTCCTTGAGATTTTCTCCTAATTTTCAATTTCCCTGACTTTTCCTTGAGCATTTCTCCTAATTTTCAATTTCCCTGACTTTTCCTTGAGCATTTCTCCTAATTTTCAATTTCCCTGACTTTTCCTTGAGCATTTCTCCTAATTTTCAATTTCCCTGACTTTTCCTTGAGCATTTCTCCTAATTTTCAATTTCCCTGACTTTTCCTTGAGATTTTCGATTAATTTTCAATTTCCCTGACTTTTCCTTGAGTATTTATCCTAATTTTCCATTTTCCTGACTTTTCGGCTAATTTTCTATTTCTCTGACTTTTCCAGATCTTGTAGATCAATTTTACAAGTTCCTTGACTTTTCCCTGAACAGTTTTCATGGGCACAAATTCACGGACACACAAATTCACGGACACACAAATTCACGGACACACAAATTCACGGACACACAAATTCACGGACACACAAATTCACGGACACACAAATTCACGGACACACAAATTCACGGACACACAAATTCACGGACACACAAATTCACGGACACACAAATTCACGGACACACAAATTCACGGACACACAAATTCACGGACACACAAATTCACGGACACACAAATTCACGGACACACAAATTCACGGACACACAAATTCACGGACACACAAATTCACGGACACACAAATTCACGGACACACAAATTCACGGACACACAAATTCACGGACACACAAATTCACGGACACACAAATTCACGGACACACAAATTCACGGACACACAAATTCACGGACACACAAATTCACGGACACACAAATTCACGGACACACAAATTCACGGACACACAAATTCACGGACACACAAATTCACGGACACACAAATTCACGGACACACAAATTCACGGACACACAAATTCACGGACACACAAATTCACGGACACACAAATTCACGGACACACAAATTCACGGACACACAAATTCACGGACACACAAATTCACGGACACACAAATTCACGGACACACAAATTCACGGACACACAAATTCACGGACACACAAATTCACGGACACACAAATTCACGGACACACAAATTCACGGACACACAAATTCACGGACACACAAATTCACGGACACACAAATTCACGGACACACAAATTCACGGACACACAAATTCACGGACACACAAATTCACGGACACACAAATTCACGGACACACAAATTCACGGACACACAAATTCACGGACACACAAATTCACGGACACACAAATTCACGGACACACAAATTCACGGACACACAAATTCACGGACACACAAATTCACGGACACACAAATTCACGGACACACAAATTCACGGACACACAAATTCACGGACACACAAATTCACGGACACACAAATTCACGGACACACAAATTCACGGACACACAAATTCATGGGCACACAAATTCATGATACATTCATGGATACACAAATTCAAAACACATTCATGCGCACATAAATTCATGTCATTATCATTGTGACACTATCCCTTTATTATTCAAACTAATATCAAGACATTCTTGTTATAAGACGTTGTTTGACACGTCAGAGGACATAAAACATTTAATCTTATATAAGATTAAAATGAAACTGTTTTATCAATAAAGTAATAAATTAATTAATAATCTTATAAGGAGGTTACAAAATATAGTTGTGAAATTTTGTTTCTTTCTTATACGCATGATCTAAGGTCTTTTTACCTGTCTAAACTTCTAAATACACTTAAAAAAAGCTCTTAAAAATAATTGAATGTTTCCCAGACGCCACTTAAGTACGTATAAACAAGCGTAAACTTATTTTAAGCCCAATAAAAAGACTACACCTAACTTTAATAATGAGGTTAACTGCCCATTTTGGATTTTTACGATCATAATTCAAAATTCGTAGCCTGAGAAAAAAACGCCTTGAATTAAATTTTATAGGTTAAACCGTTAATATGTTCTTTTAAATTAGAAAATTAATTTAATTGTTTAGTATAGGTGTTTCTCTTTAAATGGAAACTTGGAGCCAAAAATGGAACAGCTTTTGAATTTTGCCAAAAAACTTAGACACGTTTTTGGTGTTTAATTTCTTTCGCGTGGTCTCTTTCGTGAAAGTGCTTAATCCAGAATGTTTTCCCACATTCAACGTCATAAATGAAGAATGTAACATATTTTTAATCGATTCCTTATCGTTTAAATCGTCTTAATCCATCAGTAAAATAATTATTCAAATCACAATAAATGTAAAATTGACCTGGAAAATAGGCTTAGCTGGATTTATGGAGATTCTGAATTTCTTCGCATTGAAGGGTCATAAGCTAATCAAATGTTATTGGGAAGTCTGACGGAGATCTCGTCTTCACGACGGGTCTTCTCATTGGTCGCTTATTCATGAATGCAAAGAAATTCAGCTAAAGCCCATTTTCCGGGTAAGTTTTAAATTTATTTCTAGTTTAATATTTGTTTTTATATCAATAAAAAAACACTTGTTACGTTGCATTATCCCTTTAAAGTATTGCTTAACAATTGCTTTAGATTAATAATATTAATAATAAAACGATTTGAAATGTAGTGGGTTTATGAAGATATTGTTCTTCGCAAATATTATATATTTTTTATAATATTTGTTATAAATTTTAAGTGGCGAGAAAATGAAAAACCCTTGACCAATATAATGGTTTAAGATTGAGAAAGTGGATTGAAAGAAAAAAATTCCAAAGAAATTTAAGAATTAAATGAAGGATATTGCATGACTCTACAGACTCCAAAGGGAAACTTAAAAATTTAACAGCTTTTGAATGTATTTTCTGAATCTGCACCCATAATTCATATTTCGAAAATTTCTTGGCAAACAATTTAGTGCTTAAATAAGTGATACTGTCACCAATTTCCGTAATATTTATAGCATTTTTCATACTATTATAAACCCGTATTAAAAATTTGAAACGTTTCGGTTAACGTATTTTTAAAAAATTAAAGGCAGAATGAAAGGCCGAAACAACCTATTATTAATCGATTAAGAATGCTAAAATAATGAGAAAAACCTTAATATCACTCACCAAAAATATTTGGTTATTTTATAATCAATTTCCAAAGTTCCCATGCTAAGCCTAGGCTGCCTAGCTCGGTGAACTAGGCTAGCACGACCTGTATTTTTTAATATTCGCGGCTGTTCTTGTCGCCAATCACGAGAGTACACGTATTTTAAAAATACGCGTACTCGCTCGTGATTGGCGACTAGATCAGACGGGAATATTAAAATAAATACGGCTCGTGCTCGCCTAGTTCGCCGAGCTAGGCAGCCAAGGCTTAGCATCTGCAAGTTTCAAAACTTTGGAAATTGATTATAAAATAACGAAATATTTTTGGTGAGTTATATTATTGTTTTTCTCATTATTTTAGCATTCTTAATCGATTAAAAATAGCTTGTTTTAGCCTTTCATTCTCCCTTTAAAATATAAATATATAAATTTTCTCGTGTTTAATAATTGTGGGGAAATTCTCGAATAAGTTTATTAGTATATCGAAACTTCATTAATTTTATACTTCTAGTTTCCCTTTAAATTGTTTCTGAGGACTTGTTTATTGTAGACAATATCTAGGTGGATTAATACATAATGTTAAACTTAATGCCAATGAAAATAGATTTGACTCGAACAGGATCGAGTGATCATTAGTTAATTTACGTCCTTCTAACATAGTCTACACGAGCCAGGAATTATTTTAGCGTTTCTAGGAAAGCTGATACTCAAGTACCGAGTTGAATTTAAATTTGTCCTTTGAAGGATTCGAAAGAGAAAAAAAATAATATTTTCAAATTTGCATATTCGAAAATTGTTTAAAGGAAAAGTTTTAGCTTTGAAAGAAATTCGTATACTGGATCGATTAAGATCACACGTACTTGAAATTGAGATAAATTACATAAAAAAAAAGGAACATAGATTAAAATAAATTTCAATTTATCATGAAATTAATATTTTCATGATAACTTAAAATTATAAACACTATTATTATTTTAATTCTTAAATTTATGTAAATTAATTTCATTAATAGTTTATATTATCAACGTAATATCCAATTTAATCCCATAAATTAATAGAATAAATTTAATCCCATAAATTAATAATATCAAATTAATCCCATAAATTAATAATATCAAATTAATCACATAAATTAATAATATCAAATTAATCACATAAATTAATAATATCAAATTAATCCCATAAATTAATAACATCAACTTAATCCCATAAATTAATAACATCAACTTAATCCCATAAATTAATAACATCAACTTAATCCCATAAATTAATAACATCAACTTAATCCCATAAATTAATAACATCAACTTAATCCCATAAATTAATAGCATCAACTTAATCCCATAAATTAATAGCATCAAATTAATCCCATAAATTAATAGCATCAACTTAATCCCATAAATTAATAGCAACAACTTAATCCCATAAATTAATAGCATCAAATTAATCCCATAAATTAATAGCATCAAATTAATCCCATAAATTAATAGCATCAAATTAATCCCATAAATTAATAGCATCAAATTAATCCCATAAATTAATAGCATCAAATTAATCCCATAAATTAATAGCATCAACTTAATCCCATAAATTAATAGCATCAAATTAATCCCATAAATTAATAATATCAAATTAATCCCATAAATTAATAATATCAAATTAATCCCATAAATTAATAATATCAAATTAATCCCATAAATTAATAATATCAAATTAATCACATAAATTAATAATATCAAATTAATCACATAAATTAATAATATCAAATTAATCCCATAAATTAATAACATCAACTTAATCCCATAAATTAATAACATCAACTTAATCCCATAAATTAATAACATCAACTTAATCCCATAAATTAATAACATCAACTTAATCCCATAAATTAATAACATCAACTTAATCCCATAAATTAATAGCATCAACTTAATCCCATAAATTAATAGCATCAAATTAATCCCATAAATTAATAGCATCAACTTAATCCCATAAATTAATAGCAACAACTTAATCCCATAAATTAATAGCATCAAATTAATCCCATAAATTAATAGCATCAAATTAATCCCATAAATTAATAGCATCAAATTAATCCCATAAATTAATAGCATCAAATTAATCCCATAAATTAATAGCATCAAATTAATCCCATAAATTAATAGCATCAACTTAATCCCATAAATTAATAGCATCAAATTAATCCCATAAATTAATAATATCAAATTAATCCCATAAATTAATAATATCAAATTAATCCCATAAATTAATAATATCAAATTAATCCCATAAATTAATAATATCAAATTAATCCCATAAATTAATATGAAATTAATCCCATAAATTAATAATATCAAATTAATCCCATAAATTAATAATATCAATTTAATCTTCTAACTATTATCATAATAATTAAATTAAGAAGCTAAGAATATTTAAATATAACTTTTCAACTTCATAATCAATTTAAAACTTGAAATAAAATGTCTACTTTAGTACTTTTGAATAATTATCATTTATGACACTATAGTTACAAATAAGATAATAATTTCTAATGATAAGAGTGTCAATCTTAAGACATATCTAAATGTCATCAAATTTATAAAGCAACCATACCACTAATTTAGTCAGAGATTACGTGACATTACATTTTACAATTTTCGAGATAAGTTATTCCTAAAGAAAAAATGTCAGCTTTTGCCTTTAGGTTAGAAAAATGAAGTTTTTACGGTTGCCACGGTTACCTCACGAACTTAACGGCTACGAATAGTAACCTTACAGAATTAATAAGTGCCATAAGACTGCAAGGTCTTTAAAAAACCCGATAAATATGTGCATAAAAAATTATTCTTACGTACGAAAGAAAGTATAAAAACTATTTTAAAACCCATTAGAATTAATATTACGTATCAATTCGCCTCAGCTATCACTGTATTATTGAACTACAGTACACAGGAGAAAAATTTGTCACTAAACTGGTTTTAAATTTTAAATATTATCAAGATTTAATGGTATTCTTCAACTGTATTGGTTGCATGATTTTAGCGCTAAAGTTTCAGAGAAAATTATCAGTTATAATTATATTTAAATATCACTTTTAATGAATAAGTCTCGTAAAATTTGAAAGTTTTAAATACGAAGCTCATTAAGAGCTACAAAATGAGCCAAACTACATCAAAATCGGTTGAGAAACAAGAAAGTTACGAATTATTTTTAAATTAATTTTACCTCGCTGACGGAAGAATGGAATACTAATTACTCGCGGTAAATTTGAATGTTCATTTAGAGCTACAAAATGAATCCAACTGCATCAAAATAGGATGATAAATAAGAAAGTTATGACTCTTTAAATATAAATTTTAGTTCGGGTCATATACGATGACGTCATAAAGGAACTTTCAAATTTATTTAAAAATATTTAAAACTTTATAACTTTTTTATTTGTGGACCGATTTTACTGTAATTGGTCTCATTTTGAAGATCAATAACTATTAAAATCTAAATGTCTCATAAAAATCATAATTACGCACTTAAAAAACGAAAATTAACTAAAATAAAAACCCTAAATTTAAAAATTTAACTTAATGAACCGATTTCAGTGTAAGTGGTATCTTTATATAGTTCTCAGCTAGTTTTAAAAACTATAATAGAAATAATACTTAGACTAAATTCATTCCGAAAAAACTAACCACCAATAAGATGTTTAACCCTAATTATCTTGTTAATTAATAAACTAATTCCTTTAAATCTAATTCATTTATCTCTCACGACAATTAAATATTAAAAATAATCCTTACCTAAATTAAAACTAACACCAAAGATGAATCAAAAGTTTATCAGCAAAACCAGAAGGTTTTAATTACTAATAAAGTTTTAAAATTAATTTAAATACTGGCTCAAAAGGCAGAATATTTTTTTTATAGATTTAATTATGTAAAAGGGTTCATTATTCCAATCGTAGGGACGTCTTACTTCGAATCTAAGTTCTAGGAACTAGTAGAGAAAGGTCTAACCCTAATAACGCCTAATACGGCGCGCGCCTGGTGACGAGAAGTGGAACTAATTTTTCAATCAACCACGGAGAAATAAAACTCATTTTTCCCTTCTCTATCTAAAAGTTGGATAGTACTACTTTCATATCAATGTCGTTTAATTATTGCGTATTAATCCGCCTCTGTTTTGACTACTATAATAAACTAGATAATAGAACGCTAGACTAAAATTCTTTTTCAATTTTAAAGGCCATGTGTTTAACGTTTTATTTCTAAAAAAAAAAACACAACACCTAGATTTGAATTCGACAAAACTAAGGTTTTTCTTGCAATACAGCTACTGTTAATCAAGATCTAATTTCGTAGAAAGATTTATTCCTAGCATGCTCCTATAGTGAGGTTTAAATTACCGTGCGAGTGATATTGAATAACACTACAGCTTTTGTTAAGAAATTATTTACAAGTTTTCCTAGATCCTCTGTTTAAAAACAATTTTTTTTAAAACCGATCGAATAAAAAAATTCCCTTTCTTCATTTGAAATAACTTCATTTTTAAAGCGATATTGAATTAATTTAAGATAATTTTCGACTTTATAGTTCATTTTTCTGATGCAATGACCTTTACCTAACCAGTTTGGATTGCCTGACCTTCAAACTAAAATTACATTTTCCCTCTTAAAGGGAGAATGCAACCTAATTACAAGTGATTTTTTATCGATTCCTTATCGTTTAAATAGGCCTAATCCACCGATAAAAAGTTTGCAATACAAATATTAAACTAGAATCGCGACCAATGAGCAAAGGCCAGTCGTTCACGCGAGATCTCCACGAGACTTACGTAGCGCGCGATTGGACGCTAGACCTTACACGCGAGGAAATCAGGAGCTCCATGAATCCCACTAAGCCTATTTTCAGGGTAAGTTTTAAATTTATTTCTAGTTTAATATTTGTTTGTAAATTTTTTAAATAGTAGATTAGGCCTATTTAAAAAAAAGGAATCGATAAAAAATCACTTGTCGTTAGGTTGCATCCTCCCTTTAAGTGTCTAATTTTCATATTCCCCGATTCTTTTGACCTTTTGTTTTAATTTCTCTGATGGCCAATTTTCAGATTCCCTGACATTTCCTGATTCTACTGTCATTTTTGTTCTAATTTTCAAATTCATCGACTTATTCCTGATCTTGATGGCCTAATTATAAGATTCAGTGACGGCCTAGTTATCAGATTCATCTGCCCTTTTTGTTCCAAATTTCCTGATAGTATGGTCTATGGACCCAATTTTCAGAGAATTATCACGAAACCTTTGGTGCAGGGTTTTGATAAATGTTCTTACGTGAATTTTAAAAAGTCTGAATAAATTAAAAATAACTGTAAAGTCTAATATTCCTTTACCTTACAATTTAGCTGAGAAGCAAGGTTTTCTTTAGGCATAACCAGGAATACGGCGACACAATAGATTTTGCGTTATATGATCTTCCTATTGTTTGATTGTTTGAAGCTCATTCAAGGCTAATTGCTAAGCCTTGGCGTGATATAACAACACACAATAGCTATTCCAAGGATTAAACCAAAACCGCATGTCCCCCCCCCCCCAATTTATACGGTAGCCATACCAGTTATTATTTTAAAGGGAGGGTGTGAAATCAACAGTTGGCTCTAAAAAAAGCGAAATCGCGCAACCAGTGATGACGTAGTATTGCGGGGAATTTTGTTTTTTCCGAAAATGCTACTCTGTGCAGCATTTTTAAGTATCTATAAACGATTACAACCTTGAAACGAGCCCAAATTCAAATAAAAACCCAACTTTCCACCAGAATTTATGTTCAATTTATGAGATTTGTAGAAAATTTAATTTTACTTACGCTCAGAGCAACCCTGGCTGTGAAGGCAGCAGAAGCCTTGGGGAATTTGACGAGGGAGACATCTTGCGACGGTGGTGATAAGGAAACAGGCATGGCTGTCGTCACTTTATCCATAGGTAAAGGAGGAGACCCGTTGCTATTCGCTGTTACGAATGGCCCTTGCTATGTAATAAAATATAAATACAATGATTAAATTAGATTAAATAAGCTTTAATTTTTTATATTTTCTTCTTCTAAGTGTCGAATACAAGTAAGACTACTTGCAATTAAAGGTCATCTTAATACAAAGATTCATATCAAAACCTGGCATCCATAAGCGTCCCCTAACGGCAAGCAGTGCGGGCAAAAATAGGAACTTACAAAACAACGCGCGAGTCTGCCACTCATCAGGTTTTAATAGTTA
Source organism: Odiellus spinosus (assembly GCA_963920705.1). Taxonomy (NCBI): domain Eukaryota; kingdom Metazoa; phylum Arthropoda; class Arachnida; order Opiliones; family Phalangiidae; genus Odiellus; species Odiellus spinosus. The sequence continues at coordinate 17,803,218 of OY987233.1, read as the reverse complement.
CTACTTTTGACGTTAGAGGAAGCTTATGAAAGCCAGGTTTACTATGATAGGTGTCAAATGTTAAAGGTAGAATGCAAGCTAAAAACAAGTGATTCTTTATCGATTACTAATCGTTCAAATAGGCTTAATCCACCAGTAAAAAGATTTACAAACATATATTAAACTAGAAATTTAAAACTTAACCGGAAAATAGGCTTAGCTGGATTCATAGAGATCTTGAATTATTGGAAGTCTTGTGGAGATCTCGCCTTAAAGATATGCCTCTGCTAATTGGTCGTTGATCCACCAATGAGAAGAAATTCCGGATCTCCATGAATCGAGATTATCGAGCTAAGCCTATTTTCCGGGTAAGTTTTAAATTGATTTCTAGTTCAATATATGTTCTTAAATTTATTTTATCACTACACCTTTAAATCTAAAATTAAACTTAAATTTCAAACATAAATTTGAATTTCGAAAGAATTTTTAACGATGTTAAAACTGCGATTAAAAGCGAACTTTGGGTGAAAAAAAATTACAGATATTTATGAGATTTGGGCGTTCTTTTTTTACTAAGGTTATACTTTTTATGGTTCAAATTCGTGATGGTAATATTAAATAAGTTTAAATTTCTTGGGAAAAAGGGGGAGGAGAGAGGTAGAATTGGAAATGAAAGAAAAATCAGGCTTACCATTTGTTCAGGCCTAGATAAGTCAGCTTCGTGTTCCTCCAAATCAATGGTACCGCTATAACTTGAATTATGTTCTGTGTAAAACAAAAAAATATATATGTACTTCTTTAGGTTATTGGGGTCGAAATAATTTTCGGAGAAAAAGAATTAAAGGCTAAACTTGCTAAAGTAAAACTGAACATGATCTTTGTTTGTGTTTATATTAGTGCTTAAATTGTAATTGAACTCTAAACTTTCGGGCCCAAATTGTACCAATGGACTTACAGCCCAATTTCTTATAATATCCTATTATGGGCTCAAAGTAGAAATTAACTGATATTTCAGAGAAGAAATGGACTCAAATAATAAGGGCTCAAAGTAGAGATGAACTAAACTAGTAAGGGCTCAAAGTAGAGATAATTAATAAGGGCTCAAAGTAGAGATGAACTAAACTAGTAAGGGCTCAAAGTAGAGATAAAATAAACTAATTAATAAGGGCTAAAAGTAGAGATAAACTAGTTAATAAAGGGCTAAAACTTGATAAACTAAACTAGTTAATCAAGGCTCAAAGTAGAGATGAAATAAACCAGTTAATAATGGCTCAAAGTTGAGATAAATTAAACTAATTAATATTGGCTAAAAGTAAAGATAAACTAAACTAGTTAATCAAGGCTCAAAGTAGAGAAACCAAACAAGTTAGTAATGGCTCAAAGTAGAAATAGACTAAAATAGTAAGGGCTCAAAGTAGAGAAACCAAACCAAATCAAAGGGCTCAAAATAGAGATAAACTAAACTAGTTAGTAAGGGCTCAAAGCGGCTCAAAGTAGAGATAGACAAAAATTATAAGGGTTGAATGTAGAGATTATCCAAACAAGTTAATAAGGGCTCAAAGTAGAGAAACTAGTTAATAAGGGCTCAAAGTAGAGAAACTAGTTAATAAGGGCGCAAAGTAGATAAACTATAGCACAAGTAAATCATCCCCAAGTCTACAAGACGCCATACTACGGGTTACAATGATGAAGGTCCGATTTCCTCAGTCAATGATTCCACCCTAAGTATTCCAAATTTCTACAGAAGAGCGGTATGGCCCAGTATTGCTGGTAGAGTAAATCAAACTTGAACTCGCGACGCGCCGGCGAGAGCCTCTTTCGTTTCGCGAGAGAGAGGGGAAGGCCGAGTTTCTTCGTTACATTTCCTACCCCCCTTAACGATTCTACAGACGACGCGCGAAGTCGCGAACGAACTTCAACGAAGGCAAAATATTTAGCACCGCGTACTTAGTTCCTATCTTAACCGCTAGAGAGGGCAATTTCGACTTCTGTTTCTCGGCCGTTTTACAATTTTGAGATTTTTCCTCTCTCCCCGCGCGAAAGTTGTGACGACACAACTCTCAGACCTTCAGTTCATTCGTTATATGCCCGGTTGTAGACTTGAAGCATGATTTACCTGTGACTATAGTTAATAAAGGGCTTAAAGTAGAGAAAACTAAACTAGTTAATAAGGTCTCAAAGTAGAGAAAACAAATAAGGGCTCAAAGAATAAATGAACTAAAATAAAATGGTTCAATAGAGCTCAATATAAAGCTATTAAAATAAAAAAAAAATTCTCTTTCCCTTTAAGTTCACAAATTCAATCGTGATTTGGGTATAATTGAAATTTCCTTTTAAGAAAAAGTTTGAATAAAAATCGGGATTAAAAACCTAAAATCAAGTTTCTTCATTTAAATATCAACTTTCTAAAGATCGTAATTTTAATTTAATCTGTTTATATAATTTTTGAATATCGAATTAAATTGGGTTAGTAAATTTTGTTTAGTAATCGGTGTCTGTCCCGAGATATAAATGTCAAAGCGCGTTATGAATTTGCAATTTTAACAATTTTAAATTAAAGGGATAATAAAATATATATTTACCGGAGAAACTACGACGACGTTTCTTGGCTTTCTCCGATAAGTTGGAAGAAAGTTCGATTTGTGGTTCACATTCTAATTCGGGATCGGATTTCGCTGTATTTCGATTTTCCTGCAATTAAGAAACACCAGATTTTAATAAAAAAAATTAAAAATAAAATTTAATAAAAAATAAATAAATAAAATGGTATAATTTATGCATGATTGTAACGTTCAAGAGATTCGAGATTTTTTCGAAATTTAATTTTTGGGACTATAATTTAAAATTAACGATAATTTGGTCTATTTAAAGTTAAATGAAATTAAATTTTTTAGGCTATTTAATTTAAAACCTGTCCTAACTTTGGTCTATTTTTAGACTATTTAATTTAAAACCTGACCTTATTTTGGTCAATTTTTAGATTTGATATAAAACCAGACCTTACTTTGGTCTAATTTTAGACTAATTTAAAAACCTGACCTTACTTTGGTCTATTTTTAGAACATTTAATTTAAAACCTGACCTTACTTTGGTCTATTTTTAGACCATTTAATTTAAAACCTAACCTTACTTTGGTCAGTTTTTAGACCATTTAATTTAAAATCTGACCTTACTTTGGTCTATTTTTAGACCATTTAATTTAAAACCTGACCTTACTTTGGTCTATTTTTAGACCATTTAATTTAAAACCTGACCTTACTTTGGTCTGTTTTTAGACTAATTTAAAACCTGACCTTGCTTTGGTCTGTTTTTAGACCATTTAATTTAAAACCCCACCTTACTTTGATATATTATAGACAATAGATTAATTTAAAATCAGTCTTTAGTTTGGTTATTTTACTTATTTAAAACCCGACCTTACTTTCGCCTACTTTAGACAATTATTTCGAAAATTCGAACAGAGTCTGGTCTGTTTCAGACTATCTTTAATAGTTTGAAAATTCGACCTAACATGGATCTATTTCAGACCCTAACCAAAAACTTTTAGTTCTCAACTTAAGGCATAATTATCTTACGCAACAATTAAGTCCCAATTTAATGAGAGATTTAACAAACAACGATTAAAAGTAACTACCTAAGATTGAGAATAATAAAAACTTTACCAAGGCTTCAGTTATAATAAAAATTACCGTCAAATAAAATATTTTGATCAAAATCATTGAGGGAAAAAAAAAAAGTTCTACTTCTAGAGAATCTGAAAAAACTATGTAATAAAATTTAATAGGTTAACTGACCTACAGATTATACAGTGGCCTAGTTTGTAACGAACAGGGTCTTTCACAAATACTCGAGCGAGGTCCAATCAATTCCCAAGAAATATTACTATTAAATGTATGACTAAGTTTTATTTTATTGCCCCCCCCCCCCAAATCTCGGAACAAGATTTTTAATTAATGTCATAAATTATTCACTAATTACTAATTCTTGTTTCATTCTTACAATGATCTTACTGTTTACTATAGAATCATTCAAGATTATGTTTCTGAATAGAAAAAGGCTTAGGGGGACTTCTACAGAATGTTAAAACAGCATAGGGTGAAAGTTTTGCCTCTGTTCCAAGGTGGAATAAGCTCAAATTTATCAAGAATAATTTGTCATTTTTTAACGCCGTTATGAAATTTTTGGGTGTTTTTTTTTTTAAAAGGGCGACTTTATTTTAGAAGAATATTTTTAAAATCAGTGTAATAATATAAATGGCTATTATAGTTTTAGTGCTAAATTTAAGGCAAATATTTGCAGCGAAAAATAGTTATAATACAATTAATATGTCAACCAATCACAAACAGTTCCTTGACACGTACCAAAATATTTCATTTCTCGGATCATTTAGGCTCATCTTCAAATTCCCTGAATTTTCTCTCGCCTTTTGGGCCAATTTCCAAATTCCCCGACATTTTCCTGACCTTCTGGGCCAATTTTAAAATTCCCTGGCTTTTCCCTGACCTTTTGGGTCAATTTTAAAATTCACTGACTTTTCCCCGACCTTTAGGGTCAATTTTCAATTTCCTTGACTTTTCCCTGACCTTTTGGGCCAATTTTAAAATTCACTGACTTATCCCTGACCTTTAGGGTCAATTTTCAATTTCCTTGACTTTTCCCTGACCTTTTGGACCAATTTCCAAATTCACTGACTTTTCCCTGACCTTTTGGACCAATTTCCAAATTCACTGACTTTTCCCTGACCTTTTGGACCAATTTCCAAATTCACTGACTTTTCCCTGAACTTTTGGACCAATTTCCAAATTCACTGACTTTTCCCTGAACTTTTGGACCAATTTCCAAATTCACTGACTTTTCCCTGAACTTTTGGACCAATTTCCAAATTCACTGACTTTTCCCTGAACTTTTGGACCAATTTCCAAATTCACTGACTTTTCCCTGAACTTTTGGACCAATTTCCAAATTCACTGACTTTTCCCTGAACTTTTGGGCAAATTTAAAAATTCCATGACTTTTCCCTGACATTTTGGGCCAATTTTCAAATTCTGACTTTTTCTAAAAGAATAATTAAAAATTCCGATAAAAAACAGACTATATTACCAGATTTTAAGTCATAAATGGACCACCCAACTGTTCCTAAATTTCAATACAAAAATAACCTTGCCTGAATTATACAAATCAAACATATTACATTTAAAACCAATGATTAGACTCCATTATTTCCTAAAAACCTACATGTTACACAAACGCCACGCAAAACACAATCAACCCACACTATTAAAAGGAAAATTGCAATTCCACCTCGAATGAAAATCTCGACTATATAATTTATATAACCAATAATATCTAACTTTAAAAAACACCATAATTTAAACGGATAGTACCACGATTAGGTTAAAGTTCTAATTTTAACCATGAAGTAGCAGTCTCTAGGTTTAAAGTAACTAGAAAAAATAAAAAAATATGTGAAAAAAATAAAAAAATATATGAATTTTGATCACTTTGCGGTGATGCAACCGTCTTTCATTAAAAAATATTTCACTCTCATTGAATAAATTAAGAAGAGGTTGAATCTCTTTCATATCTTTAAAGAAATCGCATTTTATTTTATTGAATACGACAGCTGTGTCACAGAAATGATTCACTTATCATCTTACGGTGTAATTAAAATAAAACTATGTCCAAAATCAGGTGATACTTCTCTAAATGTTCCCAGAAACATATAGGAAAAATTAATGATAAACAGGTCTTGAAAGTAGAATCGAATAAATAAGCAGATATCGGGGTCACGATTATAATTATGTTCAATATTAGTTGGAAATATAGTAGAAGTTAAGGCGGATCGTTACAACGTTTAACAATCATAAGGAAAAGAAGTAGTAACCAAATCTTATTGAATACGAGTATAATATTGCCAAGAAACGAGTATTAAGATCTTAAAAAAAATTACCTTTCATTAAAGGGAGAATGAAACCTAACAAGAGGTGATTTTTTTATCGACTCCTTGTCGTTTAAATAGGCATAATCCATCAGTTAAAGAAATACAAACAAATATTAAACTGGTAGCTGACTAATCAATGCCAAGAATCCATTCAGGTTCCATAAGAATATGGGAGCATAGCTTTAGCCTCTGGTACCATCCTCCCAAACTTTGTAACTAAAGTTCGTCTGCAATTTTCGCAACATTTGTACGCTTAGATCTTTTTTCGGTCGGCTCCATTTTTATTGCCCAAAATATTATGTCAAGGTCGTTAGTGGCGCGGGTTAATAATAGATGTCAGGAGCGATTTACTTGAAAAATCGATTCGAAGCAGACGAACTTTTGCTACAAAGTTTGGGAGGATGGTTATTGAATCGCGGCCCTCCCATATTCTTATGGAACCTGAATGAATTCTTGTCAATGCGAATAAATTCAGGATATGAATCCATTTAAGCCTATTTTCCTGATAAGTTTTACATTTCATTCTCACTTTAATAGAGTTTGTTAAATAATATTAAAATTACTCTTAGAAATAGGGTATTTTTTATATTTTTATTATTATTTAAATTGTAGTTTAAAATTGTTTATGTAGGGGTTTAAAATAGGGTTGGCCCAATTTGTAGACTACAGTTAGACTATTTGACAATGATCGATTGGTAAAAATGTAAGAGTCCAATAAGAATTGCCATTAATTTGAGGGAAAATCTGCTTTTTTATATCTTATGGTAAAACTTGTAGAAATTCGTAATTTCGAATTGCAAGTTCACTATTTTTAATAAAAGGCAATTGCTAAAAATAATAAATCTCCTTGAAAACCTTTTAACCTAGGTATAAAAACCTACAGCCAATCAAATTGAGTTTAAATTAATTTAAACTTCGCTTAGCCAATGAAAATTTGTCAGTGATTTTATGTATCATTCGGACATCCTAATAAATAATAAATTTATAAAATTAAGTCTACTTTATGAACATCTTAATTAATTTTTAAAATTAAATCAAACTAATATTTGAATATAAGAAGTTAAATTTAATAATTAAATTCTACTAATTATACCAAAAAGACGTGACCTAAAATTTATATCAACTACTATAAGTCGTGTAATCTAATTGGATCATAAAGAGCCAATCAGATATTAGATCAAAAAAATTAATAAACCTAAAATTAAAATCTGAAAATTACCCAAAATTAAAACTCATATGATCTTCAATAAGGAACGAATTGTTAATCTTTCTATGTTCTTAATTTAAAATATCTAAGCCTAATTAAATTAACATATTAATTAAAACCATCCTTAGACGCATCAAGATCAGCAAAAATTAAGATAATTTGTACATTTTAAATTACTAATTACCGGTGTAATTAACCATTTTTTTCTAATGTATGGTAATTTAACATCTCTATGAACGCCACAACCCCCAAAAATTAAAATACTAGTAATTAAACTCAACTTACATTCAAATATCCATTTAAATCATCATCATATGAAGATACCACATCTTTATGGCTGAAATAAATAAAAAAAAACATAGATCAGTACCGGAAAAAACATAATTTCGAAATAAAACTGTAATAAATTACTAAAAATTATATCAAAAACACGCACCAAAATATTAAAATTACCAAAAAAACACGAATTAAAATCCAATACGCAAGTAAAAACAACAAAACAACACACGAAATTATTTCCTAAAATAAAACAATGAAATAAAAATAATAAAACAGGCGACTACAAATCTTAAATAGAGACAAGACAATAAGATATTTTTCCGACGTAAATTTGGAACTGACTCTGTAACCCAACTACCTAAATTTCAGGTTTAGAAAAATTTAGTTTCTATCCCCCCCTTTTATATTGTATATCCCCTTACATATGGTTAGAAAACACAAATTTATCAAACCAACTGTTTAGTAGTGATAAATGTAGAGTTTAACCTTGGTAGCTAGTGTTAAGTTTCGATGAAAATTTTTAAATCAATTTGAATATTGATCTCCGAGATTTACAGTTTAGATATTTTAGAGCCTATTTACGTACTAAAACTTTAAACTGACCCCTACTAGTATTCGTAAAGGTTTTTAATAAAATTATCACTCTAACTGTGTACTGAAATATAATAGATATTGATTAAAACTTGGTATCAAGTTAGGTTGATACTTAAAAACATTACAGGAATATATACGTAATGTATTTTTAATAATTACCAACTTAAGAGTGTTCTAATAGAAATTATATATAAGTTAAATCTATAGTTTGAAGTTAAGTTGATAAATATACTTATAGAACTAAGATATTTTTAATAATTATCACTTTAAGTGTGTTCTGAAAGGAACTATATTTAGATTAAACTTATGGTGTGAAGTTTAGGTGATTGTTTATCTGATTAAGATTGATGCCTTGTGTTAGGTGACATTATTTTAAACGTGTATTACAATAGATGTGATAAATAGGAAATTTAAATGTATAACCTTGGTATTAGCATAAAGTTAGGTTGATATTTTCGGAAAAATTTTTAGTTTTTAATTGTCATATTAAGAGTGTACTAAGAAGATACTGCGTACCAATGGTTAGAATTAAAATCTACAGTGTAAAGTTAGGTTGAATAATGTCAAAAGTAATTGTAAGGTAATGATCCAGTTTAGCGTCGAATTATAGTGTAAGGTTTCATTGAAACAAAGTATTTAACTACAATAAAATTTATCACTTTAAGTGTTTACCATATATATTACGTATCAGTATAATATACGGTGCAAAGTTAGGTTGAAAAATCTCAAATTAATTGTAATGTAACGATTAAGTGTATCATTAAATAACGGTGTAAAGTTTCATTGAAAAAATGATCAAATAACTACTTAAAAATCAGTTTAAGTTTGAACCGCATGAACTGATATAACTAGCACAAAAAGACATTAATTTCGAAGCAACAATGATGTATTAGCTAAGCTAAAAATATAGTATAAAGATACTTTGAAATAATTGCCAAAAATTAACTAAAATTCAGTGTAAGTTTGCACTGAAAGGAAATAAAGCTATTGATTAAATCTTTGGTATAAAGATACTTTGAAAATTTTGATTTTCCAACGTGGCTATGAGGGTTATATAGAATTTAATTTGAGTTTTAACTGCGCAAATGCGCCACCCAGTGGTGCTCATGGTAACCACTCCCACAGTTTTAACAGGGGGGAACTGATTTAAAATCGAGGCCATTTGTAGACCCCTTCCAATTCTATTCGCGAAATAAAAATAAACCATTCCCTAATTTATTCGTAAAGAGATAATAAAACCCAGAAAAAATTATAATTCAATAAATAGGTAGTTGCGCATGATTTTAAAGGCGTTATTCTTCATTTTATCATATAGAAGACACTAGAAAATGTGTTGCTATCATATATTATCAAGAATCCATTCAGGTTCCATAAGAATATGGGAGCATAGCTTTAGCCTCTGGTACCATCCTCCCAAACTTTGTAACAAAAGTTCGTCTGCAATTTTCGCAACATTTGTACGCATAGATCTTTTTTCGGTCGGCTCCATTTTTATTACCCAAAATATTATGTCAAGGTCGTTAGTGGCGCGGGTTAATAATAGATTTCAGGAGCGATTTACTTGAAAAATCGATTCGAAGCGGACGAACTTTTGCTACAAAGTTTGGGAGGATGGTTATTAAGTCGCGGCCCTCCCATATTCTTATGGAACCTGAATGGATTCTTAATATTATCGACACATTTAAAAATAAACGTGTTATAATCTCTTTAAAAGAGAATTACACGTGTGATTTTATTGGGTCCTACACAGTTAAAATAGGAAATCTTAAAATATTACGTAATCTAATTGGCCCAAATTATTCTTACATTTCATACCTGCAAACCTGACCCAAGTTTCCCCAAATCCACTTAGCCTAAATTATGTATGCAAACTTTGCCCAACTTTCGCAAATTCAACAAACCAGTAAATCTTGCCAAACTTTCTCTAATTAACCTAATTGGCCCAAAATCTCCACATTTAACTATACTAACGCATGCGCAAAAGACATTATCATTCAAAAATACTAGCCCCTATTTCGTGCAGAGTAATCAATCCATGGAGAAGAATAATTGAGTAAATTCAAACCTATGATTAGCCCTGCTCAAGCCAGACCGGGGTATCAAAATGGCTCTACTTCCGGGAGTAGTTGACTTATTTGTACCACCAGTATTAGCGTGAACATCCACTGTCCTTATGATATATTGTTCACCGTTAGACCTATCCCGATAAGTTGTACCGGTACCGGAAGAATTGGGGTAACAGAAAGACGACGGCAAGGAGCTTTGCTTTTCAAGTCTAGCGGAACTCGAACCCTTACTACCTTTGTTGTTCAAAACCAGTTCCTGGGACGTCGCGAAACGTTCTTCCAATAATTGTTTCTTCGTAATTGTCGCGTTCATCAAAGTAGTCAGTGATTCGGCACTTTTTGAACTCGCCGGTGGAGGATGTCGGTAAGGCGGGGGTCGCGACCTTGAACTTTCAAACGGACCGGAAGTCACCAACGGTTTCGAAGTAACAACTTGAACGCGATTTAAATGAAGTTTAGTAAAAGTCGCTTCGACCGAACGACTAAGTCTAGGATCCGCGAAACTGACTAACGGTAAGGATAAAGAATTTATGTAGTTCCGGTTCAAATCTCGCGCGCTTCCGGTTGTATTTTTCTTCGTTAGGCTGGTTAGGCTTAACAATGTTTCCGGTGGATGGTCCGCGTTGGTGTTGATCGCCGTATTTCCGGTTTCGTCGAAACTACGACTTAAACGTCGGGTCACGCAGTTTTTGTGGTGGATAAATTTGAAACGAGCGTCTTCGCCGGAAGTAGTATTAACCGACTCTTCCGGTAACGAAGTGAGTTTACGCGAAGAACCGTACGTGTCGCTGGAGTCGATGATACTTAAAAAGGTTTTTTTGGAAATAGTAGATGTACGATACATGGTACGGAATTAGAAACGTTATAGGGGATGGAAATATTATTTTAGGGGGAGTTTCCGGAAATTACTATTTTGGGATTTATGTAAACAGCTTTGAAAAGGGTATATGGTTTAGGTTTATAAGAGTATTAAGAGGTTTTTAAAGAGAGGTTTTATGCTAATTTGGTTTTCAATACATATACGTACTTTAAATGTAAGTGGGTAAGGTCTGGTTTGTTTTATAAGATATTTGGGGTATCTATATTAGAAGTGGTTGTAGAAGCAGGATTTTAAAATATAAACGAATCTAAAAGTTTATAACGAATTCCGATCAAAATAAAACGTGTATAACGAATTCCCATCAAAATAAAACGTTTATAACGAATTACCATCTAATAAAACGTTTTTAAAGAATTACCATCTAATAAAACGTTTATAACGAATTCCCATCAAAATAAAACGTTTATAACGAATTTCCATCAAAATAAAACGTTTATAACGAATTCTCATCAAAATAAAACGTTTATAACGAATTCCCATCAGAATAAGACGTTTATAAAGAATTCCCATCAGAATAAGACGTTTATAAAGAATTCCCATCAAAATAAAACGGTTTTAACTAAGCCCGACAAAAATAAACAGATTATAACGAATCTCGGCCAAAATATAAAGAATATAAATATAACGAATCTCGGTCAAAATATGAAGAGCTTATAACGAATCTCGGTCAAAATATGAAGAGCTTATAACGAATCTCGGTCAAAATATGAAGAGCTTATAACGAATCTCGGTCAAAATATGAAGAGCTTATAACGAATCTCGGTCAAAATATGAAGAGCTTATAACGAATCTCGGTCAAAATATGAAGAGCTTATAACGAATCTCGGCCAAAATATAAAGAATATAAATATAGCGAATCTCGGTCAAAATATGAAGAGCTTATAACGAATCTCGGCCAAAATATAAAGAGGTTACAACGAATCCCAACCAATATAAAAAGTTTATAACGAATCCCAACCAAAATAAATAGTTTATAACTATAAAGATATAAAACTTACTTTTTGTTGTCATCCTCAGACGGTGGTGACTTGAAATCCGGCGTCTTGTCATGCACAATAACCACATCTTGTCCAACAGTTAAGAGATTCGAGCTCGCGTCATCCCAATTGCCTTTCTTAATAGCAGTTACATAACTCAAACTCCGATTCCTGAGAGCCAATGGCGATACCGTAATGGATAAAATGTCCTCGCGATTGGTTGGGGGACTATCAACTTCGTCGCTTCCCGGTTTCTCATTGGGAGAGATTCTCGGGGGTGTGGTTGGCGTTTTAGGGACTAAGTCGCTAGTAGGCGTTCGCGGAAATGTCGTTTCACTGGCCATTTGCGAGTTTTCAGTTTGTGTAGACCGATTTATAACCGACCAATGACTGGGTAAGTTCGGACACGATTTAGTTAACCACCTTGAACGATGTAATGGAGTTGATTTTTGACTCGGTGAATAACTGGGGTTTCTGTAAGAAGAATTGTATTTTGAAGTATACAATTGAGTCCCTCTCGTTATAAGCTTTCAAAAGAGTGGTTACAAGATATGATTACGATGGAAAAACTAAGTTTGACCCCTTTTGACCTCTAACTACGAAGTTACACTTAACTACATCCTATAACTAAAGAACAGAAATGAAAGAAAGTTGACGTTAATTTTGAAAATATCAAGAAGCTATACGAGACCAGAATATTATTGTCTTTTTGTCATTGGTACTAATAGAAAGACAAATGCGTCAAAAAGGTCATTCAAATTATGATCCCAACTTCCTCTACCAACGAATACAGATAAATATATCGTGTAAGTACTCAAATTAAAGATCTCGTGGAATTTAAAACGAATATGGTGAAAAAAAACGACGTATCCCCAACAGATAACAAAAATTACCAAAAAAAACAACACTAACCTGACATGTTCTCGTACCCATAAACCTTTCTTGTGTCCACTTTCACTAGCGGCCAACAAATCACCGCTCAAACGGTTAAAGCTGCCACTGAAATCGCCTGCAAGGATAAGAAGAGAACGAAAGGCAAAAACAGAATAAATCAAGCGTTTTAAGACAACAAAGATTATTTTTTTATTTTTTCCTGTGGAAAACATACTTTTGGCTCGGTGTTTACTATCTTTTTCGATTATGAAAGAGTTTAGAGAGGCGATACCAGCAGGCAGTTTCTGACCTCTTGACTACAACGATGAGAAAAAAATAAAAAACGTAGGTATGGATTGTATAGAAACACTGAAAATAGTTTTGGGAATTGAGAAGAGAAATTCAATACCAGATATGATAGAATGGCTTGAGTTTTGGCGATTTGTGATCGTAATACTTTAAGTTCGCAATTTATTTGGTCCTTTAGAGATTCGTCTACACCACCCTAGAACGTAAAAGAGACCAGAATATTATGTTTCAAGTATTTTAGAACTTAAAAATTCAAAAACAAACTCAAAACTTTTTAAGGAAAAGCGACACTATTAAATTAAAGGGATAGTGACAAATGTTTGGATCACGTTAAGCCTTTCCTTTTCGGTGCATTCCCTGACGTAGACGTTTTTTGATTCATTATTGATGACGTCATATGATTGTATACCGACTATACGGCAAATATTTGGGTATACTGACTAAAGCCTTTGGTAAATACCACGTTACGTAATCACTTTAGTACAGTCAAAGCTACAAGCTTGTACACACGCGGACTAAGTTTAAAATCAAGACACTAACCTGCGTGTTGCTCGATGGTGGAGGTTCATTGATAATTCCATTCGTTTCTGCAACGGATTGCGGGGCATTTGGCGTCGTAGTGGTCGTATCGGCGTTAATACTGCTGTCAACACAAAATTCGTAAGAACATTATAATTCAATTTGAATAATAAAGTTTAAAAAAAAATGTTGTATATCTTCTAATTAGACAACACTACTTTAATTTCCTACGAGATTAAACATTATGTATTATTCCTCCATAAATTTAGGTACGGTTTGCGAATTTCTCTCAATAATAATAGTATATTATTATTACAGTCACGCTTAGTTGAACACAATCTATTAAAGGAAGGGTGTGAATATAGAAAATATTTTTTGTTAAGCAAAAATCAGATTCCCAGATACCTACAGGAGTTTTTTACTCAAAATCAAATTCCCAGATATCTCCAAGAGTTTTTTTACTCAAAAATCAAATTACCAAAAATCTTCAAGAGTTTACTCAAAATCAAATTCCCCAGATATTTCCAAGAGTTTCTTTACTCAAAATCAAATATCTTCGAGTTTTTTTTTACTCAAAATCAAATTCCCAGATATATCCAAGAGTTTTTTTACTCAAAAATCAAATTACCAGATATCTACAAGAGTTTTATTTAATCAAAATCATATTCCCAGATTTCTTACTACGCTACTTTCCAAATTATAAGAATTTTAGGACAAAGAAAATTAGCTTGCCTGAAAAAATAAATTGCCATAGAACGATGGAGCTTTGTTTTAATTTTTACTAATCAATATTTATATTCCACCTTTCCTTTAACGGTACAATTATATATAATATTAAAATTAATAGAAATTTAGCTTGTTTAACAGACCATAACACGTATATACTATTAAATTATATGTTCGTGAGGAATTTACACAAACTACTTTAAACTTTTATATGGTTGAACATTACGTATTACTCCGCCTCAGTTTAGACTACATTGCAATTTGTAATAGTAGTTTAACAGTATAATATAAAGATCTCTCTTTCATAATGTCCTAGATTTAAACATTACAACGTGAAGGAGAGAATCGGTAGGTCAAAGGTTAACAGTCATTTCGGCACAGAAGGTATTACCACCAGGAGATAATAGGAGAAGTAAGACACAATCTCCATAATAGTTCAATTTTGGACCATTTGTGGCCTTATTAAATTTTTCCTGATTTTGGGCCAATTTCTAAATTCTCGGACTTTTCCCTGACCTGTTGGGCCAATTTACGAATTCCCTGACCTGTTGGGTCAATTTACAAATTCTCTCACTTTTCCCTGACCTGTTGGGCCAATTTACAAAATCCCTGACTTTTCCCTGACCTGTTGGGACAATTTAAAAAATACCTGACTTTTCCCTGACCTGTTGGGCCAATTTACAAACTTCCTGACTTTTCCATGACCTGTTGGGCCAATTTACAAATTCCCTGACCATTTGGGCCAATTTACATATTCCCTGACTTGTTAGGCCAATTTACAAATTCCCTGACTTTTCCCGGACCTGTTGGGCCAATTTACAAATTCCCTGACTTTTTGCTGACCTGTTGGGCCAATTTACAAATTCCCTGACTTTTTGCTGACCTGTTGGGCCAATTTACAAATTCCCAGACTTTTCCCGGACCTGTTGGGCCAATTTACAAATTCCCAGACTTTTCCCGGACCTGTTGGGCCAATTTACAAATTCCCTGACTTTTCCTGACCTGTCGGGCCAATCTGATTAGAAAAATCTCTTTATCCGATTTAGAACCAGTTCAAAAACAATCAGGTTTATCTGTGGACTGAACAAATATCTGGAGCACAATATAGTTTAAATTATATTTTTTACACCCATGTTTTTAGGTTTACGAGTTCTCACATTCGTATATATATTGTAATTTCCTAGATTAGTGCCTTACTTCTCTTATTATTTCCTTTTGGTTTTAATTACCTGACAGTTTGATTCTTCATTCGATTGTGTTTGGAACATAACGAAACGCAACTACCCATTTTGCTAGCGATAATGTTATAATTGATGGGTAGGAATTTGGGGTCTTGAGGTCACATTTTGAATGACTCGAGTTATTCAGATTTTAAGATAAATGTCAATTCTTGTCAAGTTATGTCATTTAACTGCGGTAAAAAAGGGTGGTAGTTATGTTGGTATTGTATTTATGTGTAATATTCTTTAAAAATTGAAGTATAGTTTTGGAAAAATAGATTTTCATATGGAAACTTGAGTTTTATTGGTTGGTATTAAATTTAATAATTGGGGACTAAACTATTGTGGTTGAATTATGGTACAACGTACATACGTGTTCTATAAATCAAATAAACCCTAACATAAACAACATCTTAGCTACCAGCCTATTATACTGAACTTTGACATATAAAGAAGGTCTTACGCAATGTTTTTAGTAAGAAAAATTGGATTCCAGATGTAGAAGAATATGCAGTAGTTTATGGGAAATTATAATTTAACTAAGAATAAACACTAAATAACTAGACTCCAATAAAGATTAGCAACTATAGACTCCAATAAAGATTAGCAACTATAGACTCCAATAAAGATTAGCAACTATAGACTCCAATAAAGATTAGCAACTATAGACTCCAATAAAGATTAGCAACTATAGACTCCAATAAAGATTAGCAACTATAGACTCCAATAAAGATTAGCAACTATAGACTCCAATAAAGATTAGCAACTATAGACTCCAATAAAGATTAGCAACTATAGACTCCAATAAAGATTAGCAACTATAGACTCCAATAAAGATTAGCAACTATAGACTCCAATAAAGATTAGCAACTATAGACTCCAATAAAGATTAGCAACTATAGACTCCAATAAAGATTAGCAACTATAGACTCCAATAAAGATTAGCAACTATAGACTCCAATAAAGATTAGCAACTATAGACTCCAATAAAGATTAGCAACTATAGACTCCAATAAAGATTAGCAACTATAGACTCCAATAAAGATTAGCAACTATAGACTCCAATAAAGATTAGCAACTATAGACTCCAATAAAGATTAGCAACTATAGACTCCAATAAAGATTAGCAACTATAGACTCCAATAAAGATTAGCAACTATAGACTCCAATAAAGATTAGCAACTATAGACTCCAATAAAGATTAGCAACTATAGACTCCAATAAAGATTAGCAACTATAGACTCCAATAAAGATTAGCAACTATAGACTCCAATAAAGATTAGCAACTATAGACTCCAATAAAGATTAGCAACTATAGACTCCAATAAAGATTAGCAACTATAGACTCCAATAAAGATTAGCAACTATAGACTCCAATAAAGATTAGCAACTATAGACTCCAATAAAGATTAGCAACTATAGACTCCAATAAAGATTAGCAACTATAGACTCCAATAAAGATTAGCAACTATAGACTCCAATAAAGATTAGCAACTATAGACTCCAATAAAGATTAGCAACTATAGACTCCAATAAAGATTAGCAACTATAGACTCCAATAAAGATTAGCAACTATAGACTCCAATAAAGATTAGCAACTATAGACTCCAATAAAGATTAGCAACTATAGACTCCAATAAAGATTAGCAACTATAGACTCCAATAAAGATTAGCAACTATAGACTCCAATAAAGATTAGCAACTATAGACTCCAATAAAGATTAGCAACTATAGACTCCAATAAAGATTAGCAACTATAGACTCCAATAAAGATTAGCAACTATAGACTCCAATAAAGATTAGCAACTATAGACTCCAATAAAGATTAGCAACTATAGACTCCAATAAAGATTAGCAACTATAGACTCCAATAAAGATTAGCAACTATAGACTCCAATAAAGATTAGCAACTATAGACTCCAATAAAGATTAGCAACTATAGACTCCAATAAAGATTAGCAACTATAGACTCCAATAAAGATTAGCAACTATAGACTCCAATAAAGATTAGCAACTATAGACTCCAATAAAGATTAGCAACTATAGACTCCAATAAAGATTAGCAACTATAGACTCCAATAAAGATTAGCAACTATAGACTCCAATAAAGATTAGCAACTATAGACTCCAATAAAGATTAGCAACTAGACTCCAATAAAGATTAGCAACTATAGACTATAATAAAGATTAGCAACTATAGACTCCAATAAAGATTAGCAACTAGACTCCAATAAAGATTAGCAACTAGACTCCAATAAAGATTAGCAACTATAGACTCCAATAAAGATTAGCAACTATAGACTCCAATAAAGATTAGCAACTATAGACTCCAATAAAGATTAGCAACTAGACTCCAATAAAGATTAGCAACTAGACTCCAATAAAGATTAACAATCTTTGAATGTCTTAACTAAAATTTCCTTAACCTAACTTAAATTCTTATGAAAACTAATCAGTTGTGAATCAATATTAGGTATAATTTAAACTAAATTAGATATAATTAAAAATACAGTAAAAAAACACTATAAAGATGACATAATTAAATTAAACCTTTATCTAACAACTAACAAACAAAACTAAATATTTGAAAACACTAAGATTTCACATAACCTCAAACATACGGCCAGGTTATCCCACGAGATCACATATCCCAAAAAAATACGCTAAGCCTTTTTATATCGAACTAGAGGTATAAAGAAACATGACAAATAATACAATACCATCATAAGGGGCATCATGACATATTTTCTATATATATATATATCAAATATTTTCGCGCACACACTAGAAAACCGGGTTAAAGAAGCCACCAAAGGAAATTCGAGAACTCTACTAATCAATATAAACGCGCGAAAAAGGCCAATACAACAACACAGTATGCGTGACGAAATTGCGCCAAAATTTCCCGCGAAAATATATATATATACACGAAAAACTCCCTAAATAAACGAAGCGTTTAGATTTTTCAGGAAATCGAGAAGGTGACGAAACTAAATCGGTCAAAAACGGATGAAGAATTTGAATAAAGAGCGCAAAATCCTAGTTGTGTATTGCGGAGAAACCGAACTAACCCCCTTTAGGAAAAGGGATTTCTACAACCGAGAGGAAACGCGAGAGACGGATCTAGGAACGCCTGGGATTCTAAGAGGCTGAGGGATGCGGAGGTTTCTGAGAGGAGAGAGAGGTCTCTCCGCTGGTCTGTGAGAAGGGGGAAGAAAACGCTACTTCAAAAGGGGAAAAGAAATTTCTACAGAGTGGGGGTCGTTCAAAAAGGTTTTAAAGTGCTACAGACATGATATTTAGCGTAGAAACGTTACGTTATATCAAGAATTCATTCAGGTTCCATAAGAATATGGGAGGGCCGCGATTCAATAACCATCCTCCCAAACTTTGTAGCAAATGTTGTCTGCTTCGAATCGATTTTTCAAGTAAATCGCTCCTGAGATCTATTATTAACCCACGCCACTAACGACCTTGACATAATATTTTGGGTAATAAAAATGGAGCCGACCGAAAACAGATCTAAGCGTACAAATGTTGCGAAAATTGCAGACGAACTTTTGTTACAAAGTTTGGGAGGATGGTACCAGAGGCTAAAGCTATGCTCCCATATTCTTATGGAACCTGAATGGATTCTTGGTTATATATAATAGAATAATATTAATTTTAAAGGGCTACTAAACACTGAAAACAAGTTATTTTTAATCTATATTGACTGTTATCAAAACTCAAGGAAGGTTTTCGAGGTTAGTTTACAGTTAATTATCAACTAGAGTCGTTAAGCCTAAACCTGATAAGAAATAAAACTAAAGTGAGGCTCTAAATGATCTTTCATGAATTCCGAATGGAAATTGAGTAGCATTTTCGGAAAGATCGTTAAAAAACGATTCAAAATATATATATACATATGTCAGAGATAAAATTACAGCAACAGTAAAAATATATTTTATAATCGCCATTTTAAAAAATTACGATAAGGTCGCTTTCACGCGGTCATTTTCATGAAAGTACTTAAACCAGAAAGTCCTTTTGTATGAAAATTAACGTTAATTACGTCCCAGAAATAAACTACGTCATAAATCAGAAAATATTACCGAATATGCTACTCAAATTCTATTTGAAACTCAAAAATTCGTCATAGAATCACTTTAAAGAAATGACTAAATGAGTCAAAAACAATGGAACTACTTAAAACTTTATGCCTAACAATAAATTGTACCCAAAAATATCTCAAAATTTTTCAAAACGTCTTGAAAAACAGCTGGTTCTCTATAAACAGACTAAATCTACAGGAATTTGTTGAATAAAAAGTAAAAATCAATATCCAAAGACCAAATTCATAAATTCTTCAACGTCAACTTCAAATGAAGGTGTTTTTTTCTTCTCTAGTTTAGATTTAGAATCAAACTAAATTTACGAATTTTTAACTTCAAGGAAAGCTGGACTATGTATTCCCATATACTGTGAACTAAAATGTACTTTGACTATAGATTCTCGACCCCATGACGTCAAACGAGAGATAGAATAAAAATGGTTTAATTTTAAAAGACACTATCAGTATGGGGGAGCAAAATTTCAATAAATTTTAAAGTGAGGGTGAAATGCTTTTTTTAATTATTTTTTTATTTTTGTTCTACTTTAAAAACGATTTAAATACTATTATATAACCAGTTTTACAACGATACTTCTGTATCCTTTCAAGATTGATATAATAACTGAATTTTTCTGACTTAACTAGTAACTATTTAAATTGTTTTATTAAAGGCGTTAAGATAGGGTAACAAATATTTGATGTAGAATTTTTTTCAGCATAAATATCATAACATTTGACTTTCCTTACTTCCTACATGGTTATACTATCAGCCAATCAAAACTAAGCCTAAAATTGCTTAAAAGGGGTAATAGAACAACCACATTTCTAAAAAAATGTGTGCAAGTTAATAATCAAGTTATAATTCTGTGGTTCGTTTAAAATAATTATCTGAAAGGCTGAAGTTCAACACTATTTAAAATCATTTCTTATTGGCTGAATTTCGCGCCCTTAAAGCAGACGATAATATTGACTAGTTTTTATATAAAGGGAGAATGCATCTGGACCAGGGACGGAAGTAAGAAAATTTTCTTATTGGACAAATGTCCAGTAACCCCCTTAAATTCAAACGTTAACGGACATTTAACAAAATTACCGCGCAATGCTACATTTCCTGTATTAAAAAATACCTTTTTTTATCGGACATTTGTCCAGTGAACCCCTCTTAAAAATAAAAAGTTATCGGACATTTTGGCAAATTTATCGGACAATGGCCAGTGACTTGTGCTTATTTCCGTCCCTGATCCGGACAACGATTATCTATCGATTTTTAACCGTTAAAATAGGCCTTATCCACAAACATTAATGGAATAATAACTTGTTTGATTGGCTAGAATTTAAACTACGCTGTAACCGAAACCTAACCTAATAAACCAATTAATTTCAACCTAAAATTGTATTCATAAATGTGCAGATTCAGGAAATAAATTCAAAAGCTCATAGTTTTCCTTACGGATAATTTTATATTTTATTTTACATTTCACCCTCACTTTAATCCTAACTTCCCAGAGGAGACGCGGCGCACTGAGAGGATATTTTCTAACCATCCAACATTTGTTGACTTAAAACTTTGTTTGCATAGTAAATATTAAGGTTTATTGGGGAAAGACCAGCAGAGCAGACCATGGTGGAAATCTAGTGTGTACTTATTAAAATTCAACCATATTTTGTCCAATTTAGATTCTATATTCAACTATTTCTGAACAGTTGATAAAACTACTTTTAATCCCAATAAGGCGTACTATTGTGTATTAATCCAATTCAATTTTATATACATTGCAAACGACACCCAAGAAATAAACTATAATCTCTTCAAAAATGGACAAAACAGGCGTGGATTGATACATAATATTAAATCTGATAAGAAAAAAATAGAATACGAGCTAAAACTGAATCTTTAGGCGAATATTTTCGGCTTAAAATAATTATTTCTTAGAATTAAAAGGTCAACCTATCATAAACATTTCCTTGATCTGTACAGAAATGTTTTTTCCCTGATATTTTGGGTTCATTTTTAAGTTCATTGACTTTTCCAGGTCGTGTACGAACCACGATTAAGTTGTACTTCTACTTTCATACATTTCCCCAATTTCTGCCTAATTTTTAAGTATTTAAGCGATTTTTGGACAACATCGAAATTTCCTGATATTAACTCTGTCCCAAAAACTTTCCCTGACCTTTCAGCCAATTTTTACTTACCTTTTTTTTGGAACTCTTAATTAAATTATGATCCCAATTAAAGAAGAAAAATATTAAAATTAAACTCACGTTAACAACGTAGAGGCCAATTCTTGTAGATTTTTTTGTAAAATGTTTAGAAAGTCTGGTGTTTCTTCTAACTTGGCCATCTTAAAAAATTAAAAGAAATAATTATGATTTAAAACATTTAACGAAATTATCTTTTTGATTAAAATAAAAATTAAACTTTAAAATTAACTTACAGGAAGAAAATTTTCTTGAAATATCACATTTTGAACTAAAGATCCGCAAGTACATCTTGGCAAATTAAAATCTGGTCTAGAGTCGCTCGAAATATCAAACGATCCTTCGATTGCCAATCTCGAATTCTTTCTAAAAATTTAAAAATCATGTTTAAAAAATTAAAACTATACAATTTTAAACTTAAAAGTAATTAATAAACTTCGTTGAAAGTTGCGTAACTTTAATCAATCTAATTATTAAAATTAACTCTCCTAAATCAAATTGAAACTAATTTCAACTCTAATAAGTCGAATTAAAACTAATTTCAACTCTAATAAGTCGAATTAAAACTAATTTCAACTCTAATAAGTCGAATTAAAACTAATTTCAACTCTAATAAGTCGAATTAAAACTAATTTCAACTCTAATAAGTCGAATTAAAACTAATTTCAACTCTAATAAGTCGAATTAAAACTAATTTCAACTCTAAAGGCCCGTTTACAAAAGAGCGGAAAGCTGAAGCGTAAGCCGATGCATGGAGCAATAACAACAGGAGGCATAGGTTCATACATCGTTTAAAAATGAGATTTTGGAAACTATGCCTCCTCTTGTTATTGTTCCATGCATCGGCTTACGCTTCAGCTTTCCGCTCTTTTGTAAACGGGCCTTAATAAGTCGAATTAAAACTAATTTCAACTCTAATAAGTCGAATTAAAACTAATTTCAACTCTAATAAGTCGAATTAAAACTAATTTCAACTCTAATAAGTCGAATTAAAACTAATTTCAACTCTAATAAGTCGAATTAAAACTAATTTCAACTCTAATAAGTCGAAATAAAAAGTTTCAACTCTGATAACTCAAATTAAAATTAATCTCAAGTCTCCTAACTCGAATTAAAATTAATCTCAAGTCTCCTAACTCGAATTAAAATTAATCTCAAGTCTCCTAACTCGAATTAAAATTAATCTCAAGTCTCCTAACTCGAATTAAAATTAATCTCAAGTCTCCTAACTCGAATTAAAATTAATCTCAAGTCTCCTAACTCGAATTAAAATTAATCTCAAGTCTCCTAACTCGAATTAAAATTAATCTCAAGTCTCCTAACTCGAATTAAAATTAATCTCAAGTCTCCTAACTCGAATTAAAATTAATCTGAAGTCTCCTAACTCGAATTAAAATTAATCTCAAGTCTCCTAACTCGAATTAAAATTAATCTCAAGTCTCCTAACTCGAATTAAAATTAATCTCAAGTCTCCTAACTCGAATTAAAATTAATCTCAAGTCTCCTAACTCGAATTAAAATTAATCTCAAGTCTCCTAACTCGAATTAAAATTAATCTCAAGTCTCCTAACTCAAATTAAAATTAATTTCAACTCTCTTAACTCGAACTAAACGTATTTAAAACTGATTAAACTTAATTTCAAGATCCTTAACTTTATCTTAAACTAAATACTTTGGTCAAACTTATATTTAAAAGCAATTAAACTTAATTTAAATTAAAACTAATTTACTCACTCTAATTTGGGAATTTTCATTTTTGGCGAATCAGTCTCATCTAAACCATGTATACTCCTGTCGCGATAGAGAGCCGCGGGTAAAATATGTTTACCACAAAATGGAGTAGGTAAAGACTCCCCGTTTGAGCGTAACTACAAAAATTAAAAAGTTTGATTAGAAATTAAGTTAAAATTCCAATTAGAAATTTGAAATGAAGTTAAAATTTTACCATATCTCTCATTTCAGCGCACAAGGAAGGTATTTTGACTAGAATAGGTTCATTCCTCATTGGCGTACTAGCAGCTACGCAGTTTACGCTCTTGATGGGCGTCACAGGTCCCTGGTTTTCTTCATTTTCGATGTCTTCTTCTTCTATAGTTTTACCTGATATTTTTGTATTGATAGTCGTCGATGAACAATTGCCGCAATTGAGAACTGATGATTCATTATTGCACGAACAACTGAACGTAGGATCATTAATTTCATTCTCCGGAATGATTTGAGCTCGATGAGTGTAATTTTGCAGGCTGAAAAGAAATTCAAAGAGATTCAATATATGAAAAAGGTAAAAAATATTCAATCAGATGAAAGCCAAGGCTTAGGGGTTCATATTTATTATCTAATCTTTAAATCTATGTTGAAATACAAGGCATTGTGTTTAACATACGTCAAAAACCAAGGCTTAACTTCTTAAGGGGTTAATTCTGTCAAAAACCAAGGCTTATGGGGTTAATTCTGTCAAATACCAAGGCTTAAGGGGTTAATTCTGTCAAAAACCAAGGCTTATGGGGTTAATTCTGTCAAAAACCAAGGCTTTTGGGGTTAATTCTGCCAAAAACCAAGGCTTACTGGGTTAATTCTGTCAAAAACCAAGGCTTACTGGGTTAATTCTGTCAAAAACCAAGGCTTACTGGGTTAATTCTGTCAAAAGCCAAGGCTTGGTAATACAAATTATATTTACCTTGCAATTTCTTCCTCTAGGAGACAAACTCGTTCTTCCAATTCACTTTTTTGATTTTTCAAATACTGGAAAACAGAAAAATAAGTAAATAAAATAACTAAGTTGAAAAGTTCCTTAATATAAAATTACATTATTGGACTCTAACAAGTCTGACAGCTTCAGCTCGTTTTCTTTCAACATTTCTGATTCTTCCTTCAAACTGTGACTTAAAATATCATTGGCATCCTTCATGCAACTTAACTCTTGCCTCGTTTGAACCAAGACTTCGTTAAGCTCGTCAAATTCGTTCCGTAAACCATCCAACTCTTGATTAACGATTGTAATCTCATCGTTTAGATCACGGATTCTGGCTTCGAGTGACAATCTCTCTCGATGATGTCCCGTTAACTTCTCTTGAAGAGTGTGATTGGTTTCTTCGTAATTTGAAACCGTTAGTTTTAACCTGGCATATTCTCTTTCGGCTTCTTTCATTTTTTCCAAAATGCCTTGCAAACTTAAGAATAAAAAAATGTTTAGAGAATTTTCAATTCTCGACAAGATCGGTTCAAATTCAAAACATTATCCTACTTTTGTTGGTTTCGTTGCAAATCTTGATTCTCGTAAAACAAATTTGAATTTATCTCTTCTGTTTGAGCCATCTGTTGTAATAGATGAGTTCGTTCTTCATTTAAACCCTTAATTTTGTGTTGTAAATCTTCAATCTCGCCCAGATAATCGTACGTTGGTTTTGAATCATTCAAACTATAATCGAAAAACAATTGGGATTAACTTAAAATTTCATGTACTTCAATAAATTTAAAAACAACTCACTCGATAGCTCCGGAATGATCAATTAGAATGGCTTCATTACTGCTAAATGAAGACAAATTGCTCAAAATACCCAACGAAGAATCCAAACTTTCTTTCGGCGAACTCGTAGCTCGATAATTACTGGACGGATGGTTCGTAATATCAGTAAAATTTTCAGCAAACCCCAAAAAGTGACTAGAATTTTCCATCCATTCCAGGAGACTGCTGAAAAAGATTCAAAGTAAATAAACAACTGTTAAAAAGATAAAAGATTACGGAATCAGCACTCATCAATAGACAGATTTAATCAGAATTTTAAAAAAAAAACTCCACTTACTCATCACGACTGATTGATAACAAAAGAGAGTTAAGAGCATTGAGTATCGATTCTCGATCCTGGAAATCACTGGTTTTTAATGGTGTATAATTCTCCAATACAAGCTTTTGAACCACTTTACACAGATACTGAACTTCAGGAGGCCCCTATTTCGAGATAATTTTATTAAAATTTAATCAACCAGAAACCATTTTTAGAGTAATAACGTCAATATTATGATATTACTCACCTTAGCATCTAACTCATCTTCCGTGTCAATCTTTTTAATCTTTTTAACCGATGATGTAATGAAATTTCGCTCCAAATTCGGGTCTTCGCCAATTCCGACAAAATTGTTTTCGGTTTTGTCATCGTCTTGGAATAGTTTATTGTCATTTTGGTCGAATATTTCCAGGTTCGAGGCAATGATTTCACTATCCTCGTCCATAATTAGGCCACTATCAGCCTAAAAACAGTGAACAAACAAAAGACGCAAATCAAATCAGGTGTTAGGCTTACAAATATTTTGGCAAGGTATTGAAATAACCATTGATTGCTTAGAGAAAAGGTTATTATTTTGCAATTTTATCTTAAATACACGATATAATAATAAATATTTACGATATTCGATAAAAGAAAGATAAGAAACCTTTTAAAATCTCGAAGATGTCGACTTCTCAAATAGAGAATGCTACACGTTGGTTTAAAATCGGAGCTAGGCCTATTTTTGATCTACACTCTACAGTGTTTAGTTAATGCGCATGTCTGTCGTAATGGATCTGATAGGTGCTGGCACCTAGCATAACATTTTGAAAATAATAACAGCTTTTGGCGGGAAATTTAAAAGCCTAAATAAATTAAAACACATAAAACTTAAATAATTAATCACATAGTTTAAAAAAAAAAAAAAGAATTTCGAAATAACCTAATTAAATTGTAGCACCTATTAGACTACATATATTTCAAATAATTCGATGAATCATAGCTGATTAAGCCTTGGCTTCGAATTTAATATCAGGGCTAAGCCGCTTAGAAATTTGATAATTTTCATATAAAACATTAAAAACTATCACAATTCTTTGACTAAATCGTTTTAAAATCAATGACGCGTGAAGAAAACTGATTGTATAATGGTACATAACCCTAAAATTACTAGGTATCTAGCGTATCTATCAAATTTACAATACAATTAAGAATTAATCAAAAAGGCTTAACGACTCGATGTCTAATCGACCAAATAGTAATAACTTTCTTGGATATTATATTTCCGCTTTCCGTATTTTCAAGAAAAAGGAAGATTATGCAACTATTACGTTCCGGTAAAAATGAATAAGAATTTTCAAGTGGGCTATATATCTTCACGACAAATTTGTAATGCATGCATGGTTAGTCTTAAAGAAAAGAAAATTCCAGATAACAATCTTAAACATTTTGGGATATTTTACAAAATTTACGGGAAAGATTCATAATTAATTAGTAACAAAAGTAAAATTAAAATTACAGTAACAAATACGTGATAAGGCCTAACAAATACATAGTTAGACCTAGCAATTAACAAATTCATGATTATGCTTCAAAGATACATGATTAGGCGTCATAACTTCAAACTTGGTGCTAAAAATATTCTTAACAATCAAATAAGACAGACTACTGTAGCGGTTCTAATTTGCAAAAAAATCAATTATTATTTAAAACAATGTTTCCATTGTTTTCTAAAAACCAAAAGGTGTAAATCCTACTTTTAAAATCATTAGCCTTATTTTGAAAGGCATTATCCCCTACTTAAAGTTCTTAAAACTCATCATTGTTATATTGAAACTGTAAACTAAATAAACTTGTCTGGATTACGAGTTAAAAGTTGAAACTCTCACGCTATTTTATAAAACGATTCAAACAGCCTGTTTCACAGGTAATTTATCTCAAGTTCATAAGGTGTCAACACACGTAGACACTAAAACTTTAATTTACAGAAGTAGAACATGTAGTATTTTTGACCTGAATTTTACAAAGACAGTTTTTAAATCCCACGTGTTGTTATTTTTGGACGATTATAGTTTTAAACATTTAAGTTTAATCCTTATTTTAATCATATTCTGGTTAAGTTTTGGCTTAAAAAGAAAGGGAGGTTGAATGAATTTTTGGGAGGTCTATTACGGCTTATATTTTCCCCGGAAATATCTCGAGATTATCCGCGATTTTTAAATCTCCTTTAAAGTCGCCTTATTTTCTAGCTTAGCAGACGACGTTTACCATATCAACTTGTACAGACAAAGCTAGGCTTTTGAAATGGCAATTTTCCGAGCAGATAGGATCTTTAATGTTGCGTGAAAACTTTCTAATTCACTTTAAACAATCTTTCAGAAAATATTACTCAAATTCCGATTAATTTTCGTGAGAAATCGGTTATAGAATGTGTTTAAGAACAACTTATTACGCATAAATATACCTTGTTATAAAATTTCACGCTCCCTTTAGCTAAACTAAAACCAAACTCGAAACAAACACGAATTTACAATAATTATGTAAATCAGTTTTTAATTTTTTTTTTAAATTGACCTCAAAATACCGTGAAAATCGAAGCTGTTTTGCTTCGTATAGCTGTAATACACCGTAGCGAAATTATTAACAGGAAAAATCGAAGCCTTTTCAGAAAGCGATTTAAAAATTTGATAATTACTTATAGCTTATAATTAAAAGACTAATTAAAACCAATCGAACGCGCTGAATACTAAGTAAATCACGGTGATGCGTTACCGTAATTAAATTTCATTTAAATATCAATATGATAATTGTAAACAAACAAACAAATATTTACCATCTTTAAAGAGATAATATCACATGCCTTTGAGAACAATTTTAACATTTAAAGGACAAATGTATTGTTAGTCTACTCGTTTGATGACGTCATGCCATTGTCACTAGTCAAAACTAAGAACTACGAGCCTTTATTTATTTATTTAAGCATTCATTGATAAGAAAAATACTATATTTGATATGGAGGGCTTGATTTGAAAGCACTTAGCTTCAGTGTCGTCATAACATTGTCGTATTTCAATTTCTAAATTCAAAATCCTTGCCATGCTTGATTTCTATGGAAAGTAATTGCTATATGCGAGATATTTTTAATCTAATTTACATTTTGATACGATAGTGATACTACACCTTTAATTAGAAATTGAGTTTATTAGCTTGCTTGGTCTGAGATTAAGTTTAATGACAAGGAAAAATTAAAATTCCATTTTAATTGCATGATTCCAAACCCTTAATTAAAAACAACGCCGCCGTAAGGGCCTGTTTTAATATATATACCCAATTCCGAATTTTATCAAAAATTTGAATTTCTTAGTGTGTTTTTCTAGAAAAAATGAAAACGGAAATAGTCCGACCACAGTTCCATGGAAAAAGAGTTAAAGGTAGAATAAAACTTTCCAGTAAAAAAAAATTACAAACAAATATTAAACATTTAAAACTTACCCTGAAAATAGGCTTAGCTAGGATTCATGGAAATCCTGAATTTCTTCGCATTGATGAGTCAGCGACCAATGATCAAAAGCCCGACGTTAAGGCGAGATCTTCATGAAACTACTAATAACATTCCATTGGTCGCTGACCCTTCAATGTGAAAAAATTCAAGATCTAAATGAATCCAGCTAAGCCTAATTTTCCGTATAAGTTTTAAATTATGTCTAGTTTAATTGTTTGTAAGTTTTTTTACTGGTGGATTAGGCCTATTTAAACAATAAGGAATCGGTGAAAATAACTTGTTAGGTTGCATTCTCACTTTAAACATGTTTTGTAATAACTCAAGCGGAGTTTGCAATAAGGTTTAACATAGTACAATTTTGCGTTCTTCACGGACAGACAGACATATAATTATGCCACATATCTAATATGTAAATATATATTTTGAATCGTTTTTTAACGATCTTTCCGAATATGCTACTCAAATTTCATTTGGAATTCATGGAAAAACAGTGAGAGAATCACTTTAACATCAAAATTAAACTAGCTGAGCATAAACGACAAGTCTGAAATAAATAAAAACAGGAAATTCTACAAATTATATATATTTAAAAAAAATAGATTTGCATCATTGATTTAACTCAAACTTCAGAGAATTTTTAATTTTTGTTTTAAGGAGAGGGGGGGGGGGGGGGCTAAGTGAAAACAAAACCGTCTGGTTCGTTTGTCGAGACCACACGTATCTTATAATGGATGAACTATAGGTTGATATAGTAGTTTCTGAACAAGGAACACTTTTTTAATTCAACACAAAGAATAAAATTAAACGTGTAAAAAATAAATTTCTCGTTAATTTAAGATTCTTAGGGTTTTTATTTTAAGCATTTAGGTTATTATAGTTTGTTTCGAGGTTTTGTTACTCTATTCTTTGGATGAAACAATTTCAGGGTTGATGGTAAGAAAGGTTAGATTAGTTTTTTCAAATTCGATCATTAATTGGACAAGAATCTAAATATATAATTATAAGATTACATTTTCAAAAGTGGAATCGATTTAGACTGTTTCAAAACGTTTCGCTAGAGTCGTGTGAACAGGAATTCGTCTTGTCTTGAATCGATTTGATTCGATTTCTCGAAACTGCTTCGGGAACTAGTTTCATACCGATTCGGTTTCAATAACTGATAGATGAAGCTACAATAAATCGATTTATAAAGACAATAACTACGGTAACACTAGCATTTCTTAATCGATTTGAAACGGTAAAATCAAACCGATATTAAAATCGCCAGGAATCGTTTTTAAGAACCACATGTTCACGCATTATCTTTATAAATCGATTTATCGTAGCTTAATCTATCGGTTGTTGATTGAAACCGAATCGGTATGAAACTAGTTCCCGAAGCGGTTTCGAGAAATCGAATTAAATCGATTGGAGAAAAGACGGTTTCACGTTCACACGATTCCAGCGAAACGTTTTGAATAGTTTAAATTAATCCAAGTCCTAGCTAATGTGTGAACACGTGATTTATAAAGATAATGCGTGAACACGTGGTGCTTAAAACGATTCCTGGCGATTTGAATATCGGTTTGATTTTACCGTTTCAAATCGATTAAGAAATGCTTTAGTGTGACCGTAGCTTTGTTGTGAAATTAAAAACGTTAATTAATCTATTTCTTGTTAATTATGGGGCTTTGTAGAAACATACTGATATTAAACAAAGTTAAATAATAGAGATTTGTAGCAAACGTTAAATTTCGAAATAAGAAAATACAATTTTTGGAACATTATCATTATTGTATCGTATACTTAAGAAATGGAACGGAAAAAAATTACGAAAAATATCTCAAGGACGTTATCATTTAAATCAAGATAAATTAAATATTTAAGGTTTTAAATAACACTTAAGTGTATATAAGATTGAGTTTAAAGTGTTAAGGAAGACACTAGATTAATTTCAAAGATTTAAACCTTTGTTTGTTAGCTGTTTAATTTGAGTGAATTTAACTAAAACTTCAGGGTGGAATTAATTAAGTTTATTTAAAGGGAGAATGCAACCTAACAACAAGTGATTTTTTTATCGATTTCTTATCGACTAAATAGGCCTAATCTACCAATAAAAAAAATTACGAACTAATACTTTAAATAAATTTAATTTGTTTAATAGTATGAAAAATAAATTAATATAAGCCTTTTTAAAATTGTGATTATTCGTAAGACTTGCCCTTTAGATTTATTCTAAAAAATACTAGAATCTAGCTAAGCCTAACTTAAACACTATGGACAGGGGTTCACTAACCGTCGGTATATATCTTACAGTCAAAAAAAAAAAACGCCTGAAGCCTTGAGGGCCCCAGAATACAGAAAGTTAAAGAAAAAAAATTCTCATACCTTTCAAATTTTTTTATAATTTTTTTTTCTACCGGTTAGTTTTGTAAAAAAAAATAAAAATAAAAGAAAAATTGCTTGTAAAACCGGCTTTGATTATTTTGTTTTTCAATAAGCCCACTAACCCTTAAATATTTTAAACCAAATTATATTTAAACTTATCATTAATTATCAATTAGAAAATTATAGAAAAATTGAAAATTTCTTGAATTTAAAAAATTTAAAGAATTTATAGACTCCATACAATAATTTATAATTTATAAAATACCTATATTTTTAGAATAAATCATAATTTATAAAATATAAAATACCTATATTTTTTAGAATAAATCATAATTTATAAATTACATAGACTTTTTAGAATAAATCATAATTGAACAAATTCATAGAATTTTTAGAATAAATAATAGTTGATAAAATTCATAGAATTTTTAGAATAAATCCTAGTTGATAAAATGCACAGAATAAGAATAAATCATAATTGATCAAATTCATAGAATTTTAGAATAAATCCTAGTTGATAAAATTCATAGAATTTTTAGAATAAATCATAATTGATCAAATTCATAGAATTTTTATAATAAATCATAATTGATCAAATTCATAGAATTTTTAGAATAAATCATAGTTGATAAAATGCATAGAATTAAAATAAATCATAATTGATAAAATTCATAGATTAATAGAATAAGAAAAAAATCATAATTGATAAAATTCATAGATTAGTAGAATAAGAAAAAAATCATAATTGATAAAATTCATAGATTAATAGAATAAGAATAAATCATAATTGATAAAATTCATAGAATTATAATAAATCATAATTGATAGAATTCATACTATTAGAACAAATCAACTGATAAAATTCATAGAATAAGAATAAATCATAATCGATAAAATTCATAGAAATTTTAGAGTAAAAAAATGAATTTATAAAATTGATCGAATTTTTTTTATATTATTATTCAATGGTTGACCACAAAATTTGGCCATTTCACTTCTGTTCAAGAACATTTGGCAGAAGAGAAAAAGCTAGGGCGGATAGATACACACTATTAATTGATCTAGGAGAAAAAGTAGTCATTGCCAACTCCTATTGGTATATTTTTCGTCCATTCCGAGTCAATCGTGCGGGAAATTGAACTGATATTGATCTATTATAAATTGGTTCAATTTTGACGTCACTATGACGTAAAAATCTTTGTTATTTTGTAGTAATTCCTATTGGAATGAAGAAAATTTCCTCAAGAGAAGATATTTGAATATAATAGCCATTATTTCTTTCATATGTAGGAAAATTTAAAAATCTAACTTTTTATAAAATTTAAATAATATTGTTATTTTTATTCTGGAATTTGGGGTTGAAATTTACTATTAAATTTGACCTATTAGTTTACTAAGCTCGACTTTTAGGGCTAGGGAGTAGGGACAGCCCTTTCCCATGATTAGATGCACGCCATTGGTCGATTAAAATCGCTCTCAAATTGGATTAAAAATTATTTAAGTGATATTAATTATATTTAAAGTCAGGTTAATACGGATTTTTCATGACTTTCAATTAGAATTGGAGTAGCATTTTCTAAGAGAACGATTTACAATAGAAAAATTACCGAATCAATAAAAATGGACATTTTCCAAACCAAAATTTACCGATAAACAGTTCTAAAATTACTGTAATTATGGAAATTGATAAATCACGCGGTAATTTACCTCTAGAGGTAATTTATCGATATTAGCAAAATAATTTGTTTGCTTCCAACTCTTGAAAAATAAAATGTTTCTCATGGTAAGCATGACAATTTGAGTGTGTTAGTTGATAGTGCAAAGTGACTTAGACATGATAAAGTACTTTAACGTGTCCTTGACGACACTAAACGCAACTCGTATACTATTTAAAACGTTGAACTTTGACCTCTCTTACCAATTTGTTCACTTTTAGTACTAAAAGTTTTAAATTTTATAATTTAAACGTGACTTTCGCGCCGTCTTTTTCGTAAAAGTACTTAATCCTGAAAGTTCTACCTATCGTATTACGTTCCTGAAATATCGGACACATATTTTTGACATTTTCAATTTGAAATTTCTTTCTAATGCCTAAATCCAGAGCTTAAAATTTAGAATATGTTTTTTTTAGTATGATAAGACTAAAAATATAAGTCATAGTCATTCGAAAAAAAATGAGGACAGTTAGGACTTTAAATAAATATTATTTCAAACCTAAGATTCATAAACAAATGTCATATATTTAAATAAATTTATCATATCTTTGTGTATATAGCTTTTAACAAAACATTATCTTGATCTCAAGGACAATTACCTATATATTACAGGTACTAAATAAAAATGCTTCTGTTTGCCAACAAGTACTTCTGTAAACTAGTTATACCTTTAGCGTAATGATACATAATATTTAATTCCATAGGGGATTAAGTAGTAGCCAACAGACGTTTATCATAATTGTGTCAGTTGACAACATCAACTAATCAATATAGATAATTAAAATTGATATAATATATATAATTTTATCTCCAACTCTTAATTTTAATATAACCTAAAAAGAAAATAAATTTGGAACACTGACTTCTAAGTCTAGGTGATAAGAGAAAACTAAACATAATAATATTGTACTCAGATTAATAATTGTATCCTCACGAGTTTGAGTTTCCGAGTATGAACTTTCAACTACAGAGTACTCAAAAGAAACGGATACTTGAGCGCATTTTTATTCAATTTTAATAAATTAATTGTGTATTTTACGCTTTGCGAAAGTTTAGGGCTTTTATATAAAATATTTAATACATTTTCTGCAATTGGTGATACAGCGTCGTCTGCTTAGTAAATCTTACAATTCATTGGTCTATATTCCAAGTACCTTGTGGACTTAAAATACTTAAGATCTTTTTTTGGCATTAATAGAAAATGAAAGGACACTTCCAACTTTACTAACCTGCTTAATCAATCTTAAAATCCATTGGTGTACATTACAAGTACAATGGACTTAAAATAATAAAGATTTGTTTATATTTGGCAACAATAGACCAATGAAAGGACAGTTCCAAAAAGCAGACGACTTTAATAACCTGCTGCTTAGTCCATCTTCATACTCATTGGTCTACATTCCAAGTATTAAAATATTAAAGATCTGTTTTTGGCATCAATATACCAATGAAAGGACAGTTCCAACAAGCAGACGACTTTACTAACCAACATGGGGAAACCTTTCACGTGTTGATTTTGTCTCTTTAATTATCCTCAAATAAGTCTTAAAAATATATTAACTAACGCAGAAATTCCAGACCATTGTGAACCTTAACACACCATAATATTAAATATCTTCCCAGGAAAATAATAGTTAACTAAATTAACGTAAACCATTCTCTAACAGACGTTATTTAAATTTATTGATTGAAATCAATATACGTTTCAAAACATTGAATCAAAAGTGGACAACCTTTGTCCTTTGAAATTACACTAAAATGATAAAAAAGGCCTATTTAGAGGCATATTACCTGACGTGTAAAAGCTTGAAAAACAATGCTGTTACCCTTACATTTCTCACACCAGTAATGCTATATTGTCTATCAAACATCTGTGTGTCGTTCACAGCACCAACACAAAACTCGATCTTTCAAATATTTGAAGCAAGCACCTGCACACCTAAATAATTTGGCGCGATTTACATTGCGCGAACGGTCGAGTCGAGAAAAATTGACGGACTGCCGGGACAAGTTAGAAAACCAACGACCTTGGGAAATAACACCTTACTGCGTTTTCTATTCTAGCAAAAAAACTGGAAGCATGTTACGGGTATCTTTTAGTTCTCAGCCCACTTGTTTTACCACCTTAGTGCCCCCCCTTAAGCCTAAATATCATCCCCTACAAAAAGTTTTCCCTGTCGATTACGTGTGACGTCAAAAAACGCAGAATTTAAAGTTTACCGAAATGTTATTAAATAGAGGGTGGTTTATGCGATTGATCGATTTGGATGGATTCTGTTACGATTTTAAATTTGAGTTCGAAAGCGAGATTTGACCATATTTTGAGTTTTTGACCAGGGTGGGGAAACGATGGTTGGGACGCTACTGAATTTGACCAATAGCAAAAGGACTTTGTGATTAAAGGGAATATTAAATAGAGGGTGGTTTATACGATTGATCAGTTTGGATGGATTTTGTTACGATTTTAAATTTGAGTTCGAAAGCGATATTTGACCATATTTTGAGTTTTTGACCAGGGTGGGGAAACGATGGTTGGGACGCTACTGAATTTGACCAATAGCAAAAGGACTTTGTGATTAAAGGGAATATAGACTTTTTGCCGCGCCTTATGAAGGGGGCTACCATTTTTTCCGTTCCCCTTAGTTCCGATCCCCCAATCCACCATTTTGGTCACCAAGGAACGAGATGATAGTTTTTTTGGTAGGCAGAGCCACTACCTCCTCGATTCTTGGTGACAAAAATGGCGGATTGGGGGGCGGAAGTATGAGGAACGGGCAAAATGGTAGCCCCCTTCATAAGGCTCGGCAAAAAGTCTATAGACCACAACTAAAAATCGTCTGCTAACGCACCGCAGCTTTATAATCAATTTAAAATCTGATAAATTGCAAAGAAATTGAGTTTTTGGGCACAGTAATTTGCATAAAAAAGGGATTTGAATTTTGAGACTTGGTAAAATATTTCGTAATTTTTGCGAATTATTTTCAAGATTTCGAAAGTGACTTTTTAAGATTTCGGAAGTCATTTTTAAGATTTCGAATGTCATTTTTAAGATTTCGAATGTCATTTTTAAGATTTCGAATGTCATTTTTAAGATTTCGAATGTCATTTTTAAGATTTCGAATGTCATTTTTAAGATTTCGAAAATGATTAAGACTTCGAAAGTGATATTTAAGATTTCGAAAGTGATATCTAAGATTTCGAATCTAATTTTTAAGATTTCGAAAGTGATATCTAAGATTTCGAATCTAATTTTTAAGATTTCGAAAGTGATTTTTAAGATTTCGAAAGCGATTTTTAAGATTTCGAAAGTGATTTTTAAGATTTCGAAAGTGATTTTTAAGATTTCGAAAGCGATTTTTAAGATTTCGAAAGCGATTTTTAAGATTTTGAAAGTGATTTTTAAGATTTCGAAAGTGATTTTTAAGATTTCGAAAGTGATTTTTCAGATTTCGAAAGTGATTTTTCAGATTTCGAAAGTGATTTTTCAGATTTCGAAAGTGATTTTTCAGATTTCGAAAGTGATTTTTCAGATTTCGAAAGTGATTTTTCAGATTTCGAAAGTGATTTTTAGTCGTTCATGAAGAACTTTCAAAATTTTGAAGAATGTTTAGAATAATTTTCTAGATTCAGAAATATTTTATCTGAGATTCTTTTAGCAAATCTTACGCTTCTTCTTGTTTAAAAACATTAAAACTAAACCCACTATGTCTTTGGTAACAGAAACTAAGCAAAGTTACCATTGTTTAACTTGATAGTAAAATATTATTTCGAAATAATTATAATTATTTATATTTTAACCCTTAATTTTTGGGGAAAACTATCGAAAAACAATAGGGGATAAGAATGATACCTAATTAACATATATCAAGCTCTCTTGAAACTAGAATTATCTTAATATATTTACACCTAATGTCCTTGCAAGATTTATTTTTAAAAATCAAACTATACCTCATCATTAAAATAAATAGCCAAATATGCAAATGATAAACCTTGAAACAACTTTTCTTTTTTAGGCCTATTTTAATTGCGTCAATAAATTATTCGAGTCATTAAAAAAATGAAAACGTTTTTATTAAAAATAATTAGACATCAATTTTGTCCAAACAATAACTCATTCCTTGTTCTTCGTACTGCTTTTTAGTGACTACTAGTTTGTGAAATTCAGGATCTTTGGATAATAAAACGCCCCCTTGCCAAGCGTCTGTCACCGTGCTGGCAACAAATTTGGTTAATTTTAAAGTTACTAAGGGTTGATTTAATAAGCAGGCAAAAAAAAAGTTGTGCAAGGTTTAACGTAACAATATTATTAAAGCTCTGTCTAATGCATGATTCAAAATAAACCAAATCAAAACTGGCCAAGGCTTAAAAACAATTAAGTAAAACAAGATGGAAAACGAAGGCTTAAAGGGAGATTACAACCTAACGAGTTTTTATCAATTCCTTATTGTTAAAATAGACCCAATCCACCAGTAAAATTTACAGACAAATATTAGACTAGACATTTAAAACTTGCACAGAAATTAGGCTTAGCTGGATTCATGGAGATCCTGAATTTCTTCGCATTGAAGGGTCATCGCGACCAATGAGCAAAGACTTATCATTAAGGTGAGATCTACATGAAACTTTCAATAACATTGATTGGACACTGACACTTCAATGCGAAGAAATTCAGGATCTCTATGAATCCAGCTAAGCCTATTTTCAGGGTAAGTTTTAAATTTATTTCTAGTTTAATGTTTGTTTTTAAAAAGTTTTACTTGTGGATTAGGCCTATTTAAACGAGAAGGAATATAGATAAAAATCATTTGTTCTTAGGTTTAATTCTCCCTTTAAAAGAAGTAGATTATAAACCAAGAATTACCAAGACTTTATCACTCTTAAAAGATATAGGTATACCGATAAATATAGCAAGAATAGGCAATATTTTAAATTCTTAAATAAATTTCACCCATTTTTAACGCTGCATGTGTTTTAAAAAGTATTCTACTCCTAACTTTTGTTAAAATGACATGCGTTTCTATAAAATATTAAAAAAAGGCGGGAAAATTGCATTCTTGGAGAGACTAGCGCCATCTCTTTGCAAAATTTTAAATTTTAATAAGCAAATTTGTCCTAATTTAAGTAATGAAATTAAGACTTACTTTTTAGGAGTACCGACGTTGACGTCATAGATATCCGGGGCCAATGATCGTACGTCGCTAAAACTAAAAATAAGGTAACAAAAAATACAAAAATATAAATTTTTAAAACATAAAACCATGGGAATTTTTTTAAATTTGAATAATAAAATAAATTATCTCACACTCTCTCTTTGAAACCAGGAAAACTTGCGTTTCCTCCTGTCAAATAAATATTTTTGAACATGTGAGGTTGAATTTCTGTCAAAATATTACACGATAACATTAATAATTCATAAAAATAACATAAGGATGATTTTTAGTACATAAATTACGAAAAACAAGTAACTAAAAGAGAAAATTTAAATTACCTTCAGGAGTGGCTTCAATGGCGTTAACGATGGCCTCGCTAATTCCCATTTCGCGAACTCCAACGTCAGAAGGATGAAATAAAATTTCCGGAACCATAAATCGTTCATTATTCATTCGTATAATTTGTTCATTATCAGTTGATTTTCCAGTAGTTTGATCCAAAGGTCGAACATAACCTCGTTTAATTACGGTATAATCTGGTAAAACGTAGTCTCTAGCGATTGTATTCTCGGCACCACGTTTTCTATCAATTAAGAATGTTAAGGAGCTTCCTTTAATCATTTATGTTGGGGTTTAAACATAAAATAACCTCGTAAAGTAATATAAAATTTAACCTACTTACTTGGCAATATCAAGATCTTGATAAAATTGATTGGATACGAAACATACGTCCTCTTTAACTTGATTCATGACGAAAGTTTCATCCATAACGTGTAATTGACGATACGAAATGATGTCTTTTAAATGATTCGTTAACGCTTTACCTCCGACATTCATCCTCCTGATGGCAGCCTTTAATTTCTTTCCTTTAACATAGGGCGCGATGTGAGTGAATGAATAGCCGCTATCGACTAACAGGCAACAAAGTTCCGTAGGATGTTCCCGTTGGTATTTGTAAGCGGATAATGTACCAGCTATCATACAATTTTTGGGTAATTGTTATATCACTTAAGAATAGCACAAAAGAAAAAAAAAATTACCATTTATGCGTAAAAGAGAATGAAATTGATATTCTTCAAATAAAATCTCGGTCATATTTTCTTGTATAGATGTGAAATTAAAGTATGGCTCTGTCACTACTAAAGTCTGGAAATTTTTAAGAAAGTTTACTTCAATAATTTCTGGGTAACATTGTTAAAACATACAGTATCGTTGTAATCAACGTTGAAAACGTCTCGACCAAACATGTAGTCCCAAACTTGTTTTTCAACTTCCCAATTAACTAAATAGCCCTAATAAAACCAATATGGTTAAAAAGGTTCAATTAAAATTATAATTACTAACAATATAATATTATTCATGCTTACATACCTTTTGGAAAGGTAAAATATAAAATAGACCAGAAACATCTTTACAGTCTTCAATTTGATCGCCTATAAATTGTCGTCTTCGTTCGCTTTTGGCTTTAATAATGCAATTTGGAACGATTCTGTGATATAAAGAAACATAAAGCAAATAGTATTTCATTAATTTTCATTCAAAATAAGCTTATCTGTTTAAATTTGAAATTTGAATATAGCAGAGTTAGGCTTAGCTAACCTCGGTTCAGTTGAAGTTGTATAACCCGCTTTCGCGGTATAAGCGCCGTTATCGATGACTAAAACTTTAGAAGCTCTAGTTTCCGACATAATTGAATAGTTACTATTTAAAGTATATTAATTATTTCAAACAAAATTCACATAGTAAAATTTGGAAACACTCGGTGTCTAGTTTTTTAGCAGACAAGACAGTGACGAGAGAGACTAAAGAGTGTCGTCTGCTAGAAGAATACTTCAACTTGGGCAAGAAGGATTAAACACGGGAGTGGAAAGTGTATACTGGAAAATTAACCATAGGCTTATAATAGTATTAATTTAATAAGTGTAAATATTTTAGGTAGAATTTTACCACTCAAAAAGTCAAAATTTTCTTCCCAATTTTTGTTCATCACGTTTCACAAACTGATTAATAAAACGAATCAATTTTTGAGATCGAGGACAAAATTGACAAGGCTCAAATTATGTTCATAAAAATAGGGCAAACGGAAAAATGGAACTCAATTATTTTATTCTATTAGATAATAGAAAGTAATAAGTGAAGGCAGATGTAAAATATAGTAGACCTTGCTAACATCACAAGTATATAGGTGAAAGTATGAAACATATTGAAAATTACTTAACAGGAAGGTTTCGCCGTAAAACTCAGCGGATGGAAATATCGCTTTACTAACTTGAAACGCGCTCAAATATTTTCATACGCGCTATTCTGTAACTATTTTCGCAGATGTTATTCGTAGACTTTTCCGAATGGAAGTTAAATTGGTTAAAAGCGAGTGAGGAGCTACACTCAAAGGGGTTTCCTTATATACTCCTGCTAACACAAGTTTACCTTTTTACTTTGTTAACTGGTGATATCAGAAGCGTATACATCCCGGCTGCATTTCCGAAGGAGCCTTATTGTTCAACTATTTATATTATTATATTATCAATAGTAAAGTACATTAAAACCTCTAAGTAGCTAAAGTTGAACTTCCGACGAGACTTGGTTTGGTAAAAATGAAGCCTACACTCTTGAATTATTAAATATCTATAGTAAAACCATAGAAAATAAACAGAAATGCTAGAAGAAGTAGCCTTTGCAGTGCATTAATACACACTTGTGGAATTCTAAAGATGGACAAGAGCAAAGTCTTAACGCCCGAAAAAACTTGTTTATAGCGGAACTCAACTTAGATAAGGGAAGAGAGATCCTGGGTGTCCATGGGGTAGAAAAAGAAAGCGAATACCAGAAGCCTATGATGGAGGGTTCAATGTCTTCTGAGAAAACGTAAAGAATGACTCTGTTGCCGGTGGGACATGTCAAATAGTTTGGGTGTCGTTACTGGCTGGGGACTCTCTCGGGCCGATTTGGTTTGTTAGTTTATAATACGTCTGAAAGCTCTCCGTAAACATTTATTTACTGTTTCTTCTCAAAAATTAAGAAGCAGTCTCGTTAATTAATTTAATAATAT
Organism: Odiellus spinosus; assembly: GCA_963920705.1. NCBI lineage: Eukaryota > Metazoa > Arthropoda > Arachnida > Opiliones > Phalangiidae > Odiellus > Odiellus spinosus. Next base: position 17,761,806 of record OY987233.1, on the reverse strand, counting down.
CATAGTGAATTAAAGAACTTTTCCAGAAGGAATGTTTATGTACTTCTGGTTACATATATCACTGTGTTCGCTTTATTCAGATCGAGAACAAAATGGATCAAGGTATGGACCATGTTTGTTGATATATTTATGAAACGTGACTAAATTATGTAGAATTCCAGGACTATAGTACGTTGACTGATGATCTAAAAGTCTAAATATTGTAATATTTGTTGAATCCTGATTGATTGATTGATTGATTGAATAAATATTTAAGGGAAAATGAAACCTAACATCACATGATTTTTTTATCGATTACTTATCGTTGAAATAGGCCTAATCCACCAGTAAATAAATTTACAAACACTAGAAATAAGTTAAAAACTTAATTTAAAACTTATCACGGAAAATAGGCTTAGCTGGATTCCCGGAGATTCTGAATTTCTACAAATTAGAGGGTCAACGACCAATGAGCAAAGGCCTGTCGCTAAGGCGAGATCTCCGTGGAACTTCGAATAAAATTCGATTGGTCGCTGATTCATCAATAGTCCTGGTCGATTTCCAAAACCGGAAGTCTAGAGACCCTCGTGAAAATTTTGGCGGGTAAAACTTTTGTCACGTGATCGTCCGCCATCTTTTTGTAGTGTGAAAATAGCGACAGACTAACCAACGCCTCCCATATTTTATCATATAGGAGGCGTTGGACTAACAACTTGAATTTCTTTTGTGGGAAATAAAATTAGAAATAGTCTGGCAGCCTGTTACTACAAAAAGATGGCGACGCGGCTATGAGACAAGCGCCCATTTCCGGCAAATCGACCAGGACTATGCGAAGAAATTCAGGATCTCCATGAATCCAGCTAAGCTTATTTTCCTGGTAAGTTTTAAATTTATTTCTAGTTTAATATTTCTTAGTAACTTTTTTTACCGGTGGATCAGGGCTATTTAAACGATAAAGAATCGATTAAAAATTACAGGTTGTTAGGTTGCATTCTCCCTTTAAGGGGAAAGAAACTACTTGTTATAAAAACTAGACCAACCTTCTAGGTTTCCAGTTTATTGATATTTGGTCTAAATCTATTCGAAATCGTATATGACCTTTCAACTAAAACAAGAAAAACTTACGATTATAATATCTCAAATTGGGACAAATATTTTTATATAAAATAGAGCTTTTTGACAGCTTAGTGACATACACTGTTTGACGACAGACAGCGGAAGAAATTTAGGAAGGAGTAACGCGTATCATAAGTTTGAAATTATCAGTGGTAAGTGAATATCTTTACAAGCTTGGATGGAATCGATAAAACTTCCATTAAAATTAGTTTTATCAAGAACTTATTGAAGCTTGTATTCCGAAAATGCTTTTCAGGGGACTCCTTCCCGTTAGTTTCCAATCGCGTCATAATGCCCTTATGCTTTCTAATTGGCGTTGAAGTATTTGCTCCTAAGGGCTGTGATAGGCTAGAAATTAGCGAGTCATTCCTCATCATATACTATCGAAAATGGCGGGAAATGCTGCCCTAACGGAAAAAAGGCGTAGTTGTCCCTCCATAACTTCCTTCGTTACAATATTATATATCCTATAGGGAGTCGGCAAGAGAGACATTGATACGTCAGAGGTTTCTATCTTTCACCTCGGTGTTATCCCCATTAGTGAGGGGGTTAGTTTTCGCCTTTACAAGGGCTCCCTCGGTAAGGGGTCCAGGACGTCAGGCTTTCTTTCCCCCTTGGCTCTTTGCTATCTTCCTATAAATCTCTTCACGTTTCAGAATAAAGATGCAGACTAAAACAATAATTGCCATCATGTTGATCAGCCTAATCGGTACGGAAGTTGCCTCCATGGAACTTAACACAAGTAAAAAGATATTGAAAAAGCTAATCAAGAGATTTTTATTTGGAAGATTCTTCAATCTCGCAAAATTAATCCACCAAGACAAAATGTTTAAATTTCGATAGAGGTGTTCATAAAAGCGACAAAACAACGCGTTAATTTTAAACTCTGCTAAGCCTTTTTAATTATTCTCATAAATGTAACTATTTTGTTACATTTTGTAATTAGTTTTTGTCTTTTTGGTGCCATTCGGACATTCTTATTTTATGCCCATTTTGCGTGGCATTCAATAACCTCTACTTTGACGGGATAAGAATTTGACCAAATTTAAAAACTTGATTTTATTTAACATTACTCCTCGGGAGTATATACGAAGCCTCCTTTTTGGGGGAAACATGAAACTGATTGAAAATCTCCTAACAACAAGATATTATCATTTTTGATTTGATTTTGTTAAGAGATAATTATAAAATAAACAAGGTATACCACAAGTAAATCATCCTTCAAGTTTATAAGACAACATACTGCGGGTGATGATGAAGTGAGTTCAATTTTCTCAGTCCATAATTTCACCCTAAGTATTCCGAATTTTGTACAGAAAGGTGGCCAGGCCCAGAATATTCTTTCTAGAGTAAATCAGACTCGAAATCGAGACGGCCGGGCGAGACACGCTCCTTCGTTTCGCGAGAGAGAGAGAGAGAGTAGTCTCGTTTTCCGTCGATACATTTTCACCACCGAAAACGTCTAGAAAGTTCGGCGCGATATTAGCACCGCCTACTTAGTTCCAATCTCAACCGCTAGAGAGGGCAATTTTGAATTCCGTATCTCAACCGTTTAAGAGTTTTCGGATTTTTTCCTCTCCTCAGGCGAAATTACTGACGAAAAAACTTTCAGAACCAATCATAATTTGTCTTGTAAACTTGAACCATAATTTATCTGCGATATCGGGAGATATGGTAAAAAAGTTTCTAATGTGGGTTTACGTAAGTCAATTAGTGGAAAATAAGGCTTAAATAGAGGCAAAATCTTGTTGTTAGTTGCGCTTTCATGTTTCCTACCATATATGGGGTTTCTTACGAACTCTCGCGATTTCTAATTCATTCCATTTTAGGAAACGAAGTGTCGGCTTTAAAAAATTCCAAGTCGAAATCTTCTGGGATTAACGCACTAATGGCGGGCGAAAATGGGGGTATAGTTACAAACATGGTTGGTAAAGTGATGGGTATGCTTGGAGGCAAGGAAAAGCCCTACGACAGCAACGATTACGCGACCCCCACCCCAAGCTATATGTACCCTAGCAGTTCTTACGCGACCTCCACCCCAAGCTATATGTACCCTAGCAGCTCTTACGCGACCCCCACCCCAAGCTATATGTACCCTAGCAGCTCTTACGCGACCCCCACCCCAAGCAATACGTACCCCAGCAGCTCTTACGCGACCCCCACCCCGAGCAACATGTACCCCAGCAGCTCTTACGCGACCACGACCCCAAGCAGCGCGTATCCATCAAGTTATTGAAGATAATCGCGATCCATTTGTATAATATAATAATAAATTATACTAATTAAATCGATTTGTGTGTCATATTTCTATCAGCTTGAATTTGTTTTTGGGATTGATTTCTTAGTCAAATATACCAGTTGGTATCAAAAGTCCATCACTTTATTCCATGAAAGTAAACAACGACCCCGTAGATTAATACTATCATCAAAGGGCCAGGTAAACGTTATGTCCCATTACTTAAAAATCGACAAAAAAATCATCACCCCTGTCTAGCTCGAGTGATTTGGACTCTTCCTCGATATTTTGAGACGGGAGAGAGGGACGGAATCTAGGCGGGCCGCGCTTTGATATATTGTCTTCCCTCCCTCCGAAATTTCTCAAAAGAGTGGAGCACTGGAGCTTCCTCAGTTTACTATTTACACGGCGACTGCGGCCGCTAGAGTGTCTCGAATCAGAATCTGCCTGTACATTTACCCAGACCATTGCTGATAGTATTAAGCTTCGTGGCGTTGTTTACTTGTGAATAGACTTTTGCTGGTATACAAATAGAATTGTCCATACACTATTTTTCTTATAGTTTTAGCATTGTGTATTAATCCGATTCATGTTTGATTAAGGAGATATACCTTGAACAGAAGTATATCTACCTATACTATTGCACTACAAATGCCTCCTGCGGTCTTGAAATTCTTGGACTCCAAAATCCATTTAATAAATATTTTTCTTTATAAAACAAAATCCAATGAAATAAAAGGGGTTTCTTTCTAATTATTATTATTATTATTTTTTTCATTAAAAAGGCTTTAATTTGTTATAAATTTTGTTTGAAAAAATAAAATGTGTAAATAGAAAAATTTTGTTATAAAGAATTTCATTAAAAAATTATTTATAAAAACTTTTTATATCATTAAATTAATTATAGAGACCACTACTTCGTGGTTGAGTAATTTATACAGTTTATTAAATAAACGTTTTTGGAAATTATTCGGACACACTATTTCCGGATCAATCCTTTTATAAATCAGTTAATTATACTTAATAAACTGTTTTACTCCAGCATGAAGTAGTAGTCTGATTAATTAATTCAGTCATATTATAAGTTATTCACCATGATTAATAAATTTTGAATAAAGTAAATAATTTTATGAAAAATACATTTTTCTTTAAAGACAGGGGTGATACTTTTTTGTCTAGTGATGGACTAGTACGATTACCTGGTCCTTTGCTGATAGTATTAAGCAAATAATAAAGTGTCATTTTCAGAAGTGCAGGGGCGTCGCAAGGTCTTTTTTGGGGGAGGCTACAGCCCCCAAATTTCAAATGAGCCCCCCCCCCCCAAAATTTAAAAAAAATACATGTGTTTCCCCAGAACCCCCCTGAATAGCCCCCCGATTAGCCCCGATTAGCCCCCCCAAAAGGCCCAATTGCCCAGATTAGCCCCCCCCCCCCCCAATTTGAAGATCCTAGTGACGCCCCTGCAGAAGTGTAGGCAATGTTTATATATAAGAATTATGAAGCTTTTGAAAGAGGCAACAATGTCTGTATGTGCTTATCTTTTTCCAGAATGTTCAATAAGGTTTTATCAGAAGCCGATGAAACCCTCCTTTGTCTACCCCTCTCTGAATGGGTTAGTTTCAAAAAGCGCGATTCGTACGCCTCCTAACGGTAGATATTTTCGGAGCGGGAGTTCGTCGAGCGAATATCTCTAGCAGCCTTAGAGTTCGTCAACAAAAACGTCGTCGTTTGTGGAGAGAGAGAATTTCCAATTTTCCGTAGACATGGGGGTATGAAGTAGGACCCCTTCGATCTCGTAAAATTGTGAATTTTACCCATACAGAGAGGAGCGCTATATGGAACATTAGAGTAGTAGACTTCAAAGGAGGGTTTCATCTACTTCTGGTTTTATAAAAGTCTAGAGAGGTTTAGAAAATTCTGGAAAGTGCTTGAAAGTTGTAGAAAGGGTCTGGAAAATTTCGCAAAATCATAAACTAAATAGAAATTTTAGTAGCTGTAAACTACCGTGAGAATATATACTACGTTACAATTTAGAACTCTATCAATGGGGCCTCGTATTAAATTCAAATATGTAGAACAATGAACATGTTTTTTGGTAACTAGGATTTTGGGGTAGGTTTTTTAGGGCAGAGCCTAGATTTTTAATCGATTTAGTTATAATACCATGTTATAAAAGTGACACCAATTCGTGATATAGTTTGTTAGTCGTTAACAACGAAATATCGTAACGAATATAGGCAAGAGAAAGGTACATCTCGGTAAGTATCACTAGCGATTTTACTCTAAAAACAGTACGATTTGTTTTAACTATTTTCACTCTTTTATCCGAAACTTTAGTCGTACTTAATCAGGTTTTAATCATGATTTATAAAACATTTTTAATCACAACGAAACCCAAAATTGATTGAAAAATAAACATTATTCATATATGAAAATAAAACACGCCAAGCTAAGTTAATTAAATGAAATTAGAGTTCGGAATCGCGGATATCCATTATCTTCTGTTATTCGTATAATTGTTAAATGTATAAGGTTTACACGACCAAATTAATCGTATTGAAACGTATAACGATGGATAAGAAAATTCACATTCCCAGAATTAGTCTATAAAATATAAGAAAAATATTTCAAATTGACTTTTAATTTGAAGAATATAAATAAAACAATGATTTTAAATCATATTTTTATTCATTATTTTTTAGGAAAATAAATTTAGAATTTTTTTATCCGAACGTATAACGCGGATAATATTTTATGTTAAGGCCATTTTTGGATAAAAACGGATATGGATTATGGTTTTTTACTTTATCTTCGAATAAGTTAACTCGAATGAAAAATAGTCAAGGGATAGAAAAGGGATTAAATGTAATTAAAAATGTTTAATAAACATTTAATTAATCGTGCTGTAATAGGTTTAATCACGAGATTTAATTTGGTTTATCATTAAACGATAAAAGTTTGGTTTAATCAGCTTTTTATCAGATTAATTATCATAGTTAAATCGTAATTCAATCATTAATCTACTAATGTTTAATTTTATCTTATATTTTAATAATTTAATCGTAATCATTAATTTTTTTTTTTTGGAAATTTATCAGATTTGATACTAAAATGAATCACCAAACACTGTTGATCGTTTCGACTTTTCTGGTATTTTTGATTTTGACTAAAACTAATGGACTCGAAACTAAATTAAACAAAGGTAAAATACTATAAGTAACTTATTCTATTAATTCTGGAACCGTTTTTACTAATTTATTAATATTAATTATATATTTTAATATTAATTATATGTTTTTAATATTAATTATATGTTTTTAATATTAATTATATATTTTTAATATTAATTATATATTTTTAATATTAATTATATGTTTTTCATATTAATTATATGTTTTTAATATTAATTATATGTTTTTAATATTAATTATATGTTTTTAATATTAATTATAATATTTTAATGTTAATTACAATTTTTTAATATTAATTATAATTTTTTAATATTAATTACAATTTTTTAATATTAATTATAATATTTTAATATTAATTATAATTTTTTTAATACGAATTATCATTTATTAATATTATTTATTAGTTATTAATTTATTGATTAATTAATAATAATAATAATTATCAAATAATTAATTACCATTAATTAATAATAATTATTATTATCAAATAATTAATTACCATTAATTAATAATAATTATTATTATCAAATAATTACCATTAATTAATAATAATTATTATTATCAAATAATTAATTACCATTAATTAATAATAATTATTATTATCAAATAATTAATTACCATTAATTAATAATAATTATTATTATCAAATAATTAATTACCATTAATTAATAATAATTATTATTATCAAATAATTAATTACCATTAATTAATAATAATTATTATTATCAAATAATTAATTACCATTAATTACTAATAATTATTATTATCAAATAATTAATTACCATTAATTAATAATTAATTATTAACTATTCCCTAATCATTAATTACCATTAATTAATAATTAATTATTAACTATTCCCTAATCATTAATAACGAATCAAGCAATAACTTTACATATTTTAAATGATATAATCCTTTAGGTACAATAACAAAATCTTCGGGAGCCAAGCTAATAAAACGAGGCAGTGTTAACGACAATAGCAATGGCGTAACTGATGTAGAAAACTATGATGGTGAAGTTGACATTGGTGATAACGACAGCGATGGTTATGATAGCGACAACGATGGTTATGATAGCGACAGCGATGGCTATGACAGCGACAGCGATGATGACATATTTGGTAAAATTTTTGGCGATAATTCCGACAATTACGTCAAAAAATAACATGTTCACGAAAAAACTCTATGTATTTTAATCATTATTAAATTGTATCTTAAAAAAATAATATAAAATTTATATATTAATGTACTCGATAAATTATAAAAGTCTATTATTAAAATCAGAAGCCGATGAAACCCTCCTTTGAAGTCTATTACTCCCGGGTCTTGTCTACCCCTCTCTGTATGGGTTATTCTCAAAAGGCGCGATTCGTACGCCTCCTAACGGTAGATGTTTTCGGAGCGGGGGTTCGTCGAGCGAATATCTCTAGCAGCCTTGGAGTTCGTCCAAAAACGTCGTCGTTTGTGGAGAGAGAGAATTTTCAATTTTCCGTAGACAGGGGGGGATGAAGTAGGACCCCTTCTAACTCGTAAAATTGGGAATTTTACCCATACAGAGAGGAGCGCTATATGGAACATTGGAGTAGTAGACTTCAAAGGAGGGTTTCATCGGCTTCTGTTAAAATATTTACTAGTAGTAATTTCTGTATGGGTACTGCATGGTAATCAGAATTTTTCTTATCGGGTAATTAGGCTTACCTAAAATTAGTTTACGGGTAACATTGTACCCATGGGGTACTAAAAGTTACCATCAATAATGATATATATCTAACTAGGTTGTAGGCAAGGTCTTAGGCATGAAACGTCGGCCTATTCTTTTAATGTTATCACATTACAAGGCTCAACATTGAAGGCTGAGATAATATGATTGGCCCGAATTTATATTTACTTTTATTCAAATTTTACCAAACTTAAGAAATTTCGAATACGTTTGGCTAAAACATGTAAATAACTTTCCTTCGGATAAACCGTTTTTTGCAGTTAGATTAAAAAATTAATTTAATATACACAGAAGCCGATGAAACCCTCCTTTGAAGTCTACTACTCTAATGTTCCATATAGCGCGCCTCTCTGTATGGGTAAAATTCACGATTTTACGAGATCGGAGGGGTCCTACTTCATACCCCCTGTCTACGGAAAATTAGAAATTCTCTCTCTCCACAAACGACGGCGTTTTTTTGACGAACTCCAAGGCTGCTAGAGATATTCGCTCGACGAACTCCCGCTCCGAAAATATTTACCGTTAGGAGGCGTACGAATCGCGCTTTTTGAGAATAACCCATACAGAGAGGAGTAGACAAGACCCGGGTGTAATAGACTTCAAAGGAGGGTTTCATTGGCTTCTGATATACATTAATGAAAATTAATGTATTCAATTATAAAAATATAATAAAACTTAAAATTTCATCTGAGAATCAAACTATAAAAGATTATATGGTCTATTTTTTACACTCAAGCGTTTGTTAAATGGGTAATGAAGCCAAATAAGTGATTAAGGTTAAAATATACTTTGGCCTCATTGGTTAAACTTCAAAATCAACGGGCAACGTATTTCTTTGACCAATTTAAAGTGATGTCACCATTTTGTTTTCCAAGATAGCTTAATAGTATCAGCAAAGGTTCAGGTAAATGACCCGGCAGATTCAACTGATTTGAGACACTCTAGCGGCCGCAGTCGGTATAAATAGTGAAATCGGAAGCGCCACTCTGCGGAGAAATTCCGGAATTGGGAGGGAAGACAATATAGCCAAGCGCGGCCCGCCTAAATTCCAACACTCTCTCCTGACTCAAAAATAATATCTAGGAAGAGTCCAAATCATTCGAGCCAGACAGGGGTGATGACTTTTTTGGCTATTTTTAAGTGATGGTCGCTATGACGTAAAACTGGACCTTTTCTGATAGTATATTAAGCTACTGTTTACTTATATCGAATAAAGTGATAGACTTTTGATAAGATTCAAGGTTTTATTCTGAACCTCTTAGCGCATGCGCTACACAACACGTTCTTTTCAAAAGGAGAGAGTTACGCAATTTTGTTGTAACGTATCAAACTCTAAAGCGGAATAATACACAAGGTTAAACTAGATAGCTCGTTAGATAGTTCTAGGTAAAAGTAATTGTTTTCGAAATTTACACAAACAGATGGAATAAAACTCGTGATTCGTATTTTATTTCCAACTCCATAACTGGTGCCGAGAGTGTTTCTAAAAGATTTTCAAAATATACCTAGTTTTTTTATGAAAAGAAGTTGGTCCGAAAATCCGAAAATTTTCTACAATATTGATAAAATATGGAAAAACAAAGTTTGATTATTTTGATGGTAATTTGCTGCCTGATTCTCATCGGTACCGACAAAGTGGTAACGAAACCAAACGATGGTAAAATATAGATTTAATTTTAATTCATTAAATGGGTATTCCCTAAACCATGAAATTGTTTTCATAACAATTATAATGTTTTTTTAATTTCTATCATCACAGCTAAATCTTTATTGGCTTTGAAAGCAGCTTTAAATTTGAAGAAAAAGTCAACTCAAACCAATTTGCAACCAAATGTAGAGCAGTTATCACAGAAAAATGAAAACCTCATTTCGGACGAAAGTCAATCGTCGGAATCATCGAATTCATCGGGATCATCGAATTCATCGGAATCTGAACGCGAAGATCATGGAAATTTTGATGTCGTCAAGACCTCTGTCATTGATGGAGCTACAGTCTACATTAACACCCCTAACTACACGAGTAACGAGAGCGAATCTGATTCGGATTAAGATTAAAAAACGAATTTGTTTTCAGAAATTGTAAACCAAATTATGAATAAAATGGTATTTTTAAGAGACATTTTAGTTCTTAATTTAAATTTTGAAGTATTTAAGCGAAGGGTAGATTAAATGTAAGTCAATCATATTGTTTTAGATTTCAACAGCTACCATGGCCATCAAAAGCTACGATCACACTAGCATTTCTTAATCGATTTGAATCGGTAAACTTAAACCGATATTCAAATCGACAGGAATCGTTTTAAGCGTCACGTGTTCACGCAGTATCTTTATAAATCGATTTAATGTAGCTTCATCTATCGCTTGTTGAAACCGAATCGGTATGAAACTGGTTCCTGAAGCAGTTTCGAGAAATCGAATCAAATCGATTCGAGAGAAGACGGTTTCCCGTTCACACGACTCTATCGAAACGTTTTGAAACGGTTTAAATCGATTCCAATGCAGCTAAAGTCAACTTTAAATAATTTTAAATAATATTTAGAATAATATGTGAATCTATCAAAATTTTATATTCGGTACATGAACATTTTACCTTTGCATCTGCAGTATCAAACGAAATCTAACCTCGTTTAAAAAAAACAGGTGGTGTTGTTTTTCCATAACTGAAAACGATCATGAGAAATACACTACTATATGTTCACATGATATTAGAGCGACTTAGCGACTAGCAGTTCCCAAGACAAGGTAAGGTACTTATAGTCAGAACAATTAAGTACGATTGTGGTAAGTTAAGTAAATTCTAGACTCTTGTTAAAAGCAATAACAATACTTCGAGTAAGAGAAATGTTTCGGAAAGTTAAATTAATATTTTGTTAAATATTTAAACGCTTAATATAATTTAATTAATTCATAATTGAAAGGCAAATTAGATTTAAATGAACCTTCAGGTCTGAGAAGTTTTTTAACAATTATAGATCACGTTTTTGATGTTTAAATTAATTTCTATTTGAATTTAAGTTTGATTGTAAGTTAATTATGAAATAAAACTAATGAGATAAACCCGCAAGGACAGCTTCAACGGTACAGATTTACTAATATACTCAGTTCAGTTCAGACCCCGTTCAGAGCTACGAACCGCAATTAACCAGATTAATAATAATTTTAAAACTGATTACATTAGTATATTGTGATTTCTACAACCAAAAACGGTGTGGAATTAGGTCTAATTTTAAAATATTTATATCTTTAAGATGAAATTGCAATTTTTGATTATCTTGTTGGTGATTGGTTGTTTGATGTTAGCCAATGAAAACGTCATGGCGTCGGAGAAAAAGCGCCGTGAAATTCGTAAGTTGATTTCGATTTATAAATTAAAAAATTGAATTATATGTTTTTTTTTAAATAATTTTTAGAGCAACTGACTGCAAATTTCTTAAGTTTCCATTTGAGAGCCAATCGCAGGAGTCACGGATTTCATAAATTTCTAATGCCTGGAGAAAGTCGTTAGACGTTTCATCAAGGCAAACTTATTATAATATATCTAATCTTCAATTAAAAATATTAATTACGAATGTAATCTTGAATTAAAAATATTAATTACGAATGTAATCTTCAATAAAAAATATTAATTACGAATGTAATATTGAAAAATATTAATTACGAATGTAATCTTCAATAAAACATATTAATTACGAATGTAATATTGAAAAATATTAATGACGAATGTAATCTTCAATAAAAAATATTAATTGCGAATGTAATCTTCAATTAAACACTAATTACGAAAGTAATCTTCATTTAAACACTAATTACGAATGTAACCTTCATTTAAACACTAATTACGAATGTAACCTTCATTTAAACACTAATTACGAATGTAATCTTCATTTAAACACTAATTATGAATTTAATCTTCGATTAATATTAATTACCAATGCAATCTTCAATTAAACCCTAGTCACGAATTTAATCTTCAATTAAACACTAATTACGAGTGTAATCATCAATTAAACACTAATTACGAATTTAATCTTCAATTAAACACTAATAACTATTGTAATCTTCAATTAAACCCTAATTACGAATATAATCTTCAACTAAATACTAATTACGAATGTAATCTTCAATTAAACACTAATTACCAATGTAATCTTCAATTAAACAGTAATAACCAATGTAATATTCAATTTAACACTAATTACGAATGTAACCTTCAATTAAATCCTAATTACGAATATAATCTTCAATTCAACACGAAATATAAAATGTTTTAACATATCAAAAGTGCGTTTACTACTTCACAAAGGTAAATCTCTTCAGGTGCTCCTAATTTCGCAGTTTAATTATTTTTATAGTTTATACGAGGCCTAGGTTTAACCTATCACCAGAAGTAGATGAAACCCTCCTTTGAAGTCTATTACTCCCGGGTCTTGTATACCCCTCTCTGTATGGGTTAGTTTCAAAAAGCGCGATTCGTACGCCTCCTAACGGTAGATATTTTCGGAGCGGGAGTTCGTCGAGCGAATATCTCTAGCAGCCTTGGAGTTCGTCAAAAAAACGTCGTCGTTTGTGGAGAGAGAGAATTTCCAATTTTCCGTAGACAGGGGGTCTGAAGTAGGACCTCCGATCTCGTAAAATTGGAAATTTTACCCATACAGAGAGGAGCGCTATATCGAACATTAGAGTAGTAGACTTCAAAGGAGGGTTTCATCGGCTTCTGCTATTACCTAGTAACAATGGACACCTATGTTAATAGATAAAGATGTCCTCTAACGGCGAAAGTAGGAACTAAGGAGGATATTTCTAACTGTGTGGTCATGGATCCCTCAAAGTTCCCAACCATTCGAGCCAGACAGTCTAGTTTAAGTAATGGGCTATGACGTAAAACTTGACCTTTGCTGATAGTATTAATTAGCTACGGGGCGTTGTTTACTTTTATGAAATAAAGTGATATACTTTTGATAATACTTGTAGCGGAGCCCTGGGAGACTCTTGGAGAAACGTGTGAACTGAATTTTTAAACTCAAGAGTTCATAAGAGTTCGAACTCTTTGCAAAGTGGAAGATGAACTCAGTCAACTCAGTTGTTACAACGAACTTGAGTATTTTCTACCTAGCAACGAACTAATAGAATTAAAGCATTTACCTTATACGTAGGTGGAAAACCCAAGTGAAATATATTATATTATGTAAAACACTTGCGTTACCTATGATATTTTGCTATATAACAAGAATGCATTGATAATAAGATGTCACAATTGTACAGTTACGCGTAGAATCTAAAACATATCTCTCTCTCTCTCGAGTAAAATTTAGATTATAGTTCTAAAAAAAAATATCACGTAATCTTTGTAACATGGATCGAAAATACTTGGTACTAATCTTAATTGGATGCGTAATTATGGTAAATAATGACGTCAAAGCCAGAACCATCAACAGTAAGTAGAAAATGAAATAATAAATAGAGCCTACCCTAGATTCTCACGCGTTCTAGCACGTGATAAATTCGCTTTCCCGCGGTCTTTTTCGTGAAAGTACTTAATCCAGAAAGTCCCTTAGTATGAAAGTTATCACTAATTAAGTTCCAGAAATAAAATAGGTCATATATCTAAAAAAATTGACCTATATATTTTTTTTTTTACATTTTAATTGTTTCTTTCTAACGCTTCAATCCAGAGGTTAAATTTTTAATATGACGTTTTAAAACTATGATAAAACAAAAAATAATCCAAAGGCATGAAAGATGTTCATTGTTAATGGTCCAGGGTAAAATAATAATTATTAAATTTATTTCTAGGAAAACTCCCCTATTATTCATTGAAGGAAAACCACAAAGATGTCGCTCTGAGAGTAAAAAGATACGTATGCAAACCAAAGGATGTGTGCCATCTACCCGAAAATTCGAACTTCATTTGCTGCCCTAAGTAAATTAATAATTTGATTGGTTTAAAATAAAGATTGTATCATAATTGTACGCAATAAAACTGTGAAATTTGATCTCAAACTTAATTCTCAACGATTCGTATTAAATATTTATAACAGGAAAACGTTATCAATTTTTCCATTAACTACAGACTGTGGAAAATAATTTATTTTAGATTTAAAATGTTAAAATATACCTAAAATAATTATTTAAAACGTTCCTAAAGGTTTCAAGGTAATTAGATATCAATTATCAACGCTGGAAATACATTTTTGAATAATATAATCCATAATAATATTATTCATATGCATTTTAAAACAAGAATAAAAATGATGAAAGCATCACTTTATAAGTGTAGTAGTAAAATATCAGGTGGTGTTTTTTTAATTGGATTAAAGGGAAATTGTAGCTTTTGAATTTTTTTTCAGAATCACCATGCCATAAAACCAGAAGCCGATGAAACCCTCCTTTGAAGTCTATTACTCCCGGGTCTTGTGTACCCCTCTCTGTATGGGTTAGTTTCAAAAAGCGCGATTCGTACGCCTCCTAACGGTAGATATTTTCGGAGCGGGAGTTCGTCGAGCGAATATCTCTAGCAGCCTTGGAGTTCGTCAAAAAAACGACGTCGTTTGTGGAGAGAGAGAATTTCCAATTTTCCGTAGACAGGGGGGTATGAAATAGGACCCCTCCGATCTCGTAAAATCGTGAATTTTACCCATACAGAGAGGCGCGCTATATGGAACATTAGAGTAGTAGACTTCAAAGGAGGGTTTCATCGGCTTCTGATAAAACGTATTCTAGAATTTTCAAGCAATTTCTAGAGACGTTTTTGGTCTTTAAATTAATTTCTAGAGTTTTGTAAAATATAAATTCGGACCAATCATATTATTTCAGCCTTCAAGAGCGCTTGTAATGTCATAACATATTTTACCAAACTTTAGAAATTAATTTAAACACCAAATACGTATCTATAAATTCCGAAAAAATTCTCGAATACGTTTTTTGATACCGTGATTCCGAAAATAAATTGAAAAATCTGTCACATTTTTATCTCCAAGTTTCCCTTTAATTCAAGGTATTGGGAAAATCCCAGGCATATACTTATTAAATGAAACCTTTGCATTATTTCTGAAATGTTTTGCAATATTACAAGAATTCTTCGAAATGAAATGTCAAACAACTGTACATTTATACTCTAATTTATTAATTTAAATTATAAGTTATAGGTTTGAATTTCAGCGTATAGTTTACTCAGAATATGAGAAAACATTTTAATCTGTTGGCAAATATTTTCAGTTTATAATAATTATTTTACAAATAATTGGTCAATAAATCAAAACAGTTCCTTTGCATGTACCAGAAAAATTAATTTATCTGATCATTTGGGCTCATTTTCAAATTACATGACTTTTCCCTGCCCTTTTGGGCCAATTTCCAAATTCCCAGACTTTTCCCTTACCTATTGGGCCAATTTCAAAATTCCGTGACTTTTCCCTGCCCTTTTGGGCCAATTTCCAAATTCCCAGACTTTTCCCTTACCTATTAGGCCAATTTCAAAATTCTGTTACTTTTTCCTGACCTTTTGGGCCAATTTCCAAATACCCTGACTTTCCCCTGACCTTTTGGTCCATTTTCTAAATTCCCTTGCTTTCCCCTGACCTTTTGGGCCAATTTCCAAATACCCTGACTTTCCCCTTACCTATTGGCCCAATTTCAAAATTCCGTGACTTTTCCCTGACATTTTGGGCCAATTTCCAAATACCCTGACCTTTCCCTAACCTTTTGGGCCAACTTCCAAATACCCTGACTTTCCCCTGACCAATTGGTCCAATTTCCAAATACCATGACTTTCCCCTGACGTTTTGGATCAATTTCCAAATACCCTGACTTTCCCCTGACCTTTTGGTCCAATTTCCAAATACCCTTAATTTCCCCTGACCTTTTGAGCTAATTTTCAAATTCCCTGACTTTTCCAGGGTTTCTAGGACTTGTACGAACCATGCTAATGTTTTCTAACTCCTAAATCTCCATTTAAAAAAATATTATATCGTAGAAAATACTTGAATATTTTTTGGTTATATTATTTATTAGGTCATGATAATCTAAATCCCTTGTACAATGACATATTCATTTATTTATACCTAATTTTAATTCCAAAACAAATAGCGATAAATTGAATTAAACTTACGTACGTATAAGTTACACACAATTGTGGTTATATTTAGATAATATGTTAATTTTTAAACGTACGACGAATAATATTCTAATCTTTACTTCCCAGTCACAAAAGTAATTTATTTGTGAATAATTATTTTATTACTATATATATAAAGCCTGTCAGCTTCAAGTATTATTAGAACTAGATTGTACTTTGAGTTCTAACTCAGTAACAATTTTTTTTCTTTGGAAATATCATTCAGAATGAACGGAAAAATCTATTTCGTGCTTGTAGCCACTTGCCTGGTTGCCCTAACTGTAAAAAATATTGACGCCGAAAAGAGTAAGTAAAAATTTTATTCAAATTAGTTAAACTGAGGTTTTCCCGAGATCCAAATGGAATTTAAGTAGCATTTTCGGAAAGATCGTTAAAAAACGATTCAAAATATATATACATATGTCATAGAAAAATATTACCGGGACAGTAAAAAATAAATATTTAATTTTTTGAAAAACGCCTGTAAAACTGTTTCAACGTGTGTGCATTCATGTTCAGAGAGAAGCTACCAATCAGGGGTTAAACACCTAATGTATTTCTTATGCAGCCCCTGTAGAAGTGTTCAACTAGCAATGCATCAAAGTTCGAGGGGAATTCAATATTTAGGGGTCAACAAGTTATAATTGAAAATTATAGAATATTTAAAACCCATTTCCCCTTGCTGCGTTCAGTAACGTGTATCAAAGTAAACGGTAGACTACCGCTTAATATATTTTCCTTAATATGTTGCTGAACGTAAGTTCTCTAAGCTAAATTCATTTAACAAACTTTTATAACTAAAAGAATATAATAACTTAAAAAATTAACCTACCGTAACTTAAATCTAATCATATTTAATTTAATATATATTATTTTTACTCATTTATGCGCATAAAAACTTGGAGATAAAGTTATAGTTTAAACCAGTAAAATAATTTTACAAGCAAATATTAAACTAGAAATTTAAGACTTACCCGGAAAATAGGCTTAGCTGAATTCATGAAGATTCTGAATTTCTTCGCATTGAAGAGTCAGCGACCAATCAAATGTTGTTGGAAAATATCACGGAGATCTCGCCTTAACGACAGGCCTTTGGTCATTGGTCTCTTACCCTTCTATGCGAAGAAATTTTGGATATCCACGAATTCAGCTAAGCCTGCTTTTCCGGGAAATTTTTAAATTTATTTCTAGATTCAATATTTGTTTGTAAATTGGATTACTGGTGGATTAGGCCTATTTAAACGATAAGCAATCGATTAAAAATATGTGTAAGGCTGTATTTAACGGTTCGATGTTAAATGTAATTGTTACAATTTTACCTAGCGCTGTTTTGTGTATGTGTTGATTTCTTAAATATGATTTTTCATATATAGGATTTTCACCAAGAATCACCCGAGATATCTTGTTGGATGACAGCTGCCCCTGGTATTTATGTGTTGCGTGTGCTAAAGTAGACCCTAAAGCAATGACACCGCAATGGTGTACATGCTGCCCCTCGACTTCAGCCGAAGAAATTATAGAAGCAGCTAAGACGGAGGCAGTGAATGATTTAAAGGCTAAGGTTGAGGAAGAGATACAGAAAATACCAAAAAACGTAGTAGATGGTGTGACCATGATAGTAAAAGGAAGTTCCCAAAAATAATGTATATAATAAATGATTTAAATAAAATTTATTCTTAAGCAGCGATAAACATTCGTTTCTATCTATAATATAACTTGCAACAGACTATTTTTTGCTTTTTAAGTAGTTCCAAAAGTCTATCACTTCATTCCATAAAAGTAAACAACGCCCTGTAGTTTAATACTATCAGCAAAGGTTCCGGTAAATGTACAGGCAGATTCTGATTCGAGACACTCTAGCGGCCGGAGTTGGCGTAAATATTGAACGGAGGAAGCGCCAATCTTTGGAGAATTTCCGGAGTTGGGGAAGGAAGACAATATAGCCAAGCGCGGCCCGCCTAAATTCCGCCACTCTCTCCCGAATAAAAATATCGCGGAAGAGTCCAAATCACTCGAGCCAGACAGGGGTGGTGACTTTTTTGGCTATTTTTAAGTGATGTGCTATGACGTAAAACTGGACATTTGCTGATTAAACTACGGGTCGCTGTTTACTACTTTTGGTAGCTAAAGAAACCGGTGAAACCCTCCCTCTATTAATCGACCGTTCCATATAGCGCTCCCTGGTACAAATCGGGACTTTTGAAACATATACCCCATCAGACAATGATGAACAAGACCCGGGAATGAAAGACTTCATAGGAGGGTTTCAATCTCAGGTAGTTAATTTTGTATAAAAGTATTATCAGTTTGAAAATGGTTTCAATGTTTCTATTATTATTGTAGATTAAGTATAGTCAAAGCTGAGGCGGAAGAAACAATCGATTAGTTCATATAAAGCCTCGTTTTTAAAACTTTTGGTTTCGCTAAATTCCAAGAGAATTATATCAAATCCATTTAGATATCAGCTTCTATGTCAATGGTCGCGTGATTTCGCTATTGTATAAAGCCTACAGTTGATTCTCGCGCGTTATGGGACCAGTGATAAGGTCGCTTTCACGCGGTCTTCTTCGTGAAAGTACTTAATCTAGAAAGTCCTACCTTTCGTATGAAAATTATAATTAAATTACGTTCCAGAAATAAACAAAATAAATCATTATAGATTTTTAATTTAATTGATTTTGAGTTAGACTAATAAAAGTACCATCCTAACACTTCAATATCCCTTTAAATATTTACAATTCATTCGGATTTATTTCATTATCACTTTAAAAATAAAAATATATACTTATATTCTGACAGAGAGCTTTAGAGATAAGTTTATCCACTAAAAAAGATTATTAATGCGAAAATAATTGAATAGTTAATTATTAATATAATTTCAATTAACGCATACTGAGAGATACATTTAAATTGAATTATTTTTCAGAAAGAAAGCTAAGATATGAGTATTGTTTCAATGAGTCGATATAAAACGTATGAATAACCTCGAAGCGTATACTAAGCTCAAGATAATATGGTTTAGTTAAATTTGAAAACTACATAAAGAAGAAAATATTCCAAATACTAACAGAAGAATTTTCGATATTAAGTTGGAATAAACTTCCATAATGCGTGGTGTATTTTATTTAGTGGTGCAATCGGCTTATGCCTAGGTGTTAAAATAAAAAAGTTACGGCATTTCAAGATTGCAAGATAGGGGTCATTTTCGAATTTTAGCTAGATTTCCATCAGTGGCGAAATAGTCTTTAACGAGTGGCTCATATTTATTTTATTATTTTAAATTAATCTAGGAAATACCTTCTTTCTAATGGTGCAATCGGTTTTGGCCTAGGTGTTAAAATAAAAAAGTTACGGTCATTTCAAGATAGCAAGATAGGGGTCATTTTCGGATTTTTGCGAGATTTCCATCAGTGGCGAAATAGTCTATAACGAGTGGCTCGTGTTAATTTTATTATCTAGTGTTAATCTAGGAAATACCTTCTTTCTAATGGTGCAATCGGCTTATGCCTAGGTGTTAAAATAAAAAAGTTACGGCCATTTCAAGATTGCAAGATAGGGGTCATTTTAGGATTTTTGTTAGATTTCCATCAGTGGCGAAATAGTCTATAACGAGTGGCTCATGTTAATTTTATTATTTCATATTAATGTAGGAAATACCTTCTTCCTAATGGTGCAATCGGTTTTTGCCTAGGTGTTAAAATAAAAAAGTTACGGCCATTTCAAGATAGGGGTCATTTTCGAATTTTAGCTAGATTTCCATCAGTGGCGAAATAGTCTTTAACGAGTGGCTCATATTAATTTTATTATTTTATATTAATGTAGGAAATACCTTCTTTCTAATGGTGCAATCGGTTTTTGCCTAGGTGTTAAAATAAAAAGGTTACGGCCATTTCAAGATAGCAAGATAGTGGTCATTTTTGGATTTTTGCTAGAGTTCCATCAGTGGCGAAATAGTCTTAACGAGTGGCTCATGTTAATTTTATTATTTTATTTTAATCTAGGAAATACCTTCTTCCTAATGGTGCAATCGGTTTTGGCCTAGGTGTTAAAATAAAAAAGTTACGGTCATTTCAAGATAGCAAGATAGGGGTCATTTTCGGATTTTTGCCAGATTTCCATCAGTGGCGAAATAGTCTATAACGAGTGGCTCATGTTAATTTTATTATTTTATAATAATCTAGGAAATACCTTCTTTCTAATGGTGCAATCGGTTTATGCCTAGGTGTTAAAATAAAAAAGTTACGGCCATTTCAAGATAGCAAGATAGGGGTCATTTTAGGATTTTTGTTAGATTTCCATCAGTGGCGAAATAGTCTATAACGAGTGGCTCATGTTAATTTTATTATTTTGTATTAATCTAGGAAATACCTTCTTTCTAATGGTGCAATCGGTTTATGCCTAGGTGTTAAAATAAAAAGGTTACGGCCATTTCAAGATAGCAAGATAGGGGTCATTTTAGGATTTTTGTTAGATTTCCATCAGTGGCGAAATAGTCTATAACGAGTGGCTCGTGTTAATTTTATTATTTTGTATTAATCTAGGAAATACCTTCTTTCTAATGGTGCAATCGGTTTTTGCCTAGGTGTTAAAATAAAAAGGTTACGGCCATTTCAAGATAGCAAGATGGTGGTCATTTTTGGATTTTTGCTAGATTTCCATCAGTAGCGAAATAGTATATAACGAGTGGCTCATATTTATTTTATTATTTTAAATTAATCTAGGAAATACCTTCTTTCTAATTGTGCAATCGGTTTATGCCTAGGTGTTAAAATAAAAAAGTTACGGCCATTTCAAGATAGCAAGATAGGGGTCATTTTCGGTTTTTTGCTAGATTTCCATCAGAGCCGAAATAGTCTATAACGAGTGGCTCATATTTATTTTATTATTTTAAATTAATCTAGGAAATACCTTCTTTCTAATGGTGCAATCGGTTTATGCCTAGGTGTTAAAATAAAAATGTTACGGCCATTTCAAGATAGGGGTCATTTTCGGATTTTTGATAGATTTTCATCAGTGGCGAAATAGTCTTTAACGAGTGGCTCATGTTAATTTTATTATTTTATATTAATCTGGGAAATACCTTCTTTCTAATGGTGCAATCGGTTTATGCCTAGGAAGTTTGTGATAATATGAAGTCCATTCTTTAATCTTACTTAGAAAAGGTGATTTGTTGTAAATTTTATGGTTTCTATATAGGTATAACGCTCAAATTGATAAATAAGCCACCAATTTAAATTAATTTAAATTTAATTAATATTGATTTTGACTAATAAATGTATCATCCTAACACTTCAATATCCCTTTAAATATTTACAATTCATTCGGATTTATTTCATTATAACTTTAAAAATAAAATATATAATTATATTCTGAGAGAGAGCTTTAGAGATAAGTTTACCCGCTAAAAAGATATTAATGCGAAAATAATTGAATAGTTAATTATTAATATAATTTCAATTATCGTATACTGAGAGATACATTTAAATTTAATTTTGGTTTAGATATGAGTACTGTTTCAATGTCAATATAAAATGAATAAATAACCTCGAAGGGTAGAGTAGGCTCAAGATAATATGATTTTTAGTTAGTTTTGAAAATTACATAAAGAGGAAAATTTTCAAAATACTAGCAGAAGAATTTTTGATATTAAGTTGGAATTAACTTCCATAATGCGTGGTGTATTTTATTTAGTGGTTGTTATAGCCACATATTTTGTAGCTTTAAATGTGTGCGTAACCAACGCCAGATATTGTAAGTAATTTTAATTTTCTTAAAGTCAAGAGATATTTAAAATATAGTGCATATTTTAGAATTATATTTTGAGCAAAATATTACCTTAGTTAAAACAAACCCTTTTGCTAGTAAATCAATACAGCTGTGTTCTTACTAAGCCTTGGAATCGATTTAAACCGTTTCAAAACGTTTCGTTGGAGTCTTGTGAACGGGAAAACCGTCTTTTCTTGAATCGATTTGATTTATTTCTCGAAACTGCTTCGGGAACCAGTTTCATACCGATTCGGTTTCAACAACCGATAGATGAAGCTACGATAAATCGATTTATAAAGATAATGCCGTGAACACGTGACGCTTAAAACGATTCCTGGCGATTTGAATATCGGTTTGATTTTAAGAAACACGCGTGTGACCGTAGCTATAGTACTTGATTCTCACGCGATTTGACAATCTGCTACTTTTATAAATTACTAGGTTTATCTGTCTGAAAAATAAAATAGTAAAATTGAGGCTGTCACAGATATTTCAGGACCTCCAAGTGGAATTTAAGTAGTATTTTCGGAAAGATCGTTAAAAAACGATTCAAAATAAGTATGCATATGTCATAGAAAAATTACAGTGACTGTAAAAATAAATATTTTATAATCGTCATTTTGGAAATTTTTGAGAATAAAATTCCAAGCAATACTATGTAATCACTATGGTCCCGTGACTATTTCAGAGCCTACAGTTGATTCTCGCCCGTTTTGGCACGAGATACAGTAGCTTTCGATCGGTCTCTTTCGTGAAAGTACGCCTTATATAAGAAAATTTCCGTAAATTACTTTCCAGAATCAAACTACGTCATCAAGTGGATAAAAATTAATCTATATATTTTAATTCTTAAGTTTTATTTTTAAAGGGGCAGCATCACTTTAAGCAAAATGTGGGGCGTCCATCTTGAATCTCACTTGAAGCAAAAATTTGCAAAATTGACCATTTATTTTTTCAACATATTTAGTAGGACTATCGAGACACGTTCGACAAAGCCCAGAGAACTCTAGCTCGAATGCAACAAACTCTGTTCAAAATGCAACAAACTCTGTTCAGAATGCAACAAACTCTGTTCAGAAAGCAATGTCAAAGCTAATAACCGATTTGAAAGAAGCAGGTAGGGGTACTAGGTTTGCTATCAGCTGGTGGGGTAACAGGCTCGCCATCAGCTGGTGGAGTACCAGGTTCGCCATCAGCTGGTGGAGTACCAGGTTCGCCATCAGCTGGTGGAGTACCAAGTTCGCCATCAGCTGGTGGAGAACCAAGTTTGCCATCAGCTGGTGGAGTACCAAGTTCGCCATCAGCTGGTGGAGTACCAGGTTCGCCATCAGCTGGTGGAGTACCAGGTTCGCCATCAGCTGGTGGAGTACCAGGTTCGCCATCAGCTGGTGGAGTACCAGGTTCGCCATCAGCTGGTGGAGTACCAGGTTCGCCATCAGCTGGTGGAGAACCAAGTTCGCCATCAGCTGGTGGAGAACCAAGTTCGCCATCAGCTGGTGGAGAACCAAGTTCGCCATCAGCTGGTGGAGAACCAAGTTCGCCATCAGCTGGTGGAGTACCAGGTTTACCATCAGCTGGTGGAGTACCAGGTTCGCCATCAGCTGGTGGAGTACCAGGTTCGCCATCAGCTGGTGGAGTACCAGGTTCGCCATCAGCTGGTGGAGTACCAGGTTCGCCATCAGCTGGTGGAGTACCAGGTTCGCCATCAGCTGGTGGAGTACCAGGTTCGCCATCAGCTGGTGGAGTACCAGGTTCGCCATCAGCTGGTGGAGTACCAAGTTCGCCATCAGCTGGTGGAGTACCAAGTTCGCCATCAGCTGGTGGAGTACCAAGTTCGCCATCAGCTGGTGGAGTACCAAGTTCGCCATCAGCTGGTGGAGTACCAAGTTCGCCATCAGCTGGTGGAGTACCAAGTTCGCCATCAGCTGGTGGAGTACCAAGTTCGCCATCAGCTGGTGGAGTACCAAGTTCGCCATCAGCTGGTGGAGTACCAGGTTTACCATCAACTCGTGGGGTACTAGGTTAGCCATCAACAGGTGCATTACCATCTTTGCTTTCAGCTGCTGCATTACAAGCTTGGAAGCCAGCAGGCGCATTACCAGCTTTCCCACCAGCGGGCGCATTACCAGCTTGGCCACCAGCAGGCGCATTACCAGGTTTTCCACCAGCAGGCGCATTACCAGGTTTTCCACCAGGAATTTCGCTTCCAGGTTTTCCATCAGGAGGAGCGATACCAAGATTGCCTTGGATTTGGCCATTATAATAAAAACTAAACAAAATCTAATTCAGATGTATATGCTAAATATAAAAAGCATCAAATCCAATAAAAATTATTTCGGTAAAATTTAAGATTAATAATTTTAATTTAGTATTTGTTTGTAAATTATTTTACTGGTGGATTGTTAAGACCCACAATAACAACAAAGAAACTTATGACATAATTATTAAATATTCATAAAGTTAAATTAATGTAAATTTTCAATTAGCAACGGTACATATAATTAAGTTTATAATGTGTAAACTTAATTGTACTCAAAATGAGTGAGCTAGCCTTGGAATTTTCCCACACACAAAAACTATCTGGCCAAGAGAGAGAGAAAGTTCGAAAAATAACATATTTGAAAGTAATTTTTTTCCTCCCTCGCTTATTGGTCGATTATAAAACACGTGACCTTAATAAAACTAGCGGGCGGGTTTGATATTAATAAGATATACTTATACGACTGTATAATGTACATGAAACGAGTATAAGTCTAGTTTCACCTCTTGAATCCAAACGTCCGACTAGTTGAGTGTTAGCTCGCTTCGAAACGAGACGGTTATTATGTGCAGAAACAAACCATAGAGGATATTTCTATTATTTTATTTTAATTAAAGTAAGTGCATTTTTTAATTAACTTCATTAAGTGTATGCACAGAAAATTATTGTTTAATTAATATTATAGGTCTTAATTACACTTATTTTTAATTATATTCAGTATAATTAGTTTTTTTTCTAACTCTGATTAAATATTTATCTATGCATAAAAGGGTTAGTTTAATGCATATTAAATTAATTTTAATGATATTAATTATACCTATTATGCATTAAATAAATTGTAATTAAGTTATTTTTAGTTTTATCATACTTTAAAACGTCATATTCAAAATTTTATATATCTGGGTTGAGGATTTTTTAAGAAACTGGATAGTACTTTTACGAGAAAGACCGCGCGAAAGCGACCTTATCACGTGTGCCAAAAGGCGCGAAAATTAACTGTAGGCTCTATACAACAGCGAAATTACGTGACCATAGTGATGACGTATTATTGCGGGGAAATTTTATTTTAAAAATTTCGAAAACTCAGATTATAAAATATGTATTTTTACTGTCTCGGTAATTTTGTTCCCTGACATATATGTATATATATTTTGAATCGTTTTTTACCGATCTTTCCGAAAATGCTACTCAATTTCCATTTAGAGTTCATGAAAATCCATGACAGCGTCACTTTAAGAAACTAAAACAAAGTAAAATATTTTTCCATGGTAATTATTACTATATTATGTAATACTAAAAAATGATTTTCCAATTTGCAATAATTTCCATAATTTGAGATCCATAAATTAAAAATTTTAATTTATCACCAACTGTCAAAAAAATTCCATTAAGTGACTAGAAAAAGTAATAAATTTTTTTTCATTAATAATTCTTAATTCTAAATTTCCGCGTTAGATTATCGTCCCACGTAATATTGGTTTTTAGAACAAATTTGCGTGGGCGTCGCGATGGTACCGAAGTCAAGGAGGATTAGACAAGGAGAGGAAATGTGGGGCTGCGTTGAGTTAGAGAGAGAAGAGCCAACCTCCCACTCGGGTGGAAAGGGGGGATAGGAAATTCTCGAGGTAAACTGTTGTCACGTGGTCGCTAGCTAGCGCGTCTCATAAAGGATTCGTTTTACCCACGTGACAACATTTTACCACGAAACGTCTCTACCCCCGTTCTCCCAGAGTGGGAGTTTAGGCCGACGCAGTAGGAACCGCGCCGTCCCCACATTTCTTCTCCTTGTCTAATCCTCCTTGCCGAAGTTAATTGAATAAAATTATGAACTTGAATTTTATTTCTTACGAAACTTCGACTAGGGTAAGCGAAGGAGTTGGTGTAAAAAAAATTACAACCATAAATATGATGTTTAAATTAAATAATTTAGTTGTCAAAAGCGTGTGACATAATTTAAATTTATTGGCGACGTTTGAAACGGATGTTATAAGACAGATTGTGATTGATAAGTTGACTTTACATTTTACTGCTAATTCTAACTAGTACTGCTAAAACAAAGGCGTAGTAATACACAATAATAAATCTAACAGGGGTTAAAGTAGTTCCTGTTAATTTGATGAGATTAAATATATAATTAAAATTGTTATAAATATATTACTTTTATTTTTATTTAAAAAAATAATTGGGGTTCTAAAAATATAATTAATCCAGACGGGGATTAATACACAATGTTAAACATAAAAGTAGTTCTTATTAACTGACTTTGAATAGAATTATAGAAATTTATGTCTATTATTAAAAGTATTGCATAATTTTTAGTTAAAAACCTATTAATTAAATTTTTGGATTATATTTAGTATATTTTAACTATTAATTTACTAATAGTTAAGAGATTGGTGGTCTAGTGTCAGCGTGGTTATTAGTTTAAGAAGATAGTAAAGAATCATAATTTAAGTGCAATAAATTTCAACCTCCCTTTGAAAGCATTTTCAATTTTTGAAAAATAAAATCGAATTTAGCAAAAGATAAAAATCTCAAAAATTAACTTAATGTATTTAAAGTGAAATCACGTAATTTAAAAGCATTTGCTGTATTTTCCAAGGTTCTGATTGGTTTATACGAGTGTCAGTGTAAGAAACCATCGAGCAATCAAGTTTCTTTTTAATTTTAATTTTAAACAACCCTAAGCCTAATCATAACTTTAGTTTTGAACAGTAAGTTTGTAGTTAGAATTAGCTCATATTATTATAAAATCACCTTCAATTGAAGTGTTTAAAATTTTATTTAATTAACAAAACGTATAATTATCTCACGAAAAATTATATTAAAAGTTTCAACATTTTACCTTAAAGGGAGAATGAAAGGCCGAAACAACCTATTTTTAATCGATTAAGAATGCTAAAATAATGAGAAAAACAATAATTTAACTCACCAAAAATATTTCCATATTTTATAATCAATTTCCAAAGTTCGGAAACTTGCAGACGCTAAGCCTTGGTTGCCTAGCGAGTACGAGCCGTATTTTTTTTTAATATTCCCGTCTGATCTAGTCGCCAATCACGAGCGAGCACGCGTATTTTTAAAATACTCGCTCGTGATTGGCGACAAAAACAGCCGCGAATATTTAAAAAAAAATACAGGTCGTGCTAGCCTAGTTCATCGAGATAGGCAGCTTAGGCTTAGCATCGGAACTTTGGAAATCGATTATAAAATAACGAAATATTTTTGGTGAGTTATATTATTGTTTTTCTCATTATTTTAGCATTCTTAATCGATTAAAAATAGGTTGTTTCGGCCTTTCATTCTCCCTTTAAATAAATCAAAAAATGTGAATAATTTATTCTGGGAGAGTTGGCAAGTACTATTTTATTATCCGTGAAGTTGCTAAAATGGTTTATCCATCCGCCTTAGTTTTGCCTATAATAGCAACTCCTCTTGGGATACAAGAAGTACATACATCTTTGATGTACATAAAAATTGATTTTAATTTCGAAATTACTCATGTGGCAAAACAGTAATGTTATTTAATTTTTTTCGAGGTCTGTTAGTAATTAAACTACTTTATTATTTGAGGTTTAACATTGTGTATTAATCCGCCACAGTTTTCCTTACATTGTAATCTTTAATTGAAAGTAATTATATACGAACAATTATTATAATTACGGCCGCTTCTACGAAATCATAAATAAAACATCACGTTGTATATATGCAAATTTCTAACCTTATGTTAGAAACACGTCATTATTTTTATTTCGTTTAATAATTTATAGCCACACTTAGGTATACCCTAGAAATAATATTTATACTTTATCCGATAAGGAACATCTGTTAAAAAAATGTATTACATTATCAAGAGGCCAAATCTAAACTAAAGAAAAAATATCAGGAAAAAGGTGTAATTTGAATTTCTGTTAATTTAAATGAATTCATCTTTCAAAAGCTTCGAAATTCTTATTCCTGACTAAACAACCCCCTACACTTGATGCCCTGAACTATTTGACTTTGCATTTATAAGACAAAGTGACTTGGATTTCCATATTAAAAATATTAAGATGAAATTTTTTATTTGATTTATATATTTTGGTGAATTTTCAAAAATAAATATATATTTTAATGAATTTTCAAAAATAAATATCTATTTTAGCGAATTTTCAAAAGTAAATATCTACTTAAGCGAATTTTCAAAAATAAATATATTAGAGAATTTCCAAAATATCTATTTTAGTGAATTTTCAAAAATATACTCATTTTAGTGAATTTTTAAAAATAAATATTTTAGTGAATTTTCAAAAATAAATATATATTTTAGTGAATTTTCAAAATAGATATATATTTTAATGAATTTTCAGAAATATATGCTTTAGTGAGTTTTTAAAAATAAATATTTTAGTGAATTTTCAAAAATAAATATATATTTTAGTGAATTTTCAAAAATAAATATATGCTTAGTGAATTTTCAAAAATAAATATATATATTTTAATGAATTTTCAAAAATAAATATATATATTTTAATGAATTTTCAAAAATAAATATATATATTTTAATGAATTTTCAAAAATAAATATATATATTTTAATGAATTTTCAAAAATAAATATATATTTCAATGAATTTTCAAAAATAAATATATATTTCAATGAATTTTCAAAATTAATATATATTTCAATGAATTTTCAAAAATAAATTTATATTTTAATGAATTTTCAAAAGTAAATATCTATTTAAGTGAATTTTCAAAAATAAATATATATTTTAAGGAATTTTCAAAATAAATATATATATTTTAATGAATTTTCAAAAAATATATATTTTAATGAATTTTCAAAAAAATATATATATTTTAATGAATTTTCAAAAATAAATATATATATTTTAATGAATTTTCAAAAATAAATATATATATTTTAATGAATTTTCAAAAATAAATATTTTAATGAATTTTCAAAAATAAATATATTTTAATGAATTTTCAAAAATAAATATATTTTAATGAATTTTCAAAAATAAATATATTTTAATGAATTTTCAAAAATAAATATATTTTAATGAATTTTCAAAAATAAATATTTATTTATTTATTTATTTATTTATTTATTTATTTATTTATTTATTTATTTATTTATTTATTTATTTATTTATTGAAGATCAATTTCAATGAGACTTTCCTATTTACAAATCACAAACGAATAGCTTTGTAAGTTACTTTAAGATACCTGAAACTAAAAACAGCGATTCTAATCGGAAATGTTCTCGACATGCAATAACATAAATTACGAAGGTTCTTAATATTTGCATAAGGCAACTTATAATATAAACACTAAAAGATTATGTTGTATAGTTTCCCATTGACAATTAAAATCGATATCATACTAAAAGCGAAGCGTGTTTTTTGAAAGGGGTCAATAGAAAAATCGATAATTTTAATAACACGCGTAGCAAATCGTGGAAAGATAAAGCGCGAAGGGGCCAAAGCTTCCCTTCTATATTAAAAACAAAGGAACACGTGCCGATATCATTTTTGGCGGGAATGAAAGGCGCGTGTTCCTTCCCGCCAAAACTAGACAAGCCACACGCCTTTTTTTAATCAAAGTGATGCTATCACCAATTTTTTTTAGAATGCCTATGAATTATACTATTAAAATGCCATATTAAAAATTTTATACCACTTTCCGGATTATAAGTACTTTTACGAAAAAGCCCGCGCGAAAGCTACCTTTGTGACGTAGTATTGAGAGGAATGACTGGCGTTAAAAATTTGTTTCGGCAAAATTAAATTATTATTCTCTTGTAAGAGAGTTCAATTTCAAAATATTTCGGTAATATCCTAAAACGTGAATTAAATAAAGTTTCCCCTTTTTATTTACATATTTTTGTGTCTATTTAAGATATTTGAAATATCTTAGTCATGGAAGGGAAAACAGCTAAAAGACTTAAACATGTTACAAAACAATGAGTAGGCATTCATAAAATTGGTAAACAACCAAACCAAACCCCTCTTACGTTTAGAGAATTATTGCCAAGTTAAAGAGAGTATGAAGTTGTGAAACAAGTTGCTTACATTTAAAGAAAATTTTATATTTATCGAAAGTTAAATGACATTGGCACAAGATGGAAAAATTCAGACCAAAATTTTTAAGTTAAGAGTTTTTTAACGAGTTCCAAATGGGATTTGAGTAGCATTTTCCCAAAGATGTGAAAAAACGATTCAAAATATATATACATATATCATTAAAAAAATTATCAAGACGGTTAAAAATGCATATTTTAAAATTATCATATTCGAAACTGTCAAAACAAAATTTTTCCCCAATACTACGTCATCACTACTGGCTATTATAAACCCTACAGTTGATTCTCGCGCGTTCTGGAACGTAATACGATAGCTTTCACGCAGTCTTTTTCGTGAAAGTACCCAATTCAAAGTCACGCCTAGTTTCTTTTGAAGGAATCAAGTCAGAGATGTAAAATTTAGAACATATTATTTTGATAGAAGGAAAAATATAAAAAAATGTTATGAATTGGCATTCGGAAAAAGAATGATAACAGTTTTACCATTTTTACTAATTCGCCATAAAAAAAGCAACTTCATACTTCCTTTAAGGAATTTTGTTTTCATTACCAAACGTAGCGTATAAAAATTAAGGTATGTGTTACCTGTACATTGCGCAAATATCTTTTTGAGCTTTTTTGGCTCCCGATGCAACACTTTTTTGTTTTAGCCTACTTAGATAGAGGTTGGAATTTCACAATATATCCTAAGTTTATAAATTAAAACTAAGAAGTTCTTTGAATTTTTGGAATTTATGGTTTTGACAATAATGTCGTGAATGTAAAAGTGCTACTATCACCATTTTTGTTGAAAAGTTGTGAAATTGTGAATATCCTTTTCATACAATTAAAAACCAATAGATAGTTTTCTATTTAAGTTTAAATATTAAGATTGGCGTAACAGTATTTCAAATATTAAAATTTAAATTTAGAGTTAATATAAAAATTAGGGAAAATAAATCTTCAAAATTATTGTACAGAAATTTCCCTTAAAATTATAAGTTAGAGAAAATATTTTCAAAATTTTCTCACACTTAAGAAAAAAGAAAAAATGCTTTAATTAGCATTTTTACGTTCATGCCTACGGGGTCGTAATGAGTTTAAAGATAGAGTGAAGCCCTGAAACTAGTTTTGCTATTATTTTATCGTGATTTAATAAAGTATGTTATGAATTAATAAAACGAATCAAAATATTCCCGTAAATTATTGATGAATTAACTTCTAGGCCTAAAGATCTCTATTTACATTTGGAGCCACGTTTTTAACTATTTTCCGCCAGATGTTACTGTGCTTTTTTATCATTAGCGCCTAAAAAGCCCGCGTTTTTCATCATTTGTGCACTAAATTCTTTCGTTTTGGTATATTTGCGCCAAAAGTTCCCGCGTTTTTATTTCAGTTTGCGCCAAAAGTTCCCGCGTTTTTATTTCAGTTTGCGCCAAAAATTCCCGCGTTTTTATTTCAGTTTGCGCAAAAAATTCCCGCGTTTTTATTTCAGTTTGCGCCAAAAATTCCCGCGTTTTTATTTCAGTTTGCGCCAAAAATTCCCGCGTTTTTATTTCAGTTTGCGCCAAAAATTCCCGCGTTTTTATTTCAGTTTGCGCCAAAAATTCCCGCGTTTTTATTTCAGTTTGCGCCAAAATTTCCCGCGTTTTTATTTTAGTTTGCGCCAAAATTTCCCGCGTTTTTATTTCAGTTTGCGCCAATAGTTCCCGCGTTTTTCAACTTTTTCATCAAAAGATCGGACGCATTTGAAACGAAATTAAAATTTAATCATGATGGGTTTGATAATCTATATTAATCACTTATGGCTTCATCAATTAAAATAAATTCTGATTCATTTCACCCTCACTTATTTAAACCATAAAAACTTGCCGCGAAACCTTACTCTTAATTAGATCTTGAGCAGTGAACTAATTTTCACCCATGAGAAACTTGAAATCCGTTTATCCTCGTTTCAAAATATTTTTTTGTGTTTTATGTAAATTTTCCTATCTGCGTAACGTTTTAATTTAGTGATTTATGATGTAATCTTAACTCTTGAAAATCTATTGCACTTTAAAAAGGTTAGGAAAAAGAAGAAAAAAACCTGTTCTGGGTTAAAAACAATATTTTAACCTTTTGAGCTTAGCTGTCAAATGTCTTGAAGATTTAACTGATTTATATTTCCTCGTTTAGTTTTGAAAGAAACGTTTTGATGGGGTTTTGACAGTATTTTAAACATTGGAATGTTGCGGAGCAAGTAATCTTGTTATAGTTTTAATATTGGTTAGGAAGAACCTTAGACCAAATTAAAATTAAACTTATTTTATTTTTATCAAGGCCTAAGTTTGTCTTTAAAAACAATAGCTAAAAATCATGCTCTGCCTAAATTTAAATTTAACTTAAATTAAATCTTGCTAAGCCTTATTTGTCTTTAAATATAATAGTTTGAATCATGCTAAGCCTAAATTTTACACATAACTTACTTTAAATTGGTGTTAAGCCTAAATTTTACTCCCTAATATGGTTATAAATATTGCAAATATATTTTGAATGTTTGTTATTCTTGTTTAAAATGTGTGCTAAGCCTAAAATTATCTTACAAAGACCATATTTGAATCATTCTCAGGCTAAATTTATCTAAGCCTAATTTGACTTTAAATATAATACTTTAAATAACGCTAAGACTAAATTTCGTTCTAACATAATTGGTGTTAAGCCTAAATTTCATTTTAAATTCCTTGGTGTTAAGCCTAAATTTCGCTTTAACTTACTTGTTGCTAAGCCAAATTTACTTTAAATATAATACTTTAAATACAGCTAAGCCTAAATTTCGCTTTAACTTAATTGGTGTTAAGCCTAAATTTCATTTTAAATTCCTTGGAGTTAAGCCTAAATTTCATTTTAAATTCCTTGGAGTTAAGCCTAAATTTCGCTTTAACTTGGAGTTAAGCCTAAATTTCGCTTTAACTTGGAGTTAAGCCTAAATTTCGCTTTAACTTGAAGTTAAGCCTAAATTTCGCTTTAACTTTAAGTTAAGCCTAAATTTCGCTTTAACTTGGAGTTAAGCCTAAATTTCGCTTTAACTTGGAGTTAAGCCTAAATTTCGCTTTAACTTGGAGTTAAGCCTAAATTTCGCTTTAACTTGGAGTTAAGCCTAAATTTCGCTTTAACTTACTTGGTGTTAAGCCTAAATTTGACTCTCTAAGAGGGTTTACGTATGGTTATAAATATTGCAAATATATCTTGAATGCTTTGTTATTCTTGTTTAAAATTAAACTTAGCAGCTGTATAAAATGTTAGGGGTTTGTCAGGACTGGCTATTTTTAAAAAATACTTCAAACTTAAGCCTAGATTTAGAAAAAGATTGTTCGTAACCATAACATAACATATCCCATCACCCTTTTAAGAGAAGTTTTGATATCTAAATTTACACGCCATGTGTTTAATATCGCAATTTTTGTCACTTGAGAAATAAATTAGGCGGGGAAACTTTGTCCAGGGCCTCTTGTAACATCATTTTTCGCGGTTTCAGGAGGACAGCGGAATCTTTTAAAGGATTACTATAATCTAAAATAAAATAAAACATGAGACAGAACGTAAAATCTTAGTTCTAATTTTTTGGGCAAAATTTTGCACACCTTTTTAGTGTTTAAATTAACTTTAAAGTTCCGGTATCCTTAAGTTTGAAGGGGAAAACGGCCCAATCAGATTACAGTAGCATTCAATTACATTTTAAAAGGAATAGGGTTAATACGATTGGCCTAATTTAAGTGTTAATAAATCTTTCCCCAAACTCTAGGAAATAAATATTTTAGTGAAAGAAAAAATGAACCAATCAGATTTAAAACAGCTATCTCCATCTGATGACTTTGTTAGAATGTTTAAAAGCTAAACTAATATGATTGGACAAAATTATTTGATCCTTAAATCAAATTTAAATATATTATCAAACTCTACTTGAAATGAAATAAAAACTTCAATGAAGGCGAAAATGAACCAATCACATTAAATAAAATATAATTTGAAAACTTAATTTATTACCTCACTGAAAAACTCTATAAGTAATCAAATTTAAATTTCAGTGGAGTAAAAAACAGACCAATCAAATTTAAAGCAGCTAATGGTGTAGTTTTTTTTTTATGAAACTGAAGAACACCTTGTGATTTTCCCACTTTAGCTCATTTAAAAATTAAATTTCGCACTAAAATCTCATCTAAATATGATAATAATCATGATTCTGAAAATAAGCTCACAGTTTCCCTTTACTCCAAGTGTTCTATGTCACAAAGGGGTACAAATTGAAGCACTTTTCTAAAGTAATTTAAACATATTTCACATTGATTTTGCAACACTGATAAAGCTAAGATACCACTTATCTCTTTACTTTCATTACTTGGGTATAAAATAAGCATAGTTTTACACGTGCTAACATCGCCTAAAAATCAAAATCAGTATCAGTTTTAATTTATAGCAAAAGCGATACTATGAGCCAAGTTTATACTGGGTAGGATAAATTTACCAGCAGTGAAGACAAAATAATTTTATAACAGGGTGGGTTTCTTTCATATTTCTCGATTTCTACATGTTAATTGACCTTTTATGTTTGACCTATATGGTAATATATATAAGTTACTCGCGCTTAAATTGGTACGAAACGGAAACCGTGAGAAATAAATTAGGTTTTCTTTGTAGGGGTCTTTTAGGAGGCCATTTCCTTTAGAAAGAATTTATCCATTGATTATGGAAAACTTTTGCAATACGTTTTACAATGAATTTATTTATGTACATATGAATATAAATTACTGGATCATTATAATGTGGTTTAAAGGTGGGCGGTACTTTTCTAGATATATGAATAGATAGAGCCAATCAGAAGTTCAGAGATTATATGCAAGATTCCCAAAAAAAATAAGAAAAAATATATTTTTTCAAGAAAATATACAAACAAATATTAAATTAGAAATAATTTAAAAAAAATAGGCTTAGCTGTATTCATGGAGATCCTGAATTTCTTCGCATTGAAGGCTCAGCGACCAATCGAATGTTATTGGAAGTCTCATGGACATCTCGCCTTAACGACAGCCCTTAGCTCATTGGTCGATGACCTTTCAATGCGAAGAAAATTCAGAATCTCCATGGATCCAGCTAAGCCTATTTTTCGGATAAGTTATAATATATTTCTAGTTTAATATTCGTTTGTAAATTTGGGTACGGGTAGATTAGGCCTATTTAAACGATCAGAATCGGTAAAAAATAACTGATTCTTAGTTTGCATTCTCCCTTTAAGGAAGATTTGGGTCCAAGTGAGTTTAAAAGTAACCTAACCTTACTAAAGACAGATCATATTAAAGTCAAACATTTGTGCCAATTCCTTTCCGATCACTTGAATCTATATCAAATAAGACACGCCTACTCTTTCCCATAGAAGGGGGTCGTGTAGCCTGATACGCACTCACTAAAGCATGTCAAATATTACTCCTATATACTTATATACATGAATTCCTGGCGATACATAATTCATTTCACCTGTTCTTTAGATCATTAGAACACTTTATTCAACACTTTCTCGGTAAATAATCAATTATTTTTTCTTCCTATACTCAAGTAATACTTATGAACAAGGTGATTTGTCCCGGACTTCTTTTTATCCTATGATATTATTACATTTTGTATCAATTCGCCATAGAATTGACCATTGGGACAACTCAAATAGATTACTAGTATGGTTCGCAATTTTCTCTAGTTTTTGGTTTCAATCATGGCCGGTTTAGTCGAGGTCATACCTTTGTACCGAGGTTAGTAATAGTTACACATCATGGTTTTCAACGCTCTGAGTCACGTTAAATCACGAAATTTAGTCACGAATAGTTTTGAAAGTTCATATTTTCGTGTTCTTGTGGTTTTGATTTTTTATATCGAATATAAAATTAGGTTATATAATATAATATCGTTCGCGAAAAGTGTTGCAATGTAGGGAAAACTAGCGCGGAATAATATCCAATGTTAAATCAAATAGGGGAAAAATATTTATGCAAACTATCTTGAAATACGTGTATTAACAATTAAATTTTGATTTTGAAAGTGAAATTTAAAACTTAAAAGGTAGAATGCAACCTAACAACAAGTGATTTTTACCGATTCCTTATCGTTTAAATAGGTCTAATCCACCTGTAAAAGAATTTACAAACAAATATTAAACTAGAAATAAATTTAAAACTTAACCGAAAAATAGGCTTAGTTGGATTCATGGAGATTCTGAATTTCTTCGCATTGACGGGTCTGCGACCAATGAGCAAATCGTTCAGGCGAGATCTCTTTGAGACTTCCAATAACATTCAATTGGTCAATGACCCATCATTGCGAATAAATTCAGGATCTCCATGAATCCAGCTAAGCCTATTTTCAGGGTAAGTTTTAAATTTATATGTTTTGTAAACTTTTTATTGATGGATTAGGCTTATTTATCCTGCCTTTAACGGGTCGTATTCCAAAACTAACTACTTTTTCTATTCAATTTACATTAGGTATTATTCCGCCTAGGCTTCATCCTTGGTCAGTTTCAAACTGAAACTGACCTTGAACAAATACATGCTCCCTTACGATCAATGAGAGTTTGAAATACTACTTTAATCATTGTTAAGTTTAACATTATGTATTATTCCGCCTTAGTTTTATCTTTTACGCAAATTATTATTGAATAAAAATTGTTATTATACTTTTTTGTTCAAGAATCCTTGACGTAAACGGAAATATTAATGCGGATTGATAAACAATATTAAACCTCATAGAAAAGAAAATAGTTTTATGTCAACTCTCCTTGAACCAAAAAAATAACAATAAATCCAATTTAAGGTACAAATCCAGAGACATCTTGTAAGATTTCTAGACCTACTTTTGGTTATTTCTAAGACTTCTTTGTATCCTATACGTAACATTCTTAGAATTAACGTAAAACCGCGTTAGAAAACAGGTTTTTTAAATAGAAATTAAGCTTCCTTGAAAGATTGCAAGGCGGTGCAACACAAAAGAAGTTTAATTTAAAAAGACAGTATGACTCAGACGAAAAATGTACACGTTTTCTAACAGATTTCTTAAATTTAAATGTTCAATTGGGAAGAATGGAAGTTAAACGAGGAATTCTTAAAGTGAAACTGTCACTGAATTTTGCTTCGAGTGCGTATGGAATATGTTTTCAAAATTTTGCACCTCTGGGTTGAGAAGTTCTTAAGAAACTTCAAAATGAAAATGTCAAAAATATATATATGTAATTTATATGACGTATATATGAAGTAGTTTATTTCTGAAACGTAATTAAACGATAATTTTCATACGAAAGATATAGTAAGTACTTTTACGAAAAAGGTCGCGCGAAAATGACCTTATCACTGGTGCCAGAACGCGCGAGAATCAACTGTAGCCTCTACAATAGCCTATTATTTTTTTAACCATGAAATTACAATTGTAATTTTGATATAGCCTTAATTCTAATGACGTCACTAGGAAATATCTATTCCTATAACTATTTACATGGAAAGGAAATCAAAACCCAACCATATCGTATATTTAAAATTAACTTTGAAAATAAAAATGTCTTAAAATACGTATCAACATTATAACTACACAGTTAAATTGAATCTTAAGTAATTAAATATATACTAATTATCAACGTTTAGTCGATAGTGGTAAAGAAGGCTTTTTAAACTACTATATTGTGTATTCTAAGAAAAAAAAATTCTAAAATTCGCAGCGCTATTTAAAATCATCCCACACAATTAAGGTTTTTGATATTGTTAGAATTTTAAGTAGTGGGTGGATTGTGTGCTAATTTAACTTCATTTATTTAAAGTGATTTCGTCATTATTCTTTCAAAAATTATATTTTTAGCTTTTACATATCA
The DNA here is from genome assembly GCA_963920705.1 of Odiellus spinosus. Lineage (NCBI taxonomy): Eukaryota > Metazoa > Arthropoda > Arachnida > Opiliones > Phalangiidae > Odiellus > Odiellus spinosus. The sequence goes on along the minus strand of OY987233.1, from coordinate 17,723,498 downwards.
CTTTATTCCATAATTAAGTAAACAACGCCCCCTAGCTTAATACTTATCAGCAAAGGTTCAGCTTTAAGTCATAGTCCATCACTTAAAAATAGCCAAACCCCTGTCAGGCTCGAGTGATTTGGACTCTTCCTCGATATTTTGAGATGTTACTGTGCTTTTTTATCATTAGCGCCTAAAAAGCCCGCGTTTTTCATCATTTGTGCACTAAATTCCTTCGTTTTGGTATATTTGCGCCAAAAGTTCCCGCGTTTTTATTTCAGTTTGCGCCAAAAGTTCCGCCGTTATTTCAGTTTGCGCCAAAAGTTCCCGCGTTTTTATTTCAGTTTGCGCCAAAAGTTCCCGCGTTTTTATTTCAGTTTGCGCCAAAAGTTCCCGCGTTTTTATTTCAGTTTGCGCCAAAAGTTCCCGCGTTTTTATTTCAGTTTGCGCAAAAAAACTCCCGCGTTTTTATTTCAGTTTGCGCCAAAAGTTCCCGCGTTTTTATTTCAGTTTGCGCCAAAAGTTCCCGCGTTTTTATTTCAGTTTGCGCAAAAAACTCCCGCGTTTTTATTTCAGTTTGCGCAAAAAACTCCCGCGTTTTTATTTCAGTTTGCGCCAAAAGTTCCCGCGTTTTTATTTCAGTTTGCGCCAAAAATTCCCGCGTTTTTATTTCAGTTTGCGCCAAAAGTTCCCGCGTTTTTATTTCAGTTTGCGCAAAAAATTCCCGCGTTTTTATTTCAGTTTGCGCAAAAAATTCCCGCGTTTTTATTTCAGTTTGCGCAAAAAATTCCCGCGTTTTTATTTCAGTTTGCGCCAAAAATTCCCGCGTTTTTATTTCAGTTTGCGCAAAAAATTCCCGCGTTTTTATTTCAGTTTGCGCAAAAAATTCCCGCGTTTTTATTTCAGTTTGCGCAAAAAATTCCCGCGTTTTTATTTCAGTTCGCGCCAAACAGGGCGTTGTTTACTTTTATGTAATAAAATGATAGACTTTTGGTTGTATATTATTATTATTCTGATAAAATATAACCTAATTATCATAATTTCAATTTATATTCAATTTAACGCTAGTAAAAATCTATATTACAATTTTATTTAAATTATTCTTTCGCAGGTGTCATCGTTTTTTAGTTGGATGGATATAATATTGCCTTAAATAAATTGAAAATCGAATCATGTCTGCCCTGAAATCTAAGGCCAATGGTATATTAGGTTTACCAAAATCTCAGAAAACAATATTTAGCTTCGTTACACCAGCCGAAAGTGAAAAAATAACTTACTCCATCAATCAACAACAATTATGTAGTGCCTTACAACAAAACCAATGGTTTCATAATGGAACAGTCATTAAAACATTGGAGAAAGGTGGTACGTAATTACTACATATAATTATTAAAAGCAATTTAATCTTACTTTGGCAATTTGCGCTAAGTTAACGCGTTAATTTTAGTTAATTATGAGTGTTAAGATATGCATACAAATCTTATTAAAATATACTAAATGTTTCTCGTTAATTTATAGTTAAAATTAAGTTGAGAATGGAGCCATTCATGAAGTAATAACAGTGGGAGGTTATTAGGTTAATAATCTTTAAGGATGTGTTAGCAATAGCCTCCTATTTTCATTGCTCTATGGTTGCGATACAAAGTTTCCCCCAAATGGAAAAATAAATATGTCAAAACTAATTTCATCACGCTTTTTGAGCAAACTTTTTAGTCGCTTTTGGTGCTTAGTTGAAGTGCTTTTTTTTTCATTAAACGGAAACTTGGAGCTAAAAATGGAACAGATTTTGAATTTATTTTTGGAAACACCATGCCAAAAAATATTTGAGATTTTTCTGAATTTTTAGACAAGTTTTTTATGCCTATAATTTAATTTCAAAATAAAATTTCTATAAAAGTAAGTATAAATTCGGACCAATCATAATATTTCAGTCTTCAACAGTGCTTCTAATGTCCTAAGACCTTGCGCAGTTGAAGGCTGAAATAATATGATTGGCCCGAAATTATATTCACTTTTATTGAAATTTTACTAACTTCAGAAATTAATTTATACACTAAAAAGATGTTTAAAAATTCTGAAAAAATTCACGAATACGTTATTTAGCACGGTGATTTAGAAAATAAATTCAAAAGCTGTTCCATTTTTAGCTCAAAGTTTCCCTTTAAAGTTATATTAACGAAACTTTTCAGGAGTTGGCGATGTATTTCTTATGGAAGGGGAACCTTCAGCCAGAGAGAGTAAGTTCATATAATTATAAATGCTAACTGGAAAATTAAATAAGCAATTTTAAGCTTTAAACGTGGCTGCATAATGCATCGCAAATTAATCATCATAATACGCTTTTAACAATTTATTTTGAAACTCAAACTCTTCTACGAAACTAATATTGCAAAGTTTTAAATTAAAAGAAAAATCTGATATAAAAATGAAATAAATTTTCGTTTACAATTTTTGGACCGAGATTTTAATTAATAGAACAGTTAGAACTGCACAGCTTCTAGTTTAGATCTGTACAAAGGAATATTTTCCAATGGTTAGGCTTTAAAAATAATTTAAATTAATTAATTAATTTAAACATGATCAGGGAGACCAAATTTCCTACTTTTTCAATGCCTTCCTATTAATTTAAATTATTCTCCTATATTTTCATATAAATTCACTTGGTTCTATTGATATAACTAGATTATTTGTTCAATTTCACCTTCCCAAATCTATGAAAATCCCCTTAAAAATGCCTAAATACAACTTCAAAAATAAATTGGGAAATACTAATTTGGTATGGATTGTATTTTTCTATAACCAAATACGAAAATAATTGAGACATATCCCGCGGAAAATAATAATTTACATTTAAATGTAATCCTGTGTTTGTTAATTGAACCATAAATTAGCAACATTTTGTACAATTAGTCCATAAACCCTATAATTTCCTACAATATCTTTAATATTTATCCTATAATCTCCTATAATTTGAAGGATTACGATCCTAAATTTTCATCTCAAAATAAATCGAAATTGATATCCATTTTTGACTCAGAGTTTTCTCAAAATAATTTTTAAGTCTGTCTTAAAACTTTGCAATTATAGATAAAAGGCGCAAACGATTTCATAATTAGGTCTAAATCACTTCATGTCTCTTAAAAGTTAAATATCAGAAAAACATATTTTTCAATTTCCCCAGAAAACTTCCTTAGATGGTCATAAAAGAACTAAAAAAAAACGTTACAAATTACTCATAAAATTTACGACTTCCTTTGGTTGACATTTATGTTTGCAACTATATCGGATATTACAAATATTTGCAGTAATATGTATTATATATGCATTCAGCGCTAAGCCTTTTTGATTGCTTTTTATCGTAAAAACAATAAAACTAAAAGTTTTATCACACAATCTTTATTTTGATACTTTTGACCAAGGCTTAGTGATATAACGATAGCGTCTCGTTTTTCGATTTAGCGACGTTATATATTAACCCTCTGCATGGTTTTGTTTTTCTTGACGATTATAGTAATGTTTCCGGTCATGCACTATGTTAATATACCAGCTAATCAGCCAGAAAACACTGTACAACTACTGAATTCTAATACCTTGGGAAACAACTTCTCTTTGCAACAAGGTAATGAAAAAAAAAAATCAATGTTTTACACGTGACGCGACCTAAATCTTGGCGCGTTTCATGCTGCGGTGTATTTTTACAGTAAAACATTATAAAGTCGATATTTATGGTTACCACGATCTAAAGCACAGACTTTGACATACGTAATTAGGCCTATGCTTTAACAGGCAAAAATGTAACAGACCTAGGCATAGAAGCGAGTTTTGAAAAAAAAAACAAAAAAACATTCGCTTAAACTAAAGTTAGGCTTAAGAATTATAGCCTATTTCCAAGCTAAAATACGCCCAACTGTAACCGAAACCAGATTAAAAGTTTTTACTTCTTACATTATATTTTATTATAATTGATTTATTAGATACTTTTACGATTTTTGAAGCGAAGATAATCTTAAACACATTTTAAGATTACACGGTCGCTTTATAGTGAATCAAATGATTACGTCACTTAGTGAAATTTAAGGCGGCGTCTTTGCAAAACGACAGATTTTTCTTGTTGGAGAGGGGGGGGGGGTTGATAACGTTATCCCTCCTTACCACTTGGTCAAATGAAGGCTCCCTAACCTTAAAACTCAAACTCTTTGCAGGTTTATACACCCAAATAAAACAATTTCGACCTTTCCCGGAAAACGAGTTATTAGACGATGATGAAAACCCATTCAGAGCGTACATTGTACTCGGTTTCAAAACCCTCGAAAACACATTTAACGAAACACTGGAAGAGATGTGGAAAGACTGGACTGGAGCCAGATCGATTTACCTGAATCTTCCGGACGAGTTGGGTTTGAGTCAAGTGACATTTTATCGTCGTAGTATTCCAAAAGGTCCGTCAATGTTCATGTATATTCTGATCGTCCAATGCGAAAATGTTAACAAAAAGAACGGTTGGATGTTGTTGGATTATGTTCTAAGGTTGCGAGTCGAAAAGATGATGGGTTACATGTCCGCTTATCGGCGTATCGATATCACCAATGAAGGAGCAAACTTTTCTCCAACGATATCCCAATTGAACAACGTCGGTAATGTTCGAGTCAATGGTTTAATGCCGATAGACATATGACAAATCGACGAGATCCTAGCCCTGGCTTCCGATTTTTGCAAAGCCGATGACAAAAATTCAAAGGCGGAGGCCATAGGGTCAATGGGTCTCAAACGTAAACGTCGAATGGATGTCAATCCGTTTGAATCTCAAAAAGATTATGCAAATAGCCTCGCTGATAACTTATTAGAAGACTTACAACTCACAGTTTTCTAGAATTCATACGTTAATTTAACCGATTAAACGTTAATTAAAATATTATTAATAGTTAAAAAGAAACCACGCGTTCGAAATCGACATGTTCAGTGCCGCATAGGCATACCAAACTGAAGCGTCCATTTTACCGGAAACCGGAAATGAAAATATACCAGCGTAGGGTCAAGGAGGAATTCTTGCTCTTTAGATTAAGAATTCTTTGTATTTTGCCATCCCCCAGCCAGATAGAACAAAGAATAATTATTAATTCTTTTGAATGAACCAATAATAAATCGATGTTCTCAGTATTAGGCTTAAACGAAATTAATCCTTTTTACCATGTACTTGATTATGTTTAATTTTGGAGGAGAGGAACAGGAAAGAAGTGTATTTTATCTCATATTAGAAGCTAAGGCGAGCAGTGATACACCTGCCAAGTATGGGGTTATGACCTCTTTTTCTTTTTTGGTTAGAACTATGACCATAAGGCCATAACAGCTCTTGAAAGTAAGGTACTCCAAGAGAGAGCACATGTAATGTGAGCAAAATAAGTTAGTGAAATTAAATGTGGATTAAATTAAATAAATCTAAACAATACTATTCTATCCTACTCCTCTCTTCCAAGGTCTAATTATACTTTGCTATGATGCTAGCTGAAAGCAAAATCGAGATGTTTGACAAGTTACCACCTATTTAATCCAGAAAAATCGCCAAAATAAGTGAAAATATGCAAATTTGGGGAAAAATAGCCCAGAAGAACAAATTCTGACAAAAAATGTGTTTTATTAATATTTCTAGACTAGTCCGTATCTCTTGTAAAATAATCGAGATTTAAGATTCTTTTGTACCAATATAAATCCTTAATCAGTATCATGTTAACATTTTCAGCGTTTCAAAGAAAAAAAAACAAAAACAATTACTTAAAAACGACATAGTTTTACATTATACATTGATACGATATTTAAATAAAGATTTTTTGATACCTGAATTCTTTAATAAATGCGTAAAAAACATTCTAAACTTAAATAAAAAATATAAAATTTATTTTAATAGGCTTACTTGATTTTTTTTAATTTACAAACTACCAACGTTATTAAAACGTTTCAACTTTTCAGGGAAATTATCTTTAAATAGGACAGGATCAGCCCTAAACTCGACAGTTTTGAGAGGATTTAGGCCATAAATCTTTGTAAATCTATTAATGCAATCATTTCGTTCAGCCATATGCACGACATCAGCCGATAACATTTCAACATTTGTGCATTCGGGACATTTAAATTTCTTTCGAGGGGTAACTTTGATTGGTCCCTTTCCCGTGATATTAGCGACTAAAAAGTTCATAGCGATATCTTCGCAATTCATACGATCATCAACCCAAGTTTTGAGATCACCAGGCATTGCGGTAGTGTACAGATAACTGTAATACTGTTGGATAACAATTTTAAAAACCCCAATATGTATAGTAGGTTGGATAACAATCAGACCAGTTTAGTATTCTCCTTAATACTTGTCCCTGTGACCAGAGATCCTCTATTTTTGAATTAAAAAACTGGTCCGAGGCTCCATGCAATTTAAAGACTAGTTTTAATTCGAAGCAGGGACAGAATAAGCACAGGACATTGTCGGATAAATTATCCAAATGTCTCATTTTCGAAATGGGATCAATGGACAAAAACAAAATACTGTCTTACTTTATGATAAAACGCAGCTCCAGTTAACACCATAGATATCTCATTGGTCCATTCAGATTCATACTTCCAACGATTTGTCCCGTTATCCCATAAATGCACTCGAGATGGGAAGCCAACAATGCGATCGGGAAATTCCCTCCAAACCTTTTTTAAATTGATTCAAAATGATTGAAAGTTATTTTGAATAAATCCAAAAGTAACTGAATCTTACTTCGTATCCAAATTCTAATTCATCAGCCGTTAACATTACAATGTCATCATCAATCGCAAGTACAGCTTCCGTTTCAATCTCATCATAGGGATAAAATCGATTACTTAGTTTATTTTCTCGAGTTTGAATAACTTTCAATGGTTTGTTGATTTTAGGCCAAGTTGAAGCTGCAAATTGTGCAAAATCTTGTTATAACAAAATATTCAAATGAGTTCTCTCCCTCATTTTGTTATAATGAGGTTTACCAATAAATTTATCTTAAAGAAGTTATGAAACCTACTAGGTGGAGGAGATTTCTTCTGATTATTCCAAACTACGACGACTTTGGAAAGACTAGGAGCTTGTACAACGCGTTGAATAACTTTAAACAAACTCTCGATACGATCATAAGTTAATATAACCGCCGTAAAGCCTTGAATTTTGGGAGAAATTACGGGTAAAAACAATGGCGGTGTTGATATGATCTTAGCCGGCGATTCGTTCCATTCTTTATAACTTCTTTGTGTATGTCGATAAATGCGATCATTCAAAATTTGCAGTGTTGTCTCTGTAACCTTTGCCATGGAGCTGAAATAACGTTCCCAAAGAAACAGAACTTGTTTCCTCATTTCTACGATCTTTTCGTCGCTAAATGATTTCAAAATATTCATTAATTCCGATAAATTGTCTTCATAGATGACGACAGCCGCTTTTTTCCAATCCAAAACATCGTTGAAAGGTAAGATATAAGTATCAGCAACGATTACAGGGATACAACCCATCATCATGGCTTCGGCAAAGATTGTTTGACCCAATCGAGCTCCTCGGATAACGAGACAAAAAGTTGCTGTCTTTAAAACTTCAGGATACGCATAAACTTGTTGACCTCGACAACGTTCGGTACTGTTGTAATGATGATGATATTTTGCGGGTTCCCCATTTATCGTACATTTTCCGATGATTAGGAGCTCGGAATGTTCTTCTGCTAAGAGTTCTAGTTCATGGATGTATTCCTGGTGTATATTAGTTTGAGAAGAAAGGACTAACCAATTTCTCGAAGACCTTGGGGCGTATATCAGATAATTGAATTTAGAAATTAATAAAATAATAAAGAGGTTTTGGGGTGACTTACTCGGGACTGATTTCCTTCTCGTGATTTCGGCTGAAGTAACTAAATACAGGAATACTAACGTCCAGACCTCTTCGGTAAGTCCATTCATTGAAGCCTGCTCCAGCGATTAAAGCCTGATCCATATCAATTTCCAAAACTGCATTGTAGTCAGGAGCGCTGCCTGGTAGCATATTGAAGAGTAAATGGTTACGGCCACCATCCCAGCTGAAATTTGGTTTCAATTATCGAATTTACTTTAAATATAAATTATATAATAAATCTACACTAAGCCTTGGTCTGTCAAAACTAAGCCTCGGTCTGTCAAAGGTAAACCTAGGTCTGTCAAAGTTAAATATTGGCCCAGAGTACTCAAAACATTTGTCTAGATTTGACTACACCTTGAAACATGTTAGTTTTTAATGTCAAAGGCTTTAATATTTAAGGAAGCCAAACTTTGAGAGAAAAATTAACTTCTGAACTTACTATTGCAACGAATTTAAAACTTGCGATGTTTCCTTTAATCTAATGTTGTTTTGGTTTAGTAGATCCAATGAGGGAATAAAAAGGCAGGCTTTCTCCGGATCAGCAGTGTAGAAGGGACTCTTCTCAATGGTTTCGAGTATTTCTAGGAACTCCTGCGACATTGGTACAGAGATTGGAAGTCCTTGTTCATCTTCATACCTAAATAAATCAAACTAGAAGAGATCATGGGTGCAATTGTTAATTCTTTACCTGTATATGGGGTAGATATAAACTGATATAGTGTTGTTATGATGTCCGCATTTGTAGACATCGAAACAGTTGTAATAGTTGCAGGAATCGCTCCTTTTCAAAGCCAATGGGCTATCTCGAGCTATCTTGCGCTCTGGAGCCTTGTCCAAGTTGAGAATTGCAAACGATTCCGATTTGACTTCGACAGGAGTTGGCCAAAGTAGGAAAACTGCCGCACCCAAAAAACCACACAGTATGAGAACGAAGAACACGTAAAAGTGGTTAAAATAAGGGTGAGCTAGTCGTTGCGGGGGTCTTTGAGAACCCATGGTAATCGTAATTATCAGTTAACCATATTTGTGATCTGAAACCATAAAAAAATAAGATTAAAATTAGTCATCAGCCTTGAAATTGGAAAATTAATGGGAATCAAATTACTTATTGCTTCCTTGTAAGCCAAGGCTTAATAGAGACTGACTAAAATACTGTCAGCACAATAATTAAAAGAATCCCACAAACTTTAAGCAAAATTATTGAAAAAAAATCGATTTATATTAGTTAATTTAATTAATTTAGGTTGGGGTTTACCTTTTAAAAGCCCTAAATTCCCATTGTCGACCTATAAACAACAACAACAACGTACCGAAACCGTACCTTAACTTCTAAGCAGACGACACGAAGCCCGGAGTAATCCTAGGATATCACATGACCTAATTCGGCTAATCACGCGATTCGATTCACGCCTCTGAAATTTTTGATAGATGAAAAATTTTGTAAACACAACATATTAATTGAAGTAATAATTATTCCTGTTTAATTTGGTTTAATGAAGAAACTTTTTAACGTTTTTAAGAAGATGGGTTCGGAAAATAGTAGTCAATCGAATTCCGCAAACTTATCAGTTAGTCAAAAAAACGCGACAGTAGGTTCCGAAGCTCATAAAATACCTCGAAGTTCATCACCAAGGCCTTCAATAAGTTCAGATTCTGATATTCCATACGTTTCTTACACTGTAAATCGACCCATAGGAGGTAAGAAAATCTAAATTAGTAATCTTTAAAGTACGCTAACTTCGCGTATAATCTTAGATTCACCGAAACTTTCATCTAAAAGCCCGGCTCATAGTTTACGAACCTCAACTCCATCGCCTAGACCTTCCCCTAAACCTCGACCCAAGTCATTCGCGGGTAGTTCAACAACCACTCACGATATCGTCGTTGTTAAGGAAGGTTCTTCCACTACGGAATCCATAGATAATGACCCTGAATTATTGAAACTTCAAACCATTCCTACATTTTTACCTATAATGCGAGGAGCTCTCACGGTACCCACCATTCAAGACCCCGAAGTATTGGACAAACTTGACCATCAAAGTTTACTACAATTGTGCCAAAGATATCAAGATCATTTACGGCACTGCGCCGAAACAGTCAGTGTTGAGCAAAACTTTCTCGCCGGTAGAATTCGAGAGGTAAAAATAGCTAAGCCTAATAAATTAAAATATTAATTAAAAATTGTTGATTCTTTCTAGATGGACTATGTCATCTCGACTCTAACTAGCATGTTGATGGAACGTCAAAAAAAGTTTGCAAAGTATGCGGAACAGTTGGGAAGAGTTCACGAAATCTCAAATACGCTCAAAAGTTGTCATATGATGTTGACGGAACTTTTGGAATCGATGGACACGCTCAATAATCTTCTACCCGACGATTCCCGCCTGGAACCTTTTCAAATGGTTACTGGATAGGAATTAATGCATTCTTACAGAAGAAATTCTGTATGAATGGGGAAAAAATAGCAAATTCAAATAAAATAAATGAATCTTTACACAAAGTTTGATACGCGCAATAATAAATTAAATATTTGCTGCGTTCAAAATCTTAAAATCGCGGAGAAAATAAAATGAGGCCGATTTCGAAGTCTATTCCAATAGGTTGTGAACTTATAATCTTTTTAAATTGTTAAATGAATAAAATGAATTGTTTTTAGTTGCAAAGTTTAGTAAACCTACTATGGAATTATTTTATTTACGAAGTAGTTTCCCGTAAATTTGTCGTATAAAAAATTAAAATATACTTGTCAAAGAAATAATATTCCCAATTGTGTGTGGCTAAGTGTTTTGTGATATTTTTTTAGAATAGCAATTAAAATGTGAATTTTTTCCTGAATTAACAGTGACTCTTCTTCCTAATTTCAATCATTTAAATTTAAAGTTATAATGAAGATGATTATATTTTAATTAATACTTGCCGAAAAATGGCATTTGGAATAACATGGTTCATAACTACACTAATGTCTGATTAAAAACAATTACTGAATATTGTTACTCTGGCATTTCTACTAGTCTGAAAATGGTGTTAGGCTTAGCGGATTCCAATCATTACTCTTAATTACAAATTAAAGAGAAAACTTTGATTTGGAAAAGTTTTTTTGCTCTTCTAATTATTAAAAAGTAATGTTCTTAGCCTTCATTATCCCTTAAAATAATAATTTTGATTTAAATTTCTACATAAATTATGGATAGGCCAAAATTTAGAAATTCATTTGAAATTTGGCGCCTTTTTTCAAACATTTTTGAAAACTCAGGATGGCGCTGTAATCAAATGACGTCATAAGTTTTTGGTTCAGCCGTTTGCGCCATTTCTTTAGCCTAAACTTTCTAACTGAGGGGCTCCAAATTTAAATCTCAAATTAAAGCGTGGTTTATCATGGATAACGAGCGTGAGCCAAATCATATGATTCATGTACATGAAGTTGTTCACGCTGTACAATTTTCGCCCTATAGTTGGTGTAATTCGTTACTCGGTATTGGAACTTATTCCAGAGTTTCTATATTCAACATCAAACTACCGGTAATTATTTTACAGCTTATTTGTTTTATAACTTAACCACGTATTAAATATTTGATGAGTTAGGGTGAAGATCCAGCTGAGAATAACATAAAAGTAGAAAAACTACGAGAGTTTCATCATAGTTCTTACGTGACTGTAATTAGTTGGAGCCCAAAAACTAACCTCATTATGCTTCCAAAATGCGTTAAGTAAGTTAATTTAAGGTTTAAAGTTTGGAAAGTGAATTATTATGAGTCTTAACACTCAATTTTAGGTTTGCAACTGCTGGAGGAGATAAGAAAATTCGTATTTTCACGTCTGACCTTAAAAACGAAGATAATGTTGAGGTTTGTTGTGTGAATTTAAATTTTTAAACAACATAAAAATGATTCTAACTGATAATTTTCTAACAAAGACTTTAGAAAATCACACAGACTACATAAATGACATTGCATTCGACCCTGAATCGGGAGATTTAGCGAGCGTTAGTGACGATCATTCCTGTATAATTTGGAACTCTGACGGTTCATACGTAGCACAAATTCGTTTATCATCACCCGGAATGAGCGTAGCTTGGCATAAAGACGATGTAGGCAAGATTATGATAGCAGAAAAGAAGGGAATCATAAGATTTTACAATGTAGCAACGAGAAATCCAGTTATGTCCCTAGATTGTAGAAATTCACCACTCATGCAAGCTGACTGGAGTTCGTTAAACAGTTTAAAAGTTGGTTGTGTGGCTGGAAGTGATTCTTATATTTGGGATACTTCTTTATCGAGGTAATTTTAATTAAAACTAACACTTTAATTAGTTATCATGATATTATCTAAACATTTTAGTCGACCATCGAAACAATCTCATTCCCATATTGATGGTGGAACAAATTTTGCCATAGCGAAAACTAATGAAAATCTAATTGCTTCTAGAGGAAATCCTAATACATTGAAAGTTGAGAATACCAAGACTAATCAGGTTTTATTTTTAAACTAATCAAAATTATATTATTAGGGTTAATCAGTGTCAATTTGGAAGCTTTAGGATGATATTATTTTCTTCATATAGTCCAAAATTACACTGATTCACCCTAATTAAATTTAAATTAACTACTTAAGAAACTATCTGTTAGGAATTACTCAGCGCAAGTTTTATATCTGGTTCTGGAATAGCGTGGCATTCTAAACTATCAATCATCGCAGCGGGTGGAGATAGGAAAGTTTGCTTATGGAAGATTGACTTAATTTAAGTATTTTTAAATCTAATTGTAATTAAAACGTACTTACAATGTTTGTTTTTCAATTTTCATAAATAAAATTTGTCTTTGCGCAAAAGTTTCATACATTAAACCACGGTGGTACGTCTGCTCTATCTTCGTTCTTGACTTGATACTTTTTAAATTCCTCCGTTAATTCTTCTTCACTTTTCTTCAGTTTGTCTTCTTCTTTTTCACTCTTCATGAATAAATTCTCTGGAAATTCAAATTTGCATTCCTTGGGCTAAAATACCAACAAAATTATAGAAATTATTTTATATGAAGCCAAATAAAGTATTAAACAAAGTAGCTTTGACTTACCAATTTAACGTAAGCTACACGATAATCATCATCTTTTATTAAATATCCTTTAGCTGAATTTTTATAATCTCCAGTTAGAACTTTTGTGGTTACGCTAACTACGGGGATTTTGTAAATTTTTTCCAGATAGTTTTTGATATCGAAACGAGTCATTCTATAGAATTAAATGACAATTAGTGTAAATGAATAATATAAAAGTTGGTTGAACACTTACTCCATAGAAACGATAAATTGAACACAATTTCCAGGCTGTTTCGTAGTAGGTTTAACTAATTTCATGAAAAAATTAGGCAAAAACACTCTCAACTGTGGGTTTCCCTTTGCCCAAATAGGATACCTGTGGAATTTAAAATTGTTAACACTACGCCTAATCGGATCAATAACAAATTTAATAACTTTCTTACCATCTTGTAGACATTTTGCTTGTTTTGAGTTGATATTTAAGTTTTAATTATAATTTATAAAAATAAACGTACATACATTTTTAGAATAACCCCCACATGAGAATTCCAACTCTGAATTTGACCTTTAAAAGTTCAGTCTCCTGGTGGCGAACTTTAGAATTTAGAAAGCTGGAAAAGCGCGGGAAATTACGAAAGGCGTTGAACCATTTGTTGAGCCTCATCAACTAATTAATATTAATTTTAGGTGATTAAAGATTAAAAGATGACATTCACTGACGATATTATACAACAACTATTTGAAGAAACTAAAAATGTGTATAAAGCCCACGAAAGACGTAAGTTAACCAAATCATATGAATATTTCGCTAAGCCTTGGCCAAAAGCCTAATTTTTTTTTTTTTTTTTTTTTCAACTTTCAGTTACAGATGGTTTACTTTCAAGGTATTTAAATTTGTTTCAATTTTATAGTTTAGTATTATAATTTATCAGAATGTTCCCTATATTTCAGCCTGAATACTATTTTTCAATGCACTTTAATGGGGGCATTAACAATAATTGACAGAAATGTAGTAACACATGTAACTTCTCCAAGTGGTAGAGAGGTTTTTCAGGTTATAAACAGTTCCGGCGAACACTTAACCATATTACCAACAGCAAACTATTGTTCCTGCCAATTTTACAAGTTTTCTGTCTTGTTAGGAGCCCATAGTCCAATGGTAAACTATATTTAAGTTTTATAGTATAGAAACTAATTGTAATTAATCTAACAGTGTAAACACGTGCTAGCGGCTCGTTTAAGCACAGCAATGGAAAAAAATAAGGAAGTTACATATTCAGACGAAACTGTGAGCCTCATGATTGCCAATATCGAATAATTATTCATATGAACATTGTATATTATAATATTATGGCAAATTTATTCTTGGAAATAAAATATTTAAAAAAAAAAATATTTCATTTTGGTACAATTAAAGACAATAATTAAACTGGACCCAAAAAAACGACCTTTGCTCGAAGAATTTCCTAATTATTTTTCTACTATTGGAAAATTTTTGTGTGAATACAAATATAAACACAATGCGCTGAATTTAGATTAATTAGTAATTAACATTGGGGCATATATTTTTCTTCTTTGGTGCTGCGTAATACTTCAAGGAAAAATTTAATATAACACTAATTATATTACACTAACTTTTCACATTCGTAGAATTTAGTTTGCATCGAAATATATTTACGAAATGTCACATTCAAATATCAAATTCTATAACTTGTGTAGCGAGAATGGACAAGTTTTGCTTATAGCACTACACGGAGGGCCCAGCCTCTTTATTTCATCTGGTAATTTGATTATTTTTCATTGAATAATGCTAAACTTTACCTACCAATCTCATTTTTAATTGGCTAAGCTAGAATGGGTTTAGAAAATCAAAAGGAGGGGCTAAGCTGCAGAGATCGAAGAAAAGCAAGCTTTCACAATGAAACATTCTCGCTACGCATGCAATTAATTCTTGGTCCACAGATATAAAAATTTGGTAGTGTAGAAAAAGAAACTTAAGTTTCATTTGTAGAAATACACCTTAAAAAATATTTCTACTCACTAAGTACTTAATATTAAAAACGTGTAACGACAAATTTGAGTATTGAAATTCGAGATAATCTACCTATAAAATTAAAACGAAGCGAAATATATTATATACAACATCTATTCTTTTTTTATCGAACTTTTTTATCTTTCGATTTTTGGTTTTCATTTATTTATTTAAACCATTCATAAATTTTTATCGTCAGGTAGATTTTGAAACAGGAACTAAGCCGTTTTAGGAGAAAAAACGATTATAATAATCTTTCTTCTACATTATTTTCAGCTTTCCTGACTAGAAAAACAACAAAACACTGCGGCAGGTTTTTTTTTTACAATACGCTGTAAAATTATATAAATAAATTGGAGCGGTTACGTCTCAAAGTGCTTGTAGATCGAAGTTATGTATGCCATGATTGAATTCCAATCTGGCCTCTCTTGCGATATCAAATCGTTTATGTTCTGAAAATTTATTTACGGTTCAAAATATAGAACTAGGTTGGTACTTTATGCGGTTGTAAAGCTACTAAACTTAGTCATTTATGGTAGTAATCATCGTAATAGGAAAAAAACTACTAAATCTTATGTGAAATCAATTGTGGTAGGAAAAAAGCTATTACATCTAACGGAAATTCTTTTGAGGTAGAACAATTTGACTACATATTATTGGAATCGAATTTGTGATAGGATTTTTTTTTTACTAAAAATCAGCATTTTACTGCGATTGTCTGGGAAATGAAAAATACGGAGTAAGAAAAATCTAAATCTTACTGGGAAATCAATTATAGTAGGAAAAATACTATTATAGCAAGACTTCCCTGACAAAATTTTACTTTTGGTACTATAAAACTCCTAGAAAGCTACTAAATGTTGATGAAAAAACCCCTAAAGCTCATCAGAATATAAAACAAAATAAACTCACGAGTATGGTTGGAATTCCAACCGATTCAGCAGCTTCGAAGGCCTTGGTAAAATTCCGCCTCTGATAAAAGAAAAAAGAAATTAAACTGTATAAAATCCAATAAAAATCGTGCTATTTAGTATTTACCTTATCTTTATTATCCAACTGATCGTAGGGAATCAAATCTGGAAGGTAACTATGCATTAAAGCGCAAAAGGCTAATCCATCATTCCACGAACTACTGAAGTTCGTAATATCAATCCCTTTGTACCCTACAGTCTTGTTTTGACACCATTTCAATAAAGCGTTACGTTTTGAACCTCCACCTTTAACTAGCGATGACAGTGGGTCCTTTTCAACTACGTCCCTACAGTAAAAATCATCAAAAAACCTTTACAAACATTATAAGAGTGTAATATCAAAAAGTTTTCCCTCAATCCTGATAATTTACCCTACCTTTACACTTCCCAGACCTATTATAGGCCCACTTTTCAACTCTCCTGACCAATTAGGCCTACTTTTTAACTTTCTTGACCAATTAGGCATACTTTTCAGCTTCCCTGACCAATTAGGCCTACTTTTCAACTTCCCTAACCAATTTGGCCTACTTTTCAACTTCCCTAACCAATTAAGCCAACTTTTCAACTTCCCTGACCAATTAGGCCTACTTTTCAACTTCCTTGACCAATTAGACCTACTTTTCAACTTCCCTAACCAATTAAGCCAACTTTTCAACTTCCCTGACCAATTAGGCCTACTATTCAACTTCACTGACCAATTAGGCCTACTATTCAACTTCCCTGACCAATTAGGCCTACTATTCAACTTCCCTGATCAATTAGGCCTACTTTTCAACTTCCCTGATCAATTAGGCCTACTTTTCAACTTCCCTGATCAATAAGGCCTACTTTTCAACTTCCCTGATCAATAAGGCCTACTTTTCAACTTCCCTGACCTCCTCCATCCGTAAATGTTTTACTTACATAAATCCGTAGCTATTACGTCGAATAGGATCCAACTTATTGGCCAATATTGAGACAGGATGAGGTTTACCGGTGTTGTTATCATTCATATTTTTCGAATTTGCGTCTGTTATGGGTAGAGATCCTGGTTTGGAATAAATAGAACCAGATTCTGATATAGAACCTCGCGATGATCGATGTCCAGCTTGCCCATTATTGGTTTTAGAGGAGTTGTTACTATCGGAAGGAGATTGTCGCTGAAGAGGCTGATATTAGAGGGAAAAAAAAATAAAAAATTAATTTAAATATTTTTTGGGCTTAAAAAAAAAACTGCATGAATTCAATTTGAGAACAATTTTAATGTCTGTGGGTTGATTCGTCTCCTCCCTTTAATTAAAAGCGAAGTAATTAATTTTATCCTCCATCCCACTTGGTGTTTTCAATTAATAACAATTTGACTTGTCTTTTAACAAGTGGATTTGAAAATTTTAATTATAACGTTTAATAAAATATTAAAACCCACGCTAGAGAATAAAAATTTGAAAATGGACACCCACCAATTAAATATACGACAATAGAAGGCAATTATATACATGCAGTGTATTAAAACCGAAGTACTAATAATTCCAAATATGGCGAAAACAAATAAAAAATTTCAGAGGTTTATTCTGACAAATAAAATTCTGGCCCAATATTGCAATTCCCTAGACTTTCCTGGAGCAATTTGCAATTCCCCAGACATTTCTGAATCAATTTTGTAATTCCCCAGACTCTTCCGGAGCAAATTTGCAATTTCCCATCTCTATATAATTTTGGAAATGTAGAAAATAAAATATTGGTAATTACCTTAGTGAAAATATCTCCATTGTTGGATAAAAGACTGGCGGTACGAGATTCGGAAGCAATACTGCTGATACTACTCGTGGATGAACTTCGACTGCTACTCAATCCTATTTTAAAATTAAATTTAAAACACACCCATTCAATCTCCAATCTTTAATTGCTCGATTGAGTAATAAAAATTTGTTCAATTACAAATCTTTTTCTATATGATCTCTTAATCAATTGAAAGATTCAACTTTTAATCTTTATATTTTAATAGCTCAAGAGTTTTAGTTCAATGTAAAATTTCTATCAATAATCAGCTCAATCGAATAATTAAAAGAATACTACGTTCTTCCATAATCCCTCACAATAATCACTGAATTGAGTAATTGTAAAACGAGTACTCGTTCAATCATCTTTCTCAATAATCACAGAAACAAATGATGGAAAAAAAAGTACAACCACAAACCATTCAATCATCGAATTGAATAAATGAAAAACGAGTATTCGTTCAACCATAAAACTATTTCAATAATTAATAAGGAGATGAAAAACGAGTACTTGTTCAACCATAAATCATTCAATAATCACTGAATCGAATAATCAAAAATTGAGTACTTGTTCAACCATATTTCAATAATTAATGAAAAAAAAATGGAAAAACGAGTACTCGTTCAGCCATAAACTGAATCGAATAATCAAGAGAACTCGTTCCGCCATAAACTGAATCGAATAATCAAAAACGAGTACTCAATCAATCATAAATCTATTTCAATTAATAAACTGAAAAATGAGTACTATATATATTTTTCAATGATTATCAAATTAAACGAGTACTCGTTCAATCATAAATACTTATGAATAACTCAATGGAGTGATCAATAAAAACTACAATCAACTTTAAGTAACTTTAACAATAATCAATCAACTGAGTACTTGTTCAACTATAACTTAAAATCATTCCAAAAACATGCAAAAAATGTATAATTTATTCATGCATAAAAGTTTTGATAAAATCTTTTGTTTCCCATACAATCATGCGTTAATAACTTAATTTGTCAATCATGCCATCATTGATATAATTTTAAATTTAATCTCATGATATTAATAATCTCAGCAAAGTGCATTAATTTCTTTTAAAAGCATATTTTCTTTTCCATTTCGAATCAGTATCTCGTGCTAAAGCTTCGAATAAGAGGGCTCCTACCTTGACCTTTGACTTGTTTAGTAACGTTCTCGATGGATTCGATCAAACTCTTGACAGAAAGTTGAGAAACTCCTCGATTAACCATCGGTCTTCGAGCCGAAGCTGAAGCTAAATCACGTTCCACCGTGCTTAAAACTGTAGCCGCTTCTGTTGTTGTAGCGGGATTCGAAGATCTCATTGGACTGTTACGTTGAATATGCGTAGGTGAGGTCGCTTCTTTTTTTATTTGAACCTAAATTTAATTTGGTTAGAATTTCTTCATAGTTTCAAGCTTTAAAAGACGGTTAAAGTTACCTTAAGTTTATCGAATTCCGACGTAATTGTGTTTAACTTCTCTCTCAGTTGTTTATTTTCAACTATGAGACGTTCCAGATCATTCTGGGCTTCAGTTTTAAAATCATTCGCGACTCTAACCGTGGTTAGAAGATCAGCTTGAAATTTTTTCCACTCTTCAGACTGTTTTAAAAAACAATGAAAGTTAGTTTAATTTCAATGGTTTTAACCTCTCTACACTTAAAAACTTATAGTACACAAAGTGAACTAAAGTGTCCAAACTTACGTCACTCATGAATTTATCCTTCAACTCTTCTATTTCGATTTGAGCAGCTCGAATGGCAGAATTTTTTTCGGTCAAAGTTTTTTGTAAATCTCCAACATTTGCCTTTAACTCTCGTTTATCTTCCAAATGACGTTGACATTTTAACTCTGCTTCGTGCAAAGCTTCGCTGAGAAGTTCAGTTTCTTTTTGCACAGCCTTTTTCTCGACTGACATTTGCTCCACTTGATATTCCAAATCCGTTAGCTGCTTTCGAGCGTTATTCTTCGAAACCTGAGTCAAATTTGGTTACAACCCAATATTACGTCAAAAAACCACTGACAGATCCTACCTTAGTTTCTTCCTGAAGTACCGATAATTGTTCTTTTAACCTCGCTACTTCTCTTTGTGACAAGGAAAGTTGTTCTTGCAAATGTAAAGAATGTTCTTCGACTCGTTCTTTCTCGGCTCGCGTTTCTCTCAGTAGAGATTCTAGTTCTGAAGTAGCGTTAGCATCTCGTTCTTTAACGAGTTCCGTAACTTTCTGTTGCTCTTTTTCCAATTGAAGCTTTAATTGTGCCACTTCGATGACATCGGCCGACATTTTTTCTTGGCCGCGAGCTAGTTCTTTCTCTAAAGCTCTTTTATCAGAGTTTACGCTATCAACTATAGATTCCAAAACTTTCACCCTTTCTTGGGCCATCCCTAGTTCCATTTCTTTTGAACCCGATTCATCTCTCAAGGCTTGGAGATTGGCTGTCGCGTCATCTAGCTTCATATGTAATACATCCTGTTCGTTTTGCGAACTCTACAAAACCAAGAACACAAGATTACATATTGAATATCTCAATTTTTTACCTATTTATTATATTTCCCAAAGATTTTCCCATATGTATTCCATCTCCCAAAGATTTTATCGTCTATTTATTAAATTTCCCAAAGATTTTTCACCTAATTTCAATTCCTTACGACCAGTTTGATAAAATCTTTAAGACTTACCTTAAGAAGATCAACATAATGACGTTCTTTCTCACTGGTACTTAGAGCGCACTCTGTTCCATCCTCAAATTGTTGAAACAAAAGTTGCTTAAGTTGAATCAATTGCGAACGACATTCTTCCAACTTCTCAGTTTGGGAGCACAAAGATTCGAGAAGGACAGTTTTGTCCTCTCCCATTCGATCATTATCCATTTGTAAATCAGTTAACTGATCTTGTAGATCTGTTAACTCTTGTAAAGTTGCTTGTAACTCTTCATTGGTACTAAAATTAACTTTAAATTAGATTTAATTCTAATTATAGCTTTAAAATCTTCTTACCTATAATGAGTCTCCTCCATCTGCATTATACGATCTTGCAAGCACGCTACAGACATCTCGCTTTGACTACTACTGCTGGCTTTATCCCATTCTTGACAAGATTGTCTTTCGGAAACGAGGGGTAAGCCACCTCCCGAAGCTTCCCCAACATCGGAAGAAGCGTTATCAGGACTGTGACCTTCCAATTTTCGACATTGACAACCATCTTTTCGTTCACTGTCTAAACTAGCCATCGATCCCGAAGCTGATCTTCGTAACAATAATTGTTCCTTTTCGCTATCGGAAAGCGAAGTATGTTCTAAAGGAACTCCTAAATCAAGGAGTCTCTCTTTAAGAGAACGATTTTCAGCTCTTAATAGATCCATTTCTTGCCGCAAATGATCTCTCTCCTCTTCGCTAGGCTTTTCCTGCGAGCAGCAAAAGAACATGGGTCTGATTTTACTCATGTCATTGCGTTTACTTTATCAACGCGAAGCTTTCAGCAATTTTAAATTAAGGTTAAACTTTTAACCCGTACGCTTGAAGCTAAACAAAACGTCGAACGCGCCTAGATCTCCTTGGAATTTTTAATTAAACTCTCGGGAACTAGTTTTTTTTTTTTCTTTTCAACTTTTTTAAACGATGTCAGTCAAGAAATAAGGGGGGAATGGAACAACTTAAAATCTTGGCACGTTCTCAAGTCTCTTCTTAAACCTTTTACCGAGCGGGAACTCCCTGTTATTAAGGAATTAATTTTTAAACTTTTAACTTATAATTAGGGTTATAAGGAATTAATAATTCCAGAGACAATTAAAGGACTCTTGATTGCGTTACCGACACGCTACTCATATGAATGAGTACTTATTAAGTACAGAGCTACGGGTTTTACGAAATTATAACGGAAAAGGAATAGTGACCTCAATATAGATAGGTCGTTAATCGAGTTTTTGAAAGGGGCTAATTTAATATGATAATAGTTTCTGTATATTTTACTTATGAAGCTTCATTAGAGAACCAAATACTGACTTTTAAAGCCTGACTAAAGAACTTCAAATTTCTTGTTCAAATGAACCTAAAGCTCTAATACTCAAAATTTTACTTTCAAACCCAACCAAATTCCAAAAATTGACAACCTTAAATACAATTAGTCTCAAACAATCCTAAACTCCTGAATAATTAAAACAACTTACCTTCAGCCGTTTAATTTCCATTTTCAAAGTTGCAATTTCAGCCTTTTTACACTCAGCATTGCGAACTAATTCTGATATTTGTTGCTCCATGGAAGATTTATCCTTTTCCAATTGCATGATGGTTATACCAGCAGCACCCACAGATCCTTTAGACAATCGAGTATGTTGCGAAGGTTTGGCAAGGTTCTCCTTCTCTTTCTCACGATTCGAATCCAAACTATCCTTACTAAGCGATCTACGCATGACGGCACCAACTTTAACTCCGACCCTTTTCAAAGCCGAGATTGGCTTATTTCGGCTAGTTACGGTCTTGTTATTATTCAATACTACGCCTTCTTGTTTCAAACGAATCGGTTTATTGGTCCCTTGATTCGTCAAAGTTGAAGACGTTATTTTTTTACTCTTGTTTCCATTGACTGAATCTATACTATTCGAACTTCCAGACAATCCTTGATTGCTATTCAATGGTCTCGTAATCGGGAACTTAGTCTTTGGTACTTTGTTGATTTCAACAACCGGGGTTCGGAAACCACTAGTTTTATAACTAACAGTTGTGACAACATTACTCGCCGACGTTGGTCTCACGATCGCCGCCGGTGTTTGCTGCTTCGCATTCTTCAGCATTGTAAAGCTTATTTAATTTAAGCTCCAAAGTGAAGTCGTTCCACCCTTAAAGTAGAAAAAAATAAACTGACAGTTAGGCTTACCATTCTGAGGTGGATGACAAATTATGCTAATTAGCTAACCCTAATTATTCGATTAAAACGTACAAATAGTGACAACGGAGGTTTCAGAATGATTTTGCACAATATTACAATGCACACGATAAAGTTTTTAAGAGGTTTAAAATAAAAACGCGACGTGTGAGGCCATAATTATAAAAAGCAAATCCAAATTTAGCTACCAAAGCCAACCATAACCGTTGCGTCTAGAAATAAACAAAACATTCAGACGCCAAAAGTTTGACATTTGAACCAACATGACGTGTTTTGATTGGTCGAGAGCCTTCAACTTCGAACCAATCATAAACGACTATGAAGGGCGCAAAATTAGAATTTTAGAAAGAACGTGGAACGATAATTGTCATTTTAAAATTATAATTAATAAACTATACTTTTAAAAATTTATAATTATTCAAAGAGAATCCTATGAATATATAAGTAGCAGAATTGTTTAAGCCCTTGCTTCAATATTTGAGGACCTGAGGTCATAGGTTAATTACTCCCAATTGATTACTTTTAAAATAGATTTAGATAAGAGATTTAGAGGAATTAAATCTTTGAATAAGGTAATCAACAGTTTTGTCGCAATCAAAACAAGCTTTTTATGTCTGTCTAATCTTATCTAAATTAAAGGCTTTTGAAACGTTTCACGAATACATTCCATTCCAAATCTACGGTTCTTTTCTCATTGAAAAACTTAGGCTATAAATTAACCAATGATGTGTGAAAAAATGTTTGGGAGATAAATTTTTGAAAGAGTAAATGTGTAAAGCTTAAATTCCTGTTCTTTTTATGTCGGTAAATAAAGGTAAAATTTATACGCATTAATATTTCTAAAGCCAAAAAATTAGGAATATTTTTTATGGTTAGTTCATTCAACCTCGAATGGCTGAACCGTGAAAATGAGACTGTTCAAAAACTGTGTAACCTGATAAACTTTTGCTCATGGCATTTCAAATTTACAGTAGCAATGACTGGATTTTTTTAATCTAAATTTACTGTCATAAAAAAATTTATTGCACAAGTTTATAATCCCTCAAAAAAATTCAATCTAATTTATTTTTGATTAGACACATAATTACATGTCTTAAAAACTACTTCAAATTAAGTTAAAGATCTTTAAATTCATCTTTAGACTAATAAGAAAAAATATTGTAAGCATAGTTTGAAATAACTGGTCTATTTTTAACTCTCTCGATGATCAGAGTATCTTTGAATAATTATTAAAACTAATATGATACGCTAATCTATAAACCTTCAATACCAGTATACAAATTTAGATAAACTGATTAAAATACTCTGTCGTAACCGAATAATATTGCAATCACGTTTCAGCAATAGAATTAGTCTAACGCGTTGCAAATTAAATTATAGCCGTAGAAAATGCTACTTCATTTCCCTTCACTATTCCCTAAGTGGTTTGACTACAAATAAAACCATGCCTTAAAATTATACCTTTACATTACTCATTATGAAAGAAAGAATAAATTTGAAACAGCGTGCTGCTTAAGTGGTTTAAAAACCTCTCATTAAATCGCAATTAGAGCCCCACCTCTCAACCCCCAATTTTTTTTTTATTTTTTTATCAAGTGTGTAAACTGTAAAGTATAAACCGTATAAGGCAGAACACTGAATCAACGATTGTTATAGTCAATCTAAAGGAATTTTCAGGTTTAAAAATGGCAAATTTTACCTTAATTTAATGGTTGATTTTAATTAGAGATTCTAAACTCTAAACTACGACAGATAAAATAGGTTATTTTACAAATTAACCCTAAAGTAATTTGTAAACTAGAATTCCAGGATGGAAAAGTTAACTGGTTTCATAAAAAATATGTCTTTAAACTTGTTTAGCCTTAAGTTAAATTCCAAACTTAAAAAATAATGACCTCCTTGAAGGATGACTGATATAAATAACATAGGCCAATATTTCAGTTAATTGTTATTCTGTACATACATTTATAGCGAAATTTACGAACTTATTTTAAAAATTAAGACTAAATAATATTTTTTGTATTAAAAACATAAGTCAATCATAATAATAGGAAGGCAAAATATAAGCCACCTGTCAGGCTGTCAAACACTTGTCAACCAAAATATAGAAAACATTAGGCCTACTTACAAAACTGCTTCATCTTGGAACAAATCAAATGGTTTTTAAAGAACATTTCATACAACGGAGAGTTTATCTTTCGTACGACACTAATTGCGAGGGTTTTAACGTTAATTAACTACATTTAATAATTAAGACACCGACGTAAGCGCGGCAATCCTACCCGACGGACGGGGAACTCAGAATGGCTCCCGTCTCCCGCTCCTAAACTTGTGTACTAGTCTATGCCTCTATGGCCTTAGATTTTTTTTTTTTTTTGCGCCAAAGTTAAGCCTTGGCTAGTAATCTAAACCGATCAACATTTCAACCAAACCTTAATTATAAATGAAAAGCCGCTCTTTTAATCTCCTTCTAGTAAATTTGAAATTTTTACTTCATACGCTAATTTAAGATAACAGTATCGGTAGTTTTAAATCGTAAAAAAACATGAAATTTGATATCGACTTCACGACGTATCGCGGGGTCAACCCTCGGCAAAACATTTACAGAGAATAATAATTCTGTAATCTTAATTGGTTGAAAGCAAGGACGGAATCAACCAATGGAAAATAAGAACTCGACTCTCGCTAGACGACGTTTTAAATTTAAAGAGAAAAATGCGGGAAATTTGAAGTTGCGAGTTAGGCTTAGCCAAAATATGCGCAAATTGCGAGTAAAAAAGATGTAATAATTTAGTATTGTATTTAATACATATCAGGAAATATAATGAACTTGTTTTTATTTCATAAAGATAATTAAATATGAAAATCATAACCGAATCTTGGTGATAAAATCTTTTGTGGAAAATCTCTCTGTAGTGAAGTAAATATTAAATAGTTCGTTCCTAATGAAAATGTATACTCATAAATAGTCAAAAAAACAAATATTCACATTAAATAAAAGACATTAATTTTACGTTTAATATTTTTCACCAAATTTGGTAACAAAACTTGAGGGCGTTGAAATTTTAAAAAATTCTACAATCAAATATAATTGCAATAATAGATCATTTAAAACTAAGCCTCCCACTCTTAATGCTTCTCTCACTTTTGTTAAAATGCAAAAGAAAACAAGTTAACCCATAAGGTGGCCTCTCTGCAAACTATGTGGGCATAATAAAACCTATTTTTAAAAAAGTTAAACCCACATACATTTGAGGTGCGTACAATGGGATGTTAGGGATTATAAACTACCAAAAAAATAGCAAACTTAACTCACATAGACATGATAAGACATCTGTTTCGCACGAAAACTAACTTTAAAATGTTTAAATTGATTTAAACTCGGATTAGGCTTAGATATCTAGTTGACAATGACACCATAAATACCCAAAGCTAAATGACAGTTTTTTGGAAAACGTATTTTCCAGAAAAAAAACCGCAGCACATACTGGATCTATACTAATTATCAAATAAACTTAGTAACTGTAACAGGGTTTAAAAAGCTTATCCGTGCCTTTAACAACGGTTTAAAGTATCACTGATATACAGTACAGACTTGGCCCAATTGCATATAATTTTTACAAGATTTTAAGAAATTTTTAAGTACGATCCTTGAGAAGATTTCGTAAGGTTAAATCGTTAAGATCTAGACCCAATTAAACTTAGTTAATTAAAAACATTTTTTTCATGTCCTATGGCTTAATATCTAACTATGATTTAAAGGCGTTAGATAAAACAATTAACCTTAAATACGATAATTATAGTGTTTTAAAAAATTATCATTAATATAGCATGACTTCCATTAATTATTGTACCGTAATCTGGTTTCACTTGGAAAGCTGTTACAAGTACGTGAGTACGAAACTTGCCATTACTTCTTTGCCCAAGCTTTATTATATGAAATTATAATTTAAATTAGAAGATTAAAGAGACCACTTTAAGACGCTCTATACGCTAAGCCTAATTTACAAATTAAATAAAAATGGTTTTAAAACTTACATTAAATATTCCATACGAAATACGTGATTCGCGTATCAGACCTCTATCGCGACACGACTAATTTTTCTACCCTTTAAGTTCAAATAAAAACTAAAATCTAACTTTAAAAAAAAAATCCGGAAATCGACCAATGAAGCGAGACCAAAAACATTGGCCCTTTTTTTGGCGCAACAGCCACCGACTGGTATAATACTATTTGGTAAATATACAATACAAGATAAAAAGTATACTCTCCCCCGAAGCCATTGTTCAAATAAAAAAAAAATAACCTTATTATGCGAAAACTATGGGTCAAACAAGATATACCCACCCCTCTTGAAAAAAAGATAGAAAACCAGTTTTAAATCATAACGGCGCCGTCTGGACCTAAGAATAAGTAGCTTGCATATTTAATTTCTTATTAGAAATCACGATTAGTTTGGCCACGACTAGACATAGCCGCGTTAAAAGCCGGATTACTAGGATTAGCCATTAACATAAAAACAGACGCGGTCTAACGGTTTTTGCAATCAATTTTTTATATGATTACGGTTTACTGGGGGAGGCAATTTTTGGTCATTCGAGCGCGAACCTATTTGAATCTGATGACGTAGAGACACGTGCTTTTCAAACAACAAATCATAAAATGAGGTCGCCGAACCAAGATAGGGAAAAAGGAATATATTGAATAATATGTGGACTCAAAGCAACTGCCTCCGTGGCGCAAATGGTTAGCGCGTTCGGCTGTTAACCGAAAGGTTGGTGGTTCGAGCCCACCCGGGGGCGCACCTAACATTTTGCGTATTTAAATTATTTACGTAATTTTAATTTTGGTTTTTATTTGTTATAAAAAGTGTTATACTTATAATTTTAAATTTAGAATTTATTTTTTAACTTGAAATAAAATAAAAAATATTTTATATTTATAAACTAAGATATGAATTCATAACTCGTCATAAACATATGACCAAGCTCATCCTAAAACGAACTTTAACATTAGAACCCATCTTGGCAAACAGCGCCAAACATAAGATAGAACTTTTTAAAGAATTCCACATTCAAATGGTTCAAGTATGTTTGCGCGGGAAATTCGGCGCAAAGATCACGCGGAAAATTCTTTCGGTATCATATTTGTGCCCTAATATTTGCGCGTTCCGCCTTTAGCTCGTGGTACTGGTTTTAACAAGCCCGTGGCCCTTAAATTCCGCCATTTTGGAATTTCGAACGGGCCAATCGCCGGCGGGGTATTAGGTATATCTCTGACGTCAACTTAACTCGGTCCAATCGTATTGGCGGATAATTTTGCATACGTTCGAGCTCACCTCAAAATTGAACGCGGAACGAGGGTGGATTTGTAAGCAGAACGCGGAAAAGGCGCGCGTGAATAAATAACGTTTTAAAACAGAATTAAATTTAATCAAATGGCGTCTACAATCGGTATTAACTTGCGAGTTACTGGTCATTGTAATCAAGGAGGCCGTAAATACATGGAAGACGCTTTCGTAGTGGCCTATCAACAAACTGAAGACGAAAAGGATTTGGAGTATGCCTACTTTGGAATATTCGACGGCCATGGAGGGCGAGAAGCAGCCCAGTTCGCCAAGGAACACTTGATGGACAATATCGTCAGCCAGAAGATATTTTGGTCCGACGATGACCAGTTGGTTTTAAGGGCGATCAGGGAAGGTTTCCTGGCTACGCATTTAGCCATGTGGAAAGAAGTTTGTAAGTTAATTTCAACCCTAAATCACAATGCACGCCTCTGTTGCTAGGCCTAAGATTCTCAAAACGTCGACATCGCGATTTACCCGAGATGCAACGCGCGATCTAAATTTATTTTGTGTACATGTACGTGAATATTACATATTTTTAGGTTTTTAACGTATTAAGGCAATTTTTACGTAATTTCTGGTTTATTTTTGACCAAATTAAAACTATTCTCAATATTTAAAAGGCCTAAAGATAAAAATAGCGGATTTGGGCGTGTTTTGGCAAGTTTTTGTGTTTTTTTACTAAGCCTAAATTTAGGGGTGACTCCTAAGGAAATGTTTGTAAACATAAGCACGTTTTTAATGTATTGAGGTTAATTTCGCGTAATTAAAAGGCATATCATGTCAAACTATGATAAAAGGTGCCTTGTAAATGAATTTTTAGCGAATATTACGTAAGAATATGGAATAAATGCATTATACAAAGTTTAATATTGTTTTCCCAGCAAAATGGCCCAAAACCATGTCTGGTTTGCCTAGTACATCAGGCACTACATCGAGTATAGCGTTTATCAGACGAGGAAAAATGTATATTGGCCATGTTGGAGATTCAAAAATCATATTGGGAACCCAAGATCCTGGTCGTTTTGAACAATTATCGGGCACTAAATTGCCACCAGCCCCGATATCTAGAGCTACGGATAAGATCACGTGGTACGCGAAACCCTTGACCAAAGACCACAAACCTGAATCTCCAGCTGAAAGACAGCGAATATATCAAGCTGGTGGTTGCGTAATGAATAAAGCCGGTGTTGAACGCGTAGTTTGGTATCGACCGAGAATTGGGCATCAAGGTCCAATCAGAAGAAGTACTCGGGTCGATCATATTCCCTTTTTGGCCGTAGCTAGATCATTAGGCGATTTATGGAGTTACAATTATTCCGAAGGAGCATTCGTCGTTAGTCCTGATCCTGATGTTAGCGTAATTACTTTGGACCCCAAGAAAGATCGCTGTATAATTTTGGCCTCTGATGGACTTTGGAATATGCTTTCGCCTCGAGATGCTGTCAGTATCGTGCAAAATACTGAAATGGCCAATGAAAAATTGATCTTAGAAGCTGATCAATCGTCGGTTGTAAGTTTATTAATACCATTAAATGTTTCCCATAAAATTCTTACCATTTTATTTTTGTTCCCCTAGAATAAACCAGCGAGTAATCCATCCAAATTATTAGTTGATCGTGCCTTAGAGTTGTGGTATGGCTTTAAAATGCGAGCGGATAATACTAGCGTTGTGACGGTTCTATTGGATCCTCCAGGACCTCCGAAAAGAGAAGTTTTGTTACGACAACGCGTTATGCAAAAACTACGTCCAAGAGAAGAC
This sequence comes from Odiellus spinosus, assembly GCA_963920705.1. Lineage (NCBI taxonomy): Eukaryota > Metazoa > Arthropoda > Arachnida > Opiliones > Phalangiidae > Odiellus > Odiellus spinosus. The sequence goes on along the minus strand of OY987233.1, from coordinate 17,693,840 downwards.
CCCGATTACGATACAACCGGTAAGTATTTTCTTTTCATTTAAAGAAAAGTTACCATATAATTAATATCCAAATCTCTATTCTCCCATTAAGCAAACTTTTTTGGAGGGGTCAGACACTTCCTCCCTCAATCAATCTTTCAGAACCCTCGACCAAAATTGCCCATCACACCAGCTTAATAGAATAGTTCCACCAGTCTTTAAAATAAATGCCCAACCAATCTAACAAGCCTCTAGTGTCTGACCCCTCTAGGGGAATCTATTTTCATCTTTAAACTAAAACCTTTCTAAACCATACAGACTCAGAAGATGACGGCAAAATTGCTAAAAAAACCGTAACTCTCGGTAACAAACCTGACGATGCTCAACAGTTAAAAGATTTGAAAAAACGTTTTACTCCCAGTCCCCAAGATACCCGTAACCTAATACTGCCTAAACCAGTGGTGCTAACTCCCAAAAGAATCGTTATAACTAGAACTAGTCCCAAAAAACCTGTTCCAATTGCTAACAATGATGCTGAAACTAGCGATTCGGGTCGACCTCCCGAGAATAATGCGGCGCCAATTTCATCAATATCTCAATTTCCAACGGAAAATCCCTTTAAACCGTGTAAAGATATCAACTGTTCGCATTTTAAATGCCACACTCTTCGTAAAGTCATCAGTCTTTCGCCTTTTGCGCCTTCGGAAAAATCCGAAAACAAATCGATAGATCAGGAGGTTGAGGCTAAAACTGTCAAAAACATCAACGAAACTAATAAACCCCTTTTACCTATTATCGCCCAAAAAGAAAAGACCGAAAACACGGTGATTAAACCCGAAGTTATCGTTAATTTAAACGAAAACATTGAAGGTAAAACGGACCCTCCTAGCCCAAAAGTTTTACGCAGTAGTCAAAAAGAGGCGAATAACGCTAATACCGATAAAGACAATGTTAAAGAGGCTCCCGTGACACATACGTTCCCCTTAAAACGAAAATGGACGCACGATGAACTCACCACACCTGTTAAACAATTAAAACCTCACAATTGGAGTGATGTCTCGACTTGCCGAGCTGCGGTAACGCGCAGTTTATGTACGAGATCTAGATTAAGAACTGGCAAGATTAAAGATTGACAATAAGATGGGGTAAAAAATTAACATATCTAATTATATCTTTTAGATCGCAAAAGGGGAAGTATTTTACGTTTTAAGTTTCTATTTTTCACCTAATTTGTATAAAAAAAAAACCTAGAATTCACTTTTATATTTAAACCGAAAGTTATATTTTAAACCTAGGGAGCTATATTTAATTTTATCTAGTTCAGATAAATGGAATTAGAAATAAAATTCATATTTACTTGGTAAATTTCATTCCAATTAAAAACAAAACATTACCCTAAAATGGAGGCTTATTGTCGTCTGCTTGGATTTCAACTTCGACCAAGGCCTAAATTAATTCTAATGTAAAATATAATAATAACTAGGCCTAATCTCATAATTGGCAGATTTTAATTGATAAAATTGAAGAAATAAACTAAGCTTTTTCGTTTATGCCAAATTAAGTTTAAAAATATGCTAAATTGGATTACTTTAAATGTAGGGCATACACCAAATTAAATAATATTTGGCGCCAAAGCTTTGGGTTGAAATTTGAATTATAAAATCCAAAGTTAAGCTTTGGTTAGTTACCAAGGCTTAGGGTTGAATTCATTCCTAAATCCTAACCAGGTTAAACCAGTGGTTGGCAAATTCTTAAATGAATTGGAATGATCAGGCTTGACTGTACAAAAGTCACTCACTAATTGCCCACCAATTACTCACTGAATAAAGGTTTTAGAAGATTTTAATCATCAAGGCTTGGGGTTATATCTATTTTTAATTAAAATAATTACTAGCCAGACCAAGGCTTAAGATTGAATGATTTTATAATAATGTAAGTGTTTTGTCTCTCTTGGTGAAGATATTTAGCAGACTACAATCACCACCATTTTAGGGTATCCCCTAAAAGAACTTATTCTATCTTAACCAAGGCTTAAAATTATTAATTAATGACTTGAAAAAGTCCTGGTCTCTGGGCTTAAACTAGCTAGGTGATGACACCCAGGGTTCTAAATTTTAAATATGAATATTTTGTAACAATTTTCTTATCGGAACTGCTTGATAATTTCAATGGAAATTAAATTTGCTAAATTCTCAGCAAAATTTTTAAATAGGGTAAATAAACTTCGGGGGAAACAATTTCTTTTGAAAAATGTATAAAAAATAAAACCAATGTCAGAGAAATATAATATTTTATCACACCATTTTTCAAGAAAGAAAAATTATTAAAAAAAAAGGTGTTATATTTTATTGGTCATTAATTGTAAATGAATTGAAATAAAAAGTTTTTGAAATAATTTTTACATGTTTTAATTATTGATTTATCAGAGTTATATAAAGTTTTTATTCATTTAAACCAGACTTTTATCCATAAACTTCCTCTTGGCAAAACATAGCCACCACTAAAATAATCGATAATTTTATATTAACAATAATTTTAGTTGTTCCGTTACTACAGCTAGCCAACTATAGATTGTTCCAAAATAATCGACAACGCAAGATTTTTTTTTTTAAATACTGTTACAGTATTATAGTTTGGTATTTTCATAATCATCACGTTAATATTTCCAATCATTGGTTTCATTTAGTTTCAAAGACCATATTTGAAACTAGTAAAGTTTATTGTCTGGTCTTTGGGACCAATAGGACGGAAGAAAATACAACCACACTACATTAACTAACCAATAGGGAAGAAACTTGGGGGATATTCTTCGAGGAAGGCCAGACAACTTTGCTCAAATTATAATAAAAATCAACCATGCCAAGAACGAAAGCATATTTCAAATATAAATACTTAAACTACTACTGAAGCCAAAATGAGCAAAAAATTGAGAAATTATCCCGTAAAACGTGGAAAAATTCAAATTCCACCATTAATAAATTCAATACTACTTAGGCATTTTCATAACATAACCATTGACCCCTTAAACAAGGCAGTAAAAGCCCTAAAAGCGCAGAGTAGCTTAAAAAAGTTCAGACTTACCTTACTAGGTTTCCCAGCTTCATTATCAAAAACTTTATCACAAATTCTGAGCCCACATTCTTGCCTAAGTTGTTGAATGTATTGTCTCATAATATCAGTTTCCTGAGGTGTTGAAGGTTTGGCATAAACAGCATTCAAAGGGAATCCAGCTTCACCAGGAATTTCAAATCTGCTGATTGCGAGGCTATACATTTCTTGTACGCCTTGATTTTTGTTCGAAAACTGATGACAATCTTTGTTAGAATCTTATATAATTGTTTGTTACTTAATTTTCAATCAAAATTCACCTTTTGGAGTCGTTTTAAACATTCGGTAATGTACAAGATTAAATAAATAAGGACCCTGTCAGCTTCACTTTTGATTTCGTATGTTCGGAAAAACACATTGGCTTTGAAGAAGTATATGGCTTCGTCAATTATGTCCATATCGCTCCCTAAATTAATGTTTAATTTGAATAAAGATTAGATATAACGCACAAATTTTGAGAAGTACCAAAGGGGGAAATGTTCATACCATCTTGTTTAGGGGCGGGTCCACGGAACTGTGTTCTAATAGGTAATAAGGCCATATTTCCCACTAATTGGGGCGGATTTGTAAATTGGGAATGATATGCCTGAAAAACAGTTAAAATAAAACCAATTTTATGTTACATTATATGCGAAAATCAATGGACCAAACGGTCCACCAAACCAAAGTAGTACAGTATACCAAGGCTTAACAAAAAAAAAAAAAAAAAATTTAAATTCCCTGAATTATTTTATAGTTAATCTTAAAGCAAAATACTTTTATATTATAAGCCTAAATTATACTAAAAGAAAACAATAAATACCGGCATAATTGAAGACAGTTCTTTCCCGGCTTTAAAATATTTAACAAGCCACTATGAAATTCAAGTTTCGGGTTCACACAAAATGGCTTCTGCTGAATTTTTAATAAGCCGGAAGTTGACGCAACTACGCCCCCTCTATGATAAATGCAGCTACAAACAAGGCGGAAAAATTCAAATTTATTTAGTTGTAGTTATATATATTAACATATTAGGCTTACAAAACTAAACACCAGCAGCAATTTGCTTATGTATTTTATTAATAGTCCTTCTATCTAATGTTCTTTGACGCATCATGACAAAAGTTGCACTTAAAACAAACAGAAGAACCATACATCCTTCAAAAATCCAAAATTTTCTTTCCTCCAGATAAGGGATTTTATTACAACTTCGATGCACGTCGCCTGATTTTGCGCAAGCTACGATTTCTTTAAAACCAGTCAATGAACAAGCGTATATATGTCCACTTTTCTTTTCAAACTCTGAACACGGTATGCACTCTTGTTTTACGTAATAATCTTCCTTATCCCAACAATTTGCAGTTGTAGATTGGTTATCTATCTTGGGATTGGGGGATGAATAAGGTTTTTGGGTCAAAACTTCTTTACTTTCGACGCTATCGCTGGTATTTCTTTCATTATGCGAAATTTTGCGTTTTGGTGTGAAATAATTTTCGACTACCACTATGATAATACACAAAACTACGAGGGCTAAAACCAAAAACAGCATACGTCTGAAAGAGCACATTTCGATCATTTCGCGTACTTATTTCCAGCGTCACACCTTAATTTTCTGGCAGCACTGCCAATATCCAAGTGGCCAAGAGTTAAGACTAGATTTACATTCAACTAGAATTACAGGATTTCAGTTTCAAATAAAATATATATAAATTTAACAAAATAAAATTAGTATTAAATACTTACATTTGAATGTAGTAAATATAACAGAAATATGCGTAATCATATTTAAAATTAATGTAAACTTGGGAACGCGAAAAGCACGTAGCTTTCTTCGTCATCCATCTTGAACTTTACAGCCGGAAGTTCAAAATGAGTAATTTTATGCGATCGCGGATTGGCCGGTTGTATTAAGCAGACGACAAGGATGACAAAAGTTAGACCTCGGACTTGTTAAAAACACGTGTACTTTGTTTTGACGTTTCTTGTCAAAAAAATAGTAAATTAATCCCGATTTAAATATGCGATATGGTCAAGTTGTTATTGGACCTGCTGGGTGTGGAAAGGTAATTTAAAATATGAAATTGTTTTCATTGTTACTTATTAAAACAAATTTTCTCTCCAGTCAACTTACTGCAGTGCTTTAGTTCAACATGGTGAAGCTGAAAATAGAACTATCCGTGTTGTAAACTTGGATCCAGCTGCCGAAATATTTCATTATCAACCCATTGTTGATATCAGAGAACTAATTGATCTGGATGATGTCATGGAAGATGAAGAATTAAAATACGGACCCAATGGTGGTCTCGTATTTTGCTTAGAGTAAGGCTGCATAGATGAGTGATATGGCTATTTTGAACAATAGTCCCCGGACGCCATTTTGTTTTATTTATTTTTCTATTTTCCCCACAAAAAGTGAACATTGGGTTAGGTTAGGTTAGGTTACGTAAGGTTTAGGTAAGGTTAGGTTAGGTTATATAGTGAATGGCGTCCGGGGACTGTTGTTCAAAATTGCCAGTGATACCAATAATGTTCCCTTCTAGAAATAGCCTTACCATTTAAAATTCCAGATTTCTTATGTCTAATCCCGAATGGCTTCAAGAACAGCTTGGAGATGACGATGATGATTATATCCTCTTTGATTGTCCGGGTCAAATCGAACTCTACACTCACCTCACTGTTATGAAAAGACTAGTAACGTTTCTCGAAAGCCTAGACTTTAGGATCGTAACTGTTTTCCTCCTGGATTCGCAGTTTATGGTCGAAGGTTCTAAGTTCTTATCCGGAGTGATGACAGCGTTAGCAGCGATGGTTAATTTAGAAACTCCCCATGTCAATATCTTGTCCAAGATGGATTTGTTGAATCCAGCTGCCTTGAATAAAATAAGCCGGTAAGTTAATTTAAAGAAAGTCTAGCTAAGGCGGCAGTTTTTATTTTTTTTAAAAACGTCACTTTATATTGAAGTTGCTTCAATCATTGTTAGATTACATCACAGTGACGTTTTTCAAACTTCATCCGCCCCTTAGCTTGAGTTTTCCTTTAACTTGATTAATTTTGATTATTCTCTAATCATTGTCTTTAACAGTTTTTTAGATTTAGAAACTGAAATGGTACTATTAGAAGATTTAGAAGGTGACAAATGGGGTGACAAACACCGGGCATTAACAGAAGCCATTGCAAAACTTATCGATGATTACAGCATCGTTAAATTTATCGCGTTGAATATAAAAGATGAAGAGAATATCGGGGATGTATTAATGTCAATTGATAATGCAATTCAGTTTGGAGAAGATGCTGATGTGAAGGTAAAGGATTTTGATCCGGAAGAATATGATGAAGCTGAAGGGAATAATTATTGTCAAGAATACGATGATAATGATGCAGGACCCTCATTTATATAAAATCTGTATTAAAATTATTTTTCGTACATTAAAATTTCTTACTTTTACAACTAATGTTCACTTGTATGTATATAGGCTTTAGCCAATGGCTTAGAATATAATAACTAGGCTTAAAATTTATTATAATTTTGACTTTAGCTTAGGTAAAGAGTTCAAACTTTACATGTTTGGTTATTTTAATCCTAATGCTATGTTTAAAATTAAACTAGATTTAGCGTTTAAAAAGCGCGCTTACGTTTAATGCTAGTAGATGGCGCTAATAAAATGTCTTATGTCTGTGCTGTGTCAGTATTTTTTAGTGAAAATGGTTGCTGAAGTCGTATAAATGAATCATTTAAAAAGTTTAAATTAATCAAGATTAATTATATTTAAACTTAAAATGGAATCAATGGTAATGGAATTAACGTGCCTTGGTATAGACGTCGTTTGTTTGGGAATTTTTTACCGCCTTTATCGAAAGAGATCTAATAGTATCGCTGCCATATCAGTAAGTTAGGGCTCAGGAGTTGCACCATAAGTTAATTTTGGTTCTAATAAGTTTGCTACTTTTTCAGGAAGCACCCGACTTGAAACTAGATAAAAACCTACGTACCATTCTTACTAACAGCGCAAACTGTACTCTACCTTACGTAGTTTTAAAAGGAGTCGTCAGAGCTTCATACGAACCTATTCCCAGTCAGTATTTTCCTGGCATTATTGGAGTTATTCAAGAATCGCAAATTATAGAACATAAATATCAATGGAATCCTTTTTCTCGGTTCTGGTTAGAGAAATATATGAGAACCTAAACACCACACGATAACATGTAATACTAATTATGTCTTTTGCAGGTCTGTGGCGCAACACGAAATTCAAAACTTTCGTAATAGTGTACCATTTCATATCGCAAATGATGCCGTATGGAATAAGGTTAAAATTGAAGTAATTGATCCATTATCGGTGTCATCGAGTCAGTTGTCACTGACCACTGTTTATGACAAATTTACACCCAAAAATGATACTTTTGGCGAATTAATTTGGGGATGGGTTAAAGGCGAAAGATCTAAGGGCTTCCAAGTCACAGAACTAATGCTTACTGAGGGAACATTAGTCACTGCAATCGGAGAATTAACTTTAGAATCGAACAAATTGAAACTATATCCTCCCTCTAGCTCAAATTTAGATTACTACATAACTACCTTAACCAAAGAAGGACTAATTAAAAAACTAGAGCATGATTCTCATTTATTTCGGGCATTAACTATAATTTTTGGAATGTTAGGAGCTTATTTAATTAGTTTATGCGCGAGGCAATACTATGCAGATTATTGCAGACAAAGAGATCGGAAAAGAAACGAGGAAGCTCGTAAGGAACGTCGTAAAATGGCCCGATCTGCTACCCAAGAGGATGTTACAAGCCCCGTCGCGAGTCCAATTTGTGTAGTTTGCTTAACTAACCCGGTAGAAGTTATGATTATGGATTGTAATCACGTAGTTTTGTGTATAGATTGTTCTGAACAAGTTAATTCTTGCCCAATTTGTCGAACGAATATAGCTAGAACTGTGGAGGCTTTTTTACCGTAATTTATACACATTTTTATTCGCGTGGTTTGGAGTACTTAACCACAGTTTATGAAATTAAATAAGTACTCACCAAAAGTTACGTGTAGTTTCGGTCTTTCCATATTTGCTAGGCCTTGTCCATAGAAAAGGTATGGGATAAACCAAGGCTTAGGTATAATGGTTGAATTAAGGATCATAAATGTGATGATATTACCATAGAAAAAGAAAATCCATTGTTCTGGGATCCCTAAAATAAAATTTTATAACAAAATGTGAAAAAATTTGTATCGAAAAGCTTTAAAATTTTATTGCGTCAAGCAATAATTGGGTGTATAAAGAATACATATGTAAAAAAATAAAAAATAATTAACTACAAACTAAACTCTAACGTTAAATAATGAGATATTATTATATTAAAACTATTACGAGGCGAATTATAACTAAAGTATATGTTAGCACTGCTTGGTTAAATTTTGCTTTTCGCGAAAATGATGAGGTACGATTATGGAAAAATGATAACATTAAAATTTTTAAATTATAAATGGAACGATATGATTTGAGGATTGCGAGGTGGAATTCTATTTAAATTATGCCGATTTTGCGAGAGACGCAAATAAGCTGCCCCTTTGCTCGAGAAGTTCAGCAGGTTTTCCAACTTCAGCAATCTTACCAGCTTCCAGCACGATTACTCGGTCATAGTTTAGAATACTGGAAACTCGGTGCTAAATTTAGATAATAAACATTTTCATTCAGTTCATAAAAGAAGCAACGAATGATGGATTACGCTAAGCCTTTCACATAGGAAAAGTTGGGGAAAACCAAGGCTTAAATTACAAAGAGTCAAACATTGGAATTTAAGAACGGAAAAAAAGAAATGACCAGTGCTGGGCAATTCTCGACTCGCGAGTGACTTTGTACAGCCAAGCCTGATCATTCGCGAATTTGCCCACCACTGGAAATAACCAAGGTTTAGAGTTCCCAATTCCAATCAAACAATTTTTGTGGGAATAACCAAGGCTTAGGGTTTCGATCAAAATAATGCAAGAATTAACCAAGGCTTAAGAATTCCCATACAATGGGAATATGCGAATAACTATGACAAATTAGACAGGGATATTATTTGTTCTAGAAGCCACCATTTCTATTTTTTACTCATATGAGCGGAAATATGGGGTCATGGCAACCTCATTAAAAACTAACATCAATCATTAATTGGGAGTGCCCCTGTGTATAATTTGTGAAAAAAATTCCCAAGAAACTTACAGCTATTGTAAGAATGGTGCTTTTCTCCCAATGTTTTGCCACCACATCCTGTAGAATCAGATCTGTCTCTCCATCTAGTGACGCCGTTGCTTCATCCATTACTAAAATACTAGATTTACGCAAGACGGCTCTCGCGAGACAAAACAACTGGCGCTGGCCTGCGCTAAAATTGTTTCCTTCTTCTGCTATCTCGTAATCTAATAAATTCCATTTGATAAGTGCATAATACAAAACTATCTCTTTTATAAAAAAAAATTGTACCTAAGGCTTCCTTATTCGCTTGAACAACCTCCTTTAACTGAGAAATTTCTAATGCTTTCCATAATTCTTCGTCAGAATAAAGTTGACCAGGGTCTAGATTTTCTCGTATCGTTCCAGAGAATAGGACAGTGTCCTGGGGAATGATAGATAGTCGCGAACGTAACGTTTCCAAAGGTAAGGCCGTGATATTAACGCCATCGACAACTATTTTGCCTTCCGTGATGGAGATCAAACGAAATAGAGCTAAGACTAGAGATGATTTTCCACTTCCAGTTCGACCGCAGATCCCGACCTTCTCACCAGCGTTTATAGTCAAAGTTATCCTCTTCAAAACTGGGTCTTTGACTGTATCGTACTTTAGAGTCACACCTTCAAATATAATCTCACCAGCAGCTGGCCAATTTTGTGGTAATACTGCAAAAAAATAAAATTTTGGGGCTTATAAGCTTGGTGCTATAATATTAACTAACTTGCAAACTGGGTACTATAATATTACCTTGAGAATCCAACCCAGAATAATTTTCAACTGGTAAATGGGTGTAATTTTCCACTCTTTCGACCGCATTCATGTACATTTCCACGTTTGCAACGTTCCTAACAACCCAATTGAGATAAATGGGTACTAGAAGGGTGTATGTCATAGCCATACCCACAAAAGCGGGTGAAACGTGGCCTAAAATACCAGCAGTCATCGCCGCTAATGTAGCGATAAAGAGAATAATTCCTCCTAAATAATCCTAGAAATTCGTCATAACTTTTATTAGACTCAATGAAAAACGGGGTAAGACTCAACAATTAAAAAAAAAAAAAAAAATTACCAATGAAATGCCTAGCCAACAATTGGCACAACTCGCCATAGTAAAAGATATATTATTGCAATTTATGAAGTTATTCAACTTCTCGGTAAACCGACGTTCTTCGCTAAAGGCTCTAATGGTTGTTAGACCATTTAAAGTTTCGGTAAAATGGCTGAATATGGGAGATTTGGTCGTAGAATCCAGTCTTTGCAATTCCCTAGTCATTAAATTAAAATAATATTTGTAAATTTATCACGGTGGTTAGTAATGGGAAGAGAAGATAATGCGCAAATACCTGGACGAAAAACGAAAAAAATACTGCAAAAAATAATACACAGCCATAATGGGAATAACAGCAATCGTAAAGTAGGGAGTAACTATGATATCGACGATTATGGCGGAAACGCAGAGTAAAATAAAACGCAGTAAAACAGGCAAAGTCACGGGCAATTTCTATAGAATTTTGGTTAAAAAAAATAGAACACAAAAGGTTTAAAATCATAAAAATTGTGAAATGGAATGATGCCTACAAATCAGGATAATTTGAGACAAGTGAGGGTAATTTGGAACGAGGAAATCTTAGTTACAACAAAGGAATTAATACAAGTTAACACAATTATTGAGAATTATTGAATTAAATCATACAGGTGCTCAGTGTCGGATAAGTGAGCTCAGTGCCAGCTCAATTACGGATGATTTTGTGGCCCCAATTTATTGTTACTTTACAATGGCTGACAATTAAATTAAAACCCATGTTTTTGTGTAAAATTTGTGAATTCTAACGATCAAATGCGGTGCATTGAGCAATTTGGGATAATTTTGGAAAAGTGGTACTAGTTTGGGATGAGGAATTTTTAGTAACCTTACAATAAAGTTAGATTACCTTGTCAATGATGCTAATATCGCTAGAAAATCTATTAATAATCCTTCCAACTGGTGTTGTGTCGAAGAATCTATGAGATTTATATTGCAAGACGTTAGTATACAGTGGGTCATTTCCAAAAATATAATATTTCATCTTACTTCATGGGGCAATGGATGATATTCCTCAGCATGCTGGCATGCAAGACGCGAACCGCATTTAAACTAACAAGTTGAGCAACCAAATTTGTGATTAACGATAAAACAATACCAGCTGCTGAGAATAGAGCATAACCGATCATATAGTGATGTAATTCCGCTGCCTAAAAGGGATCTTTTGATTAAGAAACTATACAGTAATCTCAAAATTTACAGAGAACATACCTCAGATTCGTTTAAAGTAGTTGAATTTGCGACGTTTGACCATTCTGAGAGCCAAAAATCAGTCGCAACTTTAACGGTTTGAGTCACCACGATTAAAACTATAACAGCGGACGCCAATGGGAAAGAACAGGCTTTCATGTATGAAAGGTACACTTGTTTGGAAATCTGCCCTCGTTCTCGATCTTCAGCTACAACTAACTTGCCAGTTTGTAAATTTGTCGCGCTGATGCTCATCAGAGATGCTAATACCAAAAGGAATTTGAAATCCCGTCTAGTAAATTATAGTTGAAAACTACAAACTTACAATTTTCTTTATCTTTATTAATTTCGTCACCAGTTGCAGCGGTACTATCGGCAACTACCGAAGTTTGGACATCTTTCTCTTCATCTTCATTCTCTTCCTCGATCATTTCAGAGGTATGAGCAGAGATTCTGGAATTTAACCTAGATGGGGGTTTTCTTCCGGAATATCTCATGAAAACCCCGGAACTGCCACTTGATTTTGAATGTAAACTATCGATAGAATTTACAGGCTCGTTCATTCCCCTCATTTGACTGGCTACCCGATCAGAATAGTCCGAAGAGATTGAGAAGGTCCAAGGATTATCGTTATGTTCAATGTCGTGGCAAGGTAACGGACTAGATGGATCGTGGGACATTTGACGGGTGAGAGAAACCATACGTGGTTTCTTTGGTCTTCTCATATCCTTAAAAATGTTATTAGAATTAAGGGTAAATCTGAATATTAAGATGGTGCATACGGTTAAATATGGATCACAGTGGGTAACTTGGAACATCAGGGTAATTTTTAAACATGGTAAATATTAACTCACAGTAGATGAACCACTTCGATATAAGACTTGGCGAGATAGAATTCGATTCAGTTTATGTCGTTCGCGAATGGTAACTAATTCATCTGGAAGTTTTTTAACTTTATCTTGAATGTTAATTTTCCTTTTCCAGGAAGCGGTCAATTCTTTGTCCATCCCTTCGATCTCAGCTAAGCTACCTTGATACTTTACACGACCATTTTCAAGAACCAAGATCTAAAGAGTTGAGCAAATCTAATAAAAAAATTTCAAAACCAAATTACAACTAAACTTACCTTATTAGCTTGAGGTAAATATTCAACATTATTGGTAACCATAACGATAGTTCGACCGCGTCTAAGTAACATTGTTTTAATACCCTGTTCAAACAGGTGATTACTGACATGAGCATCCAAGGCTGATAGAGGATCATCCTAAAATCTTACAATCAATTAACTACTCGAAAAAAATCTCTTAGTAAAATTTTTTTTTTACCAAAATAACTGTTTTAGAAAGAGAATAAAATGCTCGAGCTAAAGCGATCCTTTGACGTTGACCACCACTTAAATTTACACCTCGTTCCCCAATCTCCGTCATGTCCTTAGCGGGGAGTATATCTATATCCGGTTGCAAAGCGCAGGCCTGGATGATTTGATGATACCTAACAATTGGTTTTATTAGTCTAGAACAAAATCATTGTCCCATTTATATGAAGGTAAATATGGATTTCAGCGGGTAATTTTGAATATGGTTACTGTTTTCTCAGCTAGGGGATAATTTTGAACATTTATAAGCATTGTCCTGTTTCACATACCTTCGTCCATCGTAAGGTTGACCGAACAATATATTTTCCTTGAACGTGGCGTTTAAAAGCCACGGTTTTTGGGGTACGTAAGCAACTGAAGGCGTAGCGCTTGACCATTTAACGCAACCTCTGGTAACTATAAGTTCCCCTAACATAGCAGACAATAAAGATGACTTTCCAGACCCGACTTGACCCACGATGCAAGTCAATTTCCCATTTGGTATTTGCAAGTTTACATTTCTTAAAACATCGACTCTGTCATCTAAGTTCCACATGAAGCTCGCATCTTCAACACAAATTGCAACGGGACCTTCAGGAGGTAGATGATTTGGAATTTCGGGTAAAAATACGCCATCTGCATCATCGAATATGAAAGGGGTGTGAGCTGGAAGTTCTTCTTTCTCGTGTATGTATAAACACACGCTGCCACTTTCGGGTTTATATTCTACCGTCGCTTTATCTTCATTGATTAAATTACGCCACGGAACGTTCGATTCAACTTCGGGCGAGTTAAGGAACTTTGTAAGACGCGATGTATTTACCTAAAGATTCAAATAAAATTAGCTGGCTTGCCAATTAATTTAAATATTGTCAACAGAAACTAAAACCACAACTTACAACAGAATTAATGACTATGGGTATAACGAATGGAATAATATATAATGGAACTGTTAGTTGATTGAACAACGCCAAGCCGGTAAAAACTTCAGCGGGTGTTAGAGATTTTCCCTCGATTTTGGAATAAATAGCAAATGTCACTAATGTGACCAAAATAGATGAAGCTTGGGTGATAAATGCTAAAAAATAAGCGCGATGATAAATTAGATTGCAATTACTTGCGATAAATAGCATGTAATCATCAACTAACTATTTAGAGCCACGTAGATTGCATCCTTCTTCAAAAGTTTCAACTCCTTCTCTCGTACATTGCCAATTAATTTCCCGTACATAATTTCCCAACCGTACAACTTCAAAAGTTTAATTCCTTGAAGTAATTCGGTAGTTTTACGCAATCTTTCATCTGATACATCCTAAAATTAACTTTAAAATCTTAGATTTCTCATTTGGCTAAAAATCAAGAACCCATTAATGAGACCTAGAATGTACAAAAAAGGGTCTTAAGAAGTCATACTCTTTGATTGATACCTCTTGAAAATGGTGTAGTATTGTATAAAAATTGACTATGAGAAATAATAATTTAATTTGTCAAATTTGGACCCCTAGATCTTCGCACTACAGCCTATATCTATCTTTGAACTTTTCTGGTCTTTTTCATTAATGGGTTTTTGGTAAAAATCTAATTAATCCAACTTACAAGGGCATCTTTTTGAATTGCGGATAATTTACTACAAATTCGATATTGCAATGGTCCCAGAATATAAATTGTTGCTGCGCCAATTAAGGCGCTATATCCCAATTGAAGATATAGGAGAATTAATAATAAGGCTATCTAGAGAAAATTTGACGGTTGTTAGATATTAAATAAATCATGGTTTAAAGGTTTTTACGTTGACATACTTTGAATGGTACAGCCCATATATAATGTCCCATGGTAAATAACATCATCATGTTAATAGAATCAACGGACATGTGGTTAACAACGGCTCCCATGTCTAACCCCGATGCTGTAGTCATTCTCAGAGATTTACGATAAACTAAACCCTATAGTGTATAAGAAGTTGAAATTTCTATTAAAATAATAAAACTAAGCTTCTTTCTGTTAATTACAATCAAAGCTAAAAAATTGTTTAATTTCTAAGAAATTTATAATATAAACCCCATTTCTACTAAATCTGACAGAACTCAATGAATTTCTTAATTAACGGTATTTATAATTACAAAACTATGTTTTAATTATAGAAATATGATAAAGCTTTTCAGATTAAACATTATAATCATCCAATTTATTTGAAAAACTTTTCTTGAATAAATTATAATCCGTATCATTAAAATAATTTTTTTCTGTTGTCATAACTGTCAAAAAAACAAATCCCCAAGTAGAAACAATGAAGACATAATACATCAAAACAAAGAACCAAGATTATGTCAAGATTGTCACATTCAAAAACATTAACATATCACATCAATAAATATACGTGTACCAAATCTTGGCATCTGTTACTGGTTTCTATGTTACAGTTTTATTCCCACTAACCCAAACAACTAAAAAAAACATAGGTCAAGAGGAGTTTGGCATTGATAAGAAACAGATGTTAGGAAGTTTTCACGATCTAGCTCTAGCTCAGAATTTAAATAGACAGTCAACAAGTTAATTAAAGGTTAAGTCTCACGAAATTTAATGAGAGCTACAATATTGCGATTATCAAATCCCCGATTACAAAAAACAGTTAAAATATTGGTTTATTGTACAAATTCCCTGACTCCTCCAGATTTTTCCCTGACCATTTCTAAATAATTTATTTAAAAATTCAGTAATCTCAATCAATAGACGAATTTGAATTTAAAAAAGATATTTCGTGAGACTTTCCCTTTAAGTCGAAATATTTGGCGCTCAGCCAAATAATTATTTCCCCGGGAATGAAGGAGTTCCGCTAAATTAAAGAAATAATCCAAAAGGAATGCTACGTTACAGACCTTTTAACTTCTCATCTCTATTTTGGTATTTAAATTAACTTTCGAGTCAGCGAGACTAAATCAGTCGCTTAATATAACTTTTGAGGGATCTTAGTAGAAGTAAACTGGTAATTAGAGATGAAATTACTAACCTGTAGGGCTGATCTAAGATGAATTCCCTCTACAATCGCTAAGTGGTTGAAGTTATTCGAGAAAGTACTCTGTAAAAATGTGGCAAAGAGAACAATGCACGCCATTATGTAGCCGTTTTGGAGGAAATACCACGTGGACACTGCCTGTGAATAAAACATAAACATTTTAAAAGGTTTTGCGTAGAAATTTTAAGATAAATAAACTTAAGAAACTAAAATTAACAATGATTCAAATAACCTAAAAGCTAGGGCTAAAAATTGTATGAAATTTACAGATCTTTGTAACTATTTGGCCAAAATAGTAGGAAACTGATTTATTAACGAGTACTCGATAGGCCTACTCGGGCAGAATGGTTGGTAATTGATCTAAAATGAGTAGTTGTTAAGTTTATAAGACACAAATACTCTTCAACAGATTTTAAAATGACTATTTCTTACGTCTACTCTACCCAAATACTTGCTAACCTAATTTAAAACGTGTATTCTTTAGGTCTACTCGTCCCAAGTACTCAGGATTTAAAACGAGTACTCGATTGAAAAACGATAAAGAAATTAAGGGGAAATTTATACTCAGCCGATTATGTACCAAAATTTATTCATTTTTATACAATAGAGAATGGTTCTAAATACGCGTACCCTACAGTTGACTGATAAATCTAAATTATCTACGCTTGAGAGGGCACAAAACACAGGAAATGATACGCAAAACATTCCATTCTAAATAAGCGATAACCAAGAAACCAAAGCGAAAGGAAATAACTTTATTTACCTGGTGTTCATCGTAGACTTCTTTGGATCGAACTCTTTCGACGTAAGCCAGAATGACGGAAATGGACATGGGTCCGATCAAACCAACAAGGTCTCCCACTATTTTGATAAGACCACCAAGGGCTAATGTGTGCCAAAAACAACGAAAGTAACATTTCCATAGCGAGACACGTTTGCCCTTGCTTTCAGCTTTTGCCTATTTTGAAAATTGAATAAATTGAAATATTTTGTTAATTGAAAATAATATTAATTTATATTTTCAGGATATGAAACACTGCATTCAAATAATATTTTAGTGATCCAAAAATTATTTTTGGACAAAATCTACGTACTTTTATGATCAAAAAAATATATTTTTGACCAAGATCTTCATATATGATCAATAAAATATATTTTTGAGCATATTTGATATGATCAAAAATATATTTTTTCTTTTTTGGAGATGAAAAAGGCTTATTTGTGATCAAAACAAAATTATGAGCATGAAATATGAAAATTTGAGATCAAAGAGCAAATTGGTACATGAAATATGTATGTATGAGATCAAAATAATGTAATTTTGGGCATAAAATGTGTATTTTAGATCAAAATAATATTTTTGGACATGAAAAATATGAATACCCATTATCCAAAAAAATATTATACATCTAATCTGAGTAGGCGTGTTAAAACTTAAAAGATTTATTATTGGATTGAGGAATCATAATAAGAAATTAACGTGTAAGATCACATAAATATAAATTCATATCATGCACCAAAGCACATTTTTTAAACCATTTCTCAACCTGTCTAACTTAATTTGGTATGAAAAATGCGTAACTTATTTGTTTTTAATTGGATTTTATGCGTTACAGGTATTGCATTTTTATGATCAAATTATTTCAAACTGACCTAGATTAATCCCATTTTTAAATAGAAAACACCCCAAAATATTAAAAACATATCTTATCAAAATTTAATTTTAATCCCACTACATCGAACAAAAGCTAAAATATTGTTTTAACCTTATTGCATAATACTATGTTATTACCAAATTTCCGCTAGACGCAAAAAAATCTGACTAGGTTTAGAACTTTAAGTCAAAACAGGTTTTATAACTTTAACAAGTTGTCAATAATCTTGTACTAAGATAAAAATTTTTTATAAGATATAGCTATTAGAAGTTCAAATATTAATCATGTTTGCGCCACTCCACCTATCATAATTACAAAAGAAACTGAAATAATTTAAAGGGAGAATGCAACCTAACAACAAGTGTTTTTTTTATCGATTCCTTATCGTTTAAATAGGCCTAATCCAAGAGTAAAAAAAATTAAAACAAATATTAGAAAATAGGCTTAGCTGGATTCATGGAGATCCTGAATTTCTTCACATTGAAAGGTTATCGACCAATTTAGCAAAGGCCCGTCGTTAAGGCGAGATCTCCATGAGACTTCCAATAACATTTGATTACTCACTGACTCATCAAAGCTAAGAAATTCAGGATCTCCATGAATACAGCTAAGCCTATTTTCCGGGTAAGTTTTAAATTGATTTCTAATTTAATATTTATTTGTAAATTTTTTTACTGGTGGATTAGGCCTATTTAAACGATAAAAAAAGCACTTGTTGTTAGGTACTTGCATTCTCCCTTGAACAGTTCTTTTAGTTCCCAAGCTTTTTATTTATATTTTCTAAAGATAATACAATTCAACTGGTACTCCGCGGGAGTGTGAGTTTTTTTTTGTTAGCTAGGAAGATGAAAGCGAGTAATTTCATATTTTATTAACCAATAACCCTGCAAGAATGGTACTCGAGGGAGAGATCGCTTTATATATGAATATACATAGTGAGCAATTTTCTTCGACTCCTCGACTATAATCTAACAATTTAATGAGGAAGTTTCATTCACTAATTCACAGGGGTTAGAGGATCACGGTTTCGAGTGTTAAGCAAATAACCGGCGCCTATGTCGTAAAATATGTTGTATATAAATTATTTTGATAGAGATAGAGTACTTCTAAAAGGAATTGGTTCATTATTAAACGATATATTACCCGATAGATATGAAAATTAATTTTTCATAAATGAGTACCAAGCCATAAAATTTTATTATATCTAATATATCAAAGGCATGCGCTATATTTTATAGATCGTGGATTTCTTATAATCATCTAATCGTAATAAACAAATTTATAAAGATTACAGAAGTCTGAAAATTCCACTAAAATTATCTAATAAAGAATAGAGCTGGAGTTCAATATCATAGCAATAAGCATTTATCTTTAAGGGAGGATGAAAAAGAATATGAAGTGTTTTTCTATCGATTCTTTATCATTTATAATTTTTTACAAACAAATATTACGCTAAAAATCTGTTTTTAACTTTCTTGGAAAGTAGGCTTAACAAGGATCAATGAAGATTTGGATATTTCTATTTAAACAATAGAGAAATTGATGGAAAAAATCACGTATCAGGTTTCATTCTACCTTTAAATGATTTGGTATTTAATTCTTTATGTTTCCGACTTCGAAATTAATTTTTTAAGAACAAAATTAATATTTAATCTTACCTTCTCAGCTTGAAAAACTGAGAAAAACCTTTCGTACTGTTGTTCAGCTCTCTCCTCCTACATTTAAAATTTTTAGATTCATGCTTAATTAGTCGATCTCAACTAGCAATTGACAAAAGCCATTCAAGTCACATACTTCCGGTAATTTTCCTAAGTCTTCAAACTCTAACGGGCGTTGATAACCGACTTTCAAGAGAGGCAAGAGCCAGAAAAATGTAGCTTTAGACAAGATAGTGACGTAATTGTGCAAGTACTTGATTCCCACGATACTTCTGCTTGTTAACGATAAACCGTGCTTGCCAAAGTATTTCTAGGGAATTTTTGATATGTTGAAGATTTTAAAATTTTCAAATCATTTAATCAAAGATGATTAGACAATTTGAAATCTAAATGGCACAAATTCAAGCTCGAAAATAGACAATTGGGATCTTAAATGGCACAAATTCGAGATTGAAAGTATACCATTTGGAGTCTAAATGGTACAGATTCGAGATTAAAAGTAAACCATTTGGAGTCTAAATGGTACAGATTCAAGATTAAAAGTAGACCATTTGGAGCATAAATGGTACAGATTCAAGATTAAAAGTAGACCATTTGGAGCATAAATGGTACAGATTCGAGATTAAAAGTAGACCATTTGGAGTCTAAATGGTACAGATTCAAGATTAAAAGTAGACCATTCGGAGTATAAATGGTACAGATTCGATATTAAAAGTAGGCCATTTGGAGTCTAAATGGTACAGATTCCAGGTTAAAAGTAGACCATTTTAAGTCTAAATGGTACAGATTCGAGATTTAAAGTAGACCATTTGGAGTCTAAATGGTACAGATTCGAGATTAAAAGTAGACCATTTGGAGTCTAAATGGTACAGATTCAAGATTAAAAGTAGACCATTCGGAGTATAAATGGTACAGATTCGATATTAAAAGTAGGCCATTTGGAGTCTAAATGGTACAGATTCGAGGTTAAAAGTAGACCATTTAAGTCTAAATGGTACAGATTCGAGATTTAAAGTAGACAATTTGGAGTTTAAATGCTACAGATTCAAGCTATAAAGTAGTCAAATTAGAATCTAAATGGTACAGATTCAAGATTTAAAGTAGACCATTCTAGTCTAAATGACAATCATCTTTTATGACGTTAAATTGTCATACTTTATAATACTGTAACATTAAAAGCCTCTAACATACCTGTTGCAACAAGACTGTCAGTTCAATCCCTCCTAGCAGCGAATAAAGGACAATATTGGCCCACGTTAACTTCAACCGCAGATAGTAAATATTAATGCCACTTTCGTACAAGACTAGCAACTTTGCAATTTGCGCGAAAGAAGCCAATGGCCAGTAAAGTAACAAAATCAACAAATATTTCGGGCAGTTCTTTGTTTCAACTTTATGATAATACACCAATACCAAAATGGCAGATAAGAACGAGATCACGGGTGTCACGATAATATGAAGATGTTCGCCAGGCAGAGAGACTAATTGTGAACTTAAAATACCTTCAGCTAATGAAAAGGCGTTACTGAAGATTAAACAAGAGTTCAAAATCCACCGAGAAGTGTGTTCGTAGTAATATTGAGCCACATCTTTATCAACGCTAGCTTTTTTAACAAATTGCAGCCATAATAAAAGGCATGATGATAATAAACACAAAACTATATTTAAAAGCAAACTAGCTAAATCAGCCGCGCACTCTTTATATTGGGGTAATAACTGTATAGTTTGATTTGCGGGCGTAAAAATGTAACCACCGCAGAAGGACACCATTTTTTCTTGGGTGACTCGATTGAATTAACGTAAAACGTCTTAAGGGTTTGTGACTAAACACTCCTACAACTTTTACTACCCACACACATATTCGAAACTAAGCTAAGTCGCGACAGTTCCTATTTTAGTTGTACCAGGCGGCGTCGCCGCTAAGAGTCATGGTTTAATAGGGGTAGATATTTAACCGCAGACTAAATATTATTTTAAGGGGACCCTTCTTATCTTTTTGCGGAGATTGTACACACAGTTGATCTTCAAAACATGTATTTCCCGCTTCACGCTTATTTAGACTGGTTTATGTTGCGAAGTAAGAAGCATGCTTTTATTTTATTACCTAGGCGAGTAACATCATACAGACTTTAGTAGCACCTGTTCTTTCGGGTTCACTTTTAGACTCTTTCTAACACGTATCTTGTTTAATAATTAGCATAATTAGTAAGGAGACTCGTTAAATTCGCGAATTAGTCACGATTTACTGCAAAGAAACCCTTCCTATGTACCGTATCAACAGACTTTTCGTGCGTTCCCACGCCTCCGCTTTGAAAATTAATGGCCTCTCCATAAACGCGAAAGTATACTTCACCCCCCCCCCCCCCACCTATGCCCTCGCATCCCGCGCTAAATTTGACAGCTGTAACGAACCTTTTTTAAGCGACATCTGCGCTACATTAACTTAAATAAAATATAATAATTAACCATGTAGTTTAAATACAAAAGTAAATTAATTACGAATCAAACAATTTTTTTAGGTTTAACGCATAATTATTAAATTGAAAAAAATATTTATTGTTATTTATTTCCAGGCTTTTTGGGTTCAGCATCGATAAAGGGAAAAGGTCATAGATTCTGAAGCAGACGAAAATTACTTTCCCAAGATTGTCGCGTTTTGAATAGTTAGCTAATTTTGAATTAATTTTGAGTAATTAGTCGTCTGGACTACTAAAAATGGCTTTGGAAAGTATTCCTAAAGATCTTCGCAACTTGCGAGCTTGTTTATTGTGCTCCATGGTTAAGGTAAATAACATTTTTGATTGTTTTTGGGAGACATGGCACTTAAGCCTTGGCGAATGTTTTGCGTTAAATTTCATTAAATTGTAGAGAAAAATCTTATTAAAAACTCCTAATTTTGAATTGATTTGACTCCCCACAAGTTTCTTTAAAATTTTAGTATAATAGGCATTGTTTAAATATGATTTTAAATATTGTAATTTTTTTTATAGACCTTTGAACAATTTGAGTTTGATGGTTGCGACAACTGCGAGGATTATCTTGCTATGAAAAATAACCGGGATTTGGTTTATGATTGCACAAGCTCGAACTTTGACGGGTAAGTTTATTAAAAATAAGATGGTTTTAAAAATATTATGATCGTTGGAATTTTAGAGACTACTATTCGCGTCTTAGACTAAGTCTATTAAAATATTTTTGATTTAGAAAAAATAACTGTTTGAAGGTCAACTAACCTTGAAATATTAATTTAAGAATACAGAAGTATCGGAATAAATTTGCATTAAAATACAATAAATGTCCATCTAAAGTCCACATGAGTTTTGATTTTGAGTGAGCCATATGACGTTGTTCGAAAAAGCTTCAAGGTCTATTCTAAATCAAAATATCTATCCTTAGACCCAAAACTATTATATGAATATACAAATAACTTCTAGACAATATATCAGATGGTAGATTAAGACAAAAAAAATCTAGTCTGCGATATGTCTTTGCAATTTCTAGGTCATTTTTTTTGTATCGATAGGGTTTCGTTTTAGGGGGGGTGATGAGACTGAAAAAAATAAAATATAACCATTGGTTTTTTTACGCAATAATTCGATTTAAATCCTTTAACTAGTCAGGGGAATAACAAATTTTTGAAACAATAATTATTTTATAAAACAATTCTTAACTAGGACGTACAACTTGAGCTTACAAGAAAAAATTCTTAATCTAGTTATTTGTCTAAGTATTATAAAATGGATTATGAAGTAGAAAATTTAGGTTTCTAGGCTAAATATTTAGATCATTCATTAATTTAAAACTAGTTTTTACGCATTTGTAGATTGCCGGAAAATATTTACAAATTACCGTGAATTTTGGGTTATTTTGATAAAAAGTTAATCAGGAATTTTCTTGTATATTGATTTGTCTAGAAAAGTTTTAGGTTACAGATAGAGATTCAAATCGTACACTGATTTAAAACTTGTTTCTCATAAGGGGATTAGGAAGACTCTCGTTAAGTCCTGGATGCGTACAATTAGTCTGTTAAAATTCAAGAATTCCCTATTACTCTTAGCCTACCCACGAAAAATATTTAGCATGGCTACTGATATTGTTAAGGAAAAACCAGCCCCTTTTTCAAGTCCTGTAATCTATTTTTAAATTTTTTTTGTGAGGAAAAAATCAAATACGAAATTCATAAATATATAAAATCACGTTTTTGCGGCTGATGTTCTGGCCTATACGGATACAGTTTTTTTATCATTGTATTTTATATAGAAATATATCAGAAAATATTAAATATTAGTCTTTTTTTTTGGACGTTGGTTAAAATGTACAAGATTTTTTAAAAGTAAAATATTCCATTGAATACGATTGAAGGACTAGCTATCCTACATAATTTATGCAATCAAGGCAATGAAATAAACTGTCATTTTATGATAGAAGCTCAAACGTTTTGTTCAACTTGTTTCAGAATAGAAAAGTAATTTCGTCTGAATTTTGGCTTTTTAATCTACCTTTTTGAGGCTTTTCAAGCTTAAATTGGCCTCTTTTGAATCTAAATATATTTTTGAGATCTGATATTGAAGCTAAATATAATTGCCACACCTTATATTGAAGCCAAAGATATTTTTCTTGGCTTATATTGAACCCAAAGATATTTTTATGCCTTTATATTAAATCCAATTATACTTATTGGCCCGTATTTTGAACTCTAAGATACTTTTCAAGCCTTATATTGAACCAGAATAAAACCAACTATATTTTTTAGGCCTTGAATCCCTGAAGCCTATTTTCCCGCCAAAACCTTTTAGACCCACGTGCATTTCCGCAATTCAAATTTGGCGCTATATTCTCATCCACGTGATCTCATTTTTGGCGCTAAATTTAAAACCACTCACTTCATGCCTTGTTCAAAAGTTTGTTTAAATACCTCCAGTTAGTTTTTTATGTTACAAAACAAATTAACAAATTAAAACTAGTTAATAACAACAGTTTTTATTGTTAATAACTAATTTTAAATTGTAATCTACGCACACAAGTAGCCAAATCGTATTTATTTTCAAATTTATGTACGAATGATAATTTGAAATAATGGAAATAAATGGTCTAAATGTCCAAATTTGATTAAAAAATATTTCAGAATATATGGATAGATTTAAAATATCAAAATGAGAGATAAAATATGAAATATTAACCATGGGAACAAACTGCGTAGAGTTAAAAATCAAAAAGCACGTTTTTTGGCCCTTGTAAGATCAAAATTCAAAATTTGTTGACCTTCGATTAGAATTGAAATTTTTCTTGAATAATAGAACAAAAACCCCTTATCCATAAAGAATCAAACTAAAATATAACTATTTTATTCAAATTTTCTTTTTCATTTTGATTGATATGGATTATGAAGGGGTTTATTTTTATCAAATCAAGGCCTAGCAGTTCTCTTTTAGCATTAAAAAATTTGAAATCGTGACGCTTTTTGTCCGAGGACCAATGATAACCTTCCGTTTGGTGTTATTACTTTTATGGGTTTTGTCATTTTCGATATCCTCCATACAAAACACTCTTACGTTGAAGACAAAAAGGTATATAAGGAATCAAGATTTTGTTATCCACTTTTGTTTGCTTCTTGATTTCGACAAGCATAGTTTTGATTATTCGGATTAAGATTATCTGTGTTTTGATTTTATGATGGGAATATGCTTGGAATAGTAAGTTCATGCATTGGTTTATCTCTTAAAATAACAAGATTTATTAAATTAGGAGAAAATCTTAATTAATTTAACTATTAACCGGAGTCTATCAGTATATGGGCTTCTGATATTATAAAATTTGGAAACGTCTAGGACTCTTAATCCCAATTATATAATAAATTAAGATTTCTTTAACTATTAGTCACAATTCTAAAGATTTCGCTAACTATTCCAATTAAAATGAGGTTTTTCTCTGACAATTAATCACAATTCTAAAGATTTCGCTAACTATTCCAATTCAAATGAGGTTTTGATCTAACAATTAATCTCATTCTAATGAGGTTTTGATCTAACAATTAATCTCATTCTAATGAGGTTTTTCTCTAACAATTAATCCCATTCTAATGAGGTTTTAATCTAACAATTAATCCCATTCTAATGAGGTTTTAATCTAACAATTAATCCCATTCTAATGAGGTTTTTTAATCTAACAATTAATCCCATTCTAATGAGGTTTTTTAATCTAACAATTAATCCCATACTAATGAGGTTTTGATCTAACAATTAATCCCATTCTAATGAGGTTTTAATCTAACAATTAATCCCATTCTAATGAGGTTTTGATCCAACAATTAATCGCATTCTAATGTGGTTTTTTGATCTAACAATTAATCCCATTCTAATAAGGTTTTTCTCTAACCATTAATCCCAATTCTAGAAGATTTTTCTTTAACTATTAATCCAAGTTATATACATTTTCTTTAGCTACTAATCCCAATTATATAGATTTTATTTAACTATTAAAAATGTAACCTCCCTGGCGATAAGCATCTATCCATTCTAACAATTGATCCAAATATTTCGATTGTTTGAAATCATAGGGTTTGATTGTAAGATTTCCTAACTACAGACATTCCAAATCCAATATGAGTTTGTTACCTAACTCTGCGAGACCTTCAAGATAGAATTATTTTTCGTGTAAATTCTAGGGAATCCCTTTGACAACTGCAAAACTTATAAAACATATTGCAGAAATCATTTTTTTTTAATCAGGTCAGGATTTTTACATCATATTATTGTTTGCTTAAATGTCATAATTTTTACTACCTCGCTCCTCCCTCATCTCCGTTGTATCTGCCCAACAATTTACATTAACCTAAAATTTGATATAATAAATTTAAATGTCTAATATACTATTCAACCTAGATTTACTTCTACATTTTAAAGGTATGGTCTACGTTAGAAAAATTGATTTATTAAATTAGTTTGGGAATTCTTTAATAAAGTGGTCCCAATTCAACTACGAAGGGGGCGGAGCTTATAATTTGACCTTGATGGCTTTGATCGCAAAATTATGACCCTTAAAATGAAGCTGTCACAGATTTTCATGAACTTTAAATGGAAATTGAGTATCATTTTCGGAAAGATCGTTAAATAACGATTCAAAATCTATATAACTAGCATAAACCTTAGCTTTAAATATAAATTTATTATTATTATAACCCAGTATTTGAATGTAATTAATTTTAAATGTTATGTTGATTAATTTAATTATACTTTTTTCCTTTGCATTGTTAGATTAATCGCTTTAATGGGACCCGAAGACAGTTGGGTTGCTAAATGGCAGAGAGTCAGTAAGTAATTTTTATTTTAATTACCAGTAATTTGGGTAATACTGATTATTGTATTTATGTAATTATTATAATTACTGCGAAATTCTATTCTAATGATGGGTTTGAAATTAGAATCAAATTATGTTGCAATAGCCTGACCAAAAAATAAATTTAACCTTAATTAATATTAATTAAATTCGAATTAAAATAATTTTAAAGGAAGAATGAAGTGTGCAAACAATTTTTTATATTTAATTTGAAATTAAAATTAAAACATTTTGGAAGTGTCTCTGAATCACAAAAAAATCGGAAAAGATTAAGATTTTGGTTTTGAATTAAATGGAGAACCTCTAATTAATTGAAATTTTAGACTCCCCAACATTGGCTTCATAAAATATCTGCGACACGCGCTGTTGTACGCATGATTGTGCGCGTGTAATTAATCAAAGAACGAGATTTATCGCGATTCAAAGAGTGTGCCGCATCAAGTGTTGCGGGAATTTTATTAAGAAGCTTCATTCAGTTAGTACGAGGTTTTTTGTCTTATTTTTAGATGCAGAAAGATTAAAACTTATTTTCTCTTCATTCTCCCTTTAAAACTACCTTTTAGTTCGCGATATTAGATCCAGATGTCCTTAGCCCCGCGCAAATTTCAAACTTTTATAAACCACGTGATATATCAAGTTAACTTTATAAAATTCTGAGCCATTAACAGAATATGAACTAGGCTTAAGAACGCTATTAGGTTAGGGTGTACCAATCGTTTAAAGAGTAAGATTATCAGCTGATTGCTGGCTGGTGGGAGTGTATGGTTCGCGCCTTTTTTTAAGCGGGGTGACGTGACGAAATAAATGAAAAATAGAGATGGAGGGAGTTGGAATCTCTTTAAAGTGAATAAAAATGCCTCCGGGTAGAAACTTTTGCGTCATATTCTGCTACTATAACGTTAAGGTAAACTTCCGGGTACGAAGCGCGCTAAAAAATATTCCGGTTAAGTTTGAGTTCGCATTCAAAACTAAAATTAAAGGGAAAATATGAGTTTCTTTTTTTTTTTTTAACTTTTCATAGGTCGAATGAATAAAGGAGTCTACGCAGTCTCAGTATCTGGCCGATTACCTAACGGAGTAATTCAAGAATTGAAGAGTCGGGGTGTTCATTACAAATCTCGTGATACTAGTATTAGTTAGATTATGTATCAATTTTAAAACCGTATATTTTGTATATGTTTGAATAAAAACTCTTGATTACTGTTGTGGTGGTAATGGAAAAAAAAATTGGGTTTTTGGTTAAGAGCTTTATAACTTAACCATCAGTATTGTGTTGATTTTTAACTTGTGAACCTATATTCGTAGCATAAATTTAGGCCTAATCAAATGTCTAAATTCCGTCAATCTCTCCAGACTCAAAATATCGAGGAAGAGTACAAATCACTCGAGCCAGACAGGGGTGATGACTTTTTTGTCTATTTTTAAATGATGGGCTATGACGTAAAACTGGACCTTTGCTGATAGTATCAGAAGCCAATGAAACCCTCCTTTGAAGTCTACTACTCTAATGTTCCATATAGTGCTCCTCTCTGTATGGGTAAAATTAACAATTTTACGAGATCGGAGGGGTCCTACTTCATAGCCCCTTGTCTACGGAAAATTGGAAATTCTCTCTCTCCACAAACGACGACGTTTTTTTGACGAACTCCTAAGGCTGCTAGAGATATTCGCTCGACAAACTCCCGCTCCGAAAATATCTACCGTTAGGAGGCGTATAAATCGCGCTTTTTGAAACTAACCCATACAGAGAGGGGTAGACAAGACCCGGGAGTAATAGACTTCAAAGGAGGGTTTCATCGGCTTCTGATAGTATTAAGCTACGGGGCAATGTTTACTTTTATACGTTTTTCTGGAATAAAATTATATACTTTTGTTTGTAGTCAAAATCCTAGATTCATTTAATACTAAAATTAAACGTAAAGTCTAAAACTTGAAATTCTAATTTATTTAAAAGTAGTTAGTTATATACCACTATATAAAGTGTGACTTAAAATATTTAACATATGAACGAGATAACTAAAAATTTGTTTAAATGAACTAGTTTTGAAATATTTGAACAGATAGATATATATTAAGTTCAAAGTAGGCTTAAAAATGAAACAAATATAAATAGCAGCCTACTATGAAATGAGAGTACTGCTGGATGATCATGGTTCAATATCCTGAATCTGCGTCATCATTCGGTACAAGTGCTTTTTTTCTGCAACTGAAGCTGGACGAACCGAGAGACATTTGATGACATCACCAGATTCATAATAACCAACACATCTGGAAAATGAAATTATGTTTGTAAATTTTGACGTCTTAAGAATGTAAGTATAGTTTTATCAGTAGTCTATTAATTAAAAACCCAGTTTATTGGGCAGCCTAACTACAATAGAATGCTATTTAGCTACGGTCACACTAGCATTTCTTAAGCTACGTTCACACTACAGACTTTGAAACCGTTTTAAACCGTTTTGGAAAGGTCAAATAATAAAATTTTGGGGTCGCCCGTTTAGACCTTTGATCAAGAAACCAAATTAATATCTAAAAAAGTCGATTTGACGACTCGAAACGGTTTCAAAGTGTCAAGTGTGAACGTAGCTTTAATCTGTTTGAAACGGTAAAATCAAACCGATATTCAAATCGTCAGGAATCGTTTTAAGGGTCACGCGTTCCGGAATTATCTTTATAAATCGATTTATTGTAGCTTCATCTATCGGTATGAAACTGGTTCCCGAAATAGTTTCGAGAAATCAAATCGATTCGAGAAAAGACGGTTTCCCGTTCACACGATATTAGCGAAACGTTCTGAAACGGTTTAAATCGATTCTAAGGCCTAGTATGAACGCAGCTTTTGTGACAGGTATTACAACTCGGAATGGGCAGATATTAAATTTTGAAATATTCAGAATTATTTGTGAAAGGTTGGGCTGAATTGCCTTTTTTTCAAAATTTAATATCTGCTCATTCTGAGTTTAAAACCTCTGGGTTGACGCGTTCTTAAGAAACTTCAAAATTAAAATCTGTCAAAAGTACTTTTACGAAAGAGACAGCGCGAAAGTGGCGATTATTTTTTTATTTTTTTTACTATGATATATGTATATATATTTTAAATCGTTTTTCAACGACCTTTACGAAAATGTAACTCAATTTCAATTTGGAGTTCATGAAAAATATATGGCAGCCTCACTTTAACTAATAGCAAAGCGGTATTCTATCTTTTGAAGCTATATAAACAGATGTTTTTTGGTTATTCAAAATGATAATAACTGCAAATTTGGCGGGAAATGTGGATAAATAATAATGTCTACCATTACTCTAAAATAAATAAGAATCATGAACAAAACATTGACAAAACTCGAAAGGTTTTTGGATATATAATCTTCGTAGTAAAAGTCTGAGAATATTCTAGAAAGGAAGCTGGAGGTCATCCGGTTAGCTTGACCTCAAGCATAAGGTTCGAAAAACCCTTTTTGTTGACAATAAAGCCCCGCAACTTTCCATTTTTTTCTGGCACCCCAGACACCACAATCATACGCGTATACAAACAACCCCTTGGAAGCACCCTTTTGCCCTTAAAGAGAGGCTCAAAAAGATACATTCAATCAAAATACGTTTTAAAATATACCACCACTGGTTCGTAATATCAATGTAATAAGTCATTTTGACATTCTGCAAATGTAATGGACTAAAGGAAAAGTTGTCGTACATAATTACAAGCGAATTGACATTTACTTTCCAAGGCTTTTAATTATTAATTATGGGTGTTTCAAGTTGGGTGTTTAATATTGGGTGTTTGAAATTGGGTATTTCAAATTGGGTATTTCAAATTGGGTGTTTCAAATTGGGTGTTTCAAATTGGGTATTTGAAATTGGATGTTTCAAATTGGGTGTTTCAAATCGGGTGTTTCAAGTCGGGTGTTTCAAGTCGGGTGTTTCAAGTCGGGTGTTTCAAGTCGGGTGTTTCAAGTCGGGTGTTTCAAGTCGGGTGTTTCAAGTCGGGTGTTTCGAAATGGGTGCTTCAAAATAGGTGTTTCAAGTCGGGTGTTTCAAGTCGGGTGTTTCAAGTCGGGTGTTTCAAGTCGCTTGTTTCAAGTCGGGTGTTTCAAGTCGGGTGTTTCAAGTCGGGTGTTTCAAGTCGGGTGTTTCAAGTCGGGTGTTTCAAGTCGGGTGTTTCAAGTCGGGTGTTTCAAGTCGGGTATTTCAAGTCGGGTATTTCAAGTCGGGTATTTCAAGTCGGGTATTTCAAGTCGGGTATTTCAAGTCGGGTATTTCAAGTCGGATATTTCAAGTTGGGTTTTTCAAGTTGGGTATTTCAAGTTAAGCTTTTACCTTAGACCCCATATGTTTTTTACTTTGTAAAACTTGGTCTTTACGACAACCCTTTAATAAAAGGGGTTACAAAAAAACCCCCAAAGGGGTCCGAACGTCTAGACTGTTATTAAAGACCCCAGTAAACATTTTTCCCATGTTTATCCCATGCCCTTATACACTAACAGAACTTCATATACCATTAACCAAGGTGAGTTTGCATTTAGGGGTACGAAACTACATTGGTTTCTTTCCCATTGTAAACTATAGAGAAAATTATAGATTTAGACACGATGAAATCTTAAACTGTTTCTGACCACCAGTGAGGAGGACCATCTCGGGGTCACGTGACTACGAGTAAACCAGAGATAAATCACTCTAATTTGAGACTAAGAGAATAAAGGAAAAAGGTTTCCCCTCAGGCTTTTCTAACGCTCTCGAGTTAGGTTGATTTTTCAAATAGAACGATGGGAAAGTAAAAGTTTGAAAGTTCCTGTTATAATGGCTTAACCCATTGGTCTGATTCAATAACCTATTTTGATTTTTTTTTTTAAATCTTTTTTGGAATGAAAAAGGACGCAACAAAAACATGTTGTCCTGTGATGATGCCCGTTGCTTACGATTGTAACAAATAGGCGGAGTTATAGGTTTCGGACGTCATACTATGATTTCTAGATTTTTTTTTTATTTTCTGGTAACAGCTGCTAGTTTTTTTCTGCGATTTTCTTTGACATATGATGTAAGATTTGAAATTTTGAAATTATTTACTGGGTAAAAATATATTTCTTCTGGCCATTAACCGTCGAAAAAAACCAAATGCCGCTTTTTTAATATTAATTAGTCCTAATGACCAATTAGGTATGTACCCATTTCGCCCAAAATATTTCGCCCAAAATGATCTATTCCCATTTCGCCCAAGGCATTTTTTGCCCAAAATTATCTATTCCCATTTCGCCCAATCCTACTTTGCCCAATCGCTTTATCATTTGGCCCTAAATTATCTCTTCCCATTTTGCCCAAACTAAAAATTCCTTTTCTCAATTCGCCCAATCCCAATTTGCCCAATCGTTTTATCAGCTAGCCTAGAATTATCTATTCCCATTTCGCCCAACCCAAAAATTTCTCTTCCCTTTTCGCCTAAAACGATTAAAGCTTAAACCTTTTAAAATTTAAAGTCTTAGTAGGCCAAAAAAGTGACTTTTATTTAATTTAGGTTAGGTTAGGTTAGGTTAGGTTGGGGGGAAAAAAGTGGAAAAATGTGACTTGGGCAAAATGAGATTGGTCCAAATCAAAATTGGGCGAAACGAGATTGGGCGAGAAGACATTAGGCCAAATGGGAATTGGGCCAAATGGGAATTGGGCGAAAAGAAATTGGGCCAAATGGGGTTGGGCGAAATGGGGTTGGGCGAAATGGGATTTGGGCGAAAAGAAATTGGGCGAAATGGGAATTGGGCGAAATGAAATTGTGCGAAAAGAAACTGGGCGAAATGGGAATTGGGCGAAATGAAATTGGGCGAAAATAAATTGGGCGAAATGGGGGTAGACCTATAATTACAGGGAAACTTGAAGCTAAAAATGGAACCACTTTTTGAATTTTTTTTCGGAATCACCATGCCAAAAAATGTATTCGACAATTTTTCACAAATTTTAGACACGTTTTTGGTGTTTAAATTAATTTCTAAAGTTTGGTAAAATTAAAAAAAAAAAAAAAAGGTAGATATAAAATCGGACCAATCACATTAATTCAGCCTTCAACAGCGCTTGACCAAAGGTCTTACGCGTCAAACGTCGGCCTATTCTTTTAATATTAAGACATTACAAGCACTGTTTAGGGACCTCAAAAAAAAGTAGGTGGTTATAGGTATTTTAGGGGGTGAGAGCCATGTCCTTGTAATAAGCAAGGAATAATAACACCTAGGCTAGCTCTTTGGTATCCATTCCCAGATTACAGAAATTAGTCCTTGGTAGATGTGTCAAAAAAGTAAACAACATCCTCTGGTGGAGTGGTAGCTTCTAGCGTATAAGGGGGTATTGGTATAAGTATAGAATATTTTACGATATATGTATATATATTTCCAGGTGTGGTCATATACATAGGCACCCTAAGTCCAGTTCTAAGAGCTCCCTATAAGGTCTCCCTAGATCGATAGTCTGTCGGGGCAGACATCCTTTTGAATAATAGGTACCCATTTTTGGCAGCCCTGAAGCTAAACTATTATAATGTATAAATTTGGAGGATATGAATTTGGAGGATATGAATCTTTTCACTTTCACGGGGGACTTTCTCCGAGGCAAGCTTTCTCTGGCTCTCTCTCTCTCTCTTCTTGGACACACCACTTCCGTATAACCGTGGATAGGATGTTTACTTTGGCTCAAATTTCCCCTATTTTTACCGTCAACCAAAATTTACCAAGAACCAGGAACGGAAACTGTACCGTGTCTTTTCCAGGATTTGCCCCTTTTATAACAAATTACGGACAATTTATTTCCCTCGAAAACTTAACAAGCATCCTTTAGAAGCATAGAGCGCATCAGGAAAGGATGCGGGAAAATTCAACTGATTTTTCATTGCATGATTAATTTTTCTTAAATTCGAATACAGAACATGGGTTTTGAAAGGTTGTTAAAAGAGGTTTGGAAAATTTTGCATAGAATTTATGTTGATTTTGCATTGAATTTATTTTGATTTTGCACTGAATTTATTTGATTTTATTTAATTTTTGACTTTTATTTCGGATTGATTTTATTTCATTTCGAATTGATTTTATTTCATTTCGAATTGATTTTATTTCATTTCGAATTGATTTTATTTCATTTCGAATTGATTTTATTTCATTTCGAATTGATTTTATTTCATTTCGAATTGATTTTATTTTATTTCGAATTGATTTTATTTTATTTCCAATTGATTTGATTTTATTTCGAATTGATTTTATTTTATTTCGAATTGATTTGATTTTATTTCGAATTGATTTTATTTTATTTCGAATTGATTTTATTTTATTCGAATTGATTTTATTTTATTCGAATTGATTTTATTTTATTCGAATTGATTTTATTTTATTCGAATTGATTTTATTTCATTTCGAATTGATTTTATTTTATTTCGAATTGATTTTATTTTATTTCGAATTGATTTTATTTAATTTCGAATTGATTTTGTTTCATTTCGAATTGATTTTGTTTCATTTCGAATTGATTTTGTTTCATTTCGAATTGATTTTATTTTATTTCGAATTGATTTTATTTTATTTCGAATTGATTTTATTTTATTTCGAATTGATTTTATTTTATTTCGAATTGATTTTATTTTATTTCGAATTGATTTTATTTTATTTCGAATTGATTTTATCAGAAATAGATGAACCGAAATTATCAACGAGCTATTCCTCTAACGCCACAGGCAAGTTCTCCGTTTCCCCTCTCTTAGACGACAGTTGTAGCCCCCTCCCCCGCGGAATTTCGCCTAGCCGAGAAACGTTGAATGCGCCACCTGGCTTGGTTTGCAGCCGTCGCTACGTGGGGCGATCAGTTTCCCAAGATCCTCCTCGGTATTTCATTGAGGCCGAGGAAGCCCATTCCCCCAGTGCTTACCCTCCCCATTCACTCCAAATAAAATGCATTTCCCAATCTAAGCTCTCGTTGATAATTTCGGTTCATCTATTTCTGATTTTATTTTATTTCGAATTGATTTTATTTTTATTTTGAACGGATATTATTTTATTTTCAACTGATTTCATTTTGAATATATTTTATATTAATTGAAATTGAATATATTTTATGTGTATTTAATTTAGTTTATTTATAAATTATTTTATTTTTAATTGATTTTATTTATTTTGGATTGTTTTTACGTTTATTTTTTTTTTATAAGTTTATTTGCAAATTAATTTATTTTATTTCTAAATTATTCTATTTTAGGCCTACTATTAATTAATTTTATTTTATTTGGAAGTGATTTTACTTTTATTTTGAATTTATTTTTATTTAATTGGGGTTAAGTTAAAACTTAAAAAAAATCTTCTGCTATAATGTCAGGTCAAACGAAATCCTCCCCTCCCATCGAAAATCTAAAATATTGCGTGAACTCGGAACATAAACCTAAAACTAATTAATAACAAAGTCTTGAAAGTCTTATATCTAAGTTATATCTACACTTATACAGATACAATAATTAATTAAAATTACGAAATCCGGTTACTAAAAAAAGACGTTTTTTTTTTTTCTCTTAATCTTAACAAATCCCTCCGGATTCTGGAACAGTTTAAATTCATCTTCTGTCTTCTTCTATTCGGAAGATTGGTACCCCAGGCAACAGCGATAACACTTCCTCTATAATCTTTCCATGATATTAAAGGGCAAGGCTTAACGAAATTTTGAAATCAAGGTTTTTAAAATCTTTTTTGACCAATCCCCCGAAAAGGTTGGAGTCTAGATAAATAGTAACTAAAATAGGGTGACCAGGGGAAGGCTATTAACAAAAAATTTTGTCTCTGTTCCCTGTGGGTTCATGCTAGATTCAGATAGAAATATCATCAAGAATAGATTTAAACCGTATCTATTCTTGGTATCATTCAATCTTGCGTAATTTCTCTACGATTTAGGCCCATTATAAAATTTGACACTGACTTTTCCCTGTCCTTCCGGGGGCAATTTTCAAATTCCCTGACTTTTCCCTGTCCTTCTGGGGGCAATTTTAAAGTTCTCTGACTTTTCCCTGTCCTTCTGGGGGCAAATTTCTAATTCCCTGACTTTTCCTTGTCCTTCCAGGTCGTGCACGAACCCCAGCATAAATATTTCCCTGAATTTATCAAATAATTATGATTTTTCCTTATATTTCCAGACCTTATGGGGGGTCTGCTGTGAATTAGAAAGTAGCTCGTGATGAAAAACATTGTCCTGTTCACAATTTTTTAATGTTAATGAACAAAATTAAGTCGAACAAGGTATGTCACGATAAATAATTTCTAATATTTCTCTCTTAGGCCGTTAAGCCTTGGCTACTGTCTAATATTCGACTGGCAAACACGCCAGGCGGCCAGTGTTTGGATTATAGTGAGATTCTTCCTTTGAATTTAATTCTATCTAGTTTAACCCTTTCCATAGGTCTTCCGGGAACCAGCTTTTGGGTTTCAATGACTCAAAAAGATTTATAAATGATGATTTTTTTTTTTTTTTTTTTTTTTTTTTTTGCTAAAGGCAGAGTGGGTTTTGGTGTTCAAATTGACCTCCGGGGGTTGCCCCTGACCACTAAAATATTACAGAGGGTTTAAATTACGATGCCATTTTAACTCGTCAGCATTTGCAAAGGCTGATAGAATGCCGCTATCTTTAGGTTTCTAGTACAAGGTGACATTGAAGGACATTATATAGAATTAATCAAAGTTACTTTACAGAGGAGGGTGGTTTTTTTTTTATATTTTATTTCTAGCTTTAAATCAACTGTCCTGGGTGACGTTGGAGGAATCCCCCAATTACAGAACGAGACGGTTCATTGGCCAAGTCATTGCCTCGAAATTTGGAAAAAGAAAACGCAAAGGGAAGGTGAAATATATAAATATTTTGCATTTAAAGTGATGCAGTCACAATATTTTTTTCTAAGGTCGTTGGATTTTTTTTTAGCTTTTTTTTAAATTTCAGTTTGTTAACAGGAAAATTTGACCTTTGCCGTTATAGTTATTTACCACCACTTAGAGGGTGAATGCAACCTAACAAGTTAAATTTAAATAGTTAAGTTTAAATAGGCCTAATCCATTATTAAAAAAAAATACAAACAAATATTAAACTACAAATAAATTTAAAACTTACCCGGAAAATAGGCTTAGCTGGATTCATAGAGATTCTGTCATCGATCAATATCATTGGTCGCTAGTCCTTATATGGGAAGTTCAGGATCTCCATGAATCTAGCTAAGCCTAATTTAAATACGAATAAGGTATGGCCAAATTACATCGAACACTAAATAAATCTTTGATTCCCGTAAGTTATTCCTCCAGGATAATATATATTTAGTTATACTAACTTATAATTTAGTTCAAGAGTAGTTGGCTATATGGATTTAAACTAGGCGGATTAATATATAAAGTTAAATCTCATAGAAAAAAGTAGTTCTAAAACACTAAAATAAGAGATAAAAAAATTGAAAGTATTTTTTTTTTTTATATTTTTAAATGTATATATACTACTGCCCCAAAGCCATATTTGAAACACATCGTACGATTTTCTTAACAGGTTTTTTTTTTTTTTTTTTTTTTTTAGGTTTTATTCAAGTTTGGATCATCTTTCGATTAGTTGCTAATTAGAGTATGGATTTATGTATGGAGTTTTAGATTAGATTTGAAAAAGATTCAAACAATTTAGATTCTAGAGCGTATTTGTGAAAGGTACTAAATTATTCTAAGCTGTAATAAATTATTCTAAGCTGTAATAGATTATTCTAAGCCGTAATAAATTATTCTAAGCTGTAATAAATTATTCTAAGCTGTAATAAATTATTCTAAGCTGTAATAAATTATTCTAAGCCGTAATAAATTATTCTAAGCTGTAATAAATTATTCTAAGCTGTAATAAATTATTGTAAGTTGTAATAAATTATTGTAAGCTGTAATAAATTATTCTGAGCTGTAATAAATTATTGTAAGCTGTTATAAATTATACTAAGCCGTAATAAATTATTCTGAGCTGTAATAAATTATTCTACGCCGTAATAAATTATTCTAAGCTGTAATAAATTATTCTAAGCTGTAATAAATTATTCTAAGCTGTACTAAATGATTCTAAGCTGTAATAGATTATTCTAAGCCGTAATAAATTATTCTAAGCTGTAATAAATTATTCTAAGCTGTAATAAATTATTCTAAGCTGTAATAAATTATTCTAAGCTGTAATAAATGATTCTAAGCTGTAATAGATTATTCTAAGCCGTAATAAATTATTCTAAGCTGTAATAAATTATGTCTGTTCATTCTGAATTGTAATAAATTATATCTGTTCATTCTGAGTTGTAATAAATTATATCTGTTCATTCTGAGTTGTAATAAATTATATCTGATCATCCTGAATTGTAATAAATTATATCTGATCATCCTGAATTGTAATAAATTATATCTGTTCATTCTGAGTTGTAATAAATTATATCTGTTCATTCTGAGTTGTAATAAATTATATCTGTTCATTCTGAGTTGTAATAAATTATATCTGTTCATTCTGAGTTGTAATAAATTATATCTGTTCATTCTGAGTTGTAATAAATTATATCTGATCATCCTGAATTGTAATAAATTATATCTGTTCATTCTGAGTTGTAATAAATTATATCTGTTCATTCTGAATTGTAATAAATTATGTATGATCATTCTGAGTTAAATAATAATAAAAAAATTAAAAGAAGCGGTAGACAGGTGTGTTTTGAAAGCAGAAACGCCTGGAGCATCACAACATCACGCTGCCTTTAGAATTTTAAATAACAACATTCCTATACAGTGGAAGAAGTGTTACCTCAAATATGGCCTCGAAACTATAATGATTGAAACAGCAGAATCAAGTTCAATCCAAACGCGAAAATGTCTATATAAATATTTCTGACAAAAAGGTTTAAAGAGGTGTTGAAATGTGTTTTTAAATGGATAATACGAATCCAGCTAAGCCTATTTCCCGGGTACGTTTTAAATTTATTTGTAGTTTAATATTTATTCGTAATTTTTTTACTGGTGGATTAGGAATATTTAAACGATAATGAATCGAAAATAAATGAATTGCATTCTCCCTTTATTAAAAAGAGATTGGGGTAATTATTTGCAGATGGAAATATAAGCTTTTTAGCTTCCCTTTAAAAATATTTTAAAAGTTCACGCTAAGCCTTTTAGGACCAAGATATTTCCGGGATATTTTTAAAAACACTATAAATAAAGATCTATATATATAATCAAAATTAACTTGAATTTTCAGTGACTACTTTTATCCATAATTTTTATTATATGTAGTATAACTCCGCCTAGCTTTGAACACATAGTGTAAACAGTGTAAAATGAAATAACTGTTCTACATAACACATCTATGTTCCAATATAATTTTAAATAAAAATATGTATGCTATTTTAAGTGAGGCTGTAACGAATGTTTCATGAACTACAAATGGAAATTGAGTAAGATTTTCGGAAAGATCGTTAAAAAACGATTCAAAATATATATACATTTGTCATAGAAACATTTACCGAGAAGGTAAAAATAATTATTTTAAAATCGCCATTTTCGAAATTTTTAAAATAAAAATTCCCCGCAATCTACGTCATCACTATATGATCACGTGACGCGTTCTTGCACACGTGATAAGGTCGCTTTCGCGCGGTCTTTTTCGTAAAAGTACTTAATCCATAAAGTATCAAAAGTAACGTTAATTACGTTCCAGATATAAACTACGGTCATATATCGAAAAATAAATTAAATATTTTTGATATTTTAATTTTGAAGTTTCTTAATGAGTTCATCAAAATGGTCAATAATGTTTAAAAATATATTTATCTTATATTATTTCTCATTAAAATTCTGATTCCTGAATGTAATGTTTTTGTGGGTGCGGAAAAAAGGTGATATTTCAAGGTTATAGATAAAAATTTGACTTCAAAAGAGAAATCATAATTTTTTTTTTTTTTTCATTACTTCTTAAAATCTCTCTCTTCCGGGTTTTGTGAAAGTTAAAAAGAAGATAAAATTCAGGTTTTTCTCATCATCAAAAGAACTGGTCTACCAACAGACCATCTTTACTTTTTTTTGGTTTTAAAGAGATAGTCTTATGAAAATAAAATTTGAAATAATTGTAGAATAGTAAGAAATACAATTTTATTTTTTTATAAATTTAACTAGAATGCGATATTAGGGGAAAAGAGACACCTAATATGCTTTACCTAATGCATGGTATGTTTTCATGTTGTATATACCAAGTAAAACAGTGAAGAAAAGTTTAAAAACGGAGTTAGTTACACAAACAGTTACTGTACTTTTTATCTGTTGCCTTAATTAAATATTCACAAAATGCAATATGATATTAAAATTTGGAAGCGATTGGTTTTAATCAATTAAATTAAACCGATATATGATTTATTATAGTTTCATATGTTGGTTGTTTGAGCCGAAACGATTTGAAATTAGTTCTCAAAGCAGTTTGGAGAAATCGATTCAATAAAAAGCGATTTCCCGTCGATTTCCTGTTCAATCGACTGCAGCGAAACATCTTTAAACGATATGGAATCGACTAAGGCTTAACCTGGAATCGACTAAGGCTCGATATGAAATCGACTAAGGCTCGATATGAAATCGACTAAGGCTCGATATGAAATCGACTAAGGCTCGATATGAAATCGACTAAGGCTCGATATGAAATCGACTAAGGCTCGATATGAAATCGACTAAGGCTCGATATGAAATCGACTAAGGCTCGATATGAAATCGACTAAGGCTCGATATGAAATCGACTAAGGCTCGATATGAAATCGACTAAGGCTTAATATAGAGTTGATTAAGGCTTAATATGGAATCAACTAAGGCTTAATATGAACTCGTATTACGACAGAGAAAATATAGAGCTCAAACTCTGGTATCTCTACTTCCGGTAGCTCTGATATTGGGGCCGAGTGAAGAATCGGGCATTGAACAGTCGATAAAAATAGTAAACACTAAATAATAGACTAGGCATTTTTAGTCTTTGATGAAACGAAAAATAAAACACGCTCAATAGCGTAGCACTGACCCCCGGAAGTTGAATAGAGCCAGTTTGGATTGGGACATCCACCAATTAAGTTTCAACTCCATTTACTATATTTTCTTTGATTGGTTGTTGAATTTTACTACTTCTAGGTATACGTAACAATTTTTAGGGTTTTGTTTTCGGACTTTTGACGAGAGTGGTCCTTTAAGAAGTCTTTTATGTTAGGGGTGGCGAGGATACTTCAATCTTGGTTAAATATACACGCCCTTGATTAGTGCAGGTTGATAGTAAAACAAGTCCAAGGCCTAAAATTCTAAAAAAAAAACCGAAAACATTCCTGCCCAGATTTGATTTTGTTTTTTTGTTTTTTTTTTTTTTTTTTTTTTTTATGTCGATGATGTATTTTTTTTATAAATAGCTTAAATTTTTGTTTGTGGACCATTTGATGTATTAGCCTATTAAAAATAATAAATATAGATGTTTTGCTTTTAAACTTACTTTCCAGATAAATTTCAAGGATTTTTAAATTATAATGAGATTATTTTTCATCTTATAGTAATAGTTAGGACTGTTCAAAGTGACACTGTAACCTATTTCCAGATAAGTTACAAATGGAAATTGAACGCGATATCGGAAAAATACCAATAAGAGAGACGAAAACTAATTCAAAAGAAATAATTAAATTATATCAAGAATCCATTCAGGTTCCATAAGAATATGGGAAGGCCGCGATTCAATAATCATCCTCCCAAACTTTGTAGCAAAAGTTCGTCTGCTTCGAATCGATTTTTCCAGTAAATCGCTCCTGAAATCTATTATTAACCCGCGCCACTAACGACCTTGACATAATATTTTGGGTAATAAAAATGGAGCCGACCGAAAAAAGATCTAAGCGTACAAATGTTGCGAAAATTGCAGACGAACTTTTATTACAAAGTTTGGGAGGATGGTACCAGAGGCTAAAGCTATGCTCCCATATTCTTATGGAACCTGAATGGATTCTTGATTATATAGTTTTCGATAAAGGGCTCTTTCCAAGCTTTACTTTCATTGCAGGGTTGCCAGGAGCTTGTGAGTGCAGTTCAAAACAGATCAGTTCCAAAACTGAACTGCTAGAATTTATCTCTGCTTCAGTTTGCACTCACAAATGGTTGGCAACACTGGGGGAACGGTATTTACCCCTTTTAGTGAAAACTATCTTAAACAAAGTGCAGTAAACTTCAGAGTTTAAAGTTCTTAACCCCCTCTTTTTGGGTAAAAAGTCGAAAAACCGATTAAAATCAGTTTACCAAATAAAATCTCATTTATTTTCCACCCTCCCCACTTAAAAACGCCCTTATAAATCAATTTTGGGGGGAAAAATTGTACGTAAATACTGATTTTATTTACGAATTCGGGCTAATGTTATGGAAGTTTTTCGGGGTTGAACGAAACAGTCGGAGGATTAGATTCTCATATCGACCCAATTTAAACCAATATCATAATACCAAAGAATTCATTTTCATTACGAGTATATCTCCATACTTTACTAGTTTACGCTATATTACTTCAATTTCTTTAGACAGAATATTAAAATTTGAAAAACACGTTGCCAAATATTGAGGGAAAGGTTTGAATCGTTTGCATCAATTTTCAATCGATAAACTAGAATTAGGCTTAAGAATTTCGACTTTATAGTCTTCGATAATGATGTAAAGTTAGATTGAATTAATATATTTAAGTATAACGGGAATGGAAATTAAATGCAGTTAATCAGGAAGAAAATATTGAGTTCGTTTCTATTTAAATATCACGTTTTTGTCAAACGTGAACCGTTTTTCTAAAACAAAAAACAGACAAAAAAAGGATTTCAAAAGTTTCGTTCGTGCGTCATTTTAAACTTTTTGTCTTTAACTTTAAATAAAAACGAATCTAAAGTAGAGTAAAATATTTTGTAATTGATTTTTATTTAAAAAAAATATATGTTTTGAAGTCAAAAACTTCCGTATTGTCGACGTTTTTTAAAGTTTAGAGACCTCTTTTTAAAATCGAGGGATCGAGAGAAAAAAAAAAATTAATAAAGTTCAATG
Organism: Odiellus spinosus; assembly: GCA_963920705.1. NCBI lineage: Eukaryota > Metazoa > Arthropoda > Arachnida > Opiliones > Phalangiidae > Odiellus > Odiellus spinosus. The sequence goes on along the minus strand of OY987233.1, from coordinate 17,651,206 downwards.
AAAGATTTATAAGGGTTGTTGATTTTTTAAGGATGGTAAATAAAAATTTAAATTAAAACTATGTCAAATAAATATTTTTATTTGTGCATAAAATTAATTGGGGTTGATTTATTGATGGATAAATTTATTTATTTTTGATTAAAATGAGGCTGATACGTATTTTGCCTGAACTCTAAATGGGAAGTGTCATTTGATCGGTAAAAAAGAATCAAAATATATTTATTTCTGATTGAAATTCATCGCAATATTTTATTTCTAATTGAAATTCATGGCAATAATTTTATTTCTGATTGAAATTCATCGCAAAAAATGAATTTCTCTTTGAAATTCATTGCAAATAATTTAAGTACACTTGAAATTCATTGCAATAAGTTTATTTCTGATTAAAATTAATTGCATATAATTTATTTCTGCTTGAAATTCATTGGAAATAACTTATTTCTGATTGAAATTCTTTCCAAATAATTTACGTACACTTGAAATTCATTGCAATAAATTTATTTTTGATTAAAATTAACTGCATATAATTTATTTCTGATTGAAATTCATTGCAAAGATTTATTTCTGATTGAAATTCATTGCAATAATTTTATTTCAGATTGAAATTCATGCAAATAATTATTTCTAATTGAAATTCATTGCAAAAAATTTATTTTTGATTGAAATTCATGGCGAAGAATTTATTTCTGATTGAAATTCATTGTAATGAACTTATTTCTGATTAAAATTAATAAATTATGTTTTATATATTTTTGGTAAAACACGAATTCTCCTTGTTTTTGAAATATTTTTATAATCTTTTCAGTTTAAATTATAGGTTACGAGGCCATAGCCTCATAGCCTCGTGACGTCACCTTTAGCGTCACGCTTGTTATAGCATGGTTCCATTGACGTCAAACGAAACAGATAACTAAACATACCCATTAATCCATTCCCTGATTAGATTGATTAAAAATATTTGTCTTTTCACACAACAGGGAAAGGAACAACATTTATACAGACGAAATAAAATTATCTACGACGACCTTTTACAGGTCAAAAAGACGAACTTTAAAAATAGATAGATTTTCCTGTGCATTTTAGCGTTCCCCATACGGACAGACAGACAGACGTACATATAGATAATTATACAATTAAAGAGGAAAAAATTCAAAAAACTCTAAGCGGTCGAGATACGGAATTCAAAATTGCCCTCTCTAGCGGTTGAGATTGGAACTAAATAGGCGATGCTAATATCGCGCCGAACTGTCTAGACGTTTACGGGGGTGAAAATGAAAACCACTCTCCCCTCTCTCTCGAGAAACGAAGGAGCGTGTCTCGCCCGGCCGTATACTCTAGAAAGAGTATACTGGGCCTGGCCACCTTTCTGTACAAATTTCGGCATACCTAGGGTGAAACCATGGACTGAGAATATCGGACTCACTTAATTGACAATATAGCCAAGCGCGGCCCGCCTAAATTCCGTCCCTCTCTCCTCCCGACTCAAAATATCGAGGAAGAGTCCAAATCACTCGAGCCAGACAGGGGTGATGACTTGTTTGGCTATTTTTAAGGTAAAATTGGACCTTTGCTAATAGTATTAAGCTACGGGGTCTTGTTTACTTTTAATGGAATAAAGTGATAAGACTTTTGGCAAAATGAATAAAATTATCCTCTTCACTCTCCGTTTAATAAGAGGAAGGAAAATGACACGTATTTGGTTGGGGTCATTCTGTGAAAGTATAGTCGGGTGACGTGACTTATAATCAGCCCCATTCTGTCTCATTGCATAGGGCAGCCCGTTCTCTTTCGGAGCAACACGTGACGACATTGAAACCCTGTGCGCCACTTATTTCTTTTTAAAACAGTTCAAGAATTAAGTTTCTAAAGTAGTTCAACTAAAGTGGTTTAATACATAATGTTAAAGTATTATTAAAGTAGTTCGGGACTACTTCAACATCAAAACCGACAAATTAATCTTGTTTTTAGGAAATTTCGCTGAATAAAGGGGTAATGAAATACAGTTAGGCTTATCTAAAATGTATAATTCTCTTGGTACTACGTCTGGTCCTTTATGGGGAAACCAAAATGAAACTTCATTGCAAACTTGAGTTGAATTTGAGTTTTTATTTCAAATCACGCGACGATTTTGAATATTATTTGCTCTTGGTTAAATTAAGCGAATTATCGCTTTGGATTTTTAATTATTTCAAATATTCATTAAGCCTAAAGCGAGGCCTAAGCCTAATTTAATTATTTTATGTTTTCGAGATAATAAGCAACTAATTAATATTAATTAAGTCATTCAATTGTCATTTCCGAAAATAATACTCAAATTACATTTGGAATAAGTGAAAAGCCTTAACCTTTTCCCTTTATCTGTAAATTTTGGGGAATTTTAATATTATATTTGATTAATTATTAATCATTATCCCTTTAAAAAGTTAAAGAAGTGACCCCTTTTTGGCAAAAAAAATGAAGTATATGGTTTGACCCATACACCTAGAAATAATTGTTTATTGGTGTATCCAATTACAACTGGAATTAAATTCTTTAACTTGTTGATATTAGTTAAATATATCCAGAAGTATATAATATACATGAAGTATACATTAACTGAACTTAAAGGGAGAACCCAACCTAATAACAAGCAGAGGTATATAATAACCCCCTTCGGGGGGGAAGTATGAAAGGTAGGCCAAATCGACGAACAACAAGTGCCCGGCGTAAATCGCGGCGGATCGACACACCGCTTTACTACCAAAAAATAGTTACACCATTTTGAACCTCACTAAATTTTCCCTACGCACACTTCCGGAACTCGCGAGCTGAAGTCAACCTTCGACTCCATTTTAACAGACAGCCTGAATCCTGAGACAGGAAGTTCTAATCACAAACCGAGCCGTCTTGTTTATACAAAGACCATTTACTAGAGTAGCGACATTAAGAAGTCCAGCGCGAGCTAGTGGCCTAGATAGTCAGCAGCGGGCTCTTGTTGTTCGTGATTTTTAGCATTGGTAGTATATGGGCTTTCATACTTCCCCCCAAGGGGGTTATTATAAACCTCTGTAACAAGTGCCTTTTATCGATTCCTTATTGTTTAAATAGGCCTAATCCACTAATGAAAAAATTTACGAACAAATGTTAAACTAAAAATATATTTAAAACGTACCCAGAAAATAGGCTTAGCGGGATTCATGGAGATCCTGATTTCCTCGCGAATAAGGTATAGGGACTAATCGAACGCGTACCACAGTTTTTCGGGGTTTATATTTTACGTTTAATCCCTTCTCCAATAAGCATGATTATCCTTTTCAGTCATTTAAACGTGGTATGTAACTTAAAAAGGTTTAGTTACTTAATTCTGGCGCGGGAAAACGAAAAAATGTAAACACCACGCGAGTGGTAATCGCTCGCCACGTGTTCGGTCGAAAGTAGAAGTGGCGGGAAGTTGAATTTAGCACAAAATCAACTCTTGAAAGGTGTCTCCCCGCCCTTGAGCTCTATTCCTAATTTATAATCCCTCTCTCGCTCTCTTCCTCTGCGCTGGAAGAATCAACCATGCGAGCAAAATAAATGTATTCCCTTCATCCCTTTCCCTACCCGGCAGATAAAAACAAGATGGTTAAGCTCATAGTAAATGCCACACCTCTTATACCCTCTTCAGACGCCGGTTTAATCAGATTTAACTGAGGTTTATGTAGCCTTCCCAGTTCTATATTAAATATGATTAAACAGGGCTAATTATTCCTCGTCTGTGGAAGGTATTACGGTTGTAAACGCCTCAATTCTAGAGCTCGGAATCGGATAACTTAGGATATCCATTGAAAATTAGGCTTTTTTTCAGATATTTTAATCTCGGATAAATTGTTTGTTAATATAAAACCACAAATTATATAAACAGACGTATCAAATGGATACGAATTAGCCGGAGATAAATTTTTAAGCTTGATTAATAAACAAATTACGCGTTTATTCTAACGGATAATGCCAGAAGCCGATGAAACCCTCCTTTGAAGTCTATTATTCCCGGGTCTTGTCTACCCCTCTCTGTATGGGTTAGTTTCAAAAAGCGCGATTCGTACGTCTCCTTACGGTAGATATTTTCGGAGCGGGAGTTCGTCGAGCGAATATCTCTAGCAGCCTCGGAGTTCGTCAAAAAAACGCCGTCGTTTGTGGAGAGAGAGAATTTCCAATTTTCCGTAGACAGGGGGGTATGAAGTAGGACCCCTCAGATCTCGTAAAATTGGGAATTTTACCCATACAGAGAGGAGCGCTATATGGAACATTAGAGTAGTAGACTTCAAAGGAGGGTTTCATCGGCTTCTGATAATGCGAAGAAATCCGTGTAGAATGAAATATAATTATATTTTAATCTAAATTGAAAGGAACAGCGACTAAATTACTACACACAATTTAGCTTAAAATCCCCGAAGAAACTTGAGTTTCAAATTATTCGTCATTTTCGCTTCGTTTTTTCAACGTACTACTACTATAACTACTACTACAGCTAAGTACAATATGGTAGCCACACCACACTCTTTTAGGGTAGAGCTAAAAATCGAAAAATGTAGTTTAGAGCTGGTATTAAGAGCTAATGCCTAGGGGGGTTTGAAGAAATGTCTTTTAAATAAATGGAGAAAAGTCAATGGAAGAAAAAGTTCTATCTGATCTCTTCCTATTCCAGTTTTTAAGAGGTTTCTATGTTAGCATCTCGAAATATAAAAAAAAAATTGTTAATAAGACGTTTTAAAAATCATCAATTCTTGTATATATTTATATTTATATATATTTAGTGTTGTCATATGCTCAGACAAACAACAGAACAAAACCTCAGAGACAGGGAAAGTTCAACTAACATAAGTAGGAGTACATTTTTTCGATTAAATCAATTTAAATCGCATTTAAAAATTTAATCTACAGTATTTAAATGCATTGCCAAACTAAATTATTATGAAGGTTAAAACTTTAATTAAATTCATACTAAAATATATGAATACTATTTCAGTAAATTCATACTAAAATATATGAATAATATTTCAGTAAATTCATAATAAAATATATGAATAATATTTCAGTAAATTCATAATAAAATATATGAATAATATTTCAATAAATTCATACTAAAATATATGAATAATATTTCAGTAAATTCATAATAAAATATATGAATAATATTGCAGTAAATTCATAATAAAATATATGAATAATATTGCAGTAAATTCATAATAAAATATATGAATAATATTGCAGTAAATTCATACTAAAATATATGAATAATATTTCAGTAAATTCATAATAAAATATATGAATAATATTTCAGTAAATTCATACTAAAATATATGAATATTATTTCAGTAAATTCATAATAAAATATATGAATAATATTGCAGTAAATTCATAATAAAATATATGAATAATATTGCAGTAAATTCATACTAAAATATATGAATAATATTTCAGTAAATTCATAATAAAATATATGAATAATATTTCAGTAAATTCATACTAAAATATATGAATAATATTTCAGTAAATTCATAATATGAATAATATTTCAGTAAATTCATAATAAAATATATGAATAGTATTTCAGTAAATTAATAATAAAATATATGAATAATATTTCAGTAAATTCATAATAAAATATATGAATAATATTTCCGTAAATTCATACCAAAATATATTATGCGTAATATTTCAATAAATTAGTAATAATTAATTTATGCGGAATAATAAAATATATGAATAATATTTCAGTAAATTCATACTAAAATATATGAATAATATTTCAGTAAATTCATAATAAAATATATGAATAATATTGCAGTAAATTCATAATAAAATATATGAATAATATTGCAGTAAATTCATAATAAAATATATGAATAATATTGCAGTAAATTCATACTAAAATATATGAATAATATTTCAGTAAATTCATAATAAAATATATGAATAATATTTCAGTAAATTCATACTAAAATATATGAATAATATTTCAGTAAATTTATAATATGAATAATATTTCAGTAAATTCATAATAAAATATATGAATAGTATTTCAGTAAATTAATAATAAAATATATGAATAATATTTCAGTAAATTCATAATAAAATATATGAATAATATTTCCGTAAATTCATACCAAAATATTATGCGTAATATTTCAATAAATTAGTAATAATTAATTTATGCGGAATAAACCTATTTCGTTGAAAACATATGCACAATATTAAATATTTCATAATAATTAATTTATAATAAAAAATTAAAATTATAAATTTGTTTCAAATGAAAGTTTCAAATTAAAAATTAAAATATATTACTTCAAAAAGTTTTTAACAATAATTCATTGAAAAAAACCACATCTAAAATGTAACTTTAAAAGAAAAAGATAGGAAAATAAACTAGTTTCGATGAAGCATCTTTTTAAAAGAAAAAATAAATTGAAAATCGGTACCAATATGCTAGTGGGCTTATTTTCTTCTATATAACATGAAGAAGAAAAAAGTCTCAACATTTTTTGGGCAAAATTCAGGTTTCTAATTTCAGCAAGAAAATACCTCTGGAAACTTTGGAATTATTCTTACAGACCCGGATGAGAGGACTCGCCCAGTAACAGAGAATTATTTCAGCATTTTAAAGGGATACTTAAAATATAGACAAGCAACCGGACTCGCGAATTTCATTTTCATAAATTTAAAATGAAATTCCTGGCTGTTGTTACATACGCGGCGTGACGTCAGATTTAATATTCATTTCAATGTCTGAGCTCCCATAAAATAAAGAACAAAATTGACTTTCCCAATCAGGACAAAATCATCTAATTTGGTCAAAAACGGTACAAATTGGAAAATTCAAACAAAATCCGATAAAATAGACCAAAAGAAAAAGCCTGAATTATAGGCCAAATAGATGAAAGGAAAATCTTTGTGGATTTAAAGATTTTGTTCGAGATTTGACAATAAGTTTGCGATTAGGAATTTGAAAGATTTGTAAGAGATTTGGAAAATTTCTTTGTGTTTTGTAGATAAAGAATTTGAAGATTTGAAAATTTTACCGAGATTTCGAAGATTTATAACGGATTTGGAAGATTTATAACGGATTTGGAAGATTTATAACGGATTTGGAAGATTTATAACGGATTTGGAAAATTTGCTTGCATTTTATAGATAAGTGATTTGAAGATTTGAAAATTTTACCGAGATTTCGAAGATTTATAACGGATTTGGAAGATTTATAACGGATTTGGAAGATTTATAACGGATTTGGAAGATTTATAACGGATTTGGAAAATTTGCTTGTATTTTATAGATAAGTGATTTGAAGATTTGAAAATTTTACCGAGATTTCGAAGATTTATAACGGATTTGGAAGATTTATAACGGATTTGGAAGATTTATAACGGATTTGGAAAATTTGCTTGTATTTTATAGATAAGTGATTTGAAGATTTGAAAATTTTACCGAGATTTGGAAGATTTATACGCGATTTAGAAAATTTGTTTGTATTTTGAAGATTTGAAAATTCTACCGAGATTTGGAAGATTTATAAGGGATTTGTAAAATTTGTATTTTGTAGATCAGGGATTTGAAGATTTGAAAACTTTACCGAGATTTGGAAGATTTATAAGGGATTTGGAAGATATTTTAAAGTTTTGGAAGACTTGTTCATGATTCGAAAGATTCAATCGGTATGGATTTGAATTATTTGTTGCATGGGATTTGAAAGATTTAACTGTATTAGGCGATTTTTATGTCGAACCCATCGGAAACATTACATATATTCATATGTAATATAATAACCACTATATATAATTGATAAAAATTAGACTTACCGGTACAGTTGGTTGCGAATGATGTTGCCAAGTGGTCTGTCCTGCAAAAATAAAATAAATAAAAAATTTAAGCGTAAAATATTGACCAATTATTAAGCATAGCACGTACAGGAACATTTTTAAGAGGGGGGGGGGGTATTAATACGTCACGTGACGTAAAAATTTATCCCCGAAAATGAATAAATTAGCTAAAAACTAAACCTAACCTAATATAACATGATCTAACTCGAACTAATCTATTTCGAGTGAAAAATATATACAGTCTAGATATAGATACAAAATGAACTTACAATTTCGTAGAAAACGCAGGAAATGACGTCATTGTTGCTCTTTAAACAGAAATGCTTAGCGCAGTGTGTTCCATTAGTTACATCGGATGATAAAGTTCCAAAGATTTCAAACATGAATTTATTCTGGCTATTTTTGAAGTTCATTTTCTTCAAGGATGTCGGTGTCACCGTCAAAATACGCATCGTCGCGTTGGTTTTGGACTGAACCGAGTCAACGGAGGTATTATCCTTGACGGCGTCATCCTTATCAGGAATCTTCTGATTATCTTCGAAATCATTAGATGGCCAGTCCTCCATCTCGATGAGATCATCATCAAACTCGGACATTTCGAGATCGACATTTTCACAAGGTGTGTTCGAATAGGCACTCATAGTCGGGAAAGTCGGTTTTGGGTTTCTGTTAAACATATAAGACAAACTGTCAAATAGGCCTCAATCATGCGTACATAGAATCTCATGCGTTTAATCTAATCCTAATCATTTGATAATTTGTTGTCAAACGTGTCGATTATTTGAGAATTTATTATGAAAGGTACCGATTATTTCATAATTTGTTATCATAGGTATCGATTATTTGACAATTTATAATCAAAGTTATCGATTATTTGACAATTTGTTATCAAAGGTATCGATCATTTAATAATTTATTATCAAAGGTATCGATCATTTGAGAAATTATTATCAAAGGTATCGATCATTTGAGAATTTGTTATCAAAGGTGTCGATCATTTCAAAGTTTGTTATCGTTTATGTGGAAAATTTGAGAATTTGTTATCCTGGGATGCTATTATTTGAGAATTTTATATCGAGGACCTGTCGATCATTTGAGAAATGTTATCGTACGAGTATCGATCAGTTGGAAGTTTGTTATCATGGGTGTCGATCATTTGGAAGTTTCTTATCGTGGGTGTCGATATTTTCTGAGAGTTTTATCGCAATTTTTATACTCAGTGGATATCGATCGGTTGGAAGTTTGTTATCACGTGTATCGATCATTTGGAAGGTTTTTTCTCGTGAATGATGATCATTTAAGGATTTGCTATCAAATGTTTCGATCATTTGAGAATTTCCTATCAAATGGTCGATCATTTTAAAATTTGTTATCTTTGGGTATCGATCTGTTTGAAGTTAATTACCACGTGTATCGATCATTTCAGAACTGATTATCGTGGGATCCGATCATTCACAATTCAATTCAATTTACCGCTTATCAATCGTTTTGAATTCTATCAAATGAATCCGGAAATAATAATACAAGACTCACCTTAATCTCATGAAATTATCAGCCAATCCCGAATTGTAAATTGATGACGAGAAATTACGAGAATCATCACCATTTCCACGATGATTTGAACCAAAATTGTTTCCAAAACCGCTTGTAGTAGAACCTTTACCAAAAGACAAAAAATAAGAGGTTAAAAACCAAGTAAGTCAAAGTTCAATATTCAAATTTGTATTTCGTTTTTTTCAACCTTTTTTTATACGATATACGATATACAATAAAAATAAAACAGGAAAATAAAAAATAATAAATGTAAATGAACTTATGTCTACGTCACTAGAAATGCTAATGCGATTTCAAACTCTAAGCTGTAAGACACATGGCGCACGTGTTTCTAAACGATATTAAGATTGACAAATGTTTCTTATAAGTTGGGTGTACTAGAATATACTAGAAGAGAAATCTTATATCCTTTACCTATAGCAAATTTTTTAAAGGAACACGCACAACAAAATAAATTGCGATTTAGAACTTGAAGGGTAGCCAGTAAAAACCTATAAAATAAAATATATTTTTGCTATTTTTAAAATTAGTTAATATTAATAGTTAATATTATAAAAAGGTGCCTAGGCGTAGCTAGAAAATATGGTTTTCTACGTCATAATGTACGTTCAGTTAGCAACCAATAGTCCTGGTCGATTTTCAAAACCGGAAGTCTAGAGACCCTCGCGAAAATTTTGGCGGGGAAAACTTTTGTCACGTGATCGTCCGCCATCTTTTTGTAGTGTGAAATTTTCGTCTGCTCTAGTGATCTGTTCTAGTGGAGAGCGACAGACTAACAACTTGAATTTGATTTGTGGGAAATAAAATTAGAAATAGTCTGGCAGCCTGTTACTACGAAAAGATGGCGGCGCGGCTATGAGACAAGCGCCCATTTCCGGCAAATCGACCAGGACTATTATGCATCGAACGAATCAAGTTGTTGAACGCATTTGGTACGTTGCATAAAGTCGGTTTTAACCTAGCTCGTGGCAAAGGCTTAAGTAATTATTGCTAAAAGCGTTCGGATATTGACGGTATGATGAGAATCGTGACGTAGAAACCGGAAGTAGAAAAAATCGTTCAACAAAAAAACTGGATTTTAAATGCATTTTAAAATCCACAATGGTGTAACTTGGAATTACAACTACAGTTATAATCGAATTTTTTTGTTGTTGCGTTCAGCTAGTTCTGACCGAGGGGTCAAACACTCTTGAATTCGCTGTACACCTGAGTTCACCGAGCTCTTTTGAACTCTGAGTTCAGCTTTGATAGTGCCAGAAGTAGATGAAACCCTCCTTTGAAGTCTACTACTCCAATGTTCCATATAGCGCTCCTCTCTGTATGGGTAAAATTCCCAATTTTACGAGTTAGAAGGGGTCCTACTTCATCCCCCCTGTCTACGGAAAATTGGAAATTCTCTCTCCACAAACGACGACGTTTTTTGGACGAACTCCAAGGCTGCTAGAGATATTCGCTCGACGAGCTCCCGCTCCGAAAACATCTACCGTTAGGAGGCGTACGAATCGCGCCTTTTGAGAATAACCCATACAGAGAGGGGTAGACAAGATCCGGGAGTAATATACTTCAAAGGAGGGTTTCATCGGCTTCTGATAGTGCAAAGAGTTCGCGAGTGTCTGCCCCTTCGATTTTGGCATCACAATGGGTATCGATGGGGCATTTTGTAGAGATACTTTTTAATACAATACTGCACGCATTAACCTTTTCAAGAGATTTAAAGTTTTAATATTCTTCCTATCCTTCACCCTTTAGTGAAAAGATTGAGTTCAAATCTTAAAATCGTTGTTGCACATAGCGTTTTTGTTGTTGTTAAACTTCTCTCGATATTATTGCCAATAGCTATAAAATCAATTTGAAACAAAGAGTACGTCATAAGCCACGTACTTATACTACAATCACTTGAAAAACGAAATTTTAAATAATCCGAAAATGTTAGTTCCGTCTGAAGTTAATTCCTATTTAAGTAGATTAGCAAACTGACTCGATGGCCTAAGAGCTATGGCCATCAAACAAAGGCCTATTATTTTAATGTTAGGACATTACAAGCACAGTTGTAGGTTGAAATAATATGATTGGCCCGAATTTAGACTTACTTTTTTTCAGATTTTACCAAACTTTAGAAATTAATTTAAATACCAAAAAACGTGTCTAAAAATTGGGAAAAAATTCTGGACTATGTTTTTTTTCATGATGATTTCGAAAATTAATTAAAAAGCTGTTCCATTTTAAGCTTTCTTTTGATTAGTCGAAGGTTCCCCTTTTAAATGAATGTCAAAATCAAGAGGGTTTCCGTTTTTTGTACAATTCAAAGACCACTTCCTGAATATTTTATTTTTAGAAACAGAATCAATAAAAAAAATTCTCTTCATTTTTCTCTTCAACCTCCTTTTGAAGAACTGGATTTTTAGTTTAAATTATTGGTAAATTATAGTTTTGATATTTTCCTAGAATGTTAAAATGGAACGCTTGAAGGCGCGTTTTCAATCAAGAGTTTTTTGGCCAAATAAGTATCTTTTTTGTCATATAGAAAAGACGAAAACAAAAACCTAGATTGAAAACGCGCCTTTAAGTGTACTAATTCCCGTATTATTCCAGAAACGAAGCTTTTAAAATTCTTAGAAAAGCAAATTCTTGGAAAATTAAGAATATAATAAGCTTTCCTGGTAAAAATTGTAGCGGAATCTTTGGTAAAATTGAAGAAAAAAATGATTTTTAGAATCAAGTCTATTAATCTTGTAGATAAGTGGAAAGAAAATTTAACCCTTTCGAGATATCTACAGGGAAATTGACGAATATTTATTCAAGTCCTCTACAAATAACTCCATACTTTTTCCTTTATGAACGTAACTCTATTGGGTAGTAGAAAAATATATATAATATTATAGGACAGTTATGCCTAGGAGTTCGAGTTCGTAGAGAAACGTTACAGCCATTTTAGGATAGGGGTAATTTTTGGACTTTTGCTCGATTTCTAATGAGTGGCGAAACAACTTTTTCGAGTGGCGAAACAGAATTTGACTATTTTAAAATAATCTAAGGAATGTCTACTTTCTAATGGTGCAACCGGTTTATGCCTAGGAGGTCGTAGAGAAAAGATATGGCCATTTTAAGAAAGGGGTCATTTTTGGACTTTTGCTCGATTTCTATCGAGTGGCGAAACATCTTTTTCGAGTGGCGAAACAGAATTTTATTATTTTAAAATAATCTATGGAATGTCTATTTTCTAATGGTCCAATCGGTTTTTGCCTAGGGGGTTGTAGAGAAAAGTTACGGCTATTTTAGGATAGGGGTTATTTTGGGACTTTTGCTCGATTTATATCGAGTGGCGCAACCACTTTTTGGAGTGGCGAAACATAATTTTATGGTCTTAAAATAATCCAAGAAATGTCTACTTTCTAATGGTGCAACCGGTTTATGCATAGGAGGTCGTAGAGAAATGTTACGGCCATTTTAAGAGAGGGGTCATTTTTGGACTTTTGCTCGATTTCTATCGAGTGGCGAAACATCTTTTTCGAGTGGCGAAACAGAATTTTATTATTTTAAAATAATGTAAGGAATGTCTACTTTCTAATGGTGCAATCGGTTGATGAATAGGAGGTCGTAGAGAAAAGTTACGGCCATTTTAACTTGAAAGGGGTCATTTTTGGACTAAAATATAAACTGAAATAAAATAATTCTTATTCAAATTCAATCTGAAATTAAAATTTTGCAGAAAAAACTAAAACAAATTAATCTTAAATATATTTTTAAACTCTGTGACAATTTTTTTTGGTAGCTCAGAGTTCAAACATCTTTCGGTTAGGACTCAGCGCGAGAGAGAGTTCAATAAAATTTCCAGTACGCCCTAAACCCATTCTAGAAAATCGAGTAAACAGAATTATTTCTCAACATCCAAGAATGAAAAAAAAAAAAAATAATAAAAAAAATTAAGAAATGAAGTCGATGCAACCAAAACTAAAGTTAATTCTACTTCAAGTTGACAGCAAGCTCGAAGCTAAAACCTTCTAATCTCTTGGCTAGTAGTAATAGTGAAATCCTAATATCATTAGCATAGACCTACTACTAACTAAAGTTTAACAATATCTGTAAAACTAGAACCATAGCATGCGTCAAACCACGAGCCAACTGAAGATATTAATTCGTGTACAATGTAGTAAGGTTCAAGCGGATTAATACAGAACTTTAATCTATATAAAGAAAAGTAGTTCGGACCCAAATTCGACACGACATCGAACGAATCTAAGAGCTATTAAAGATACAACAACCTGGGAAGTCCTGAAACTGGATGAGATGTGTTTACCGTTAATACCTTCTCTCTCAATCGCGATGTTTTGTTAAATGTACATCATTTCCGCGTGGTTAATACACGAGTTCTTTTTTTTTTTTTTAATATTTAAACACGTTGAAAGGACAATCGTGATAGGCGTATAGAATTAATATTAACAAGATGGTGAACTCCATAAAGAAGTTACACCTAAATTGGTCATTTAATTTGGGATTTTCTTTAGAAGTGTTGGTTAAAATTCGTTTTACCAGAGGTATATATTAACCCCCTTCGGGGGGAAGTATGAAAGCCCCTATACTACCAATGCTAAAAATCACGAACAACAAGAGCCCGCTGCTGACTATCTAGGCCACTAGCTCGCGCTGGACTTCTCAATGTCGCTACTCTAGTAAATGGTCTTTGTATAAACAAGACGGCTCGATTTGTGTTTAGAACTTCCTGTCTCAGGAGTCAGGCTGTCTGTTAAAATGGAGTCGAAGGTTGAATTCAGCTCGCGAGTTCCGGAAGTGCGCGTAGGGAAAATTTAGTGAGGTTCAAAATGGTGTAACTATTTTTTAGGAGTAAAGCGGTGTGTCGATCCGCCGCGATTTACGCCGGGCACTTGTTGTTCGTCGATTTTGCCTACCTTTCATACTTCCCCCCGAAGGGGGTTATTATATACCTCTGGTTTTACGTTTTTCGGGCTGCATTCTCCCTTTAGTATTTAAGTTTTTAAACGTTTTAATTTTTGTAATTTTGGATATTTAAGACTTAGTTTTTCCACTACATCACATACTGCATCTCCGGACAATATAAGACTCTGCACTACCCCCCGTCTAAAAATTATCATAACGAGAATGAATTGAGACAATTAGTAGTTTTTCGGGTTCATAAATTAAAAATTGCCTTTCTTTGACCCTTTGGTTAAATTTCTTACTATTTTCCACGGGAGGAATATAATGCAGACGACGTCTATGATGACTCAGAACAGCGCCATCTATACTCGATTTCGAAAAATAGTTGAAATTCCCCGCTTCGACCAAAAAATGGCTTTTGTATTAAATATTACTCGAGAGGAGAGAAATAATTCGGCACGAAACGTGTTCAAAAAGATGCTTTTTTGCAAGATTCGTCAATTTTCAAAAGGTAAATATAACATTTATATCATTTAAAAAATATAAACTTATTTAGCTCGCTAAGCCTTGGCATACTTTGAGTTATCACAAAGGGTCAAATAGCGTTATAGAGTAGGCCAAGGCTTAGCGAACTAAAGAAGATTTATTTTGTTTAAATGATATAAATGGTGTTTTACCTTTTGAAAATGGACGGATCTTGTTAATAACAACGTTCTGAACCCAATTTCATTATCATATCTCGAATTAATATTTAATAACAAAGAATTGTTTTTGGCCGAAGCGGAGAAATTCAAATATTTTCCGAACTCGTTCTGATTTATTTCCCAAAGGTGGAGGTCCCCGGTCATAGCCACCGTCTGCTATTTGTCCCTTCCGTTGGGCCTAACCCAGGGAAATGTATCTATCCAATTATCTACGCTATTTCCGGTCCACGGGCTCTTATGACATTCCCATGTAAAAACTGATTTTACCTTCGTAACGAGCTCTTTTGGCATTTTGTTGCTGTCCAAAATATTGGCTTCTCTGTTCCTGGTAGTATTGACTAGTGCTGGCTCCTTCGTTCATCGCAAATCGTGGAGAATTGTATCGTGGACTTGGAGAATTGTAGCGAGGACTTGGATAATTGAAGGACTGGCCTCTAAGTGTCGGCGCGTTGTATTGCGATCGTGCTGGTCGAAATTGAGGGTAAGGTGCCGGGGATTGGTACTTAGAACGTACTGGTCCTGGTATATTTGGAGTTCGGAGTAAACGAGGGCGATTCATTGGTTGGCCACGAAATGATGACATATTTTAAATTCTGAAAAGACAAAATTAAAATCATATTTAAAATTATTATGGTAATGCAAAGCGACTTTGGCAATCTAAAGAAGTTCAGTTAAGCTTGCAATTCTGAAAATACCCTTCAGTAGAAAAAATTTAATATATAATTTAAAAAGCTTTAAAAAAAATGTTGACAGCATCGCTTCAAATTGAATTTATTTTTGGACTAAAAGAATTCCGATCTAGATAAAATCAATCAAACCTAAGTAGAAACGTAAAAACCCAAGAACAAACCGGGTTTATATATCAATTGTATAAATACAGCGGATTAATATCCAATATTAAACCCCGTAAGCGAAACAAATAGTTCATACAAACAATTTCTAACAAAAAAAAACTGGTTATCTTTCTCAAATAGAATCGGGGGTTTAAATTTTATTTTAGATATCAAGGGAGGATATAAATTGTAAAATCAAGTGATTATATTGTAAATTCTACCTAATTTTAATACTTAAAGGAAGAATGCAACCGAATAACAAGTGATTTTTATCGATTCGTTTTAGTTTAAATAGCCCTAATCAATTATTAAAAAGTTTACAAAACAAATATTAAACTAGAAATTAATTTAAAACTTACACGGAAAATAGGCTTAGCGGGATTCATGGAGATCCTGAATAGCCTCCGTGTAAGTTCTAGCGACCAATGAGCAAGGACCCGTCGTTCACGCGAGATCTCCACGAGACTTACAATCGCGATTGATTGGTCGCTAGACCTTATACGTGAGGAAATCAGGATCTCCATGAATCCCGCCAAGAAGGATCAGATAAGGAGAGGAAAAGTGGGAACGGCGCGGCTCCTACTGCGTCGGCCTAAACTCCCACTCTGGGAGAACGGGGAACAGACGGGGGTAGAGATGCTTCGTGGTAAATTGTTGTCACGTGGGTAAAACGAATCCTTTATGAGACGCGCTAGCTAGCGACCACGTGACAACAGTTTACCTCGAGAATTTCCTATCCCCCCTTTCCACCCGAGTGGGAGGTTGGCTCTTCTCTCTCTAACTCAACGCAGCCCCACTTTTCCTCTCCTTATCTGATCCTTCTTGATCCCGCTAAGAGTTTAAAATTTGTTCGTAAATTTTTTCACTAGTGGATTAGGCCTATTTAAACCATAAGGAATTGATATAAAAAATACTTGTTGGTAGGTTGCATTATCCCTAATCATATCATCGGAAACTATTCTAAATATTAGCATTAATATAATTGCAAAAACCTCTGAATTTTTTAATAGCCTTATTTTTAGAACCGGACGTAGAATGATCAGTTAATTAGTTAAGAACTTATTTAGGCAACTTGGTTATAAAAGAGTTAATAAAAAAATAAACTTAATTTTCCTTTTCACCGGCCATTTAAAAATATTATTTGTGTCAAACAAATTGTGTTGTTTTGGGTTAGTAGTGCCGTACGCGGTTGCACCTTTAAGGAGCCCCATCAAGTCTCTCAACTAGAAAGGGCTAGAAAGAAGTTCATGTTCTTAAATTTTGCAATTTATATAGATAGAGAAAAACAATTAGTAAATGATGACGCAGGTAGATGGACTAAAATTTAAAGGCCTAAGATTACTTCTGCCTGTCACCCTGGAAACAAACTCATCCTCCAGGCTTTCTCTTGCCTTTTTACCCAAAAGGGAAGCTAAGAAGGTGAGCCCACTTCCAGTGAAACAGGCAAGTTACAGGCAGAAGAAATCCTAGGCCTTTAAAAATAAAAAAATTTATATTTTCAATCTTTTTTTCGACTAAATTAGAGTGAACTGAAAACGATACATTGAACTTGATAACTCGAGTTCATGTTGATGATGACGAAATCAATTCAGTCCAAAAAAAAAAGGGGGGGGGGGGTATTTTGAAAATTTCAATCCAACGACAAAATTAGGGTGGGCTACCATTTTTTTCGAAGACATAGGGATTATATTTTTAGGGTTATCCAAGATCATAGTAACAAAATGTCATATTCAAAGGTTTTTACGGCGAAACTAAGGCTAAGATATATTTTTAGAGGGGAACGTCACTCTTGATTTTCTTGTACACTTAAGTTCACGCAAGTCCAGCTTCGGTAGTGCAAAGAGTTCAAACATTTTGTACACCTGAGTTCTCGAATATCTGACCCCTCAATATTTTTTCAAGATAATAATTATAATTATATATTTTGAAAAATGATCTTCACAGATGAGCTCAAAATTTTACAATTTCACAATGAACACAGCTGTTGTAAGGTTATTTCAGAAGCCGATGAAACCCTCCTTTGAAGTCTATTACTCCCGGGTCTTGTCTATACCCCTCTCTGTATGGGTTATTCTCAAAAGGCGCGATTCGTACGCCTCCTAACGGTAGATGTTTTCGGAGCGGGAGCTCGTCGAGCGAATATCTCTAGCAGCCTTGGAGTTCGTTCAAAAAACGTCGTCGTTTGTGGAGAGAGAGAATTTCCAATTTTCCGTAGACAGGGGGGATGAAGTAGGACCCCTTCTAACTCGTAAAATTGGGAATTTTACCCATACAGAGAGGAGCGCTATATGGAACATTGGAGTAGTAGACTTTAAAGGAGGGTTTCATCGGCTTCTGGTTATTTTCATATACTTCTCTTTCCAAGGGAGTTGTTATATACTCTTGAAAAAATACCAAAAATTCTCCACAAAAATCATTGTAAAACATAAAAAAAAAGAAATTATATATAATACATTGTAACAAAACCTAAAGTACTTTTTAAAAATACACGAAATTGTTTCGTGAGACCTTTACACGCGAAGACATAAAAGTTATCAACTTATCTTGACCCTTATCAACATAGAATGGTTATATTGATCCCCCGCCTTCCACAATACTGTCAAATGACGCCAGTTTCTAAGGAATGAATGACTAAGTAGTAGATGTCTACTATTAGACTTGATAAAGTGGCGAATATTTAAGTTGGCGACTTGGAATCGCTATACGCTATACAGAGTGGGTTAGAGAGCTAGTATAAAGCATGTTGAATGATACTTGTGTAAAGCATCGTGATTAATGTTACGTAAAAAGAGTAACCATCATTCAATCCTATATTAGATCGCTATACGAAACTGCTCCAAGGTCAAGGTTAAACGTGGTGTGCCTTTTTTTCTATCATACGCAGTTTCAAGGGCAATGTAGCGAATTGGCAGAACTCTACCTCTTATCGTATTAATTGAAATACGAAAATAACACGGTGTGTCGACTCTCGGTAATACAATAGTTGCTATCCGCGATCCATTGTAGGACTACTGGGCCAGGAGTAAAAATACTTGTACTAGCTTTCGCTTAATAGCAGTTTGGCGCCTTTTTTTTTTTAAATAAAGCAATAATTGGGCTTTAAAAGTAATTGTCAACACCTGTAAATGTTTTGTTACACTTGGTTATACACTTTTGTTACGTTTTGTACGAGCCAATGAATGAGGACATTGATTTATTGATGACACCTGCATGGTGTACGTAACGAAGGTAGTAGGTCACTATCGTGACTGAATAGATCTTTCGCTTCTGGGCGTGGCCAACACCTACCACCCCCTCCCCGTCTTTGGTGGAAGGAGAAAAATCACGGCAGGTATAATAGTGTTTTACAGTCAGAAATAGCCCGCAAAAAGTATTATATATAGATATATGCCTTTAAGGATTAAGTTAGATATTTCATAAGATTACTATTAAATTATAATTAAACGTATTAAATCGTGGTTAAATTGATTAAATTATGATTAAACTGATTGCATCTTTATTAAATTCTGATGAAACCGATTATATCGCGATTAAATCACGATAAAGTCGATTGCATCGTGATTAAATCACGATTAAAACGATTGCATCGTGATTAAATCACGATTAAAACGATTGCATCGTGATTAAATCACGATAAAGCCGATTGCATCGTGATTAAATCACGATAAAGCCGATTGCATCGTGATTAAATCACGATAAAGCCGATTGCGTACGGTAGTGATTATATCATGATTAAACCGATTGCATCGTGATTAAATCACGATTAAAACGATTGCATCGTGATTAAATTATGATTAAACCGATTGCACAGTGATTAAATTATAATTAAACCGATTGAATCGTGATTAAATTATGATTAAACCGATTGAATCGTGATTAAATTATGATTAAACCGATTGAATCGTGATTAAATTATGATTAAACCGATTGAATCGTGATTAAATTACGATTAAACCGATTGAATCGTTATTAAATTATGATTAAACCGATCGAAGAGTTATTAAATGATAATTAAACCGATTGCATCTTAGTTGCGCGATAAATGCGCTGCTTTAAGGTATAGAAACAATAAATTGTAAAGGTTTTAATCTAAAACTAAATATAAACAATTTAAGTTTTCAATTTTGGTTTCCAATACTGCCGATGATAATATAGCCCCTGTAATAGTGTCCCAGCCCTCATACAAGAGAAGAAGCAGAGAAGCCACCACAAAGGGTTGGCTAATTTACAGGTTTATTGGAGTAGTTGTTCTACCTTAAAGGGAGCCCAAACTATATTTAATATGAAATTAATTATATAAAAATTGCGCGAAATTCAATGAGAAAAATGGCGCGAAATTAAATCTAAAAAATGGCGCGAAATAAAATGTGAAAAATATCGGGTAATTTAATGTGAAAAATGTCTCGAAATAAAATTCTACTGCGACCCAAAATTAAACTTGGAAAAATTAAAAAATATATATTGAAACTGATCTCACCGCGTCATCTAATGGGAAATCAAAAACTAGTTAATAAGAAAATATTTCCAATGGAATAAAGAAATATAAATTGAAAGAGAAAACGTTACTTCTCTACATATACCGAAGAAACAAGAAATATTAAGTCCCATTTACACTCTTTAAAAAAAAATCGGAAGCTCTACTCTTTGGAGAACTTCCAGAGTTGGAGGGGAAGACAATATAGCCAAAATTCCGTCCCTCTCTCAAAATATCAAGGAACAGTCCAAATCACTAGAGCCAGACAGGGGTGATGACTTTTTTGTCTAATTTTAAGTGATGGGCTATGACGTAAAACTGGACCTTAGCTGATAGTATTAAGCTACCGGGCGTTGTTTACTTTTATGTAATAAGGTGATATCACGGCTGTAGGTCCATTGGATCGACATTCCCAATCGACCGACCGTCCCAATGGACCGACAAAAACCCGCACTTGGTGCGGGTTTTTGTCGGTCCATTCTGACGGTCGGTCGATTGGAACTGGAAACTGCTGTAGGTCCATTGGACCGACAGTCCCAATGGACCGACAAAAACCCGCACTTAACGCTTGTTACATAAATTTTCTGTCGGTCCATTGGGACGGTCGGTCGATTGGGACTGGAAACTGCTGTAGGTCCATAGGACCGACAAAAACCCGCACTTAACGCTTGTTACATAAATTTTCTGTCGGTCCATTGGGACGGTCGGTCGATTGGGACTGGAAACTGCTGTAGGTCCCTTGGACCGACAGTCCCAATCGACCGACCGTCCCAATGGACGGACAAAAACCCGCACTTAACGCTTGTTACATAAATTTTCTGTCGGTCCATTGGGAGGACACCGATATGCTGCGCTCTCCAAATTTATGGGGTGTTTTTTTTTTATCGGAAATCGATTTCATGAAAACGAGGCTTAAGCTCAATCTACCCGAAAAAGTGGTAAAATTAGTATAAAAATCTGCAATTTTTCTTCAATTACTCTCACGCTCACAAAAGCGTCTGTAGGACGTGTAAATCGACCTTTATTAGACCTATAATTTTTAAAGTTTCTCGAAAAAGGAGCCGGCACGCGCAATGGGAGTGGCTTGAAATCATCATTGCAACATTAACAATAGCTTGGAGACTAAGAGGAAGGTACTTTTCAACAGGTATATCGCGATATACGCTCGAAGCCCTAGAGGGGAAGGGTGGATCGCGATTTGAGAGGGGAATACTTATCCTAGGTTGCGAATTTGGGAGGGTATAGTCGGTTCCCGAAAAAAAGCTATCTTTTATATAGCTACCAATAATGATATCCTAGCGCTAAAGTCAAGTAACTCGCGTATTAAATAGTTTTTCCCCTTTCATTGTAAAGAATAAAAAGATTTTCGAAGCCAAAATCAGCGTGGTTGGGTGGTCAATTTCCGAAATTCAGTTGTTCAAGGTCATGTTTTAACTTTGCAACAATTTAATTCATATAATTTTGTTGTTAAATATTTATTTTTTTCCCTTAGAATTTTTAACAATTTGCTAGATTTTTTTAAATTCAAAAATTTGTGTTTTCTTGAATATTCTTGAAATAGTTATTCGTGCATTATCTATTATTTGACTGATTTTCCAAGAATTTCATTGAATTTATCAGCTATCTATGGTTTAGTAGAAATTTTAAATGTGTTATTTCATTGAAAATTCCATAGGTTTAATTGATTAAATCATTTTTTTCTGATAATATTTTAGTTTTTGTATGAATATTCGAGTATATTTCAGAGTTTTTCCTTAAATTTCTATGATGATTTCATAGGTTTCCATTGAAATGAACACTTTTAAATAAATTTCCTTAATTTATTATAACTTGAAATATTAAAAACGTTTCCTATGGTTTCCTTGAAGTATTTTATATCTTGGTTGAAAAATACTATATATATCTTTGAAAAACGCTACATTTTTTCCTTGAAAAATATATCTTCGTTTTAAAATACTATATATTTCGTTGAAAAATACTATATATATTCCTTGAAAAGTACTACGTATATTCCTTGAAAAGTACTATATATTTTCCTTGAAAAATACTATAACTTTTCTTTGAAAATACTACATATATTCCTTGAAAAGTACTATATATTTTCCTTGAAAAATACTACATATTTTCCTTGAAAAATACTATATATTTTCCTTGAAAAATACTATATATTTTCCTTGAAAAATACTATATATTTTCCTTGAAAAATACTATATATTTTCTTTGAAAATACTATATATTTTCCTTGAAAAATACTATATATTTTCCTTGAAAAATACTATATATTTTCCTTGAAAAATACTATATATTTTCTTTGAAAATACTATATATTTTCCTTGAAAAATACTATATATTTTCTTTGAAAAATACTATATATTTTCCTTGAAAAATACTATATATTTTCTTTGAAAAATACTATATATTTTCCTTGAAAAATACTATATATTTTCTTTGAAAAATACTATATATTTCAATTGAAAAATACTATATATTTTCCTTGAAAAATACTATATATTTTCTTTGAAAAATAATATATTTTCTTTGAAAAAAAAACTATATTTTCTTTGAAAAATACTATATATTTTCCTAGAAAAATAATATATTTTCCTTGAAAAAATACTATATTTTCCTTGAAAAATACTATATTTTCCTTGAAAATACTATATTTTCCTTGAAAATACTATATATTTTCCTTGAAAAATACTATATATTTTCCTTGAAAAATACTATATATTTTCCTTGAAAAATACTATATATTTTCCTTGAAAAATACTATATATTTTCCTTGAAAAATACTATATATTTTCCTTGAAAAATACTATATATTTTCCTTGAAAAATACTATACAATTTCCTTGAAAAATACTATATATTTTCCTTGAAAAATACTATATATTTTCCTTGAAAAATACTATATATTTTCCTTGAAAACTACTACACATTTTCCTTGAAAACTACTACACATTTTCCTTGAATTTTCCCTGATTTTTAAATGAATTTCCTTGATTCACAACTATTCAGTTAATTTCTTTGAAAAACCGAATTATTTTTATTGTATAAATTTCCTTCATAATTTTCAATTTCCAACATATTTTAATATCCCAACTAATTTTATATTCGTTTGTTTGCGTAAAATTATAAATTCTCTGATGACAATATGATAAATTCTTTGAATTAAATGAAGCACATTATAATTTGATAATTCATCTTTGTAATGACAAGTACAACCCATCCCAAGTCAAACGCAAAAACCACAACATCAACACTTCAAAAAAAAAAAAAAAAAAAAAAAGAAAAAAGATCTCATCAATATCACCACACCCTTAAATAGGATTCAACACGTTGACGTATGTCCTCCAATTCCCCGTGAAAGACCGGGTAAGGCGATAAATCCGTCAACACCCAGAAGTCAACGATACATTTAACATCCCCATTGAACTACCTATCAACTTTGAGCCGTAATCCTATTAATGGAATAAGAGATACAGCCTTTTGGCCCCAAATACCGTAAAGAAACCCGAGAGAACAGACTAGCATCTAGGAGTAGTACGGATTTCAATTGTGCGGTATAATACCTATCTTCAATATAAGCTGGGCGGAGTTTCTGTTTGGGAGATTTTTCAAAAACTACTAAAAAAAAGTACGATTAGGGGGTTGGCGATGAAACTTTTTTTTTCTTCTTTCTAGAGACGATATCTCGTATCTTCATCCAACATCCAGGATTTCGGATATTGCCAGGTATACCAGGTATACATACCCTCCAATAAGAGGGGGGATATCTTTAGAAAGAGGGGGGGTCCTCTAAAAAGGTATATAAATTGAACGGTGGTTCTTTTTCGAATCAGAATCTGTCGCTACTGCGAAAAGATTGGGAGTTTTGGAGTTGCGCCTAGTCGAAGCTCCATAAACTTAAATAATAATAAAAAAAAAAAATACCATCCAATATTTTCTTTTAGCGTCAATTTTTTTATACTTAAAGATAGACCTATATAAAATTCTAAACCAATCATGTCGCTTTTATGTTTACGACAATTAGCCAGTAAAATTCAGTTGGTCAATGTAACCGAAAATATAGTGACTATCTCGAAACAAGTACTGACTCAAACTCAACAACGTCGTAGGTCAACAGCCATCGAACTGACCACCGCCACAGCGACGGTATCCCAGTGTCCATTCGCTAACAACAATAAGAAGAAAGTCTTGAACGAAGTAATTGGCGTGGCTAAGCCTAAATTGCAAGAACCGTACGAAGCAATTCCAACACCGAAAGGACTGCCTATTTTGGGTACAACTTTGGATGTGATTAAGCACGGAGGAGCTCCGAAAATTCACGAATATTGTACAATGAGACATCAACAATTGGGACCAATTTACAAGGAAAAATTAGGAGCGGTTGAAGCCGTTTTCATCGCGGACAGTCACATGATTCAAAAGGTGTATGCCAATGAAGGAAAACATCCTCAACACATGGTACCGGAACCTTGGTTGATTTATAACGAAATTGAAGGCGTTCAACGAGGATTGTTCTTCATGTAAGTTTCCGAAAATATTTTATATTTTAGATGTTTTATCGAGAGTTTTAAAAAGAATTTTACCAGAAATTTCTAGTGTTTTATTCAAATTATGAATAAATTTGAATAAAATATTTGGTAAAAGTGGTTTATTTGGGTTATTTTTGGCTTAAGTGAAATTAGTTTAATGTAGTTTAAATTGAAATAGTTATATAATAATTAAAATATTAATATGATTTGGAAAATATTAATATGATTTGGAAAATATTAATATGATTTGGAAAATATTAATATGATTTGGAAAATATTAATATGATTTGGAAAATATTAATATGATTTGGAAAATATTAATATGATTTGGAAAATATTAATATGATTTGGAAAATATTAATATGATTTGGAAAATATTAATATGATTTGGAAAATATTAATATAATTTGGAAAAAATAATATAATTTGGAAAATATTAATATAATTTGAAAAATATTAATATGATTTGGAAAATATTAATATGATTTGGAAAATATTAATATGATTTGAAAAATATTAATATAATTTGGAAAATATTAATATAATTTAGAAAAAAATTAATATAATTTAGAAAAAAAAATAATATTATTTAGAAAAAATTATTACTTAAAAATTAATATTATTTAGAAAAAATTATTACAAATTAATATTATTTAGAAAAAATTATTTCTTAGAAATTAATATTATTTAGAAAAAATTATTACTTAAAATTAATATAATTTCGAAAAAATAATATAATTTGGAAAGAATCATATAATTTAGAAAATAATATAATTTATAAAATAATATAATTTATAAAATAATATAATTTAGAAAATAATATAATTTAGAAAATAATATAATTTAGAAAATAATATAATTTAGAAAATAATATAATTTAGAAAATAATATAATTTAGAAAATAATATAATTTAGAAAATAATATAATTTAGAAAAAAATTTATATTTTAGAAAAAAATTATATAATTTAGAAAAAAATTATGTAATTTAGAAAAAAATTTACATAATTTAGAAAAAAATTATATAATTTATGAAGAAAAAGAAATTAAACGAAATATTTAATTTAACTCATAAAATCTTCCCAAAACGTTTTGTCATCGAAACTTATTAAAACTCTCGTAAACGTGTTTCAGGCATAGTTATCATAATTAAATCAATTAGACCTGAAATATATCAGGTTAAAACCTATCTCAAATTAATTATGAAACGTATATTTCTAACTATACAGGAATGGTCCGGAATGGGAAGAAAAAAGACGCAGTCTGAACAAAGCTTTCATGCGACCCCAAACCATTTCTTCACACACGGGGATGTTTAATGACGTCATAACTGACGTTTTAGAACGATGGGGATCATCTATAACGGCCAATAACGTTTTACCTGATCTCGAAAAGGAATTATATAACTGGTCAATCGAATGTAAGTATTGAAATGAATCGGAAGGTTATTTAACTTAACTAAGCCTAATTTATTCAAAACTATTTTAATTTATTTCTTATAGCATTGGGAGCCATGATATTTGGACGTCGTCTCGGTTGCATAAAGTCAAAAGAAGCGCTGGATATTAGCATCCATGAGTTTGTCCACTGCGTTCAACAGATTTTCACCGAATCGGCAAAAATGACCATGATCCCACCTAGATTAGCCTACAAGTTGAAATTGCCCGTTTGGAATAGGTTCGCCAAAGCAGCGGGAAAAGCTATCGAACTCGGTAAGTCTTATTTAATTTTAATCTAAATTAGGAGCGCCCAAATGTGCCATAAAACATTATTATAATTCACCAAAGGTTTATAGTTAATTTGTAGTTAATTAACAAAGTTAGGCTTAGCGGGATTTAATCTTAAACTAACGTGAAATCTTTAGTGAGTTTTAATCACGATCGCAATTGATTAAAAAAAAAAGATATTCATGGTTTCATTTAAAATTAATTATTCATTTTAATTATTCACAGCTAAATTATACGTAGAAGATAACGTAGCCAATTCCGCTAATTCCGAAAGCGAACATGGAATTTTACAACAACTACTACGTGAAAATATGTCAGTCGAAGAAATTGTGCGAATAGTCACCGATCTTTTTGTAGCAGCAGCTGATACGGTGAGTTTTCCTTTCATTTCCCGCCTTTTTTAAAAAAAGCACGTGTTTTAATTTGGCGCGAGTTAAATTGCGCCAAAAAATTGCGCGCGTTTTAATTTGGCGCGAGTTAAATTGCGCCAAAAAATAGCACGTGTTTAATTTGGCGTGAGATAAATTGCGCCAAATCTAAGCAGGGCACGTGGTTTAATTATGGCGCGAGATATGATGGCGCGAAAACAAAAACACGTGGTTTAATTTTACGCAAAATTAAATGAGCTTGAATTGTATTAAAAGCCTCAATTAAATAGATCTGTTGTTTTATTTTAAACAGACGTCACACGCCACCCAATGGACGTTGTACATGTTAGCCAAGAACAAAACATGCCAATCAAAGTTACTAGAAGAAGTGAATAAGGTCGTGCCTAACGGCGAATTAATTAAAGAAGAACACCTATCGAGTCTGCCTTACGTTAAAGCCGTCATTAAAGAAGCTTTGAGAATGTATCCCGTTGCCCCTTTCCTAACCAGGATACTTTCGGACGAGCTAAACATCGGAAAATATACTCTACCAGCAGGTGTAAGTATTTATTTTAATTGAAATTAACACCCATGATGCTGTCTAATGAAGTTAAATAAAATTACTTAATTAACTAAGTATTCAGCATAATATACAAATGAAAATGTAATAAATATGTAGTTTCTAATTTGAAATTCTTTTTTTTTTTTAACAGAAATTGGTTCTAATGTCACTTTACACAACCGGCCGGGATCCTAAATATTTCGCTAATCCTAACGAATTTCAACCCGAACGATGGATTCGAAAAAAGAACTCGAAAGAAGTTATCCACACCCACGCTTGTTTACCGTTTGGATTGGGAACCAGATCTTGCATAGGTCGACGAGTAGCCGAAGTTCAAATGCAATTCTTAATAGCAAGAGTAAGTTCAAATTTATAAGACTAATGTTTAAAATGATTAAATAGTTAATTGAAATAGCTAAGCCTTAACTTCAAAAGAGCTAAACCTTGAGTTCAAAATAGCTAAGTCTTGAGTTCAAAATATCTAAGTCTTGAGTTCAAAATATCTAAGTCTTGAGTTCAAAATAGCTAAGTCTTGAGTTCAAAATAGCTAAGTCTTGAGTTCAAAATAGCTAAGTCTTGAGTTCAAAATAGCTAAGCCTTAAGATCAAAATAGCTAAGTCTTGAGTTAAAAATAGCTAAGTCTTGAGTTCAAAATAGCTAAGTCTTGAGTTCTAAATAGCTAAGCCTTAAGATCAAAATAGCTAAGTCTTAAGATCAAAATAGCTAAGTCTTAAGATCAAAATAGCTAAGCCTTAAGATCAAAATAGCTAAGCCTTAAGTTCACTTAACTTTAAAATAACTAAGCCTTAACTTCAATAGCTAAGACGAATCTTTAAAATAATAGTTAAGCCTTTGTTTGAATAGCTAAGCCTTTGTTTGAATAGCTAAGCCTTTGCTTGAATAGCTAAGTCTTTGCTTGAATAGCTAAGCCTTTGATGAATAGCTAAGCCTTTTCGAATCACTACGTCTAATTTAAGCCTAATAGTACATTTTTTTAACGAAGCAATTTTTTTTCTCTTTTTTTTCTCAATAGATCGTACAAAAATTTGATTTTGAAGCTACTAAGGATGTCGATATCGCAATGCGCATGATCACAACACCCAGCGAACCAATTTCTTTACGGATGAAACCGAGGGCGTGAAAAAGCTACGATCTGATTGGTCTAAAAAAAGCAAACCTTTCAAGGTTTCGAGGTGAACCCAGCACCAATCCCATGACGGTGGTGAAAAAAAACCTCAAGGTTAAGCCTTTTAACCCAAGGTCATTTCGTAATGAACGGTGATTGGTCGAAAAAAATTTGCAATACTAGTTCCTAATAATAATACTTCAAAAAATGAGCTTAAAAAAATAACAGATTTAGCGCACATTCAGGCATAAAGAAAATTTAAGTTTTGTTTGTATATAATTAATATAATATTTATTGTAAATAATTAATTACTCGAAAGGGGGGCTTAATTCTAATTATATTATATGTTCCATGTTGGAATTCTAAAATAATAATTATGAATTTAAAGCTAAAAAACATTCCTGTAAATGTTCAAAAAAAAAAAAAAAGAATATTTTGTGAACTAAAATATAGAATTTAAAAAAAAAAGATATTTGACTATTTTTATTAATTATAATTAAATATTATTTATACATAGGCTAATTTGTTAATTATTAATTTGCAAAGTCTAAAGCTCGCGTTTTTAAAATTAAAAAAGCACCTAAAATATTAACCCAAACGCAAAATTGACACTTAAAAAAAAAACTTAATTTAATTTGCACCTTTGTGATTTTTAATTACGCACCCTTTTCGATTTCAAAAACAATACTCCTATAGCTAGGCTTAGTATCTTATCCTTTGATAATGAATTAAAAGTCGGAGAGAGCTTGGAGGGCGACTTAAATCGAAATGGCTAATCGTTCTCAAAACATACTGAGAAAGAAACTTCTGTGATTTTTTTTTTTTAATATTTTATATATTTATATTATTAAAACTAATTGCTGGGCTGATCGGTTACTTAGAAAGCTTCAATTACCGAGTAAAATGATTACTTTAAAGTGTAATGAGGTAGCTAAAGAGAGGTTAAAGTTACACGACTAGTTACAGGCACGAGTAATCGTTGAAAGTAATATACTTTGTGGAATGATTACCAGATCTTGGAGATTATTTTTTAACGTAATTAGATCCGCCCAGCACTAATTAAACTAATTGCTTCAAGCCTTGTGAGGTCATGAAGAGGTGATTTGTAGTACAATTAATTAAACAAAAACAATGAGACTAAAAAAAGACTAATTAAAATGTAAAAGAATCAGAATTTCATTGTTTTGCAATGTTATACAATAAAATTTGATTACGTTTCTAAATTTATGTATATTTTTAAAACATATATACTAAAAAAATTTATACTAAGCCTAATCCGTTATAATATTCTAAGCCTAATTCGTAATAATATACTAAGCCTAATCCGTAATACTATACTAAGCCCAATCCGTAATACTATACTAAGCTTAATCCGTTATACTATACTAAGCTTAATCCGTAATACTATACTAAGCTTAATCCGTAATACTATACTAAGCTTAATCCGTAATAATATACTAAACCTAATCCGTACTAAGCATAATCCGTAATTCTATACTAAACCTAATCCGTACTTATATACTAAGCCTAATCCATAATACAATACTAAACCTAATACGTACTAACATACTAAGCATAATCAGTAGTACTATACTAAACCTAATCCTTATTAAGCATAATCCGTATTACTACACTAAACCTAATCCTTATTAAGCATAATCCGAAATACTATACTAAACCTAATCCATACTAATATACTAAGCATAATCCGTAATACTATACTAAACATAATCCATAATATACTCAGCCTAATCGGTAATACTATACTAAGCATGATTACTATTGTTAAGCTTAATCCAATGACTAATACTGTATAACTAAACCAATGATTACTATTTCTAACCTCAACATTAACAGTATCTTAATATCATTAATATTTTAAACCTAATAAATATTTAATACTTACTAATCAAAGCCAAGTTTAATATTTATCAGACTAATAAATCATTTAAAAATTAAATATTCAATTTGAAATTTCAGAAAGTGGAAAAAATGGCACAAAAACCAAACTATATTAAATTCAAATATTGAGATTTTTAAAATTTTTTTTTTTTTTTATAAAAACTAAGCGTTCACTCATAAATCTTTTCAACTTTCTAAAATTACTTATTACAAGTTCTTTAAAAATTTTCATACTATAAGAAGAAACAAAATAAATGAAATAGAAATAAAATTGGCAAGAAAGATGGGCTAAAAACTCAACTATATATAATTTATTTAAAAAAAAAAAAAAAAATCAAGGTCTTAAAGAACGTTTTTTACCTTAGGCCTATTTCGTGCAATATTAATGTGATATATTCAGTTATTAGTTAACCATAAAACCCCATCTTATCTCCTTATACAGAGACAAATATAACTATTCAAGCTTTGAAACTGATATACTTTTAAGTTGGAATAAAAAAAAAAAAAAAAAAAAAAAAAAAAAAAAACGTTATTTTAATAATTCCAAGACCTTTTTCAAGGTTTTTACGTAAGAGAGCACAACGAAAAATTTGCATAATGTTGCCTAACTTCCTGGATTTTTTATAAAGAAAGAAAATGAAAGAAAAAAAGGAAAAAAGTAACCCTTAATGTCAGGCTAAAAATTATGTATGTTAGCAGAAGCCGATGAAACCCTCCTTTGAAGTCTATTACTCCCGGGTTTTGTCTACCCCTCTCTGTATGGGTTAGTTTCAAAAAGCGCGATTCGTACGCCTCCTAACGGTAGATATTTTCGGAGCGGGAGTTCGTCGAGCGAATATCTCTAGCAGCCTTGGAGTTCGTCAAAAAACGTCGTCGTTTGTGGAGAAAGAGAATTTCCTATTTTCCGTAGACAGGGGGATGAAGTAGGACCCCTCTGATCTCGTAAAATTGGGAATTTTACCCATACAGAGAGGAGCGCTATATCGAACATTAGAGTAGTAGACTTCAAAGGAGGGTTTCATCTACTTCTGACGTTAGGGATGCCATACTGACGCCTATTTAGTGACAATTATATGTAAAGAAAACTACTTACTGAGAATTATATAATTAAAGGTTTATTACGCCGCTAATGTGATTCGACTTAAATTTTCGTCGCGAAATATTTCAGAGAAAGGTGATGTATTGGCATAAATAGTTTTAATGTATATTTTTTAAAGGAATAAGACAGTATTGCAAAATTTGATCATAAACTTAATTAAGAATCAACACATGGAGTTCATAAACGTCCTCTAAGGGCAAACAGAGTGTGGCCAAAAATAGTAGCTAACAAAACTACGTAGATTCTTTCTTGTGAAGGTTTACTGGACATTGCAATGATTGGCAATGGATTAATTATAATGCTTATTAATAAACAATATTAATTAATCCAAATATTGGCGCATGACGTAGCTAGGAATGTTTTAAAAATATATTTTATTATCTATCATAATGCTTCAGCGCAAAATAAAGGTTTGTTTGAAGCGTGGAGGCAGCGGCAAATCAAAACTACGCCCCAAATTTGATAAAAGTTAATTTCGGGATAACAACATTAATATTTATGGATTTATAATTAAAAAAAGATTACATATAAGTTAATTAACATTCGCCATTATAATAAATTTATATTTATTTAATATTACATTAAATATTGGATAGTTCCGTTGATTTTGTTATCCTATCTTATACCTTTAAAGTTAGACATAAATTACGATTTTAAAAAAACTTTAGAAATTAAAACCGGAAATGCCTCAAATTTTTGTGTCTATGAGCTAGCTAGGAGATCAGAAGCCGATGAAACCCTCCATTGAAGTTCACTACTCTAATGTTCGATATAGCGCTCCTCTCTGTATGGGTAAAAATCACAATTTTACGAGATCGGAGGGGTCCTACTTCATACCCCCCTGTCTACGGAAAATGAGAAATTCTCTCTCTCCACAAACGACGACGTTTGGTTGACGAACTCCGAGGCTGCTAGAGATATTCGCTCGACGAACTCCCGCTCCGAAAATATCTACCGTTAGGAGGCGTACGAATCGCGCCTTTTGAGAATAACCCATACAGAGAGGGGTAGACAAGACCCGGGAGTAATAGACTTCAAAGGAGGGTTTCATCGGCTTCTGAGGAGATGAATATGTGGAAAAGGCAAAACTACAAGAAAAATTAAGTATAAAACGCCAACAAGAATAAATTCGCAGGAATCCGGAAGGGGAAAATAAGATGTTCAGACCCTCCACAAAACAACGATGGATATGGACTATTTATGACCTGGGGAGATAAAAAATCTACAACGAGCTAACTTATTTGAAACTGAAAGAGGTGTGGCTTTACTATTGACTTCACCATCTTGTTACCTATACCTAATATGGACCTGCAATGGGGTCTGATACGTACGTTTGTGAAGATATATTGCTTTTTGTTGTTTGAATGAATCATTCCCTAGGGTTTTTCCCAAGAAGTCTAAATATAGACAATGGAATCTTGTTTCATTTTTAAAATCATTTTTATAATGTTCTTTTTAACAAGAGAGGCCCTTGTTTGAAGAAAAAAAAGGCCCTGACCGACTCCCTGTTCGCGAGTTACCCACTCAATAAAACATAAGTTGAAAACGAAGAAGTTCGTTTCAAATGATGGTTTACGCGATAAGTTTAAATTGAAAATTAAAACCATTAAATTGAAATTAATGTAGCACGTAGAAGCGTTCGTTTCAAAACGATTCCTGGCAATTTGAATATCGGTTTGATTGAGGACCGAATCGAATCAGGTTGCTTGTTTAGTTTAAGCCTATTTATCTACATTTTATTATCTCTTTAAAATAGGAGCGTGTGAAAATGGTTTAGATTCAAAGCAAAGATTAAAACGAAACCTGCAGCATATGGTGGACAAGTTATAGGCCTAACTATGGTGTGAATCCCCCCTATGTGGCAGCCTCTAAACAACCCCTTCAGTATCACAACAGAGTGCCCAGAACCATATTCCAAATCACTTTGAATATTCAACGCGTACAAAAGCTTGTTTGAATTCTATGAAAAAAATTATAAATTTAAAGAGATAATGAAGACAGACCAAGAAATGAATTTCTATCGATTTCGTATCAGTAAAATCAGAGGTATATAATAACCCCCTTCGGGGGGAAGTATGAAAGCCCCTATACTACCAATGCTAAAAATCACGAACAACAAGAGCCCGCTGCTGACTATCTAGGCCACTAGCTCGCGCTGGACTTCTCAATGTCGCTACTCTAGTAAATGGTCTTTGTATAAACAAGACGGCTCGATTTGTGTTTAGAACTTCCTGTCTCAGGAGTCAGGCTGTCTGTTAAAATGGAGTCGAAGGTTGACTTCAGCTCGCGAGTTCCGGAAGTGTGCGTAGGGAAAATTTAGTGAGGTTCAAAATGGTGTAACTATTTTTTGGGAGTAAAGCGGTGTGTCGATCCGCCGCGATTTACGCCGGGCACTTGTTGTTCGTCGATTTTGCCTACCTTTCATACTTCCCCCCGAAGGGGGTTATTATATACCTCTGGTAAAATCAAGAATCCATTCAGGTTCCATAAGAATATGGGAGGGCCGCGATTCAATAACCATCCTCCCAAACTTTGTAGCAAAAGTTCGTCCGCTTCGAATCGATTTTTCAAGTAAATCGCTCCTGACATTATATTATTAACCCCCGCCACTAACGACCTTGACATAATATTTTGAGTAATAAAAATGGAGCCGACCGAAAAAAGATCTAAGCGTACAAATGTTGCGAAAATTGCAGACGAACTTTTGTTACAAAGTTTGGGAGGATGGTACCAGAGGCTAAAGCTATGCTCCCATATTCGTATGGAACCTGAATGGATTCTTGGTAAAATGATGTCACCATGGTTTTTTGGTTTCTTCAAAAGTCTACCACTTATAATATTCTTAAATTAATTATCGATATGAGCTGCTACTTCATGCTTAAGAAAAAGTTTCTGAAATTTAAACTCAAGCAGAGTTTGCAATAATAAAGTTTTTAAGATCGTTCATCTGACTTTTGCAAGTATATTTTAACGTGCCCCACTGACAGACAGTCAGACTGATGTTTCGTCAACTTATCTTGAATATAAGTATAATTTAAAATCTTCATTATATCTTTAATCTTAGTATATAAATGCTTTATTTTCAAAAAATTTGTAGAAGCGACCTAAATTTGAAAATATATTTTAACGTTCCCCACGGACAGACAGACGTTTCGTCAACTTATCTTGAATATAAGTATACTTTAAAATCTTCATTATCCCTTATTAATCTTAGTATAACAGCTTTATTTTCAACAATTTAAAGACGCGAACGTAAAATCTGTCAAACCCAATTTTTCATTCAACGCGTCTATATTATCATCAGTTAGATATACGGAAGCTCTCTCGTACCCAAGTTAATCTGACGTCTATAGTGCGTGACTTGTTTGATATAAATTTATAAGAGAAAACAGATAGCTTAGGAGAACACTTCACCTTGAGATATCAACCACCATAAACCTCTGAATCTTCCAACCAATATTAAATTGACTAATTTCTTTTTTAAAGTGAAAATGACACTAAATATTTTTTTTAAAATAAGCATGACGTTTCACTATTAAGTATATACCAAGGCTTAAAGGGAGAATGCAATTAGCTGGGTTCACGGAGATCCTGCATTCACCATACAATAGCCGTCGATCAATGTCATTGGGAGTTAAGGTGATCTCAGTGAATCCAGCTAAGCCTATTTTTAAATTTATTTCAAGTTTAATATTTATTTGAATAATATGTCTTTAATTTTACTGTCACAAATACTAATTAGAAATGTGAATTTCTTATCTGTTAATTGTTAATTTTAAATTAATACGAATAACTTGATTTAAACTTTAAAAAGGTTAATTTATCTTCGGATAAACTCAACATCAATATCTGAATTAACAAATGGCGTATTTTGTAGTCATAAACAATTATTCGGAAAATAAAATATATGAAAAAATATGGTCCGATTCCGCATGCACTAATATCGACACTCCAATTACCTCAATACACGATAAAAATAGATATATCATAATCATATTGATATTAATAAATTCGTGTAATTTATTTTACTGGTTTATATCATCGTAGGCGTTGTAAATTGTCGATGAAATGGACGTAAAAAAAAAAGAACATAAAGCCCCCAAATACCGGACCTCACCGCCTCCTACAGGCATTTTTCGGCCAATTGAGAAGTGGCCTCTTTAGAACGTCAACGGAGGGACCACTAGCGGTAGGGGGTCCTCCTTAAATTCGCCCCATGGATATCGTTATGGCTTTATAGCCCACCATCAGCAGAAGGGTTTTCCTTTTCTTTTTCACCATAGCGATTCATAACTCTCGAGATGAAAAAAAAAAAAAAAAAAAAAAAAAAAAAATGTGATTTTTGGCGGGAGGCCGCGCGAACTAGATGGTCCAGGACACCCCTAGAATACCTAATGACCAGGTAGGCCGACACACAGACCTACGCAAGACGTAACCAACGTCTTTCAAGGTCAATTCTGGCGGGAAAATAATAATGCACGTGCTAGAAAGATGCGTGTAATCCTCCAAGAAGCGTACTTTTATTTTGGATGGGAGATGGCCTATTTTTTGTCTCCTTTTTTGTTTTTTTAAGTGACGCTATCATTAATCTTTTCAAATATATATGGATTAAATATTTTTAGCTTTTGCCATACTATATAAACATATATTATTATTATTGCCAGCGTCTAAGTGACCGAATTTGTGCGTGTCTCTTGTCCTCTGGGAGTTGGCGGTCATTTTTTGTTCAAAAGGACCAAAATTTTGGAACCTAATTTCCCATGAGCTCATCATGCCCTTGTACAAGTCTGATTCAGTTGGTTGCCTACCCTTTCGGACGGGGTCAAAATAAATGAGAGGGGTCTAATGATGGATTTTAAAATTCCTTACAGACAAGAGTTTCCCTGATATTTGTCAACATTTAAATTCCCTGACATTTCCAGGGATGCTTTTTAATTTATTTTCGAAATCACCATCAAATTAAGATCTAAACCAGCGGGTTTCCATAGAAAAATAGCAGATACAATTGAGTTAGATAAAGCCGGCGTACCAACAGCCTTAGGCATCCAGCAGTAAACTAAAGCATATGGAATAGGGCTCAGGTGCTTAGAAATGATCAAAAGAGAAAAAAGATATGAAAGAAAACGTAAAGGTAGAATGAACCCTGACATCAAGAGATTTTTCTATCGACGCATTTAAAAAAGAAGGCTTTATTTCGGTACTAATATAATTTAAGAAGAAACGGAAAACAATTTTTAAATTACTCTTAAAGTAGGCTTAACAAGGATCCGTCGAATCACGTGAGGACATTAAAACGTTTCAAACAAGGCTTAAAAGCAGAGGTATATAATAACCCCCTTCGGAGGGAAGTATGAAACGTAGGCAAAATCGACGAACAACAAGTGCCCGGCGTAAATCGCGGCGGATCGACACACCGCTTTACTCCCAAAAAATAGTTACACCATTTTGAACGTCACTAAAATTTCCCTGCGCACACTTCCGGAACTCGCGAGCTGAAGTCAACCTTCGACTCCATTTTAACAAACAGCCTGACTCCTGAGACAGGAAGTTCTAAACACAAATCGAGCCGTCTTGTTTATACAAAGACCATTTACTAGAGTAGCGACATTGAGAAGTCCAGCGCGAGCTAGTGGCCTAGATAGTTCGTGATTTTTAGCATTGGTAGTATAGGGGCTTTCATACTTCCCCCGAAGGGGGTTATTATCTACCTCTGTTAAAAGGGAGTAATATTAAACAAAAAGTATCAAGAGTACAGAGTTTGATATCACGTCAATAAACACAGCTTTAGATCAACGCATCTTAAGCCTAGTTTGAAACGTTTTAACATTCCAATAAAACACGCCCTTCTCACGTCGTCACGTGATTGGTGGGAGACTGTTTAACATCGAAATTTGAAACTGATTTCAATAGATCCTTGTTAAGCCTACATTGTAAGTAATCTTATTATTTCTTAGTAATGGTATTTCCTCGTTAAAATTCGTTTTCGAGGCTGCATTCTACCTTTAAGGAAGCCAAGAAAAGAAAAAAAATACTTGCTAAGACTAGCTGTTAAAGAAAAACCATTCATGGTCATGGGCAAACGGTGGCGGGGAAAGCCGAGAGGCAAAGAAAAAAAAAAAATATGCCTGAAGAAAAAGAAGTCTCATAGCCTCTTCTAAGGGTGGGTTCTCACACCCCCCTCCCGTCGAGGGGAAATCAGTACCGTACCTTCCTTTAAGTAAGGGTTAAGTAGGCCACATTGAAACGGGCCCTACACGAACCGCTTTCAATTGACCCCATTTTGGGGGATTGGCGTATTAAATTGTAGTGTCAAGTTATATTGGTTGTTTAAAGGTCGCTACAAGTAGGGATAAGCTTGAACTAAAGGACAGATTAAATTGGTATTGGGTAGCCTACTTTTTATACTTTGATATGGCGATTAGGGTGTGATATACCCGCAAAAGCTGTTGGATAAACCACGTGGAGACTATGCTTTCGTTCTGTCCGATTGTAAATATTTATTATTTTTGACCTATACAGCAATGCTAGAAGTAGTAAAACCATCAAATGATGATTTTAATTAAAGTGAAGCTGTAACTATTATTTTTTTTTCCCAAGGCATACGGATTAAATTCTCAGTTTTTACATATCATTAAAAAATCATATTCAAAATTTTATGCCTTTGAGTTGCGACAACGTTCAAAAGAAACTTTAATTAATATGGCAAGATATATATATATATATATATATATATATATATATATATATATATATATATATATATATATATATATATATATATATATATATATATATATATATATATATATATATATATATATATATATATATATATATATATATATATATATATATATATATATATATATATATATATATATATATATATATATATATATATATATATATATATATATATATATATATATATATATATATATATATATATATATATATATATATATATATATATATATATACTTAATTTCTTTCCGGTTAATGTTTAAAATAATTATGTTACAATTAATTTGTCAACCAATCATAAACAGTTCCTTGATATGTAACAAAATATTTAATTTCTCTGACCATTTGGGCTTATTTTCAAATTCCCTGACTTTTCCCTGACCTTTTAGGTCAATTTATAAATTCCCTGACTTTTCCCTGACCTTTTAGGTCAATTTATAAATTCCCTGACTTTTCCCTGACCTTTTAGGTCAATTTATAAAGTCCCTGACCTTTTAGGTCAATTTATAAAGTCCTTGACCTTTTATGTCAATTTATAAAGTCCCTGACCTTTTAGGTCAATTTATAAAGTCCCTGACCTTTTAGGTCAATTTATAAAGTCCCTGACCTTTTAGGTCAATTTATAAAGTCCCTGACCTTTTAGGTCAATTTATAAAGTCCCTGACCTTTTAGGTCAATTTATAAAGTCCCTAACTTTTAGGGACAATTTCCAAACGATGTTTCCAGGTTTTCAGGTCATGTACAAACCCTGTACTATTAAAAATCAAACCTTTTTGTGATACTACTAATTTAATCATTTTCGTGACCTTTTAATGAAAAAGTTCACAATCTATTTGACCCCAGTACTTGTCCCTATTTTAACTTCATAAAAGGCGCATTTTCAAACAAGATTTCTTGGGCCAAAATCATCAAATCATGCTTTTCGTTTGACATACGTCAACAGAGAAGTCGATATCAAAATTAATTTGATATAAGAAATTCTCTTGAAAAGCCTTGATTGAAAATGGGGCTTAAGTATGGTTTCATTTTTACACAATAGCTTACATTGTCTAAAAATAGGCAGACTTCTAAAAAATACGGCTAAAAATGGGTCGTGGAATCCCATAGACAGTTCGACCCCAAAAAAATAGGCCAATATATTTTTTTGCTTTTGTATTTTCACTGGTAAATTAACCACCCAAATAGCTCGGGAATAATATTACCAATAAATAGTAAAACCCATCACATCACCTCGTAATTAGTCTAGATTTTAATTATATTTTTTGTTTAAGAACCATATACAATAAAGCTACGGTCACACTAGCACTTCTTAATCGATTTGAAACGGTAAAATCAAATCGCCCGCGTTGTAGGAATTAGTTTTAAGCTTTATAAATCGATTTATTGTAGCTTCATCTACCGGTTGTTGAAACCAATTAGGTATGAAACTGGTTCCCGAAGCAGTTTCGACAAGGGGTGGTGGTTTTTTTATAACTCCTAGGTCACACTCAAAATAAGAGACAAATAATAAATAAATTTAAAACTAAAACAACCTTTATCAAAAGGAAATATTAGAAGTTAGTCACTATTCTAAGTAATTAGTAAAACCTTAGAATTTGTGGGATGAAATTAGCGCGTAATTTAACAACGGTAATTGAATTTCTCAATTCAAATGATTATCATGGCACACTTTTATGTAATTATTATACTTATGGTATTATTTATTGAGTGTTTTATTCGTCCAATAGTTTCGGCAGAGCCTATATGGAAACTATTTTAATTTTCATCTGACGAATCGTGAACCACGGTCAAATGCGGGAAACTATACTGCGCATGGCAACAATATATAACAGACAATAATTTCTAGTCCTTGTGGGTTATCACGTGACCTACATAATCATCGCCCCTGGCAGTGAAAGTGAAAAATTAGGCTACTGAACATTTATTGCATTACCGTAATAAATTATGATGTTATGAACTTTCGATTGCGGTTAAAATGAGCCTCCATTTGATCTCTTAATTATAATATATAATAACAAGAATCCATTCAGGTTCCATAAGAATATGGGAGCATAGCTTTAGCCTCTGGTACCATCCTCCCAAACTTTGTAACAAAAGTTCGTCCGCAATTTTCGCAACATTTGTACGCTTAGATCTTTTTTCGGTCGGCTCCATTTTTATTACCCAAAATATTATGTCAAGGTCGTTAGTGGCGCGGGTTAATAATAGATGTCAGGAGCGATTTACTTGAAAAATCGATTCGAAGCGGACGAACTTTGCTACAAAGTTTGGGAGGATGGTTATTGAATCGCGGCCCTCCCATATTCTTATGGAACCTGAATGAATTCTTGATAATAATTGGATTTGGATAATTTTTCTACTCCTATAGGACCAATCCAAGTGGTCAAAGTTCAAACTACGTTGTTAGGAGGGTCAAAATTGATTTCATGGCGAAAGAATTGCTCATCAACTTGTTTTATAGTAAAAATCAACCCCTCCCTACCGAAACTTAGGCACAGTTCTCAATATCAGCTCTTTTCCATTGACAAGAGCAAGATTTATTCCTTAAATTTGGGCCATATCCTCTCATTGTGTCCAAGAAAATCTTTACGTAAATGTTCGACTTTTTCGGTGCAAGATTTCCCTCCCCGACAACCGTGTCTGTCCAATGTTACAAAAGTATTTAAAGACGGTTAAAGATAAATTCCTCCGTATTGCAATTCATTCGGCATTCATAGTTGAACAAACTATACGGTAAAAATCAGTTTAACTTTGCAGAGCTCGCGAAGGTATTATCCCTTCTATCCTTAAGAGATTAAAAATGAGGATTTAGTTTACGCTTTTATTGAAATTTCCAGATAACTTTGAATTATAGCTGTCATACTCTCTCGCCCAAGTCCCTGTTATCGATTAGTCCGTACTATAAAATTTCTTTAAAGGATGTAGATGCGTTCCTGTCCAAGGGCATGTCTTACAAAATATATATGAAGTTATTTTTTTAAAGTTTCAAGTTTGAATATAAAATTATTCATAATTCAATAATTAATCTAAATTAATACAAGATTATTATTTAATTATTATACTAAACTAGCTTCATCTCAAATTTTCCTGATATTTTAAGTCTATTTTCCAAAATTACAGACTTTTTTCTGACCTGGTGGGATCTTACGCAAATAAGAAACTGCGCAAATAAAAAACTGCCCAAATAAGAAATTGCGCAAATAAGAAACTACCCAAAAATGAAACTGCGCCAATGAGAAACTGGGCAAATAAGAAACTGCGCCAATAAGAAACTGCGCAAATAAGAAACTGCGCAAATAAGAAACTGCGCAAATAAGAAACTGCGCAAATGAAAATGCGCAAATGAGAAACTGCGAAAATAAGAAACTGCGCAAATAAGAAACTACCCAAAAATGAAACTGGGCCAATAAGAAACTGGACCAATAGGAAACTGGGCAAATAATAAACTGCGCAAATAAGAAACTGCGCAAATGAAAATGCGCAAATTAAAATGCGCAAATGAAAATGCGCAAATTAAAATGCGCAAATTAAAATGCGCAAATGAAAATGCGCAAATGAAAATACGCAAATGAAAATACGCAAATAAGAAACTGCGCAAATAAGAAACTGGGCCAATAAGAAACTGGGCAAATAAGAAACTGGGCAAATAAGAAACTGCGCCAATAAGAAACTGCGCAGATAAGAAACTGCGCAAATGAAAATGGGCAAATGAAAATACGCAAATAAGAAACTGCGCAGTCTCATTTTAAGTAAAATCAGCGAATATTTTTCAACTATATGTTACAACACTATCCCTTTAAAAAGGGCACTTTCTAAATTTAGCATTTTCGTCTGTTGGCCTGCCCGTACTTGCCTATATATGGGCTAATAATAGAATTATACATATATAGGTGCGGCACCTAGAATCCTTTTTCCGTTTTGAATCTCTTAGAAGAAATCATCTATATACTTTCATTCTTTTTTTTTTTTTTTTTTGGTCAAAACTGACGTAAAAAGCTTATTGTACAATATTTTATATATTTTGAAATATTGGATTACAAAATTCTAAATTTAGCATCAAGGGAGAGAAAGCTTTTGGCCGTTTTATGGGTGAAGTATGTAACGTATTTAGGTGCGCTATATATTTGAAAAGTAATACCTACAGGTGACCTTTATTGGCATACGGCAGATTCCAAAATTCAATGTCAATTTCTTTTTTTAAAGGGAAACTTGGTGCTAAAAATGGAACCGCTTTTGAATTTATTTGCGGAATCAAATAAATATAAAATCGGTCCAATCATATTATTTCAGCCTTCAACAGGGCTTACAATTCAATTATAATTTTTTTTTTGTTCCCTGGTTCCGCATTTCAAAATTTTAAAAAAGGCCTAACAAATATTTCTAAATTAACCCTATAAAACGTTTTGCACATCCTGAAACGGTAAATAATTTCTAACCAGGCGCGCTAGACGTAAAATCGTCCCAACAGACACCATTGAAAAAAAAAAAAAGGCCTAAATATCTTCATTTTTAAGAAAGCAAGAAGCCCCGATACAAATTTCATAAAAAAAAAATGACCCATCCTTAAAAATACGAAAGCCTTAAAGTAAAGTAAGGTAGCGAAGGGGCGAAATTTGATTATTAAGGGTAGCAGGCTCTACCGGTTTACATATCCATGCAGCGAGAGTTAAAGCAAAGAAAAAAAAACTTGATAGAGAACTAGAGAAAGAACCCAGTCGGTATAAGGAGGCAGGACTATAACATTGGGGCGAATATAATATAGAATAATATAAAAACTAAAAAAAGGTCATGGTCAAGGTCACAAGGCCCGCGCGGCGATGTCTTCAAGAAGACTATAGTGTGTAGCGACTAGCGCCTTACCAGCGGGGATCACGTAAAAGAGAGCCACGAAAAAGAGAGAGAGAGAGAGAGGGAGAGAGAATCATCCAAAACTTCTGCCGCGTTTTGATTCTACCCAATATCCCCTTTACTTAAAAAGGGACAGTAAAATGTAAACCGATCTGTAAATGCACTGATTTCAAAAGTTCCTGGCCAATTATCATCTTTTTGTTTTAATGTAGAAATATTAAAAGAGTATTAAACTGAAAACGAGCTATTTTTATTCGATTTGGTATGTAAAATTTGGCTTAAATACCTTAATCAAACTAACTAATTTGATAGGAACTTAGAAATTGTTGATTTTAAATATTAAAGTAGTTGGCTTATGAAATAAGAGATAGTTGAAATAGGTTTAACCAAGGGTTTAACACTTTGGAAATAGGCTTAACACTTTGGAAGTAGGCTTAACATTTTGGAAGTAGGCTTAACGCTTTGAAAGTAGGCTTAACGCTTTGAAAGTAGGCTTAACGCTTTGAAAGTAGGCTTAACGCTTTGAAAGTAGGCTTAACGCTTTGAAAGTAGGCTTAACGCTTTGAAAGTAGGCTTAACGCTTTGAAAGTAGGCTTAACGCTTTGAAAGTAGGCTTAACGCTTTGAAAGTAGGCTTAACGCTTTGAAAGTAGGCTTAACGCTTTGAAAGTAGGCTTAACGCTTTGAAAGTAGGCTTAACGCTTTGAAAGTAGGCTTAACGCTTTGAAAGTAGGCTTAACGCTTTGAAAGTAGGCTTAACGCTTTGAAAGTAGGTTTAACGCTTTGAAAGTAGGTTTAACGCTTTGAAAGTTAACGCTTTGAAAGAAGGCTTAACGCTTTGAAAGAAGGCTTAACGCTTTGAACGTAGGCTTAACGCTTTGAAAGTAGGCTTAACACTTCGAAAGTAGGCTTAACACTTTCGGAAGAAGGCTTAAAAACCCTACATATTAACTCTACGTGTCACACTCCCTTTGGGAAAACCTTATTCTTACCCCGGTGGCAATGCGAGGGGATCTTTAATAGTCAAAAGGAAAATTGATTTAACCAAACCTCCCGTGAAAAATCCCCGGACATTTGTAATAATCATATGTTCTGTGGAATACAATAAAGCATTTTGTAGGCCAGTTTTTGCGGTTAGCATCGAGAATGAAAATTCCATCCTATGACGGTATAACACCGTCGGAACGATCATCGCTAGCTTGTTGTCAAGGCGATTTTCCAAGATTGGGAAAAAATTCCAAATGACATTTATTCGATAAATGAAAGAATTGGAAATATTTCAAAATTTCAATCTATTCAATCATGTATATAATCTTTCTTTAAAATATATTGTGGATTCTAGAAATTTCACTTTGAATTGACAGCGGGTACAAAGTTTACGCTAGCCATAATCTCTGCTTATAAAGGGTTACAATTTAATCATAGATTAAATTCGAAGCAATCAGTTTAATCTCCGTGAAATAATAGTAATATTGAATCAGGACTTATTGCGAATGAAAATTCTAATTTTAATATGGACTTATTTGGAT
The DNA here is from genome assembly GCA_963920705.1 of Odiellus spinosus. Taxonomy (NCBI): domain Eukaryota; kingdom Metazoa; phylum Arthropoda; class Arachnida; order Opiliones; family Phalangiidae; genus Odiellus; species Odiellus spinosus. Next base: position 17,606,464 of record OY987233.1, on the reverse strand, counting down.
TAAAAATTCTAAATTTTAATCCCGACTTATCTAGATTAAATTAATTGAAATTTTACTCCGGAATTATATAGACTAATAATACGGAATTATCAAGATTAAAAATTTTAAATTTTAATCCCGATTTATCTACATAAAATATTCCAAATTTTAATCCAGATTTTTCTAGACTAAAAATTTTAATCCTGACTTATCTAGATTAAAATACAAAAATTTTAATCCTGACTTATCTAGATTAAAATACAAAAATTTTAATCCTGACTAATCTAGAATGAAATATCAAAATTTTAATCCAGATTTATCTAGACTAAAAATTTTAATCCTGACTTATCTAGATTAAAATACAAAAATTTTAATCCCGACTAATCTAGATTGAAATATCAAAATTTTAATCCTGATTTATCTAGATTAAAAAAAATCAAAATTTTAATCCGGACTTATCTAGATTAAAAAAAAAAAAAAAAAAAAAAAAAAAAAATCAAAATTTTAATCCGGACTTCAAAATTCTACAAACTTTAATCTGAACTTATGAAAATTTAAGTCAAGATTTAATACTTTTATACACGAAAGATTTAATCTAATTTAATTGACCAATGGTGTACAGGACTAAAGATAATCGTAGAAATTAAGAGAAAAAGTGGTTTTCGCGCGTTCTTTTTCGTAAAAGTACTTAATCCAGAAAGTCAACTACCTTTCGTATGAAAATTATGTTTAATTACGTTCCATAAATGAACTAAAAATATAATCCATAGGCATTCAAAAAACATGAAACTACAGCTACCAGTATCTATATTTGTTCAGAGTAAAAATCTCCTACATTTTTACTAAAATACCCAAAAATTGTCCAGGAAATCGTAATTTACGGAATATTACACAAGAAACGAAAAATATTCTCACGACTTTTACGAAAGTCTACCAGAAATAGCCGAAACTCTTACTTTTTTTACGAGGAATAAAAATTTGGATGTAATTTAGGAATCATAAATGTCAATTGGATCAAAAGAAAAGGAGCTTTTTTACAACTTTCTGGATTTCAGGGGTGAGATTTTTTGGGAAATTTTTACAACTTCTGCAGGGGACAAATAGATAAAAATCGAGGGTGCTAAAAACGAGATAGGCATATATTTTTTTATATCAAAAAAACTTTCGCTATTGTCAAAGGTCAAGACAGACCGGGTCGAAAGACCACTATTTTTAAGTTTCTTTGGGCAGAGGTATAAAATTTTAAAGTGAAGCTGTCACCATTTTTTTTAAATGCCTAAGTTTTACACCTCTGCGTTGACGCGTTAGAAAGAAATTTCAAAATAAAAATTTCAAAAATATATATGTAATTTTTTCCCCCAATATATGACGTAATTTCTGGAACGTAATTAATTTTGAAATTAAAAGGAAGAACTTTCTAAGTACTTTTACGGTAACGACCACGCGAAAGAGACTTTATCACGTGCCAAAACGCCTGAGAATCAACTGTAGTCTCTATACAATAGCGAAATTACGCGACGTACTATTGCGGGGAATTTTAATTTTAAAAATTTCGAAAATGGGCGATTATAAAATATGCATTTTTACTGTCTTGGTAATTTTGTTCTCTGACATTTGTATATACATTTTGAATCGTTTTTTAACGATCTATCCGAAAATGCTACTCAATTTCCATTTGGAGTTCATGGTAGCCTCACTTTAAATAGTATGAAAAATTTTCTAACAGCCTTACTTTGAAAAACAGATAAGTATTTTTGATTTGAGCGTGGGAAGTTTAATATTTTGTTATAAAAAGAGATAATTTTTCTTATAACAAAATATTTCTATTGTAGTTATTGATCTATAATGAGATATGATTTCTATTGGTAATATTTAATTAAAACTAGATAATTTTCCTGAACTGGAATCTCAAGTTCTATTCACTCATAACTTTTTCATTTATGGTCCAATTTGGACCTAATTGGTGTAATATCGAAACTATATAAGAACATGCAATTAATTATTGTAACTAATATTAACTCTTCAATCAAAAAACAAAAAAAAAACAAAGCATGGACTTTAAAATTCGTTTAAAAAAACTTAATAAAAAAATCGAATAAAAATGGCACTAACCCTAAAAATGAAAAGTGAGCATATTTAGCATAAAAAACATATTTTATAAGTTTACAAAGGTAGTAGGCATATGGGTTATAATATATATTTGAGGATAAACCCTAGATAAATTTTTATAGAGAAAAAATTCTATTTTTAGAATCAAAATCGTTGAAATTTAGAAAAAAAAATTATCGAAAGGAGAAAAAAAAAACTTAAATAAAAAAAAAAAAAGGTTTAAGACCTCAAAGAATAAAAAAACCGATTATCAAGCCCACCTGAGTAAAGAGGCCCATATCCTTTTTAATTTTTTATAACTATGCCTAAAAGGGGACAAATATCTTTGACAGAAAAAAATCTTAAAGTTCTCCCCTGGTACTCTACACACAGATGTGAAATTGTCCGACCCTTTTTAGCGGACGCGTGGATATCAAAAGTTTTTGTTTGGGGTCCCTGTGTAAAAAATAAAATTTACCCAACCCCATATGTTTAAATAAAAAAAAAACTAAAATTTTTAAAGCACCCTAATCTAATGTCATCACTTTTGTATAAACTCTATAAAACCTTTTCATACTTTTTTGGGGTTAGGTTTTATTATTTAGGAGCCCGACTATAATGGTCACGTGGCTAGCTAAAAATAGTACCATTACTTATTTTGAAGAGGGGAAATTGAAATTTATATGAAATATGGTTTTAAATTATTGGAATGGTTTTTTTTTACTATATTTTCCTGAATTAATATTCTTAAATCTGTGGGATAAGTTTTCATTTTTGTAGCATTTTTAAATATTGTGTTTAAATTAATTGTTGGTTTTTATTTTATCTCGTATTTTAGTTTTCAACTGTTATTCAAATTTGCCCCTTTAAATTGCTCTTCCCTTATGCACACAGCTTAGCTTTGTCTGTAGAATTTGCTATGGTTAACGTCGTCTGCTTAACTATAAAATAAGGCAACTTAATTTGGATTTAAAAACGCAGATAGTCCCTTTAAAGGGAATATAAATTAAAACGAAAAAACAACTGCTAACGCGCGCGATGTCTCATTTTGTGGCTCTATTTTCTTTATTAAAGTATGTATAAAACGTGCCTCTTAAAAATTATTTATGTGGTCTCTGTCAAAATTGTACTTCAGCCTACCCTTAGCGTCGCTACTGTATTTATAAAAGCTGCACCCTCCATCTTTTACACAGCTTTACATTCCCTTTATTTAATTAGTATATGCTTCAAATTTAGTTTAGTATTAGAATCAGATGGTTCCTGAATTCCCTTAAAGTATCCACTTACAATCATATTTCTTACGTAATTAAAAAAAAAAAAAAAAATTGATGCTGAATTACAATAATTCCCTATCATCGCCTTGGTTAAAAGTACACTGGTTTAATATTTAAATCATAGGAATCAGATAAATTTATAATTGTGAAGTATTAACACTTTCAACCAGCTTGTTTGAAGAAAATTAAAACTATACCGATAGTATTGCCATCTATTTGTTATGACTAGAAAATTGAAATTCAACTTCCTTAGCGCCATCTAGATTCTACAATCGCTAAGCCTAACTTTTATTTGTCAAAAAACTTCGAAGTGGGAAACAAAATGCGTTATTCGTTTAAAACCCAAAATAAATCAACTCCGGCATTAAGAAAGAAAACCGCGTTACACATTACACGAAGCTAAATAAATAATAGTTAAAAAATCGAGACTTACCCAAACTTGAACGCAAAAATTCCGATATTATGAACTTATGACGAATCCAAAAAGGAACCTTAAGCCTTGGCTATTTTACTGTCTGATGATGCACTTTTTTTATCACGTTGAAGCACAAAAATTGTTCCGTAATCCACAGAACCGATGATTACACGTTGTAGCCCGTAAAAAACTGTATTATATACTTATATTTTGACTTTGTTATTAATTAAAAATTCACTTTATTAAACAAAAACATTTGAGAACCGCCAAAACACAACCGTCTTAATCTCGTGAAATGTTAAGCCTAAATTTAATGAAACGCTAACTCTGATTGGCTAATGAATATTTACGTACCTTTTAAAACCCGTTTTCATTGGATAATTGCTAATAACTGAATTTTCGGGAGGAAAATTGAAAATACATAGTTTTCAGTAAAGGGGCAAAAGATAATTCCACCCCTCTTATCCAGCTTTGCTTTCATTCCCAGGTTGCCAGGAGCTTGTGAGTGCAGTTCAGAACAGATCAGTTTCAAAACTGAACTCTAGCCTTTCCCTCTGCACTCACAAGTGGTTGGCAACAAGGGGGGAACGGCACTTACCCCCTTTAGTGAAAACTATGTATAGAGATTTGACATTTGGGAAAAAATTAAGGGAACAATCTTGTTTTAGATATCATACATTGTTTTATTACGTTCTATTGTTTAAAAATGTACTAAATTTACTACCTAGTGCACAATTAAATAATGTATTTAGAACAAAACACAAGTTGTACAAATCTGAAATAGGTGGAATTTCAAACCCACTATGATTTACAGGAGCGAAAAAATTAAAAACAGGTATTTGAACATTCCGAAAAAACCAAAAATTACTATATTAGTATCATTATTATATTTTTCAAAAATAAAATTTGTTACTTAGTTAAATAATTTCAAACACTGATAATAATTAAGGGAATAGATCTTAAAAATCCATCACCTAATTATAATTAAAGTTTTCATAAAAAAAAAATTGATGAACTATTTACATGTATGTGTTGTTAAATGAGATACGAGTGTGATTTATATCACGATACAAAATTTATTTTGCAGTTGGTTTGTTTGTTTTTGAATTATGGATTGAGGGAATGAGGAATTTCTTGCAATTCTTTAACATGTTAGTTTTCAAGTGACTAGTTACTGTTTTTAACAAGTACGGAGATCGTAGTTCATATCAGGCCTTTTTTTTTCCTTGAGGGGGAGTTGAAGGAAAAGGTATTTATCAAGCTAATATTTCACTTATCATAACCGATATTTAAAAGACAAAAAATACACAATGAAAACAAAATTTACAAAAAATGACACCATTGTACTCTTAAAAAGAAAAGCTTGTTAAGATCACGTTTAATTTTGATTGGGCAAATAAAATGTTAAATTCCAAGCAACAAGATTGAACGCATTTAAGTATTTTAAATCTATTACTGATGTTTAATAACTTATTATTAGGGGTGTTTGCGGGTACTCGAAAAACACCACTGCTCAGTTGAGAATTCAAGGCAAGCACTTGAACTCTCAACCAGTTTTTCCAGGGCTCGAACAAGTATCTGAGTCCTCCGCCACTTTTGGACTTGAAATCATTTCTTAAGGACTCTAAGACTTGGATGAGTCCAGTTTTACAGAACTCGCACACCTCTACTTATTCTACTACTCTTAGATCAATCGTAATTTTATAACTACGATTCAAAAGGGGAAAAACCCTCACAAGTATCTCAATATTACGTTACGAGATACGTCCCATTAGGTTAACTGTAAATTCGTTCCATTAGCCTTCCTTCTTTAAGCGTTAAAACGTGACGACCGTGAGATACAAACTTCTGACAAGCTGCTTCCGTTACTTGAGGACATTCTCTCATATCGAGAAGCATCAAATTTGCGCATCTTTTCAAAGCTTCCAAGCTAGTATCGGAAATATTTGAGCAAGATGATACGTCTAAATGAGTTAAACGAGCTGATTTGGCCGCTCCCAAAACGGCGATACCCATATCAGTCACTTTATGACAGTGACTCAAGTCCATTCGAGATAATTGCGGTAAATGATGAGCCAAAAGACGTACGGCTACGTCTGAAATATCAGCGCCCGCTAATCGCACTTCCATCAACTGTCGAAGTCGAGTTTTAGCTTCGACGAAGCCTGGTCTCGAATCAGTGGGCGGGGAAAGTAAATCTCGAATGACAGAATCGGTTAAACCTTCGGCCCAACAAAGATCCAACGAGCGTAGCAATGGACAACTGCTCGTACAAAGAGCCAGGATGGAAACAGCGGCGCAACCGCTTAAGACAAGGTCTTTCATTTGTGGTAATCGCGATACAAGCCAAAATAATTGTCGTCGATTAATGTTGGTCCAGCTTAAGTTAAGGGATATTGGTTGACGGCGTATGATGCCCATCAATAAGTTAGGAGTGATCTTTTTACGACTAACGTCCATGTAAGTCCATAATCGTGAATCGATGGACCATCGATTCCACGATTTGCAAACGAGTTGGCAATTTAATAAATCACAAACTGGTAAATATTGAAACACTGGCAACATCACTTCCTTCTCTAACGCTAGATTATTTTCGTCGTTGATTTTATTAACATTCATCTTGGATTGTTTCTCTTTAATAGTATCCTCTAAAATAGGAGCTGGACGTACGACGTATTTGGGCTTACGTAGATTAGCTTTTTCACGTAACGTTACGCTAAATCTCTTAGCGGGATTAGTAGCAGTCTTTTCGCCATTTTTTCGATCTTTCCCTTCATTTAGACCGTTTGATTTATTGGTATCGCTATTCTCTTCGTCGCCACTATTTTCTCGACAAGTTCTGGCTTCGACATTCTCCTCTTTCTCCAATTTCACAACCTTGGCTTCCAAAGCTTGATTTTGAGCCATCGAACTCTCGCTTGTTAAGTTTTTGGTTTTAACGCGAAGAACATTGTGTCTTAATAGTTCGGAGTTCTTTTTCAAGCCTTTCAAGTTTCTAAATAAACGTTCGCGAGCAGTTTCTCCGTGTTTGCGACCATTAACTCCTAAAAGTGGTCTAGCGACTGGTCGTCTCAAATCGAGCCCAACAACTTTATTAGAATATTTCAGGGTTAGTTTAGTTGGAGAGACGCTTTTGCTAGATAGTAAAACGCTCTCCTTTTCTTCCTTAATCGCGGCTGCCGCTTTAGGGTTTAAGGTAAAACGCGCGCAAGACCTGACATGGGATGTAGAACTGGCTTTCTTCGCAATCTCTCGTAGTAAGAGTTTATCATCTCCAACGTCGTTATTGTCATCCTAAATAATTAAATAATATAGAACTTGAGTTTCGAAGTAAAATTAATTATATTTGTTAGGTGGATTATGAGGGTGAAGTGCAATTTGGGTTTGATATTGGTAAAAAATCTAAAAACGATCACAAATATCATATGGAACTAACCCTAATTGTAGAACTAATTAAAATAGCTTTCAAATTATTTAAAACTAATTAAAATAGCTAACAAATTATTTAAAACTAATTAAAATAGCTTTCAAATTATTTAAAACTAATTAAAATAGCTAACAAATTATTTAAAACTAATTAAAATAGCTTTCAAATTATTTAAAACTAATTAAAATAGCTAACAAATTATTTAAAACTAATTAAAATAGCTTAGGAATTGCTTAAAACTAATTAAACTAACCTAAAATGTGAAACTAAATAATATAACTCAAAATGTAAAACTAAAATAACTAACCCAAAATGTAAAACTAATTAAAATGGCTAACCCAAAATAGAAACCTATTAAACTAATTAACTAACCCAAAAATGGAAAAAGAAATAAAAAAACTAACACAAAAAAGGAACTAAGTCAAATTTAAACTAATTAAAATAATCCAAAATCTTAAAATAATTGAAAAATCTAACCAATAATGGAAAACTAATTCTTATAACCCAAAATGGAAAACTGTTTAACCACCTAACCTGGCAAAAATTAAAAAACTACTAAAATTTTCCCCCCAAATTTAAAAATGTATTTAATGAAAGAATGAAGTTGGCAACGGATAATTTTCTATCAATTCCTCGGGCTTCATTTCCATTTTAAAACTTAACTATCTTAATTGAAAGCCAAGAGTCAAATAAACCCCCAAAAAGAAAAATAAACCAAAAGTGAAACGTTACAAATTTATTATCAAATGTAATAAATTATTAACCAATGATAATGAAAAAAGTGATGAGCACTTAATTTTGACTAGTTTACATTTGCAATGACTTTTTGCTCAAAACGTAAGAATAACGGGGGTTTATTGTACAACCAGGAACTTCGTACCATATAATAAAACTAAGGAACTTTGATACGATCGAGAATAGCTATTAGCGTAATACATTTTACACAAACACATCGAACTGCGTGCGCAAAAGCATAAGTATACTGTTACTCACTTCAGCTTCGGCAATAGAGGATAAAGACGAAGATCGGTTGGCTATTCTCTGAAGGGCCTTCATATCGGAGGGATTATTCTCGTCTCCGGATGACGGAGGACTTTCAATGAACTCGTGTTTAACTTTAGTCATGTCTTCCGATTTCACCTGAAATTATACAAAAAGTTTTAAGGTTCAGTTCAAGTTTAAATCTCACATTTTAAGGATTAATAAACAAAAAAGAAACATATTCACCTTCTTTCTCATGGGTTCCAAGGCTGCTTCCTGGCCCTCTTCCATAAACCGAACTTCTCCTTTCAAACTAGCAGCAGCGGCCGCTAAGAAACCCAAATTTTCTTCATCCCCTAGCAACAAATTTGTCTGAGTATCGAGTGCCAAAGGATTGACTTGACCTCCCAAATCCATTGCTATTCCTCCAGTTGTGACCAAATTCAGAGGCATTACGTTATTCAAAGTTTTCACAGGTGTTTTAGCGTTACGAGGCTAAGAACAAAACAAATACAATTAAAAAAATAAATAAAAAAAATGTAAAATTAAACTTCTAAATGTGGCTAACCTTGACTTGATCAGGTTTGCCATCTCGACAGCACTTGGGACATTCCCAACTATTGGGTAAATCATCGCTAGCCAAGCCTTCCATCGGTAAATCAGGATTTTTGTCGTGTAAACAGGCTGGATGAACTATTTCCCAACACTGAGAACATTCCATGAGGCTCGAAATTTCATTCTCTTGAGGGTTATTGACCTTCTCCCAACCATCCCGACCGCAAAGCATACAACAAGCAGTGTGCGGTAAAACAGGCTGCAAATTCAAAACAATTATATTACTGTACAATGAAATTTAAAATACGTTAAAGAATGAAGCCTAGAAATGAAAGTGAATCAATGATTTCCGAGTGATTAGAATGATTTCCAAGTTCTTTGAAGGATTTCTGAGTTTTTTGAAGGATTTCTAAGTTATTTGAAGGATTTCTAAGTTATTTGAAGGATTTCTAAGTTATTTGAAGGATTTCCAAGTTATTTGAAGGATTTTTAAGTTATTTGAAGGATTTTTAAGTTATTTGAAGGATTTTTAAGTTATTTGAAGGATTTTTAAGTTATTTGAAGGATTTTTAAGTTATTTGAAGGATTTTTAAGTTATTTGAAGGATTTTTAAGTTATTTGAAGGATTTTTAAGTTATTTGAAGACTTTCTGAATGATCTGAAGTATTTATAGAAAAAACATCTTACCGCCATGCATTGTCGACTAATACAAGATTGCTTCATCCTTCCAGGACCTCCAAACTTCTTCATATCTTTGCAGAAATGGCATTCACCACAATCGGCGCGAAGACAGGCTTCGCATTTCTTGCATCTCGTTCGACGACGTCTAGCGTTGTTGTTCGAACTTTTGCCACCACCCGATTTAGATTTTGAAGAACAGCCTGATGATCCTCCACCACTTGGACGAGGTTGCTTCGATCGTTTCTAATTAAAGTTATAATTAAACATTATAAATGATGATAAAGCTAGTTTAGATATGATTTGAAACGAAGAGCAAGATTTTGAATCGTACTGTTAGTACCTTAGGCGGAATAGACCAGAATAAAGACGGTTGTCCAGTTAGAGCCAGTTGAACGTCATCGTTTTTGTGTTCGTGAAGCATTATCTAAATAATTGCCAAGACTAAGTTTACAAAAAGGTCTGATGTTAAACACATCTTACTCAAAGGCATTTAAAAGTTAAACCCAGGTTCTAAAGATCTTAAAGTTGAAGATAACCTTCTTAAAGATCTCAGAGTCGAACACAATCTTCCCAAAGACCTAAGAGTCAAACCCAACCTTCCCAAAGACCTAAAAGTCGAACCCAACCTTCCCAAAGACCTAAGAGTCGAACCCAACCTTCCCAAAGATCTAAGAGTTTGAAAAAACTTCCCAAAGATCTAAGAGTTTGAAAAAACTTCCCAAAGACCTAAAAAACTAAACAAAAGTAACAAATATTTACTTTAACATCAGCTAGAAGCGCTTCGTAGCTTCTCAGCAACTCAGGTACGGATTTCTTATTAATGGGCAATGATTGCAACCATTTATATACAACCTAATTGCAAAATTAATAAGTATTTAACTTCAATTACAGCCAACTTCAATCATTATTAAATTTCGTTACCTTTAGACCATTGTACTCCATCTTGTTCAAATGAACGTAAGGACGAATTCCTCCAGGAAAAGAAGCTTTGATAACATCAACTCCTCCGTCAATTCCGTTATTTGCTAGGGTGATATCATTATTCGCGGAGACGTCCACAGGATCCTTTAAGGAAAACCCATTGGCAAGAACGCTGGCAGAGATACTTTGATTGGGATCTCGCACAGGAGGAGGAACCAAATTTCCTTTGCCAGCTGCGGCTTCATTAGGACTGATGGGATCTCCATTTTCGTTGCAAATCAAATGATTTTTACCGATCAAACAAAAGACGTAGCGTTGCAAAACGTACCACATCATTTCGATGTAGAAAGGGTAACGAAATTTTGGTGGAACCTTCGATTAAATGAGATGACTACAAATTTTTCATCCATGATATCAATTGACCTATTTTAATTTAACAGGGAAACTGAATTCTCCGACCATTCTGACCTAATTTAAAAATATAACTCTTTTCACTTAACCTTCTCATCTAATTTACAAAACTCAACTTTTTCTTAATCTTCTGACCCAAATTACAAATTTCTTGACTTTCTGAACAAATTTCCTGACCCAATTTACAATTTTTCTGGCTTCTGAGCAAACAGATTTACAAATTCATTAATTTCTCCTATACCTTAAGACCTAATTTACAAATTCCCCAATTTTTAGTTTCACCTTCTGACCTAATTTACAAATTCTGCAACTTTTTCCTCTTGACATTCTGACCCAATTTAAAAATTTTCTCACAATATGGCCCAAATTTGGACCTTAATTTAAATGGTCTTACGTGAGTGACATCTTCAACAGCAAAGATACGAATCTGTTTTTCCATCCCAAAACTATGAAGGAAATTTCCACCAAAAACTAACGAATCTTCCGGAGTAAAAACAGCGTGAATCCAACCAGTCGGAATGAAGAAAGTATAGCCAGCGTGGAGATGAACTTTAGCGCACTTTTCCACGGTATCCCCAAAGAAAACGTCTCCTTGCTTCCCCGATAGAACCCATTGTTCGTAAAGTTGCAAGTTCCGTTCCGTCGGGGGAATCAACCAAAATACTTTCTGGCCTCGCATTATGTGATACCAGACAGATGTCCCACCAAAATCAATATGAAAATCAGTGTAGCAACCTTTGACACTCATGAGGCAGTATCTAATTAACAAAAATTTCAATTAGGCTCAACCTATAATGGAATAAAAGTACTATAAACCTTCTTACTTTTGTACTTTGGGGTATTTCATCTCTTCAATGACATTAGTTCCTTCGGTTTGACTTTCTTTTAAGTGTCGAGGCCAAACTAAATCTACCCAATCAGCTTGTCGAACCTTAGAAAACATCCCAAAGTTAATCTAAATCCTTCACCAGTTTGAATATATTCAAAAACACTTACTAAAGTCGGGGATTCAACGTAGTTTTCAAGCTTAGTATGGCTAAACTCTAAACTTATCACATTTAGCAACTTGTCACGATTAGTGCTTTCAAAATAACGACACCAATCTTTCATGGTCATTTCGATATCTTTCTGAGTAGTGACATCCATAACATCCAATAAACGTCGACTTCCAACACACTGTCGTACATCGTTAACGGTAAAATTTGAACTAGGCATTCGCATACCGAGACCAGTCTTTTCTTTGACAACTACTGGGGTGTCGAAGCCATGTTCTTGAATGTATCGAAGGTTGAATTCTGTTCCTTTCATCTCTTTAACGAAGAATAACTCAAACTTATCGGAGACGAGTTTGTCCTCAACAGAAAACATACGCCTGCCTTCAATCTCGTCATCTTGAAGGCAGTCTTCCGTGTACTGCCTTCTCTCCTTGACTCTCTGATAACAAAAATAGAAGAACAAGTGAGAGGGAGCCACAGGTTTTTAAAGATCTTTAAAAATGGTTTCCTTTCACAACAAAGGAAGATAAACATTAAAAGCACATACAAGGCAGATATTCATAAATAATAAGTAAATTCCGCCAAATAGTCTAAAACATTCCAAAATTAAATAATTTCTAGAGTTACACGCAATAAAAGCATCGCAAAAACTTCAAAATTAACTTAAATCGCGCTTTTCTAAGCCTAACGCCACGATATATAAACGAGGCTTAACGCAAAACTGCACATTCAAATGTATTGGCTCTAAACTAAATTAAAGGGCTAAATCACCCTCAGAGGTCACAATTACTTGACCCCGATTAAAACCCGATAACATGATTATTTTTCCGTCAAAAATAACCACGAATGTCTCTTCTTACTTTAGAAGATGTAGTTTGGCAATTCCCAGCATCTTTCGAAGTCTCTTCAGCCATTTTTCTCGATAGGCAAATTACTTTCGATAGCTCGTTTCTGATTGGTTGGATTCACCTACTCTAAACATTTTTGTCTGGGCGGTGCAATACCGATATTGATGTCTGTCTGTCTATTGATTTTTGTAACTTATGGACCAAATTAATCGGAATTTTAATGTAAATTAAAATAAAAGATGAACCATAAACTCGTTTTCATTAAATTCCAAACCAATTAAACCAAAAATTATAAACAAGAAACTCTTAAGCCTAATATATAATATATATATATATATATATAATATATAAAATATAGTAAAATTTCCTCTAATAAAAATCAGCATTTTCACATAAACTAGTAACTTGAATTTAAATGCTTCCTAGTTCCTACACCTACAACCAATCAATAAGCAAGTACACATATTCATAGTATGTCCAGAATAAAATTCTTATGTAATTGGATGCAGCATTATGTAACAGAATATCGCAAATCACTGTTTGTAGAGAAATAACGTCCTTGAAGAAGTTTAAAACAATATAAATCCTTTATAATAATAGGAAATATCAAATTTAACAACAGGCAGACTTTCAGATGTCATTTCCCCTTCCCCCATAATATATTCCACGTGACCACTAATCTACCAATCAAAACACGGCCAATATATAAAAAGAGAAAGTATGGCAGTGCCACCTTTAGCTATAGACCATCGATTTTTAGGCTTTTCAACCACATTACAAGAAGCTGCGTTTTTCCTAGACAGTGCGCATTTTTGAGTCAGATTGAAAAGGTTCGAAAGTTTAGAATTAAATCAATTATATCAAACGTGAGATAGGTGTTAATTAATATTAAATCGCCACTAATGTTCGACTCTCCGTACGATCAACTAACTTGGCTTTTAACCTACAAAGAAATGTCAAATTCTGAGAATTCAGCTGGGCCTTCGGGAAGAGGTATGACTATGAGCCAATTATTTTTCTCACATTTTTTCTGCTAGTAATTTCCTCTTTACATCATTAAATCTACAACTCAGACTACAAGTTATATATCAACCGGGATTTTTTTTTTTTTTTGCGCAATGTGCGTCAACAGCGGAAGTTTTTATGGGTCAGATTATAAACTAATTAATAATTATTAACTTCACTCTGAGAAGTTTTTCCAGTAATTAAGACCTAAAAATTTCTTATATTGTAGTTAAAAATCCCTCTTCTCTAAGCCTAATTCGTGCTCCTTTTCTTAAACCTTTTTTGCAAATCCTTTAGAGAGATTTTACTCCAAGGTAGGCATTAATATTAATGTCGTTTGCGCCTAATTAACTTTTCAAAATGTGCTTTGAAAGCTTACAGCATGCTTTACTCTTTAAAGCTTATTAAAATTGCATAGTTTTAACATCAATTTACTTTATTAACTATAATTTAACATCGCCATATATTTTGACTCTAAGCCTTGGTTGCGTAATATTTTGCAATGTACGTAGTCGCCTTAACACGTCATAGTTATGTTTATGCATTAAAATTGTCATTTTCCAGCTACAATGGCATCATAAGTGTTATGATACTAAATTTTTCTTTAATACTCTTGTAGGAGCTTCCCAAGCCACACATGTACTCGTATAATCAACCAGAATACGAATCTGACTCGCTAAATGGCGATTCTCACGTTTTGTCCGATCTATTGATACACTCACTTGTAAAAGAAATGGATAAACCCGAAAATACGGCCAAAAATTTGTTTTGGCGCAAATTGCATCTAAGTAGAGCCAAATTAAAAGCTTCCAGTCGAACATCTGCCTTATTATCTGGATTTGCAATGGTAAGTTTTATATTTTTGTCATTAGATAATGTCAGACAAAGGTAGATAAAATAATCTAGACCAAGACAAATTAGAAAGGGAATTTTGTTTTCGATAATTTTATCAATGAAGAGGTCAATACCTTTTTAAGTTTATTTATGTAGGTTACTAATTTCGAGTGTAGATTAATAAGTAGTGATATATTCGAACGGGGAGTGATATATTTAATAAGTTTAAGTCTAAATAAATTTTTTAATTTTACTATTAGGCTAAATAGAGTTAAAATTTCTTTTACAGGTTGCAATGGTTGAAGTGCAGCTGTCTGATAAAATCCCGCAAGGTTTATTGATTGCATTCAGCATATGTACCACATTACTGGTCGCAATTCATATGCTTGCGTTGATGATATCTACTTGCATCCTACCTAATATCGAATCGGTAGCTAGCGTCCACCCTAGTTCGGCCATAACGGAATCTCCCCATGAAAAAATGCATATCTACATTGAAACCGCGTGGGCATTCTCTACCGTGTTTGGAATATTATTGTTTCTTTCGGAAATTGCCATTTTATCTTGGGTGAAATTCTACGATTACAGCATAAATGCGGCTATAGTTTCTACGTGTCTTCTCGTACCCCTATTATTCGTGTTCATTGGTTTCGCTGTGCATTTTTATCGTTCCCTAGTCGCCCATCAATATAAAAGCTCAGAGAAAAGAATCAGAGAATTGGAAAGCATGGTTACGCATATTCATAATGTTGACGGAGAACTAAGAATGGCGCAAGAACCTAATGGGCTTCCTGGAATTCAAGAAGTTTAAGATGACAAGCCAACTGCTGATTTTTTTAAGTCATTACGTGATTGTAACTTTTTTTTACTTTATGGTGCTTTAAAAGAAAAACTTAACCTCATATTGAGGTATCATTTTGACCTCAAATCTCCATTTTTTTTCAAAGGCATAATTATAAATTAAGATGAAAATAAATATGCTTCCAAATGTATTGTAGTTTTTAAATCTTGTTTTGTCATAAATTTACGTTAATCACCCTTAAATTAATTGAGAAAACTATAATCGTGTAAATATTACTATTTTGACCCACATGCCATTTTTAAGTATTTTAAAATGTTGAATGTTTGACGATAAAAACCTATTTTTCCTACTTTAAGATTTGTCTTCCTCTTAACTACTCATCAGAAACATTTTCTCTAAACTTTCAAACTAATATCGTATATTTTTCAAAACAGTAACTAAAGTGTGATGTGATAGGTTGTACTTTTAAAAGTGCCCTTAAATTAAAACCTACTGACTAAGCGCTGTACCATGTATATTACGCAATAAATTATATTCAAACATGTTATTACTCTCTCAAGTTTACACGAAAGATTCATATAAAAGTTTTTTTAACTCACCATAGGTGTCAGTCGATTTTCTTTCGCCATTTTTGATATCTTTAAACCAATATCCTTTGTAAGTATCACCGTTTGTTAAAACTTGTATTCCAAATCCATCGCGTTGATCTGATTTCCATTGGCCTTGGTACAAGGAACCATCCGGGTAAAGCATTTTTCCTTCACCATCTCTACAACCTCTAGACCAATGACCTTCGTACAGCCCTCCATCTGGATAGAAATTAACTCCAAATCCGTTCCTTTTATCATTCTCCCAATATCCAATGTAAACTCGAGTTGTTTTGCTTCCAATCTGTTGGCTTAGAGTTCCATGTCCATTTCTACGGCCGTTTTTCCATTCTCCTCGATAAATTAATCCAGATTTCCATTTTTGTACTCCTTTACCATGTTTTTTGTCATCTTTCCATTCACCAACGTAACAGTCCCCATTCAAATCGTAAATGGCACTACGCAAACCGTTCCTTTTCGATTTGTTTTCTAAAATTTTTGAAGGAGGTTCTTTGCAATTTCTATTCATCCAAACATGTGACTTTGTTTACTTCAATTTGAGTTGTGTACCAATATCAAAATTCAAAAGGGTGGGTCTTAAGCCTTGGCCATTGAGTAACGAAAACAATGTTCCTTTTTCATCTTATTGTAGACTCATTACACATAATGTAATATATGAAATTGACTTCTCATTTACATTAAACCATACAAATATACTTGAATTGTATTTAATTTGTTATTAATAGCTTTGAAAACTTACATATTTACCGAACATTTTAGAGGATAACGGATGAAAATTCCTATTTCCATTCCAAACAATTCCTATCCTATCTAGCTTCTTATTGGTTCTATTGCCGGTTTGCGCGGGCTTTAACCGACCTATGAAACCTCTGTAAAATAAACGCGCGAAAATTTGAACACAAAACTCTCTCTATAATAAGCTTGCAAGAAACATCGTTCGTAAATTTTACACAAAAAAAATAAAATTTTCCTCTTAGACCTAGGCATATATAGAAGTTAATTATTTTAAAAATAATAATACTTCAAGCCTTCAAATATAAAGCCTTGATAAAAGGCTTAAAATTCATACCTTTACACTAATCCCATAACGTGACGTGACAGAACGAAACAAAATCATTAAAATTTGCATAAATACAGATTATACTTAGTAACGCAGCAGGTTCATTGAAAGAATAAAAACAAAATATTCTAGAAAGAATATTGATCGAATTTCTGTTTACCGAATGGTTGCCTTGGCAACCTTTAGAGATCACTCGAATAGCTTACATGGCCAAAATTAAGGAAACCACTTAAGACAAACCTATGGAATACCAACACATCCATGGAGCACCATGATTTGGATTTACTTAATATTACTTACGAATATCGCTATCGTAAAATCTCAAAAACCAGGTTAGTCTAATTTAACTCCAAGGTTAACTCTCACGAAACTAGTTAAAGGGGTACCACAATCTTAGAGAAGAAAATATACCAAATGTCCCCACTTAATATTAACTACTTTCCATAGATATCAACCTAAAATTAAGATAACTGAGAAATTAACTAATATTAAAACGATTTTCATGATAGTTTCCCTTTAATCAATTATTTGTAATTATTTACCCAATGTTTCTTGTAGATTTTGTTCTAGTTGTTGAAGATTTTGATTCTGAATTAATCGGAGACGCCGCGGATGCCGTTAAGCTCAAATCTGCTAAGCCTAATTCTCAATTTCAATATGTTATGGTTAAATTTGAAGAAAACGTTCATAATGTAACCGAGCAGGGTAAGTAATATCATAAGTAACTTATTACCTAAAAGTGAAATTATTGAAATACATAATATAGTACGAGACCTAATCCAAAGTGGAGCCGATTTGGTGGCTGATTTCACTTGCGAAGGACTCCCAAGTGTCCAGAATGTTGCGAGACACGGACAAGTACCTTACGTTCGTGTTAAATCTCCTGTTGGTCTTTATATCGAAGCAGTGGCAGATTATATGAGGAAACTAGAAGCCAAAGACACCGTTATGATGTTTAGTGATAAATCAGGTACATAATTATTCATATATTCCTTATCAAAACAAAATAGGGGGTTTAAAAATATAAACATTTACTGATTTAGGCTTAGCTAACTAACTGAAGAAAATATTTTTAGGTTTTGAACACGCTTTTTGTCACGTGATTGATAACGTCGAAATTCAAGTTCTTTTAGTCGAAGGATTGTCTTTGAACAATCTAAATAAATTGAAAGATATGACCAAGAGACATTCACACTACGTTGTTTTCGCTAACAAATTTAACGCTGACATAGTTCTAAACAAAGTAAAGCTAAATTTTAAGCTGTTACGTTTTAAAATAATAATTTATAGTTAATATTAATTATTTTCAGGCGTACGATCAAAAATTAATGCTTGGAGACAATCGGTGGTTGTTAGCGAGTCAAGTAAGATTTAATTATCATTTAATTTGTTTGTTAAGGTGAATCTGACCATATTTTTACGAATAAAAATCTATATTCAAAGTTTAAACCTCTGGGCTAACGAGTTTTAAGGAAACTTCAAAATTAAAATGTCAAAAATATGCCTAGATTTAATTTTTAGTTTTTAATGGAAGTATCTTCATTAAGTACTTTCACAAAAAAGACTGCGCGTAAGTAACCTATCACGTACCAAATAGGAGTGATAACAAATATAGATTTTATAGTACCCAGTCGATTAAACTCAATTTGGAAGCATGATATTATTTGCCACTTCAAAAACTTGTATTTTCAAAGAGCGCCTGTAAAAATGTTCAAGATAAAGCTAACATTTAGGCTGAAACTTTCCCATGTTATTTCTACCAGCTCCTGTAGATCTGTTTCAACTTGTGTACACTAATGTTCAAGTACAAGCTTACTTTCAGGGGCTAAATATTAAAATTTTATATACGATAAACCTATTATGTATTTTTATTCGGATAAATTAATTGTTTAATCATGATTTTAATTAATTAGGATGATGAAAACATTAATTTCAATCAAAACACGAACAAAATTACAATCATAAAACCATCTG
The DNA here is from genome assembly GCA_963920705.1 of Odiellus spinosus. NCBI lineage: Eukaryota > Metazoa > Arthropoda > Arachnida > Opiliones > Phalangiidae > Odiellus > Odiellus spinosus. The sequence continues at coordinate 17,587,606 of OY987233.1, read as the reverse complement.
AGGATTTCACGTGTAAAGTAGCAGCTTTTAGAAACCAAGAATGTAGTTGTAACAATAGCTTTTGTTTCAAAATAACAGACGTGAGTGTTTATGTCAAACTAAGGTAATTAGGCTTAACGTTTAATTAATAATTTTTTATAGTTTAGGGAAAATTACTATCAACTCGTAGCATCATTATTTGGCAAAGTTACTGCTAATAATCCGTCCAGGGGTATTAGTATGGACGAATTAGAAAAAGTAATTTATAATAATTCTGATAATTACCGTACCCAATTAATTTTAATTACCAATATAGGAATTACTAACTGGTCTCTATCCAATGTACCTCGAGGATAATATATTACAACCCGATTTGGGGTTTGATTACTATATAAAGACGGATTATAATGTGGTTAAGGTAATTTAGTAATTAAATTTATAATTAAAAGGTAATTTAGTAACTTTACAGGTTGGTAATTGGGAAAAAAATACGGTTAATATCACAATAAGGCCTCGCAGCAATTGGGAACGACTAAATAGAAAAAAGTTGAAGATTGCAACTATACTTGTAGGTTAAATTACCAACGGTAATTATATTCGGTGATAAGACGTAACTTACCCAATTTTTAGTCGGCTCCATTCTTGTACAAAACGGGAACTAAAAATTACTTGGGAGACACGGAATACGATGGTTTTAATATGGATTTCTTGAGACAACTGCAACAGCAATTGAACTTTGATTACGAGCTGGTCATTCCCAAAGATGACTCTTTCGGAATCTACGATAATAAAACAATACCTTATCCTCATTGGAACGGTGTCATGGGTTTGAGTGTTAACAAGGTATGACTTGTGAGGAAAAGCTTAAATATACTGTGACTATTAAAGATACTAATACGGAAATACTAACAATAGAGTGTGGATATGATATTGGCACCATTGTCAATGACGGCCGAAAGAGCGGCGTATGTTGATTTCGTCACGCCATACTTTGACCAAACTGGAATCAGTATTTTGGGACGGAAACCCAAGTTGGAAGCGTCCTTGTTCAAATTTATGTCTGTTTTAACACCAAAGGTTTGCTAAGCCTAATCTAAACTATTTCTAAGCGAGGTTTTGCTAAGCCTAGTTCCAATAAAAAAAAGTTTTCGCTAAGCCTAATTCCAAGAGAACGTTTTCGTTAAGCCTATTTCCATGAAAACAACATTTTCGCTAAGCCTATTTCAAAGAAAACAACATTTTCGCTAAGTAAATTTGTTCTAGTTACTCATAGTAAAGTTTTGCGAATCCTAATTGTATAAAACTCACTTTGTTAAGCCTAATTCGAAGTAAATTAGTATTTGACGTTCAGGTGTGGTGGTCAATTGTGGGCTCAATCATAGCCATCAGTATCGCCATATCGTTTGTGGACAAATTCAGCCCTTACAGTGGTACCAACATGGGTGAACCTAACTGCCGAAAATTCACGATACGAGAAAGTCTTTGGTTTACTTTGACCAGCTTCACACCCCAGGGTAGGCGTCAAGTATGTAAATTTACTTAAACTAAGCAACTGAAGACTCGTTACTGTAGGAGGAGGCGAAGCGCCAATGTCCATATCGGGAAGAGTCTTGGTGGCCGTCTATTGGCTATTTGTCGTTTTAATCTTAGCCACTTTCTCGGCCAACTTATCAGCTTTGCTGACAGTAGAAAGGATGGAGTCTCAAATTAATTCTTTGGACGAAATGGCCAAAGATTCAAATTTTAACTACACTACTCTCGCTAGTAGTAGCATGTACCAGTATTTTCAAAATATGGCCGAAGCGGAAGAGGAAATTTATAAGTACGAATTAGGTTAAGCCTAAAAAATTATCCTTAGACCTATTTCTCAAGAAAACTAGTTAGGCCTAACACATTCTAAATTCTAAATACAGATCTAATTGAATAAAAGTTGGCATGACACAATCAAAATAAACATCTAAATAAATAAAATTAGGCCTAACACAATAGAATTAAATTAAATACAAACTTACGCAAATTCAGCAAATGGAAAGACGCCACCTTGAAAGCTAGCGATTACAGCCGATATCGTGTCTGGGACTACCCGGTGAAGGAACGATATAGACGGATGTTTGAAAAGATCAAGGAATCTGGTCCAGTTCAAAGCATCGAAGAAGGGATCAACAGAGTCCTTGAAAACGAGAAAGGCAGATTCGCTTTCATCACGGACATTCATACGGTCAAATACTTCACCAACCAGAATTGCGAATTAACTCAAATAGGAGAGGTCTTCGGTGAACATCCTTACGCGCTTGCCTTGACTAAAGGATCATCAATGCTTGATGAATTCAGTGATAGGTATAACATCTTCAATTGACCAATTATTTAACCTCTTAATTAGGTTTTGACAATATGCCATACCTGGGAGAAGATATAATAAAAATCATAGTGGGAGAAGATGACGTCAAATTGTTAACGTACATTGCAAAAATAAAGTCAATGCATTTCCCGCGCAAATTTCGACACTAAGCCTAACCGGAAATTCTGTTACCTTTGTATTAAAACTATCGAATTTCCTGTTTATGGTAGTGTCAAATTTCAAAATCGCGCACGCAGATTGACGTCATCTTCTCCAAGGCACATCCCACTGGATTCAAACTAACCTCCTTAACTAAACTTACGACGCAGGGTCATGACCTTAAAACGGGAACGTTTTTTCGACAATCAATTTTCAAAATATTGGAACTCTTCGAAACGGGCAACGTGCAACGCCGATAAGGATAACTTGGGATTGTACGATTTAGGCGGAGTTTTCATCGCGATGGCTATTGGAATGTCCTTGGCATTGTCCGCTTTGTTCATCGAACTTAAACTCCTGGCTCCTAAGAAAATAGTGGTACACCCAACAGGTGCCAGAGACAATCCATTGGCCAGAGTTAATACGCTCATGCCTGATGGTAAAGTGGTACACAATGATGTTCATATTTGTCGACCTGAACCAGGTTGCGTCGGATTCAGAAGAGATATTAAAATAAATACAATTACTTGGTAATTATATTCAGCTTTTGGTTCAAAGGAAGCCTAATTTACTAGTTAAACTCCTAATTTGAAATCTGTTTTTTTGAAGAAATAAATTTGCGCGATATTATTCCTTTAATATGATTGTATTTGATGAGGTTTAATTGAAAATAAAGTTTAATTTTGTACTTACTTGCATTTTAATTATTAATTGGCCTATATGAATTTTATGACGACATAATTATCATATATTTAAGTCACGACATGCAAAGAAAAAAAATATATAAAATTAATAATTTTAAATAATTTTAAAATTAAGTTAAAACAAATTTTTCCAAATTTATAAAACGTAATAATTACCATATTTACGTCACCAACACGCTTGAATCTAAAGCAAATAAAATTATAAATAATTATGAAAAGTATAAAATAAATTAAAATAACTTGAATTTCCGTTTCAGCTGCAAAACCTTTTCAAACCTCTATGACGTCATAGCTACCATATTTAGGTCACTAGATACAAATTATAAATCAATATAAAATTAATTAAAAACAAATATAAAATTAATTAAAACAAATTTAAAAATAATTAAATACAAATAAAATTAATTAAAAACAAGTATGAAATTAATTAAAAAACAAATTTAAAATTAACTAAAAACAAATATAAAATTATTTAAATCAAATATAAAATTAATTGAAAATAAATGTAAAATTAATTAACAAATTTAAAAATAATTAAAAACAAATTTAAAATTAATTAAAAACAAATATAAAATTAAGTAAAAACAAATTTAAAATTAATTAAAAACAAATATAAACTTAATTAAAAACAAATTTAAAATTAATTAAAAACAAATTTAAAATTAATTAAAAACAAATTTAAAATTAATTAAAAACAAATTTAAAATTAATTAAAAACAAATTTAAAATTAATTAAAAACAAATTTAAAATTAATTAAAAACAAATTTAAAATTAATTAAAAAACAAATTTAAAATTAATTAAAAACAAATTTAAAATTAATTAAAAACAAATTTAAAATTAATTAAAAACAAATTTAAAATTAATTAAAAACAAATTTAAAATTAAGTAAAAACAAATTTAAAATTAATTAAAAACAAATATAAAATTAATTAAAAACAAATATTAAATTAATTAAAAACAAATTTAAAATTAATTAAAAACAAATTTAAAATTAATTAAAAACAAATTTAAAATTAATTAAAAACAAATATAAAATTAATTAAAAACAAATATAAAATTAATTAAAAACAAATATAAAACTAATTAAAAACAAATTTAAAATTAATTAAAAAACAATTATAAAATGAATTAAAAACAAAATTAAAACTTTAAATAACTTTACAAAATTTCCTGAAACTCCATGACGTCATAACAATCGATATCTAACAAGTCGAAAAATTAATTGAAATCGGTAATTTGGGTTTATAAATACATTTTTTTTTTAGTTTATTACTTAAAAACCAACCGTTTTGTTTTTATTTATGTTTCAATGGCCAAGAACTTTACAACTTTTAATACAACGCAAATGTATTTCATCTTAATTTTTTTTTGTCTTTTAGAAACTTCCATATATTTTTTTTTTTAAATTCTTAAGTCACTTTCCAAAAAAATTCTTAAATATCATATTTAATTTACAGTTATACAATGTTGTTTTTTATTTTATTTTATGAGTAAAATTTGATAAATGAAATACTTTTTTATATATATAATAATTATTAATAATAAATATTAGTTATTTTTCAATATTTAGAATTTTCTTCCACAGATAGCGATTATTTTTAATTTATATTGATTTATTCCAAAAAACGCTGATAATTTCTTTGAAAAAACTCGAAATAAATATATTTATTTTACAATACTTGTATTTAACATAAAATATGCTTAAAATTAAATTTAAAAATTCGGGAAAAAAAAATTTAAAATAAGCTTTTTAATTATATTTATCCCAATTTTTATTTTCAATCTAAATGCTATTTTTTTTTTCGGTTTTATATAATTTTATTTTAATTTGATATGAGGAGAAAGTGTGTCATTTTTTTAGTGAATTTTTATGATTTTTTTAAAACTAAATCTATATATATTTTTTTATTTTACACAACTAATTTTTTTTAGCGAAATTTTTTGAATTTTTTTTATTTTAAAATGACGTCATCGCATTTTTTATTTATTTTATTACGTAGTCGTAGAGAATTTGGGTTATTTTTTTTGTGTTTCACGTCGTAAGCTTCTGTCTAAACGTCAAATTACATATAAGGGCGTGGCCTCATAATGGACTTTTAGCGCAGGGAAGGCTTACGTCAATTCTTTACGTCATTATTTAATTATATCTACGTCACAATTCTAAAATTAAGCCTAATCCTTATATAATTAAGGCCAACGCCCCATTAACTAATCTAGCACGTTTAGCAAATTTACACTATAATTATTACATGTTTTTTTTTTTGGTATTTTTTTGAATCCCAAATTCACTACGAATTTTTTTTTAAAACGCGACAGAATTTTTTACATTTTTTTCTTAAATATTAAAACAATTTTTTTTTTTTATATATAACTCATATCATAGCTCATACATGCATTGCACTTTTATTTTAATTTGGATTTTTTTAATTTATTTATATATATTTAGACGAAAAATTAAAAATAGGTATTCTAGAAATTTCAGTTTGAATTGGGGTAATATTTCGTTTGTTAATTAAATTAATTTAAATTTAATTTAATAAATTTACGCATTTTTAATTAACTTTTGAATAACTATAAATTGTAATATCACTTATTTTTAATTTAATCTAATAAATTTATGCATTTTTAATTAATTTTTGAATAACTATAACTAGTAATATCACTTATTTTTAATTTAATTTAATATTAATGTATTAAAATCAATTAATTTTTGATTATTTTGCCATAACGTATAATTTTAATTAATTTTATTTAAATATATTTATATATAATTTATTTAATTATGGTAAATATTAAAATTAAAATATTTGAGGTATAATAATTTAATTTAAATCTTATATATTTAAACCTAAAATTAAATTTAAATATGTCGATTTAATCCCATATATTTAAACCTAAAATTAAATATAAATATGTCGATTTAATATCATATATTTAAACCTAAAATTAAATTTAAATATGATGATTTATTCTAATATATTTAAACCTAAAATTAAATATAAATATGTCGATTTAATATCATATATTTAAACCTAAAATTAAATTTAAATATGATGATTTATTCTAATATATTTAAACCTAAAATTAAAATTAAATATGATGATTTATTCTAATATATTTAAACCTAAAATTAAATTTAAATATGTGAATTTAATCTCATATACTTAAATTAAATCTAATTAACGATTTAATTAAAATATAAAATCCTAAATTAATTAATATTAACAACGAAATAACCCCCCAAAAATTAATTTGTTTAAATAGCAGACAAACATTGAATAATACCAGAATAAGGTATTTTTTTTTTTTTTTTTAATTATTAATTTTAACCGTTAAATGTGGTTATCTTTTTATTTTGCGTCTAAATTTGATTTATGTTTTAAATTTGAGATCATTGTAAGCTGGAATGTTAGTGTACGGAATTTTTGTGTGTGTTTTGTGTTTTGAAAAAGAGAAAAAGTTTAAATTGTTTTTGGAAATATTTTGTTTTTGTGGTTAGTAAATCTATTTTCTAGGACATTTTACAAGTTTTTGTGATAACTAAGGTTAATCATTTTTGTTTGAAATTTTTATAATATATATATATTTATATATTTATCTATGCATTTACTGTGGGACCTTTTTCCATAGTTCTTACACACACACCGATATGATACAATACAAATCTGTCAATTTTTTTCATACAACTCCTTTTTATTTGATTTTTTTATATTTTTATATTTTTATCAGTTGGTTTTTGATTTCGTTGGGATTCTATTTTTAATTTTATGATGACGAGATCTTATTGGTTAAATCAGTTGTTTTAATTTGAAAGATCATAGGTCAAAGGTCAAATGATTTGATCTAAAAATATATTTTTTGTTTTGGAAATATAATTTTTTAGATTTTTTTTCTGAATGTTATACCTACGAAAATCATTTTCTAAATCTTGGGTGAAAGGTTAAAGGTGAAATCTTAAGTTCTGTTAGCATCTATGGTCAATTTCATTGTGTTTTTCTGAATTTTATTCCATCAAGGTCTTTTTCTTAGATGTCAAAGGTAAAAGGCCGTTGGTATTATACACGTTCTTACATGATTATGATCTAGAAGATATTGATTTCTTGCTTTTCAAAACCTTCAACAAGGTCAAAGGTCGTTCGTTTCAATCTAGAAATTTTATTTCTTCCTACGTTTTTCCTTCATAGCCAGGTTGACTTTATAAGCCTTCTAAATTTTTAGTGTCAGTTCAAAGGTCAGTTACACTGTATCAATGTTTTTTCCATGATCTCTGAACCAATTATTAAATTCCCTGACCTCTGAACCAATTTTTAAATTCCCTGACCTCTGAACCAATTTTTAAATTCCCTGACCTCTGAACCAATTTTTAAATTCCCTGACCTTTGAACCAATTTTTAAATTCCCTGACCTCTGAACCAATTTTTAAAATCCCGGCCATTTGAACCCATTTATTTAGATTTCCTGACCTTTGAAACCATTTTTTAAATTCCCGGACCTCTGAACCAATTTAATACTTCCTCGACCTTTGAACCAATATAATAATTCCATGACCTTTGAACCAATATAATAGTTCCATGACCTTTGAACCTATTTTTAAATTCTATGACCTATGAAACACATTTTTTAAATTCCCTGACTAAGCCAATTTTTAAAATATTGACCTTTCCAATTTATTTAAATAGAAGCCCAACTTATCTATCAATTATTTCAACCACTTAATTTTAATTTTTAATTCTATTTCGCACCAACGCGTCTCATCTACCACATATCTCTCTCTCTCTCACTAATAATTTTACGCGGAAATGTTTCCCAACGTGTAGGGATCAGGGGTCAAATTGTTTTGTTTTATTTCCCCATAAAACAAAAACCTTTTATTTCAAATTTTGTTTTGAACAAATTCGATTTTTAGTTTTAAGTGACGCCATCTCGAAACAATTGTTTCAAAGTTAGCCAGTGGCTTTTGGCGATTTGTCGACCCGATCTCGAACAAATATCGAGCATATCGAACGAGATCAAGAAGCCAATGATACCATAAACGACTAGAACAAATGAGCATGTCCACGAGATTGGCGTTCAAAACCAAAGTGACATTTTTCACAGACAGATTATTTTTATTTAAGGGAAACAGATTATTTAGAAAATAAATGGAATTTTAATTTTTACTTAGAATGTTTGTGACAATAATTGGCTAGAAATAAGAATGTTTGTGACGATAATAGGAAGAAATAAGAATGTTTGTGACAAACTAGGAAGAGATAAGAATGTTTGTGACGATAATAGGAAGAAATAAGAATGTTTGTGACGATAATAGGAAGAAATAAGAATGTTTGTGACGATAATAGGAAGAAAGAATGTTTGTGACGATAATAGGAAGAAATAAGAATGTTTGTGACGATAATAGGAAGAAATAAGAATGTTTGTGAAAATAATAGGAAGAAATAAGAATGTTTGTGACGATAATAGGAAGAAATAAGAATGTTTGTGACGATAATAGGAAGAAATAAGAATGTTTGTGAAAATAATAGGAAGAAATAAGAATGTTTGTGACGATAATAGGAAGAAATAAGAATGTTTGTGACGATAATAGGAAGAATTAAGAATGTGAAGTTATGAGATAGTAGATAGAAAAAGTTTGTGAAATTATAATAGAGTATATAGCACAGTTTGTGTAATTATAGTAGAGTAGGTAAAGGTTTGGGAAATTATAGTAGAGTAGGTAAAGGTTTGGGAAATTATAGTAGAGTAGGTAAAGGTTTGGGAAATTATAGTAGAGTAGGTAAAGGTTTGGGAAATTATAGGAGAATTGATAGAAAGGTTTATCTATATTTCGAAATGAAACTTTGATTTTGAATGAAAACCTTATCGAATTTGTTTCCGATTATTAATAATATTATTTCCCTCAAAAAACACCAATCATTGGACCGATTAATCACTCTATCTCTCTTTTCTCCTCCACCAATTGGAAGCCTTAAGATAAGTGACGTACCAATGTCGTCATCGTTGCCGACCAATCACAATCTAGTACCAGAGTTACATCATTTCTTAGCAACGAATCAAACATCGTACGTCAACTATGAGTCAGAAAGGGCACGTGATCTAATGTAATACTATTATTTTGCTGTTTTTGGGTTTTAAAGCCGAAAAAGTTGATAAATAAATCTATAAATTTTATAAATTAAATCTGCAAAAATTTTAAAATTTTTTTTTTTTTGTTTTTAAGTGCATTTTAGGGGATTGAAAGGTATTTTTTTATATATAAATATCAATTGACAGTGCTGTTATTTAAAATGGCACATATGAAGAATTAACTCACGGTTTATTCATGAATAATTAAATTCAGAATTAGTTAATCTTCGATTAAGGGTTTGGGAAAATTCAAATTTTCGCATATTTCTTTTTGAGGGGATTATTTTTTTTTTTTTTTTTCACGATTAAACCTCTACAACTGTTTTAAATTTACACAAAAAACAGATTTTGTGCAAAAAAGGTTTGGTTTAATTGTTATTTTTACTGATTTTAATTAACTTGACATTGTCATATAATCTCTAATAATTTTGTTAATTTTTTTTTATTAAATAATATTTTTTTTTGGTATTAATTTATTTAAAAATAAACTTTTTAACTATTGTTTTTTAGATTAATGGCAATATCAAGTTAAGATTAATTACGTTAATTAGCAATCACACATTCTGGTCTTCGTGCTTACAATTATACTACACATATATTTATATATATTTTTTTTGGGATTTTTTTTTGTATTTTTTTTTTTGTTTTTTGTTTTACCATAATTTATCCACATTTTACGTTTTATACGTCGACTATATTGGTATTTGTATTTGTTTTTTTAATTTTTCACCGCGTTATTATGTATATATTAACAATTCTGTCTACATCGCATGCTTTAATATTTTTTTGTAATTTTTTCTCGAGGGATTTTTTTACGATAATTTTGTACTAATTAGTAGATAGAACTAAATAGTATTTCTTGTTTTACTACAAAGTCCTATATACTGTCGGTTTTTTATCGTATTTTGTTTTTACAATTCAATTATGAATAAATTAAAATAAATTATAATTTTTTTTCTAATTGTTTTAAAATCATTTTTAAAAAAACAAATCCTTAAATGTCAAGGGTAGACAAATATTCAGCTGTAAAAATTGATTAATTTCAACGTAATTTTAATATAAACTTAAGGTTTTTTTTGGTTATATATATCCAACTCACGCATGCGCAGAGCAGCTATGAACACCAACGTGCAAGAAATATTAATATTTCCTGATTGGCGTAAAATTTTAATTTTGTTGATTAAATTAATTGTTTTTATATATTTATATATAATTCAATTTATATCTAATTATGATTAAGGTACACGTTTATCGAGAATTTCAAATGGCTCTGCAACAAATTCTTTATATATTTAATTTTGTTTTAATTCGAATTTTAATTTATTTAATTTTTATCAAATAGGCGGGTTTAATTATTTTATTTCACGTTATGACGGGTTTTTTATTTTTTTTTTTTTCTTGAACTAATGTCGTCATAATGACGTAAACCTTCCCTGCGCGAACATTGATTTATACGTCACTATTATGTAATAAATATATTTATATATTTATATATATATAAATAAACCGCCATTTTTGCTGATAATTTATTCGAGAATTTTTTTTAGAATATTTCTAATTTTCCTTTTTTCTAATTCTTCAAATTCTAATTTTAATTATTTGTTTTTCTAATTAATAATTTTGGTCTATAATAATTTAAAGTCATTGTTGCGGAGACCATTTTACTCAAATGCAGAAAATATTTAACATTGGGGGTAAAAAGTTCCATTTTTTTATATATATTTTTTTTCATACTTATATCTGAGGGGTGGAAACACTTATGGGGACACTAAAAAATTGCCTTGACTTTTAATTTACAAACCAACACTCGGTTGCGTGTGATTTGTTGGGGTTTTATCCGCCTTGAAGAACAGAACATTCAAAGAAAAAGGGGGGAAAAAAATAGGGATGTCAAACAGTAGCGATGGAAATAAAACTTTCAAAATAATACGTGCGTTGGTTTAATTCATCATTTGGTTTAATTTTACGAACACACATATCAGTGCCATCATGGATTTAGGAACATATTTGGATATTAAAGAGAAAAAAACTTACCTCAAGGATTGTTTAGCTAAGTGTGTCACCTCCACGTTCACGGGGTGCTTTTTAATTCTCCTGACCATCTTGGGGGTCTTTCAGGGAGTGCCACTGTGCGATGGGACGCCGGGGGGAAGCCAGCATATCCATCCAGTGTCGGAGTTCAGTTCCTGTCGCGTTGCAGCCCAAGAGAACCTTTCCAATCGGTTCAGACGTTCCAATTCTATCGTAGTCGACTACTGTTACCACCAAGTTTACTTTCTGAAATGATACAAAGTTCAACAGTTACGTTAAAGATTGAAATTGACAACGTCATCTTATTCGTTTCGTTACGAGCTTTCGAACGAGTATAAACAATATGGGTATCTTTCAAAAATTAATTAAGTTCATTTAAAATGAACTAGATGAACATCTTGAAAATTATATACGATAGTATCATCGTATTGCTCGTGTTACGAGCTTTCGAATGAGTACAAACAACGAAGGTCTCATTTTTAAATAAAGTTGAACTGGGATGAACTACTTCAACATATAGTACAAACAACGTATGGATTTTTGAAATATTAACCTAGTTCAAAAACTTGAACTAAACTGTTAGCGTCAATCTATAAACTTCAATTAATCCTTAAACGAAAGCGTTTTGCGCTAGAATACTTTAATATAAAGTAGACCTAAACCAATTAGAAGGATTAAAGCTACTAATTAATTAACGTACCTGTATTTGCTCGAAAGGTACCTCGAAAGTAAAAGATTCATTATAATATGGATTCAAGGTGCATTTTTTAATAGAAGTCTTCTTCTTTTTTATTCTCTTTCCGTTCATCATGAGCGCAATTTTGACGTATGGATCTGAATAAAGTTAAAATATGAACTATTCAGTTACTATACCTCAATTTTAATTTAAACACGAATTAAATAAAATAGTCTTTAATATTAAATTAATAAATTTGTGAATAAAAAAAATGGTGACAGTCTCATTTTAAAGGAATAGATTAAAGAATTATAAAATTTAAAATAATGACTCACCCGAAAGACCCCCGACATCCATTTTTTTAAGGTTTTTAGCCTCCAATATGACCACGGTCAGTTTCCCAGCGGTAGGGACGTATCGCAAAGAAAAGCAAATGTCACCCAGCTTGTTTTCCTGTTATTATCAAACAATGATTGGACGAAAATATAAACGAAATTAATACAATGTTCAATTATGTAATTAAAATTAAATTTAAATAATTAATTTAAAATGTTAACCTAAAAGGAGATATTACATATTATGGAATTAATCTCCGATTAGATTACAATTAATTATAACCCAGCTTATATTTAAATTAGTTGTGCTACGAAATTTCATGTTAAATTGAAATCATAATTACATGAAATTTATCAAGTTTTACTTAGTTTCGTAGCACCATGGAGAATACTCTATTGTGTATTTTTCCTGGTTCAATACACTAATTACTAATTCTGATTAATTAATTTTATTAATCAACTTATTCTGATTTTTGAGGCTAAAGCTTTAGTTTCATCATTTAGTTAATTAGTTTATCCTAAGCCTAATTTTAAGTCCAATTTTTAAGCCTAAATGCCAAATTTACATAAACTCTAAGCCTAACGGCAAATTGTATTTAACTGGTTTACATTAAGTCTAACGGCAAATTTCCACAGCTATGTTAATGAGTAACTCTAAGCCTAATTCCTAACACAAATTTTAAACAGCTGTATTACTCTAAGCCTAATTCCTATCACAAATTTTAAACAGCTGGTTTACTCTAAGCCTAATTCCTAACACAAATTTTAAACAGCTGTTTTACTCTAAGCCTAATTTATAACACAAGTTTTAAACAGCTGGTTTACTCTAAGCCTAATTCCTAACATAAATTTTAAACAGCTGGTTACGCTAAGCCTAACGTTATATTTTAAGCATCCTTGAAGCCTATATTGCTGTAATGAGAATATTTCTATCATTGAACCAAAAAAAATTACACCGTGAAGGTGAATTCTCCTTTAAAAATGAATAAATTACTTAAATCCCATTTTTATTACAAGCCATATTGACCTATAATGACCCCAAAAATAAAACATTTAAAGATTTGACAATTATATTGAATAATCATCTTACGTTTTGACGTGCAAAATACGTACAGTGCGAGTTTCCTAAGACACTGATCACAATTACTGGAAAAACCTTCTACAAACCAACTACAAAGAATGTGGCTAATTTTTTTTTTGTTTTCGTTTTTCCAATGAAAATATTGATATGTTCATAGCAAGATGCTTTTGTGCACAAGAAGATATGGTAATAAATTTACTAAATCGATTCACTACGGAGTACGGAAGTCTTTGGGCCTGAAATATGAGCGATTTGTATAAACACACTTATATTTAGCGATGATTTGTGGTTGTAGCCTCCTTTTGGGAGTTTTAAACCTAATTATCAAGGGTTTTATTATTCATGGCGTGAAAAAAATGGAGGCAAAATTATAAAATTATCCCGATATTTGGGCTGGATTTAAAACAAAAATAAAATAGTACGCGATACCTATAGCTTACAAAATTTGGGGTATTGTATGACGTCAAAAGTCGGGGGTTTCCTGATTTGTGGTTGATTTTCAATTAGTTTTTAGAAGCATTGCGACATTTAAATAACCAAAAGCATATTTGTTTCGTCAATAAAGCAACCAAAAAATAAAGCACGCATACTATAATGTTGTGGAATAGTTCGTATTTGGTCTAATAATTTTATTTTCAGTCTGTGACGTCAACAGAATATATTTATCGTAATTTGAAGTATGAAACTAGATTCGGTTCATAGAAAGCTTTCGAATGAGTACTTACACGATATATTTTCTCGGTTGAACAAATTTAGTTCAATTCAGTTCCATTATACTAAAATGACATTACAAGTATGTCTTGTAATAACTTGTTTAAAAGCTCTTAACGTGACGAACACGATGGTGTTAATTATATTTAATTTATAATAGTAATCCGATTTAATTCAAATTAGTTCAGTTTAGAGCTCAATTAGATCAATTGAAGTATAGCTTGTAAGTACTCGTTTCAAAGGTCTTAACGAGACGAATACAAGGCGGTAATTGAGAAAAGTTTCAATTTAGAATAATTGTTATTAATAGACAAAATATATCGATTCTATTCCACGCTAACAGAATATAGCACAACTAAACACAATATCGAATTTATGACACACACTAATCAACATCGATTAACGTGATATGTCTTTCAAATTTTCCTTTAGTTTTATCTCTTTTTTTTTTTTGTTTTTTTTTTTAATTTGTCAGATTCCAAAAAAACCAAAATCAAAATTAAATAAAAACGCCATATTTTTTTCTCTCAAATTGCTCAAAAAATGTAATTTTGGGTACACGAAATATCACGTGTTCATATTGTGGGCAGCGGATTTGTGTTTTTTTGGGTGTGATGATTTGCATACTTACAAAATTAGCCCCCGGTAGGTAGAGAAATTAGAAACGGCCCATAGGTATCAGCAGCCATGTCGACGATCACAAATATGATGATTAACCAAAGAGCAGATAATGTTTTAGGTTTTTTTTTTTTTTTTTTTGTTTTTTTTTTCAGGACAATAAATTTGGATTTTTCGGGCATATTTTTTTTTTTTTGGATTATTTGGTAAATAAAATAATGGAAGAAAAAGAAAAAAACAAACGAACAGTCGTCATAAAAATTGCCAGGCCAAAAATTAAATTAAAAATTAAATAAAACCTTTTTTTTTTCTTTTTTTTTTTTTCATTTTATGAAAATGAGAAAATGACTAATTATGAAGTAAAATACGTTTTTTGGTCTAAAACTTTGACTAAATGCGTCTAATTCGACCAAATTTTAATTGCAGATTTTTAAATATATAAATTTAAATTTATGAAACTTTTTGGAATTTTAAAATTAAAAATTACTAAATTAATCTTTGAAAATTTGTAACTTTCTCTATTTTGGTCCGATTTAGACCTAATTTGTCTTATTTTGATAATCAAATCGAGCTCTATACTGTAACATAATTACCTAAAAACGTATTATCTTCAGATACTTGTCATTTAAAATTTTAGATTGTTGCTTTTCAGCATGTAAAACTTTTTTTTTCTTTTTTTTTTTTTTTTTTTTTTTTGCAGGATAGTGGCAAATTATGAGGGTTTTACTAATTACGGTGGTAATATTGGTTATCAAAGGAGAAATTGCGTCTATTTAGAAGTTCTAAAGCGAATTTTATCAATTTTATGCAGTGGAAAAATTAGCATAATCAATTTTCGAGTTATTTTAATTTCGAATTAAAATCTTTCAAAATTAAAAATAAATTAGGCTCTAAATTTCTAAAAATACTTGAAGATCAAGTTAATTTGGTTCCTTAGATAATAAATTAAGTTTAATTTAAGTTGATTAAAGTAAAAATAATTTATTTCTAATTATTGCAATTAATTAAAAATAAATAGAATAAATTTTGATAGAAAAAAATATAAAATTAAATTAATCCAAGTTTAACTTTAATTAACTAAATCCATACGCTTAAATTTCCACTGCGTCTTAATTTGAATTTTACCAATTATTCAAATATAAATTAGCAACGCTTTGTTGAAACTATAAAATTAAAATTAAAGTTAATTTACTTAAAATGATTAAAACTAACTTAACTATTTCTGTTTTTAAATAATAGGTCTATATTGGGTTTGTTCATACATATAGCACCACAATAGGCGATAACATGCTACTCCATAATTAATAATTAACAAAATAGTCCCTTAATTATAATAGTCCCTTAATTATAATTGTCTAATATTAATTAATAACGGTAATCTAATTGGTTTAAAAATTAATTAAACACATTTAAACATATAAGCACATAACGTTGCTAACTTATATACATCGAATTAATTTTAATTTAATTTAGTAATTAAAAAATTCGCAGCCGAATTTAAAGGGGTAAATTAATAGGGGTTTTAATTATATATATATATTAATAGATGATTTAAAATTAATTAATAAAATTAAATATATAGTTTAGAAATAGAAATATTTTGCCATGCAAAAGGCTTTGTAAAAATCTTACCATGCGTTTAATTTGAAGCCAATTTAAATAATTAATACATGCGCAAGTTTCAAAGCGTTTTAAAAAAGTTTTAAAATAAATAAATTTGAAAAAGCATGAAAATTAAAATATATGGAAAAGCTAATATATGAAATTTATGAGGATTTAAACTATTACTACACTAATTCTAATTATTCATTACATATTAAAGAGATAGTACCACGTTTTCGTAAGTTTCTATAAATATTTAATTGATATTTCCAGAGAAATTAAGGAATTTTTGGGGAAAATTGTTTTCTATTTCTTTTAAATAAATTTTTACCAGATTAAATTTTTACCAGATCGTGATACTATGCCTTTAAAGGGGGCAAAATTTGTAGATCTTGAATTATAATTTTAAAAACATGGAACCTTTAGAAGTATATTAATTTAATTAAGATTGAAAAAAGTTAATAAAAATATTTAAAAACTATAACTATTGAATTCATCACAGGTAAATCATGCTTCAAGTTTACAACAAGGTATATTATGATTGGTACGTGGTTCTGAAAGTTTTGTACACTAGCTTTCACCAGAGGATAGAGGGCAAAATCCAAATCTAAAGTCTTATAAACTTGAAGGATGATTGACTTGTGTGTATATAATAAAATCATGACATAAAACGGGCAAATATATAAATTATGATAAATATAAAAGAGTATAGACCCAAAATTTATATTAAAAATAAGTATGTAACTCTTGAAGATAATTTTTTGTTTGGTTGCTTGTAGAGTGTTTTATTTTCTGTCTGTTATTGTATGTATATGTAGATTTTTCTCAGAAGATTGGATTTTGGACAATTTTATGTATGAAAATTGTATTTTCGTGGTTCCATTATGTTTTTTAAATAATCAAGAACTACTTAATATATTTCTACAAGTATATAGCGAATTGACTCTTCCAAAAATTAATCAGATTATAATTTTTTCCGTTCAATATTTATTTAGGGTTCATTTGATCGTTTAAAAGTAAATTTAATTTAACCGTAGCTAAGCCTTGTTTTACGCTAAGCAACCATTATTATGTAGGGTTGTTTTTCATTAATGTTAATGTTTAACTTTCATTTGTTAAGCCTAGTTTTAGGTTGAAGGTTAAACCTTCATTAATTCTATTTTTAGGCCTAACTTGAAACCTTAATAATGCCTAGTTTTAAACTTTTAGTTAAACCTTCACTAAGCCTATTTTTAGGCTTAACTTCAAACCTTCATAATGCCTAGTTTTATTCTTATCGTCAAACCTGCATTAAGCCTATTTTTAGGCTTAACTTCAAACCTTCATAATGCCTAGTTTTTCTTATTGTTAAACCTTTACTAAGCCTATTTTTAGTGCTCTGAAACTCGCTGAAAACCTAATAACTCTTGCGCTCGAACAAAGTGCGTATTTGTTTCAAAAAAGTCACTGCGTCATATATTTTTAGGCTTATATCATCAAACTTTTGCTAAGCCTACAATTTTAAACTTATCGTTAAACCTTCACGAAGCCTATTTTTAGGGTTATTGTCAAACTTTCACGGATCTTATTTTTACGCATAACATAAACTTTCCTTAAGCCTAATCGAATTAAATTGAACGTAATCCCATAAATAGAATTTCTAGAACTATCCAATGCCAAAACATGCAATCTTCCCTGACAGAATCCAATAGCTTGATTTCAATCCTTCAATAAATTGATTTTTCTAAAATTTACCCATTTGTAATACTGTCCAAACAAATTCAACATTCTCAGGAAATAATTTATGTTAGGAGATAATAAAATTGAAAGAGTTAAACCAACATCTCTCGTGGCTAGACCAATCTCGACAAAACAGACAGAAAAGTAAAAAAAACCGAACTAAAAACAATAAATTTCTGTAGACGACGTCCAACTTAAAAGATAAAATTAGATCAATATATCTTTGGACAAACATAATATCTCTGAATAATTTAGAATTTGAAGTTAGATTCAATCCTAAAAGTCAGTAGGGACAAATAGAATGGAAAGCTTATCTGCAAAGTAAGTGTTCGTAAATCAAAGTTCCATAATAAATTGTAAGTTAAATTGCCAGCGCAAGTCAAGCGTAGCTCTATTTATAATATCTATGAAACCAAAACAATAGAGATAATAAAGTAGTCTAGCATTGATGTGTGGTGTCGACTAAGATTAAAAAAAAAAAAGGAACGATCAATTTCTGTATATTTACTTGAACTTATAATACTTGTAGAAATATATTTAGGTGCCCCTTTCCTTATGAACAGTGTTGGTTTTCAGAACGTACAAAGCTGATTCTCAAATGAAATTTTTTAAAGGGATAGTTTAACATTTTTGTTATTATATATTTAATTTTTAAACTTGGAGCTAAAAAAATAGATCAGCATTTGAATTTATTTTCGGAATCACCATGACAAAAAACGTATTCCAGAATTTTTTCAGAATTTTTAGACATGTTTTTGGTGTTTAAATTAAATTCTGAAGATTTGTAAAATTTAAAAAAAAGTAAATATAAATTCTGACCAATCATATTATTTCAGCCTTCAACAGAGCTTGTAATATCCTAATATGAATAGAATAGGCCGGCGTTTGATGCCTTTAAAGGCTGAAATAATATGATTGGTCCAAATTTATATTTTACCAAACTTCATAAATTAATTTAAAAACCATGGTAATTCCGAAAATAAATTCAAAAGCTGCTCCATTTATAAAATCCATATATTATCTTCTTCCTTTACTCGGTACTAAAAACGTGACACTATCCCTTGAAGTAATTCAAATAGAGTCTAGCTTTATACGTAGTGAAAGGTTAAACTGTTTTTATTGCGACAATTCATCTTTGATGATGATGGCGGAAGAAATCAATATTTATATAATATACTATACTATATGGGATGATCTAAGAGGTTTTCTATTCTTACGCTATGCTATATAGAATCTATTTATTCTAAGAGAGAACATAGAGAAGAGTATTTTTCGTAATATAGCAAGAAATTTATGTATAGAATTGATAAGGAAATTCTACACAAATAAAAAATATATGCTTTTTTTTTTCTTGAATGGGTTTGTATTGTATATATTACCAAGAATTTGCCATGAACCTTTGCTAAAATAATAATTTTAATTCTTAAAGTGCAAATCTAACGAAAATTAACCTGTTTTTGTTTTGATAATTAATAAATAACTCAACTACTAAAGTCTAAAAACTTGTAACCATTATAATATAATAATAGAATTTAAAACGCTCTTTAAAATGATACCAATAACCTTGAAATCGGTTCATAAATAAGAAAGATACGAATTTTCAAAATTAAATTTTTTGTTGATGACGTCATAAGTTTTTGGAAATTGAAATTTGAAATTTAAAATTTTCAACTTTCTTATTTATGGATCGATTTTAACATAATTGGTCTCATTTTGAAGGTCTCTTTTATCTCTACCCAAAAATGTGAACAACTGTATAAAACGACACCAAATTATCTTGATAGATAGCTTAATTTCAAATCCCAAACTTAGCAAAGGTAAAATGGACCTTTCGAAGTAACTTAGATATAAATTGAAACGGTACTTTGAAAACTACGGCGTGGTAAATCGGTTAGTGCTAAATTTTCTCAACTAAAATTTACTAACTACAAAGAGTGGAAAACTAGATCTACAGCGGTTTAGGCTGAAGCAGAAATATTTTATACAACTCCCGTTAGGCTTAACTTAATTATAATTAATTAGTAAAAATTATTAAGAGTAATTATCGTAATCAAAACTAGAAATTTAACCCCAAATTTGAAACTATTTTAAAAGTTTCCATTATTATTTTTTGTTAGGCCTAGTTCGAAAATTCAAACTAAATGTATTATTAAATCTAAAAGTAGGCTTAGCATTCATTATTGACATTTATATAGGGTTAAAGGTTACGCGTGTGGTTTTGTTTCCTACCTGTCCCTGCTCTCCTTCTACCGAGGTCAGATCTCTCCATTCTTCGATGGTCTGGGCCAAGTCCACTGTGTTCAAGGGCACCTTTACTTCGCCAATCTGGTCGTGTTTGGAAAATCGATCGAAATCGTATATGGCGAAGACAAGGGTCTTGGAAGCAATGTCCGCATAGGGCACCTGTATACAACAAATACACAAAAAAACACAAAACGATTAACCAAAATAGTTTAAATAACAATTAAAAATAATTTCAGCGTCTTATGGGAGACAGTAGACCAGAATCTTGTCAAAAGAATACTTAAAAAAAAATATATCTTACATTTATGGAAATAATTCTTAGCATTTTGACAAACTTTGGTCATCAGTAAGTCCTACAAGAACCTTCACATTCATTTTTAATAAAGTTTCAATTACGTTACCAATTTTAAAAAGGTTTCCGAGAAATTCAAAACTTGATTCTAATAATAGGCTAACTTCGTTTCAAAAGCGCGGGAAAAGAAACCAATTAATTGTAGCGAGATTAAAAACCAAACTTGAGTACTTCAAATGATACATCATTAAAAATAACGAAGGTGTTCTGATAAGTTTCCCTTTTCCCTCAAAGACTTCAGTATAAAACTTGGCGACAAAGGCTTAAGAGAAAATACTGACCTTGAAGTTGAAGGTCTCGTTGAAAACCGGATTGAGCGTTTTCCGGTGGACTTTCGTTTCGTATTTCTTCTTCTTATCCGGTAACAGGTAGACCTTCACGTAGGGATCTGACGTCCCGGACATATCCATTCCGGGTAATTCCTCAGCCTGAATAACTGTGACGGCTAGCTGTTAACGCCAATAAAAAACAACTAAGTTAAGCCTTGGCTGTCTGAAAGAAATCTTTTACGAAAGTGTTGTTATATACTGACGTTGTTGCTGTTGAAGTCATAATCTAGCTTATACTGCAGCCTGCCTAGTTTCACTTCTGATTTAGCACTTTCTTGATCACCCTCACCCCCCTCCATGTTGTCTTGGAGTTCTTCCATGTCCGGTTGCACCTTTTCTTTGTAAGCATTTCCCAATAGCTGGGCTCCCTTCAGGTCGACCACGCCTTTCAGGCCTTTCTTGCCATCCTTCTTCCTCCTTCTACACCAACGTTTGATGCAGCAGAAGCAAATGCACAAGAAGAGGAGACCCACGCCGACCAAGATGGCGATGATACCATACTTAGGAACTATAAAAAGGACGCGAGTCGCGGTCTTAGAAATAATCGTTTTATTACGAGGTACCTTCTAAGGTTGCCATTGTAATATAGGTTTGTATGTACTGTAATTATAGGTATCGGTGAGTAGAATATGTATATGAGCTTTAAATTATATAAGAGGAATTCCAATATGCCGTTGAAATGTTTGTAGGTAATTTCATTGGTAATATTATAAAATGTGTGTTTTCCATTTTTCCATGGTAGTAACGATGGAATAGGCTTGTTTGTACTCTACTTGAAGCTCGTATAGTGAGGAATTCGAAAATGGTTGCTATATTACCGTGCGTTTTGGTAGCAATGGTCTCGAGAACAAAATCGGCCATGTTTTCTCCAGGCGGGCCTTCGGTGCCTTCCGGGCCCTCGGTTGCGCCCGTGATGGCGGTGGGGGCCACCGGTCCGGCCTCTCCCAATCCCGCGGCCGCCACCGAGGCGGGCGACTCGAAAACCGGAAGTGGCGTTTTGGAGTCGGCCACGGCCAATCCGGCGGTTTCCGCATCCTCGGCGTTCTTGCGCAATCGCGTGAGGAGGTCATCGATGTTACGTGGTGGCATGCTGCAGGCCTAGCGACAGATAGCGACTGCTGAGGCGGTGGCGGCGGGCGACTGACTTCACTTGTTCTTGCTAAACAATAAAAGAAAACCGAAAAATGACTTTAGACAGAGAATTCGAAAAAAAAAAAAAACATATTATTAAACTAATTTGATTCAGCCATATCGGTAAGCCATAATTGTTTATCCAAATTCGATTCAATCATACTGCTAAGCCTAATTTGATTCAACCATATTGCTAAGCCTATTTTGATTCAACCATATTGCTAAGCCTAATTTGATTCAAACATATTGCTAAGCCTAATTTGATTCAAACATATTGCTAAGCCTAATTTGATTCAACCATATTGCTAAGCCTAATCTGATACACCATACTACTAAGCCTTACTTGATATAAACCGTATTGCTAAGCCGAGCTTTATTCACCATGTTGCTAGCCTTAACTTGATTTAAACCATATTTGCTAAGCCTAACTTGAATAAAATAATATTTGCTAACTCTAACTTGATTTAAACCATATTTGCTAAGCCTAACTTGAGTAAAATAATATTTGCTAACTCTAACTTGATTTAAACCATATTGCTAAGACTAACCAAAACTTAAACTTAATTGACTTTATATTTAATGGAAGAAATTACTAATTTAAATAATCTAAAGTGAAATATAAATTTAATTTCTTACTGTCCAAAACGCGCCATAGAAAATATTTTAGAGCACTTAAGTTATTATATAAAATCTCAAGAGATACAATTCATCTCTTCACGCAATAAAATTTGACCCCATGAGTCTTTGACCCTCTTGGGACCATAGTCGTCTAAATTGGGAAATTTGACCGTCAAGAGCCATAAAGCTTTTCTTTATTCTTATCAAACTCAAGCAGCTTGCGAGTGAAATGTTTTTTTATTTTTTTCGATTGCAGTTTTATCAAAAGCTATAAAAGTAACAAAATTGGGGTTCAAAAAATTTCACGTCTTGCGTTATAATTGGAAAATATTATTTTTGATTGAGACATATATAAGTTTGCTAATTACGTCCTTAAGATTTACCTGTATGAACTTAAGAATAAAATATTTATTTAAGCTTGAAAATTTCGTTTAAAAATTTAGCGTGAAATTTTAGTAAATTAATTAAAAATGTATTTTCTCATTAATTAAACAATTTTTCATTTTCATAGCATATTTTATTTGACATAACCTGGTAAAAACATCACTTAAATATTAATTTTCCATTTAAATTTATCATTTCAAATCGATTTCGATACGCTAGAGCAAAAGTAGTTAATGTTAGCTGCCTTATAATCGATTTAAACCGTTTCGCTAGAGTCGAGTGAACGGGAAACCGTCTTTTCTCGAATAGATTTGATTCGATTTCTCGAAACTGCTTCGGGAACCAGTTTCGTATCGATTCGGATTCAACAACCGATAGATGAAGTTACGATAAATCGATTTATAAAGATAATGCGTGAACACGTGACGTTTAAAACGATTCCAAAGCCTAGTAGGAACGCATCTTAAGAAATGGTTGTGTGACCATTAAATTTGGTTTTCACCAAAAATTGGTGAAGGTATCGCTTTAAATCCATCATAATAAATTCCAACTAAACACGAATTTAATGAAAAAGATTTTAAACCTTCCCTTATCCAGAAATTCTTACGTGATACAATTAAATTTCGAAAAACACTCCATTGCTTTTGAGTGGGTGGGCATTTTGAAGAAAAAGGAAAAAGTTGGGTGGAAATTCATCACCATGGTTACCACTGTGAGGTCTAATATTAGGTTGTCGATCTGCTATTGCTATATATAGTTAAGTACGTGGTAGCTCGAGACTTGGGAGGAGAAAAGGTTACCATGGGCAACAGTACGCATCCCTAAGGACGAGAGATAAGGGCGCTTTTATGGAAAGAAGATTGGAAAGTCTACGTCGCCTCTGAAAGCAATATCTATTCAAGGCCTGGAAGAGGAGATACTTCTACTCTACTTTTTTAGTCTTTATATTTTATAAGGACTTACTCTGATGATGGTTAGAGATTTTTTAAAGAGTATTAATTTGTTTTTATACATTTAACCGCAAGAATTATTCTTTTATGAAACCCGAAATGAATGTAATATTTGGTTTAAAGGACTCTGGTGATGAATAGAGCCTATTAAAGGGATTGTGAAGGTTTATATTTATTGATTCTGTTTCTAAAGATAAATAATGCGTGTAAACAGAAGTCGATGAAACCCTCCTTTGAAGTCTACTACTCCAATGTTCCATATAGCGCTCCTCTCTGTATGGGTAAAATTCCCAATTTTACGAGTTAGAAGGGGTCCTACTTCATCCCCCCTGTCTACGGAAAATTGGAAATTCTCTCTCTCCACAAACGACGACGTTTTTGGACGAACTCCAAGGCTGCTAGAGATATTCGCTCGACGAACTCCCGCTCCGAAAACATCTACCGTTAGGAGGCGTACGAATCGCGCTTTTTGAGAATAACCCATACAGAGAGGGGTAGACAAGACCAGGGAGTAATAGACTTCAAAGGAGGGTTTCATCGGCTTCTGGTGTAAAACATTCAGCAAAATGTAACTCTTTCTAACGGTGCAATTGATTTGTGTCTAGGAGATTTTAGAGAAAAATTACGACCATTTTAAGATAGGGGTCCTTTTTGGACTTTACCTCAATTTCTATCGAGTGGCGAAACATCTTTTGCTAGTGACGAAACAGAATATGATTATTTGAAAATAATCTAGGGAATGTCTACTTTCTAATGGTGCAATCGGTTTATGCCTAGAAGGTCTTAGAGAAAAGTTACGGTCTTTTTAAGATAGTGGTAATTTTTGCTTTTGCTATATTTCTATCAGTGCCTTATCTGAACCAGGTTTTAACTATACTCCTATTTAAAAAGTTTGGTAGAGTCTCTTGAAAGAAAAACTCAGTAAAACCTTCAATTATTTTCTTAATTATAGGATTAAATCTTAATACTTTTAATAGGATTAACTACTATTCTTACAATTAATCCTACTTAATAATTAAATCATTATGTGCTAAATTTAGAGTGTACTTTCGCTACATATACGTAGAGGAACGGAGGCCAAACATTCATGAATGAAATAATTAAGCAGAGCACGCGCGTCATTGGAATTACCCAGGCAACTGAGAGTAGCTGAGAAAGATTTATAGTAAAGGATTTCGCGCCAAAAATTCCTAAGCCTAATTGGAAATTGAAAACTTTTCTTATCTAACTGTTATTACGAGTAAATCAGGTTATTAATTATATTATATCTAGAATCATTATCGATTAAATAGGCCTAATCCACCAGAACTAGAAATAAATTTAAAAGTTACCCGGAAAATAGGCTTAGCTGGATTCATGGAGATCCTGAATTTCTTCGCATTAATGGGTCAGCGACCAAACGAATGTTATTGAAAGTTTCACGGAGATCTCGCCTTAACGACGGACCTTTGTTCATTGGTCGATGGTCCTTCAATGCGAAGAAATTCAGGATCTCCATGAATCCAGCTAAGCCTATTTTAAAAAAAAATTCTAGTTTATTATTTGTCTGTAATTTTTTTACTGGTGAATTAGGCCTAGCAATATAAAAAATTACTAAAATACACACACACTCACGTAATGAAATTAAATCTATTAAATTATAATTATATTATAGGCGTAAAGGTTAAAGGTCACAATAATATATAATTAAATCTTCGATCTTTCAGGCAAAAATTCTATAACGTGTCCATATAGGCCTAACCAAACCTCGGTTAATCCAATTACAGGCCCCTACTTGACAACTTCGGGTAAATCCTAACCATGGGTCCTCCTCTGAATAAAATATTAAAGACTAGACCCTAGGTTGGCTACCCCATAATTAAATTGCAAGATTTCGGCTATAAAAGGAATCAATCGTTGACCAAAGCCAACTACGGGTCCTTTCTATTGTGAAATATATTTCTCGAACCCGGGGTTGGTTACGCCGTAATTAAATTACGTGGTTTATGCGAGGTTTAGGGTCTAAACAATGTCTTCGACCTAGATTTCTGGATTCAATTGAAAAGGGGTGATGTACTACGTATTTACGGGCTAAACGGCTCAATTGTTACAAACAATAGGTATTGAATTGAATTTATCAGTAGAACTCTGTACTAATAGTTAGCCTAGTTGTCATTCAATCAGATAAGACAAATTGACAATGGTTTCGAGAAGGGAACCTTTTTTTTGTTTTTGTCACGTAAAGGTTTCACCCAAAAACGATTGATTGGTCCCTAAAGTATTGAAAAAGAGACATACTAGACTTTCCTAATACTATTTTTAACCATTACGATGTATAAAGAATGCTGTCACTTTTCAAAGGCTTAGGAATTAATTTTTTTTTTATATTATTAAAAATCTATATTCAAAATTTTACATTGATGCGTTTGAAGTCTCCAACCAGTAAAACGTTTCATTGGTCGGAAACTATTTAATCATGAATACCTGTTAAGCCTACTTTCCAACTAATATTTGTTTGGATCGATAGAAAATTGGGAGATTTATAATACATGCATATTTTAAATTAACTTTTACTGTTTAAATGGTACCGGTTTAAATAAATTATTATGGCGTTAAGTTATATGTATATTAATTATATTCGCAATTGTTGTGAATTTATTAAATTTAATTTAAAAACTTGAATAAAGCCTACTTTTAGGGTTTAAACTCATAGGGTATTTTCTATAGGCGCCTGTAAAAGTGTTTTAACTGTCGCGCTTTTATGTGTGGGGCAAAGAGCGCTTACAGGATGATATCAAATACATTGGTTTTCCATTGAAAGCCTGTGAAAAGGTTTGAACTGCAGTACGAAGATGTTCAAAGTGAAACTAGAGTTTGGGTTAAGAAAGATATTTTATGGCAGAATGAAATTATTTTTGGTAAGGTTTTTCTGTGAATACAACTTCTAATTTAGGTTCATAAAACCTAGTTTAGTTTAGTTAGATAGTAAGTTTATTTTTATAGTTTAGTTAGATAGTTTAATAAGATATGTTAGATATCATAGTTAGAGAGTTTAGTAGGATAGCTTAGTGATTAGAGAGTTTAGTAGGATAGCTTAGAGAGTTTAGTTTAATTTTGTTCGATAGTTTAGTTTAATTTAGTTTTATAGCTTAGTTTAATTTAGTTCGATAGTTTAGTTTAATTTAGATAGATAGTTTAGTTTAATTTAGTTAGATAGTTTAGTTTCATTTAGATAGTTTAGTTTAATTTAGATAGTTTAGTTTAATTTAGATAGTTTAGTTTAATTTAGTTAGATAGTTTAGTTTAATTTAGATAGTTTAGTTTAATTTAGATAGTTTAGTTTAATTTAGTTAGATAGTTTAGTTTAATTTAGATAGTTTAGTTTAATTTAGTTAGATAGTTTAGTTTAATTTAGATAGATAGTTTAGTTTAATTTAGTTAGATAGTTTAGTTTAATTTAGTTAGATAATTTAGTTTAATTTAATTAGATAGTTTAGTTTAATTTAATTAGATTGTTTAATTTAGTTAGTTATTGTTATAGTTCATTTTAATTTTATATTAGCCTTAAATTTTATCCATTCTAAGTAATTATCAAATTATAATTAAAATTCCTAATTTCGATATCAAAATAATTTCAAATAAGTCTGTCAAACTATTCAAACAATTCACTTATTCAGACATAAACTGAATCAGTACACAGAGACCCAATAATATAAGGCTTAGAATCCAAAAGTTTTAACTAAAAAACATCAAAACATCACGATATTCACGGATAAGATTTTTCTCAAACATTACCTGAGTTTACGGGAAATACTATAAAATCATTATTGATTAATATTTAATTATATTTCAATCTCTATATATATATTTATAAACACAAGCAAAAATATAATTTTATTTTTGAAGCAAAATTTGCTCTATCTTTAGGAGAACTTGGACATTGTCTTAGGAAGCCTCTACTACAAGCCAATGGCAGTTGAGAACGATCCCTAGTGGCTCTTTACTCTCTAGGGAGTCTACATTTATCGATCATGGGAGCTCGCGACCAATGAGAATGGATGCCGGCTATTTGGCCCAGAAATAGGTCGACCATATAAAGAGGACCATCTTAAAGGCCATTGGGAAAATTCAACAGTGTATGGAACACTACAGTATTAAGTAATGTTAAATTAAGCAGAAGTGGTCCGGTCTTTTAACTAAAAATTTTAGTTTTCCGAACGTAAAAGATAAATAATTTTAAAATAAATATGGATTTAAATAGAGATTAATTTAAGCTTCAAAATAAGACAAATTAGGTCAAAATCGGTCTAAAATAACAGTGTTAAAAGTTAATGAAAAAATGTTAAAAGTTGATGACCAAAATGCTTAAAAGTTGGTGAACAAAATGCTTAAAAATTGATGACCAAAATGCTTAAAAGTTGGTGACCAATATGATTAAAAATTGATGACCAAAATGCTTAAAAGTTGGTGACCAAAATGCTTAAAAGTTGGTGAACAAAATGCTTAAAAATTGATGACCAAAATGCTTAAAAGTTGGTGACCAATATGCTTAAAAGTTGATGACCAATATGCTTAAAAGTTGGTGAACAAAATGCTTAAAAGATGATGACCAAAATGTTAAAAGTTGGTGACATAGAAGTTAAAAGTTGGTGACATAAATGTAAAAAGTTAATGGCATAAATATTAAAATGGTTAAAAACAAATGTTAAAAGTTGGTGTCGAAAATGTAAAAATGAGTGACCCTAAGATGTTACAATACAATTGTTAGCATCAACATCATCACTTGCTAGAATTTCAAAGCTATGAATTAAGTTTCTCTGACGTTGCATATTGGCGGTGGATTGTCTTGCAAATACAAATACAAGCACGGTAAAAATACTATATTTATTTTCCCGAGAAATTTGCAACGAAGAGAAAACTTCCGCGTATTAATACACAATGTTAAACCTAATAGAAGATAAAAGTAGTTAATGCAATCTTCTCTCAGAATTGGGAAGAATTTTTTTGGGAATTATCTTCGTTTGAGTCTGGACTGGGAAAACCTTTATATTTGCATACCAGATCAATTTCAAAAAGAATATTTTTTTCCTCCGATTCCGATGGGTTTTTTTTTTTCGTCAGTAAATGGAATTTGGGTTTAGGAGGGTTTATAAGAATGTTTTAATTAATTTTTCGAGTCTGCTAGAATTCTTTTTCCTTTTCATTTTGATTTTTGTGTTTGTAGAAAGTTAGAAAACATTTTTAAAGGGAGAATGGAGCCTAACAACAAGTGTTTTTAAATAAGTCTAATCCAGTAGTAAAATTACAAACCAATCAATTTAAAACCTACCCTGAAAATAGGCTTAGCTGGATTCTTCTAGATCCTGAATTTCTTCGAATTGATGGGTCAGGGACCAATAAACAAAGGCCCTTCGTTAAGGCGAGATCTAAATGAGACTTCCAATAACATCCGATTGGTCGCTGAGCTATCAATGCGAAGAAATTCAGGATCTCCATGAATCCAGCTAAGCCTATTTTCCGGGTAAGTTTAATAATATTTGTTTGTAATATTTTTTACTGGTGGATTTCTTCTTCCCCTAACAGTCCACTGCATAATAAAATGGTTTACGTTACAATTAAAATGATAATCAAATCGTTCCACTGTCCCTTTAAAAAGAGTATTTTAAATTAGTTTTAGTTATTAATAGTACTTTTGGAACGATGGTTTTAAAAGCACTAATCGCTTTTTTAAAAATCGATTAGACCTACTAAAATCGTTTGACTATTAAAAATATTAATGATGTTTGAAAACTTGTCTATTTTGAAATAAAGTATGCAAATTTTTACGGTATAATAAAGTGAGGCTGTCACAATTTTTTTCTAATGCATATGAATTATATTTTTAGTTTTATCAGACTATTAAAACGTCATATTCAAAATTTTACACCTCTGGGTTGAGGCGTTAGAAAGAAACTTTAAAATTAAAATGTCAAAAATAATTTTCCCGAAATATGACGTAGTTTGTTTCTGGAAGGTAATTAACGATAATTTTCATACAAAAGACTCTCTGGATTAAGTATTTTTACTACTGATATACTGTAGTCCTACTTAAGACACAAGCTGCGTTCATACTAGGCCTTAGAATCGATTTAAGCCGTTTCGCTGGAGTCGTGTCTTTTCTCGAATCGATTTGAAACGATTTCTCGAAACCGCTTCGGGAACCAGTTTCGTACCGATTCAGTTTCAACAACCGATAGATGAAGCTACAATAAATCGATTTATAAAGATAATGCGTGACGTTTAAAACGATTCCTAGCGAAATGCTAGTCTGACCGTAGCTTTTGATGATCAAATCGATTTTTCAAGCTAATAATTCTATTTTTGAAGAATAACTCTCTATATTTGACCCGAACATTTTCCATTTTGACCTTTACATAACGTTTAAGTTTCAAAGTCTCTAGTGTGAACGCTGCTTTAGTTGCATCTATAGAATGAACCAAAGAACGTCTATAGAAAACACATTTTATAATATGCATAACGCACGCAATGTAAATCTAATACAAGGCTTAGCAGTACTACTAAAAATTTACAAGGCCAATGTATGAATAAAAGTACGACTTGTACGAGCTGCTTGCGATCTCACAAAGTCATGGTCTGTTTGGGCATGGTTAGGGTTATTAAACTTTTGAGGTCGTTATCTCCTTCACGCTCTGTGAAAATGTACACACGCCACGATAATCCTAAACGATGACTTAACTTCGAGTTGAAGCAGCTTCAAATCCATCATATTAAAACCAGGCCCGGTGGATCGATAAAACCCTAACAGTTTAGCCTGTTTGGGGAAATCAATCAAGACGAAAATGATACCTCGTGATCATTAACGATTATCAATAACGAAATTGATTTAGTTTAGCAATTAAATTGTTTGGGATATCGTGATTTTAGGCCTAATTTAGTCCGATTACGCAACTAAATATCTTAAAAACATATACGTGTAAATTAGCATAACTTGATTTTTTTATTAATTAAAGAGGGTTAGCGCGAACGCAAGACCCCGCTACCAAAAATAACACGCCCCATCTATTGCAATTTGCAAAAGTGGTGTAGGTCAACCTAACCGGTGTGCAATGGTCAAGCCTCACTACAGCCCGCTTCCATGAAGATCAAAGCCGCGGCGACGCCAGGTAAGTATGATTAAGAAGAATCCGGATAGAGACTTTAACTATCAAGACCCTTGCTGAAACTAACCCTATGGCCAACTAAAAATTGAAATTCTTACAAATACATAGATTACTAAATCCGTTTGATATTATCAACACTTGTAACCTAAGTTATAACGAAATACAGTCAAAGAATATTATCATAATTATAATTAGTTTAAAATATATTTCAAATTTTGTAAATTTACTACAAATATATTGAATTCTGGTCTTAAGCATTGGATGGATTTTATGATAATTAATAAAATAGTAGCTCCAAATAGATTAGGTCAACCATACCCGTATTCTTTTGATCGCGACCTACATAATATTATTTATTTTTATTTTGACCTACTAGGATTAACTCAGAATTATAGCAGGATTAATTATTAATGATGGTAATAACCGAGTAATAACTATGTCAAATTTAATTTAAAAACTAAGCCTTGCTCGTAAGAAGTAACAATGTTCTGAAAAATATAATATAATTACTTATAAAGCCTAAATTAATATATGAATATTATTGAGTAATCTAATATGCTTAATTTTTAATTAAGCAATTGGTGTATGCGCAAAGTTATAGTTCCAATTCCATGCCATTAATCTAAACCTTGGATTTCCGGTGAGCAAGGAATGATTAAAACATACTTCTAGTAATTAGTTTAATTAATCAATTCAATTCCTTAAATTTTTTCGACGCCAATAAAATTAAGCGGGTGTTATAGTGTTAATCTGATTAACACCTAATTAGTATTCACGGGGTTACACGCACTAGGAATCCATACTTTTTATCTTTTATGCTAATTGATCTCGGATTGTTTAACGCGCAAATAGACCCAAAGATGGTTAGTTTTATTTTACTTTACGTTGGTTTTATTTTTAGAATAACGGTAATTCATGTTTGTACAGTTCATACACGAGGTATGAATATTTACAAAGGGAAGCTAAAATAAAAACTTTATTTAGTTTAGCAATTAAATTGTTTGGGATATCGTGATTATAGGCCAAACTTAGTCCGATTACACTACTAGATATGTTAAAAACATGTACGTCTAACTTAGCATGAATTGATTTTAGATTAATTAAAGAGGGTTAGCGCGAACGCAAGACCCCGCTACCAAAAATAACACGCCCCATCTATTGCAATTTGCAAAAGTGGTGTAGGTCAACCTGACCGGTGTGCAATGGTCAAGCCTCACTACAGCCCGCTTCCATGAAGATCAAAGCCGCGGCGACGCCAGGTAAGTATGATTTATAGAACTCTTAATACAGACTATAAGAATCTATACCCCCTGGCTAAAATCGCCTTAGTGTCTACTTCAAATAACAATTGTAATATCTACGTATCTTAATAAAACACGGAATTAATTTCGATACTCGTAACAAAAGTTAAAACAGAGTATTATCAAATAAAATTATCATAATTAGAATTAGTTTAAAAGATATTTAATATTTGGTGAATTTAGTAAAAGAAATGTTGCAATTCAATTTATGCTAACTTAATTTTCTTTTAAGACTAGATTTCATAAGGTGTCATAAAACTTGAATTGGTTTATTCGCGGTTGCAAAATACGCCTAAAACCCAAATTTAAATTTATTTCAAAGCCTTTTTAAAAGATTCAAGTTTCCCTGGACGATTATCTGAAGAGCCAAAAACGGCAAATATCTCGAAAAATTTAGGTTTCTACTTGACAATAAGGAAGAAACTAAGGCGGATTGATACGCAATGCTACACCCTAAAGGAACTAAAAGTAGTGTGTGTTAATTCTCATTGGTTTGGTGCGGGACATACTATACGACTAGAGTGGGGTTTTTGCACCCCAAAGTCACTAAGATAAGTGCCTTACGCATACCGCAGGGCTCTTTCAATTTTACGAGCTCTGGAACTTCATTTTATCAAATATTTTTTAAAGGGAGAATGAAATCCCATACAAGATTTTTCTAACGATTCAATAATCTTTTAAAAATTTTATAATTTACTGTAAAAAAAATTAAAATCAATATTAATTATTAAGTTAGAAATTGATGAAGTCCATTGATTGGTCGGTGTGTAACCCCTGGTGGATTCTAGCTAAGCCTATTCTCAAAATTACTACCTTAATATTAGATTGTAAAATTTACTTACAAGTGAATTATAACAACATAACATTTTAATGTTGAAGAGTTATTATTTTGGGCTCAATATTCTTCATTTCAAAATGTGGGCCTACATTTCGAGGATCAAAACTTCTCGCTAGTTTTATTGGGGATAAATAAATAACAATTCGCGAATTTCACCCACTTGATGACGTAATAGCATTGTGACTCCGTAAAAATTAGAACTATGAGCTTTTCCTTGTAATTTTTTATTTTAATTAAGCCTTTTTGAGGACTAAAATTCTCTGTTCCTTATCTAGCGCTTGTTTTGAACTCAATTTCCGTTTTGTTTGAAAAGTTCGAATGACGTCATTAAATTGTCATACATTTCTAAAGATCTTTGAGTTGTTGATTTCAAATGAAAGTTGGTCATATTTTAAAGGACAACCATATATTTTCAGTCTAATCAAAGTAGCAACTGTTGAACAATGAACCTTTTTTGTACTAATTATTTAATGAATTGAACTTCATTCTCCCTTGAACCAAAAATAACTTCTATTCAGTGTACCTTTATTACTAATAAAGTTTCCTATCTCAGTTCCGTTTAGCGTAGGATGAGGGAAACTCCTACTCTTCTTTCAGTAACTTGATTATTTAGCTGAGTGGAGGACGTCGAGTGCTTTCGGATTTAGGTTTAAGTAAGTTGGCATAATGGTAAAAAGGAACGCGATTTGATACACAATGTTAAACCTCATAGAGATTAAAATAGATCCCATGGAATACAACTACAAGACTTCTTAACTTTTCTCTCTCTTTTTTCTTTCTTAAATCCCAGCAAAGTTATACTAGTATGTTCAAAAGGTGTTAGTAAAGACTACTTTCATACTATGAAGATTAAAATTATGTAACAATCCGCTTCAGATTCTGTGCTATTTTAAAGAATCTTGTTCAAAAAGTATATATGTAGGCTTTATACTTAATTAGGTCCACATTTTTGCAGGTGATAATACTATTTTTAACAGTATTAGGTTTAACATTATGTATTAATGCGCCTCAGTTTATGCTATATTGCATCACTACTCGCGAATTCAAAGCGCTAAGTGCAAAATGCCCTCAAACTAACCATTACGGTGGTCAATTTATAATGATCATGATACTAACGTGAATTAAATGTATTAATTTTAAAATTCATATGAAGGGTTAGCGCGAACGCAGGACCCCGCTACCAAAAATAACACGCCCCATCTATTGCAATTTGCAAAAGTGGTGTAGGTCAACCTGACCGGTGTGCAATGGTCAAGCCTCACTACAGCCCGCTTCCATGAAGATCAAAGCCGCGGCGACGCCAGGTAAGTATGATTATGAAGAATCCCGATAGAGACTTTAAGTATCAAGACCCTTGCTGAAACTAACCCTATGGCCAACTAAAAATTGAAATTCTTACAAACACATAGATTATTAAATCGGTTTGATATTATCTACACTTGTAACCTACGTTATAACGAAATACAGTCAAAGAATATTATCATAATTATAATTAGTTGAAAATATATTTCATATTTTGTAAATATAGTACAAGTATATTGAATTCTGGTCTTAAGCATTGGATGGATTTTATGATAATTAATAAAATAGTAGCTCCAAATAGATTAGATCAACCATACCCGTATTCTTTTGATGGCGACCTACATAATATTATTTACTTTTATTTTGACCTACTAGGATTAACTCAGAATTATAGCAGGATTAATTATTAATGATGGTAATAACCGAGAAATAACTATGTCAAATTTAATTTAAAAACTAAGCCTTGCTCGTAAGAAGTAACAATGTTCTGAAAAATATAATATAATTACTTAAAAAGCCTTAACTAATATATGAATATTATTAAGAAATCTAATATGCTTAATTTTTAATTAAGCAATTGGTGTCTGCGCAAAGTTATAGTTCCAATTCCATGCCATTAATCTAAACCTTGGATTTCTGGTGAGCAAGGAATGATTAAAACATACTTCTAGTAATTAGTTTAATTAATCAATTCAATTATACAAAAAAGAGGTTGCTTCGCACCCTTAAAAAAACTCTTTATCTAACTCGAATCAAACCCGTGAAGGGACAGAAATTATTTGTTAGAGAAAGAGCAATTTCATATCTTTAAAATTATAGTTAGTAGATTTAGTCTACTACTTCAAAGATTTTATTACTATTATATATTTTCCAAAAAACGGATAAAGACGACCTAGGACTAATGATAAATATATATACATTAAAGGAACTCCATCTTTAGCTAATTTTATTAGTGATACTGATAGAATTAAAAATAAACATCAATGGGAGAGGATGGTTAACTAGGTCGTCTTTATCCGTTTTTTGGAAAATATATAATAGTAATAAAATCTTTGAAGTAGTAGACTAAATCTACTAACTATAATTTTAAAGATATGAAATTGCTCTTTCTCTAACAAATAATTTCTGTCCCTTCACGGGTTTGATTCGAGTTAGATAAAGAGTTTTTTTAAGGGTGCGAAGCAACCTCTTTTTTGTATAATTTCTGTCCTTTTTTCTCCAAAAATATACACCTTTTCCACATTTCACTATTTTGCTTTATAGGTTTATTGAACTTTAATTCTTACTAATGCTGAATAAAAATTAAAGCGTTTAATTGAGGCTTCAATCTATTCGTAATTGAGACCCTGGTACAAATCTCGAAAGGCAGAGATTAACTAACCTAACCTTACCTAAGTTGTAAAACAGGGATGGGCTAGTTCAATTGATTAACTAACCTAAACTAATCTTACCTAAAATACTACAAGAGGAACGGGTTAGCCCGAGTTATAGGGATTACCTAGTTGGAGGGATGGGCTATTTCCAGTGTTTAATTAACCTAATTTAACCTTAAAGATTACTTGATGGAATGGGTAACCCGAGGGATTAATTAGTTGGAACGATGGGCTAATTCGAGGAATTAACTAACCTAACCTAGCCTTACCTAAAATATTACAAATAGCCCGAGCTAAGGATTAACTAGTTGGAAGGATTGGCTAATTAGAGGGATTAACTAACCTAACCTCACCTTAAAGATTACCAGATGGACGGGGGAGGTCGAGGGATTAACTAACCTAGCCTTACCTAAAATATTACAAGAGGGACGGGCTAGACCGAGCTAGAGATTAAATTTATAATATTGAATCGCATCGACAAAAAATGAGCATGGAAAGCGAAACAATTCTTTAAAGCAGCATGAGAACATAATTCTGGAGACCAGAAGTATGTGGCCGTTTATTTAACTCGCCGACATCAATTTCCGTTTCGTATATCCTATTTAAAATTCTAAATCTTTATTTTTTATTATAATTGAGTTAGACGTGATTTAGATACAGACTTCAATAATTGGTCAACTACTTAATAGCAACGTTATTACGTAGTTGTAATGTGGATCTAAAGCACATCCTAGTCTCAAAACTCAAGTATTTTAAAAAATAAAGTAGAGATTGAAAACGTTAAACTATAAATTTCATGTGTAATCGAGCACTTGGCAGGATATGAAGTCCAACTCGAGTGATATTTAATCCCTAGAACTCTCATTGTGAAATGTTTTTACAGTGACTTACTATATTATATTGGCCACATTTCTAGGTAAGGCGATTTACATTCAATCGCTTCGGTTTATTCGAGTACTCTACCCAAAAGATCGTGAGAAATGAGTCTCTTATCACCGAAATATAGGTGAGAAACGATTGCCTAAACAATCGAAGACGTCACCATTGCACAAACGAGAGGGCTCGCCACAATTTTAAACGCTAACGTAAACCACGCATTGGTACAGTGCATCTGTGAGTACTGAATATGCAAATCTCGTTTATATAGGCCGAGAAGAGATATATT
The DNA here is from genome assembly GCA_963920705.1 of Odiellus spinosus. Classification (NCBI taxonomy): domain Eukaryota; kingdom Metazoa; phylum Arthropoda; class Arachnida; order Opiliones; family Phalangiidae; genus Odiellus; species Odiellus spinosus. The sequence continues at coordinate 17,550,402 of OY987233.1, read as the reverse complement.
ATTAAAGTTAAAAAATCAAATGATAAGAAAATCATTCCAACTTTTTAATTACGGTGAATTAGGGTGAATATAATGGGATACTCATGATATGACATAATAGTCAAAATTAGACGGCTGAAGAGGGCTACCCTAGTAAAAGAACCCAATAAATGCAATTTTCCGTTAACGATAAAAAATGCCATTAAAAAAAACTTATCAACTGTTTAATAAAATCAATTTTTGTTTATCAATTTAAAGCCAATTAATAAAGCTCGGCTAGTTATATGTTTTACCCTTTTCGTCACCCATACAGGCATCTGTCTCTCTATTAACTCGAATTCGATGGATATTCATTATCATTCTACTGTTTAAGAAATAAAATTTTGTTTACCATTTTGAAGCAATTAATAAAGCTCGGCTAAGCTTATGATTTCACCCTTTTGTAACCCATTCAGGCGCCTTACTTTCTATTAACTCGAATTCGATGGATATTCCTTATCATTCTACTGTTTAAGAAATAAAATTTTTGTTTATTCATTTTGAAGCAATTAGTAAAGCTCGGCTAAGCTTAAGATTTCACCCTTTTGTAACCCATTCAGGTACCTTACTTTCTATTACTTCGTATACTTAATCAACATTTCATTATTGAAATCTGTGTTTAACTAGAGATACTCTTGTACCTGATCGAAGTCTTATCAAATTTTTTCAAAAGTACCTTTGTCTGTATTAATTCGAATTCAGTGGACGGTGGGAAGAGGGAAACGACGACGACGACGACGACGACGCTTTCAGTTATCAAGCGCCGCGGGTCCATTGGAAAAGACATTACGGTTTCTGATGAAATTCGAGTTCAGATAAAGGGATAAACACGAACGTGTTTATCCTAATTCCTTCGATTTTTTCGACGCCAATAAAATTAAGCGGGTGTTATAGTGTTAATCTGATTAACACCTAATTAGTATTCACGGGGTTACACGCTCTAGTAATCCATACTTTTTATCTTTTATGCTAATTGATCTCGGATTGTTTAACGCGCAAATAGACCCAAAGAGGGTTAGTTTTATTTTACTTTACGTTGGTTTTATTTTTAGAATAACGGTAATTCATGTTTGTACAGTTCATACACGAGGTATGAATATTTACAAAGGGAAGCTAAAATAAAAACTTTATTTATTTCATAATCAATTTAATTAAAGGGAGAATGCAACCTAACAAATGATTCTTTTTATCGATTTCCTTATTGTTAAAACAAATTTTAAACTAGAAATAAATTAAAAATGTATCAGGAAAATAGGCTTAGCTATTTTTTAACACGTTGACATGGTGATTCCGAAAATAAATACATAAGCTCCTCGTTTCCCTTTAATTTTACACTTTATCTTCCCTTGAAAATAATATATATTAAAATAAAAATCTTTGCTCCTAACACTAATGGGTTTTTCCATTGTAGATTGTTCCCATAAAAAACGTCAATAAAATTTGCAAAAAAAAAAGCAATATGGTGGAAGAATACGCGTATTAATACATTATAATAAATCCCATAAAGAATAAAATAGTTTCGACATTATTTTCTTGTAAGGAATGATTATAGCCACGCCCTCTTTACAGCGAACGTTGCCTTATGTACACACGTAACGGGGATCAATATCTTTCGTGCAGAAATAACACACACAAACAACTTCCTTCAATTTAAGATAACAACTAAATTTTAGGCTTAGTGAAATCATTATTATTATTATTATTATTAACCTACTATGAAGCTTACAACGAGGCTTAGACTTCGAATTGTTTTTCAAAACTACTTTAATTCCTATGATATTTAATATTACGTATTATTCCGCCTAGTTTTGGTTACGTTGTAACACTTTTCCAGAACTAAAAATATCCTTAAAGGGAGGATGCAACCTAACAACAAGTGATTTTTTATCGATTCCTTATTGTTTAAATAGGCCTAATCCACTATTTAAAAAATTTACAAACAAATATTAAACTAGAAATAAATTAAAAACTTACCATCAAAATAGGCTTAGTGGGATTCATGGAGCTCCTGATTTCCTCGCGTGTAAGGTCTAGCGACCAATCGCGCGCGACGTAAGTTTCGTGGATATCTCGCGTGAACGACGGGCCTTCGCTCATTGGTCGCTAGACCTTACACGGACGCGATTCAGGATCTCCATGAATGCCGCTAAGCCTATTTTCAGGGTAAGTTTTAAATTTATTTCTAGTTTAATATTTGTATTGTAAACTTTTTATTGGTGGATTAGGCCTATTTAAACGATAAGGAATCGATAAAAAATCACTTGTAATTAGGTTGCATTCTCCCTTTAAAGTGAGACTGTCAAATGGAAATTGAGTAGCATTTTCGGAAAGATCGTTAAAAAACGATTCAAAATATATATACATATGTCAAATATAAAATTACAGCGACAGTAAAAATATATATTTTATAATCGCCGTTTTCGAAATTTTTAAAATAAAAATTCCCCGCAATACTACGTCATCATTATGATCGCGTGATTTCGCTATTGTATAGAGCCTACAGTTGATTTTCACGCGTTTTGGCACACGTGATAAGGTCGCTTTCGCGCGGTCTTTTTCGTAAAAGTACTTAATCCAGAATTATCGGTTATTACGTTCCAGAAATAGACTACGTCATAAATCGAAAAAAAAAAAAAAAAAAAATGATGATAGCCTGACTTTAAATTCAAATTTTGCGAAATATGTTTACAATTATTTCTATTTAATCATTAGTTTTTAATTAGAAACTAATCTAAAGGGACAGACAGCTAAATCGAACCTTAACTTCAAAGGGATTGAAATTTAATTTCAAATTTCACGTTTGATTACGTCCGAAGGGAATTGGAATATAAAATTCTGTTCCAATACTAATTTCTGTACGTAAATTGATTGTGAATCTACTTTTATTTCATGTATGATTTAACATTTGGTATTACTACGCCTTCGTTTTGGATTCATTGCATATTAATCCTGTATTCTTGTAAGTTCTGAGGTATTGATTTAAAACATATTTATGATGCAATTAATGGGTTTTTTCTTTGGCTACTCAATGGAACTTAAGTTAGTTTCATAGCTAATCCGACTGCTCCCCTGAGTGTCGTGATGTCACGTCGGAAAGATCGTTAAAACATGATTATAAATATGCACATATGGCACAGAAACAATTCCGGAAATGTAAAAGTGCAGATTTTGCAATCACCATCTTCGATTTTCTTTTTAAAATCGAAATGTCCCGCAATACTACGTCATCATTAAGGTCACGTGGCTATTATAGTCTACAATTGATCTGTCACGTGATATGATGGCGTTCGCGCAGTCGTTTTCGTGAAAGTACTAAACCCAGAAACTCCCGTCTTTCATTAATTCTTTGTCAAAACTAGTAATTATTTGCTTAAAATTCGATAATTGGTGACAGACTCATTGCAAAAATTTCATTGTATCTCGATTTAGGCTCAAAGTTTTTGATAGAATTTTACATATAATCGCCCACACTTAAAACCACTGAGTTACGTCCCAATTAATTAAAAAAGTAAATCATTGAAACATAAAATCCCTCTTTGTAAACGTTCTCAAATATCATAAATGCGTTCTTGGTAATACTCGCGTGATAAACCTAATAAAATAAATTTGTTTTTCAGACTAGATGAAGGTAATTCATAAATTTCTGCAGGTGTTTTAAGTTGACACTATAGAACGTGCTCTAAACATTTGTAACCATATGGCATAGTCATGTCAAATTGTTAACGCGCTGAACAATTGATGGACTAAGGGAGATAAAAAAAAATTCAATAATTTCATAGTTTACTAATAATATTTTTATAATAGTAATGTAATTGGTTTCATTATTCAAATAAGAGCTGTTAAATGTTCAAACAAAAATATTTAAATAATTTTAGATATAATTAAGTAGTACGATGATCTAATTATGGACTAATATACTAATCTCTATATTAGATTGTCTAGCACGTGTCTGCCGTGAGTTACAAATTAAGTAATATGATTTATGAGCTCTGGGTACTATTTAGCACCGAGGCTATTCGTGAGTTTAGCTCTACTACTTTTGTCCATCAATGCTAGATATTCTAGCCATATTGGCCCAATAATTTTGGCTTTCGTGATTTTGTCCATTCCTACTTGATTTTGTCCATTCCTACTTGATAATGTCCATCCCTACTAGATTTTGTCCATCCTACTAGATTTTGTTCATCCCTAACTAGATCTCAATTGATCATTTAATTCAGTTCAGTTCATAACTGTTTACGAACAGATCTGTTATACTATCCCTTTAAAATGCAAATCTATGTCGCAAAAAGCAAGTTTAATTATTAGGAAAGGTTAAGGTGAAAGTTTTGGCACGCGAAGAGATTTATTCTCTAGCCTATTTTTGGAGAAATAGGTCTGTTAATAAATTATCGTTCATTATGCAAATTAACCTTTATTATTGAGTGTTAATTAACAAACGGTTCGGTTACAAAACTAATTTACTCAATCTAGAACCTAATTAAATTTGAAATACCAATGAAAACTATTGAGAATGGAAATGACGCGATTTTACGAAACTTCAAAATAAAAATGGTAAAAATATAAATTTTAGGCTTAGCGCATTTTTAAAAATCTAATCTTAAAGTAGTTGGAAAAATGGCTTTATCTGTTTTAAGCTTTACCAAAACAGGCAAACTTATACTAAAAGACGAGTAATAGTTCATACAACATAAAAACGACATCAAAATATGGAAAATGTTTCAAATTAGACTGAAATTGAAATATATTCCAAATTAGGCTTAACGAAATCCAAAAACAATTTACACACAAATCTAAAACATCAAATATGTCACAAATTCGCTTAGCTACGAACGATCTAAACTTTTAAGCCGAAAAACAACAATTAAATCTAACCCATCCTCAAAACGTGATTTAATTGCAAACACGTAAATTAATTCAAAATTAGGCTTAGTAAAAAAAGCCCAAGAAATATCTAAAACCTTAAATACGTTAAAGATCCACTTGTTTTCAATAGTTCTAACCCTTTAACCCGAAAACAATAACTACAGATAGCCCGCAACTGTTTAAAATCACCTAAACCAAGTTAAAACTAATCAAATATGGAAATGAAATCATAATTAGGCTTAACAAAAACACAACACAATTTAATATAAAACGTCACAATTACGTAGCAAAATTCAAAATTTCAAATAAGGCTTAGCAAAAGTAGACATATTGGACACAAACTATATACGGTATAGTGAAACCCACACCACAAACGCCGGCCGGGTTTACCCCTAATCAAATACACCACCACACAGTCAAAATTAAGCCTAACAGAAACCATACATAGCGCAGTCCACCAATGACAAAACGAGGCACGAAAAGGTATAAGATTTTGACTGAGTACGAACCTTAGATTAAGTCTTTGGAGGCGCGAATCCTCGCTTAAATCTGGAACAGAACTTCAACCCACCATAATTAGTTTCAATTTTCGAACTCGTTCGTCGCGAGCTTTCGACTAATTTCGTTTAAACTCCGCTTTTTAACAGCGCTCTTCGTCAGTTCGGTTTATACGTAATTCTTTCGAGCAATATGGCCGCTCTTAAGCTCAAAGCAAGGTGATCGATACGCGGAGGTTGGCAACTAGCGCGCGCTCTGCCGGAAAAATCACGAATCAAGCTACAGAGAATTTCACACCCCCGTCTTCTCTTCACTCCTGTCAAACGCACCTAAGCCTTTGCAGCAGGTTCTGCTAGCTCCCTCTCATAAAACGTGACGTCATAGTTACGTTGGGAAGTATCCTTCTCTTCGCGCGCGAGGGAGAGAGGAGAAATGGAAGACGGAGATCGTTGCTATAGAAACGGAAGAAGCGCACGCGCAATAACGATTTATCGAATTCCAAAAGCGTCAAAGGGGTTTTTAGGGTTTGAAAAAGGCTTAGCGATAAAGTTGGCGCGTTTTTTAGGCTTCTAGTATATATATATTGTTAGAGGAGAAACTTATATTGTAAAAATTGTGTAGTATATTATTAGTTCGAGTATTTTAATACGTTTCTAATATTCAATATATAATTATATAATATAATTATATTCGTAATATATATTATCTCAAATATTATTTACAAAATTGTAACTATTTCCGGCGATTGAAATATTACATCTAAAGTGGTTAAAAACTGAAAAAAATCATGTCAAAACTGAACTATAGTTCTGAAAGTTATAATTGTAACTTTAAATATGACTTTTTATGTAAAATTAAAAGTACTTATTGTTTTGTGGTCAAATATGTCTTATATCTTAAAATATTAACCTTTCGGTATACAGAAAATATCCCCCAAGTCATAATCCCTCAAACATAAGTATTTGTAAGACTTTTCTTACTGTCTTCATCATCTTGTTACATTTTCTTCGGTTCTGTTCACGAAGCAGATTAAAAAAAACCAAACAAGATGGTAGGCCCATTTAATAGCTAGACCCCTGACATTGTAAAAGAGGCTGAAAAGAATGATGCTATTAGCAGGGGCGTGTTATGCTCTTTAAAAAATTTGAATGGCGTCTCGAGATTCCTTTAAACACGAAGTTGCGGTCTTTTTTGTGAAAGTACTTTTCGTAATGCTTTAATTTCTAATTATTTGTCTAATTATTTTTGATTGGTTTGTTTAATTTTATTTATAGGTGTAATTTTTTAGTATTTGTATTTGTTACGGCAAACGCTAAGAATAGGCTACAACGCAGACGCCAACGCCAACGTCGCAGTGAATACAGTACCTAGATCCCCACTAGGGTTGGGTCTAGCTAAAAAGGCGGAAATGTGTGTAGGAAAGACGGAAAATTCTTGAATAAGAAATTGTTTTTCCCTCTTCGCAGTCTCTACAAATGTAAAGGCTTTAGATATAAAATAAAATAATATAAAAAAAAACTCTTCAATCAGAAATACGATATTGGATAGTAGGAGGTTAAAAGTCTAGTCCCTTTACTTCTTCCGATAATATATCACAAATATATCTAGACTAGAAAGAGATTCAAAGTATTCTCAATAAATATTAGATTACCACTCATTTTAATCTGTTTTAAGTATAAATTCGATACGATACGGTTGAATCTCGGGTTGAATTCCATAATTTCGTAAATTTCTAAATGAATATGTAGGGCAAGTCTTACTTTAATTTACATTTTAGATTATTTACGGAAGAAAATAGGAGGGAAGAAGGTAAGATGCCCCTTGAACCTAAAAAACGAACTCGTGCAACACAATTTTGAATCTATCCAATTAGAGAGCGCCATCTAATTGATGATACCCCCCCCCCCCCTATCACGGTAAGTAACCCTAACTATAAACTTAGGTGAAGACTTTCTGTCAAATTTAATATTGTTAATAGTCAGACTTTATTGAATCGTCTATTTAAATACACCCATTCTCAATCCAGAAATTGTACATTTCGGTATCGCCTAATCTTTCCTTCAACATTTGATCCATAATTCGATTCATATCTTCGTTAAGAGTTACTTTGCCATCTCCAACAGCTCCTTTTCTAACCAAACCGACCTTGCCTCCATCAGTCATTGGCATGTTTTTCAAACGTTTCAGGTAATACTTTAAACCACTTGGTAAGTCGACAGTGTCAAGATCAATCCCTGAGAACCCGTATTTTCGAATAACTGCGTCAAATGCGTCTCCTGAGGTTTTTTTCATGTATTCCAAACTACTGTAGTACACAACGTCGTCCAAAACCTTATCATCTTCAAATGATTAAGTCAAGTTTAGAACAAACTTTAAAATCACTTAAAAACAACCTTTTAAAAATATCAAATTTACATAGAAAACCATTTTTTCTATGAGAATTTGAGTACTTTTTAGAGTTGCCAGGTTATTTTGCGAGTAATCGAATGGAAAACTACTCGGGTCAAACTTTAGAAACCAGTACAAAACCGCTTTCCTAACGACAGGTCTGGCAACTCTGGTGTATTTTTATGGCTGGAATAATTACTAGGTTTTGGTTATATACCTTTCACCAAATCGGCGTGTTCTGGTCCCAAAAAGTTAGCGATTTGAACAACGCTTCCTCTGTGATCCATTTTCATTTTTTCGTAATACAAGAACAGCACGTTCGGATCATTTCTATGTTCGTACCATTTTTTAACGTAATCGAAATAGCTTCCGTAAGCCAAGTCTCCAGTAATAAAACTTTGAAAGATATCCTCAAAAGCAACTTTTTCTGTGCCATGGACATCGGTGTTCAAAAAATGATACCAGGACACTAAACAGTCCTTAGGATTGCGTACAACCACGACGTACTTGGCCAAATCATTGCGTTCAATGCTATCGTAATCTAAATGAACTTTGTAGAAACGAGGTGGTTTTTGATTGGCTAAAGCGTCAGCGCCCAACAATTCCAGGAAAGGACAATTTAACATGATTTCAAGTCCGTCATGGTGAGGTTGACCTTTATTACGTATTATTTGAATTATTTGTTCGCACCAGTTCGTTCCGCATTTGGGATAAGTGCATAAAATGACGTCATACGGTTGCACTTTAATATCCAACGCGGATTTAATAGCCTCCGGCAAAAAGACCATTGGGAATTTTAGCCCATTCACTATTTGGTAAATTTCTCTCGGCATATTTAATTAAATTTTCTGAAATTAATTATTTTTCGTTTATAATAATTGGTTAATTAAAACTATATTTAAAAAGAATCAAAATGGGAAATAGTTTTAATAGTTTATGTTAATTCAAACCTAATTATACCTTTTTTTAAGTAATTAAGATATTAAATAAATTTGTTAGTTAAATTTAAAGTAATTTAAAACAACATGCATCTTGAAGAGTTAATTATAATTATTATATTATATTTATCTCTACAAGAATATGAGGTATATCAAATAAAATTAATTTATAATTAAATTTTAGTATAAAATTAATTACTAGTTTGATTTTCATATTTATTTTCCAACAACGGAGGCAAGGTTTTTAAATATCAATTAATAAACCTCCATAAATATTACTTCAATTAAATTAAATTTAATTAACTTAAATCTAACCTGAACGTTTGAACTTTATAGTGATAGTTGAATTAAATTAAAATTGCAAATAATCGTCTGCTAGTTTAGCGAATCTACTGTTAATTATTTTAAATAATCATGGAACATTTCTTTAATATATTCTAAAGTATTTAGCAGAATTCATTTAAATTTAAATGCTATTAAAATTATATATTAACATTTTAAATATTAGTTTATTGAATGAGCTGTTAAGTTTTTAGATCCAAGACGTAAAAAAATTGATTAATTAGAAATAACTTTATTTGCGAGACGTTTGGGGCCGAGGCCCGTCTTCAGTCAATTAATCTTCTAGCAGACGAATTTTGTAACAAAATAACAAAACAGCTTTCAGGATTTCAACACCAATATATAAATCGAAAACCTAACAAAACTATTTCCCATTTTAAGCAAAAATAAAATTCGGAAAAGTTAACGAAAAAACTCACATTATTGATCCTTTAGCAATTTAATCGACACCAGCAACAACAGAGAAAAATAAATTTAACTGGCATGTAACCAACAACGACGAGTATTTCTACACGAGAAACCAACTGATAAATAAAGGCCCCTCTCCTGCCGAGCCTGAGCCTCTAAAACTATCTATAAGTTCCAAGCCGCATTATCAATCCCGTCAAACTCGTTCTAAACATTTAATCTTAATTTATATATCCTTGGAAACCATACAAGGCGAACCACTGTTTTCACGGAATCCATAAATTTTATATTTTGTTCGAGTATTAAATTCAAAAACTACTTTATCCAAACCAAAACTTAACATTGTGTATAATAACGCCTAACCTTTCGTTTGATTACAACATTATTCACGAATACCAGTAAATATTTAATCAAATTTGGCAAATAGCCACAACTACAAGTTGAGATACAACCGGCTAGAGGGAGGCAAATATAGATATGCTAATCATAAAACAAGATAACGCCAATAATTAAAATTTTTCGTTTACTTAAAATTTATTATGTATCCAAAGAAAAAATTTATTGAAGATAGTAAATATATTTATGAGTATGATGTAGTGTTTAAATTAATTTGTAAAGTTTGGTAAAATTTGAATAAAAGGAAATGTAAATTCGGGCCAATCATATTATTTCAGCCTTCAACAGCGCTTGTAATGTTTTAACATTAAAAGAATAGGCCGGTGTTTGATGCCTAAGACCTTGACCATCAAATACCGGCCTATTATTTCCATGTTAAGACATTACAAGCGCTGTTGAATACTGAAATAATATGATTGGTCCGAATTTATATTTACTTTTTTAACATTTTTAGCGCCAAGTTTCCCTTAAAAGACTTTTATTCGTTTTAATTATGTTAATTTTAGGCCACGTGAGGAAGAAATATTATTTTGTTTTACCAACTTGTTATAAATTAATTAAAATATCAAAACGTTCCCAAATTCTGTGAAAGAAATCTCGAATACGTTTTCCGAAATGAGAAAAACATAAAATAAAAAAAAAAGAAATTAAATAAAATAAAAATCAATTTTTAATACTCGTTTAATTAATAAAGACCTTCAGAGTTCGTATGAATATTGGCAACAGATTGTGTTTCAATTAGTGACGTACAAGTTATGGAGAGAAAATTCCGCTGTGTTGGAATTTTATTTTAATTGCATAAATATATATCTATAAAATTATATTTATTTTAATTTAATAAATATATATCTATAAAATTATATTTATTTTAATTGGATAAATATATATCTATAAAATTATATTTATTTTAATTGGATAAATATATATCTATAAAATTATATTTATTTTAATTGGATAAATGTATATCTATAAAATTATATTTATTTTAATTGGATAAATATATATCTATAAAATTATATTTATTTTAATTGGATAAATATATATCTATAAAATTATATTTATTTTAATTGGATAAATATATATCTATAAAATTCAAATTATATTTTATTTGTATAAATAAATATCCATAAAATTTTTATTGTATTGTATTTGCATAAACATATATCTATAAAGTTCAAATTTTATTTTATTCGTATATCAATAAAATTGTAATATTATTTTATTCGCATAAATAGACATCCATAAAATTGTAATTTTATTTTATTTGTGTAAATATATACCCAGAAAATTGTAATTTTATTTTATTTGTGTAAATATACATCCATAAAATTGTAATTTTATTTTATTTGTGTAAATATATATCCATAAAATTGTAATTTTATTTTATTTGTGTAAATATATATGCATAAATATTCTAATTTCATTTTATTTGTAGAAATAGTTGGTATATCACGGGCATTGTACACCTTCACGATAACGTATTGGTAATATTGTAATAAAAAAGCATTTATGCGTGACGTATTTATGACGTATTAATGACAATAAAGCAGAGAGAGAGTAGTGTTCTTGCGTTAATCGTTTTATCCTACGTCATTTTATTAATCCAAACATCCTTCTTCCCGCCAAACTTCCAACAACTCCGTTCCTTTCAACTTGGCTTCAATTTTCTGGTTCATCCGTTCATTTTGTTCAGGAGTGAACATATTCCTCCAATCACCGACATTTCCCTTACGTATGAAATTTCGGTCGCTCGACTCTATCGCGGTCTTATCCAAATCGTATGGATTATCTTTCATGAATTGTAAAAAATGTTTCCATCCTTTGGGTAATGGCAATTGCGATATATCGACGTTTTTCCCACCGACAGACAACCATGGGTCGTTGAACGCGGGATTTATGTGTTCCTTCATGTATGATAAACTTGAATATTGGACGCATCTGTCCATGAAATCGTCGTCTTCTCGTAACCTTTGACCTTAAATTATTGAATGGGGGCTCGATTGTAATTCGTCACTTTGTGTGTTCTTGGAATGCCAAGGGTTTATTGGTCGGATTAATCAAAATAAATGGACCTTATTACGTAAATTATAAATATCAAAATTTGTCTTTAAATTTAATAATTTAATGATTCAATTATTAGGGGACGCTTTGAGAAATTTGAAGAAAACATAGGGTTGTCCCTCCAAAATATTCTCTAAATACTTCCCTTAGAAATCAACCACAAATAATCTATTTACGACAATGTAATGACGTCACGATTTGGTACTTTTAAAATTCAAATCAAAAGCTGAATAAAAAATAAAAAATTACATCTCAGCTGTTAAGTTTTTAATTAAATGAAAAAATATAACGAAAAGCTCTAAATTCTGATTTTTGGCGAGTGACAGTGCTATGACGTCATCAAATAAAGATTATTCGGATAGTAAAAATTGCTTTTTTTCATCAAACCAATTCGAACATAAGAATTTTATGGGATAAACCAAAAATGTTTTGATTCTCAAAGTGTCCCCAGATTATAAAAATAGTAGTAAATAAATAATTCAACCAATAAAACCATTGATGCCACTATTAATATACTTCTAGATCCCACGTATAAATGTCAAATCATTTACCAATTTTGGGATCAATAAAATCGGCCATTTTTAGAATCTGTGACTTGATATCCTTTTTCATGTGTTCGTAATAAATCATGAGTACATTTGGATCGTTTCTATGTTCGTACCAACCGAGTACGGTATCGAAATAGTCTCCGAAATCATTTTTTCCGTCGATGAATATGTCAAAGAAGGTGTCGAAGGAGCCATTTTCGAAACAATAACCATGCAAACGTGTATGGTGGAAGAAAGAGACGCAAGAATCCTTAGGATTACGTACCACGAAAATGTACTTGGCTTCGTCCGAGTACGGAGTCAAGTGGTACGGTAGGTGAACTGAATAGTTGTTAAATATGGGTTTTTATCCGCTTTTGTCTGATTGAAATAATTTTTCGAGGGAATATAGAAGATAACGTGTTAATTTTAATTAATTTTACATAAATAACGTTTTTATTTGAAATATAAACTAATCTTACTTAATTATATTCAATCATAAGGAGATTTAATTGGTCGATTAATTATTCTGGTTATAACAATAATTAATTATCTCCAAATAGCTAGTATTCTATTTTTCTCAAATTAAAATTATCTTTGAATAAATAAATTTTGATTGATTTTTTTTTTTAGAAATATAATTACTTCTTTCGTAATTATCTTTAATTGAAACGGCTTTGGAATTAATTTCCTCGTATTCCAAAGGCTTCAAAGCTAATTTCCTGGAATTCCAATTCACTAATTGGCTCAAATTTAAAGTTTTCTAGCGAGTACAGATAAAAAAATAAACCCTAATTAAATCGATTTAATTATCTATCATTAAATTTCAAAATATCATTTAGTGTAATCATAAAATCAACTTAACAATATTCCCTCGTAAAATCTTTAATTAAAACTAGCGCAATCAATTAATGACCTTTAACTGCACCGGGTTTAACTCTTTTTTCGGCAGCTTCACGTCCGAGCATTTCCAGAAATGGCGAAGTGATAAATATCGACGATACATTACTCGCTGGTTGACCATCGTGATACAATAAATATATAATAACTTGAGTCCAAGTAGTCCCACATTTGGGGAAGGTCGCCACGAACAAATCGCCTACTTCCGGTTTATATTTCAAGGCATCGCGATAAACTTCCGCCGATAATGCTTCAGCTAGAATAAAACCATCTACTTCTTGGTAACGAGGATAAGTTCTCTCTGCTTTGGTCTTCTCGGTGGACATGGTTTAAATTCGTACAATTTTATTTGTATATAACTAGTTAATTTCGCGGGAAAAAAGGGCCCAATTTACAATTTCGCGGGAAAAAAACGCGCAATTTACAATTTCGCGGGAAAAAAAGTGCGAAATTTTCAATTTCGCGGGAAAAAAACGCGCAATTTACAATTACGCGGGAAAAAAGCGTACAACGTTTTCTAGTGACAGTAAACTCGCGACTGTCCAAAACCTAAAAGGAAAATTAAGGTATCGACCAAATAAACTGGCACACAAGTATTGTTGCCTGTGTTGCGAAATAAGGTTAATTATGCTTGAAAAAAATGTTAAGCATTTTTTAGTATCATTATCACTGTATAGCGAATGTAATAGTAAACATAGTATTTGTTTATGATCAACGCCTCCTATATTAAGGCGTTATTACGATTATTTTTTTAAGTGGGGATTAAAGTTCGAGTGGTTTATATTTTACTATAACCTAGATTTGATAAAACCTTTACGGAGTTGGCAGTTATCCAGGCGATAATGCATGTACTATTTTTCACGTTAAGTTTGCATCGAGTATAATACTATATTATAGGATATTTCTATGGTTTCCCATTTAAGGTGGCTTCCCCTTAAGGATAGAAATGGTACTTGGTTCACACTCTAGGTACTCAAAACTAAAGAAATTTATCTGCTTATGGTTGTCGTTGTATTTGGATGTCTATTTATAATTTTAATTCATTTTTTGATATTTGTAATGTATGTTTTATATTAATTTAATAATTATTTGTCTAATGTTCGTTTTGATTTTAATTATAATTGGGTTTTCATTATGGTGTGTAATTTTGTTAAAAATGATAATTATTATTTGATTATATTAAGAAATATCAACGCCACAACTTGTTTACCAAATATTTTACAAACTAACCAGAATTGTTGTGCCATCTATGATTAATTTTTACAACCATTAAAATATATTAATTTGATTTAATTAAATTTGATAACTATTAATTATTTTATAATCAAATTAATATAATTGTATTATATAAGATAAATTAGATTAATTAAAAATACCACACATTACTTCTTGCTTAAAAATCAATAAAAGTAGTTCCATCTAAGGTGAAGTATTTGAAGGAAAAATTTTAAAAATTCGCGGGAAATCAGTATTTTAGTTTCAAATAGATATTTCTAAGAAATTAGGCTTAGCTTAGCCTTGGGACAATAGGGAAATCTACAAGGCTTATGTATAAATCATTTCCTTTTCACCATAAATTAAACTAATTGAATTAATATTTTAGTAAAGTTTAATTCAATTAGTTTAATTATAAGACGGCCTTATTTATTACAAAAATAGGCTTAGCTTACTTCTGTAGTATAATATCTAAATAAACACGTATAAATTAACAAAAGTCTTATTTTCTACTGAGTTAGGCCTTGGCTAGGTAAACGACAAAATCTACTATTCTAGAGAGGTTTTCAATATGAAAATACCTACAGCAGATGACTAAACAATGTGAAATCACAAAGAAAAATAATAGAAGCCTTGAACTATTTGAATAGAATATAATATTTCAAAAGTTTCAGCGGAACAAAACTAGCCTTCCAATAAGCATCGTTGCTTTGTGGGTGCTGTCAAAATTGTGTCAACTCAATCTGTTCCTCATTATAGTTTATATGACTTAAATTATGATAGTTAAAAAATCCTTTATGTATCTAATGTTAGTTAAAAAGTGTAAAGGTTTATTAGGGATAAAATTCCTAACACGTACTCTCAATAATTATTCGATTTCAGCGGGTAAAAGCTGCTCTACACTTTAAAATGATTTTGATTTATCTGTTCGCGAAGAATGTATTAAAACTAAATATCACAGGCGGATTAATACATAATGTAAAAACTCATATAAGAAAAAAGTAGTTTTATCAATTGCGCGCGAACAGTAGTATCTTTAGTACACGTTATTTAAAGGGATACTAAACGCTCAAAAAATCATTTTTTTTAAATCGATTAGAAATTTTAAATTATGAGTAAAAAAAGTAATTTTTACTTTAAGATGATTCTTTAAAAACGTGTCAACCCAAAGGTGTAAAATTTTGAATAAGGGTTATTAATAAATAAAAAATAATTAAATAAAAATAATTACCTTCGAAAAAAAAAAAGGTTACAGTCTCACTTCAAGAATCTAAATTGATTTCTCGTGAACTTTTAACGTTTAAAATTCCTTCTAAACTTGTTTCATCTTAGCTACATGGTTCAGGGGAGTTAATTTTTAAACTTTCATAATTAATTATCGCGAAACCTTTAGTAAATTTTATTCTGGTATCCCTTTAAAACAAGTTATGATCATTTCTGATACATGTGACGCAATATAGAAGAAGATAATACGATTCAATGTAATATATTTTTCAAAAGCCCCAGTAAACAAGTTTAACTTTCATTTCTACAACAATTTAAAATTTTCTCTGGAAGGTTTTTCAGCTTTTTGGTTCAAAAACACAAGTATTATAAAGTTCCGTAAGTAATATTTAAATTTAAATGGAATACGTCATTCGGATGATTTTAATTAGTGTAATTCATGAGATAATATCTTGTATTTATACTAATTATAAAGGGTTACCGTCATAAGGTTTAAGAATCTCTTAAAATTATTTTAAAGGGGTTATGAACTCCGACAATATTTTTCTATCAATTCAATTGTTTAAATAAATTAATTATCTACTAAGTTAACCAACCCCCCACCAAATAACGATGGTTTTGGGCTAATTAGGATCTGGTGAGTTCAGAAAAAAATACCAAATAAATCTCCGACCAGCGGAAGTTTGAGAAAAAAGTATTTGAGATTTTAAACTTACCATAATTAAAATATGCCGCATTCTATGGGATTTGAAATTTTAAAATACATTTTTCTCAAACATCCGCTGGTCTGAGATTCTTCTAAGTATATTTTCTGAACTCCCCAGGTTCTAAATAGTCTATAACCTCCGTTCTTTGGTGGGGATTAACGGAAATCTCCCCAAATGGGCCTAAAAGTAAAAATTTAAATATAAACAAATATTTTGTTAGAAAACATTTTCTGTTTGGTCTACGCTCTTTGAGGCGAGATTTAGTGTTAGGCCTACTTTCAAAGAAGATATATTATTAATTTTTGTACTTAGCCTTATTTTAATTATAATTATTTAATGAAGAGAGAATCACTGAATCTTTTTAGTGCCGTGGAATAATAAACGAAGCTTAACCTATCAAAAGTAGCAAAGCATAGAAAATTTAGCTTAGTTTATTACTGAAAAATATTACCCAAATTTGCCCACCACTGCAAGAAATCGATAGAAAA
The DNA here is from genome assembly GCA_963920705.1 of Odiellus spinosus. Classification (NCBI taxonomy): domain Eukaryota; kingdom Metazoa; phylum Arthropoda; class Arachnida; order Opiliones; family Phalangiidae; genus Odiellus; species Odiellus spinosus. Next base: position 17,533,426 of record OY987233.1, on the reverse strand, counting down.
TTATCAATTTTTGACGGAGACGGACTTCACTTCCCCATTAAAATATTTACTGATAAGACATTTCATAGTTGGTGCAAAGTTCTTATTTTGTACTTTAAAATTTTAATTTCTTCAAAACAGAGAATCATTTTTCCAATTCCAGTCGATAAAGCGAATTCTTAAAATTAAATCAGGCTAATTAAATATCAAAATCTATAACATGACATCATTATCACGAGTGGACCCGTCTTACACGACCTGTCACATCCCTAACTATCTTCTCCCTGGACATTTCGACCCGGATCAATTTAAAGAAGCTTTAACTTATCAACCAAGGCCTAACGACGTCTTCATCGCGACGTATCCAAAATGTGGAACAACATACTTGCAACAAATCGTATATTTAATCTACAGCAAAGGGGTTCCACCACCTAATTCCGAATTGTATTTCAAATGCTGTCCATTTCTCGAAGCTAGAGGTATCAATAGCGCTATTAATATGCCAAGGCCTAACGCCATTAAAGGTATGTTCTAAGCTAAATAATAATACTTAAAACTAATACTTTATAAATTTAAATTTACGTTTTGACTTAAAGGGAGAATGCAAACTAACCAGTGATTTTTTTATCGATTCCTTATCGTTTAAATAGGCTAGTTTTTACAAACAAATATTAAACTATAAATTTAATTAAAATAGGCTTAGCTGAATTTATGGAGATCCTGAATTTCTTCGCAATGAAAGGTCATCGACCAATGAGCAAAGGTCGTTAAGACGAGATCTCAATGAGACTTCCAATAAGATTCGTTTGGTCGCTGATCCTTCAATGGGAATAAATTCAAGATCTCCATGAATCCAGCTAAGCCTAATTCTAATTTCTGGGTAAGTTTTAAATTTATTTCTAGTTTAATATTTGTCTGTAAATTTTCTTACTGTTGGATTAGATCTATTTAAACGACAAGGAATCGATAAAAAAAATGTTAGGTTGCATTCTCCATTTAAAGGGATAGTATCACAAGATTTGGGGCACGAAATTTACTCATTTGATCATAAAATAAAGATTTTTTCTTTTAATTGGGACTCGGCTGAATACTAGAATGTTTATTAATTATACAGCAGTAAAAAGCTCGAATGACGTCATGAAATTGTCGTTGATTTGACAAGATTGTGGTACTATTCCTTCATATTTTTGAATATTAATACGCACGATTAGTTGCATTAACTTATCGATTTATTTTAAAGTGCATCTAAGATACGATTTGACGCCATACTCTTCGGATACAAAATATATTTACATGATAAGAAATCCCAAGGATTGCGTCGTATCATTGTATCATCATACAAAACAGATACCAGGCTACAAGTTTTCCGAAGGGGCGTTTGACAGATTTTTCGATCTATTTATCGAAGGCAAAGTCGAATTTGGATCTTATTTTGACAATTTAAAATCATGGTAAGATAAAGGAGAGTTTTAAATAAATATATCTGGTATTCTATGAAATCAAAGAGGCTGTTTCATGATCTCCAAATGGAAATTGAGTAGCATTTTAAGAGAGATCGTTAAAAAGAAGATTCAAAATATAGAAAAAAAATACATATTTAAATTTAACATAATTTAATTTAAGGTACGCCCACAAGGATGACCCCAACGTATTATTCCTTCACTACGAGGAAACTGTGGACAACCCAGAGCCATTTGTTCTAAAAATAGCCCAATTTCTGGGCCAAGAATACGGGGATATGTTGCGTAATGATAATCAAATGCTACACGACATAATTAGTTACAGTTCTTTCGATTTCATGAAACAACAAACGAATACTTATTACGAGGAGGATAAAAGGTACAAAGTGACCAGAGTACGACGCGGGAAAAATGGTGGTTGGAGGGACGAACTTACACCCGAACAAAGTCGAATAATCGATCTATTAATCGAGCAGCAATTGGGGAATGTTTGTCCCGATGTAATTAACGTTTGGAAGAAGTTTAATTGTATTTAAATATGTTATCAGATTTATAATTACCGGTATTTAGTAATTATTAATATGAATCGTAAAGTTAGTAATCAATAAAAATATTATCAATATCATTTGTTGATTATTTCAAAACTAAATATCTAACAGAAAATTTCACTTTCTTTAAAAAGAGATTAGAGACTAATTTAATTGTAATTAAAAAAATAATAAAAAAAGCCAACGGCACGCAGTGTTCCCAGGTGGTCTCCCTCCCAAGTACTGACTGCGCTCGACGCTGCTTAACTTCGGTGATCGGACGAGAACCGGTGTATTCAGCGTGATATGGCCGTTGCCGACATACGGGGAAAGAAACTTGTTCATATTGATTAATTAAGCGCATGCGCCGTAATATCTCGGAGAAGAATCTTAAAATATTATCAATATCATTTGTTTATTATTTCAAAGCTAAATATCTAACAGAAAATTTTAAGTTTTTCATTTTGTGATAAAATTTACATTTTAACCTTGAATTTAGTCAAAGTCAATTGAAGTTTACAGCAGGAACAAACCTAGACAAACTGCGATTGAAGGAGAGGATTATATCACCTGTACTGAGTTATCTCATATTTTTCCCTATCAACAGATGCTTCCATATTAAATAGAGATTTTAGAAGAACGTCGTTTTGCATTTCGGTTAAACGACAGCAGAATTGGTTAAAGCTAAAAGTCGACATTTTAAATTTGAAATTAGATTTTTCCGTATTTTGTCTGAATATTCAAAGGATTTATCGATTTCGGTTAGTAACTTTCATAATTTTATCCAATTTTGACGTAAATTTTGATAAATTAAAACTAGAAAATAATGAATATTAGATTATTTAAGTCAAAGATATAATTTACAATTCTGATGTAATTTATGTAAATTTATTTTACCTTATTTTTCCCCTGAAAAAGTTTGAATTTTATTATATTGACGCAATCAGAACTTATTTTGAAACTAAATTAAAGTCAAGTCATAGTTACAAGGTGTTAATTTACCATTATATGACGTCATTATGATACAAGTTTCCTCAAAAATTCGCCACTTTTTTGTACGATTTTGATGAAAATGGTATCAATTATAAGATATCATAAGTTTGATTTAATTCCAGGCAATCATGGCAGAAACATTGAATCCACAATACAAGAAAAGCCATATTCCTGGTATTCTACTTCCAAAGCCATTTGATTTGGAACGATTTAAAATAGCTTTAACGTACGAACCGAGAGCAGACGACGTTTTCATAAATACCTTCCCCAAATGCGGTACCACATATACTCAACAAATAGTTTATTTAATATACCACAAGGGTGTACACCGCCGAACCACGAAATCTATTTTAAAAGCTGTCCCTTTTTGGAATCCGGTGGAATAAACGGAGCAATTGACATGCCAAGGCCTAACGCAATCAAAACCCATCTAAGATACGATTTGGTACCTTTTAGTCCTGGTGTTAAGTACATATATATGCTAAGAAACCCCAAAGATTGCGTGGTATCTTTGTATCATCACGCGAAGGGTCATAAAAGATGTGAAAATTCAAATGAAGGAATTGACAATTTTTTCTTCAATTTGTTTCGCGAAGGACAAGTTGAATTTGGATCGTATTTTGAACATTTAAAATCATGGTAAGTTTATTTGTTAGAAATTAAAATAAAATAGTGTTACTAGCCCTTTAAATATGTGTAGGCAAGCGTGATTATGTTGGCTAAGCCTAATTATAAATTTTCTCTTAGCTAAACCTTATTAAGAATAAGCCTAATTATCAAAAACCTTTCTTCGCTAAGCCTAATTATCAAAAAAGCTATTCTTAGCTAAGCCTAATTATCAAAAAGGCTTTCTTCGCTAAGCCTAATCATCAAAAAGGTTTTCTTCGCTAAGCCTAATCATCAAAAAGATTCTCTTAACTAAGCCTAATTATCAAAAAGCTCTTTCTTAGCTAAGCCTAATTATTGCAAAACCTTGTCTTTTGACCAAGGTACGCCCACAAGGATGACCCACACGTACTTTTCCTTCATTACGAGGAGACAGTGAACAATGCTGAACCAGTTATACTAAAAATAGCTCAATTTTTGGGCGTAGAATACGGTGATATGCTACGAAATGATCCTAAGATTCTACAAGACGTTATTCGTTACAGTTCTTTCGATTTCATGAAAGAACAAACGAATCAATTTTACGAGCTAAAAAGTAAACACAAAATGACCAGAGTACGACGTGGGAAAAATGGTGGTTGGAGGGACGAACTCTCACCCGAACAAAGTCAAATAATCGATCTATTAATTGAACAGCAATTGGCGAATGTTTGTCCCGATATAATTAACATTTGGAAGAAGTTTAATTGTATTTAAATATGTAATCAAATTTATAATTACCAGTATTTAAGAAATATGTATCGTAAAGTTAGTAATCAATAAAAATATTATCAATATCATTTGTTGATTATTTCAAAACTAAATATCTAACAGAAAATTTTACTTTCTTTAAAAAGAGATTAGAGACTAATTTAATTGTAATTAAAAAAAAATAATAAAAAAGCCAACGGCACGCAGTGTTCCCAGGTGGTCTCCCTCCCAAGTACTGACTGCGCTCGACGCTGCTTAACTTCGGTGATCGGACGAGAACCGGTGTATTCAGCGTGATATGGCCGTTGCCGACAAACGGGGAAAGAAACTTGTTCATATTGATTAATTAAGCGCATGCGCCGTAATATCTCGGAGAAGAATCTTTATAGATCTAGTCGGGACTCAGGGTCCACGGAGGAAACTAACGTGCCTAGGAGGATATAGGGATGGAGCTATAAACGGGGAAAACCTTGGAAATATACCTCATTTATTAAGATTCAATCATTTCTTGCCTCCATCTGTATCCATTCCGACGCCAGTGAATTAATTAAGATTATTAATTGAGGAGCTTGAAAATAGACCCATAAATAAGTTACGAATTTATTAAGAAAAATATGACGTCATGATCAGATTTAATTTAATTTTGGGATTAATTCTAAAATCCATGGATTATGTCTTGCTATAATCTTAAATTTTAACTGAAATCATAATTCAGATAGCATAATTAAGCCTACGATGGCTTATTTTTTAAATTTATCAAACAATGGGTATTCAGATAAATTTTAATTCCGAATATCATTACGTTTTAACCTTGGATAAGGAAATAACAGTTATAACGATGTGCCTCCATTATCTATAGATCAAGTTATAGTCAAAGAAACTACCTTTACATTTCAAGGAAATAAGTATAATGTATCCCTTCGCCGTAAGTTTCTACACGCTCAAAACACAAACTGAACAATATTTACCCAACTATTCCTATATCGCGATGGGTTTTATCACTGTTTGTAGTACAGGCACATAACTTGCATAAAAGCTGGAAATACAAGACGCACAGCGATTAAAGAGCTCTGGTTTGATTTGTCTGTGGTTAATTCGACAGTTCTTCAAGTGAAAATCGTTTTATAATTATTAAAGGAGGTAATTGTGTCAATTTTGAAGAATTTAATAAATTAGCTTTAGGTTTTGGTATTTATTTACTGGTAGAGTTGAATAAGAGCTACAAATTGAGACAAATTTGGTCAAAATCGGACCAGTAATAAGAAAGATGGAATTTTTTTAATGAAAGAAACAAACATTCTGACGTCATTACGTAAATAAATTCGCAACTTAACTATTCTTGGTCCGATTTTCATGTTATTGGGCTCATTTTGAAGCTACACTAAAAATCTATTTATTTACTGGTAGAGTTGAATAAGAGCTACAAATTGAGACAAATTAGGTCAAAATCGGATCAGTAGTAAGAAAGTAATGAAAGAAATAAAATTTGTGTTTACCATTCTGACGTCATTACGTAAATATTTTCGTAAAAAATTCACAACTTCGTTATTTTTGGTCCGATTTTAATGTAATTGGGCTCATTTTGAAGCTAAATTAAAACTCTATTCGATTGTGTCCCGATAACTATTTTATCCAATTAAAATCATTGTTAAATTTCATTTCAGGTTATCATGCCTGAAAAGTTGGACCCTGAATATCAAAAAACTCATATCCCTGGTATTCTAATACCCAAGTCTTTTAATTTGGAACGTTTTAAAATAGCTTTAACGTACCAACCGAGAGCGGACGACGTTTTCATAAACACTTTCCCAAAATGTGGTACAACTTATACACAACAAATAGTTTATTTAATATACCACAAAGGTGTACCACCACCGAACCGCGAAATATATGGCAAAAGTTGTCCATTTTTGGAAGCAGTTGGAATTAACGGAGCCATTGACATGCCAAGGCCTAACGCCATCAAAACCCACCTTAGATACGAGCTAGTACCTTTCACTCCTGGTGTCAAATACATTTATATGCTAAGGAACCCCAAAGATTGCGCGGTATCTTTCTACTATCATGCCAAAGGTCATAAAATGCCTCAACCTCAATCAAACTTGGAGTCTGAAGGAATTTGCGAATTTTTCTTCAATCTATTTTGCGAAGGACAAGTTGAATTTGGATCGTATTTCGAAAACTTAAAATCATGGTAAGTTTCGTTTTTAGAAATCACGTAAAAATATTGTGTTATTAACCCTTTAATTATGTGTAAGGCAAACAAACTATTATAAATGTAAATTTTTGCTAGGCCTAAATATCAAAAACTTTGCCTTAGATACGCATAATTATCAATAAGCTTTTTTCTTAGCTAAGCCTAATTACTAATAAGTTTTTTTTCTTAGCTAAGCCTAATTATCAAAAAGCTTTCTTAGCTAAGCCTAATTACTAATAAGCTTTTTTTCTTGGCTAAGCCTAATTACCAATAAGCTTTTTTCTTAACTAAGCCTAATTATCAAAAAGCTTTCTGAGCTAAGCCTAATTATCAAAAAGCTTTCTGAGCTAAGCCTAATTATCAATAAGCTTTTCAGCTTTTCTTGGCTAAGCCTAATTATGGAAAACCTTGTCTTTTGACCAAGGTACGCCCACAAGGATGACCCACACGTACTGTTCCTTCATTACGAGGAGACAGTGGACAACACGGAGGCAGCTGTTCTAAAAATAGCCCAATTTTTGGGCCAAGAATATGGAGATTTGCTTCGCAAAGAGCCTAAGATTTTACAAGACGTTGTTATTGGTAGTTCGTTCGATTTTATGAAGAAACAAGGCAAAGAATTCAGCACTCAGCTCTTTCGTCTATCAAACAATGTCAGAAAAGGAAAAGTTGGGGGTTGGAGGGACGAACTAACCCCCGAACAAGCTCAAAGAATCGATATTTTAATCGAGAAACATCTAAAAGATGTATGTCCCGATATTATTGACTTGTGGAAAAAGTATGATTGTATTTAAATATGAATTAGTAATTAATTTCTTGTATTTTGAATTGATAAACTGCTTTAGAAGAAAAATAAAAAGTTTGTATATTTGATTAATTATATTTTAAATTTTACTTATGACCATACATAAATGTTACAGCCATTTGCATTTTAATATAGGGCTCATTTTGATATTTTTAATATTTTAAAATAATCTAGATTTTTAACTTTGACATTAATTAAAAATATTAATTATTATAAAAAAAAAAAAAAAAAAAAAGCCAACGGCACGCAGTGTTCCCAGGTGGTCTCCCTCCCAAGTACTGACTGCGCTCGACGCTGCTTAACTTCGGTGATCGGACGAGAACCGGTGTATTCAGCGTGATATGGCCGTTGCCGACAAACGGGGAAAGAAACTAGTTTATATAGATTAATTAAGCGCATGCGCAGTATTTAATAATAATCGAGGAGAGAGCGAGAGAATAATTCCATCCTAAATTGTCAGCTATGCGAACCCTAGGCTCCTCCGTTATCTCTAGCATTAAATAGAATCTTGGAGAGGAATCAATGGACTAACATTCACACCCTTCTAATATTCTGTTTCACCTCTAATTAGCACCGCAGCAAATGAGGGGCTACGAGCTATCTCTATGATAAGTTCGTTTAGCTCTAAAGTTAAGCCTAACTTAGTCTAAATTTCTAATTGCAATTTTCTAAAATCTTTGAAATATATATTTGAATCCTCATTAGTTATTAAAGTTTAAAATAATGATAATTAAATTAAAATTTTAACCATGGTTAATAATTTTAATATTAAAGATTATCGATAGATTAATCCTAGAAGTTAAAAATTAGGGATAATTTGATGGATCATCTCCATAAAGTAACGAATCAATATTATAACTTTTGCCATTACCATTAAATAACATAGGATACTTTATCGTTTTAATCAGTCTGATTAATATACTTCTTAAATAAGTTAGTATCATTCAGGAATCAGGGTTATAATCATAGATTAAGATTTGTAAAAATGTGTATTAATTTTGGATTAATTAGGAGGGGTTAGCGCGAACGCAGGACCCCGCTAACAAAAATTACACGCCCCATCTATTGCAGTTTGCAAAAGTGGTGAAGGTCAACCTGGCCGGAGTGCAATGACCAAGCCTCACTTCAGCCCGCCTCCTTCGAGATCAAGGCCGCAGCGACGCCAGGTAAGTATGCTTAAGCGAGATCCGGGCAGAGGCTATAAGAACACATAGTCCTACTAAAAGTGACCCTATGGCCCAAAACAAATTGGTATTTTTATACATAACACTCTATCTAAAACCCAAGTTTTTGATTTTGACTCTTGTAACATAAATTAAAATGCGTTTCTGCTGATTAATATTCTAATAATTATAATTATATTAAACGTTATTTGAGCATTTAATACATTTAGAAGAAACCGTATAGTTGTATATTATCTACGAGTACGTGTATAGGCAGCGTCGTATATTATAGATTGAAGAGGAAATATATTTTCTGGTTTGGAACGCAATAACTTCGGAGTTTGAAATACGGATTAGTTTTAACTAATTAATTAATAGCAATAATTAATAAGACATTATTGAATAATTATATTAAACTTAATATTGATAAGTGGATTTTATATGAAACTAAATCATGATTTAAGTGTTTAAAATTTGAAAATATTATAATTAAATTAAGTAATTCGTTTAAATTTAATAAAAAATATTCTTTGACTTGAATTTTGATAGTCGATTAAATTTATTATTAAGAATTTGATTTCAATGTAATTTTAATTACATTTAAATTATACCTTAAATTAAGTCTTAAAAGGGAGGAGCTTTTTTAGACTTAAATATACTGACAGGGTTATTTTATCTAAAAGTTAACCTTTGTGTTTTTGTCCAAACAGAAAAATGTCTGCTGGTAAAATTTTATCTTATAGCCAATCACACGCGTTTAAATAATTGGCAACTGTTTGTTGGTGTAGGAGCAAACTATAGAAACTAGAGGTGTGGAGAAGTATACACTAAAAATAGCCTGGCCCTAGATAAAATTTAGGCTTATGAACCGCCATGCGGAGTAATACAGATGTTAAATCTAGTAGGGTATAAAAGAAGGTGTTGTGAACAAAAGATATAGAAATCAAGTTTTTAGCTACCGACCCCCATAGGGTGGGGTGTGGGTATTGCATTTATTGCGACGGTGCCGTCGCCGTTGGAAAAAGACCAAAAAAATAAGTAGTCCCGTATTGATTAATTTACAAAAACGAAAAATCACTTAATTTTAAAAACTTGAATAAGCAAATATGATAAAGGGAAAGTGTGTTTCTCTATAATTTCGTTGTTATATCATTAGAAAACTAAGTAAAAACAATAGATAAATATACATGTATAAAAGGGAGGAGTCCTTTTTCGTAAGTTGAGCGTCGACGTCACCTGTGACGTTTCTTGTACAGAAACACGGCGCCCGCAGTCAGAATGACAAAATTCTAAAGATCTCTAGTTTTACTCTCAAGCTTAACGCCCGCTTTCTCCGCGCCTGCGCTCTTTATACATCCGGAACTCTAGGGGATGAGTGACGTCTACAGTGACGCGGCCGCTAAACTAACAAGGTAATCAAGCCGAACTGAGCTATTTATATAATCATCGTTAAAGGTGTAGCTATTATATGGGCTTCACCATCTTGTTAATGTTTACGACAATCTAACTTTGTAATGAATCCAAACTCATTTATCTTGAATTTCTTGAATGGTTAAACTTTCAGTTTAGAAAGACTATTCAATTCAAGGCTAATTTCATACGTTTGTCCTTGTGTTGTTAACTTGTTGCAACTTATTACGAGCCTAATTTGAGCTTATTTATTATCTTCGGCTTAAGATAATTGTATCTTAATTATACCATTTTTTCACATATACTTTTAAAAAAAGAACGTAATTAGTTGTTCTTGAACTCTAATCTTGAACATCATCATAAAAACTTAATCCCTAAGATAAGTTTTTTCTTCAACTTAAGATTAAATATTACAAAATAATTTTTGTTTTTAAATATTTGCAGTGAAAAGTTCGTTTTAGACGGAAGCTAGTGAATCTAGGTCAAAATTTGTTTAATTTTCGGAAGTTTTTTTGTTAAATTCTCTTAATAGGCAAAAATATAACGAAAATTATATTTTAATGGTTTTCATTACGTATTATCAAAACAGAACTATTAAGACCCAAACCGGCTACGATTTTAAATTGTCTCCAGCGTAGTGTTTCATTATTACAGGTGTTAAACAACTACATTTCAACTTCGTAGTTATTATTTTCAAGGCTTCAGCCAGAAAGAGTTTTAAAAACAGTACTTTGAAAGTTGAGTGTGTTATTCACTACCAGAAGGTATTAAAAGAACCATGGTCCTGCCAAACTATACCGTTGTAAACGGTCTCCGATTTCCGGCCTTTAAAAAGGAACTAATCGAAGAGGCTACTCGTTACAAACCGGTCAAAGACGATATTTTTTTGGTCACCTATCCGAAATGTGGTACAACTTGGTTGCATCAAATTGTCTATCTGATACTAAACGGAGGAAAACCTTGTACGGACCCTATGGAGTTTCACCAACGCGTTCCCTTCATAGAAATGATGGGGGAGAAAGGTTACACCAATTCGTTACAACCGGGAGCCTATAAGACTCATCTAACCATTGATACCATACCATTTTCAACGGAAGCGAAGTAAGAGAGTTCATATTATCGAAATAAGACTAGCTCCATTGAATTCCCCTAGTTATTACCTTTTAAACGAGTATAAACACGATAGGATTCGAACAAACCGGAAGTATACAAAACTAAACCGGAAGTTCTCTTATCTCGATTTGATTACGACATAACAGGGTCGTGTGGGTATTCGTACGAAAGCCTAGGTTATGGTGAATCCTTCTACGCTAATGTTTTACCGATTTAACTATATACTCCTTCACGATCAAATTAATTAATAACAATTTGGACTGTTCCAGGTATATTTACTGCTGCAGAAACCCAAAAGACTGCTGCGTTTCGTTTTACGGGCATACCAAAAGTATACCAGGTTATAAATTTCAAGATGGTACTTTTGATGAGTACTTTGAACTTTTCGTCAAGGGAGAAGTCGACTACAACGATTACTTCGAGCATGTTCGTACTTGGTACAACATCAGAAATAGCCCTAACGTGTTATTCATCAACTACGAGGACGTCAAAAGCGACCCAAAGTCGATGATAATACGCATTGCTAACTTCATGGGCAATAAATATGGGCAGCTAATTCAAAGCCCTCAAATTTTGGACGAAATTGTTTATCAAAGTAGTTTTGAGGTCATGAAGAATAAGATTAATGACCTTATGAGATATATGGTGCCTTACGGGGTTCAACCGAGAGTCCCAATTGAGTTCGTTCGTAAAGGTAAATCAGGGAGCTGGAGGGAGATGATGAGCGAAGAACAAAGTAAAAGAATTGATAAAAAGATTGAGAAAGTATTAGGCGATACGGAATTGCCGGAATTATGGCGAAAGTATCAATGTCTTTAATGTTTATATGTCGAGGTTTATGTGATAATGGCGATAATAACATGATAAATGCTACTTTGATCTAAATAATCCATGAATATGAATTAAACCCCTGAACTCCTCTTTTCAAGACCTTTTAAACGAGTATAAACATCATAGAGATAGCACAATTTTTATATTAACCGGAAGTGATGTTCCAACACAGTGGAATTAGTAACTTGGTAAATAAATTTAATATAAAAGAGCAATTTTATAATCGGTTGCGTAAGCTTTCTATGTATTAGTCCCACATTGTTACTAAAACTCGAAAATAACCATCCCATATGAAGAATTATAATGGGTTTCAACAAAACCGGAAATGACGTCATCGCGAATTTTGATAAATCGTTGTAACAGTAACATAGTCGTGTAGATACTTGTTTTAAAGCCCTCGATACCAATTTCCTCATTAAAGTTCAATTATTTAAATCCGGTTCAACGCGTACTAATTATGCTCAATGATATCTATTTATGTAATAAATCTATTTCCGTTATTAAAACTTCGTGGATAACTGTGATTATTCCAACAAACCTAATGTACTTTTATGAATAAACATAATCTTAATAAAACCTCCCACCATAACTGTTATTTGTTTAAACAGCTATAATTTTCAAGTAAATGTATATTATTTGCCCAACTGTTTACGCGACCCAAGACCTCGTAACGGTTTCTCAAGTAACCGGATATTCTATGAATTACATTTTATCAACGCACCACAATGGCGATTGCCGAAGTAAAACCAAAGCCTACTTACCGAACATCAGACGTTGAGAAGGTATTTGAAGACCAGACCACGGATGCTGGGTCCAATGTTTGGAACATAACTGGAAACCCGGATCCATTGGGTGAACACGCCGCCATACCGGAAATCGTAGCCAAAACCACCAAGACCATATCGTCAAACTCTCACGTGACTAGGGATGTTCTACTGGTTTCTTTTTTCGTCATGGCAGTCGTCATCGGATTAGCTATATATAAATGGAGAGCTGTGAGTATGATTTGTGTTAAAATAATTAAAAAATCAAAATACTACAATCAAATACCTATTGTCTTTCAAATGACCATGCTTAAAGGGAGTATAAAAACTTGGCCCAATGTGAACTGTACAGCTTGACATTCTTGCCACGACGTTTAACAAATTGCCCTATAATTAGCACAAGACCTAGGTTTATACTCCCTTTATATTTCATTTGAAAGCAGTCATGTTTCATAAAATTACAAGTAGGAATGGATATATCATGACTGAACGTTAATAAATTTGTATTCTTCGACTAAAGATCTTTTATTAGAGTACAAACATGACTAAGTTCAAATTGCAAGTTTGCAATCTAAGAAGGGTCTGGTTTATCGATTGAAACTGGTCTAATAAGCCTAGTAAATATCTAAGACCACAACTATTTGATTTTCTTGAAAACCTAAGAATCAATAGAAGCACAGATGATCATTGAAGACAGCTAGACTATGTTACCTTCAAGGACTAATTAATTGACAAGGTCAAGGAGTAACACTTTTCCCAATGGAAAATTGACCAGGGCTTAATTGGGCCATCTGTATATTTATTTCAAATTTATTTGTGAAAATGGAATATCCCAAGACAGATTCAATAGTGAGTGCTTTAAAAGATTTTAAAACAATTCAATAGCGTTATAGACATCTTAGGATGAAAGAGCCAGAGAGCAGACGATTCTCAAAATAAATATATCATCATGATGCTCCTTTGTGATTCTATGGGTTCTTGGTCACTTGGTGACATAATTTTAGTCTTGCAAGTACTCAAATAAAAGGTAGTAATTGCGTACAATAGTATCTGTAAATTTAATTTAAAAAAATCTCTAGAAACTTTCCTATTAAATAATTTAAATAAATTACCCAATCAAATAATTCTAGTCAATAATATAAATCTCTTTTGCAGCAAATTAAAGCACGAATCCCAGCCAACTGGACTTTACTACGGTACAGATTAAGAAACTAAATATCATATTTAAGTTAACACTTTATTAATAATTAAAATACTGTCGAATTTTTTAAATGAATTTAAGAAACCTTTACATTGTTTTGAGCTCATTTTATACATAAAAAATAAATACAAAAAAAGATTATTAGAACAAAAGGATTACACGAAATAAAAACCATTATATAACATTTCTTCAAAAGTACTTCTTAATAATTATAGAATATTATTCCTTGCGTTCGTGTATCTTTGCGATCAAATCATTTTTCCATCGTTCTTCGGGTATGGAACTAGCCCATCCTGGAATAGCCGAAGTAGGTAATCGAATATTAGCCATTGCTTCTTTAATTTTGGCAATATGTTCTTCGTCCATCGATATCGGTTCGGCTTCTAACGTCCCAGTTGGTTCTGGTTCGGTATCTTGAACGGGTGTATTCAAAGCTTCTTGAAACACAGACGCGATATAAGCCGAAGCCGGAGTTATGGGATTATTCGGTTCGTTTGATCCTTCTTGAATTACGTGATTATTGTTGTTACATTGAACGTTACCATCCGGATCCTGTGGCAACAAATGATACCCACCACCGGGTCCATCTTCTTCGTCGCTATTATTGGTCGTATCTGAATCAAAATCTTCTTCGTGGTGCACAAAGTTTGGAATTTCTATTTCATCATCTGATGGGTGAAATTCACCATCGGAATCGATGGGATTGTCTTCGTTGATTGGTACAATCGGTGCCATTTTGAGCTTGAGAACATTTAGTGTAACGCTAAGCCTAATTGCGTAACTAATCAATCGTTTTATAGGAAAAAAAAAAACTCCCTTTACTTTTAAAGCGGCATCTATTTTAAATTTTACGATAATTATTTTGTTCAGCTTTAATTTAACTCGAAAATATGATTTATTAACTTAAAAATAACTGATTAAAGTAAAGTGTTAAGCCTAATTTTTATATTAACATTTTTAAATCCCCCGCTAGGTGTTTTTGAGGTTAATTATTACGTAATCGGGGTTGACGTGCGTTTTAAAAGGTAGCGCATGGCCGGGTTGAAAAACATTTGAATTTCAACCCGCCGCGCTATAATTAACTTTACATTAATTAAAAGTTTTCTAATTAAGAGTAAATTAGACTATGAATATTGGGATGTTAAAAAAGGTCATGAACTCCACATTAAAAGCAGCGGGTTATGGATTAAAATGTGCTTGCCTGCTTTATTGTACTTTTGAATACGTAGGAGATTTCGTTGTTGTAAGTTTTAATTAATATTTTAACTAATTAAAATTATAAAAATATTAATTTCAATTAGTGTACCGGTCCATCAATGGAACCTACCATTCATTCCCACGATCTGATAGTAACGGAACATATATCCATTTTTAAAAATAATTTTAAAAGGTAATATATAAAATTACTCAATTATTTAAGGAATAATAATTATGCTAATTGGTGTTATTTCAGGGGTGACGTCATAATTTCAAGATCACCGTTTGAACCGAGGCAATTTATATGCAAACGTGTTGTAGGTCTTCCTGGTGATAAATTAAAATGGGGGTTTTCTAGTAAAGTGGTAAGTTTAGATTTTTAATTTAAAATTTAATCCTAATTTAACTTAATATTAATTGCATAACAGGTTCCTATGGGTCATGTTTGGTTAGAAGGCGACAATAAGGGAAATTCTTCAGATTCTCGAAGTTACGGTCCCGTTCCCATTGGATTATTAAGAGGTAGAGCGATTTGTAAAGTTTGGCCAAGAGTAGAGTTTTTCAGAGAACAAAAAGAAATTTAACCAAAATGTTAATTAACCTTTTAATTTAATTATTTTCTTTTTTTAATATATACAAAAGTTGTTAAATATTTTAAAAATTAATATTTTTAACAAATTTGTTTTTCTTTCGTGACTGAACGAAAATAATAAAAAATAGATATGAAGCGCTTAATTATTGAATAACTAATCTATCCGCTTGTCCATCTTCTTCTCCGCTGGACATTCCAGTGTTAAAATGTTGCAAATTACGAAACTCCGAATATAAAGTGAATAAAACGTGCAACGATTGTACCTTTGATTTATAAATAGGGATATCCAGTAACGAGCAAACTAATTCTACGTATTCTTCTAAACTGCAATCTAAATCTCCGTTGGGTAAACCGTATTGCCGTAACATTTCTTCAAACTCTGGATCCCATTCTTGCATTAACGATTCAATATCAGGCATATTACGAGTATAATGAACGGTCGGAGGTGGTTTAGAACGATGTAAGTTTCCCATATTTTTAACCCAAGCTTCGATCTCTTTCGGACGTTTATCCGCATTATCCAAACTCTTTACGACTGTAGTTTTGGTCGTAGATTCTTTAAGAATAGCTCGAAGTTGTAGATCGAGAACCGTTGGGTCTGATTGTTTCGCAGTTGGTTCGTCCAAAACTTGCAAGCCAAGTTTATCAGTGTCTCCATTGGGTGGAGGAACTTTTATGAAAGCGTCGATATCTCCAACAGCTGGTATAAAATCCGGGATAAATGGTCTTAGTTTATGTTCCAAGTCGATATTTTGGGGAGTATAATGCGTGATAAATTGAAAAAGTTCCTTTATCTCGGGTGTTGTGTTTAAATGCTCAAAGTCGGAAGGATTGTACGCTCCTTCTACTTGCGTGATATGGTCTTCTTCGTCGTCTTCATCTTCATCTTGACTATTTTCGTCCGAATCTGGTTTAATTGGTTTCGTTGGTAATTGTAGAGGAATTAGTTCGCTAGGCGGGTTTTCATTTTCGAGTTTAGGTAATTCTTCCATAGTTTTAAGACTCTTAAAATGTCTACAATGTTTTTGTTTACGTTTGAAACGTTCAAGGTTTCCATGGAAACCCCAGCTGATATATTTTCCATCTTTTTTATGGCGCAAGGTGACAGCACTAAAAATTGGCGGCGCTAAATTTGAATCAGGTTTTAGGCCTAACTTTTCAGTTTACATTTAAGATTAAAGTTTATTCATTTTAATTTAATTTAATTATAATTTTAGTTAAATTGGTGCCTCATTTACGTTGAAAACATTTCAGTTAACAGAATGTTTTTAAGAAAAATTAGTTCTAACTCGGGTAAAAGTTAAATAAGCGAACAAAACTTTAAACAAATGCTATTATTCGTGAGCTTAGACAATATTCAAATGTAAGATAAACTAACCCATAAAATTTAATCAGGCTTAGAGAATTTTTCATAAATCAAACTAATGTGACAAAAAATCAAATCACGAATCAGCGCAATAGCTAATCATGGTCGAAGTGGATAATCTTGGTTGCGGATTAACCCTAATTACGGCTAACTCTTGCCGAGCTTCGCGTCTCAATGTACTCGAAGAAACATCCTTCAATCTTGCGCTAAGCCTATTCAATAAAACCTTGCGAAATTCTCGTCTAAATCTTCCGTTAAAGAATGCGAAAAACAAGAAATTCGAGGAATATTGTATCAAAATGAACAAATTCGAAGCCACGACGTGTATTTGATAATTTTGATTATGTTTAAAATCTTCGTAAATTAACTTAGCCAATGGCGTTATACTCGACGAGTATACTAAGTTAGCGAGTAGTTCGATACCGGTTAAACCCAATAAGGTCATGGTTAAATGATCTTGCTCGGCCATTTTAACTGACTTGATCGAATAAGTACGTGCCATTAACTTGGACTTCCGACGAGTGGCTGATTTTCGTACGATGGTAATTATGTAACAATTCAAAATTGCAACTCCAACGTAAGGCGCGATGTAAAGTATAGACACAAACAAGAAATATCTTTCATCCATAGTTCTATAAAAAACCGTATCTCCTAAAACGAAATGGGTACTGTTCTTGACGGTATACAAGTTACCAAGTTCCCAGTACTTGGTGGTCTTTTTGCAAGGAAATTTAGCCAGTAATTGTCCAATTTCAACAGCATCGGTTAAATTATAAACCACTTTATGATAATTTTCAGCATCATAGTTAAAAACACTATCCATTAGGATCAAATTATCAATTTTAACCAATTGTCCGATGTTAACAACGCATCTATCGTCGGGTGACGTGATCCAAGCGTCTCTGGTATCACTTCCGTTAATAAAACCGGGTGGTAACGATATATTACAATACAAATCCTTGTTCAAAGTGTAGGTGGTACGTTGTGGGACGCAATTAAGGGTTAAAAACTTCGGTAAAGTATAATTATGGCTGTCGTAAAACGGACCATACTGAGTTGAAGTTTTAACGTCATAGAGAAAAAAACGCGGGAAATTGAGTCCGATTGATATAACGGTTAATAAGCAAACTATAATCTTCGTTTTTCTTCTGGTTATGATATTGTTAGCTGACATTGGATGCCGAACGTAAATAAAACGTTCAATAGTCATGGTAAATGTCGTGAAAGAGACCATTAACGCTGCCATATTACTCACTGGAAGGTAGGCGTACGCTTCGTAAGATTTACCGACATATTCCGATGTTGGTGTTGAACTACAGTTGTCACAACGTACCATACATATCCCTGATACGCAGATTAACGCGATTAAATCGGCAGTGGCTAACGTGGCCAAATAAATGTACGGTGAATCACGCAAACTTCCTAATTTTAAAGTTGCTAGTAATAAAGAGTTTCCAATTATTCCAGCGATACAAATAGCTGGGAATAAATACGTGTAAGCGTAGGTATAAGCTACGATTTTAGCGGCGTCGGGATCCATCTTGTTTTCAACAAAGAGTTATCGGGGAATGTTCCGAAATATCCGAAGCTTGGAATAAACCGAAAGCTCTGAAGTTAATCCCAACTTAATCTTTCATCGTGATTAAACTTAAGTCCCCCCTTTATTTCGAATTAAAACAATAGCATAGAGTTAACGGATAGAGTATTCTTTCTACATACTGATTAATGAAGGTGGATTAGCTTAAAACTAATCCTAATCTTCGTAGCTTTTGAAGTATGGTTTAGTTATAGCTTTAGTTTTAGTTTAAGATGAAATTTCAACATGATTTGTATCAGATTTATCAAATTTATTGGGTAGCGGGGTTTAATACGGGCAAGTGAATTACTATAGTATTTATCAACCTAAGAATTAGTTAAAGTTAACGTTATAAAACCGTTTTCTTTGCCTGATATGTTACCGTTTCTAAGATTGGATATTAGGATATATTATTTTAATATGATCTTTCTCTTACACCCTTCTTTACCTGTCAGTAATAAATTGTGTTTATATTGCTTTAGATAAGAGACAAAGAGATGTATAATTCTAAGGTAGGTTGAAACGAAAAACAAAAATTACTGTAATTTGTAAATTAATAAATTACGCGGTAATTTACTGGTATTCACAAAATAATTTATATTTGTGCTTCTGCTGAATTCCACAGAAAGTCGAATTTATATTTTCCGAAAATATTTTTGATTTTATGACGTCATAGTATTGTCACTTTACAAAAATGAAAACTGGGAGATTTTCGTAAAAAGCATACATTGCTGAATAAAATTATTCGTTAACCAGGGATAGATTTGAAAGCGTAAAGATTCAGTTTTAACTTTTAATCGAAAAGCTCGAGTGACGTCATAGTATTGTCGTAAATTTCTCAAAAATTGATTTCTAGGGGAAGTAAAAAATATTTCCTTTTTTCTAATCTGTTTCCTACTTTTCATATTTTCACGTAGTTTGACCCTCCCTTTAAGGAGTTGGAGGTTTTCAAACTACAATTTTAGCACGTGATTAAATGATAAGCGAGAAATTTAAGGTACTGTACTCAACTTAATAAATGTATAAGAAAACCCCATAAATTTTAAAAATGAGTTGTGGTTTTATTAAGGATTACTCAATACTTAAAAACAAAGACGTTAATATACGTCGACTACCTATCTTAATATTGGCACTTTCGCGCCATTAACAGTATTAGATACAATACACGAAAAACATGGGATGCTATTACATAAGGTTGTCATGACAAATAGAGTTAAAATTGTTTGTCAGTGTCAAAGATATACAATGATTCAAGGATATTGCAGACTCGGAAAGGGTTAAAATTATAATTAATATGCCTCATATTATAATAAGGAAGTAAGGGCTTTCAAGGTTAAAAATATCTTTATGAAATACAATAAATTCTAGATTTTCTATTTTAAGCCCGAAATATTTGTACTTATAACTGATAACTGAAATTTACGACAATTCTATGACGTCACTTAAGTTCTGGATAAGAAATATAGAATTTTAGTTAGTACTGCTGGAACTTGCCCCTTTAAAATGCTCTTCCCTTACGCACGCAGCCTAGCTTTGACTGTACAATTTGTTTTGTACAACGTCGTCTGCTAAGCTAGAAAAGAAGGCGACTTTAAAGGGGATTTAAAAATCGCAGATAGTCCCTTTAATTGAGTCGAAAAGGTAAAGTGACAATTCATTTTTAGACGACTATGTCCAAAACCCAGACTATTTTCGAATTTTCGTAAAGAAATAACGTGATACAATCACTTTAAATTAATTAATTAATTAATTTATAATAAGATTTACTAAATAAATATATTTTCAATCTTAAAAACTTGAATCCATAGTTAATATAAGTCACCTTAATTAGTAGGCTTTACTTTATTTTTCAGGATTAATTATTATTATATTCAAAGTAGTATGAATTTAAAATCAAATTAATTAATTTTAATTAATCGTATTAAATATAATTCCTAAGAAGAAAAGACTAATCAGAAGTTTGAGCACGTAAAGTTCAAGATTAAATCAGTTGGAAATATTCGGTCTAGTTTGAGTCTCTAGGTATAAAAGAGATCAAAAGGACCGCTAGTTCTCAAGCCTCCGTGGCGCAAATGGTTAGCGCGTTCGGCTGTTAACCGAAAGGTTGGTGGTTCGAGCCCACCCGGGGGCGGAAAACTATTTTTTTAACTCTCAATATAAAATTATAAGCATGCTTTGTGTCTTGATTGACCCAATATAAAAATCTAGGGATATTTACACTATGTCGTGGAAATTCATTCAATTGATCTGTTTTCAACAGTGTATTTGCTCTAAAGCTAATTAATATATATTTTACACATAATTAAAGTGATTTTAAAATATCATATACGGAAAATATATGAACTTATAATATTTATAATTAAATTAATTAACGAGTCTGATACTTAATGGTTGAGAAGAACAGATTTAAATTAACGTTTCTGGAGAGTTTTCGAAATTTCTAGTCCATTTTCAATCCAGTTTAAACTTTTTCTCAACCATGAAGTAGAAATTTAATAATATTTTGATTTTAAATATATTTTTTTAATAATCACCCCTTTAAAGTTAACTTTTCCTTACATCAACAGTATTTCATACTAATTAATCCATTATTAATAATTCTTACTCTTTAAAAATCCTACTTATTGTTCTGAAAATTCAATTCATTCAAATCAATTTCCACAACATATTAATATTTAGCATCGTTCCCCGAAAACGTGTAAAAAAAATCCCACAATTTACAGATATTCTATTTGAACGGCCCCTCAAAAACATTTCCCCAGATGTACTGGACAAGTGTCGGCACCTTTGAAAGAGCAATATCTTCCAAGGGCGAAAAGCACCACGTGACTAGAAATATCACTCTTCTGGGAAATATTTTTTTGGGTTTGCAAACTTTGAAAATCATTCCCAATTATCTAAATGATTCCTGAATTATCTAATTTCTCCTTCGGACAATTGTTCCAAGACCTAATTTTATTTTTATAAAATAATTAAAATAACGGCCGCGGATTGGCGGCTTTGGCGCTCAATGAAAATCAATCTAATCAGTGACAGCTATGAGGATATATCCTCCTAGGTGACAAAACAGCGGCTTGTTACTTTGGCTTGGAGTATATAGTACTGGAGTCGAAATTGGTACGAAACTATGAACACTCAATTATTTGACCAATCCCCCTTCAATTATTATGAAAACTTCGATCTAATAAACTAGTCCAGTTGACTAATTAAACCCGACTCCCGAGCAATTAATAAAATTGATTGGTGCACATTATGGCGAGCGTATCACGGCTACTATAGCCATAATGAATGTCAGTATATACCTTAACACAAGTGGGCCTACAATTACTAGGCCCTAATGAAAAAGGAACCGTCCTTAATGTATAATAAACATAGGATATACGATATACTTATCACACAAATAGTATATAACTAATTAGGCTTAGCGATTATGATAAAATACCATTTATACGTTTAAAGAAACTTTGGTTACTTACCGATATAATGCGATGATTGGTAATCCATTAGGTTAATAATGAAACACAATTAGTTATGAGCAAATTTCTTGTCGCGCACTCGCGATACGCGCACCACTTTGATTTTCAAATTACTTATAATAAACACTGTTTTCGTCCCGCTTCGCCATCACTGGCTTCCGAAAACCGAAACTCTGGCATTTACATAACGTCTCCTGGTCTCCATCAGCCTTGAACACTAAAATGAAACAAACATCCGGGACTTTAGGTAAGTTTCGTAAGCCCGCCAAAACTTCCAAACACTCTGGCCTAAAGAATTATACTTACCATACTTAAATATCCATCTATAAACTATATTTAGCCTTTTGCATACATTAAAAACTTCATGATAATCACTTCATTATTGCCAATTCTAAAATATTTTCATTGTACCAAATCCCCCTCGGATACAATGAAAATATACTAACCTATTCGTTCAAAAAAATAGGCCTAACACTAAATCCTTCCTAAGGCTCTAAATCATACTTTTAGTACGAAATAAAGAATAAAAACTTACAATAAATATTTCCAATCGTTTCTCTTCTTTATGGCGTTCATTTAGACTTAATTTCGGATAAGTTTAACTTCGGATAAATTATATATTTTAAAACAAACACGAACACACGAACACGACCAAGCTTACTTTTGTCGCTGAATATCTTTTGACAGTTGACGATTTTAGGCTTTATTTTCATAAAATGGCGCTGGAAATAAGCAGCTTGCCTATTTTTAACAAGGATTCTTGGTTGAGAATGGCATGTTAGGGTTATAAATCCGTAGAAGCTGTTCCACTCTATTTTGTTAATGTTATATGAATTCTTGGCTTATTCCATTTCTTCCGAAGGGATGAATCGAAAATTATAGTGGAAGAGAAAACCTTTTTAAGATCAGCCTAAGATTAGAGTAGGCTCAATCATACCATTTAATATATTTCTCAGATTTGGTTTTGACGACGCAAAATTTTGCATTCGTACACGCTATAGTCTTAGACTGAAAATTCTCTAAAATATGAATAATATTACATTGTTATGTCATTTCTTCTCTATAGTAAATATTAAAAGGCCAACCCTTGCATAGCAAATTAGTAGGGAGAATATTAAAATGTGTTTTTGTTATTTTTAAATGAAATTAACATTTAAATAATAGTGAAAAATGTATCAATAAAAGTCAAATTAATCATATAATTTTTATTCCAGATATCTTTACAAATCCATACAAAATATCCCAAGATATTTTGGAGTGTTGTGATTTCCAAAGAAAGTTTTTTTTTTTTTTTGGTTTTGATAAATATTAATGTAATTAGTAATCAAGCAAGTAATTTTGGGTTGGGCATTTTATAAAAGGAAAAAATAATTTGGATTATTACAGCTCCAGTGGGCAATTGGGTAATAATTTTATTGGAGTTTATTCAAAGCCCTCTTTCGAATTCTCATCTCAAATTTTGCACTTTATTTTTACGAGGACTTCCTATGTCCAATTGAGATTATAGTGTTTCTCAAAACTTTCCTGGTCAAATATACCAGCAACCATGAGCTGCACGTTACTATGACTCGAAAGACTCCCTTTGATGCTGTCAATCGCCTTGCGATAAACTACGTGACGGTCTTGAACTGTAGATGATGATCGAGAATCAGCACCTCCAGCCGCCACTTCTAATTGAACAGATCGTTCCGAAAAGTCGAGGGATGACAGCATTCGTTGGTAATGAGACGCAATTGAGCCAAATGACAAATCAACGAGGTATTTACCAGCGGGAAAACGAGAAGTTTGTTTGGGTGCGTTGATAGGAGTGATACGTTCTAGAGTTTCACGAGCCGCATCCCGTTCGACATCTATGGAGAATCTCATTCTTTCAACAATAGTCATAATCTGAAAAAGAACAGTCCAATCCACAAATCGATGACGAGACACGAGATTCATATGAGGGGTCCAGGTATTTCCGTAGGAATTTGCTGTCACCACTTGAGGTTTTGGTACCTGTGGTGTTTCTGACAGCGAAGTTGATTGTAGATGACCAAAAAGCGTCTGGGCTGAAGATGTAGTGGTAGACACGCTAGGCGTGCCATTGACAGTAGCCGAGGAGGGAAGATTAAGCCATGGTGGACGCAGAATACCTGGCAACGAGTTATTTCCCTCAGATAGGTTGACTTTTGCTGATTCTGTGTAGGACAGCCAGAAATTGGCCAAGGCATCGCACCAAGCGGCGTGTGCTTTTTCGGGGTTTAGTAGCCTATAGGTCGCGAAAATCTGAAAAGCGGTGGTTAGATTGATCGGTTCCACCAGGCCTTCTCGCTCAAATATACGCAATATGCATGATATCACTGCACGATCGACCACGCATGATATATCGCATTGTCTCAACCAGTAGAACAGATCTCGAAAATCTTCTAGACTATAAACAAACCTGTTCATGCATCTATCCATAACTACTATGGTTTAAACCTTTCTTAAACTACTTAAAACTTTTTGTCTGGTATTAACGTTTTTTTCTGTCAGAATTAAAGCTTATTTTCCAATTTTTAAGATTTATATCTTGGCGCAACGCCTCCTAAAACTTTCTTAGAGTGACCTTTTTCATACTCGCACTCTAGCAGACTTCGACTGTCTGTCTGCTTATCGGCAAAACCAACCAATCAAGGACTCGAGTGGTTATAAAAGAAAATACATGTAATTGTATATGCACTGCAGTCACAATAGTTTTATTTTTACCACCTAGATGGCGATAGCTTCCCACAAAAATATTTCTTTTTTCCTTGACCATCGACAAATGTAGTAGTTTGTAGATGCCTTGACCATATTCCTCAACTGGCCCCTCAATGATAAACATAAACAAGATGGTTTTAAATGTTTTTTGGGTTTCTGAATTCTAATAAAAATCCAATTTAATTGCTCATTGTAAAATTTATGCAAATTTAGGGCTAAATCTCGTACTTACATTAACCTATGACCAAATGTGGATGGGATTTAAAGAAAGCCATGGCGTAATAAGTTTGCTCCCATCCCAAGTAAGCGTCCAATAAGAATTCAGATGCAACTTGAAAAAACCTA
This sequence comes from Odiellus spinosus, assembly GCA_963920705.1. Lineage (NCBI taxonomy): Eukaryota > Metazoa > Arthropoda > Arachnida > Opiliones > Phalangiidae > Odiellus > Odiellus spinosus. The sequence goes on along the minus strand of OY987233.1, from coordinate 17,508,354 downwards.
GGACACTTTATGATTTTGAAAAATTTTGGTATAAATTAATTTTAAAACATAAAATACGTGATACGATACGATTAAATAGTCACGATTACGTTTAATACTACACATTTTTGACAAACATCATGTCGAATTTAATTAAATTTCAATAGAAACTAGTGGTAGCCAATCACGGGCCAAGGAAATTTCCCGCCACATTTTGAAACATGGAACAAAATATATTTATTACTATAGAACCGAACTCTTAAAAAATGGAATTTTGTTACAGTAGTAATTAAGTTTAAAACCGATTTAAATAGACTTAAATTATGGAATCTTAATTTAACTTAATTTCATTGATTTACATTAATTTCATAATTTATTTAATTTCTATAACATTAATCCAAGCCGTAATAAAACATTTGAACGCGTAACGGATGCTTAATAATCCCTAGAATAATATTCATTCGTTTAAATTTAATTAAACCCGTTAATTTAGCCTAATTATTTAAATTGTAATTTCTACCAGTCGGAGTTTTCCTACCAATTATACTAATCTTTCATTGGAAGTTGAGTTATACCCGTAGCGTATTCGGTCTGTACAAATATATATAGAAAAACCAAGAACCCCAATTTTCTAAAATGGAATAGTCCATAGACACTTTTTTGGCAAATTTTAACGTTTTCTAATGCAACCATTTTTCGAGCTAAGATCAACCGTAATTTGCAGAGTGTTTTCTTCGGAAAAAGAGTTACGGTTTATTATTCTCCCGCTGAAAATAAAAGCTGACTCCGCGCGCGTGTGTTTCTCCGGGAATTTCATTCCCCTCTCACTTTCAGACCCCTTTACCTCCGTTTGCCAAATAAACCGAATGAAGTTTTATTTAAACTACAGGGAAAAAAATAAGGTTAGGATTTCCCCTTAATGGAGTTTTGTCTCTATTCTATTTTTAAGCACGAACACTAGTAACTTCTATCGTTCATGGAAGAAAGCGAATGGGGCTATGGAGTAAAGAAACGCTTTCCTCCTAATTTTTAGGCTCCCCTCTATTACAACGAGCTCCGTGAACCAATAAATGGAAGAAAATGCGGAGGGGGTTTGATTTAAATTAAATATTTAATTAAATACTTAATTTTGAGCGTCGAAATGAACATTTTTGAAATCCCCGCGCGCCAATCTATCGAAACACGTTTAAATTTCTTAATTACGTTTTATTTTAAAGCCGTAGTGACGTGATAAACATTTTAAAATCAAGAAAATTGCTTAATTAGCCTCAAACTTTCTTAAATAACTAATTAACGGATGGTCGTAGGATAAAGAGACTAATTTTATTCTATTCTCCGTATCTTAATTGACTTTTTTACATATATCACATTTAAATGCGACTTAATTTCAAGGCGGGAAAATTATTTAAAAACTTCGAAACAAAAAAAAGTGGTTAAAATCGTGGAACTTATTTAAGTAACTAACTAACCGCTTATCACAGGATAATGAAATTAACTTTTTTGAGTTTCTCGCGCGTTAATTAATTAGAATAAGTATGCTATGTCTAAATATAATCCAGATTTAATCTAATTATAAGCGTTAATTCAATTTTTCGAACTGAAAAAGGAGTTAGGCTTACGTTAATTATAATAACACGAGCGGATTCCTCGTATTCTAATCTATCAGATGGCATAGTTTTGGAATTAAAATTCGTTAAAATTAAGCAAAATATTTAGGTTTTAGCGAAGCGACTCGTTCGAAAACCTTTTTCTCAAAACGAAACTTTCAGGACGAGATACGCTGCCATAGAATTTTCATACATCCAGTTTTACAATTTTAAACGCGATTTAAATTTAGTTTTAAATTAATTACGGGCCCAAATTAAGATAAATTAAAAAGAAAAAGATGTATTCTTAGGTTTGAGGACGCGGGCAATCCGATAAAAATATTTTTGAAAAGTTACGAGCAATTTTAATTTTAATTTAGATTAAATTTAATCGCGATTAAACTTGATTAGGAAGATATAAGCGTTTAAAAACACTCCTCGCATTTTTATGTAACGAAATTAGCCTATTTTAGCCTCAAATTGCGAAAAAAATATTTTAATTAACTTAATTTTATCAATTAACTTTAATTACAAAGATATTACGATATAATTTACCCTTAAAAATATTTATAAATCAATTTCGGTAAAAATTTACACCAGTTTGCGTCAAAATCTACTAATTAAACACAAATTATCGCTTTAATTAAGGACCTTTACAAAGTTTACGTATTAATTATGCAAAATATGTCAAGATTTATAAAATAGAATAAATATTTCTAATATTTATTACGTTTTGAAATTAAATATTACGAACATTTACTCAAAAATGAACTGACATTATTTACTAAAGTTAATTACTTCTAAAAATATGAATTAAAATTTTTTTTGCTTTTCAAATTCTAATAAAAATCAAATTTAATCACTTATTTTAAAATTTATGCAAATTTGGGGTTAAATCTTCTTGTTAGATTAACCGCGGAGAACGCGATCTCTGACATATCATATTGATACTTCATTCAAAAATCACCCTAAGAGTACAACGCGTAGAAAACCAATCTGAATTATTTCAACGATATTAAATAGGAGACATTAACAAAGCTAGAAGCTTACGGTCGCTCTAATCTATAGAATAATTTTGGATTTAAACAAACTTTTAATTATTAAAAACTTGTTATCAATAAAATTATACTTTTACTAGATTCGAATAAATTTAAAGTTTAACTAAAATTTAATTAAAATTAAAACAATTTAACCTACAGATGTCGCCCTGTAATGTCCATCAGTTTCCATCAAGTTTCGGGAGGGGAGAGGGACTCCTAACGGTACGGCGGGAAGCCTGTTGCTAACGACCGGTAAGCGGTTAGCGCCTTTGAATTAGAAAACCGGAAGTTCATCTCTCCTATATCCTCTTAAACTTAGGTGAAGTTTACGAACTCCCCCCCCAAGTTCGCGCCAAAATAAAACGATGAGTCAAGTTGAAAACTGTCATTCCACGGCCCGCAAAGTTAGTAACGATTATTTGCACAATTGTTTTGTCTTCAGTTCTATCGTTAAACGCTTTTTAATTAGTTTATAGTTAATTTTAATTGCTTTTGTATATTATTTTATAATGTAAGACGTCAGTATTTAGAGTATTTTGATTTAACGGTAACGCTGGCTTTTAGTGTGATCCCATAATATTCGGTTTTTCGGTTTATTTAATAACGTTTTGAAGATAATCGGCGTATAATGAATCATTTTAAATGATTCTACGAACTACATTCGATATTAATCGCGCTTCAAATTAACATAATTGAATCGAAACTTTATTAATTAACGACGAAATTGACAATTATAATTATTCGAAAAAGAAATCATTGGAATAATTTCTGGAAAATTGGAAAGATGGTAAGTTTATAATTCCCAGATTTTTATCGTGAGTTGATTAGACATTATATTTTTATTTTAAAATTAAATAATTTGAACGAAGTTGGTGATGCTGTTAAAGTGAGCCTGTCACCATCAAAATTTTGGGTTGAAACGCTCTTTAGAATCTTCAAAACCAAGATAATTATAATATAATAACATAATTATAGCTATATTATTGAGTTCAAACAATTGCCCAAATCATCTATGAGGTTTAATATTGCGTATCAAGCCGCCTTATCTATCATTTTATTGCAAATAGTGGTCTCTGGAGTTTAAAGAAAAACCCATTGATACGCGTTTATGTCAGTTTTTAAGCCTTTTTCTTTTTAAAATTATGCAAAAACAAAAAATACTATTTTTTTCCTTTTTTTTTGACATTAAACTTTAAAGCCTCAATTTTATGGGGAACATTTTATCGCAATTTATGAAGTGGATGAAAGAAAAGCAAAAAGCTAAAGAGCATATGTGGTATAAATGGGACTGTAATATTCCTCTGGGATGTCGACTGGTAGATCTAGGTTAAACTTATGCGGAATTCCATCTGATATTCTTGTCCCTTTAAAGGGAGGGTGGAATGGAAAACGAAATGATATTTTTTTTATCGATTTTACTATGAAAAATAAGACCAGGGTTCGTACACAGCCTGGAAAACCCGGAAAAGTCAGGGAATTTGGCCTAAATGGTCAGGGAAAAGTAAAATAATTTGAAAATTGCCCCAAATGCTCCATAAGGCGCCAATAATGTATTATTTGGAGTATTTGGTTGATTTTAACCGGGTTTTTCACGTTAAAAGACATTTAAACGATATAATTATAATTTACGTAAGTAATTACGAGGAAAAAACCAGGTCAGAATGAGCCAAAACACTCCAAATAATACCTTATTCACGCCCTATGGGAATTAACATGGTAAATCTGGATTTTAAATATTTTATTTTGACAAAACTGATGTACGGATTGGTCTCAACTCGCTTTAATGGAAATAGGACCCCAAAAGCGACCGAAATCCATCAAAAAAAGTTCCAGATTCGAAACTTTATTTTTGACATTTTGAAATTCCTCGAAAATCTTCAAACTTCATTTTCCCTTTTTTGGTTTTTTCGAAAATGAGCAAAAATAAAGTTTCGAACCTGGAACTTTTTTTGGTGGATTTCGGTTCCTTTCGGGGTCCTATTTCCATTAAAGCGAGTTGAGACAAATCCGTTAATCAGTTTTGTCAAAATAAAATATTTAAAATCCAGATTTTCCATGTTAATCCCCATAGGGCGCCAATAAGGTATTATTTGGGGTATTTGGTTGTTTTTACCCGTTTTTTTCGCTAAAATACATTTAAACGATAGAATTATAGTTTATCTAACTAATTACGAGGAAAAAACCCGGTCCTAATCAGTAAAATTCTCCAAAAAAAAAAAAAAAACATCATCCGCGCCCTATCGGGATTAACGTGGCAAATCTGGATTTTAAATATTTTATTTTGACAAAACTGATTAACGGATTGGTCTCATCTCGCTTTAATGGAAATAGGACCCCAAAATGAACCGAAATCCATCAAAAAAAGTTCCAGATTCGAAACTTTATTTTTGACATTTTCCAAATCCGCCAAAACTTCAAAACTTCATTTTTCCTTTTTTGGTTTTTTCAAAAATGAGCAAAAATAAAGTTTCGAGTCTGGAACTTTTTTTGGTGGATTTCGGTTCCTTTCGGGGTCCTATTTCCATTAAAGTGAGTTGAGACCAATCCGTTAATCAGTTTTGTCAAAATAAAATATTTAAAATCCAGATTTGCCACGTTAATCCCGATAGGGCGCGGATGATGTTTTTTTTTTTTTTTTTTTTGGAGAATTTTACTGATTAGGACCGGGTTTTTTCCTCGTAATTAGTTAGATAAACTATAATTCTATCGTTTAAATGTATTTTAGCGAAAAAAACGGGTAAAAACAACCAAATACCCCAAATAATACCTTATTGGCGCCCTATGGGGATTAACATGGAAAATCTGGATTTTAAATATTTTATTTTGACAAAACTGAATAACGGATTGGTCTCAACTCGCTTTAATGGAAATAGGACCCCGAAAGGAACCGAAATCCACCAAAAAAAGTTCCAGACTCGAAACTTTATTTTTGCTCATTTTCGAAAAAACCAAAAAAGGAAAAATGAAGTTTTGAAGTTTTGGCGGATTTGGAAAATGTCAAAAATAAAGTTTCGAATCTGGAATTTTTTTTGATGGATTTCGGTTCATTTTGGGGTCCTATTTCCATTAAAGCGATATGAGACCAATCCGTTAATCAGTTTTGTCAAAATAAAATATGTAAAATCCAGATGTGGCACGTTAATCCCGATAGGGCGCGGATGATGTTTTTTTTTTTGGAGAATTTTACTGATTAGGACCGGGTTTTTTCCTCGTAATTAGTTAGATAAACTATAATTCTATCGTTTAAATGTATTTTAGCGAAAAAAACGGGTAAAAACAACCAAATACCCCAAATAATACCTTATTGGCGCACAATGAGATTTACATGGCGTATTTTGATTTTTAAATATTTTATTTTGACAAAACTGATTAACGGATTGGTCTCATCTCGCTTTAATGGAAATAGGACCCCGAAATGAACCGAAATCCATCAAAAAAAGTTCCAGATTCGAAACTTTATTTTTGACATTTTCCAAATCCGCCAAAACTTCAAAACTTCATTTTCCCTTTTTGGTTTTTTCGAAAATGAACAAAAATAAAGTTTCGAATCTGGAACTTTTTTTGGTGGATTTCGATTGCTTTTGGGGTCCTATTTCCATTAAAGCAAGTTGAGACCAATCCGTTATTCAGTTTTGTCAAAATAAAATATTTAAAATCCAGATTTTCCATGTTAATCCCCATAGGGCGCCAATAAGGTATTATTTGGGGTATTTGGTTGTTTTTACCCGTTTTTTTCGCTAAAATACATTTAAACGATAGAATTATAGTTTATCTAACTAATTACGAGGAAAAAACCCGGTCCTAATCAGTAAAATTCTCCAAAAAAAAAAAAAAAACATCATCCGCGCCCTATCGGGATTAACGTGGCAAATCTGGATTTTAAATATTTTATTTTGACAAAACTGATTAACGGATTGGTCTCATCTCGCTTTAATGGAAATAGGACCCCAAAATGAACCGAAATCCATCAAAAAAAGTTCCAGATTCGAAACTTTATTTTTGACATTTTCCAAATCCGCCAAAACTTCAAAACTTCATTTTTCCTTTTTTGGTTTTTTCAAAAATGAGCAAAAATAAAGTTTCGAGTCTGGAACTTTTTTTGGTGGATTTCGGTTCCTTTCGGGGTCCTATTTCCATTAAAGTGAGTTGAGACCAATCCGTTAATCAGTTTTGTCAAAATAAAATATTTAAAATCCAGATTTGCCACGTTAATCCCGATAGGGCGCGGATGATGTTTTTTTTTTTTTTTTTTTGGAGAATTTTACTGATTAGGACCGGGTTTTTTCCTCGTAATTAGTTAGATAAACTATAATTCTATCGTTTAAATGTATTTTAGCGAAAAAAACGGGTAAAAACAACCAAATACCCCAAATAATACCTTATTGGCGCCCTATGGGGATTAACATGGAAAATCTGGATTTTAAATATTTTATTTTGACAAAACTGAATAACGGATTGGTCTCAACTCGCTTTAATGGAAATAGGACCCCGAAAGGAACCGAAATCCACCAAAAAAAGTTCCAGACTCGAAACTTTATTTTTGCTCATTTTCGAAAAAACCAAAAAAGGAAAAATGAAGTTTTGAAGTTTTGGCGGATTTGGAAAATGTCAAAAATAAAGTTTCGAATCTGGAATTTTTTTTGATGGATTTCGGTTCATTTTGGGGTCCTATTTCCATTAAAGCGATATGAGACCAATCCGTTAATCAGTTTTGTCAAAATAAAATATGTAAAATCCAGATGTGGCACGTTAATCCCGATAGGGCGCGGATGATGTTTTTTTTTTTGGAGAATTTTACTGATTAGGACCGGGTTTTTTCCTCGTAATTAGTTAGATAAACTATAATTCTATCGTTTAAATGTATTTTAGCGAAAAAAACGGGTAAAAACAACCAAATACCCCAAATAATACCTTATTGGCGCACAATGAGATTTACATGGCGTATTTTGATTTTTAAATATTTTATTTTGACAAAACTGATTAACGGATTGGTCTCATCTCGCTTTAATGGAAATAGGACCCCGAAATGAACCGAAATCCATCAAAAAAAGTTCCAGATTCGAAACTTTATTTTTGACATTTTCCAAATCCGCCAAAACTTCAAAACTTCATTTTCCCTTTTTGGTTTTTTCGAAAATGAACAAAAATAAAGTTTCGAATCTGGAACTTTTTTTGGTGGATTTCGATTGCTTTTGGGGTCCTATTTCCATTAAAGCAAGTTGAGACCAATCCGTTATTCAGTTTTGTCAAAATAAAATATTTAAAATCCAGATTTTCCATGTTAATCCCCATAGGGCGCCAATAAGGTATTATTTGGGGTATTTGGTTGTTTTTACCCGTTTTTTTCGCTAAAATACATTTAAACGATAGAATTATAGTTTATCTAACTAATTACGAGGAAAAAACCCGGTCCTAATCAGTAAAATTCTCCAAAAAAAAAAAAAAAAACATCATCCGCGCCCTATCGGGATTAACGTGGCAAATCTGGATTTTAAATATTTTATTTTGACAAAACTGATTAACGGATTGGTCTCATCTCGCTTTAATGGAAATAGGACCCCGAAATGAACCGAAATCCATCAAAAAAAGTTCCAGATTCGAAACTTTATTTTTGACATTTTCCAAATCCGCCAAAACTTCAAAACTTCATTTTCCCTTTTTGGTTTTTTCGAAAATAAACAAAAATAAAGTTTCGAATCTGGAACTTTTTTTGGTGGATTTCGATTGCTTTTGGGGTCCTATTTCCATTAAAGCAAGTTGAGACCAATCCGTTATTCAGTTTTGTCAAAATAAAATATTTAAAATCCAGATTTTCCATGTTAATCCCCATAGGGCGCCAATAAGGTATTATTTGGGGTATTTGGTTGTTTTTACCCGTTTTTTTCGCTAAAATACATTTAAACGATAGAATTATAGTTTATCTAACTAATTACGAGGAAAAAACCCGGTCCTAATCAGTAAAATTCTCCAAAAAAAAAAAAAAAAAACATCATCCGCGCCCTATCGGGATTAACGTGGCAAATCTGGATTTTAAATATTTTATTTTGACAAAACTGATTAACGGATTGGTCTCATCTCGCTTTAATGGAAATAGGACCCCAAAATGAACCGAAATCCATCAAAAAAAGTTCCAGATTCGAAACTTTATTTTTGACATTTTCCAAATCCGCCAAAACTTCAAAACTTCATTTTTCCTTTTTTGGTTTTTTCGAAAATGAGCAAAAATAAAGTTTCGAGTCTGGAACTTTTTTTGGTGGATTTCGGTTCCTTTCGGGGTCCTATTTCCATTAAAGCGAGTTGAGACCAATCCGTTATTCAGTTTTGTCAAAATAAAATATTTAAAATCCAGATTTTCCATGTTAATCCCCATAGGGCGCCAATAAGGTATTATTTGGGGTATTTGGTTGTTTTTACCCGTTTTTTTCGCTAAAATACATTTAAACGATAGAATTATAGTTTATCTAACTAATTACGAGGAAAAAACCCGGTCCTAATCAGTAAAATTCTCCAAAAAAAAAAAAAAAAAAAAAAAAAAAACCATCATCCGCGCCCTATCGGGATTAACGTGCCACATCTGGATTTTAAATATTTTATTTTGACAAAACTGATTAACGGATTGGTCTCATCTCGCTTTAATGGAAATAGGACCCCAAAATGAACCGAAATCCATCAAAAAAAATTCCAGATTCGAAACTTTATTTTTGACATTTTCCAAATCCGCCAAAACTTCAAAACTTCATTTTCCCTTTTTTGGTTTTTTTCGAAAATGAGCAAAAATAAAGTTTCGAACCTGAAACTTTTTTTGGTGGATTTCGGTTCCTTTCGGGGTCCTATTTCCATTAAAGCGAGTTGAGACCAATCCGTTAATCAGTTTTGTCAAAATAAATTATTTAAAATCCAGATTCGCCATGAAAAATCCCATAGGGCGCCAATAAGGTATTATTTGGAGTATTTGGTTGATTTTAACCGGGTTTTTTCTCGTTAAAAGACTTTTAAACGATATAATTATAATTTACGTAATTAATTACGAGGAAAAAACCAGGTCATAATCAATCAAATACTCCAAATAAAACTTTATCCGCGCCCTTAAAATTACTTATTTACCTATTTAAATAAATTTTCATTTTTAATATTTAAACGCTATAGAAGAAATAGCTCATTTTCATAAAAATCCAAACTTCATTCCCTGAAAATCATAATTGGTTATTTTAATATCTATTACGGAACCCCTGGCGCCATCTATCGACGGTGGCCGCGGTACGCCAAACGCTAAGCGGTTTTCTTAACCGAGTTTGGCCTAACGTCGGAAACTCCGTTCTGCTCCTCCAAGAATGTTTAAAATTTCGCGATTTAAGTGCCGGCCGATTGTTTTTTGATCTTAATAGCGAATTTAAGCGTTAAAATTACTCGTGAAATTTGTAATTAGTCGTCATAGGCGTAATTCCGGTTTATTTCACCGTTCTTGTTAAGTGCCAATGACGGCGTTCGACGCTTCTATCAATGATTATTGCGATTCGTAATTTCGAGGTATTTAAGGATTCATATGAAAGGTAAATCAATTCATATCTTTTAGTTAAGATCAGATTAATAATGAATTCGAGAAATTATATTCTAAGGCTTAGTGGTATTTATTTTATGATTATAATCCAAACTATTCCCACAAAAACCTCCTCTGTTTATTATTAATCTCATTACGGGATCTCTGGCGCCGTCTACCAACTACAGTTGCGGCGCGCGCCAAATTCTAAGCCTTATTTGACAGATTTCAAAAATGAGTTAAGCCTAACTGCTGAATCTCCGTTCTTCTCATCCAAAAAAGTTTATAATTTCGCCCCAGCGATTGTTTTTTAATATTTATTACGAATATAAGTTCCGTTAAAATTAATTGCGAAACGGGAAATTAGTAGCTGCGTTCTTGTTAGTTAAAAATTTCAGTGTCGGTTTCCTCTATCGATGATAATCGATATTCGTAATTTCGATGGATTTAAGGATTCGCGTAAAAGGTAAATCAATTCATTTACTTTAATTAAGATCATTTTTTATTTGTTTGCCCCAAAAAAATCAGGGAATAGTCAGGGAATTTGTAAAAATGCCCCAAAATATCAGGTAGAAGTCGGGGATTTTGAAAATGAGCCCATATAGTCAGAGAAATTAAATATTTTGGTACGTTTTAAGGAACTGTTCATGATTGGTTGACGTAATTATTATAAAATGAAAATATTCGCCTAAAGATTGACTTATTCTAAGTAAATTATTCTTGTTCGCCATACCTTTAAACAGTGGAGCAGAGATATCGAGGGTAATAGACCTTTTCTATCAAAACTTGAAGTTATTTCGCTCTAGCATTTCATGGTATTAAATATTTACAAACCAATGTCTTAGGATAAAAATGTTTTAACATCGCAATTCGTTTTTAAAAATAATTAAGGGTTGATTACGTAATAATCTGAGAATTTAAATACGAAATATATAGGCGATTACTTAATTCTTACACACTCAAATGAAATGATGCCACGGTAATATAATAAACTAAATATAGAAATGCCATTTGGTCATGTAAAATCTTTTACACTAGCTATCACCCGTCAAAAATTACAGACTAACTAATATTAATTACAGGGTGACCACTTTTCCTATATTTCCTATTTTTTCCTATATTTTCACCTCCTTCCTATTTTCTCCTATAATTTAATGGCAATTCCTATAATCTCCTATATTTCTACTCAAAATCTCTAGTTAAGGGTAAAGTTATAAATCGTACTGTCAGCTGTGGCTGTATAAGATTATTTTAGCTTAACTGTACATTTTCCAGTTAAAATAGTCTGTAAAATTCCATACTATTTAAGCAATTACATCATATTAATACCACGTTTAAACCGGTGGCGAGAGTTGTGATGCAATAATAAACATGATTCCTACTTTTAATTAATTATTTTCCTATTTTATCATATATTTTACACTTATTTCTTCCTATTTTATCCTATATTTTACATAAAATTCTTCCTATATTTTACATAAAATTCTTCCTATATTTTCATATATTTCGCAAAGATATTTCCTATATAGGATTTTCAAATTTTCAGTGGTCACCCTGCATTAAACATAGCGAAAAATTATAATCTTCTAGCGATCCTGAGTTACGATATATTTGCACATATATTTGATCAAAAACGAATTTTGGTAGATTCACTATCAAAGCCTGTAGCTTTTGTGGCTCGATTTCGTTGTCGAAAAGGCCAGTATCATTCTCTTAGGATTCTCACATTCTTTTTGCTTCGCCTGTTTTGTTTGACCCAAATTCAGGATACGTTAAGTCCGACTTTTCCCTTCGCAGGTGATGCATCACTTTCTCATCTCGCCCATCTTCTTAGGCTTTCTCCTTTAGAGTATCGGCACTACATCGCCTTCTTCTTATATTAAACTCCATTGAAGCTTAACTTTGAAAGCCATTGCCGCGTTTCTTATCTGTTCTTTAACTTAAAAACTCGCGGCTAACAGCTATCTTTTCTGTTTATAGAGAGTAGACTAGATCTTTTTATTTATTATCTAGCTTAATTCTAAAATGTGAACCAACCAAATCTAATAGGTTTTTTTGAGCTGTATTGCGAGTTTAAACGTTAATATTACATAAATTGGAATAAAGGTAGATTATATATTCAAAATTTTAAACCTTTGGATTGAATCATACATAAAGAAATTTCAAAATTAAAATGATCTTAGATTTATAACAAAACATCAGAAGTAGATGAAACCCTCCTTTGAAGTCTACTACTCTAATGTTCCATATAGCGCTCCTCTCTGTATGGGTAAAATTCCCAATTTTACGAGATCGGAGGGGTCCTACTTCATACCCCCCGTCTACGGAAAATTGGAAATCCTCTCTCTCCACAAACGACGACGTTTTTTTGACGAACTCCAAGGCTGCTATAGATATTCGCTCGACGAACTCCTGCTCCGAATATATCTACCGTTAGGAGGCGTGCGAATCGCGCTTTTTGAAACCAAGGAGGATCAGAGAAGGAGAGGAAATGTGGAGCTGCGTTGAGTTAGAGAGAGAAGAGCCAACCTCCCACTCGGGTGGAAAGGGGGGATAGGAAATTCTCGAGGTGAACTGTTGTCACGTGGTCGCTAGCTAGCGCGTCTCATAAAGGATTCGTTTTACCCACGCGACAACAATTTACCACGAAGCATCTCTACCCCCGTCTGTCCCCCGTTCTCCCAGAGTGGGAGTTTAGGCCGACGCAGTAGGAACCGCGCCGTCCCCACATTTCCTCTCCTTCTCTGATCCTCCTTGTTGAAACTAACCCATATAGAGAAGGGTAGACAAGGGGAGTAATAGATTTCAACGGAGGGTTTCATCGGCTTCTGAAAACATTTAAGCATTTAACCCATTAATTATTATTAGTTAAGCCTAAATGAGTCGTGTTTATCATTTTAATCACGAATATGCAGGCAAGGAACATTTTTCTTTTACTTTTAATTTTGTTTTTGTTCGTTTAGTTCGCAATTTGCGAAAACCGCCGACATAAAGAATATTTTTCAAAAAAACTAGGTCATCCGAGAAAAAGGACATTGTTTTTCAACTTAACATTATTACGTTTCAACCTAACCTCAGACTAGGGATAAAGGATATGTTATAATATTCACAAAGAAACATTATTAAGGTTTCTACGTGACTTAAAGGATGTAGTTTTATTTTAAAACTGATCATCTTCAAAGTTTTACTAACTCTGAATGAAGAGAAAAATTCCACAAAAAAATTCTTCTTCCGGAATGTTTCCCCCTTTGTTTCTTTTTGGTTTTTGAAGTTTATATTTTATTACAATTCTTATTTTGGCATTATTTTCAGATTTATTATTTTGCATTGTTAATTTTAATCACTATATTATAGGTCTATGCATAATATTCAAAAGTGTTAATCTTCAGTATGATAAAATGAAAGATATCTCCTTAGGACTACTTTTTCCCAATTAAGTTTAACATTAGCTGCGTTCATACTAGGCCTTGAAATCAATTTAAACCGTTTCAAAACGTTTCCCTAGAGTCGTGTGAACGGAAAATCGTCTTTTCTCGAATCGATTTGATTCGATTTCTCGAAACTGCTTCGGGAACCGGTTTCAACAACCGTTAGATGAAGCTACGATAAATTGATTTATATAGATAATGCGTGAACACGTGACGCTAAAAACGATTCCTGGCGATTTGAATATCGGTTTGATTTTACCATTTCAAATCGATTATGAAATGCTAGTGTGACCGTTGCTATTGTGTATCAATTCGCTTCAGGTTTTCTAATTTTTCTAACGCTGCCTGTAAACTTTAGCTTTATTTACCGAGGGGCAAACCACTCTAGAAAAATTTGTGCACCTGATACCAGATTTGTTTGATTCTCAGTGACTCCGAATTGATTTGCATTGATTCGGAATCGATTCTCGTGATTCCGAATCGATTCTCGTGATTCCGAATCCATTCTCGTGATTCCGAATCGATTCTCGTGATTCCGAATCGATTTTCGTGATTCCGAATCGATTCTCATGATTCCGAATAGATTCTCGTGATTCCGAATCGATTTTCGTGATTCCGAATCGATTTTCGTGATTCCGAATCTATATTCGTGATTCGGAATCGATTCTCGTGATTCCGAATCGATTCTCATGATTTCGAATTGATTTTCGTGATTACGAATCGATTCTCGTGATTCCGAATCGATTCTCGTGATTCCCAATCGATTCTCATGATTTCTAATCGACTCGCGTGATTCCGAATCGATTCTCGTGATTCCTAATCGACTCGCGTGATTCCGAATCGATTCTCGTGATTCCGAATCGATTCTCGTGATTCCTAATCGACTCGCGTGATTCCGAATCGATTCTCGTGATTCCTAATCGACTCGCGTGATTCCGAATCGATTCTCGTGATTCCGAATCGATTCTCATGATTCCGAATCGATTCCATTTAGTTTGTACACCTGATTTCAAGAGTGGTTTGCTCTTCGTTATTGACCGATTGACCGACATTGTTACAAAGAGAAATACATTTTTTTTGATGATAGTGAATAAAACCTTTATCGATAAGGAATCACAATCACATTTTGTCAATTTGGCGCTTCAAGGTATTGCTACAGATACTCTAGAATTCTAGCTGTATCTTTTTATAAGATATTCGGAAACCCAATAACACAATCGTATCTCCAAATTCTTTTTGGCAGCCAATTTGAATAACATTATGTTCGATGTAACAGCTGGTCTCTACGCGGTCAATCTCGTCGAGAACTATCGAGGTGGGTCCTTCAAGATTGGACCCCGGAAATACTCTAGATCGAAATTTTTTTCTTACCTTTCCACGCTAGAATGGAAAGACTAGGGTACCACCTCGCTTTCGCAGTTGTACCAAGCTTAGTTTGATAAAATCTGTGACAAAAAAAATGCTAGTATATTTCGAGAGTGTCTACCAATGAGAAGGAACCAAAAAAACGGTTTAGATACAATTTTTTTACCACCAATTTGCTCTCGACGTTAATAAGAATGTACAGAATTTGAAGAGAAAATCTCATGCAAAAATATATAATGCCACCAAGAATCAATTTAATTATTTCGAGAAAATTAATATTTATTTAAACAGGGTTGCCACAGGTCAGGGAAAACAGGGAAAAGTCAGGGAATTTGAAAATGAACCAAAAAAGTCAGTTAATTTTAAAATGAACCAAAAAAGTCAGGGAATTTTAAGATATTTTAAAAAGTCAGGGAATTTAAAGATCTTTCAAGAAGCCAGGAAATTACAATCATTATCTGCAGAAAAGATTTGAATCTGACCGTGTCAGTTGTAATAGATTAGAACAAAGATACGCGTGCAAAAAGTTTGGCGAACGCGATTATATAAAAAATAAAAGGTTAAAAACTGGATAGTATGAGCTGAAACGGTCAGGGAAAATCGTTGGAAAAGGTCAAGGAAAAAAACCTGGAATTTGAATCTGAAAAAACTGTGGCAATCCTGTTAAAACATTTTGAATGAAGTCATTCTCTCTGAATTTGATTTAAATTTATTCTTCAAATACACAGGTTTGAAAACAACTTTTGTTTCGAGAGAACACTCGAGTTGGTCGTAAATTTTACAAAATGAAAGTGTTTTCGTTTTAATTATTAAAATCAGCCAAGAGATTTTTTTTTTTTAAATTTAAGAAGTATAAATTTATTTACAAATACGCTAACCAAACCCTCTATACACGCAGTTCAGTTCAATTCATTTATATGAAATAATTTAGGCTTAACATCCTCTAGTATTAAATATAATTGATTTTTTTTAACATTTTCTGAGTATGAAATTAATTTTTAAAATTATAATTAAAATTTTTTTTTGTTTTTCTTTTTCAGGATAATTTCATATGACATCATGAGAACTTCTCTGAAGGGTCACGTTTGGCCACTGGAGCTGCTAGTGGCCAGTCAACGACTGGATCAAGATTATTTGGTGGTTCGGATAATAGAGGGTCGCGTGAACCAATCACAGTGCACTACAGTATTTACGTCAGAAGTTTTAGCCAAAATGGATCTAACCTACAGATCTTCTAGATCTTCGAGATCTTCTAAAAAAAGGTAAGTACCTTATCTTATATTTTTGACTAGAAAAGTGTATTTTTGTACGCGAATTATTAGATTGGGAAAGAACTCTTCGTTTTGGTCGAATGATATCAAACCAAACAGCTTCCAATACGGAATTATACGTTTATCATTAGTTTTAAGTTCACTTTAATTTATTTAATTAGTTTATATAAGTTTATCCTTAGTTTTTAAGTTCACTTTAATTTATTTAATTAGTTTATATAAATTTATCCTTAGTTTTAAGTTCACTTTAATTTATTTAGTTAGTTTATATAAGTTTATAAAGTAATTTTAAGTTCGCTTTAATTTATTTAATTAGTTTATATATGTTTATCCTTAGTTTTAAGTCCACTTTAATTTATTTAATTAGTTTATATAAGTTTATCCTTAGTTTTAAGTCCACTTTAATTTATTTAATTAGTTTATATAAGTTTATCCTTAGTTTTAAGTTCACTTTAATTTATTTAGTTAGTTTATATAAGTTTATCCGTAGTTTTAAGTTCACTTTAATTTATTTAATTAGTTTATATAAGTTTATCCTTAGTTTCAAGTACACTTTAATTTATTTAATTAGTTTATATAAGTTTATCCTTAGTTTTAAGTTCACTTTAATTTATTTAGTTAGTTTATATAAGTTTATCCTTAGTTTTAAGTTCACTTTAATTTATTTAGTTAGTTTATATAAGTTTATCCTTAGTTTTAAGTTCACTTTAATTTATTTATTTAGTTTATATAAGTTTATCCTTAGTTTTAAGTTCACTTTAATTTATTTAATTAGTTTATATAAGTTTATCCTTAGTTTTAAGTTCACTTTAATTTATTTAGTTAGTTTATATAAGTTTATCCATAGTTTTAAGTTCACTTTAATTTATTTAATTAGTTTATATAAGTTTATAAAGTAGTTTTAAGTTGAATTTAATTTATTTAATTAGTTTATTTACAATTTAAAATAATGGATGAGGCCAAAAGTCTAAACAGGGGTGATGACTTTTTTGTCTATTTTTAAGTCATGGGCTAGTACTTTTACCTGGACCTTTGCTGCTAGTATTAAGTAGACTTTTGATGAGACTAACACTTTATAGAACGCCCCTCATTTTCCTTTAGCTCATTGTACATATAGTTCTTCTTGTTGCTAACGGGGATGTTGGAATCCCAAAGCTCTCAACCCGAAACTCAGTACGTTGTATATAGTCTAGAGCTATGCAATTAATTAATTAATAGTTTAGGTACCCGGGGGGGGGGGGAGAGAATTGAAACCCCAGCGGAAATTATTCTTCAAAATTAAGCCTTCTTTATATTTACATTCCACGCAATAATATGCGAAAATTAATTTACTTTTTCGACCTGATCCCTGGATTGAATACTTCGCAGCAAACACTGTCGCATTGCTAGTAAAACATATCTACAGGTGCAAATGTAAAATGTATTAGATTATTTTACCCTGGAAGATGGCTTCTTGTATGTGTTTTCAGCAGAAGCCGATGAAACCCTCCTTTGAAGTCTACTACTCCAATGTTCCATATAGCGCTCCTCTCTGTATGGGTAAAATTCCCAATTTTACGAGTTTGAAGGGGTCCTACTTCATACCCCCCTGTCTACGGAAAATTGCAAATTCTCTCTCTCCACAAACGACGACGTTTTTTTGACGAACTCCGAGGCTGCTAGAGATATTCGCTCGACGAACTCCCGCTCCGAAAACATCTACCGTTAGGATGCATACGCATCGCGCCTTTTGAGAATAACCCATACAGAGAGGGGTAGACAAGACCAGGGAGTAATAGACTTCAAAGGAGGGTTTCATCGGCTTCTGGTTATAATTTAAGTTTTAATTCGCTTTAAGAGGAGTAGATTAAATTTAATAATTATTTTAAAGGGATACTAGACAGTGAAAATGATTTATGTCTATGGCTGCCAATCTAAAGGGAGAATGAAACCTAAGCTACGGTCACATTAGCATTTCTTAATCGATTTGAAACTGTAAAATCATACCGATATTCAAATCGCCAGGAATCGTTTTAAGCGTCACGTGTTCACGCATTAACTTTATAAATCGATTTATTGTAGCTTCATCTATCGGTTGTTGAAACCGAATCGGTATGAAACTGGTTCACTAAAGCCGCGTTCATACTAGGCCTTGGAATCGATTTAAACCGTTTCAAAACGTTCCGCTAGAGTCGTGTGAACATGAAACCGTCTTTTCTCGAAACGATTTGATTCGATTTTTCGAAACTGCTTCGGGAACCAGTTTCGTACCGATTCGGTTTCAACAACCGATAGATGAAGCTACAATAAATCGATTTATAAGGATAATGCGTGAACGCGTAAAGCTTAAAACGATTCCTTGCGATTTGAATATCGATTTGATTTAACCGTTTCAAACCGATTAAGAAATTCTAGTGTGACTTGAGCTTAAGCAGTTTCGGGAAATCGAATCAAATCGATTCGAGAAAAGACACGACTCTAATGAATCGTTTTAAATCGATTCCTAGTATGAACGCGGCTACATGATCTCAATGAATCCATTTTATAAATCAAATTTTATTTAAAATAACTTGTTTTCAGAGTCAAGCATTCCTTTAAAATTGTCAAAAAGAGAAAAAAAAGTTTTTATTGAGAAATACATTTCAGTAAATTCCGATTTTCGGGGTCGCTATGGGATTAAAAAACATTACTGCTATATACAGAACAAAAACGTGGTAATTTAAACAGGAATTACCTTGAAAAGTTACTACATTTTACCTGTAAAATTATTTCTCATCTTTCATATTTACTTTCCGGGCTAGTCTCGAACAGTTTGGATAAAAGCACGCTAGGGGGATTTTAACAGTCTCAACCTATCCCAAACCGAGAATTCAATGTTTAGAGATCATTATCTATACCTTATTTCGTGAGAGTGTTCTAATTGAACGAAAGTAGGGGCATAATAGTATATAATATCACAAGTAACGTAATATTTATAAGTATGTCAATTAATGAAAAATTGTATCACTGTAATCAAGAATCCATTCAGGTTCCATAAGAATATGGGAGCATAGCTTTAGCCTCTGGTACCATCCTCCCAAACTTTGTAACAAAAGTTCGTCCGCAATTTTTCCCAACATTTGTACGCTTAGATCTTTTTTCGGTCGGCTCCATTTTTATTACCCAAAATATTATGTCAAGGTCGTTAGTGGCGCGGGTTAATAATAGATTTCAGGAGCGATTTACTTGAAAAATCGATTCGAAGCGGACGAACTTTTGCTACAAAGTTTGGGAGGATGGTTATTGAATCGCGGCCCTCCCATATTCTTATGGAACCTGAATGGATTCTTGCTGTAATTTACTGGCATTCACATAAGCTGCGTTCATACTAGTCCTTGGAATCGATTTAACCCGTTTCATAACGTTCCGCTAGAGTCGTGTGAACAGGAAACCGTTTTTTTTTTCGAATCGATTTGATTCGATTTCTCGAAACTGCTTCGGGAACCAGTTTCATACCGATTCGGTTTCAACAACCGATAGATGAAGCTACAATAAATCGATTTATAAAGATAATGCGTGACCACGTGACGCTTAAATCGATTCCTGGCGATTTGAATATCGATTTGGTTTTACCGTTTCAAGCCGATTAAGCTTATAAATAAGACGGAAACTAAGAAATATATCATTCAAACAATTAAAAGTGTCATACTTATCTTTATTACGTTACTAATGATATTATTCAATCTCATTGGGGTTAAAAGATGTTTTGGAAAAACGTAGGCTCACGAAACTATTGAAGTATTTTGGTGAGATGAAGTTGAATACGGCTTTTCTCGTTACCAATGGTTACCAATAGTTTATCCTTTGGAGAAATAAAAGGCTTAGAACTTTGTCCAAATAAATAGAGATAATAACGTTAAAGGCGATGAAGATGACGTATTAGTAGATAATGAATAGTCTAGAACTATACGAATATTTTGTATATTGGTTATATATTTTTAAACAGATGAAATACGTGATTAAATAATTAATTTCCATAAGAGACTTTTAGTTTAAAACAAATCAAAATATTTTATGACATTGAAAGCTTTATTTTAATTCGTGGCATTGAGTTGGGAATTTTTAAATATTTATTAGAGAAGTTCCTTTTTAATTTTAAATAATTAAATCTTTTTTAAAATGTTTATGTTTTTAAATAAGCCGCGTTCACACTAGGCCTTGGACTCGATTTAAATCGTTTCAAAACGTCTCGCTGGAGTCGTGTGAACCGGAAACCGTCTTTTCTCGAATCGATTTGATTCGACTTCTCGAAACTGCTTCGGGAACCAGTTTCATAACGATTCGGTTTCAACAACCGATAGATGAAGCTACGATAAATCGATTTATATAGATAATGCGCCGCTTAAAACGATACGTCGATTTTGATTATCGGTTTGATTTTACCTTTACTTTACTTTTGGTCCGTTCGCATTATCGTATCCCAATCAATTTTAAACGATAAAATCAATCTACGCGCGAATCATCTTCATAAACCGATTTATTATAGTTTGATCCATAGATTGTGGAAGCCGTATCGGTTTGAAACTGGTTCCCGAAGAAAACGATTCAAATCGATTCAAGGAAACAGTTTAGCTACGGTCACACCAGCATTTCTTAATCGATTTGAAACGTAAAATCAAACCGATATTCAAATCGCCAGGAATCATTTTAGGCGTCATTATCTTTTTAAATCGATTTATTGTAGCTTCATCCATCGGTTGTTGAAACCAGAATCGGTATGAAACTGGTTCCCGAAGCAGTTTCAAGAAATCTAATCAAATCGATTCGATAAAAGACGGTTTTCCGTTCACACGATTCCAGCGAATCGTTTTGAAACGGTTTAAATCGATTCCAAGGCCTAGTATGAACGCAGCTAAATATTTTCTCCATTTCTCTAACAATTTCAAGTAAGCGTGGTGTCGACTTCTTGAACCAATTCATAAATACCTAAAAATCGTTTCATATTGACCCTATCTTATTGCATTTTATTATTATTTATTCAAAAAGTACAAAAAAACTTGCATAAACAATAGGAATGGATTCTCCATAGATACAGTAAGCGTATGATATGGGAAAACCTCTTTAAAAAGATAGAAGCCTACAGACATTATTCCTACCAGGGGAAAACCCACAATAAGAAAAAGAAAACGTTGATTTTTACCGATGCATATTTATGATCAACGATATCTCAGACAGCGTATCCGACTCCGTTTTTTTTATCTTCGTGTCTTAGACAATCCACGGATTATGGTTAAAGAGGAATATAAGAGTGAATACAGATATCAGAAGCTATTTGGCCCAAGCTGCCACCAATCCCATGCCATGTACAGTCTCTAGGGCCTGGTGAAGTCCTAAAACAAAAGCTTTTAAAGTACAACTCTCGCGAAAATGTAACGACAAGAAATCTAAATCGAATTTATACCGTCAACGATTTCTAACGAACTAAAACTAGAATAGTTGATATTATAAAAGAACTTGTGGGTGCGACATCTTGTTCGAATGTTGCAAACTACGTCACGAAATCACGTGGTGTTAAGGTTATACAGGGCAGTTATTTCCGTTTTCATAAAACGCTAGGGGTCAGACTGCTCAAAAGTCGCTCGGGAGAGACCCAAACTTGAGAGCTGACACGGATATAGAAAAAAAATGATCGGTGCTCACGAGAGCTTTACAAGCTATGACGTCAACGGCTCCTCCTATTTTATGATAGCAACTATTTGAATAATACATAAAACACATTAAACTAACCCAGAAAATAGGCTTAGCTGGATTGATAGAGATCACCTGAACTCCAGGTATAAGTACTAGGGACCAATGACATTGATCGATGGCTCTTATACGAGGAATGCAGGATCTCCAGGATTAATGTCATTGGTCGCTAGTCCTTATACGTGGAGTACAGGATATCTCCATGAATCCAGCTAAGCCTATTTTATGGTAAGTTTTAAATTTATTTCTAGTTTAATATTTGTTTCGTAAATTTTTACTGTTGGATTAGGACTATTTAAACGATAAGGAATCGAAAAAAATGCATTCTCCTTTAAAAATGCCAAAAACAAGTGAATTTCAACGAGGTCTTTCCTTTAACATCGTTTATTCTTCAATACCCACTGGGCAAAAGAGAGCCAAAAATATACTAAGACATGAGAAAGGGCTCCGCGGGAAAGCCAGGTCGTTTCGGACTGCTTTAATAGCTTGGATCTATAACCACATGGGGGAAAGATACAAAGGGATAGACATCCGTGGTGAAATTGACGATAAAAAACCTTTTTTATTTGCGTTACCCTTTTTTACGACCATCCTGTTGCTCTTCGCGCGGGGGTAAAGGTCATATACCTTTACTTGGGCTTTAGAAGCCCACGTAATTTTGTTTTTAAGCTCAACAGGCAAGGTCTGATGATCCTTACTTGAACTGTCCATAGCAGCCACGCAAGAGGTTTAGTTATTTCCTACTTTAGACACTGTTTGCCGTTAGAGGACGCTTATGAAAGCCGTATTTTGTTATTCGACATTATCTCTTAAAGGGAGAATGCAACCTAACAACGAATGATTTTTTATCGATTCCTTATTGTTTAAATAGGCCTAATCCACCAGTAAACAAATTTACAAACAAATATTAAACTAGAAATAAATTTAAAACTTACCCGAAAAAAAGGCTTAGCGGGATTCATGGAAATCCTGAATTGCTTCCGTGTAAAGTCTAGCTACCAATGAGCAAAGGCCCGTCGTTCACGCTAGATCTCCACGAGACTTACAATCGCGTTCGATTGGTCGCTAGACCTTATCCGCGAGGGTAATCAGGATCTCCACGAATCCCACTAAGCCTATTTTTCCTGGCAAGTTTTAAATTTATTTCTAGTTTAACATTTGTTTTGTAAAGTTTTCATTGGTGGATTAGGCCTATTTAAACGATAGCCCTAGATATTAGACCTGTGTCAGGGTTAGTAGGCAAGATATTTTTCGACTCTTAATTTCAAATTAATTTCCAAACGACTGGGACTCACCTTCCTATGATACTTGCACCGTTCTATAACATAAGCGTGCTCAGTAAGTAAAGCTCACCCGTGGCGTATAGAAAACATAAAGAAGCATTCTCAAAGGTCGTTTATTTTAATGTTTCAGCTTTGTTTTACTTTTACTAGCTACTAGTATATAAAATGATAGACTCTTTAGACACCCAATGGACACCCGCGTTGCGAAAGAGTCCATTGGGTAACCCTTCTTAGACTAACTGCGTAACTAAAATATATATTTCAAGCGAAGAAAAAGAGTGTCTACATTAAGTATTGATGTATTGCTATAGATAGAGTCATTCAGGTCCCGCAAATGTTTTCAGGGTCAGTTTTTATATATTTTATTTATTTTATTGACTTGGTTGAGATTTATTCCGAAAATAACACCATAAATATGATAGATATACCGATTTTCAAAGATTTGGTCAGTTTATTTTTATTTCCAATGTCTTTATGGGACTTTTTTAGTTTAATATTCTTTAATTTGGTGTTTAATTTTGGGCTGAATTTAAATATCATGTACATATGATTCGTATAAACATGGAAACATCAAGGAATGTTGAGAAAGAATTAGGTCAGGGTGAATAATAACCTGGAAAACCTGGAAATCTTACGGAAATTAATTAAAGCCTAAATATTCAGGGAAATTTTAAAATATTTGTGAAATTCAGGGAAATTTCTGGTTTGGTCCTTATTTTTTTCTAACGGGTTGTTTCATCAGACTAAAAACTGCTCCAGATTGTCCCAGTCTTTATTACTTAATTTTATCTGGAAATATTTGAATCTGGAAATTTCAGGGAAATATTTTTGGAAAAACATGGAAATTTTAGGGAAATCGATTGAACCATATGTAGGTAAAATCACAGCTTTTTCGGGTCGAACTGAAGAATTCAAACTTGAGTTTTTTAAAATTAACTTCTCATTACCTTTTTAATTAAAGCTAAACTTGGAGCTAACAATGAATCAGCTTTTGAATTTATTTTCGCAAGCATTATGTCAAAAAACGTATTTGAGGATTTTTTTATTAATTTTTAGAAACAATTTTAGCGCATAAATTAATTTCTAAAGTTTGGTAAAATTTGAATAAATGTAATTATAAATTCGGGCCAATCATAATTCATATTAATACTTTTGCAATCATTTTTAGCTATAAGTTTCCCTTTAAGCGTGGACCTAATTAACTATCGATTTATTTCGAGGCGTTTTGGGTGGGAAAAAGAATTAGAGGCACCGCCACTTAAATATATTGATCTTGTATAATAGTTTAACTGAGAACTCTTACCAGCTTTCCACCAAACTGCTGCAGCTTGGCTATTATCAGATTAAAACTTGACAGTATTGGCAAAACGTTTAAGAATCACAAAGTAACCGAGAGATAACAATTTATCCGACCTTAACCCAGGCTTTTTCCAAGAATTCAGGGGAATTTCATGTTTAAATCATGAGAAGGAAGAAAAGCTTCAATTTCTGAGGAAATTTAATCTCAGCGAAATATAAACCTTTTCTAATTCTCGAAAAAATCTAATTTGAAGAGCAAAGAAGCCAACAAATATTTAAATTTTTTTTTTAAATCTATCTTGGAGGACTAATGGACAGAATTTTGTTTCATACATTCTGCATTAATTAATTTTACGAAAAAGACCGCGCGAAAGCGACCTTATCACGTGTGCCAGAACGTGCGAGAATCAGTTCTAGGTTCTACAATAGCGAAATCACGCGACCATATTGATGACGTAGTATATTGTGGGAAATTTTTATTTTAAAAATTTCTAAAATGGCGATTATAAAAGATACATTTTTACTGTCACTGTAATTTTGTTCTATGACGTATGTATATATATTTTGAATCGTTTTTTAACGATCTTACCGAAAATTCTACTGCATTTCCATTTGGAGTTCATGAAAAATTCGTGCCAGCCTCACTTTGAAATTAAAATTTATTTCAAACACTGAAATCCCAAACTGCAAAGATTTCGAAGAAATTCGACAAAAAATCATGAAAAAATCAAATATAAGCGAAAAATTATTTTTCTTTGAATAGTATACTCATGCGTTCGCCGAAATTGGCCGAAACTATTTTATTATCCTTATGTATTTTAACATTATGTATTAATCCGCCGCATCTTTCGATTACATTGTATCAGGGATGCGAATATAATGATACTTTTTTAGTGACTGGAAACAACGTTGTTATACGACACATTTTGTATAGCGATGGGAATTGCTTCTGGGTTTTTATCGAGAATCGCTAGGTCAAATATTTTTTAAATCCCTTATGGTTCAATCCAATATGTAATGTTTTCAGAAGGTCCATCTTTTTATGTACCAATATACTTACATGGTGCAGTAGGTTTTTGGAAAGGAAATGCATTAAATTTGTTCAAATACTCTTCACAGTTTGCAGTCAGATTTTATGACGAAGAAGCGTTGACAAAATATCGTACGCTTAAAAATCAAACTCAAACCCATATCTCAAAAAGGTCGTAATGTTTCTCTACGACCTCCTAGGCATAAATCGATGGCAGCATAAGAAAGTAGACATTCCTTAGATTATTTTAAAATTATCAAATTCTGGTTCGTAACTCGAAAAAGATGTTTCGCCACTCGATAGAAATCGAGGAAAAGTCCAAAAATGACCCCTATCTTAAAATGGCCGTATCTTTTCTCTACGACCTCCTAGGCATAAACCGATTGCACCATTAGAAAGTAGACATTCCTTACATTATTTTAAAATAATAAAATTCTGTTTCGCCACTCGAAAAAGATGTTTCGCCACTCGATATAAATCGAGGAAAAGTCCAAAAATGACCCCTATCTTAAAATGGCCGTATCTTTTCTCTACGACCTCCTAGGCATAAACCGATTGCACCATTAGAAAGTAGACATTCCTTACATTATTCTGAAATAATAAAATTCTGTCTCGCCACTCGAAAAAGATGTTTCGCCACTCGATAGAAATCGAGGAAAAGTCCAAAAATGACCCTATCTTAAAATGGCCGTATCTTTTCTCTACGACCTCCTAGGCATAAACCGATTGCACCATTAGAAAGTAGACATTCCTTACATTATTCTAAAATAATAAAATTCTGTCTCGCCACTCGAAAAAGATGTTTCGCCACTCGATAGAAATCGAGGAAAAGTCCAAAAATGACCCTATCTTAAAATGGCCGTATCTTTTCTCTACGACCTCCTAGGCATAAACCGATTGCACCATTAGAAAGTAGACATTCCTTACATTATTTTAAAATAATAAAATTCTGTTTCGCCACTCGAAAAAGATGTTTCGCCACTCGATAGAAATCGAGGAAAAGTCCAAAAATGACCCTATCTTAAAATGGCCGTATCTTTTCTCTACGACCTCCTAGGCATAAACCGATTGCACCATTAGAAAGTAGACATTCCTTACATTATTCTAAAATAATAAAATTCTGTCTCGCCACTCGAAAAAGATGTTTCGCCACTCGATAGAAATCGAGGAAAAGTCCAAAAATGACCCTATCTTAAAATGGCCGTATCTTTTCTCTACGACCTCCTAGGCATAAACCGATTGCACCATTAGAAAGTAGACATTCCTTACATTATTTTAAAATAATAAAATTCTGTTTCGCCACTCGAAAAAGATGTTTCGCCACTCGATAGAAATCGAGGAAAAGTCCAAAAATGACCCCTATCTTAAAATGGCCGTATCTTTTCTCTACGACCTCCTAGGCATAAACCGATTGCACCATTAGAAAGTAGACATTCCTTACATTATTTTAAAATAATAAAATTCTGTTTCGCCACTCGAAAAAGATGTTTCGCCACTCGATAGAAATCGAGGAAAAGTCCAAAAATGACCCCTATCTTAAAATGGCCGTATCTTTTCTCTACGACCTCCTAGGCATAAACCGATTGCACCATTAGAAAGTAGACATTCCTTACATTATTTTAAAATAATAAAATTCTGTTTCGCCACTCGAAAAAGATGTTTCGCCACTCGATAGAAATCGAGGAAAAGTCCAAAAATGACCCTATCTTAAAATGGCCGTATCTTTTCTCTACGACCTCCTAGGCATAAACCGATGGCAGCATAAGAAAGTAGACATTCCTTACATTATTTTAAAATAATAAAATTCTGTTTCGCCACTCGAAAAAGATGTTTCGCCACTCGATAGAAATCGAGGAAAAGTCCAAAAATGACCCTATCTTAAAATGGCCGTATCTTTTCTCTACGACCTCCTAGGCATAAACCGATTGCACCATTAGAAAGTAGACATTCCTTACATTATTCTAAAATAATAAAATTCTGTCTCGCCACTCGAAAAAGATGTTTCGCCACTCGATAGAAATCGAGGAAAAGTCCAAAAATGACCCTATCTTAAAATGGCCGTATCTTTTCTCTACGACCTCCTAGGCATAAACCGATGGCAGCATAAGAAAGTAGACATTCCTTACATTATTTTAAAATAATAAAATTCTGTTTCGCCACTCGAAAAAGATGTTTCGCCACTCGATAGAAATCGAGGAAAAGTCCAAAAATGACCCCTATCTTAAAATGGCCGTATCTTTTCTCTACGACCTCCTAGGCATAAACCGATTGCACCATTAGAAAGTAGACATTCCTTACATTATTTTAAAATAATAAAATTCTGTTTCGCCACTCGAAAAAGATGTTTCGCCACTCGATAGAAATCGAGGAAAAGTCCAAAAATGACCCCTATCTTAAAATGGCCGTATCTTTTCTCTACGACCTCCTAGGCATAAACCGATTGCACCATTAGAAAGTAGACATTCCTTACATTATTTTAAAATAATAAAATTCTGTTTCGCCACTCGAAAAAGATGTTTCGCCACTCGATAGAAATCGAGGAAAAGTCCAAAAATGACCCTATCTTAAAATGGCCGTATCTTTTCTCTACGACCTCCTAGGCATAAACCGATGGCAGCATAAGAAAGTAGACATTCCTTACATTATTTTAAAATAATAAAATTCTGTTTCGCCACTCGAAAAAGATGTTTCGCCACTCGATAGAAATCGAGGAAAAGTCCAAAAATGACCCTATCTTAAAATGGCCGTATCTTTTCTCTACGACCTCCTAGGCATAAACCGATTGCACCATTAGAAAGTAGACATTCCTTACATTATTCTAAAATAATAAAATTCTGTCTCGCCACTCGAAAAAGATGTTTCGCCACTCGATAGAAATCGAGGAAAAGTCCAAAAATGACCCTATCTTAAAATGGCCGTATCTTTTCTCTACGACCTCCTAGGCATAAACCGATGGCAGCATAAGAAAGTAGACATTCCTTACATTATTTTAAAATAATAAAATTCTGTTTCGCCACTCGAAAAAGATGTTTCGCCACTCGATAGAAATCGAGGAAAAGTCCAAAAATGACCCCTATCTTAAAATGGCCGTATCTTTTCTCTACGACCTCCTAGGCATAAACCGATTGCACCATTAGAAAGTAGACATTCCTTACATTATTTTAAAATAATAAAATTCTGTTTCGCCACTCGAAAAAGATGTTTCGCCACTCGATAGAAATCGAGGAAAAGTCCAAAAATGACCCCTATCTTAAAATGGCCGTATCTTTTCTCTACGACCTCCTAGGCATAAACCGATTGCACCATTAGAAAGTAGACATTCCTTGCAGTATTCTAAAATAATAAAATTCTGTCTCGCCACTCGAAAAAGATGTTTCGCCACTCGATAGAAATCGAGGAAAAGTCCAAAAATGACCCCTATCTTAAAATGGCCGTATCTTTTCTCTACGACCTCCTAGGCATAAACCGATTGCACCATTAGAAAGTAGACATTCCTTGCATTATTCTAAAATAATAAAATTCTGTCTCGCCACTCGAAAAAGATGTTTCGCCACTCGATAGAAATCGAGGAAAAGTCCAAAAATGACCCTATCTTAAAATGGCCGTATCTTTTCTCTACGACCTCCTAGGCATAAACCGATGGCAGCATAAGAAAGTAGACATTCCTTACATTATTTTAAAATAATAAAATTCTGTTTCGCCACTCGATAGAAATCGAGGAAAAGTCCAAAAATGACCCCTATCTTAAAATGGCCGTATCTTTTCTCTACGACCTCCTAGGCATAAACCGATTGCACCATTAGAAAGTAGACATTCCTTACATTATTTTAAAATAATAAAATTCTGTTTCGCCACTCGAAAAAGATGTTTCGCCACTCGATAGAAATCGAGGAAAAGTCCAAAAATGACCCCTATCTTAAAATGGCCGTATCTTTTCTCTACGACCTCCTAGGCATAAACCGATTGCACCATTAGAAAGTAGACATTCCTTGCATTATTCTAAAATAATAAAATTCTGTCTCGCCACTCGAAAAAGATGTTTCGCCACTCGATAGAAATCGAGGAAAAGTCCAAAAATGACCCCTATCTTAAAATGGCCGTATCTTTTCTCTACGACCTCCTAGGCATAAACCGATTGCACCATTAGAAAGTAGACATTCCTTGCATTATTCTAAAATAATAAAATTCTGTCTCGCCATTCGAAAAAGATGTTTCGCCACTCGATAGAAATCGAGGAAAAGTCCAAAAATGACCCTATCTTAAAATGGCCGTATCTTTTCTCTACGACCTCCTAGGCATAAACCGATGGCAGCATAAGAAAGTAGACATTCCTTACATTATTTTAAAATAATAAAATTCTGTTTCGCCACTCGAAAAAGATGTTTCGCCACTCGATAGAAATCGAGGAAAAGTCCAAAAATGACCCCTATCTTAAAATGGCCGTATCTTTTCTCTACGACCTCCTAGGCATAAACCGATTGCACCATTAGAAAGTAGACATTCCTTACATTATTCTAAAATAATAAAATTCTGTCTCGCCACTCGAAAAAGATGTTTCGCCACTCGATAGAAATCGAGGAAAAGTCCAAAAATGACCCTATCTTAAAATGGCCGTATCTTTTCTCTACGACCTCCTAGGCATAAACCGTTTGCACCATTAGAAAGTAGACATTCCTTACATTATTCTAAAATAATAAAATTCTGTCTCGCCACTCGAAAAAGATGTTTCGCCACTCGATAGAAATCGAGGAAAAGTCCAAAAATGACCCTATCTTAAAATGGCCGTATCTTTTCTCTACGACCTCCTAGGCATAAACCGATGGCAGCATAAGAAAGTAGACATTCCTTACATTATTTTAAAATAATAAAATTCTGTTTCGCCACTCGAAAAAGATGTTTCGCCACTCGATAGAAATCGAGGAAAAGTCCAAAAATGACCCCTATCTTAAAATGGCCGTATCTTTTCTCTACGACCTCCTAGGCATAAACCGATTGCACCATTAGAAAGTAGACATTCCTTACATTATTCTAAAATAATAAAATTCTGTCTCGCCACTCGAAAAAGATGTTTCGCCACTCGATAGAAATCGAGGAAAAGTCCAAAAATGACCCTATCTTAAAATGGCCGTATCTTTTCTCTACGACCTCCTAGGAATAAACCGATGGCAGCATAAGAAAGTAGACATTCCTTACATTATTTTAAAATAATAAAATTCTGTTTCGCCACTCGAAAAAGATGTTTCGCCACTCGATAGAAATCGAGGAAAAGTCCAAAAATGACCCCTATCTTAAAATGTCCGTATCTTTTCTCTACGACCTCCTAGGCATAAACCGATTGCACCATTAGAAAGTAGACATTCCTTACATTATTCTAAAATAATAAAATTCTGTCTCGCCACTCGAAAAAGATGTTTCGCCACTCGATAGAAATCGAGGAAAAGTCCAAAAATGACCCTATCTTAAAATGGCCGTATCTTTTCTCTACGACCTCCTAGGCATAAACCGATGGCAGCATAAGAAAGTAGACATTCCTTACATTATTTTAAAATAATAAAATTCTGTTTCGCCACTCGAAAAAGATGTTTCGCCACTCGATAGAAATCGAGGAAAAGTCCAAAAATGACCCCTATCTTAAAATGGCCGTATCTTTTCTCTACGACCTCCTAGGCATAAACCGATTGCACCATTAGAAAGTAGACATTCCTTGCATTATTCTAAAATAATAAAATTCTGTCTCGCCACTCGAAAAAGATGTTTCGCCACTCGATAGAAATCGAGGAAAAGTCCAAAAATGACCCCTATCTTAAAATGGCCGTATCTTTTCTCTACGACCTCCTAGGCATAAACCGATTGCACCATTAGAAAGTAGACATTCCTTGCATTATTCTAAAATAATAAAATTCTGTCTCGCCACTCGAAAAAGATGTTTCGCCACTCGATAGAAATCGAGGAAAAGTCCAAAAATGACCCTATCTTAAAATGGCCGTATCTTTTCTCTACGACCTCCTAGGCATAAACCGATGGCAGCATAAGAAAGTAGACATTCCTTACATTATTTTAAAATAATAAAATTCTGTTTCGCCACTCGATAGAAATCGAGGAAAAGTCCAAAAATGACCCCTATCTTAAAATGGCCGTATCTTTTCTCTACGACCTCCTAGGCATAAACCGATTGCACCATTAGAAAGTAGACATTCCTTACATTATTTTAAAATAATAAAATTCTGTTTCGCCACTCGAAAAAGATGTTTCGCCACTCGATAGAAATCGAGGAAAAGTCCAAAAATGACCCCTATCTTAAAATGGCCGTATCTTTTCTCTACGACCTCCTAGGCATAAACCGATTGCACCATTAGAAAGTAGACATTCCTTGCATTATTCTAAAATAATAAAATTCTGTCTCGCCACTCGAAAAAGATGTTTCGCCACTCGATAGAAATCGAGGAAAAGTCCAAAAATGACCCCTATCTTAAAATGGCCGTATCTTTTCTCTACGACCTCCTAGGCATAAACCGATTGCACCATTAGAAAGTAGACATTCCTTGCATTATTCTAAAATAATAAAATTCTGTCTCGCCATTCGAAAAAGATGTTTCGCCACTCGATAGAAATCGAGGAAAAGTCCAAAAATGACCCTATCTTAAAATGGCCGTATCTTTTCTCTACGACCTCCTAGGCATAAACCGATGGCAGCATAAGAAAGTAGACATTCCTTACATTATTTTAAAATAATAAAATTCTGTTTCGCCACTCGAAAAAGATGTTTCGCCACTCGATAGAAATCGAGGAAAAGTCCAAAAATGACCCCTATCTTAAAATGGCCGTATCTTTTCTCTACGACCTCCTAGGCATAAACCGATTGCACCATTAGAAAGTAGACATTCCTTACATTATTCTAAAATAATAAAATTCTGTCTCGCCACTCGAAAAAGATGTTTCGCCACTCGATAGAAATCGAGGAAAAGTCCAAAAATGACCCTATCTTAAAATGGCCGTATCTTTTCTCTACGACCTCCTAGGCATAAACCGTTTGCACCATTAGAAAGTAGACATTCCTTACATTATTCTAAAATAATAAAATTCTGTCTCGCCACTCGAAAAAGATGTTTCGCCACTCGATAGAAATCGAGGAAAAGTCCAAAAATGACCCTATCTTAAAATGGCCGTATCTTTTCTCTACGACCTCCTAGGCATAAACCGATGGCAGCATAAGAAAGTAGACATTCCTTACATTATTTTAAAATAATAAAATTCTGTTTCGCCACTCGAAAAAGATGTTTCGCCACTCGATAGAAATCGAGGAAAAGTCCAAAAATGACCCCTATCTTAAAATGGCCGTATCTTTTCTCTACGACCTCCTAGGCATAAACCGATTGCACCATTAGAAAGTAGACATTCCTTACATTATTCTAAAATAATAAAATTCTGTCTCGCCACTCGAAAAAGATGTTTCGCCACTCGATAGAAATCGAGGAAAAGTCCAAAAATGACCCTATCTTAAAATGGCCGTATCTTTTCTCTACGACCTCCTAGGAATAAACCGATGGCAGCATAAGAAAGTAGACATTCCTTACATTATTTTAAAATAATAAAATTCTGTTTCGCCACTCGAAAAAGATGTTTCGCCACTCGATAGAAATCGAGGAAAAGTCCAAAAATGACCCCTATCTTAAAATGTCCGTATCTTTTCTCTACGACCTCCTAGGCATAAACCGATTGCACCATTAGAAAGTAGACATTCCTTACATTATTCTAAAATAATAAAATTCTGTCTCGCCACTCGAAAAAGATGTTTCGCCACTCGATAGAAATCGAGGAAAAGTCCAAAAATGACCCTATCTTAAAATGGCCGTATCTTTTCTCTACGACCTCCTAGGCATAAACCGATGGCAGCATAAGAAAGTAGACATTCCTTACATTATTTTAAAATAATAAAATTCTGTTTCGCCACTCGAAAAAGATGTTTCGCCACTCGATAGAAATCGAGGAAAAGTCCAAAAATGACCCCTATCTTAAAATGGCCGTATCTTTTCTCTACGACCTCCTAGGCATAAACCGATTGCACCATTAGAAAGTAGACATTCCTTGCATTATTCTAAAATAATAAAATTCTGTCTCGCCACTCGAAAAAGATGTTTCGCCACTCGATAGAAATCGAGGAAAAGTCCAAAAATGACCCCTATCTTAAAATGGCCGTATCTTTTCTCTACGACCTCCTAGGCATAAACCGATTGCACCATTAGAAAGTAGACATTCCTTGCATTATTCTAAAATAATAAAATTCTGTCTCGCCACTCGAAAAAGATGTTTCGCCACTCGATAGAAATCGAGGAAAAGTCCAAAAATGACCCTATCTTAAAATGGCCGTATCTTTTCTCTACGACCTCCTAGGCATAAACCGATGGCAGCATAAGAAAGTAGACATTCCTTACATTATTTTAAAATAATAAAATTCTGTTTCGCCACTCGAAAAAGATGTTTCGCCACTCGATAGAAATCGAGGAAAAGTCCAAAAATGACCCCTATCTTAAAATGGCCGTATCTTTTCTCTACGACCTCCTAGGCATAAACCGATTGCACCATTAGAAAGTAGACATTCCTTGCATTATTCTAAAATAATAAAATTCTGTCTCGCCACTCGAAAAAGATGTTTCGCCACTCGATAGAAATCGAGGAAAAGTCCAAAAATGACCCCTATCTTAAAATGGCCGTATCTTTTCTCTACGACCTCCTA
This sequence comes from Odiellus spinosus, assembly GCA_963920705.1. Classification (NCBI taxonomy): domain Eukaryota; kingdom Metazoa; phylum Arthropoda; class Arachnida; order Opiliones; family Phalangiidae; genus Odiellus; species Odiellus spinosus. Next base: position 17,474,096 of record OY987233.1, on the reverse strand, counting down.
GGCATAAACCGATTGCACCATTAGAAAGTAGACATTCCTTGCATTATTCTAAAATAATAAAATTCTGTCTCGCCACTCGAAAAAGATGTTTCGCCACTCGATAGAAATCGAGGAAAAGTCCAAAAATGACCCTATCTTAAAATGGCCGTATCTTTTCTCTACGACCTCCTAAGCATAAACCGATGGCACCATTAGAAAGTAGACATTCCTTACATTATTCTAAAATAATAAAATTCTGTCTCGCCACTCGAAAAAGATGTTTCGCCACTCGATAGAAATCGAGGAAAAGTCCAAAAATGACCCCTATCTTAAAATGGCCGTATCTTTTCTCTACGACCTCCTAGGCATAAACCGATTGCACCATTAGAAAGTAGACATTCCTTACATTATTTTAAAATAATAAAATTCTGTTTCGCCACTCGAAAAAGATGTTTCGCCACTCGATAGAAATCGAGGAAAAGTCCAAAAATGACCCCTATCTTAAAATGGCCGTATCTTTTCTCTACGACCTCCTAGGCATAAACCGATTGCACCATTAGAAAGTAGACATTCCTTGCATTATTCTAAAATAATAAAATTCTGTCTCGCCACTCGAAAAAGATGTTTCGCCACTCGATAGAAATCGAGGAAAAGTCCAAAAATGACCCCTATCTTAAAATGGCCGTATCTTTTCTCTACGACCTCCTAGGCATAAACCGATTGCACCATTAGAAAGTAGACATTCCTTGCATTATTCTAAAATAATAAAATTCTGTCTCGCCATTCGAAAAAGATGTTTCGCCACTCGATAGAAATCGAGGAAAAGTCCAAAAATGACCCTATCTTAAAATGGCCGTATCTTTTCTCTACGACCTCCTAGGCATAAACCGATGGCAGCATAAGAAAGTAGACATTCCTTACATTATTTTAAAATAATAAAATTCTGTTTCGCCACTCGAAAAAGATGTTTCGCCACTCGATAGAAATCGAGGAAAAGTCCAAAAATGACCCCTATCTTAAAATGGCCGTATCTTTTCTCTACGACCTCCTAGGCATAAACCGATTGCACCATTAGAAAGTAGACATTCCTTACATTATTCTAAAATAATAAAATTCTGTCTCGCCACTCGAAAAAGATGTTTCGCCACTCGATAGAAATCGAGGAAAAGTCCAAAAATGACCCTATCTTAAAATGGCCGTATCTTTTCTCTACGACCTCCTAGGCATAAACCGTTTGCACCATTAGAAAGTAGACATTCCTTACATTATTCTAAAATAATAAAATTCTGTCTCGCCACTCGAAAAAGATGTTTCGCCACTCGATAGAAATCGAGGAAAAGTCCAAAAATGACCCTATCTTAAAATGGCCGTATCTTTTCTCTACGACCTCCTTGGCATAAACCGATGGCAGCATAAGAAAGTAGACATTCCTTACATTATTTTAAAATAATAAAATTCTGTTTCGCCACTCGAAAAAGATGTTTCGCCACTCGATAGAAATCGAGGAAAAGTCCAAAAATGACCCCTATCTTAAAATGGCCGTATCTTTTCTCTACGACCTCCTAGGCATAAACCGATTGCACCATTAGAAAGTAGACATTCCTTACATTATTCTAAAATAATAAAATTCTGTCTCGCCACTCGAAAAAGATGTTTCGCCACTCGATAGAAATCGAGGAAAAGTCCAAAAATGACCCTATCTTAAAATGGCCGTATCTTTTCTCTACGACCTCCTAGGCATAAACCGTTTGCACCATTAGAAAGTAGACATTCCTTACATTATTCTAAAATAATAAAATTCTGTCTCGCCACTCGAAAAAGATGTTTCGCCACTCGATAGAAATCGAGGAAAAGTCCAAAAATGACCCCTATCTTAAAATGGCCGTATCTTTTCTCTACGACCTCCTAGGCATAAACCGATTGCACCATTAGAAAGTAGACATTCCTTGCATTATTCTAAAATAATAAAATTCTGTCTCGCCACTCGAAAAAGATGTTTCGCCACTCGATAGAAATCGAGGAAAAGTCCAAAAATGACCCCTATCTTAAAATGGCCGTATCTTTTCTCTACGACCTCCTAGGCATAAACCGATTGCACCATTAGAAAGTAGACATTCCTTGCATTATTCTAAAATAATAAAATTCTGTCTCGCCACTCGAAAAAGATGTTTCGCCACTCGATAGAAATCGAGGAAAAGTCCAAAAATGACCCTATCTTAAAATGGCCGTATCTTTTCTCTACGACCTCCTAAGCATAAACCGATGGCACCATTAGAAAGTAGACATTCCTTACATTATTCTAAAATAATAAAATTCTGTCTCGCCACTCGAAAAAGATGTTTCGCCACTCGATAGAAATCGAGGAAAAGTCCAAAAATGACCCCTATCTTAAAATGGCCGTATCTTTTCTCTACGACCTCCTAGGCATAAACCGATTGCACCATTAGAAAGTAGACATTCCTTACATTATTTTAAAATAATAAAATTCTGTTTCGCCACTCGAAAAAGATGTTTCGCCACTCGATAGAAATCGAGGAAAAGTCCAAAAATGACCCCTATCTTAAAATGGCCGTATCTTTTCTCTACGACCTCCTAGGCATAAACCGATTGCACCATTAGAAAGTAGACATTCCTTGCATTATTCTAAAATAATAAAATTCTGTCTCGCCACTCGAAAAAGATGTTTCGCCACTCGATAGAAATCGAGGAAAAGTCCAAAAATGACCCCTATCTTAAAATGGCCGTATCTTTTCTCTACGACCTCCTAGGCATAAACCGATTGCACCATTAGAAAGTAGACATTCCTTGCATTATTCTAAAATAATAAAATTCTGTCTCGCCATTCGAAAAAGATGTTTCGCCACTCGATAGAAATCGAGGAAAAGTCCAAAAATGACCCTATCTTAAAATGGCCGTATCTTTTCTCTACGACCTCCTAGGCATAAACCGATGGCAGCATAAGAAAGTAGACATTCCTTACATTATTTTAAAATAATAAAATTCTGTTTCGCCACTCGAAAAAGATGTTTCGCCACTCGATAGAAATCGAGGAAAAGTCCAAAAATGACCCCTATCTTAAAATGGCCGTATCTTTTCTCTACGACCTCCTAGGCATAAACCGATTGCACCATTAGAAAGTAGACATTCCTTACATTATTCTAAAATAATAAAATTCTGTCTCGCCACTCGAAAAAGATGTTTCGCCACTCGATAGAAATCGAGGAAAAGTCCAAAAATGACCCTATCTTAAAATGGCCGTATCTTTTCTCTACGACCTCCTAGGCATAAACCGTTTGCACCATTAGAAAGTAGACATTCCTTACATTATTCTAAAATAATAAAATTCTGTCTCGCCACTCGAAAAAGATGTTTCGCCACTCGATAGAAATCGAGGAAAAGTCCAAAAATGACCCTATCTTAAAATGGCCGTATCTTTTCTCTACGACCTCCTTGGCATAAACCGATGGCAGCATAAGAAAGTAGACATTCCTTACATTATTTTAAAATAATAAAATTCTGTTTCGCCACTCGAAAAAGATGTTTCGCCACTCGATAGAAATCGAGGAAAAGTCCAAAAATGACCCCTATCTTAAAATGGCCGTATCTTTTCTCTACGACCTCCTAGGCATAAACCGATTGCACCATTAGAAAGTAGACATTCCTTACATTATTCTAAAATAATAAAATTCTGTCTCGCCACTCGAAAAAGATGTTTCGCCACTCGATAGAAATCGAGGAAAAGTCCAAAAATGACCCTATCTTAAAATGGCCGTATCTTTTCTCTACGACCTCCTAGGCATAAACCGTTTGCACCATTAGAAAGTAGACATTCCTTACATTATTCTAAAATAATAAAATTCTGTCTCGCCACTCGAAAAAGATGTTTCGCCACTCGATAGAAATCGAGAAAAAGTCCAAAAATGACCCTATCTTAAAATGGCCGTATCTTTTCTCTACGACCTCCTAGGAATAAACCGATGGCAGCATAAGAAAGTAGACATTCCTTACATTATTTTAAAATAATAAAATTCTGTTTCGCCACTCGAAAAAGATGTTTCGCCACTCGATAGAAATCGAGGAAAAGTCCAAAAATGACCCCTATCTTAAAATGTCCGTATCTTTTCTCTACGACCTCCTAGGCATAAACCGATTGCACCATTAGAAAGTAGACATTCCTTACATTATTCTAAAATAATAAAATTCTGTCTCGCCACTCGAAAAAGATGTTTCGCCACTCGATAGAAATCGAGGAAAAGTCCAAAAATGACCCTATCTTAAAATGGCCGTATCTTTTCTCTACGACCTCCTAGGCATAAACCGATGGCAGCATAAGAAAGTAGACATTCCTTACATTATTTTAAAATAATAAAATTCTGTTTCGCCACTCGAAAAAGATGTTTCGCCACTCGATAGAAATCGAGGAAAAGTCCAAAAATGACCCCTATCTTAAAATGGCCGTATCTTTTCTCTACGACCTCCTAGGCATAAACCGATTGCACCATTAGAAAGTAGACATTCCTTACATTATTTTAAAATAATAAAATTCTGTTTCGCCACTCGAAAAAGATGTTTCGCCACTCGATAGAAATCGAGGAAAAGTCCAAAAATGACCCCTATCTTAAAATGGCCGTATCTTTTCTCTACGACCTCCTAGGCATAAACCGATTGCACCATTAGAAAGTAGACATTCCTTACATTATTTTAAAATAATAAAATTCTGTTTCGCCACTCGAAAAAGATGTTTCGCCACTCGATAGAAATCGAGGAAAAGTCCAAAAATGACCCTATCTTAAAATGGCCGTATCTTTTCTCTACGACCTCCTAAGCATAAACCGATGGCACCATTAGAAAGTAGACATTCCTTACATTATTCTAAAATAATAAAATTCTGTCTCGCCACTCGAAAAAGATGTTTCGCCACTCGATAGAAATCGAGGAAAAGTCCAAAAATGACCCCTATCTTAAAATGGCCGTATCTTTTCTCTACGACCTCCTAGGCATAAACCGATTGCACCATTAGAAAGTAGACATTCCTTACATTATTTTAAAATAATAAAATTCTGTTTCGCCACTCGAAAAAGATGTTTCGCCACTCGATAGAAATCGAGGAAAAGTCCAAAAATGACCCCTATCTTAAAATGGCCGTATCTTTTCTCTACGACCTCCTAGGCATAAACCGATTGCACCATTAGAAAGTAGACATTCCTTGCATTATTCTAAAATAATAAAATTCTGTCTCGCCACTCGAAAAAGATGTTTCGCCACTCGATAGAAATCGAGGAAAAGTCCAAAAATGACCCCTATCTTAAAATGGCCGTATCTTTTCTCTACGACCTCCTAGGCATAAACCGATTGCACCATTAGAAAGTAGACATTCCTTGCATTATTCTAAAATAATAAAATTCTGTCTCGCCATTCGAAAAAGATGTTTCGCCACTCGATAGAAATCGAGGAAAAGTCCAAAAATGACCCTATCTTAAAATGGCCGTATCTTTTCTCTACGACCTCCTAGGCATAAACCGATGGCAGCATAAGAAAGTAGACATTCCTTACATTATTTTAAAATAATAAAATTCTGTTTCGCCACTCGAAAAAGATGTTTCGCCACTCGATAGAAATCGAGGAAAAGTCCAAAAATGACCCCTATCTTAAAATGGCCGTATCTTTTCTCTACGACCTCCTAGGCATAAACCGATTGCACCATTAGAAAGTAGACATTCCTTACATTATTCTAAAATAATAAAATTCTGTCTCGCCACTCGAAAAAGATGTTTCGCCACTCGATAGAAATCGAGGAAAAGTCCAAAAATGACCCTATCTTAAAATGGCCGTATCTTTTCTCTACGACCTCCTAGGCATAAACCGTTTGCACCATTAGAAAGTAGACATTCCTTACATTATTCTAAAATAATAAAATTCTGTCTCGCCACTCGAAAAAGATGTTTCGCCACTCGATAGAAATCGAGGAAAAGTCCAAAAATGACCCTATCTTAAAATGGCCGTATCTTTTCTCTACGACCTCCTTGGCATAAACCGATGGCAGCATAAGAAAGTAGACATTCCTTACATTATTTTAAAATAATAAAATTCTGTTTCGCCACTCGAAAAAGATGTTTCGCCACTCGATAGAAATCGAGGAAAAGTCCAAAAATGACCCCTATCTTAAAATGGCCGTATCTTTTCTCTACGACCTCCTAGGCATAAACCGATTGCACCATTAGAAAGTAGACATTCCTTACATTATTCTAAAATAATAAAATTCTGTCTCGCCACTCGAAAAAGATGTTTCGCCACTCGATAGAAATCGAGGAAAAGTCCAAAAATGACCCTATCTTAAAATGGCCGTATCTTTTCTCTACGACCTCCTAGGCATAAACCGTTTGCACCATTAGAAAGTAGACATTCCTTACATTATTCTAAAATAATAAAATTCTGTCTCGCCACTCGAAAAAGATGTTTCGCCACTCGATAGAAATCGAGGAAAAGTCCAAAAATGACCCTATCTTAAAATGGCCGTATCTTTTCTCTACGACCTCCTAGGAATAAACCGATGGCAGCATAAGAAAGTAGACATTCCTTACATTATTTTAAAATAATAAAATTCTGTTTCGCCACTCGAAAAAGATGTTTCGCCACTCGATAGAAATCGAGGAAAAGTCCAAAAATGACCCCTATCTTAAAATGTCCGTATCTTTTCTCTACGACCTCCTAGGCATAAACCGATTGCACCATTAGAAAGTAGACATTCCTTACATTATTCTAAAATAATAAAATTCTGTCTCGCCACTCGAAAAAGATGTTTCGCCACTCGATAGAAATCGAGGAAAAGTCCAAAAATGACCCTATCTTAAAATGGCCGTATCTTTTCTCTACGACCTCCTAGGCATAAACCGTTTGCACCATTAGAAAGTAGACATTCCTTACATTATTCTAAAATAATAAAATTCTGTCTCGCCACTCGAAAAAGATGTTTCGCCACTCGATAGAAATCGAGGAAAAGTCCAAAAATGACCCTATCTTAAAATGGCCGTATCTTTTCTCTACGACCTCCTTGGCATAAACCGATGGCAGCATAAGAAAGTAGACATTCCTTACATTATTTTAAAATAATAAAATTCTGTTTCGCCACTCGAAAAAGATGTTTCGCCACTCGATAGAAATCGAGGAAAAGTCCAAAAATGACCCCTATCTTAAAATGGCCGTATCTTTTCTCTACGACCTCCTAGGCATAAACCGATTGCACCATTAGAAAGTAGACATTCCTTACATTATTCTAAAATAATAAAATTCTGTCTCGCCACTCGAAAAAGATGTTTCGCCACTCGATAGAAATCGAGGAAAAGTCCAAAAATGACCCTATCTTAAAATGGCCGTATCTTTTCTCTACGACCTCCTAGGCATAAACCGTTTGCACCATTAGAAAGTAGACATTCCTTACATTATTCTAAAATAATAAAATTCTGTCTCGCCACTCGAAAAAGATGTTTCGCCACTCGATAGAAATCGAGGAAAAGTCCAAAAATGACCCTATCTTAAAATGGCCGTATCTTTTCTCTACGACCTCCTAGGAATAAACCGATGGCAGCATAAGAAAGTAGACATTCCTTACATTATTTTAAAATAATAAAATTCTGTTTCGCCACTCGAAAAAGATGTTTCGCCACTCGATAGAAATCGAGGAAAAGTCCAAAAATGACCCCTATCTTAAAATGTCCGTATCTTTTCTCTACGACCTCCTAGGCATAAACCGATTGCACCATTAGAAAGTAGACATTCCTTACATTATTCTAAAATAATAAAATTCTGTCTCGCCACTCGAAAAAGATGTTTCGCCACTCGATAGAAATCGAGGAAAAGTCCAAAAATGACCCTATCTTAAAATGGCCGTATCTTTTCTCTACGACCTCCTAGGCATAAACCGATGGCAGCATAAGAAAGTAGACATTCCTTACATTATTTTAAAATAATAAAATTCTGTTTCGCCACTCGAAAAAGATGTTTCGCCACTCGATAGAAATCGAGGAAAAGTCCAAAAATGACCCCTATCTTAAAATGGCCGTATCTTTTCTCTACGACCTCCTAGGCATAAACCGATTGCACCATTAGAAAGTAGACATTCCTTACATTATTTTAAAATAATAAAATTCTGTTTCGCCACTCGAAAAAGATGTTTCGCCACTCGATAGAAATCGAGGAAAAGTCCAAAAATGACCCCTATCTTAAAATGGCCGTATCTTTTCTCTACGACCTCCTAGGCATAAACCGATTGCACCATTAGAAAGTAGACATTCCTTGCATTATTCTAAAATAATAAAATTCTGTCTCGCCACTCGAAAAAGATGTTTCGCCACTCGATAGAAATCGAGGAAAAGTCCAAAAATGACCCCTATCTTAAAATGGCCGTATCTTTTCTCTACGACCTCCTAGGCATAAACCGATTGCACCATTAGAAAGTAGACATTCCTTACATTATTTTAAAATAATAAAATTCTGTTTCGCCACTCGAAAAAGATGTTTCGCCACTCGATAGAAATCGAGGAAAAGTCCAAAAATGACCCCTATCTTAAAATGGCCGTATCTTTTCTCTACGACCTCCTAGGCATAAACCGATTGCACCATTAGAAAGTAGACATTCCTTGCATTATTCTAAAATAATAAAATTCTGTCTCGCCACTCGAAAAAGATGTTTCGCCACTCGATAGAAATCGAGGAAAAGTCCAAAAATGACCCCTATCTTAAAATGGCCGTATCTTTTCTCTACGACCTCCTAGGCATAAACCGATTGCACCATTAGAAAGTAGACATTCCTTGCATTATTCTAAAATAATAAAATTCTGTCTCGCCACTCGAAAAAGATGTTTCGCCACTCGAAAGAAATCGAGGAAAAGTCCAAAAATGACCCTATCTTAAAATGGCCGTATCTTTTCTCTACGACCTCCTAGGCATAAACCGATGGCACCATTAGAAAGTAGACATTCCTTACATTATTCTAAAATAATAAAATTCTGTCTCGCCACTCGAAAAAGATGTTTCGCCACTCGATAGAAATCGAGGAAAAGTCCAAAAATGACCCCTATCTTAAAATGGCCGTATCTTTTCTCTACGACCTCCTAGGCATAAACCGATTGCACCATTAGAAAGTAGACATTCCTTACATTATTTTAAAATAATAAAATTCTGTTTCGCCACTCGAAAAAGATGTTTCGCCACTCGATAGAAATCGAGGAAAAGTCCAAAAATGACCCCTATCTTAAAATGGCCGTATCTTTTCTCTACGACCTCCTAGGCATAAACCGATTGCACCATTAGAAAGTAGACATTCCTTGCATTATTCTAAAATAATAAAATTCTGTCTCGCCACTCGAAAAAGATGTTTCGCCACTCGATAGAAATCGAGGAAAAGTCCAAAAATGACCCCTATCTTAAAATGGCCGTATCTTTTCTCTACGACCTCCTAGGCATAAACCGATTGCACCATTAGAAAGTAGACATTCCTTGCATTATTCTAAAATAATAAAATTCTGTCTCGCCATTCGAAAAAGATGTTTCGCCACTCGATAGAAATCGAGGAAAAGTCCAAAAATGACCCTATCTTAAAATGGCCGTATCTTTTCTCTACGACCTCCTAGGCATAAACCGATGGCAGCATAAGAAAGTAGACATTCCTTACATTATTTTAAAATAATAAAATTCTGTTTCGCCACTCGAAAAAGATGTTTCGCCACTCGATAGAAATCGAGGAAAAGTCCAAAAATGACCCCTATCTTAAAATGGCCGTATCTTTTCTCTACGACCTCCTAGGCATAAACCGATTGCACCATTAGAAAGTAGACATTCCTTACATTATTCTAAAATAATAAAATTCTGTCTCGCCACTCGAAAAAGATGTTTCGCCACTCGATAGAAATCGAGGAAAAGTCCAAAAATGACCCTATCTTAAAATGGCCGTATCTTTTCTCTACGACCTCCTAGGCATAAACCGTTTGCACCATTAGAAAGTAGACATTCCTTACATTATTCTAAAATAATAAAATTCTGTCTCGCCACTCGAAAAAGATGTTTCGCCACTCGATAGAAATCGAGGAAAAGTCCAAAAATGACCCTATCTTAAAATGGCCGTATCTTTTCTCTACGACCTCCTAGGCATAAACCGATGGCAGCATAAGAAAGTAGACATTCCTTACATTATTTTAAAATAATAAAATTCTGTTTCGCCACTCGAAAAAGATGTTTCGCCACTCGATAGAAATCGAGGAAAAGTCCAAAAATGACCCTATCTTAAAATGGCCGTATCTTTTCTCTACGACCTCCTAGGCATAAACCGTTTGCACCATTAGAAAGTAGACATTCCTTACATTATTCTAAAATAATAAAATTCTGTCTCGCCACTCGAAAAAGATGTTTCGCCACTCGATAGAAATCGAGGAAAAGTCCAAAAATGACCCTATCTTAAAATGGCCGTATCTTTTCTCTACGACCTCCTAGGAATAAACCGATGGCAGCATAAGAAAGTAGACATTCCTTACATTATTTTAAAATAATAAAATTCTGTTTCGCCACTCGAAAAAGATGTTTCGCCACTCGATAGAAATCGAGGAAAAGTCCAAAAATGACCCCTATCTTAAAATGTCCGTATCTTTTCTCTACGACCTCCTAGGCATAAACCGATTGCACCATTAGAAAGTAGACATTCCTTACATTATTCTAAAATAATAAAATTCTGTCTCGCCACTCGAAAAAGATGTTTCGCCACTCGATAGAAATCGAGGAAAAGTCCAAAAATGACCCTATCTTAAAATGGCCGTATCTTTTCTCTACGACCTCCTAGGCATAAACCGATGGCAGCATAAGAAAGTAGACATTCCTTACATTATTTTAAAATAATAAAATTCTGTTTCGCCACTCGAAAAAGATGTTTCGCCACTCGATAGAAATCGAGGAAAAGTCCAAAAATGACCCCTATCTTAAAATGGCCGTATCTTTTCTCTACGACCTCCTAGGCATAAACCGATTGCACCATTAGAAAGTAGACATTCCTTGCATTATTCTAAAATAATAAAATTCTGTCTCGCCACTCGAAAAAGATGTTTCGCCACTCGATAGAAATCGAGGAAAAGTCCAAAAATGACCCCTATCTTAAAATGGCCGTATCTTTTCTCTACGACCTCCTAGGAATAAACCGATGGCAGCATAAGAAAGTAGACATTCCTTACATTATTTTAAAATAATAAAATTCTGTTTCGCCACTCGAAAAAGATGTTTCGCCACTCGATAGAAATCGAGGAAAAGTCCAAAAATGACCCCTATCTTAAAATGTCCGTATCTTTTCTCTACGACCTCCTAGGCATAAACCGATTGCACCATTAGAAAGTAGACATTCCTTGCATTATTCTAAAATAATAAAATTCTGTCTCGCCACTCGAAAAAGATGTTTCGCCACTCGATAGAAATCGAGGAAAAGTCCAAAAATGACCCCTATCTTAAAATGGCCGTATCTTTTCTCTACGACCTCCTAGGCATAAACCGATTGCACCATTAGAAAGTAGACATTCCTTGCATTATTCTAAAATAATAAAATTCTGTCTCGCCACTCGAAAAAGATGTTTCGCCACTCGATAGAAATCGAGGAAAAGTCCAAAAATGACCCTATCTTAAAATGGCCGTATCTTTTCTCTACGACCTCCTAGGCATAAACCGATTGCACCATTAGAAAGTAGACATTCCTTACATTATTTTAAAATAATAAAATTCTGTTTCGCCACTCGAAAAAGATGTTTCGCCACTCGATAGAAATCGAGGAAAAGTCCAAAAATGACCCCTATCTTAAAATGGCCGTATCTTTTCTCTACGACCTCCTAGGCATAAACCGATTGCACCATTAGAAAGTAGACATTCCTTACATTATTCTAAAATAATAAAATTCTGTCTCGCCACTCGAAAAAGATGTTTCGCCACTCGATAGAAATCGAGGAAAAGTCCAAAAATGACCCTATCTTAAAATGGCCGTATCTTTTCTCTACGACCTCCTAGGCATAAACCGATGGCAGCATAAGAAAGTAGACATTCCTTACATTATTTTAAAATAATAAAATTCTGTTTCGCCACTCGATAGAAATCGAGGAAAAGTCCAAAAATGACCCCTATCTTAAAATGGCCGTATCTTTTCTCTACGACCTCCTAGGCATAAACCGATTGCACCATTAGAAAGTAGACATTCCTTACATTATTTTAAAATAATAAAATTCTGTTTCGCCACTCGAAAAAGATGTTTCGCCACTCGATAGAAATCGAGGAAAAGTCCAAAAATGACCCCTATCTTAAAATGGCCGTATCTTTTCTCTACGACCTCCTAGGCATAAACCGATTGCACCATTAGAAAGTAGACATTCCTTGCAGTATTCTAAAATAATAAAATTCTGTCTCGCCACTCGAAAAAGATGTTTCGCCACTCGATAGAAATCGAGGAAAAGTCCAAAAATGACCCCTATCTTAAAATGGCCGTATCTTTTCTCTACGACCTCCTAGGCATAAACCGATTGCACCATTAGAAAGTAGACATTCCTTGCATTATTCTAAAATAATAAAATTCTGTCTCGCCACTCGAAAAAGATGTTTCGCCACTCGATAGAAATCGAGGAAAAGTCCAAAAATGACCCTATCTTAAAATGGCCGTATCTTTTCTCTACGACCTCCTAGGCATAAACCGATGGCAGCATAAGAAAGTAGACATTCCTTACATTATTTTAAAATAATAAAATTCTGTTTCGCCACTCGATAGAAATCGAGGAAAAGTCCAAAAATGACCCCTATCTTAAAATGGCCGTATCTTTTCTCTACGACCTCCTAGGCATAAACCGATTGCACCATTAGAAAGTAGACATTCCTTACATTATTTTAAAATAATAAAATTCTGTTTCGCCACTCGAAAAAGATGTTTCGCCACTCGATAGAAATCGAGGAAAAGTCCAAAAATGACCCCTATCTTAAAATGGCCGTATCTTTTCTCTACGACCTCCTAGGCATAAACCGATTGCACCATTAGAAAGTAGACATTCCTTGCATTATTCTAAAATAATAAAATTCTGTCTCGCCACTCGAAAAAGATGTTTCGCCACTCGATAGAAATCGAGGAAAAGTCCAAAAATGACCCCTATCTTAAAATGGCCGTATCTTTTCTCTACGACCTCCTAGGCATAAACCGATTGCACCATTAGAAAGTAGACATTCCTTACATTATTCTAAAATAATAAAATTCTGTCTCGCCACTCGAAAAAGATGTTTCGCCACTCGATAGAAATCGAGGAAAAGTCCAAAAATGACCCTATCTTAAAATGGCCGTATCTTTTCTCTACGACCTCCTAGGCATAAACCGTTTGCACCATTAGAAAGTAGACATTCCTTACATTATTCTAAAATAATAAAATTCTGTCTCGCCACTCGAAAAAGATGTTTCGCCACTCGATAGAAATCGAGGAAAAGTCCAAAAATGACCCTATCTTAAAATGGCCGTATCTTTTCTCTACGACCTCCTAGGCATAAACCGATGGCAGCATAAGAAAGTAGACATTCCTTACATTATTTTAAAATAATAAAATTCTGTTTCGCCACTCGAAAAAGATGTTTCGCCACTCGATAGAAATCGAGGAAAAGTCCAAAAATGACCCCTATCTTAAAATGGCCGTATCTTTTCTCTACGACCTCCTAGGCATAAACCGATTGCACCATTAGAAAGTAGACATTCCTTACATTATTCTAAAATAATAAAATTCTGTCTCGCCACTCGAAAAAGATGTTTCGCCACTCGATAGAAATCGAGGAAAAGTCCAAAAATGACCCTATCTTAAAATGGCCGTATCTTTTCTCTACGACCTCCTAGGAATAAACCGATGGCAGCATAAGAAAGTAGACATTCCTTACATTATTTTAAAATAATAAAATTCTGTTTCGCCACTCGAAAAAGATGTTTCGCCACTCGATAGAAATCGAGGAAAAGTCCAAAAATGACCCCTATCTTAAAATGTCCGTATCTTTTCTCTACGACCTCCTAGGCATAAACCGATTGCACCATTAGAAAGTAGACATTCCTTACATTATTCTAAAATAATAAAATTCTGTCTCGCCACTCGAAAAAGATGTTTCGCCACTCGATAGAAATCGAGGAAAAGTCCAAAAATGACCCTATCTTAAAATGGCCGTATCTTTTCTCTACGACCTCCTAGGCATAAACCGATGGCAGCATAAGAAAGTAGACATTCCTTACATTATTTTAAAATAATAAAATTCTGTTTCGCCACTCGAAAAAGATGTTTCGCCACTCGATAGAAATCGAGGAAAAGTCCAAAAATGACCCCTATCTTAAAATGGCCGTATCTTTTCTCTACGACCTCCTAGGCATAAACCGATTGCACCATTAGAAAGTAGACATTCCTTACATTATTTTAAAATAATAAAATTCTGTTTCGCCACTCGAAAAAGATGTTTCGCCTCTCGATAGAAATCGAGGAAAAGTCCAAAAATGACCCCTATCTTAAAATGGCCGTATCTTTTCTCTACGACCTCCTAGGCATAAACCGATTGCACCATTAGAAAGTAGACATTCCTTGCATTATTCTAAAATAATAAAATTCTGTCTCGCCACTCGAAAAAGATGTTTCGCCACTCGATAGAAATCGAGGAAAAGTCCAAAAATGACCCCTATCTTAAAATGGCCGTATCTTTTCTCTACGACCTCCTAGGCATAAACCGATTGCACCATTAGAAAGTAGACATTCCTTGCATTATTCTAAAATAATAAAATTCTGTCTCGCCACTCGAAAAAGATGTTTCGCCACTCGATAGAAATCGAGGAAAAGTCCAAAAATGACCCTATCTTAAAATGGCCGTATCTTTTCTCTACGACCTCCTAGGCATAAACCGATGGCACCATTAGAAAGTAGACATTCCTTACATTATTCTAAAATAATAAAATTCTGTCTCGCCACTCGAAAAAGATGTTTCGCCACTCGATAGAAATCGAGGAAAAGTCCAAAAATGACCCCTATCTTAAAATGGCCGTATCTTTTCTCTACGACCTCCTAGGCATAAACCGATTGCACCATTAGAAAGTAGACATTCCTTACATTATTTTAAAATAATAAAATTCTGTTTCGCCACTCGAAAAAGATGTTTCGCCACTCGATAGAAATCGAGGAAAAGTCCAAAAATGACCCCTATCTTAAAATGGCCGTATCTTTTCTCTACGACCTCCTAGGCATAAACCGATTGCACCATTAGAAAGTAGACATTCCTTGCATTATTCTAAAATAATAAAATTCTGTCTCGCCACTCGAAAAAGATGTTTCGCCACTCGATAGAAATCGAGGAAAAGTCCAAAAATGACCCCTATCTTAAAATGGCCGTATCTTTTCTCTACGACCTCCTAGGCATAAACCGATTGCACCATTAGAAAGTAGACATTCCTTGCATTATTCTAAAATAATAAAATTCTGTCTCGCCATTCGAAAAAGATGTTTCGCCACTCGATAGAAATCGAGGAAAAGTCCAAAAATGACCCTATCTTAAAATGGCCGTATCTTTTCTCTACGACCTCCTAGGCATAAACCGATGGCAGCATAAGAAAGTAGACATTCCTTACATTATTTTAAAATAATAAAATTCTGTTTCGCCACTCGAAAAAGATGTTTCGCCACTCGATAGAAATCGAGGAAAAGTCCAAAAATGACCCCTATCTTAAAATGTCCGTATCTTTTCTCTACGACCTCCTAGGCATAAACCGATTGCACCATTAGAAAGTAGACATTCCTTACATTATTCTAAAATAATAAAATTCTGTCTCGCCACTCGAAAAAGATGTTTCGCCACTCGATAGAAATCGAGGAAAAGTCCAAAAATGACCCTATCTTAAAATGGCCGTATCTTTTCTCTACGACCTCCTAGGCATAAACCGTTTGCACCATTAGAAAGTAGACATTCCTTACATTATTCTAAAATAATAAAATTCTGTCTCGCCACTCGAAAAAGATGTTTCGCCACTCGATAGAAATCGAGGAAAAGTCCAAAAATGACCCTATCTTAAAATGGCCGTATCTTTTCTCTACGACCTCCTAGGCATAAACCGATGGCAGCATAAGAAAGTAGACATTCCTTACATTATTTTAAAATAATAAAATTCTGTTTCGCCACTCGAAAAAGATGTTTCGCCACTCGATAGAAATCGAGGAAAAGTCCAAAAATGACCCCTATCTTAAAATGGCCGTATCTTTTCTCTACGACCTCCTAGGCATAAACCGATTGCACCATTAGAAAGTAGACATTCCTTACATTATTCTAAAATAATAAAATTCTGTCTCGCCACTCGAAAAAGATGTTTCGCCACTCGATAGAAATCGAGGAAAAGTCCAAAAATGACCCTATCTTAAAATGGCCGTATCTTTTCTCTACGACCTCCTAGGCATAAACCGTTTGCACCATTAGAAAGTAGACATTCCTTACATTATTCTAAAATAATAAAATTCTGTCTCGCCACTCGAAAAAGATGTTTCGCCACTCGATAGAAATCGAGGAAAAGTCCAAAAATGACCCTATCTTAAAATGGCCGTATCTTTTCTCTACGACCTCCTAGGAATAAACCGATGGCAGCATAAGAAAGTAGACATTCCTTACATTATTTTAAAATAATAAAATTCTGTTTCGCCACTCGAAAAAGATGTTTCGCCACTCGATAGAAATCGAGGAAAAGTCCAAAAATGACCCCTATCTTAAAATGTCCGTATCTTTTCTCTACGACCTCCTAGGCATAAACCGATTGCACCATTAGAAAGTAGACATTCCTTACATTATTCTAAAATAATAAAATTCTGTCTCGCCACTCGAAAAAGATGTTTCGCCACTCGATAGAAATCGAGGAAAAGTCCAAAAATGACCCTATCTTATAATGGCCGTATCTTTTCTCTACGACCTCCTAGGCATAAACCGATGGCAGCATAAGAAAGTAGACATTCCTTACATTATTTTAAAATAATAAAATTCTGTTTCGCCACTCGAAAAAGATGTTTCGCCACTCGATAGAAATCGAGGAAAAGTCCAAAAATGACCCCTATCTTAAAATGTCCGTATCTTTTCTCTACGACCTCCTAGGCATAAACCGATTGCACCATTAGAAAGTAGACATTCCTTACATTATTCTAAAATAATAAAATTCTGTCTCGCCACTCGAAAAAGATGTTTCGCCACTCGATAGAAATCGAGGAAAAGTCCAAAAATGACCCCTATCTTAAAATGGCCGTATCTTTTCTCTACGACCTCCTAGGCATAAACCGATTGCACCATTAGAAAGTAGACATTCCTTACATTATTCTAAAATAATAAAATTCTGTCTCGCCACTCGAAAAAGATGTTTCGCCACTCGATAGAAATCGAGGAAAAGTCCAAAAATTACCCTATCTTAAAATGGCCGTATCTTTTCTCTACGACCTCCTAGGCATAAACCGTTTGCACCATTAGAAAGTAGACATTCCTTACATTATTCTAAAATAATAAAATTCTGTCTCGCCACTCGAAAAAGATGTTTCGCCACTCGATAGAAATCGAGGAAAAGTCCAAAAATGACCCTATCTTAAAATGGCCGTATCTTTTCTCTACGACCTCCTAGGAATAAACCGATGGCAGCATAAGAAAGTAGACATTCCTTACATTATTTTAAAATAATAAAATTCTGTTTCGCCACTCGAAAAAGATGTTTCGCCACTCGATAGAAATCGAGGAAAAGTCCAAAAATGACCCCTATCTTAAAATGTCCGTATCTTTTCTCTACGACCTCCTAGGCATAAACCGATTGCACCATTAGAAAGTAGACATTCCTTACATTATTCTAAAATAATAAAATTCTGTCTCGCCACTCGAAAAAGATGTTTCGCCACTCGATAGAAATCGAGGAAAAGTCCAAAAATGACCCTATCTTAAAATGGCCGTATCTTTTCTCTACGACCTCCTAGGCATAAACCGATGGCAGCATAAGAAAGTAGACATTCCTTACATTATTTTAAAATAATAAAATTCTGTTTCGCCACTCGAAAAAGATGTTTCGCCACTCGATAGAAATCGAGGAAAAGTCCAAAAATGACCCCTATCTTAAAATGGCCGTATCTTTTCTCTACGACCTCCTAGGCATAAACCGATTGCACCATTAGAAAGTAGACATTCCTTGCATTATTCTAAAATAATAAAATTCTGTCTCGCCACTCGAAAAAGATGTTTCGCCACTCGATAGAAATCGAGGAAAAGTCCAAAAATGACCCCTATCTTAAAATGGCCGTATCTTTTCTCTACGACCTCCTAGGCATAAACCGATTGCACCATTAGAAAGTAGACATTCCTTACATTATTTTAAAATAATAAAATTCTGTTTCGCCACTCGAAAAAGATGTTTCGCCACTCGATAGAAATCGAGGAAAAGTCCAAAAATGACCCCTATCTTAAAATGGCCGTATCTTTTCTCTACGACCTCCTAGGCATAAACCGATTGCACCATTAGAAAGTAGACATTCCTTGCATTATTCTAAAATAATAAAATTCTGTCTCGCCACTCGAAAAAGATGTTTCGCCACTCGATAGAAATCGAGGAAAAGTCCAAAAATGACCCTATCTTAAAATGGCCGTATCTTTTCTCTACGACCTCCTAGGCATAAACCGTTTGCACCATTAGAAAGTAGACATTCCTTACATTATTCTAAAATAATAAAATTCTGTCTCGCCACTCGAAAAAGATGTTTCGCCACTCGATAGAAATCGAGGAAAAGTCCAAAAATGACCCTATCTTAAAATGGCCGTATCTTTTCTCTACGACCTCCTAGGAATAAACCGATGGCAGCATAAGAAAGTAGACATTCCTTACATTATTTTAAAATAATAAAATTCTGTTTCGCCACTCGAAAAAGATGTTTCGCCACTCGATAGAAATCGAGGAAAAGTCCAAAAATGACCCCTATCTTAAAATGTCCGTATCTTTTCTCTACGACCTCCTAGGCATAAACCGATTGCACCATTAGAAAGTAGACATTCCTTACATTATTCTAAAATAATAAAATTCTGTCTCGCCACTCGAAAAAGATGTTTCGCCACTCGATAGAAATCGAGGAAAAGTCCAAAAATGACCCTATCTTAAAATGGCCGTATCTTTTCTCTACGACCTCCTAGGCATAAACCGATGGCAGCATAAGAAAGTAGACATTCCTTACATTATTTTAAAATAATAAAATTCTGTTTCGCCACTCGAAAAAGATGTTTCGCCACTCGATAGAAATCGAGGAAAAGTCCAAAAATGACCCCTATCTTAAAATGGCCGTATCTTTTCTCTACGACCTCCTAGGCATAAACCGATTGCACCATTAGAAAGTAGACATTCCTTGCATTATTCTAAAATAATAAAATTCTGTCTCGCCACTCGAAAAAGATGTTTCGCCACTCGATAGAAATCGAGGAAAAGTCCAAAAATGACCCCTATCTTAAAATGGCCGTATCTTTTCTCTACGACCTCCTAGGCATAAACCGATTGCACCATTAGAAAGTAGACATTCCTTACATTATTCTAAAATAATAAAATTCTGTCTCGCCACTCGAAAAAGATGTTTCGCCACTCGATAGAAATCGAGGAAAAGTCCAAAAATGACCCTATCTTAAAATGGCCGTATCTTTTCTCTACGACCTCCTAGGCATAAACCGATGGCAGCATAAGAAAGTAGACATTCCTTACATTATTTTAAAATAATAAAATTCTGTTTCGCCACTCGAAAAAGATGTTTCGCCACTCGATAGAAATCGAGGAAAAGTCCAAAAATGACCCCTATCTTAAAATGGCCGTATCTTTTCTCTACGACCTCCTAGGCATAAACCGATTGCACCATTAGAAAGTAGACATTCCTTGCATTATTCTAAAATAATAAAATTCTGTCTCGCCACTCGAAAAAGATGTTTCGCCACTCGATAGAAATCGAGGAAAAGTCCAAAAATGACCCCTATCTTAAAATGGCCGTATCTTTTCTCTACGACCTCCTAGGCATAAACCGATTGCACCATTAGAAAGTAGACATTCCTTACATTATTTTAAAATAATAAAATTCTGTTTCGCCACTCGAAAAAGATGTTTCGCCACTCGATAGAAATCGAGGAAAAGTCCAAAAATGACCCCTATCTTAAAATGGCCGTATCTTTTCTCTACGACCTCCTAGGCATAAACCGATTGCACCATTCGAAAGTAGACATTCCTTGCATTATTCTAAAATAATAAAATTCTGTCTCGCCACTCGAAAAAGATGTTTCGCCACTCGATAGAAATCGAGGAAAAGTCCAAAAATGACCCTATCTTAAAATGGCCGTATCTTTTCTCTACGACCTCCTAGGCATAAACCGTTTGCACCATTAGAAAGTAGACATTCCTTACATTATTCTAAAATAATAAAATTCTGTCTCGCCACTCGAAAAAGATGTTTCGCCACTCGATAGAAATCGAGGAAAAGTCCAAAAATGACCCTATCTTAAAATGGCCGTATCTTTTCTCTACGACCTCCTAGGAATAAACCGATGGCAGCATAAGAAAGTAGACATTCCTTACATTATTTTAAAATAATAAAATTCTGTTTCGCCACTCGAAAAAGATGTTTCGCCACTCGATAGAAATCGAGGAAAAGTCCAAAAATGACCCCTATCTTAAAATGTCCGTATCTTTTCTCTACGACCTCCTAGGCATAAACCGATTGCACCATTAGAAAGTAGACATTCCTTACATTATTCTAAAATAATAAAATTCTGTCTCGCCACTCGAAAAAGATGTTTCGCCACTCGATAGAAATCGAGGAAAAGTCCAAAAATGACCCTATCTTAAAATGGCCGTATCTTTTCTCTACGACCTCCTAGGCATAAACCGATGGCAGCATAAGAAAGTAGACATTCCTTACATTATTTTAAAATAATAAAATTCTGTTTCGCCACTCGAAAAAGATGTTTCGCCACTCGATAGAAATCGAGGAAAAGTCCAAAAATGACCCCTATCTTAAAATGGCCGTATCTTTTCTCTACGACCTCCTAGGCATAAACCGATTGCACCATTAGAAAGTAGACATTCCTTGCATTATTCTAAAATAATAAAATTCTGTCTCGCCACTCGAAAAAGATGTTTCGCCACTCGATAGAAATCGAGGAAAAGTCCAAAAATGACCCCTATCTTAAAATGGCCGTATCTTTTCTCTACGACCTCCTAGGCATAAACCGATTGCACCATTAGAAAGTAGACATTCCTTACATTATTTTAAAATAATAAAATTCTGTTTCGCCACTCGAAAAAGATGTTTCGCCACTCGATAGAAATCGAGGAAAAGTCCAAAAATGACCCCTATCTTAAAATGGCCGTATCTTTTCTCTACGACCTCCTAGGCATAAACCGATTGCACCATTAGAAAGTAGACATTCCTTGCATTATTCTAAAATAATAAAATTCTGTCTCGCCACTCGAAAAAGATGTTTCGCCACTCGATAGAAATCGAGGAAAAGTCCAAAAATGACCCCTATCTTAAAATGGCCGTATCTTTTCTCTACGACCTCCTAGGCATAAACCGATTGCACCATTAGAAAGTAGACATTCCTTGCATTATTCTAAAATAATAAAATTCTGTCTCGCCACTCGAAAAAGATGTTTCGCCACTCGATAGAAATCGAGGAAAAGTCCAAAAATGACCCTATCTTAAAATGGCCGTATCTTTTCTCTACGACCTCCTAGGCATAAACCGATGGCACCATTAGAAAGTAGACATTCCTTACATTATTCTAAAATAATAAAATTCTGTCTCGCCACTCGAAAAAGATGTTTCGCCACTCGATAGAAATCGAGGAAAAGTCCAAAAATGACCCCTATCTTAAAATGGCCGTATCTTTTCTCTACGACCTCCTAGGCATAAACCGATTGCACCATTAGAAAGTAGACATTCCTTACATTATTTTAAAATAATAAAATTCTGTTTCGCCACTCGAAAAAGATGTTTCGCCACTCGATAGAAATCGAGGAAAAGTCCAAAAATGACCCCTATCTTAAAATGGCCGTATCTTTTCTCTACGACCTCCTAGGCATAAACCGATTGCACCATTAGAAAGTAGACATTCCTTGCATTATTCTAAAATAATAAAATTCTGTCTCGCCACTCGAAAAAGATGTTTCGCCACTCGATAGAAATCGAGGAAAAGTCCAAAAATGACCCCTATCTTAAAATGGCCGTATCTTTTCTCTACGACCTCCTAGGCATAAACCGATTGCACCATTAGAAAGTAGACATTCCTTGCATTATTCTAAAATAATAAAATTCTGTCTCGCCATTCGAAAAAGATGTTTCGCCACTCGATAGAAATCGAGGAAAAGTCCAAAAATGACCCTATCTTAAAATGGCCGTATCTTTTCTCTACGACCTCCTAGGCATAAACCGATGGCAGCATAAGAAAGTAGACATTCCTTACATTATTTTAAAATAATAAAATTCTGTTTCGCCACTCGAAAAAGATGTTTCGCCACTCGATAGAAATCGAGGAAAAGTCCAAAAATGACCCCTATCTTAAAATG
This sequence comes from Odiellus spinosus, assembly GCA_963920705.1. Classification (NCBI taxonomy): domain Eukaryota; kingdom Metazoa; phylum Arthropoda; class Arachnida; order Opiliones; family Phalangiidae; genus Odiellus; species Odiellus spinosus. The sequence continues at coordinate 17,451,517 of OY987233.1, read as the reverse complement.
GCCGTATCTTTTCTCTACGACCTCCTAGGCATAAACCGATTGCACCATTAGAAAGTAGACATTCCTTACATTATTCTAAAATAATAAAATTCTGTCTCGCCACTCGAAAAAGATGTTTCGCCACTCGATAGAAATCGAGGAAAAGTCCAAAAATGACCCTATCTTAAAATGGCCGTATCTTTTCTCTACGACCTCCTAGGCATAAACCGTTTGCACCATTAGAAAGTAGACATTCCTTACATTATTCTAAAATAATAAAATTCTGTCTCGCCACTCGAAAAAGATGTTTCGCCACTCGATAGAAATCGAGGAAAAGTCCAAAAATGACCCTATCTTAAAATGGCCGTATCTTTTCTCTACGACCTCCTAGGCATAAACCGATGGCAGCATAAGAAAGTAGACATTCCTTACATTATTTTAAAATAATAAAATTCTGTTTCGCCACTCGAAAAAGATGTTTCGCCACTCGATAGAAATCGAGGAAAAGTCCAAAAATGACCCCTATCTTAAAATGGCCGTATCTTTTCTCTACGACCTCCTAGGCATAAACCGATTGCACCATTAGAAAGTAGACATTCCTTACATTATTCTAAAATAATAAAATTCTGTCTCGCCACTCGAAAAAGATGTTTCGCCACTCGATAGAAATCGAGGAAAAGTCCAAAAATGACCCTATCTTAAAATGGCCGTATCTTTTCTCTACGACCTCCTAGGCATAAACCGATGGCAGCATAAGAAAGTAGACATTCCTTACATTATTTTAAAATAATAAAATTCTGTTTCGCCACTCGAAAAAGATGTTTCGCCACTCGATAGAAATCGAGGAAAAGTCCAAAAATGACCCCTATCTTAAAATGGCCGTATCTTTTCTCTACGACCTCCTAGGCATAAACCGATTGCACCATTAGAAAGTAGACATTCCTTACATTATTTTAAAATAATAAAATTCTGTTTCGCCACTCGAAAAAGATGTTTCGCCACTCGATAGAAATCGAGGAAAAGTCCAAAAATGACCCCTATCTTAAAATGGCCGTATCTTTTCTCTACGACCTCCTAGGCATAAACCGATTGCACCATTAGAAAGTAGACATTCCTTGCATTATTCTAAAATAATAAAATTCTGTCTCGCCACTCGAAAAAGATGTTTCGCCACTCGATAGAAATCGAGGAAAAGTCCAAAAATGACCCCTATCTTAAAATGGCCGTATCTTTTCTCTACGACCTCCTAGGCATAAACCGATTGCACCATTAGAAAGTAGACATTCCTTGCATTATTCTAAAATAATAAAATTCTGTCTCGCCACTCGAAAAAGATGTTTCGCCACTCGATAGAAATCGAGGAAAAGTCCAAAAATGACCCTATCTTAAAATGGCCGTATCTTTTCTCTACGACCTCCTAGGCATAAACCGATGGCAGCATAAGAAAGTAGACATTCCTTACATTATTTTAAAATAATAAAATTCTGTTTCGCCACTCGAAAAAGATGTTTCGCCACTCGATAGAAATCGAGGAAAAGTCCAAAAATGACCCCTATCTTAAAATGGCCGTATCTTTTCTCTACGACCTCCTAGGCATAAACCGATTGCACCATTAGAAAGTAGACATTCCTTACATTATTTTAAAATAATAAAATTCTGTTTCGCCACTCGAAAAAGATGTTTCGCCACTCGATAGAAATCGAGGAAAAGTCCAAAAATGACCCCTATCTTAAAATGGCCGTATCTTTTCTCTACGACCTCCTAGGCATAAACCGATTGCACCATTAGAAAGTAGACATTCCTTGCATTATTCTAAAATAATAAAATTCTGTCTCGCCACTCGAAAAAGATGTTTCGCCACTCGATAGAAATCGAGGAAAAGTCCAAAAATGACCCCTATCTTAAAATGGCCGTATCTTTTCTCTACGACCTCCTAGGCATAAACCGATTGCACCATTAGAAAGTAGACATTCCTTGCATTATTCTAAAATAATAAAATTCTGTCTCGCCACTCGAAAAAGATGTTTCGCCACTCGATAGAAATCGAGGAAAAGTCCAAAAATGACCCTATCTTAAAATGGCCGTATCTTTTCTCTACGACCTCCTAGGCATAAACCGATGGCAGCATAAGAAAGTAGACATTCCTTTCATTATTTTAAAATAATAAAATTCTGTTTCGCCACTCGAAAAAGATGTTTCGCCACTCGATAGAAATCGAGGAAAAGTCCAAAAATGACCCCTATCTTAAAATGGCCGTATCTTTTCTCTACGACCTCCTAGGCATAAACCGATTGCACCATTAGAAAGTAGACATTCCTTACATTATTCTAAAATAATAAAATTCTGTCTCGCCACTCGAAAAAGATGTTTCGCCACTCGATAGAAATCGAGGAAAAGTCCAAAAATGACCCTATCTTAAAATGGCCGTATCTTTTCTCTACGACCTCCTAGGCATAAACCGTTTGCACCATTAGAAAGTAGACATTCCTTACATTATTCTAAAATAATAAAATTCTGTCTCGCCACTCGAAAAAGATGTTTCGCCACTCGATAGAAATCGAGGAAAAGTCCAAAAATGACCCTATCTTAAAATGGCCGTATCTTTTCTCTACGACCTCCTAGGCATAAACCGATGGCAGCATAAGAAAGTAGACATTCCTTACATTATTTTAAAATAATAAAATTCTGTTTCGCCACTCGAAAAAGATGTTTCGCCACTCGATAGAAATCGAGGAAAAGTCCAAAAATGACCCCTATCTTAAAATGGCCGTATCTTTTCTCTACGACCTCCTAGGCATAAACCGATTGCACCATTAGAAAGTAGACATTCCTTACATTATTCTAAAATAATAAAATTCTGTCTCGCCACTCGAAAAAGATGTTTCGCCACTCGATAGAAATCGAGGAAAAGTCCAAAAATGACCCTATCTTAAAATGGCCGTATCTTTTCTCTACGACCTCCTAGGCATAAACCGTTTGCACCATTAGAAAGTAGACATTCCTTACATTATTCTAAAATAATAAAATTCTGTCTCGCCACTCGAAAAAGATGTTTCGCCACTCGATAGAAATCGAGGAAAAGTCCAAAAATGACCCTATCTTAAAATGGCCGTATCTTTTCTCTACGACCTCCTAGGCATAAACCGATGGCAGCATAAGAAAGTAGACATTCCTTACATTATTTTAAAATAATAAAATTCTGTTTCGCCACTCGAAAAAGATGTTTCGCCACTCGATAGAAATCGAGGAAAAGTCCAAAAATGACCCCTATCTTAAAATGGCCGTATCTTTTCTCTACGACCTCCTAGGCATAAACCGATTGCACCATTAGAAAGTAGACATTCCTTACATTATTCTAAAATAATAAAATTCTGTCTCGCCACTCGAAAAAGATGTTTCGCCACTCGATAGAAATCGAGGAAAAGTCCAAAAATGACCCCTATCTTAAAATGGCCGTATCTTTTCTCTACGACCTCCTAGGCATAAACCGATTGCACCATTAGAAAGTAGACATTCCTTACATTATTTTAAAATAATAAAATTCTGTTTCGCCACTCGAAAAAGATGTTTCGCCACTCGATAGAAATCGAGGAAAAGTCCAAAAATGACCCCTATCTTAAAATGGCCGTATCTTTTCTCTACGACCTCCTAGGCATAAACCGATTGCACCATTAGAAAGTAGACATTCCTTACATTATTTTAAATTAATAAAATTCTGTTTCGCCACTCGAAAAAGATGTTTCGCCACTCGATAGAAATCGAGGAAAAGTCCAAAAATGACCCCTATCTTAAAATGGCCGTATCTTTTCTCTACGACCTCCTAGGCATAAACCGATTGCACCATTAGAAAGTAGACATTCCTTGCATTATTCTAAAATAATAAAATTCTGTCTCGCCACTCGAAAAAGATGTTTCGCCACTCGATAGAAATCGAGGAAAAGTCCAAAAATGACCCCTATCTTAAAATGGCCGTATCTTTTCTCTACGACCTCCTAGGCATAAACCGATTGCACCATTAGAAAGTAGACATTCCTTGCATTATTCTAAAATAATAAAATTCTGTCTCGCCACTCGAAAAAGATGTTTCGCCACTCGATAGAAATCGAGGAAAAGTCCAAAAATGACCCTATCTTAAAATGGCCGTATCTTTTCTCTACGACCTCCTAGGCATAAACCGATGGCAGCATAAGAAAGTAGACATTCCTTACATTATTTTAAAATAATAAAATTCTGTTTCGCCACTCGAAAAAGATGTTTCGCCACTCGATAGAAATCGAGGAAAAGTCCAAAAATGACCCCTATCTTAAAATGGCCGTATCTTTTCTCTACGACCTCCTAGGCATAAACCGATTGCACCATTAGAAAGTAGACATTCCTTACATTATTCTAAAATAATAAAATTCTGTCTCGCCACTCGAAAAAGATGTTTCGCCACTCGATAGAAATCGAGGAAAAGTCCAAAAATGACCCTATCTTAAAATGGCCGTATCTTTTCTCTACGACCTCCTAGGCATAAACCGTTTGCACCATTAGAAAGTAGACATTCCTTACATTATTCTAAAATAATAAAATTCTGTCTCGCCACTCGAAAAAGATGTTTCGCCACTCGATAGAAATCGAGGAAAAGTCCAAAAATGACCCTATCTTAAAATGACCGTATCTTTTCTCTACGACCTCCTAGGCATAAACCGATGGCAGCATAAGAAAGTAGACATTCCTTACATTATTTTAAAATAATAAAATTCTGTTTCGCCACTCGAAAAAGATGTTTCGCCACTCGATAGAAATCGAGGAAAAGTCCAAAAATGACCCCTATCTTAAAATGGCCGTATCTTTTCTCTACGACCTCCTAGGCATAAACCGATTGCACCATTAGAAAGTAGACATTCCTTACATTATTCTAAAATAATAAAATTCTGTCTCGCCACTCGAAAAAGATGTTTCGCCACTCGATAGAAATCGAGGAAAAGTCCAAAAATGACCCTATCTTAAAATGGCCGTATCTTTTCTCTACGACCTCCTAGGCATAAACCGTTTGCACCATTAGAAAGTAGACATTCCTTACATTATTCTAAAATAATAAAATTCTGTCTCGCCACTCGAAAAAGATGTTTCGCCACTCGATAGAAATCGAGGAAAAGTCCAAAAATGACCCTATCTTAAAATGGCCGTATCTTTTCTCTACGACCTCCTAGGCATAAACCGATGGCAGCTTAAGAAAGTAGACATTCCTTACATTATTTTAAAATAATAAAATTCTGTTTCGCCACTCGAAAAAGATGTTTCGCCACTCGATAGAAATCGAGGAAAAGTCCAAAAATGACCCCTATCTTAAAATGGCCGTATCTTTTCTCTACGACCTCCTAGGCATAAACCGATTGCACCATTAGAAAGTAGACATTCCTTACATTATTCTAAAATAATAAAATTCTGTCTCGCCACTCGAAAAAGATGTTTCGCCACTCGATAGAAATCGAGGAAAAGTCCAAAAATGACCCTATCTTAAAATGGCCGTATCTTTTCTCTACGACCTCCTAGGCATAAACCGATGGCAGCATAAGAAAGTAGACATTCCTTACATTATTTTAAAATAATAAAATTCTGTTTCGCCACTCGAAAAAGATGTTTCGCCACTCGATAGAAATCGAGGAAAAGTCCAAAAATGACCCCTATCTTAAAATGGCCGTATCTTTTCTCTACGACCTCCTAGGCATAAACCGATTGCACCATTAGAAAGTAGACATTCCTTACATTATTTTAAAATAATAAAATTCTGTTTCGCCACTCGAAAAAGATGTTTCGCCACTCGATAGAAATCGAGGAAAAGTCCAAAAATGACCCCTATCTTAAAATGGCCGTATCTTTTCTCTACGACCTCCTAGGCATAAACCGATTGCACCATTAGAAAGTAGACATTCCTTGCATTATTCTAAAATAATAAAATTCTGTCTCGCCACTCGAAAAAGATGTTTCGCCACTCGATAGAAATCGAGGAAAAGTCCAAAAATGACCCTATTTTAAAATGGCCGTATCTTTTCTCTACGACCTCCTAGGCATAAACCGATGGCAGCATAAGAAAGTAGACATTCCTTACATTATTTTAAAATAATAAAATTCTGTTTCGCTACTCGAAAAAGATGTTTCGCCACTCGATAGAAATCGAGGAAAAGTCCAAAAATGACCCCTATCTTAAAATGGCCGTATCTTTTCTCTACGACCTCCTAGGCATAAACCGATTGCACCATTAGAAAGTAGACATTCCTTACATTATTTTAAAATAATAAAATTCTGTTTCGCCACTCGAAAAAGATGTTTCGCCACTCGATAGAAATCGAGGAAAAGTCCAAAAATGACCCCTATCTTAAAATGGCCGTATCTTTTCTCTACGACCTCCTAGGCATAAACCGATTGCACCATTAGAAAGTAGACATTCCTTGCATTATTCTAAAATAATAAAATTCTGTCTCGCCACTCGAAAAAGATGTTTCGCCACTCGATAGAAATCGAGGAAAAGTCCAAAAATGACCCTATCTTAAAATGGCCGTATCTTTTCTCTACGACCTCCTAGGCATAAACCGATGGCAGCATAAGAAAGTAGACATTCCTTACATTATTTTAAAATAATAAAATTCTGTTTCGCCACTCGAAAAAGATGTTTCGCCACTCGATAGAAATCGAGGAAAAGTCCAAAAATGACCCCTATCTTAAAATGGCCGTATCTTTTCTCTACGACCTCCTAGGCATAAACCGATTGCACCATTAGAAAGTAGACATTCCTTACATTATTTTAAAATAATAAAATTCTGTTTCGCCACTCGAAAAAGATGTTTCGCCACTCGATAGAAATCGAGGAAAAGTCCAAAAATGACCCCTATCTTAAAATGGCCGTATCTTTTCTCTACGACCTCCTAGGCATAAACCGATTGCACCATTAGAAAGTAGACATTCCTTGCATTATTCTAAAATAATAAAATTCTGTCTCGCCACTCGAAAAAGATGTTTCGCCACTCGATAGAAATCGAGGAAAAGTCCAAAAATGACCCTATCTTAAAATGGCCGTATCTTTTCTCTACGACCTCCTAGGCATAAACCGATGGCAGCATAAGAAAGTAGACATTCCTTACATTATTTTAAAATAATAAAATTCTGTTTCGCCACTCGAAAAAGATGTTTCGCCACTCGATAGAAATCGAGGAAAAGTCCAAAAATGACCCCTATCTTAAAATGGCCGTATCTTTTCTCTACGACCTCCTAGGCATAAACCGATTGCACCATTAGAAAGTAGACATTCCTTACATTATTTTAAAATAATAAAATTCTGTTTCGCCACTCGAAAAAGATGTTTCGCCACTCGACAGAAATCGAGGAAAAGTCCAAAAATGACCCCTATCTTAAAATGGCCGTATCTTTTCTCTACGACCTCCTAGGCATAAACCGATTGCACCATTAGAAAGTAGACATTCCTTGCATTATTCTAAAATAATAAAATTCTGTCTCGCCACTCGAAAAAGATGTTTCGCCACTCGATAGAAATCGAGGAAAAGTCCAAAAATGACCCTATCTTAAAATGGCCGTATCTTTTCTCTACGACCTCCTAGGCATAAACCGATGGCAGCATAAGAAAGTAGACATTCCTTACATTATTTTAAAATAATAAAATTCTGTTTCGCCACTCGAAAAAGATGTTTCGCCACTCGATAGAAATCGAGGAAAAGTCCAAAAATGACCCCTATCTTAAAATGGCCGTATCTTTTCTCTACGACCTCCTAGGCATAAACCGATTGCACCATTAGAAAGTAGACATTCCTTACATTATTCTAAAATAATAAAATTCTGTCTCGCCACTCGAAAAAGATGTTTCGCCACTCGATAGAAATCGAGGAAAAGTCCAAAAATGACCCTATCTTAAAATGGCCGTATCTTTTCTCTACGACCTCCTAGGCATAAACCGTTTGCACCATTAGAAAGTAGACATTCCTTACATTATTCTAAAATAATAAAATTCTGTCTCGCCACTCGAAAAAGATGTTTCGCCACTCGATAGAAATCGAGGAAAAGTCCAAAAATGACCCTATCTTAAAATGGCCGTATCTTTTCTCTACGACCTCCTAGGCATAAACCGATGGCAGCATAAGAAAGTAGACATTCCTTACATTATTTTAAAATAATAAAATTCTGTTTCGCCACTCGAAAAAGATGTTTCGCCACTCGATAGAAATCGAGGAAAAGTCCAAAAATGACCCCTATCTTAAAATGGCCGTATCTTTTCTCTACGACCTCCTAGGCATAAACCGATTGCACCATTAGAAAGTAGACATTCCTTGCATTATTCTAAAATAATAAAATTCTGTCTCGCCACTCAAAAAAGATGTTTCGCCACTCGATAGAAATCGAGGAAAAGTCCAAAAATGACCCTATCTTAAAATGGCCGTATCTTTTCTCTACGACCTCCTAGGCATAAACCGATGGCAGCATAAGAAAGTAGACATTCCTTACATTATTTTAAAATAATAAAATTCTGTTTCGCCACTCGAAAAAGATGTTTCGCCACTCGATAGAAATCGAGGAAAAGTCCAAAAATGACCCCTATCTTAAAATGGCCGTATCTTTTCTCTACGACCTCCTAGGCATAAACCGATTGCACCATTAGAAAGTAGACATTCCTTACATTATTCTAAAATAATAAAATTCTGTATCGCCACTCGAAAAAGATGTTTCGCCACTCGATAGAAATCGAGGAAAAGTCCAAAAATGACCCTATCTTAAAATGGCCGTATCTTTTCTCTACGACCTCCTAGCCATAAACCGTTTGCACCATTAGAAAGTAGACATTCCTTACATTATTCTAAAATAATAAAATTCTGTCTCGCCACTCGAAAAAGATGTTTCGCCACTCGATAGAAATCGAGGAAAAGTCCAAAAATGACCCTATCTTAAAATGGCCGTATCTTTTCTCTACGACCTCCTAGGCATAAACCGATGGCAGCATAAGAAAGTAGACATTCCTTACATTATTTTAAAATAATAAAATTCTGTTTCGCCACTCGAAAAAGATGTTTCGCCACTCGATAGAAATCGAGGAAAAGTCCAAAAATGACCCCTATCTTAAAATGGCCGTATCTTTTCTCTACGACCTCCTAGGCATAAACCGATTGCACCATTAGAAAGTAGACATTCCTTACATTATTTTAAAATAATAAAATTCTGTTTCGCCACTCGAAAAAGATGTTTCGCCACTCGATAGAAATCGAGGAAAAGTCCAAAAATGACCCCTATCTTAAAATGGCCGTATCTTTTCTCTACGACCTCCTAGGCATAAACCGATTGCACCATTAGAAAGTAGACATTCCTTACATTATTTTAAAATAATAAAATTCTGTTTCGCCACTCGAAAAAGATGTTTCGCCACTCGATATAAATCGAGGAAAAGTCCAAAAATGACCCCTATCTTAAAATGGCCGTATCTTTTCTCTACGACCTCCTAGGCATAAACCGATTGCACCATTAGAAAGTAGACATTCCTTACATTATTCTGAAATAATAAAATTCTGTCTCGCCACTCGAAAAAGATGTTTCGCCACTCGATAGAAATCGAGGAAAAGTCCAAAAATGACCCTATCTTAAAATGGCCGTATCTTTTCTCTACGACCTCCTAGGCATAAACCGATGGCAGCATAAGAAAGTAGACATTCCTTACATTATTTTAAAATAATAAAATTCTGTTTCGCCACTCGAAAAAGATGTTTCGCCACTCGATAGAAATCGAGGAAAAGTCCAAAAATGACCCCTATCTTAAAATGGCCGTATCTTTTCTCTACGACCTCCTAGGCATAAACCGATTTCACCATTAGAAAGTAGACATTCCTTACATTATTTTAAAATAATAAAATTCTGTTTCGCCACTCGAAAAAGATGTTTCGCCACTCGATAGAAATCGAGGAAAAGTCCAAAAATGACCCTATCTTAAAATGGCCGTATCTTTTCTCTACGACCTCCTAGGCATAAACCGATGGCAGCATAAGAAAGTAGACATTCCTTACATTATTTTAAAATAATAAAATTCTGTTTCGCCACTCGAAAAAGATGTTTCGCCACTCGATAGAAATCGAGGAAAAGTCCAAAAATGAACCTATCTTAAAATGGCCGTATCTTTTCTCTACGACCTCCTAGGCATAAACCGATTGCACCATTAGAAAGTAGACATTCCTTACATTATTCTAAAATAATAAAATTCTGTCTCGCCACTTGAAAAAGATGTTTCGCCACTCGATAGAAATCGAGGAAAAGTCCAAAAATGACCCTATCTTAAAATGGCCGTATCTTTTCTCTACGACCTCCTAGGCATAAACCGATTGCACCATTAGAAAGTAGACATTCCTTACATTATTCTAAAATAATAAAATTCTGTCTCGCCACTCGAAAAAGATGTTTCGCCACTCGATAGAAATCGAGGAAAAGTCCAAAAATGACCCTATCTTAAAATGGCCGTATCTTTTCTCTACGACCTCCTAGGCATAAACCGATGGCAGCATAAGAAAGTAGACATTCCTTACATTATTTTAAAATAATAAAATTCTGTTTCGCCACTCGAAAAAGATGTTTCGCCACTCGATAGAAATCGAGGAAAAGTCCAAAAATGACCCCTATCTTAAAATGGCCGTATCTTTTCTCTACGACCTCCTAGGCATAAACCGATTGCACCATTAGAAAGTAGACATTCCTTACATTATTTTAAAATAATAAAATTCTGTTTCGCCACTCGAAAAAGATGTTTCGCCACTCGATAGAAATCGAGGAAAAGTCCAAAAATGACCCCTATCTTAAAATGGCCGTATCTTTTCTCTACGACCTCCTAGGCATAAACCGATTGCACCATTAGAAAGTAGACATTCCTTGCATTATTCTAAAATAATAAAATTCTGTCTCGCCACTCGAAAAAGATGTTTCGCCACTCGATAGAAATCGAGGAAAAGTCCAAAAATGACCCTATCTTAAAATGGCCGTATCTTTTCTCTACGACCTCCTAGGCATAAACCGATGGCAGCATAAGAAAGTAGACATTCCTTACATTATTTTAAAATAATAAAATTCTGTTTCGCCACTCGAAAAAGATGTTTCGCCACTCGATAGAAATCGAGGAAAAGTCCAAAAATGACCCCTATCTTAAAATGGCCGTATCTTTTCTCTACGACCTCCTAGGCATAAACCGATTGCACCATTAGAAAGTAGACATTCCTTACATTATTCTAAAATAATAAAATTCTGTCTCGCCACTCGAAAAAGATGTTTCGCCACTCGATAGAAATCGAGGAAAAGTCCAAAAATGACCCTATCTTAAAATGGCCGTATCTTTTCTCTTCGACCTCCTAGGCATAAACCGATGGCAGCATAAGAAAGTAGACATTCCTTACATTATTTTAAAATAATAAAATTCTGTTTCGCCACTCGAAAAAGATGTTTCGCCACTCGATAGAAATCGAGGAAAAGTCCAAAAATGACCCCTATCTTAAAATGGCCGTATCTTTTCTCTACGACCTCCTAGGCATAAACCGATTGCACCATTAGAAAGTAGACATTCCTTACATTATTTTAAAATAATAAAATTCTGTTTCGCCACTCGAAAAAGATGTTTCGCCACTCGATAGAAATCGAGGAAAAGTCCAAAAATGACCCCTATCTTAAAATGGCCGTATCTTTTCTCTACGACCTCCTAGGCATAAACCGATTGCACCATTAGAAAGTAGACATTCCTTACATTATTTTAAAATAATAAAATTCTGTTTCGCCACTCGAAAAAGATGTTTCGCCACTCGATATAAATCGAGGAAAAGTCCAAAAATGACCCCTATCTTAAAATGGCCGTATCTTTTCTCTACGACCTCCTAGGCATAAACCGATTGCACCATTAGAAAGTAGACATTCCTTACATTATTCTGAAATAATAAAATTCTGTCTCGCCACTCGAAAAAGATGTTTCGCCACTCGATAGAAATCGAGGAAAAGTCCAAAAATGACCCTATCTTAAAATGGCCGTATCTTTTCTCTACGACCTCCTAGGCATAAACCGATGGCAGCATAAGAAAGTAGACATTCCTTACATTATTTTAAAATAATAACATTCTGTTTCGCCACTCGAAAAAGATGTTTCGCCACTCGATAGAAATCGAGGAAAAGTCCAAAAATGACCCCTATCTTAAAATGGCCGTATCTTTTCTCTACGACCTCCTAGGCATAAACCGATTTCACCATTAGAAAGTAGACATTCCTTACATTATTTTAAAATAATAAAATTCTGTTTCGCCACTCGAAAAAGATGTTTCGCCACTCGATAGAAATCGAGGAAAAGTCCAAAAATGACCCCTATCTTAAAATGGCCGTATCTTTTCTCTACGACCTCCTAGGCATAAACCGATTGCACCATTAGAAAGTAGACATTCCTTACATTATTCTAAAATAATAAAATTCTGTCTCGCCACTCGAAAAAGATGTTTCGCCACTCGATAGAAATCGAGGAAAAGTCCAAAAATGACCCTATCTTAAAATGGCCGTATCTTTTCTCTACGACCTCCTAGGCATAAACCGTTTGCACCATTAGAAAGTAGACATTCCTTACATTATTCTAAAATAATAAAATTCTGTCTCGCCACTCGAAAAAGATGTTTCGCCACTCGATAGAAATCGAGGAAAAGTCCAAAAATGACCCTATCTTAAAATGGCCGTATCTTTTCTCTACGACCTCCTAGGCATAAACCGATGGCAGCATAAGAAAGTAGACATTCCTTACATTATTTTAAAATAATAAAATTCTGTTTCGCCAATCGAAAAAGATGTTTCGCCACTCGATAGAAATCGAGGAAAAGTCCAAAAATGACCCCTATCTTAAAATGGCCGTATCTTTTCTCTACGACCTCCTAGGCATAAACCGATTGCACCATTAGAAAGTAGACATTCCTTACATTATTTTAAAATAATAAAATTCTGTTTCGCCACTCGAAAAAGATGTTTCGCCACTCGATAGAAATCGAGGAAAAGTCCAAAAATGACCCCTATCTTAAAATGGCCGTATCTTTTCTCTACGACCTCCTAGGCATAAACCGATTGCACCATTAGAAAGTAGACATTCCTTACATTATTCTAAAATAATAAAATTCTGTCTCGCCACTCGAAAAAGATGTTTCGCCACTCGATAGAAATCGAGGAAAAGTCCAAAAAGGACCCTATCTTAAAATGGCCGTATCTTTTCTCTACCACCTCCTAGGCATAAACCGATGGCAGCATAAGAAAGTAGACATTCCTTACATTATTTTAAAATAATAAAATTCTGTCTCGCCACTCGAAAAAGATGTTTCGCCACTCGATAGAAATCGAGGAAAAGTCCAAAAATGACCCTATCTTAAAATGGCCGTATCTTTTCTCTACGACCTCCTAGGCATAAACCGATTGCACCATTAGAAAGTAGACATTCCTTACATTATTCTAAAATAATAAAATTCTGTCTCGCCACTCGAAAAAGATGTTTCGCCACTCGATAGAAATCGAGGAAAAGTCCAAAAATGACCCTATCTTAAAATGGCCGTATCTTTTCTCTACGACCTCCTAGGCATAAACCAATGGCAGCATAAGAAAGTAGACATTCCTTACATTATTTTAAAATAATAAAATTCTGTTTCGCCACTTGAAAAAGATGTTTCGCCACTCGATAGAAATCGAGGAAAAGTCCAAAAATGATCCCTATCTTAAAATGGCCGTATCTTTTCTCTACGACCTCCTAGGCATAAACCGATTGCACCATTAGAAAGTAGACATTCCTTACATTATTTTAAAATAATAAAATTCTGTTTCGCCACTCGAAAAAGATGTTTCGCCACTCGATAGAAATCGAGGAAAAGTCCAAAAATGACCCCTATGTTAAAATGGCCGTATCTTTTCTCTACGACCTCCTAGGCATAAACCGATTGCACCATTAGAAAGTAGACATTCCTTACATTATTTTAAAATAATAAAATTCTGTTTCGCCACTCGAAAAAGATGTTTCGCTACTCGATAGAAATCGAGAAAAAGTCCAAAAATGACCCCTATCTTAAAATGGTCGTAATTTTTCTCTTCTGTGTTTTTAGACGCATACCAAGATTGAAACACATCTATAAAATCTTGGCAATAATATATTTTATATTTCTATGAATATAAAACATGGCGCAAACATTAATAGTTAATAAACACGGAAACAAGTTCCCGATAAATATTATGTTTCTGCATAAAATTTAACTCTATTGGCCATTTCTGTTTCTAAGAATTTTTACGTACAGTTAGTCCGTAAACACGGATCGAAACCACATTTTTCAAGGCAGACAGTCAACTGTTTAAAACAATTTGAGATTTTTAGCCTTGAAGAAAGCCAATAAGAAACTATCCTAAAAAAGTATAAAATAAAATCTATACTTTTAGAATTAATTAAACCTGTTCTACTTCCGGCATAGCTTCATGTTTTTTTAGTAGGGTTAGACCAAGGTTTGAAATTAACGATAATTTTGATTCGAAAAGTATGACTTTCTGGATTAAGTACTTTTACTTAAAGTGCCAGAACGCGCGAGAATTAACTGTAGGCTCTACAATAGCGAAATCACGGGTTTGCGTCCGCTTGCGCAGTTTACCATTTGCGCAGTTGCCATTTGCGCGGTTTCCCATTTGCGCATTTCCATTTGCGCGGTTGCCATTTGCGCAGTTTTCCATTTTGCGCTTATAACTTAAAATATAACAAGAGGGACAGACTAGTTCGAGTGATTAACTATAACCTAACCTAATCTAACGTAACCTACTAACCTGCAAATGAATACTGCGCAAAACAAAAAAAAAAAAAAAAAAAAAACGCAAATGAAAACTGCGCAATTGAAAGACTGATTAAATGAAAAACTGCGCAAAAGGAAATGCGCTTGTGGGAACTGCGCAAAAGGGAACTGCGCAATTGGAACCTTACCAAATCACACGACCATAGTGATGACGTAGTATTGCGGGGAATTTTCTTTTTAAAAATTTCAAAAATGGCGATTATAAAATATGTATTTTTTACTGTCGCGGTAATTTTGTTCTATGACATATGTATATATATTTTGAATCGTTTTTTATCAATTTTTCCGAAATTGCTACTCAAAGTTCTGGAATAATCAGTTTAAGCCATGATTTCACCCATTTTTAATAGGTTTGAACTGTAAATATTTTTTGCAACCTTTCCCCCTTTATTAACAACGAGCTCAACTGTTACCAGATTCCAGTTAAAATCTCTCTACAAAGTATTCCAATATTAATATAAAATGAGTCTTTATTTCTGCAACGCTTCGAGTTATAAAAGCTAATATTGTATACGTGTTAGAATGGTCATTTAGTTTTCCTGGAATTTTCTCTTTTTCGCTTATTATTATCTCGATTGATTGCGCTCTAGTTAAATGGACCGTAAAGTTAGTGTCCGTCCGGAGGCGGATCAACTTGTACTTTTTGTTTAACTTTCGTCGTTGGGATGTCAAGAATAGTTATACTTTATATATATGAGGTTTTCTCAGAAATCCCGGGGATTATTTTGTTTGACTACAATGCAAAGCCAAAAACTACCATTTTGTTATCTTATTTATAAAGGGGAAGTCTTGTAAAATCTCGGATTATTTACTACTTTGAACAAAATTGGACCAAAATTATGCCTTTGGTCTACTTTTGTTGATTGGGAAATTCATTTCATCTATTTGGTATAATTCTGGAGGGATTTTACAATTTTTAGACCATTTTTTTTTACCAAATTAGGCCATTTTTGGACCATATTAGGCCATTTTTGACCGAAATTGGCCACATTGACCAATTTAGGCAATTTTTGTCCAAATTAAGCCATTTTTAGTCCAAATTAAGCCATTTTATGACCAAATTGGGCCATTTTATGACCAAATTAGGCCATGTTTTGACCAAATTACGCCATTTTTGATCAAATTGGGCCATTTTTGACAAATTTAGGCCATTTTTTGACCAAATTACGCCATTTTTGACAAATTTAGACCATTTTATGACCAAATTATGCCATTTTTTGACCAAATTATGCCATTTTTTGACCAAATTATTCCATTTTCCCTTGGTTTAGCCTATTTCATTATTCTATGGGAGCACATTGAAATGAAAAGCAAAAACTGACGTCACCCCTATGTAAAAGCAATTGTTGGCGCGAAATCAATTTGACAAGGCCCTAATCGAGTCAAATTTCGTGTCTACTTTAAAAGGGCGTATGAAAATGCTACTTAAAGCAAGCGGTGGGTTCCTTTTGTCTCGTAATTAAGGTATAAACCAGAATTAGACAATTAACGCTCAATAGCCCCTCTTTACCTTTTTAATATACTTTGGTTAAATCTGGTAAAATTCAAATTTACACGAGAGGCGAGACTTCCTTTTTCTGACCTTAACTACACTTTCTTTGCTTTTATTCTGAAAAAATATTATTTTTGTAAGCTTACGCTTGGTTGCTTTTGAAAGAGATATAATTTTCAATTTCTTTTTTTATGTTTTGGGAGCTTTATATGACAGTTAGATATTTTAACTTGAGAAAGATTTGCGAAAGTACCTAGATATGTTGTTGTAAAACAAAATAGACGATTTCTTACACGATAATAGGCCAAAAACGTGACGACACGGGCTTTTATAGCTTTATTAAGATAATTTATTATCAGGTTATTTCTTGGAACCTCAAAAATAATTAAAATACGCTGTAGCAGTCGATGCAAACTCTTCTTGAACACTAAAATAAAAGCGGATATTTTTCAGCCACGCGGTTTTAAATTAAACTCGAATTTGAATTTCAAATTTTTGATTTAGGCTTAGCATTTCAAGAGACGTTATAGTGATTTTTGGCGATGTTTAACACGCCTTTAACGTAAAGTAAATTTAATTTAGTGTATTAAATTATCTTTAAGTGAAGGTAAACACTGTATTTTGAGCAGCTGCGGTCGTTATCAAAGCTAATTATGTTAAGAACTTTAACAACAAAGTAAGACGAATTTCAGTAATTATTATTATATTAAAGTTAAGCTGTCACGGAAAGTACCATTCTATTCGCATCCCTGTTGCAATGTGATCGGAAGATGCGGCGGATTAATACATAATGTTAAAATACATAAGGATAATAAAATAGTTTCGGCCAATTTCGGCGAACGCATGAGTATACTATTCAAAGAAAAATAAGTTTTCGGTTATATTTGATTTTTTGTAGAATAACGAAATATTTTTGGTGAGTTATATTATTGTTTTTCTCATTATTTTAGCATTCTTAATCGATTAAAAATAGGTTGTTTCGGCCTTTCATTCTCCCTTTAATTTTTGATGGATAATTGCTAATAATACAATAATCCATTAATTAGGTTATTAAAGATTATACGAACTTCCGTTATCCCCTTACTTCTGGTTACATTTACGATTTATTTACTCTGATATTAAGAGAGCTATTATCTTAGCCGGTGCTAACAAATCAAGGATAGTTTTATAGACAATCTCTTAAGTGAGATATAACTACGTCACGCCTTATTTATCCGACCTCCTAGAGAGTGAAGAATCCCATCCTAGGTTGCCTCGGCAACCACCCAGTTCCAGGTTGGCCGACCTTGGCCCCTACTAGAGTAGTATCTTTCAATTTAAATTCACATTGCGTACAAATATAGGATTAGGCCTTATTTATTATTAATGCATTTATTTTAAAAGTTGAATAAATCCAAAATTGTCTATTCCATATAATTAAAATTAATTACAATGTTCAAATATTAAGTTAGAAATAAAATTTGAAATTATTGCAAAATGGAAAGTTTGAAGTACTTTCTCAATTTTCTCATTTTTCTCAATTTCTATATTTTCTCAATTTTCTCAATTTTCTCAATTTTCTCAGTTTTCTCAATTTTCTCATTTTTCTCATTTTTCTCATTTTTCTCAATTTTCCCATTTTTCTCAATTTTCTCAGTTTTCTCAATTTTCTCATTTTCCTCATTTTCCTCAATTTTCTCAATTTTCTCATTTTCCTAAATTTTCTCAATTTTCTCATTTTTCTCAATTTTCTCAGTTTCCTCAATTTTCTCAATTTTCTCATTTTCTCAATTTTCTCAATTTTCTCAATTTCTCATTTTCTCATTTTTCTCAATTTTCTCAATTTTCTCATTTTCCTCAATTTTCTCATTTTCCTCAATTTTCTCAATTTTCTCAGTTTCCTCAATTTTCTCATTTTCCTCAATTTTCTCAATTTTCTCAATTTTCACATTTTTCTCAATTTTCTCAATTTTCACATTTTTCTCAATTTTCTCAATTTTCTCAATTTTCACATTTTTCTCAATTTTCTCATTTTTCTCAATTTTCTCAATTTTCTCAATTTTCTCAATTTTCTCAATTTTCTTATTTTCTCATTTTTCTCATTTTCCTCAATTTTCTCAATTTTCTCAATTTTCTCATTTTCCTCAATTTTCTCATTTTCCTCAATTTTCTCAATTTTCTCAAGCTGTTCCATTTTTAGCTCCAAATTTCCCTTTAAAGATCATTCTGAAAATGCTAGGCTAGAAATTTCGCGAGCCATGACGTAGAGAGTAATATTTTCCAGCTAAGCCCCACCTATTTCACAATATGAACTATTATAATAGAGATACAAATGTTACTATAGTCTCGTCATTAACTTATGTTACGTGATGGCGCGAATAAGCTTAGTATACGAAACATCTCATGCTCTTTTACGTAAAAGAGATGGGATTCTGAATACAAATGGGCCGACTATCTTTAGAAACTACAGTTTGCCTCGTTACGGAATACACGCTCTATTGCATTTGATATATACAAGACATAACTAGAGATTTAAAGAACCCATTTACATGACAACAGGTACATCATGCTTCAAGTTTACGAGGCATATTATGATTGGTATGTGGTTCTGAAAATTTTGTTGTCAAAACGGTCGAGATGCGGAATTCGAAATTGCCCTCTCTAGCGGTTGAGATTGGAACTAAGTAGGCGGTGCTAATATTACGTCAAACTTTCTAGACGTTTACAGGGGTGAAAATGTATCGACGGAAAATGACTCTCCCCTCTTTCTCTCGTAAAACGAAGGAGCGTGTCTCGCCCGGCCGTCGCTTGGCCGCCTTCCTGTACAAATTTAGGAATACTTAGGGTGAAACCATGGTCTGAGAAAATTGGACTCACTTCACCGCAGCAAGAATCCATTCAGGTTCCATAAGAATATGGGAGCATAGCTTTAGCCTCTGGTACCATCCTCCCAAACTTTGTAACAAAAGTTCGTCTGCAATTTTCCCAACATTTGTACGCTTAGATCTTTTTTCGGTCGGCTGCATTTTTATTACCCAAAATATTATATCAAGGTCGTTAGTGGCGCGGGTTAATAATAGATTTCAGGAGCGATTTACTTGAAAAATCGATTCGAAGCGGACGAACTTTTGCTACAAAGTTTGGGAGGATGGTTATTGAATCGCGGTCCTCCCATATTCTTATGGAACCTGAATGGATTCTTGACCGCAGTATATGAGTCTTATAAACTTGAAGTATGATTGCATAGTGTAGTGTTATTAACCCTCTGACGTTAACATCATTTTTGAAATGATCATTATTTGAAAATCAAATTTGAATATCTATAATTTTCGGAAACATCTTTGAAAAACGATTCTAAATAAAATAAATTAAGAAAACTATTAGGTACGTGTCAAAAAGGTTTGGCCTCATTTTGCCCCAAAAAGGTTCCCCCTATTCCCATTTCTAATAATTCACATTCTAAAAATTACCTGAATATTTCTGACATAAACCCAGAGAATATGGCTTTAGTTTGATAAAATATAATCTATAAAGTTTGTAAAATAAATTGTGACAGCTAGGGCATCACTCGGTTTTGTAAAATGGGTCGTGTAAATTGAACTTAATTTTATTCATTTGAATGATTTTTCAAGGACTTTTGATTTATCATTCGCTGAATCGTAAAAGGATTTAAATTCTATATAAAAGGTATTTGATTTTTAGTCGAGAGCTTTTTTTAAATATGTCAAGGATTATTTTATTTGTCTTTAAATCGCTAGTTCCGATATATTTATTTCGTTTCCAACTAAAATAGGTCCTCAGGGTGACCACATGTTCTATATTTTATCAGGTTTTTTCTATACTTTCAATGTGTTCCTATCAGTTCATATAACTTCGACTATTTTCCCATTTTTCACGACTTTTTTCATATTTGCGCGTTTTTATTTTAAATGCTCAAAAACTACAAAAATGAATTGTAATGTTTTGTGTCGTTTGAGATATAAGGCAAGTTTCACCCTTTGAATTTTAAGCATTCATGAGCTTTATTATAACTTCATATTTGAAATCTATATTTTTGCTATAATAATTTATAATTTATTATAATTTATAATAATAAATATTCCTATAATCAGAGGTATATAATAACCCCCTTCGGGGGGAAGTATGAAAGGTAGGCAAAATCGACGAACAACAAGTGCCCGGCGTAAATCGCGGCGGATCGACTCACCGCTTTACTCCCAAAAAATAGTTACACCATTTTGAACCTCACTAAATTTTCCCTACGCACACTTCCGGAACTCGCGAGCTGAAGTCAACCTTCGACTCCATTTTAACAGACAGCCTGACTCCTGAGACAGAAAGTTCTAAACACAAATCGAGCCGTCTTGTTTATACAAAGACCATTTACTAGAGTAGCGAATTGAGAAGTCCAGCGCGAGCTAGTGGCCTAGATAGTCAGCAGCGGGCTCTTGTTGTTCGTGATTTTTAGCATTGGTAGTATAGGGGCTTTCATACTTCCCCCCGAAGGGGGTTATTATATACCTCTGCTATAATATAACATTTCGAAACCGTCACGATAATTATAACTGCACGAATAATTAAAATATACCACTTTAATAGTCTTCATTATCCCTTGAAGAGCCTCTTTTAAACCTAATAATAGTCGGACAAACCAAAGAGAGCGAAATCCGTAGTGTAAAGAGCTTTATAGTGAGGGGAAAACATCCCGAGGATTAACTCGAATTTCCGATTATGTTTACAAAAGAACAAAAATCGGCCAAGGCCCAGACTTTTCCTCGCGTACAATGGTTAAAAGCGTAATTAAAGGGAAAATGCGGTTAGCTCATGAGACTTCCAATAACATTTGATTGTTCGCTCACCCTTCAATACGAAGAAATTCAGGATCTCAATGAATCCAGCTAAACTTATTTTATTACTAGTTGAATATTTCTTTGTAAATACTAGTGTATTAGGCCTATTTAAACGATAAGAAATAGACCAAAAAATCACTTGTTGTTAGGTTGCATTCTCCCTTTAAACAACATGATATAATGGCTAGTTTTAGAGTGATATATTTACGTGTTGGTAATTAAATTCAAGGATATTCTTTGCTTTTTTGTTCTTTTTTTGGCTAATTTTATTGCATAGAGGTTGAAACACTTATACAGGGGCTAGATTGAAAATACGTTAGAAAATTTCACCCTGAATGCTGGCTTTATCCTGAAACAGCGCTTTCATTTAGAAACTAAGGTTTATTTAAAATCTCTTAATGTCTGTGAATTATTAAGCGAGGGAAATCCATTATTTAAACAGATCATCTATTTTAATTTAATTTTCTGTAATTGTTGTAATTCTACATTTATTATTTCAATATGATGTCAATCACTCAAATAATTAAGTGAAATTTAATTCAAGTTAATTAATTTTAAAACAATATCATACTAATTCGTATTTAGGTAAATTAAACGTGATTAAAAAGATTAAATCATGATTAAAACGATTAATCTAATTTGTTTCGACTAAAACAATACACCCAAGACGAAATCTTATTTCCTTTGATTTTTCAAAGCTTTAAATTCAGCAAAATTGATGAAATTTCGTGGAAAAACCATTCAAATATCTAAGAATTACCACAAACATCTATAATACAAACCCGTTTGAGAATACGTGTCTACATTTTCCGTGTAAAACCGTCACTTATCAAAAAACTAAACACGACGTGTCAATGTTCTTTTAAGCGTTTTTCCCAGCGTTTTTGTCGTCTAGGAAAAGATGGAGCATTTCTTAGAGATTCGATTGGATATCATTTGTACAAATTCGGGCCCTTTTTGTACCGGTCTTTGATCCCTTTTAAACGGAATTGTGTCGCCTATTGTCGACCCCTTCTTCCTCAGAGCTGGTATCCATCCCGGAAAGAAAAATTGCAATGGCAACTAGCCAAACCGTTTCGCGAGAAATAGCTGCGCATAAAACTTGGAGAAATAAAGCCCCTGCGAACAGTGTGCGGGTTAAATTGCGTGGTATGGGTCTTAAAAAGAAGCTATCACTGATTTTTCATGAACTCCAAATGTAAATTGAGTAGAATTTTCGGAAAGATCGTTAAAAAACGATTCAAAATAAATATACATATGCAGAAGCCGATGAAACCCTCCTTTGAAGTCTACTACTCTAATGTTCCATATAGCGCTCCTCTCTGAATGGGTAAAATTCCCAATTTTACGAGATCGGAAGGGGCCTACTTCATACCCCCTGTCTACGGAAAATTGGAAATTCTCTCTCTCCACAAACGACGACGTTTTTTTGACGAACTCAAGGCTGCTAGAGATATTCGCTCGACGAACTCCCGCTCCGAAAATATCTACCGTTAGGAGGCGTACCAATCGCGCTTTTTGAAACTAACCCATACAGAGAGGGTATAGACAAGACCCGTGAGTAATAGACTTCAAAGGAGGGTTTCATCGGCTTCTGACATATGTCATAGATCAAAATTACCTTGTCAAAAAATATATATATATTATAATCACCATTTTTGTAATTTTTAATTTAAATATTTCCCGCAAATCTACGTCATCACTATATGGTCGCGTGATTTCGATATTGTATAGAGCCTACAGTAAATTCTCGCGCCTTCTGGCACACGTGATAAGGTCGTTTTCGCGCGGTCTTTTTCGTAAAAGTACTTAATCCAGAAAGTCAACTAGTTTTCGTATTAAAATTATCATTACGTTCCAGAAATAAACTACGTCACCATACGTGGGTGATATTTGAGTCTAATTTAAGTCATTGCTATCTATAAAGGCGTTTCTATATGCGAAAATATGTCTGCTAGTCTTCTCCTTTATTCCACCAATCATAGAATCCTTATTTCTCAACTCCTCCATCATCCAAACTTTTAACTTAGATATGTTTGCAATGTAGGAAAAGGTGTCGCGTACTTATACACAAAGTTAAAGTTATATAGGGATGAAAGTAGTCTTGGAATTTATGTCGACGAAAACCATTGAGTTTGTCCTTATGATATAGATTTCCGGGGTCCTATAAATCAGACGGATGATATATACTTTCTTACACTCTTCATTGTAGTGCAGGTTCGTTGTGATATCCCTCCGCGGTGGTAGTACTCAGTTCATTAGTTTGTCCTAATCCAAGATTGTAACAGAGACGGAAGAGTTAAGATCGTTTAAATTTTGTCAAATGGAAAATGTTCCACTAATTTTCGTTTCAAGAAAGTTTTCGCTAAGTAATCATTGTATTAATACGAAATTTGTGGATTTCTTAGCATATATAAATTGATATGGCTTCTAAGAAATGGTTTGCACATTTCATTGTCAAAAATACATAATCTTAGATTGATTCTGATATTTTAAAGGGTCTAAGACTTTATTTTCTAAATAATTCTTAAATTATTTAAATATTACAATTTTTTTTAAATGATTTAAAATTTTAAATGACACTTCAATACGAAGAAATGCGCCTAACCCTTGAAAGGGAGCATGCAACCTAACACCGAGTAATTTTTTATCGTTTAAATAGGCTAATCCACCAGTAAAAAAAATTTAAAAACAAATATTAAACTAGAAATAAATTTAAAACTTACCCGAAAAAATAGGCTTAGCTGGATTCATGGAGATAATGAATTTCTTCGCATTGAAGGGTCAGTGACCAATCGAAGTCTCCTGGGGATCTCGCCTTAACGATTAGTCTTTGCTCATTGGTCGATGACCCTTAAATGCGAAGAAATTCAGGATCTCCATGAACCCAGCTAAGCCTACTTTCCATGTTTAATATTTGTTTGTAAATTTCTCTTACTGGTAGATTAAGTTTTTTTAAAGAGAGAATGAAAGGCCGAAACAACCTATTTTTAATCGATTAAGAATGCTAAAATATTGAGAAAAACAATAATATAACTCACCAAAATTATTTCGTTAAATTTTATAATCAATTTCCAAAGTTCCGATGCTAAGCCTTGCCTGCCTAGCTCGGTGAACTAGGCTAGCACTACCTGTATTTTTTTTAATATTCGCGGCTGTTCTTGTCGCCAATCACGAGCGAGTACGCGTATTTTAAAAATACGCGTACTCGCTGGTTGCATTCTCTGTTTAAATAACCTCTGATCAGGTTAAACCTAGTTGAAAGTGTAATTGAATTTCAAAACCAATACGGAAGTAAAAATATAGTAACTTAAGAAGTTAAATGTCATACGACACGTCAAGGTTAAGATGATAACTCGAGTATTTAACGATTTATATGTCTTTAATATCCAACCTGATTCGCGCCGCGCTTTTATTGGAATTCGCGTGGGTGTAAACGATTGCTCCGCAGACGATCCCTATACATATACACTTACCTTGGCTAGTTTTAAAAGCGATATGGGCAAGGCCGTTTCCAAGGACATATGGGATTAAATCCAAAGCACACCTAAGGATTAATAAATAAAAGTGCAACGACCCGAAATCTTTACCAAGACGCGTAAAAGAATCTCATCTAAAATTAAAAACTTCTAGACACGCAAATGATGACTTGATTGAGCTTCCGAAATGAATCACGAAAAATTAAAAAAATTACGGAGGCCATTTTTACAATATTTTTATTTTTTCGTGATTTTTTTTTTTCGTTCCAATAGCGAACCTCGTGTAAATTTAACATTTAACTCTTGACGTCATAGCAGAAGCCTATGAAACCCTCCTTTGAAGTCTACTACTCTAATGTTCGATATAGCGCTCCTCTCTGTATGGGTAAAATTCCCAATTTTACGAGATCGGAGGGGTCCTACTTCATACCCCCCTGTCTACGGAAAATTGGAAATTCTCTCTCTCTACAAACGACGACGTTCTTTTGACGAACTGCAAGGCTGCTAGAGATATTCGCTCGACGAACTCCCACTCCGAAAATATCTACCGTTAGGAGGCGTACGAATCGCGCTTTTTGAAACTAACCCATACAGAGAGGGGTAGACAAGACCCGGGAGTAATAGACTTCAAAGGAGGGTTTCATCGGCTTCGGGTCATAGTAATAGTTAAACCCACAGGACTTGCAACCTGCGTGGATAAAAACCTTTAAATCTTATAATGGCTTCATCTTTCATTTCTGTAAATATTAATGGTTTAATCTTAACCGACACTACTTTCAAAATTAATTAATAATTAACAAATTCTGATAAATTCGGGTATTTGAAAGATACGATGGGTCCTAGCTGACTCTAAATTAAACCGTTTGATCTTAATATAATAATTTAGAATGTCTTGGCGTATGTATTTGTTTTAGGTAGAAAAAGAATAATTAATTAAAAAATAGGTTTCTGTGAATTGACGTCAGTAACTGTTTGGTTACAAGCTAATTAATATAAACTTTGCTGGATAAAGTTCAAATAAAGCCCAGACCCTATATCTATGTCTACAAGAAATAATTTATGAGAATAAACAATGCGCAAAAAGGATGATCTTAAAGGAATGCTGTTTTCAAAATGGTTAATTAATTTTAATCTAGCTAGTCCTGCTTATTTGAAACCAATCTCCAAATATATCTTATTTAGAAATATCAGAAGCCGATGAAACCCTCCTTTGAAGTCTATTACTCCCTGGTCTTGTCTACCCCTCTCTGTATGGGTTATTCTCAAAAGGCGCGATTCGTACGCCTCCTAACGGTAGATATTTTCAGAGCGGGAGTTCGTCGAGCGAATATCTCTAGCAGCCTTGGAGTTCGTCCAAAAAACGTCGTCGTTTGTGGAGAGAGAGAATTTCCAATTTTCCATAGACAGGGGGGATGAAGTAGGACCCCTTCTAACTCGAAAAATTGGGAATTTTACCCATACAGAGAGGAGCGCTATATGGAACATTGGAGTAGTAGACTTCAAAGGAGGGTTTCATCGGCTTCTGGAAATATCAATATTTACCCTTCAAAATCATTTAATAATAAACTATTCAAATTTTAAAACCATTTAATAGCCAATCACCAATTAAACCTAGTTTGAAGCTAATTAAAGATTATCGAGCCTTCAATATATAAATTAACAATTCATTTAATTATTAAACTTCGTCTTAAAATACATTCAAATTAAACTAATTCATACTAGTCTTAAAATCCATCTTAGTTTCTGCACGATAATTGCATTAGTCCCGAATGAAGTCCGGGCAAGATTCTGTTAATTAGGTACACTTAGTCATTGCTGCGCCAAAGTAAAAGTGGTTGAAGATCTCTCAATTTTCCAACGTACACTATTAAACACATCTTTAAGAAGACTGTAACACTATGTTTCGAAGATATACAAGCTTTTGACTCTATTTGCAATACGAAAAAATTGTAATCAGTTACATAATAACAAAATTGGTTCATCAAGTTGAGAAATTAATGCACGACAATGCTAGCTATGACGTCATAAAGTGGGTGAAATTCTGAAATTAGACTGTCCATTTTCTTAAGCCTTGAAGCCTTTACTAATCCTTAAAATAAAGAAATTAACTCTCCCAAAATAATTCGTTACTAACGCTTTCAAAAACTCAGGCCCGGGAATTATATCTAAGCCCTCTTAAAATTTAACAAATTACAACCAATACTTCACAAAGGCGGGTACTAAAGGCTGAAAAACACCTTAGATAAAACGCCATTCATTCCATTATAATATTAGTTCCATTTTATTAAACAAAAGATATCAATTAATTTCAACTCGAAATTATACCATACCCAAAGGCCGTGTTAATACTTTCTAAACGCCATTGAATTTAGCTTAAACAGTGGTATAAATTCATGTTTAAAATAAAGTCGGGCTGAATCTCTAGCCTGTTGCATCTCTAGTTTATATCGATTCCGATGCTTTTGGCGGCAAACTCCGTCGCGGCTGCTCTCATGATTGTGTGACGTCATTTTTTTTCCCGCGTTTCTATAACGCGAGAGGGCGTTGCAGGAACCTATAGAGTATAGATTGGTTCTCCGGAACTAGGAGAAACGCGTGGAATAATTGGGGGGTGAAAGGGGAGAAGCCTTACGGGGTATAGTTGAGATTGAGAACTCAGTCGCGAGCCACAGGTCAGATCGTCGCGAGACAGAAAGGACGCGCTAAAATTTCGCGCCAAAACTTCGCGCCAATATTACGCGCGCTTCTTATTTATACACACACGTCTGTAAAATCTCTCACACGGTCTAGTATTCAAAACAATACAAGAAATCATGCCAGCTTTGCATCCAACGTTGGCAGCCGCTTTACCCATGGCTCAATACAGGACTATGCCACCTTCAGGTAAAATTGGCTTCAATTATTTACCTAGCAAGTTTTTAGTTTGAGTTAAATTTAAAAATAGTCATCGAGAAGATTGCATGATGAAAATTGTTGCAGAGATAACAATGTAACGAAGTGTTTTGAAGGTTTGGATCGGGAAAATTTGCATTTGTGATTATGGGATTAATACCTGGCTTTAGTAACTTTTCGTTAGTAAATTTTGTAAATTCATATGAAATTGAATCTTCAGGGAAACTTGATATTTTGTTTGGAACGAATCACGTCAAATGATATCACCTTGCAAGAAAATTTAGGGAATTTCTAATATATTTTCTAGTTTTTCTTGAAATCAAACTCAAAATTTAAATCATTTTTCCAAATTTAATGACGTCATTGCATTGTCACTTGATCATAAATAGGGCTAGGAACTTTTCGTTATGATGTACACAAATAAATAATTTCTCAAGCTGATGACCAAAATAACTTTTAATCACGATCTGATGACTAATATTACTTATAATCACGAGCTGATGACCAAAATTACTAATAATCATGAACTGATGACCAAAATTACGTATAATCACGATCTGATGACCAAAATTACTTATAATCATGAACTGATGACCAAAATTACTTTTAATCACGATCTGATGACTAAAATTACTTATAATCACGAGCTGATGACCCAAATTACTTTTAATCACGAGCTGATGACCAAAATTACTTATAATCACGAGCTGATGACCCAAATTACTTTTAATGACGAGATAATCAACCAAAATTACTTTTAATCAGATCTGATGACTAAAATTACTTTTAATCACGAGCTGATGATCAAAATTACTTTTAATCACGAGCTGATGATCAAAAAAACGTATAACTTATGGTCTATGAGTAAGCTATAGTTTCTGATAAGACTTAAGGTATGCTTTAGGTATAGCTCCAAGTGCCGCGCTTTATATAATTGTAGAGATTCATCGTCTATTGATATTTGGAGAATAGTGGGAATATGATTAATCCTTATCGTGCATAAATTGTCTATTACGCATAATCTTAGGTTTAAGTGTTTATTACACCTCCGATAACCAGAGCTGATTAACAAGTGTCAACGTGTATCACACTTGCTACTTGAATTTGATTAAAAGTGAGGCTGACACTCCAAATGGAAATTGAGTAGCATTTTCGGCAAGATCCTTAAAAATAGATTCAAAATATATATACATATGTCATAGAACAAAATTACCACGACAGTAAAAATACATATTTTATAATCGCCATTTTACGAAATTTTTAAAATAAAAATTCCCCGCAATAATACGTCATCACTATGGTCACGTGATTTCGCTATTGTAGAGCCTACAGTTGATTCTCGCGCGTTCTGGCACCAGTGATAAGGTCGCTTTCACGCGGTCTTTTTCGTAAAAGTACTTAATCCAGAAAGTACCTTTCGTATGATAATTAAAATTAATTACGTTCCAGAAATAAACTGCGTCATATATCGAAAAAAAAAAAAATGGATATATTTTTTTGGATATTTTAATTTGGAAGTTTCTTCCTAACGCTTCAACCCAGAGGTATAAAATTTGGAATATGGCGTTTTAATAGTGTGATAAAACTAAAAATATAATTCCTAGGCGTTCGAAAAAATGGTGACAACCTCACTTTAAGTTTTGTTTTTTTTATTTTTATTTTTTTTCTTTATCGGAATAAATGAAATATGCATGCCTGGGTAGTTTCACTATTGCCGCATTCATACTAGGCCTTGGAATCGATTTAAACAGTCGTGTGAACAGGAAACAGCAACTGCGTTCACACTACAGACATCCGTGTAGATCTTTGATCAAGAAACAAAATCTCTTAAAAAGTTGATTTGAACATTCGAAACGGTTTGAAAACGATTTCAAAGTGTCAAGTGTGAACGTAGCCAATCTGTTCTCGAATCGATTTGATTCGATATCTCGAAACTGCTTCGGGAACCAATTTCGCACCGATTAGGTTTCAACAACCGATGGATGAAGCTACGATAAATCGATTTATAAAGATAATGCGTGAACACGTGACGCTTAAAACGATTCCTGGCGATTTGAATATCGGTTTGATTTTACCGTTTCAAATCGATTAAGAAATGCTAGTGTGACCGTAGCTTTTGTGATAGTATTCCTTTAATTTAAAATGATATAACCTCACAAGGGAATTATGGTGATAACGTTTATTTTAGGGACATTAGAAGTTTCAAAAAATGAATTATTCATGAAAAATCTAGATTTTTAACCGGATCTACCTGGTTTTGTATATACTCATGTTTCCGAGAAGTTAAATTATTTAGTCTCCCCTCCTGTATGAGATTTAGTGTAAGGCCTCCAAGTTTTATATAAATAATTTGCATATTCATGAAAAAAAAAAAAAAAGAGTTACTCAAGCGAGATTTAGTAGTTTTCATTTCCGGTCCTCGTTTTCCTGACGCTCTTGGATATTTTATACGAATGTAAATTGTTTTCTCCGAGTTATACCCCATTTTATTCATAAACAGTTTGCATTGTAGCGGAAACTAAGGAGGATTAATATATAATGTTAAACTTCATATGGGATAAACCCAGTTTTACAAACTGTCACCGAACTCCAAATATAATTTTTAGTGTAATTAGTTTATTAAATAATTAATGGTGTAATTATGTTCTTGCCTCAAGATGAGAAGAATCCAAATTGTCTTGACATAAGGAGTACAATGATTCAAATTTAGCTTGTAACTTTTTTAAATACCGCCCCCCCCCCAAACGAAAAATTAATTATAATTTACTTACGAAAGGTAGGAGTTTTTGGATTAAGTACTTTTACGAAAAAGACCGCGCGAAAGCGACCTTTTCACTTGTGTCAGAAGGCGCGAGAATCAACTGTAGGCTCTACACAATAGCGTAATCACGTGACCATAGTGATGACGTAGTATCCTGGGGAATTTTTATTTTACTTATTTTTTTTTTTTTTTTTTCTTTGAAAATCTATAATCCAAAATAATTATTGGTTGTATTGATTGGGGTCTATGCAGATAGAGCCGCGTTCATACTAGGCCTTGCAATCGATTTAAACCGTTTCAAAACGTTTCGCTTGAGTCGTGTGAACAAGAAACCGTCTTTTCTCGAATCGATTTGATTCGATTTCTCGAAACTGCTTCGGGAACCAGTTTCATACCGATTCGGTTTCAACAACCGATAGATGAAGCTACGATAAATCGATTTATAAAGATTATGCGTGAACCCGTGACGCTTATTGTTTTGATGTAAATAAACCTTGGGAGTGTTTTTGATAAAAACATACAGATGTTGTTTACTACTCCTAGCTTTAATTATACATAACTATATATGTATGTTTAAAACACTATATGAAGGTAACTAAATACTTTGCAACATTATATAAAGACGAATATATATCACCAGAGGTATATAATAACCCCCTTCGGGGGGAAGTATGAAAGGTAGGCAAGATCGTCGAACAACAAGTGCCCGGCGTAAATCGCGGCGGATCGACACACCGCTTTACTCCCAAAAAATAGTTACACCATTTTGAACCTCACAAAATTTTCCCTACGCACACTTCCGGAACTCGCGAGCTGAATTCAACCTTCGACTCCATTTTAACAGACAGCCTGACTCCTGAGACAGGAAGTTCTAAACACAAATCGAGCCGTCTTGTTTATACAAAGACCATTTACTAGAGTAGCGACATTGAGAAGTCCAGCGCGATCTAGTGGCCTAGATAGTCAGCAGCGGGCTCTTGTTGTTCGTGATTTTTAGCATTGGTAGTATTGGGGCTTTCATACTTCCCCCCGAAGGGGGTTGTTATATACCTCTGATATCACCTTATTTATCAAATATTTAAATCTTTAACAAGAAGAGAAACACGCAATTAGTATAGTTAAGTCTGATTACGATGTTCGCAACTGCAAGCACGTTGTGTATAATTCGTTCCCTTTAGGGAAATTACAAAGGCATCATTTCCAAATATATTTGAGAGAACAGACAAAAGTATGAAAACATTGGAGTTGAGATCTTTATGGGTTGCTATAGTTACGGGAGAAAGTATAGAGGATTTCGGTAGAAGATTGGGAAGATTCAAGGTAGAATGAAAAGCCAAATTATCGGTAACTTAATCGATTGCATATGCCTTGCAGCCTGGCATCACGTAATATGATGTTCAAATAGTTATAAAAACCAATGACAAACTCTCCTTTTCGGATAAATCGTATTACTAGAAGTAGATAATAGAAGAAGTGAGACAGAAGTGCTACTCAATTTCCTTTTCGAGTTCATGAAATATTCGCAAACTGAAATGAGCGCGAACTGAAGCCGGGAGAAAGGGTAACAGTTCAGTTTAGGAACTGATCTGCTCTGAACTGCGCTCATAAACTTCTGGCAACCCTGCAATGAAAGGAAAGTTGGCAGAAAAGTGTGGAATTTTCTTTTGCCCTTTTTATATAATACGTTTTGGACATAATTGGTAAAAACAGATTAATACATTCTAGACATTAGCTGCGTTCATACTAGGCCTTGAAATCGATTTAAACCGTTTCAAAAACAATCGCTAAAGTCGTGTAAACATTAAACCGTCTTTTCTCGAATCGATTTGATTCAATTTCTCGAAACTGCTTCGGGAACCATTTTCGTACTGATTCGGTTTCAACAACCGATAGATGAAGCTACTATAAATCGATTTATAAAGATAATTCGTGAACACGTGACGATCAAAACGATTCCTGGCGATTTGAATATCGGTTTAATTTTATCGTTTCAAATCGATTAAGAAATGCTAGTGTGAACGTAGCTATGGTGAAACAGACGAGAAAAACCAATAAAAAAACTTTGTAAACAGAGATGGCAATGGGCAAATTAAATATAACACAGTGGGGGGGGGACAAAAATAAATAAATAAATAACATTTCTGGAATTACTCGTGAAATAAGTCAATAATTGAAACCATATAAAATTCCCGTAGTCTCCGCTTTCGAAGCAATATTAATAAAAGCCCTGTTCACACTCAACATTTTGAAACCGTTTTTAACTACTTTCAAAAAGTTAAAATGGAAACTTTTAGGGTCAACTATAAAGATCCCCTCGTCAAAAATGATATTATTTGCTTGAAAAATCGACTTGAACAATCGAAGTACGGTTTGAAAAGGGTTTCAAAGTGTCTAGTGTGAACTTATCTATAATGTCAGTGAACTATAAAACTGGGCCATCATATCTGGGCTCTTGGCTGGAACCGAGGCTTAACCAAAGATGGAATGCACCCGCAAAATATCTTTACAGTTCTCAGTACCACTAACAAACTAAAACAGTGGAAATATTGGGGAACCAAGTCTTTTTTAGCACTATCAACTTAGAATGACCATATTTCAATTCAAAACGATTTTGACTGGGGATGATGAATATATGTTATATAACTATATAGGCGTGGCTGACCACTTGACCCCGATAAAAATGAGAGGATAGGTCTTTTTATCCTTACCCAATAACCTTCTCTCAAGAGACTCTTCTTTTTATAACCCAAATAAGACATTCGATCATTAGTTCTTCAATTAATCATTACTGATCAACAATTGACCAAATAAAGTTTATTAGGCATAAATACTATTAGTACAATTGAATTTATTCTTTACGAGGTCGTGATGAAATATTTATTATGATTAATTTAAATCTAATTTTATGTAATGGATTTCGAGTTGGCAAGAATTATTTGCGTAGGAGCGGGGGATGTTTACTTTTATGTAATAATGTGATAGACTTTTGGGTATAAATATAGAATAAGGTATCATTAGAAAATTGGACAAAATCGTTGGTTTTAATTATCAAACTTATTTCTTAAAAAAAATTTTGTTTTACTATATTTTCAACCATATCAGAAGCCGATGAAACCCTCCTTTGAAGTCTACTACTCTAATGTTCGATATAGCGCTCCTCTCTGTATGGGTAAAATTCCCAATTTTACGAGATCGGAGGGGTCCTACTTCATCCCCCCTGTCTACGGAAAATTGGAAATTCTCTCTCTCCACAAACGACGACGTTTTTTTGACGAACTCCAAGGCTGCTAGAGATATTCGCTGGACGAACTCCCGTTCCGAAAATATCTACCGTTAGGAGGCGTACGAATCGCGCTTTTTGAAACTAACCCATACAGAGAGGGGTAGACAAGTCCCGGGAGTAATAGACTTCAAAGGAGGGTTTCATCGGCTTCTGGCCATATCTATTTCCATTTCAATATATTTCAATAACAATAGTAATTAAGTCTTCTAAAATATCATTTTAAAAGTTTTCGAAGGAATTATAGCTATACTCTTTCTCAAAGGGAATTGGCACGATCTACTTCCTTCTCTATGAGATTTAACATTGTATAACAATGCGCCTTTGACTTTTTAATGCTCCAACTTCTCTTGGACGAAAGTTAAGACTCAATAATTAATCTTTTCGCTAATTTTAGAGGTCGATCAATTACGGCAATAGAAAGTTTTGCGCAGACTTTAATTAAATCATCAAATAAATACCCAGCAGTGTGATACAGTCTGTAATTACAATTTACAGGCTTCAGAGAAATATCTGGGAATTAGATCTTTGAGAAGGAAAAAAACATGGAAAAATTATGGAAATTCGGATTTTTTTTTATTTTTAAAGGGAGGCTGATACAGTTTTTCGAATCCTTATAGCTACGTTCACACTTGACACTTTGGAACCGTTTTCAAACCGTTTCGAATGTTCAAATCGACTTTTTTAGATATTATTTTGTTCCTTGATCAAAGGTCTACACGGGTGACCCCAAAATTTTATAATTTGACCTTTCCAAAACGATTAAAAACGGTTTCAAAGTCTGTAGTGTGAACGCAGCTAATGTAATATATATTTTTTGGTTTTATATTGATATTAAAATATCATATTCATAATTTTATACCTCTGGGTTGAGGCATTCTTAAGAAAATGTCAATAATATATATAGTTAATTGTTTTCGCCGGGAGTGGTGGCGCACTCCTGTAAACTGGCGTATTTGTGGCAAGGTCTGGGTATTGTCCTGATCGAATCGCAAGTCCCTGGACCATATGGAGTGTTGCGAATGGTCCGCGACGGTATGGTCCTTCCTCTTCACCTGTCCCTCCTCCAACCGTCGCGTGGGCAATTCCCAGTCCTCTTCCTTGTGTAGTCACTTACCCCCCCTGTTCTCCTAAGACCGACGACCAAAATTGTACGGGCTCAAGGCGCATACAGGCAGCCGCTGTAGCCAATTAACAGACTGCAAAAAAAAGTTAATTGTTTTCCCCTATATATGACGTAGTTTGTTTCTGGAACCTTAATAACTATAATTTTCGTACGAAAGATAGGATTTTCTGGATTAAGTACTTTTACGAAAAAGACGGCGCGAAAGCCAGAACGCGCGAGAATCAACTGTATGCTCTACAATAGCGAAATCACGCGACCATAGTCGTAGTATTGTTAGATAGAGCCTCTAGTTTTAAAATAAATCGAAACGGATACTTCGTTTGTCATAGCAGGGAATTTATTTCCCCCAACAAAATTCTATGTCGGAGCGAGACTAATTTCCCGATTTGTGTTTTAATCAGCTTTTGATTTACTTGTTTTGATAAGAAACCTAGTCTAATTGAACTTCCCTTTATAAGGATTAATTAAACGGTTCAATCCTATTGTTAGCTTCCGGAGAGCTCAACCTAATTTTTCACGTAGTTAATATATCCGAAGGGAAACATTTGTGTGATTAAACTTTAAAGTGAGGCTGTAACGGATTTCTTGATTTCCAAATGTAAATTGAGTAGCATTTTCGGAATGATCGTTAAAAACCGATTCAAAATATATATACATATGTCATAGAACAAAATTACCGCGACAGTAAAAAAATATATTTTATAATCGCCATTTTCGAAATTTTTAAAATCAAAATTTCCCGCAATACTACGTCATCACTATGGTCACGTGATTTCGCTATTGTATAGATCCTACAGTTGATTCTCGCGCGTTCTGGCACCAATGATAAAGTCGCTTTCGCGCGGTCTTTTTCGTAAAAGTACTTAATCCAGAAAATCCTACCTTTCGTACGAAAATTATGATAAATCTAAAAATAGAATTAATAGGCATTGGGAAAAAACTGTGACAGTCTCACTTTAAACAAAGCTGGAGTTTAGTTTTTCAATGTACCTTTAATTATGGTTCCCCCTCCTTAACAACCATTGGTTCTTTCTCATCTAATTCTAATGCCTAACCGGGAAAAACCAATCAATCTTTATAAAGCACTTAGTAATTTTTTTTTCTTTATCTTGGTCGTTAATTCTTTTCTTAATTCTTATTAGTTCTGTTTCACTTCTTATAAAAGCCTTTTAACTTAAGATAGTTGCTAATGTTAGAAGTATTCAAAGTTTATCACATCGAGAAAGGATTAGAGTCTATAGAGGGATAAAGACAGAGTGACAGATAATCCCCGCGCACGTAATTTCAAATATATATCTAATTCAATTCGTATATAGAATTAAAATTGATTATATTGAAATATAAATGATTAAATTGAAATATAATTGATTAAATTGAAATATAATTGATTAAATTGAAATATAATTGATTAACTTGAAATATAATTGATTAAATTGAAATATAATTGATTAAATTCAAATATAATTGATTAAATTCAAATATAATTGATTAAATTGAAATATAATTGATTAACTTGAAATATAATTGATTAAATTGAAATATAATTGATTAAATTCAAATATAATTGATTAAATTCAAATATAATTGATTAAATTCAAATATAATTGATTAAATTCAAATATAATTGATTAAATTCAAATATAATTGATTAAATTCAAATATAATTGATTAAATTCAAATATAATTGATACAATTTAAATATAATCGATTACTTCAAATATAAATGATTAAATTTAAATATAATCGATTAAATTCAAATATAATTCATTAAGACCAATTACAATTCGCTAAATATAAATATAGATCAAAAGATGCAATTATAATACACCAAATTCAAATTTAAATTTCGTTACATCAGAAACTATAAGTTGTATGAAAAATACGATAGAATATTACACTAGAATAATTTTCTATCATATCCATAAATGATTACTTATACAATTCAAAGAGTATATGAAGAAATATCAAACATTGTATCAGGCAAATACCATTCATTACATCCAAGAATATATTCGTAATATCGGAAAAACGTGTATCATTAATTCTTTATACATCAATGTAAGTAATCATTCTATCGACAATCATCCATTACCTATATCAAAGAAAAATTACGGTTCATTGTACGAAACCAGAGATCTTTGTCAATTCGATCACCTAAGCAACGTTCACACTAGCATTCCTTTAACGACTTGAAACGGTAAAATCAAACTGATGTTCAAATCGCCAGGAATCATTTTAAGCGTCACGTGTTCACGCATTATCTTTATAAATCGATTTATCGTAGCTTCATCTATCGGTTGTTGAAACCGAATCGGTGCGAAATTGGTTCCCGAAGCAGTTTCGAGATATCGAATTAAATCGATTCGAGAAAAGACGGGTTTCCCGTCCACACGATTCTAGCGAAACGTTTTGAAATCGATTCCAAGGCCTAGTATGAACTCGGCTCTATTCATACAAGAACCAAGTTACGATTATATCCTTAGAAATTACAATGATCTTTATATAAACACCGAATATGAAAATACTCGTATATTTTTGTTCAAGAGAACCTGATGTAATGATAAAAGCTATGGCGTATTGATACATAATGTTAAAAACCCCCATTCAGATTGTAATTCAGGAGTTATAGAAACTTCTTTCCCGATCCATTATTAATTGGACTTTTTTCTTCCCATCAATTTGGCTCTACTATTTATAGTATCAGGCTTATACGTTGTGTATTAATCCGCCTCAGCTTTTACCACATTGCAACAACAATCGCGAAAAAAATTTGATGTGTATTGAAAATAAATGGTGCGTGTTATTCGTTTCCATTTTCGATTTGAGCTATTTATCACACAAGTTCTTTAGTTTACTTGGAACTGTTTAAAGGGAGAATGCAACCTTGAGCCGCGTTCATACTAGGCCTTGAAATCGATTTAAACCGTTTCAAAACCTTTCGCTAGAGTCGTGGGAACAGGAAATTATCTTTTCTCGAATCGATTTGATTCGATTTCTCGCAACTGCTTCGGGAACCATTTTTATACCGATTCGGTTTCAACAACCGATAGATGAAGCTACGATAAATCGATTTATAAAGTTAATACGTGAACACGTGACGCTTAAAACGATTCCTAGCGATTTGAATATCGATATTACCGTTTCTAATCGATTAAGACCGTAACTCAAGTCATTTTTATCGATTACTTATCGTTTAAATAGGCCTAATCCACCAGAAATGATTTTAAAACTTACCCGGAAAATAGGCTTAGCTGAATTCATGGAGATAATGAATTTCTTGGCATTGATGTGCATGGAATTTGTTTTAGTCCAACCTGAAGGACTCTAATTTTGTTGTTTAAACTCTTATAACAGTTGCCCATATTTTATTTTCTCCCTTCTGTTAATCCAGTTATCTCCTTCTGCTAAACATGAACCAATAAAAGATTTGAACTCTTGTTCTAAGATATTTGTGCCTCGCCCTATTGGTCAAAATCTCTCTAACCCATTTTCTTCCTCAGTAGACTAGAGCGCAGAGGTTATTCAACCCAATTGTCTAAAGATTCCACGCCCAGCTCGTTTCTGTGCCCGGGCCTAAATGAGTGGGCTCTAGAGATTTCTTTAACGGAGAATTTTGGAGTAAAATAAAACTAGGGATTGTTGGTATTTGATCCATTGTTTTTCCCACGCCACCAATAATTTCTGTAAAGCAATTTGGATTTGCTTTAGGTCCAAATGAGTTAAAAACTAACCTAAGTTTCCTTATAAGGGGCAGACATTTTCTACTCGTTATTAGATTAACGCCCCGTGATTGGTTAAAGGTAGCTAGCGTAAAGGGGTGGAAACGAAAAGCTCCAAATTCACTGGCGTAATGGTTTACGTGCTCGTCACTAAATTATATACACGATATAACGAATATATATATATCGTAATTATAGACTATATATCGAAGGTTTAGACGATATATATCGTAATTATAGACTATATCTCGAAATTATAGACTTTATAACGAAATTTTAAGCTATATAACGAAATATTAAGCGATATAACGAAATTTTAAGCAATATAATATAATGTTTGATGATTTAATGAAATTTTAGTTTATATATATAGACGATATTATCAGATCTTCCACAATATAAAGAAATTTAAGACGATATAACGAAATTTAAGACGATATAACGAAATTTAAGACGATATAACGAAATTTAAGACGATATAACGAAATTTAAGACGATATAACGAAATTTAAGACGATATAACGAAATTTAAGACGATATAACGAAATTTAAGACGATATAACGAAATTTAAGACGATATAACGAAATTTAAGACGATATAACGAAATTTAAGACGATATAACGAAATTTAAGACGATATAACGAAATTTAAGACGATATAACGAAATTTAAGACGATATAACGAAATTTAAGACGATATAACGAAATTTAAGGCGATATAACGAAATTTAAGACGATATAACGAAATTTAAGACGATATAACGAAATTTAAGACGATATTACGAAATTTAAGACGATATAACGAAATTTAAGACGATATAACGAAATTTAAGACGATATAACCAAATTTAAGACGATATAACGAAATTTAAGACGATATAACGAAATTTAAGACGATATAACGAAATTTAAGACGATATAACGAAATTTAAGACGATATAACGAAATTTAAGACGATATAACGAAATTTAAGACGATATAACGAAATTTTAAAACGGATTTTTATATTATATCACGAAATTTCAGACGACATAACGAAATTTCTGATAATATAAATTTTAAATGATATAACGAAACTTTTAAACAATATAACGAAATTTTTAAAGATTATAATGCAATTTTTAAACGGTATAACGAAATATTATTCGATATATAACAAAACTAGCTGATATATCGAAATCTTAAGCGATATAACGAAATTGTAGATTATATAACGAAATTTTGACGATATAGCGAAAATTTGACGACAGAACGAAATGTTAATCTAATACAAATTGGATACTTAATTAATATAGAGTTAACAAACATTATAGACCTAGTGTTAATTAGTATGAAGTTAATATAACCTTAATTATTCTTGACATTGAACTTCATCTAAACATTAATTTAATTAATTATAATTAGTAAATTTAATTAAATTATATGAAACCCTAATTACGCGGAAGATATATTTTCACTTACAATTTTGAAAGGGACTTATTTTGTAACAGAAAAACATATATTCCAATTTGAATTTAAATCCATTCTAACGAAACATAATTATACAATAAGCTTTATAATTTGCATAAATATACTTTTCAACTCTCATCTTGATCTAGATATAATTTGAGTCGAGAAAACCGTATACAGTATATCACGCTCATTAAAATTCCATTTGGATAAACCGTAATGGTTGTAAGCTTAATTCATCTCTCTGTTGCTTAGCGTCGAAATGGAAATTTCATTTCGTGGAATTGTTTTTTAATGACATCACAAGTTTTGATGATGATTTATATTCCACTTTGAATATGCAGTTCCTACAAAGTTAAAGCCTTCATTATCTCTATAACGTTTACTTTGTAATAAAGAAAGCCTAGCTTAGTACGTGCTGTTAATTACAGATGGAATATGCAAATACTTAAAGGGTTAGTAAAAGTATCACATAATTTACAACACATTTTATTATATCAAAAAATCGAC
The DNA here is from genome assembly GCA_963920705.1 of Odiellus spinosus. NCBI lineage: Eukaryota > Metazoa > Arthropoda > Arachnida > Opiliones > Phalangiidae > Odiellus > Odiellus spinosus. The sequence goes on along the minus strand of OY987233.1, from coordinate 17,411,155 downwards.
TTAATAATTTCTGAAATTTTAGCCATATCTTGTGTTGATTTGACTGATATGCTCGTGACGTCATAGAATTGTCTAAATATAAAATTTTTAAAGATCTTTTTGGTTCTCCAAAATTTTGATGATTTTGTGTTACTATCTCTTTAGTTTAATTTTATTCGATATTAAAATTAGGGAAAATTTAAAAATATCAAGATATGTTAAACCTGTACTACTTTTATCACTATGAGGGTTAACATTGTGTATTAATCCGCGATAGTTTCAGATACGATAAGCGTATACACTGATACTGAGACAAACTTGTTATCTTAAACCGATGGGAACCTTTTTTTGGGGAGAAATTTCTTTTATTATATTATGCAAAATAACAAATAACATTTATTCTAATGATGTTTATAACGATATTATCTGGCAATTTTCTGTTATAACTAAGGTTACGTGTGTTTAAAACCTTCAAAAGGTTTTAGATAGTTACTTTGGTATTAAAAAGGTAATTTGTAATGGGCTATAGCGTCACTTTAACTAGGCTTAGCTATTATTATAAGCCGAGAGGACTCGTTTAATTAGCATACTTACCTGGCGTCGCCGCGGCCTTGATCTTGAAGGAAGCGGGCTGTAGTGAGGCCTAACCATTGCACACCGGTTAGGTTGACCTTCACCACTTTTGCAAATTGCAATAGCTGGGGCGTGTTATTTTTGGTAGCGGGGTCTTGCGTTCGCGCTAACCCTTTTTAATTAATCTAAAATCAATACATTAATAAAATCTTGCAAGTGGTTATCATATTTTTACATTAACAGCTTGAATTTGAGTTTAATGCCAGGTTAACTTATAGTTAAATTAAATTATAGGTATTTTTTTATATTAATCATAGAGTCTTTTAATATAGGGAGTAGAAACTCCTGCCTTTGGCAAGGCAAAACGAGATGTAGCTCCCCAAGCAACCTTTGCCAATCCTAATAACTGGCCGGGTCAACTTCCGGTCACATGACATCACCCCGCGTTAGAGGAAAGCTATACCGGAAATCGACCCGGCCTTTTATAACGGTTGTTTTGAGCTACATCTTCGCCTCAACTTTCCACTCCCTATATTAAAAGTCTCTATGTTTTAATAAAATGATTAAAACTAAAAATGTGGCTGAGGTCCAAAAAAAAAAATAATAATAAAAATGGTGACAGCTTCACTTTAAATTCTGAACAATTTTAAAGGCCAAAGGATTATTATTATATATTTATATAGTCATGAATTAATAATATGATTAAACTAATAATTTAATTCATAGACTGCGTTCTAAAAAATAGTGACAGCTTCACTTTAAGTATTAAACATTTTAAAGCCCAAATTATTATTATTATTATATTTATTTTTAAATTGAATTGAATAAATATTATTTTAAAAGAATAACCCTTATCAAAAATTAATTATTAATATTATTTTAAGTTTTATAGCTTAATATAATTATTAAAAATCAAGTTATTAATAATTAATGATAATTAAAAATAATCGCGACTTAAAACACCGTATTATTAGCGTTAAAATACAGAAAAACCTCTTTATAATGTATAATAAACGACGTACTTGTAGAAAATATAATCACAGCTATCTCTAAACCAAATTGTATATAATATACAGTCGCTTTCTCGTTTCTAAATGACGAAAATATCAAATAACTTTTAAACTAATTGCAATTACTATAAGATTATTCGGCAGCAATGCGTTTACACTTACGTTACAAGTGCCGAATTACTTTATTGGGTTTTAGCAGCTACTTAGGTATAATAATTCTTATATCAAGGGGATTTTAAGGTCAGTTTAGCCAAGACAAGATTTTATTAAAGTCTCTGCCCGGATCTCGTTTAAGCATACTTACCTGGCGTCGCTGCGGCCTTGATCTCGAAGGAGGCGGGCTGAAGTGAGGCTTGGCCATTGCACTCCGGCCAGGTTGACCTTCACCACTTTTGCAAACTGCAATAGATGGGGCGTGTTATTTTTGGTAGCGGGGGTACTGCGTTCGCGCTAACCCCTCATTATAAAACTAAAGTTAATACACATTACATAAGTAGACTTAGGAGTTAAAGTTCCCATGAGCTAAATATTCAAGTGTTGACGAGAATGTATTAACATCACTCATTTAATTATTTGGCTTTAAGAAAACATCATGTGACTATTACGCATGCGCCTAATTACATGTCGTTTTTCTCTGTATTCTTTCCGCCTTAAGTAATCAGATATTTAAGGATAATTATAGTCAGTAATCAAATCCGCCCAGACTTGTATGTGTAATTTTCATAGTGTGATAATATTCTTTGCTAATCTTTAAGTAGCGTATAATTTCCGGTTCGACCATACTGGTTTTTGTCACGAGACCCGAAACGGAAATTGGTTTCTGATTAGCTCCTTAAGCCTCTCATTCAAAACCCTTGTAATATTACGGTGTGCGTCGTATCTGTGCCTATGTGGCTCGGAAATATCTCTCAAGTTGCTAAGAGAAGAAGGCATGCGCGAAATTTAACTCATGTGCCATCAAAAATGAGCCCTATATAATTTAGTTAATGATAATATGCAAATTTTCCGGAGAATTTAAAAAAATAAAATTAATATATTATATTTAAATATTGAGAATAGTTTATAAATTAAATTTAACTGAAAACGTTAGTTTATTGTTTAACAATAATTTTAATTTATATATTCAAGATATTTTTCCAAAAAGAGGAAAATGAAAATCAATCTTTGCACGAAAATCGTGTAAACTTTCCGGAAAATATTATTATACCTTAATCCCCACCTACAGGGTTTTAACGAGAGATTTAGAGCCAAGGTTAATACCGTAACATCGTAATACCATACATAACTCAATCATATATTTTCTCAAGTTCCAACCTTTCAACCTTTGCCTTTCAAAACCCTAAGTCGCTCTATAAATCTCAGGTTACGAATTCATCCTCTTATAAACCTAATCTCTGTGTTCGACATAATAGAACCAGCGTAAATATATTGGGGGCTGAGAATAAAATCTGTAATAGAATATATTCTATACGTATAAGCCGTCTAGCTTTGTATTCATTAACTCTAAAATAATGAACAAACTAAGTTTAGTGGTTGTTTTACCCGGTAATATATTACAATCTTGAGAGATACGTAAATTCCATGGAATGAAACGTTTTTTCAATGAAAAACAAGCACATTTCAAGCTTGTAAAAGTACATTTGAGCATTGGTTTTATTAGTAAGAAAAACCAGCTAAAACTAGAGCGAAAGTTGAGGCGTATTGATATCTAATATATAAATTTAACAACCAAACAACAAGTAATTTTCGTCGATTCGTTTTCGTTTAAATAGGCCTAATCCACAGTAAAAAAAAATATATATATTAAACTAGAAATAAATTTAAAATCAAAATAGGCTTAGCTGGATTCATGGATATATCCTGAACTCCCAGTATAATACCTGGTGAACAATGACGTTGATCACGGAGATTCTGCATTCATCCTTTTATGGAAAAATCGGGTGATCTCCATGAATCCAGCTAAGCCTATTTTGATTTTTAATTTTAAATTTATTTCTAGTTTAATATTTGTTTGTAAATTATTTTACTGTTGGATTAGGCCTTTTTAAACGTCAAGAATCGATAAAACAAATGTAAGGTTGCATTCTCCCTTTAAGAGAAGTCTCAAACTTATCTCTATTTACTTCTGCTACTAGATACAAATTTTCGTCATCAATGTGAAGTAATTATTTTTTAATACGATTGCGGTCATGCGCACTTTGGAATACTATAATCTTGTATTGCAGTAAAGACCTGAAGTCATGTCACTGTAGTCCCTTGCAAAATACCAATCATTGTTAAGTAAATAAGTTGTTATATACAAAGTACGTAACTCTTCGCCATGAAAATCCAATTTCTGTTTCCAACATAATAGAATTGGAAGTTTATTTTTCTTGTAAACACAATTGAAAAGAAAAAAAAAATCTTTGGTTACAAATGGGGGTTAGAACCCCTGAAAGGGGCTAGACCGTTTGCCCCCCATTCAACAGCCAGCTTAAACTACATAAACGTAAAAGACCTTGAGAAAATTTGACCTCAAAACCTTGGATGTTCATAATTTCCTTTTTATTAAAAGCTCTAGGCCTTTGCTTTTGGACTCGGTTTCAAAATGGTATTATTAAAGCTATACAGTTATGGTGATATTTCTTATACGAATAACGTTACGAATATCACCTTAACCTTTTATCGGGTGACCTCGAAACTATATTGTCGTATTTTCGTTTTCATTATCATTTCCCGGGAAGTAACACGCTTCTTTTTTCTTTTCTATGAGGATGGACATTATGTATACATCCGCTGTTGTATTCGTAGTTTGACTATATTAAGGCTCTTGAAGTTAAGGTTGTAAGGAAAAAGCGTTACCTCTTGTGGCCTGGCCTCAATTTTGATCGATTGGAGATGGAATATTATTTAACCTGGTTCAAGCCCGACAACCTGAACTTGCAGCTATAATCACTAAAAGTTGTACGTTTTTTATCTTCATGATATTTAGGTCAAGTTTATATGGGTTTATGACAGTGTATTAAGCAGCTCAGACTCCTTTTTGGATGTGCATTTAAATAATTGCAAATTAAAATAATTTGAATCGTGTATTCAATATTGTTTTAACCACTTTTCAATATCTTTATAATCACGATTAAATATTTTTTTAATCACGATTCAATATCTTTTAATCACGATTCGATATATTTTAATTCACGATTTAATATATTTTAATTCACGATTTAATATATTTTAATTCACGATTTAATATATTTTAATTCGCGATTTAATATATTTTAATTCACGATTTAATATATTTTAATTCACGATTCGATATCTTTTAATTCACGATTTAATATATTTTAATTCACGATTTAATATATTTTAATTCACGATTTAATATATTTTAATTCACGATTTAATATATTTTAATTCACGATTTAATATATTTTAATTCGCGATTTAATATATTTTAATTCGCGATTTAATATCTTTTAATTCACGTTTTAATATCATTTAATTTACGATTCAATATCTTTTTAATTACTATTTAATATCTCTTTAATCACGATTCAATATATTTTTAATTACGATTCAATACCTCTTTAATTACGATTCTATATCTCTTTAATTTGATTCAATATCTCTTTAATTACGATTCAATATCTTTTAATTCGCTATTTAATAATTTTATTTCCTATTAAATATCTTTTAATCAAGATTTAATATCTTTTAATCACGATTCAATATCTTTTAATCACGATTCGATATCTTTTAATCACGATTCACAAAATCAATCTATCTAGTTAACATATTCCATAAGCTACTAATAACTATCCTTTACAAAACTTCTAAGCTTGCCATCTGACAACATTATAGAAACAAGTAAAAACTGTGTAATAATCTTTGTTGGGCCTTGGTCCATATTTTATATATGATAATATCTCTGAAGCAAAGCGTATCGTAAATTATTCCGAAAAGCTTTGATTCCGGATACAAATAATGAACAAAAGAAAAAAAAACAACCTTCCATTAATGATGATTTATCGTACTACGCCTATACTTGTTATTATATATCAACAATACAAAAGAAATCATTTTTAACGATGCCCGATATTGGTATCCATACACTAATATAGATTTACCACGATACCGGTGAAAGAATACTACCCTTTCTAGTCTACACATATCCTGAACAAAACGAAGAAACCGCATTTCTTTTGATCTCTTTGTTAAGAACCAGCCAGGAATTGTAAAACCCATCCACCCGAAGTTAAACAACTATAGCCAACAAGATGGTGAAGAACTTAAAAATAGGTACACTTCTGACGGTTGAAAAACGCCTGAAGATGATGATGTACATTCCATTTGTCACATTCCTTTTGTCACATTCTTTTTGTCACATTCCTTTTGTCACATTCTTTTCGTCACATTCCCTTTGTCAGATTCCTTAACACATTCTTTTTTTCACATTCACTTTGATACATTCTGTTATCACATTCCTTTTGTCACATTCCCTTGGTCACATTCCTTTTGTCACATTCCCTTGGTCACATTCCTTTTGCCACATTCCCTTTGTTAGATTCCTTTTATCACATTCCTTTTTTCACATTCACTTTGATACATTCTGTTATCACATTCCTTTTGTCACATTCCCTTGGTCACATTCCTTTTGCTACATTCCCTTTGTCAGATTCCTTTTATCACATTACTTTCTTAACATTCACTTTGATACATTCTGTTATCACATTTCTTTTGTAGCATTCCTTTTTTTCACATTCCTTTTGACTAATTCCTTTTGTCACATTCACTTTTTCACATTCCTTTCGTCACATTCACTTTGTCACATTCCCTTTGTCATTATTAATAATAAATAAATTAAAATTATTCAAAAGTAAAAGCACATTTTCAATCCAAATTTTTTTGTCCAAGAATCGAGCGTCAAAACAAAAATGAAGCTTAAGTCAAGCTTTTTCGTTTTAACTTTAACACAAAATATCAAAATTAATTCAATATAACCTTCTCATGGAAAACGAAAGCCAAATCTTGAAACACTTTGATTGAAAACGAGGCTTAAGGGGTGCAGGCTTTTAACCTTTTCTTACGTAACAACAACCATACTCCATACTTATAAAAACAAGCAAGCGCTTTTGATAATTTGCAACTTCAAACGAAGACTGTAATATGATCTACCATACAATCCTTATATAACATTTTGTCTTGTAAACACTTAACGTGATAAGGCAGACCACAATCTCTTGTTTTGTTAGTGCTTCACAAACAACCTTGATGTCATCGTAAAAAATCTCAGTCTCCCTTGAAGTTGGAGGAGTCTATAGTTTCAACTTCCGGTAGCCGAGGCCACTTTATTTAAGCCTCGGTACCTAATACGCCGGAAGTGACGTATATATATCAAATTTTCTTTCTTAGAAAAAAATCACTAAATCTTATGAAAGTTATAAAGATATGACCTTGTATTTTTGATTTCTTCAAGTATACTTCATACGTAGATTGGATATTCTTGAGAAGTTTGGGGGAACTACTTTATACCCTATGAGATTAAATATTGTGTATACATACGCCTACACTTTCGCTACTTTGCATCATTATTCGCGAATAAAAGTTAAATTTTATATCAGATCGGGAGATACAAATCTGTAAACAAACGAAACTTTCTCAAGTAGTCGCGTTTCTAGATTGAAATTTTTAAAGTGAAGTTGTCACGAATTTTCATCAGTTCAAAATGGAATTTGAGCAGCAAATTTTGGAAAGATTGTTAAACAAGATTGTCTGCGTGTAGCCATCACGTTAGTTACGCGTTTAAGTTGTTAATTTAAGTTAAAATTGCTGTCGAAGTTACAAGTTGCAAAAAAAGATGTACTCCATGATGACGTATATGTCTTTTTTTATTAGTTCTCAACGATGCAATATCTTCAGTTTGAATAGTTTCTTCATTTCGGGACAGACATTAATTATATTCGGAGTTAACTCACCAAAATATAACCTCAAAAGCAAATACATTTATATCAGAAGCCGATGAAACCCTCCTTTGAAGTCTCTTACTCCCGGGTCTTGTCTACCCCTCTCTGTATGGGTTATTCTCAAAAGGCGCGATTCGTACGCCTCCTAACGGTAGATGTTTTCGGAGCGGGAGCTCGTCGAGCGAATATCTCTAGCAGCCTTGGAGTTCGTCCAAAAAACGTCGTCGTTTGTGGAGAGAGAGAATTTCCAATTTTCCGTAGACAGGGGGGATGAAGTAGGACCCCTTCTAACTCGGAAAATTGTGAATTTTACCCATACAGAGAGGAGCGCTATATGGAACATTGGAGTAGTCGACTTCAAAGGAGGGTTTCATCGGCTTCTGATTTATATTTATATGTTTTTTATTTGCCACAAAAATGTCAGTGTTAGTTGTTAGTAGAGACGATACTGATTCTCTTCTTTAACTGCTTATCCGCAAGATAATCCTGTACTTTTAATGGATATAGTTTCCCACGTACTGTAAAGTTACCTTGTTTAATCTAGTTTTTGATAGAAGTTTGATTTTCTAAGTTTTTTTCTTGATTTATCGTTGGAAGTTCCAGATAAATGTAAGGAAAGCAAAAGTTTATCTGCCCAATCGACCGTAATTTTTAGTTTCGACCAAAAATAACTCAAGATTGAGTATATATAGTTCTATTCAAGTGAAGTTGGCATTATTGTAATAACACGGGCGTATTGATACATAATTTTAAACATCATAAAGATAAAATAGTCCGTTTAGACTTCTTTTATACGATTTATATTTAATAAAAAAATGTTTTTTTAAAAGGAAGGTGAAAAGGTAAAAATAAATTGAGGTGCTTTTATTGCAAGATTTTAGTCTTTTTTAATATAAATTATTGAACTCTAAAGTTAGGCGTTTGAACTTTGACCCCTACGATTAAGAAGCTCGCATTAATTATTTTAATTTCAAATTCTGCTTAATTTTAATTTTAATAGTAGGATAAAATCAAAAATAAAAATGGAATTTATTTTAAAATTGTATTTCTCTTTCACTAGACCTTTAATATGCTGCGTAAACTTGGTCTGTAAAAGTTTTTAGAGCACTTCATCGAAGAGTTTTTTTTTAAGCTTTGGATTAGGCTTAGTGTTAATACAGTTTTTATTGGGAACCAAAATTACTTAGGAAGTCGTTCGAAGTTTTAATGGTATATTTTTAAGATGAAAAAAATGAAAGTAACTATATTTCTATATTCAACCATAGAAACCGTAATATTTCTCGCAAAGAACCGGTTTTCTTTACGTTAAATTACACTGTTTCTAAGATTGATTTCTATACTAGATATAAGTTGTTTAAAATTTCTGATTTTGAAGAAATATTCCCAAAATAAAGTTTTTATTTTAAAATAGATATTTTTACAAAATTTGGATCCCCGAGTAATAACACTGGAAATATCTTTAAAAATGATTCATAATATATATACATATGTCATAGAAAAAAATTGCTCAACAGTAAAAATACATATTTTATAATCGCCCATTTTCGAAATTTTTAAAATAAAAATTCCCCTCAATACTACGTCATCACAGGTCAGGGTTGCCACAGGTCAGGGAAAAGTCAGAGAATTTGAAAATGAACCTAAACATTCAGGGAAAGTCAGGGAATTTGAAAGTGAACCTAAACAGTCAGGGAAAGTCAGGGAATATGAAATGAATCAGAAAAGTCAGGGAATTTTAAGATATTTCAAGAAGCTAGGATATTACAATCATTATCTGTGGAGAATATTTGAAGCTGACCGTGTTAGTTGTATAGATTAGAACATAGATACGCGTGGAAAAGTTTGGCGAACGCAATTATATAATAATTAAAAGGTTTAAAATTGGGTAGTATTAGCTGGAACGGTCAGGGAAAATCGTTGGAAAAGGTCAAGGAAAAACCTGGAAAAGTCAGGGAATTTGAATCTGAAAAAACTGTGGCAACCCTGTCACTATGGTCGCGTAATTTGGCCTAAATTGAATTCTTGCACGTTCTGGCTCCAGTGATAAAGTAAACTGTCATTTTCCCAAGATTAATAAGAATGATTGAGAAAAAAAAAAAAAAAAAAAAATTGAAAAAGATTCGAGAAAATAATATTCTAAACTTCGAACTAAATTCGTTCTTGATTAAAAATTTTGTTTGCATTTGGGATTAAGTGGTCACTAAAAACACGAAGCTTTAGAGAAAATTAAATTCGAAAAGCAATATTACGTACGAGACTCTGACCTTAACCCATTCTCGAGTACCGTGAGTACTTGTCAGTTTAGCAAAACTAATTTGATTTTAAATTCTGTTTTATATTGCGTATTAATCCGCCTTAACGTTGAGTACATTGCAACATTATTCTCGAATACAAACTGTGTATACAACGTCAAACATTTGGCATTGAAATATGAATAGACAGTGGAATTTTAACCTACAGGGAATTAACCGCAAAGCCGCGAAGATCTTTGGATAGATTGAAATTACGGAAATATAATTGCATAGGCTTGACTGATTTTATTATTTGTAACAAGGAGTCATACTTGAAAGCATGACACCCCCCCCCCCAAAAAAAAGAACTGCCTTTCAAATCAAACGCGCCTAATAAAATAAATTTAGCGGTCATTTCTACAGTATATGTAAATCAGGCGTTAATTAGAAAAAGCATTATATTTCGAAATTAAAAATTTATGACATTATTTTAAACTAATTATAATTATGATAATTTTATTCGACTACATTTCGTTATGACTTACGTTAATAGTTTATAAATTATCAAACGGTTTGAGTAATGTACGCAGGTGTTAAATTTTCGATTTTTAATGGGCCCCAAGGTCAGTTTCAACGGGGGTATTTGTCGTTAAAGTCTCTACCCAGATTCGTCATAATCATACTTACCTGGCGTCGCCGCGGCTTTGATCTTCATGGAAGCGGGCTGTAGTGAGACTTGACCATTGCACTCCGGTCAGGTTGACCTTCACCACTTTTGCAAATTGCAATAGATGGGGCGTGTTATTTTTGGTAGCGGGGTCTTGCGTTCGCGCTAACCCTCCTTTTTTAATCAAAAATCAATTACACAATGTTTAGTACTTGCGGATATTTGAATAGTTGATATGGAAGGACGTATAGTTGTTAATGTCAATAGTTGAACAAACTATTTAATTTTGTTTAGGCAAACTTGCCCTTTGGATTTTCCAAATAGAAATTGATAGCATTTTCGGAAAGATAGTTGGAAAACGATTCAAATTATGTTATGGAAAAAATTACCGCAACAGTAAAAATATATATTTTGTAATCGCCAAATTTCAAAAAAGAAAAAAAGACAGTACTTACGATCACCCTGCATTGCTGGCAACTTGGACCCATCCATCTGGGATTTGGCCATGTAAACCAAAGTCAAAACTATCAAAATTTGAAACATCTTAGCTTCCATTCTCGTATTAAATATTTTAAACTAATTATAATTCTTTTGATTTTATTCGGCTGTATTGCGTTTGAACTTACATTACAAGTCTGGACATAATCAAACGGTTTAAATAATATACGTAGATATAACTATTTGAAGTTTTAGTGGGCCATATGGTCAGTTTTAACAGGTTCATTCATAGTTAAAGTCTTTACCCTGATCAATTTTAATCATACTTACCTGGCGTCGCCGCGGCTTCGATCTCGATGGAAGCGGGCTGTAGTGAGACTTGACCATTGCACATCGGTCAGGTTGACCTACACCACTTTTGCAAATTGCAATAGCTGGGACGTGTTATTTTTGGTAGCGGGGTCTTGCGTTCGCGCTAACCCTTATTATTTAATACAAAGTCAAATACACAACGAAGTTTTTGTTAGCGGATTGTTAGGAAGCTAATTCTCAATGATATGTAATTTCATTTAGACAAACTTGTCCTGAATTCTGAACATTTTTTCTTCGCTTGTTGCAGTTGTCGTAACTGCAGTCGAGTTTTAAACTGAAGCTCTCACGAACTTTATGACCTCCAAATTGAAATTGAGTAGCATTTGAATTAAAAGTTACCCATACTCCTATTTCAAATAAAATAGTCCATATTTTATTAGATTTTATTACAATTTATGAAAAATCTTAAAACTAAACAAGCTGTCAGTTTTTTTTTTTGTTTTTTTTTTTTCGTTTACACGTTTTTAAACATTTAATTTGCTTAATTGATTGGACAATTGCAACATTTGTCGGAGGTTGGCTTCCTGGGACTGTAACATGGTCGGCAAGCTCCTTGTACAATGAAAGGCTTGTATTTCGGAGTGTAAAGTTCGCATTGACAATCAGCATCTTTGATGCATTCTATTTTACACGTAAAAATTAATTAATTATTAGCTCTAATTCGTTAAAAATAAAATTATAAATTAGCTCCAATAATTCCTGATGGCATGATTTGTATATATTAATTCGTGCAATTAAAGCTGGAGCCTTCTAAATTGGTGGGAGGGTAAACTCAAACCAACTGGTAAAGGTTTCGGGTTCAATATCTAAACAAATTCAATTGAGTCGCGTCTACTTCTACTTGCGAGAGAGTAATTTCCGTATAAAATAAAATTTGTAGCAGTGCCTCCAAATTAATATATTTGTGCCTCCAAATTAATATATTTGTGCCTCCAAATTAATATATTTGTGCCTCCAAATTAATATATTTGTGCCTCCAAATTAATATATTTGTGCCTCCAAATTAATATATTTGTGCCTCCAAATTAATATATTTGTGCCTCCAAATTAATATATTTGTGCCTCCAAATTAATATATTTGTGCCTCCAAATTAATATATTTGTGCCTCCAAATTAATATATTTGTGCCTCCAAATTAATATATTTGTGCCTCCAAATTAATATATTTGTGCCTCCAAATTAATATATTTGTGCCTCCAAATTAATTATATTTGAATATTAATACATTATAATATTATATTTGAGATAATTTTAGTTCTATATTATCCTAAGAAACTAAATTTTGGGTCCTATATAATCCTAAGAAACTAAATTTTGGGTCCTATATAATCCTAAGAAACTAAATTTTGGGTCCTATATAATCCTAAGAAACTAAATTTTGGGTCCTATATAATCCTGTATTTTGATAAATATAATCCATTGTCTATTATGGTAAAAAGTTGGAATAGAAACAAGAGACTTTGAAATCGATTTCAAATCGTTTTAAATCTTCAAATCAACTTTTCAAGATAATAATTACATATTTTGAGAATATCTTTTACAGTTGACCTCAAATTTTTGCAATTTAACCTTTTTTAAACCGTTAAAATCGATTTTAAAGTTTGAACAGGGCTTATAAGTGGTTAATATTTCGCAAAGACTTGGGATATTATTTTGAAATGATAAAGAAAACATTGCTTACTATCTCCATTTCTGGAAGCGCCTTCAACCATCGAATTAGCGATGAAGCAAACCATAGCTATCATCACGAAAATGTGGTAAATTTTAACTCCCATGGTGTTTAACTTTTTCTAATATTACAAAAGAGAATTGGATGTTTAAATCTTTGCGATGTGCGACTCGATGCTTTAGATGCTGAAGGCTGAAATAACAAGAATTTTGTAAGTGCCGCCAGGTTTTTCCATACGAAGAAAATTTTATTACGAAACCTATCAAGTTCTTGACACTTTAATATCGTCATATCTACTTTTAATTACACATACAAAAGTTAGAAACTGGTTTTTCCATTACTAAGCCATTTTTTTTATTATATCAAATACTATAATGCTCTCAAGGACATTTCCTTGTGTGCCTTGTTTTTCCCAGAATCAAAGGCTAAATGTTAGTTAAAGGGAGAATGCCACCAAATAACAAGTGATTTTTTATCGTTTCTTTATCGTTTAAATAGGCCTAATCTACCGATAAAAAGTTTACAAAACAAATATTAAACTAGAAATAAATTAAAAACTTACCCGGAAAATAGGCTTAGCGGGATTCATGGAGATCCTGAATTGCCTCCGTGTAAGGTCTAGCGATCAATCAGCAAAGGCCCGTCGTTCGCGTGAGATCTCCACGAGACTTTGAATCGCATTCGATTGGTAGCTAGACCTCATACGCGAGAAAATCAAGATCTACATGTATCACGCTAAGCCTATTTCCGGGTAAGTTTTAAATTTATTTCTAGTTTAATATTTGTTTGTAATTTTTTTCACTAGTGGATTAGGCCTATTTAAACAATAAGGTTTCATTCTCCCTTTAGAACCATATTATTTTTTTTATTTTTTTTTTTCATAATTATTGAACACTCTGGAATTTTTAGACACGTTTATGTCCTAACATTAATAGAATAGACCGTGTGTTTGATTGTCAAGACCTTGGCCATCAAAATTCTTTTAATGTTAGGACATTACAAGCGCTGTTTAAGGCTGAAATAATATGATTGGTTCGAATTTATATTTTCTTTTATTCAGATTTTACCAAACTTTAGAATTTAATTTAAAAATTGCTTGAAAATTTTGGATTCTGTAAATACATTTAATTCAAATAAGACATAGTTCCCATTTAATATTAATTAAAGGACAAGTATCAATTAAACTCACGCTTTTTTTATGTTGAAAAATAAGAACTCAAAGAGGGCTTTAAAATGAGACCAGCTTGATCAAAATCGGACCAAAAATAAAGTAGTTACAATTTTTGAAATTTCTCATCGAAATTGTCAAGTGTTTAGATATGTTGATGAGTTGTTTGCCATGTTGTAGATAAGATTACCAAGAATTCATTTAATAAAATTGGAGAGAACTACTATATTTAAAAGAATTTTAAGCCAACATCCAAGTGTAGAAAGAATTATTGATAAACTCTAGCTATCCCAGTCCAACAATGTTTTTCTTGGTTCTTGACAAACTGAAGACCGAGGGGGCAGACACTCGCGAACTCAGGTGTACAAAATGTTTGAACTCTTTGCACTATCAAAGCTGAACTCAGAGTTCATAGGAGTTCGAATTCAATGCACTGTCAAAGCTGCACTCAGTGAACTCAGGTGTACAGCGAATTCAAGAGTGTCTGACCCCTCGCTGAAGACATTGTCCAGCAGTTTTTGTCAAACTGAAGATAGTGAATAGCACGACATAAGTCATAGTTATTCGAAAAAATATGGTGACTATGCCTACCTCAAAATAACACATTTTTCCATTTCATTATACCTTTAAAAATAACATTTTAACACCCCTTTAATCTTTTCGTCTGAAATAATATGGATATATGTATAGGGTTGAAATTTTGAATAATCACTTGTAAAATCAGGTTTACCAGAAGAAAAAAAAAATAGTGATAGACACAAAACAAATTCATTTTTATTTTTAAATTTAATATTATTTTATTTTTAACGAAGATGTTTTAGTTTATGACGCAATGGCATAAACACGATGTTAAATAGGTTCCTAGTTCTCTAAGACAAATCTCCGAGCAACTCCTTGTTTTCCCATTGTCACACTTTGGTTCATTACGACAAAATTCATCTGGATCCTGACTACAATCTGTAATTTTAAAGTGATAGAAATCTTACATTTGAAGTAATTAATACACAAAATTATCTAAAAACTTGAAATAAATTTATTAAAGGGAGGGTGAAGAGGAAAATTTAGATTTTTTTTATTGATTTTGCTTCTAAATTAAGATATGTTTTGCTTATAGCCTCTAAAACATTCAGGAAGAATATAAGAATCGCGCTTAATTCAATTTATTTTCACGCTCAAAATTTAGACCGTTATTAAACCGATTCAAATATTCAAATTTTCTTTTCAAGATGCTATTTTAGTTTCTTAGTTAAAGATCTATACGGGTGACCCCAAAATTTTATAATTTGACCTTTCTAAAACGGTTCAAAAAAGGTTTAAAAGTATTTAGAGTGAACACAGCCAGGGGCGTCGCTAGGCCTTTTTTGGGGGGCCAAATTTCAAATTAGCCCCCCCAAAATTAAAAAAAAATACATGTGTTTCCCCAGAACCCCCCTGAATAGCCCCCAGAATCGGCCCGATTAGCCCCCCCAAAAGCCCCAATTGCCCAGACTAGCCCCCCAATTTAAAGATCCTAGCGACGCCCCTGAACACAGCTATAGTGTATCGTCCAAATATTCACTTACAATCTATTATTGTTATGCCCTGATCCAGCGTCACTACTGAAATAATTGCGCTGATCAAAAGAAACGCTGAAATTATCTTGACCATCATTTTTAAAACGATAGAAATCTATAGATCTGCAAAAATTGTGACGAAATCACTTTAACTATCTTTTATTATTCGTCTAAAAAAATAGTAAACTCAGTTATTTCTGTACCATACACCAAATAAACTTACCGAAGAATTTAAACGTAATACTATTTAATTATAAATAGTTGCATGCAGACTATATCTCTTTTATTGTAACTGTAGTTTTGTTAACACGACACGTGTTTAACCTTCAGATTCATCATTTTTGGTTTCACGCTATTATGCAAGTACTGCGGTAAAGGAATACTAGATTCTGAAAACAAGTTGTTTTTAATCGATACCTTAAATTAAATAAGTTCAAAATCATTACACACTAAAGTTTCGTTCGCACTTTACACTTTGAAATCCTTTTCAACCCGTTACGAAGGTTCATATCCACTTTTCTAGGAAATAATTCGAAGCGTATTTTTTTGCTTAATCCTCTGTTAAATTGGTTAATATTTACTTTTTGTATCCGTGACAGCCTCACTTTAAAACTTTAAAAATCGACTGCTTTAGTTTAAGATATATAAAATTATTTTAATGGTATACATTATCAAGAAGGATCAGATAAGGAGAGGAAAAGTGGGGCTGCGTTGAGTTAGAGAGAGAAGAGCCAACCTCCCACTCGGGTGGAAAGGGGGATAGGAAATTCTCGAGGTAAACTGTTGTCACGTGGTCGCTAGCTAGCGCGTCTCATAAAGGATTCGTTTTACCCACGTGACAACAATTTACCACGAAGCATCTCTACCCCCGTCTGTCCCCCGTTCTCCCAGAGTGGGAGTTTAGGCCGACGCAGTAGGAGCCGCGCCGTTCCCACTTTTCCTCTCCTTATCTGATCCTTCTTGACATTATACACATTGAATCGTGATGAAATCGTGCCACTTGACGTGTCTATACGCAAGCGCATAAACACAATATGTAGTCTTTTATTTTGATTGGATCCGGGTTGGAACCCACGCAATTGTTAGTCGTGCAATTACGTTTTTTTCCTTCTTCGCAGTTTTCCGCGAAAGTAACTCCTTCTTTACCATTCAATGCATCGCAAGTACCTTCGGGATCTTCCTTACAAGCTGTAAAATATAAATAAAACATACGCGATTGTCAATGACAAAATTTGGAGACCCTATACCTAATTTTGACGATAGGGGGCTAAAACATCCCTGGTACATGATGGTGACTATTGAGCGTGGAACTTTTATCCATCCTTGACCAATTACTTACGGTCAATAACAATTAATTGCCCTACGACGGAAATAATAACGCTGACCAAGACGATCGTTGAAAATATCTTGACCATCATTTCGATGAATTAATTCCGACCTTTTTCTGAAAGATAGAATTTCATAATTAGTATTCATCATCTTTAATCTGATGCTTCCATGATGAAATATGTCTAAAAGTTGCGCTTTTATTTGGAGACCTTATTATTATGATAATAAGGCTTCACACGTGATTAAAATTAAGATTTGACAGGATAAGTGCAGACCAGAAACAAACTGCATGCAGTCAAAATGAACAATTTAATAAATGGGCCCAAATTGATTCGGTTTTTTGCAACCTAGAGGATCCTATTTTCTTTTGAGGTTGAATTTATTCTATTACAATTGATTTAACAATTTGATTGAACTCACCTATGACCCATGAAACACACTTACTTTTAACGTGCATAAATAGTAAACTCAATTTTATATCGAAAACTGAAAAATAATTTTATCTTTTTCTATCTGGCAGATGAGCCTTTGTCTTTATCTAACACGATATACGTAAAGTGTTAAACGTTTTTTCACACAATTACGCAAGAACGGTGTTTTACTTTTACTATGTCAAGTCTTATTGTTGACGAATCAACACGTTGATGAAAACAAATGTCCGAAGGCTCAGGAACCTCCGTATTAATTTGTTAATGCTAAATACGTATTGAGTTACGTAATATTTTTAGTACAATCCAAGCTAGGATTTTAGACCGATTAATTTGGTGATTAAAGGGAAACTTGGAGCTAAAAATGTAACATCTTTTTAATTTATTTTAAGAATCATCATGCCAAAAAACGTAATCGAGAATTTTTTCCGAATTTTTAGACACGTTTTTGGTGCTTAAATTAATTTCTTAAGTTTGGTAAAATTTGAATAAAAGTAAATGTAAATTCGGGCCAATCATATTTCAGCCTTCAACAGACCCTTCTTTTAAATATTTTACTTAATGTTTACCATGGACCCAACTAATTTCAATATTTTAACGATTGTAATGTCGTAACAATTAAAAGAATAGGCCGGCGTTTGACCACCAAGTTCTTGATTATGTTTTAAAAAAGTACAAGATAATAATACTGACGAAGGAAATAAAGCTAAAAGATGACATTTAGAGAGAGATAAAAACAATTTTAATTTCATTTAATATCATGTATGGATTTATTTACACACAACGGCACGCGCATGACTGGATTTCATTTAAAGATTTTCCGTCTTGTACGCAATCGCGTGAACAACTATGTGTTTGTCCATTCGTACACGTGATTGTAGAGCAAAAGAAATAGGCATGATTCGTACAGACTGGAAAAAAAGATCATTAATTAATTTTAAAATGAGGCTGCCACTCTTTCTTTCGAATGCATATGGATTTTATTTTTAGTTTTATCATAAGTTTATCTATCAAGTCACGTAAAAATCAATTTTTAAATTAGGCTTAACGAAGATATTTGGAGATTTTTAAATCTCGACGTTTAACACTCTCCGTCCAATCAATTTTATCATTAAAACGATTCAAACTAGGCTTAAGAAGCAAGATTCTTAGCTGGTTGATAGGATTTTGTTAAGCCTACTTTCCCAGTAAATTAAAATTTAATTATAATACATTAAAAATTTTAAATATAAAATTTGAAATAAAATATTGAGTCCGCTGAATTTTGATTTTATTATTTTTAATATGGGCCTTTTTTGACCAAATGTAATTTATTCCAAAGATATTTTTATACGAACTTACGTGTGATTATATATTCTGGATCAGGCTGAGGTTTCGCGACTGAAATCATAAGGCTGACCAAAAAGATCGCTGAAAATATCTTGACCATCATTTTTTTTATCCTAACAGTTTCGATGTATAAATACTCCAAGTTTTTCTGAAAGATATAATTTCAAAATTAGTATATAATCAGTATTTATTACTTTTAAACTTATTTTGTCACCTATTTCTCACGAAATATAAACCAAATTTAATATTAGTAGTATTTTTGGAAGAATAAATATTAAAATTTGAAAAAGCCATGGAACAGATGAATAATTAAAATCATATAAGGAAGATACACATGGCAAAGAAATCTAAAAACTTTTTAATAAAGTTTAGTTAATACATAGTGGGATGTAAAGGATCCAGAAGGAAAAAAAAATATATTTTATAATCTAATTTTTTAACCCAAAATTCTCCGCTATACTACGTCATCACTATGGTAGGATTGGTCGCTATTGTAGAGCCTAGGGTTGATTCTGCCACGTGGTAAAATTGCGATCGCGCAGTCTTTTTCGTAAAAGTACTTGATCCAAAAAGTTCATTTTCACATTTTCTATTTGAAGTTTCTTAAAAACGTGACAACCCAGAGATGTAGAATTTTGAATATGGGTTTCTAATAGTATGAAAAAACTAAAAATATAATCCATAGACCTTATGGAAAAAAACTGGTGACATTCTCACTTTAACTACGGTGAAAAATAGTAAATTTACTACTCACCAAATAACAACCTTTGTTTTTAAACAGATAACAATTTTTTGGAGTTTTCGACGTGCCAAACGAGCTCTTTTATAGTTTAGAGTCGCGTCTAAAATAAAAAACTTTCCTCATTTCAATGTCAACTTTGAAAAAGGGAAAAATGTGATTGGAGATCACTGTACTTCATTGCATCAACACGATGCAAAAGTTTACTTTCATTGTATTACGCAACCTCGGTGTTGTACTTTTACAACTTAAACTTTTAATATTTATGATAATTTTATTCGACTGTATAACGATATATCTTACGTTACAAATGTAAACATTATCCAATGGTTTTAGTAATGTACGTAGATATAACTATTTAAAGTTTTAGTGGGCCATATGGTCAGTTTTAACAGTTTCATTGATAGTTAAAGTCTTTACCCTGATCGATTTTAATCATACTTACCTGGCGTCGCCGCGGCTTTGATCTCGATGGAAGCGGGCTGTAGTGAGACTTGACTATTGCACACCGGTCAGGTTGACCTACACCACTTTTGCAAATTGCAATAGCTGGGACGTGTTATTTTTGGTAGCGGGGTCTTGCGTTCGCGCTAACCCTTCTTATTTAATCTAAAATTAATACATTAAATCATTAACACTTAATTTTTCGCCGCTTTACTCCCTTTAATATAGTGTAACCAACATGCAGGCAACATTTCTGAGCGTTACCCTTTTTTTATACTATAGTAATGTTACTAGCCCTTTAAAAATTAAATCTCTAATTTCAAATTTGGGAGGATCCAACTTTCTATAAAAAAAAACCGGACTTGCAATGGAAAATAAGGTCCCTTCCAAGAGAGAGAGAAAAAAAAACATTTAAGAAGGAAATTTGCAAATTAAATTATCCCCAAAAATGTGTAGTTCAAAATGGGATTCTAAATGAAGTTGCTAGGCGACACCATCACCCTAATACAGTGCTGGATAATTTAATACAAAACTTTAAGGAAAGAAAATGAGATTTTCTAGTACTTTTCGGGATTTTATATTACATTTTGTGACGGTTTCTTAAATATAGGCTCAATATTGAAACATTACTTTTTGGTGTTTTTAAAATTTGAAATTTTATTATAACGCGGTAATGTAGTTTTGTTCCAGTTTCAAATTAGGCTTAGCAATTATCATACTAAACTTTTCAATTAGGCTTAGCGATTCTCATACTAAGCTTTACAATTAGCCTTAACGATTCTCATACTAAACTTTCCATTTAGGCTTAGCGATTCTCATACTAAACTTTCCAATTAGGCTTAGCGATTCTCATACTAATCTTTCAGGTTAGGCTTAGCGATTTTCATTCTAAACTTTCAGATTAGGCTTAGCGATTCTCATACTAAACTTTCAAATTAGGCTTAGCGATTCTCATACTAAACTTTCTTATTAGGCTTAGCGATTCTCATACTAACTTAGCAACGCCACTAACAAACTCTCAAATTAAGCTAAACTATGTTACAAACAAACTTTCAATTTAGCAAAGGCCATTCTCATACGAAACTTTCAAATTAGGCTTAGCAATAATCATACGAAACTTTCGCTGACTAATCATTATATACGAGAGTTTCAATCAGAAATTTTCCAAATTACTCTCCGTGTATAACCTTGGCCTTTTATGCCCTTAATATCCTCCGAGAAAAGGCTAATAAACCCTAAAAATGTCCATCTAACAAATCCCTTGGTCCGGATTAGTAGATAGAGTGGTAATATTGGCCTACATTTGACCAATATTGGCCAATCACTGCCCAGCTTTATCGATCTCGAGTCATCTTGCGGCGTTGACCGGCAAAACTCGCACAAGCTCATTACTGTCTCAATTCTCGGCGTAACTAGTGAATTTGTCAACCTCGAAACCAGGCAGTTACCATAGAAACGATATTCTTACCACTACCAAATTAATCTGATACGAAACAGCTGGTTTCTCTACGATTTTACAGCCTAACTTAAAAGCGCTTTGTAAACTAGAATGTCAGTAACAGCTGCGATGTATTTAGTCTCACTTGTTGAACGCCAGACGCCAGTGAAGACAATTTTTTGGTCGTTGTGGTCAAGTTTGAGTGACATTTTTTATCGATTTTGTATATATTGTCACGGGTTAACTTGTTAGTAGATGGAAAGGCGGATATTTCTAAAATTTTAAGATTTTCATCCTGTATGATAGCTTTTCCTTTTACACCAATGCTAGTAGGTTCAAACACTTATACAGGCGCTAATTAAAAATATCATGTAAGTTTTGTTCCTAAAAGTTAAGACTTATCTCGAATTTAAAAATTTTAATTTGAAACCTAATATTTTATTTTAAATTAATTTACAAAGAATTAATTAATTAATATTAATACAAAAACTAAATTTGTATAATTTGAAACTAGATTTAAATTTAAAAGCACTTTAAACAAAACACCTAAAACGAAATTTGAGGTACAAAATCACATTTAACGAAATCTGAGTTTCAAAATTACTTTTAGTTCAAAACTCTTCATATTTCTCCAAAGAAAAAAAATTCTAATATTTCTAAATTTAAGTTAACGAAAAACCTGACTTTAAACTTTAAATATGGCGTCAATTTGCCCTCTCAATCTCATCTCTTGTTTTTCGAATAATTTTATTGAATTTATACCAAACTTGAAAGATCAGTTGTCAATGCTAGCAAAGCCGAGGCGGATTAATACACGATATCAAATCAAATATGAAGAAAAGTAGTTGTTATCAACTTCAATTTAATGGCGCATATCGTTCCGAGTTAAATATATAATAAAAAAAGTTCAAGATACTTTTAAGAACGTCTAGCGCTTATTTTTTTCTTCCATAAAAGTGTCAAGTCTTCAAGGTTCTGAACTCACTATCTTTAAAGGGATAATATCACACGTTTTATTTTTGAAAATAGATCTTTTCTAGAAAGTCCAGTCTTTCATACGAAAATTATGGTTAATTACAGTCTCAAATAATTAATTGGGTTGAGAAGAGTTAACGACACTTAAATGTCCTGCACAATTATGAAAATTTGTTCGTCAAAAAATTAAATTTGATAGTGTTACTATCTCTTCAAAATAAATATGTTCTAGAAAGAAAATTATTAATTACGCAAGACAAACTGAATCGGATTGATACATAATTTTAAATCTCGTAGAGAAAAAATAGTCTGTGACAAGAAACATTGACCCAGATACTTTCATTCCTATCGACGAACTACTTTATTTCAATGAGGTTTAACATCGTATATCAATCCGCCTTAGCTTTACCAAGTTAACAATACTGTACTTGAACTTCATCCTCAATAATAACTCGAATTTCTGGTCGATTCTTGAGAAACTTTTCAAGTTCAACCTTTTTTTTTCTTCTAGTATATAAAAACGATATACGGTGTCCCACGCAGTTGTAAACAGTTTCAAGAATATATTTCGGAAAAGCCAGGGGTTATTTGAACAGTTTATGGTTGCCAAACTCCATTAGGGGGATTTTAAACCACGCAAAAAAGAGGTTAGTGTCCCTCAAGGAGTCAAGGTTTTATTTCTAAACAACTTATATTAGATATTTCAAAGAAAATTTGAAGATATTAAAAAACACTTCACATGAATTGATCTAAATATTTAACTGATTCTAATTATCCTGATGTTATTCGACATTATTCATTATAACTAATAATTCAAAATCTTAAACGTATTACATTGTTTTTAAAACGTATTTTCTGATTACATTTAAGATTTTAAAAACGCCATGAGGTCATTTTCAGTGGATGTTCGTATAGCTATAGTCTTAACACAAATTGTTGTTAACATACTTACTTGGCGTCGCCGCAGCCTTGATCAAATTGGAGGCGGGCTGAAGTGAGACTTGGTCATTGCACACCGGCCAGGTTGACCCTCACCACCCTTGCTAATTGCAATCGTTGGGACGTATAATTTATGGTAGCGGGGTATTGCGTTCGCGCTAACCCTTCGTAATTAATCTAAAATTAATACATGTTTTAATAAGATTGTGCAGAAAGGTTACAATTACCAGAGTTACTGAGTAGCAGTAATTTACGATTTGCTCTGGTAAGGTTACCGAAATGGTAATTAACAATTAAAATTTAAATGTATTAAAAGTGTACAATTTGCTAAGAGTGGACGAAAATTAACGTTTTAAGACGTCCACTAATTTAAGCAACTGGGAAATAGGCTTAGCGAATTTTAAATTTTTAATCATTGTGTCTCGAATTAAATGTATTTCAACGAGACACCTTTGGCTAGTTAAACCTAATTTTAAACTTTTAATTGTCATTTAAACGTAACTAGTCTTAACGCTTTAAAAGAAGTGTCTGCTATTCATAAAGCCCCTTTAAAATCGCCTTATTTTTTTGCTTAGCGGACGACGTTGGCCATAACAAATTCTACAGTCAAAGCTAGGCTTTGCGTCTAACACCCTCTTCAGACGAGGCGTAATTAGCCCAGTTTAATCAGATTTAATCGAAGTTTATAGAGCTTAGAAACCTACGTAAACCTCAATTAAATCTGTATAAACCGGCTAATTACGCTTCGTCTGAAGAGGCTATAAGGGAAGATGATTTTCAAGGGGCAAATTCAAGATAGGGTCTTTAAAAGTCCATATAAATCCAGACAATGGCATTGACCTCGTATTTCAAATTAGCTAGTTTACAATAGAGACTTTGAAGCCAATTTCGATTAGAAACGTCCAATTTTAGCATTACCATAGCGAACCTTGTGAAAATTTGCCCTTGGCTGGAAAAAGCTAGCCAGAGTAATTCCCTCTCACACTTTCTTTTATTGTCAAATGTGAACTTAGCTCTTTTGTGAAACTAGAATCTTTAATTCAAATTGAGTTTTCTACGCGATCAAATATGAGACGGACTGATACATAATATTAAACCTCATTGAGGAAAAGTAGTCTGTTTCAACTCCTCTTAAATTCGTAAGAATGAATGAATTTTCCACACCACGAATTTTCCATCTTCTTGCCATTTGGAGAAACTATTTGTTGTTTCTATAATATTTTAACATTGTGTATTAATCCGCCTCAGTTTAAGCTAAATTACAGACTGTATAACGATATATCTTACGTTACAAATGTAAACATTATCCAACGGCTTTAGTAATGTACGTAGATATAACTATTTGAAGTTTTAGTGGGCCATATGGTCAGTTTTAACAGGTTCATTGATAGTTAAAGTCTTTACCCTGATCAGTTTTAATCATACTTACCTGACGTCGCCGCGGCTTTGATCTCGATGGAAGCGGGCTGTAGTGAGACTTGACCATTGCACACCGGTCAAGTTGACCTACACCACTTTTGCAAATTGCAATAGCTGGGACGTGTTATTTTTGGTAGCGGGGTCTTGCGTTCGCGCTAACCCTTCCTATTTAAATGAAAGTCAATACATTAAATTAGGTTTATCCCATTTATGACGTCAATCAATTGTCATTCTGGAAAAATTAGAAATGAAAGTTTTATAATTATGTTTTAATTAAGACTACGTTTGATTTTTAAACTCTAAACTTTCTGATTTGAATGGTAATCAAGAATGACGTCATAGTACTGTCGGTATTTAAGTTTCTTTAGGGAAAGTAAATAACACAATGAAACGGTTTCGTCTCAAAATTTTATTAGATCATGGTATTTCCCCTTTAAGATGAGAATTTCTACGAAGTGATGTTATTTTAAATGAAAATACAAACCCCAGGTCATTTTCAAAATGTTTAAATATTTTAAGACGAGAAAGGAAGGCAAATTCCACGCATTTTATGCAAATTTCATGCCTGCGAAATGATGTACGTGTACTCGTATTCGCTTCAGGAAATTTTCTACAACGTTTTTACCTCCTTTAGTACAAGTGTAATAAGAAACCCCATCTTTAGCTGGTTTGCATTAATGAGCGAACAATAGTAGAAATATTTGAAATATAATTCAAAAAGGTTATTCAACCTTGGGGCACAATGACCGCAAACGGACCCCCCTACACACATACACTAAATATGTTGGATGGTTATGAACTATTTAGAGCCCAGGGAGCTCAGAAAAAATACTTAAAATTACCCACCGAATTTTGAGAAAAACCTATTTGAAATTTTCAAACTTCACATTAAAATCCCATAGAGTACCTAACCTAAGTAAAAATATTCGATTAGGCTTAGCATTACTTCAATAGTAAAAATATTCGATTAGGCTTAGCATCACTTCAACAGTAAAAATATTCGATTAGGCTTAGCATCACTTCAACAGTAAAAATATTCGATTAGGCTTAGCATCACTTCAACAGTAAAAATATTCGATTAGGCTTAGCATCACTTCAACTGTAAAAATATTTGATTAGGCTTAGCATTACTTCAACATTAAAAATATTCGATTAGGCTTAGCATTATTTCAACAGTAAAAATATTCGATTAGGCTTAGCATTACTTCAACAGTAAAAGTATTCGATTTGGCTTAGCGTATTACTTCCATAGAAAAAATATTCGAATAGGCTTAGCGTATTACTTCCATAGAATAAAATATTCGATTTAGCTTTTATAGCAACAGTTGGTTGAAATGTTTGCTTAACATTTAGCCTTCTGATAAAATATGTATAACCCATAAGATATATTTCCCGCCAAATTCTTAGATGCTCTTTCGATAGGAATCAAATTGCAAAGCCATACAGAAACATCTTAGCATTCCTTATTCACATTCGGAATTTGTAAGAAATATGGCTACGTCATGCGAAAACGAATCCTATTTAGATCGGAAGACGAAATAAGCACTCGCGGGCTACTCTTCAATTTCCGGTCTAATTTTTTTGCCAATTTCGCTAATCTCGAGAGCTTTCTGAAACATTTTTAATATCACAAGTAGATAAAATTGGAGAAGTGTGACACTAATCTTAGCAATTGTAATGTAACCTTAGATAAAATTGGATCATATATTAGCGCCCTTCAGATTACACAATAGCCGCGTTCATACTAGGCCTTGGAATCGATTTAAACCGTTTCATAACGTTTCGCTAGAGTCGTGTGAACGGAAAATCGTATTTTCTCGAATCGATTTGATTCGATTTCTCGAAAGTGCTTCGGGAACCAGTCTCGTACCGATTAGGTTCAACAAGCGATAGATGAAGCTACAATAAATCGATTTATAAAGAGAACGCGTGAGCACGTGACGCTTAAAACGATTTGAATATCGTTTCTAATCGATTAAGAAACGCTAGTGTGACCGTAGCTAATGATAACTGTACCATTTATTTATTTTACCAGCCTAGTTTGATTCTTTATGTTTGTACTAAAGTTATAAATCGGTAATTTACTTTTGGCATTCCAAGTCAATTTTAATACGTTCACACTAGACACTTTGAAATCGATTTAAAACCGTTTCAAATGATCGAGTCTACTTTTCAACAGATTAATTACGTTTTTGGACAAACAATCTCTACAGTTGACCCCAAAATTTTCTATTTTGACCTTTCCAAAACGGTTAAAAACTATTTGAAAGCTACTAGCTTTAAAAATAACTTGTTATCAGAATTCTGTATAACTTTAAAGTGATTTATTATTTCTCTTTTTTACTGTTGATTTGACCCAGTGTAGATTATATCTAAATATTCCTTCGCACGCTCTTGGAAGATGCTACCTTACAGGGTGAAATTCGCTAATGCATTTCCTATGAGCGCCTGTAGAAATGTTCTACCTGCAGCGCAAGTGTGTTCACTATGAAGTAATCATTTAGGGGCTTATCTAATCTTGAATTGTAGTATTGTATATGGCGATTATAAAATATGTATTTTTACTGTTGCTATAATTATTTCTATTACATATGTTTATATATTTTGAATCGTTTTTAAACGATCTTTCTGAAAATGCTACTCAATTTCCGTTTGGAGTACATGATAAACACGTGAGAGTCTCACTTAAAGTTTTTCTTACACAATGGTTACTTAAATGATTATTATATAATTGTTAAATAATTATAATAAAGTTAATCAATATAATTTTATTTTATTAGTGTTAAAGGGAGAATGAAAGGCCAAAAACAACCTATTTTTAATCGATTAAGAATGCTAAAATAATGAGAAAAATAATAATATAACTCACCAAAAATATTTCGTTATTTTATAATCAATTTACAAAGTTCCGAAACTTGCAGATGCTAAGCCTTGGCTGCCTAGCTCGGCGAACTAGGCGAGCACGAGCCGTATTTTTTTAAATATTCCCGTCTGATCTAGTCGCCAATCACGAGCGAGTACGCGTATTTTTAAAATACGCGTACTTTCCCGTGATTGGCGAGTATTAAAAAAAAATACAGGTCGTGCTAGCCTAGTTCACCGAGCTAGGCAAACTAGGCTTAGCATCGGAACTTTTGAAATTGATTATAAAATAACGAAATATTTTTGGTGAGTTATATTATTGTTTTTCTCATTATTTTAGCATTCTTAATCGATTAAAAATAGGTTTTTTCGGCCTTTCATTCTCCTTTTAAGTGTAGCCCTAAATAGCTCAAATTGGTTGTTTATCTGGATAAACGAAAATCAAAATCTTCTTACATTTATTTTTACTTCCATCAAATTTTTTTTTTCTTCCGCTTGACCTGATTTTCGATAACCTCAATAACCAGGGATGAACACTCAAGGTTTTTTTTATAGATTCATTAGGCTATTTAATAAGCTATGAAGTTTAAGAGTGGGTATTAATCCCACTCTTAGCTGTTTTGCAATCTCTTGTTGAAACAAAAAAATACGTCTAATAATTAAACTTGACATCTAATTACCCTTTACTTTCTACAAGCTCATTTTAAAATTAATTTTAAATTTTTATTTGCGATTTAAACCTGATGAATTTTTCAATCTCTATATTGAAATTTATTTATATAATGTATGAGATTTTTATCTGGCAATTATTTTCTATTTTTGCAGCAAATACTCTCGAAATTGGAATCCCACAGTTTGTCTTTGGCGTCGTTTTATTGGCTGTTGTGGTCATAGGAGTAGTGACGTATTTTAGCTACAGATGGCTCGTATCTAGATTCCAATCGGTGAAGCAAACGAGCGAAAGTTCTACTCAGTTAGTTCAAGTGCCACCAAGATCACCCGGTACTACTAGCAGCATTCCATCGTTGAAAATCAGTCATAGTTTACCGGATATCAAAGAAGAGGTTCAAAAAGAGAATTTCTGGCCCGAAACCAAACGTTTAGCGCCACCTAGACAAACTACATTACCTACCGTACCCACTAGACATCAAACGTTTCAAAGACAGTTGTCTCATCGATTGGATCTTGATGTTCCATTTGAAGGTAAGATTTCTTTCTTCCTTAACAAGGGAGCTATAAATTACGAGCCTAACAAACCACTAACCATCGCCAATATTCGCGGAGGCCATGGATGGGTCGCAATCATTTAAACCTTCTTTTTGTTATGAGTTATGATAATTTTATTCGACAAGATAGCGTTATAACGAACGTAACAAGATTTAA
This sequence comes from Odiellus spinosus, assembly GCA_963920705.1. Lineage (NCBI taxonomy): Eukaryota > Metazoa > Arthropoda > Arachnida > Opiliones > Phalangiidae > Odiellus > Odiellus spinosus. The sequence goes on along the minus strand of OY987233.1, from coordinate 17,382,268 downwards.
AATAATCACTGGGTTTTATAAATGTATTTATATATTACAATTAGGGTTTTCCTTGATGCACAGGGCTAATTTTTGATAGGGTTTGTATTGTTATAGTCTTTTGGTGGATTTGTTTAAAACATACTTACCTGGCGTCGCCGCGGCTTTGATCTCGATGGAAGCGGGCTGTAGTGAGACTTGACCATTGCACTCCGGTCAGGTTGACCTTCACCACTTTTGCAAATTGCAATAGATGGGGCGTATTATTTTTGGTAGCGGGGTCTTGCGTTCGCGCTAACCCTTCATCTTAAATCTAAAATCAATACACTTATTAAAACAAACTTTATATTTTTGGATAGGGAGCCATTATTTTTATATCTTCGCATATTAGGTATCTTTTGCAAGAATTATCTTTAGAACTTAGAAGAATGATTGTAATTAAGTATAATCCAATTGTACTCTTAATCTTAATGTAGCTAACCCTAAAATATTTTTACAAACTTTATTTATCTAGTTTGTAATCTTCCTCAACGCGAATCGTCTTCCACTAACGTCGGTCAAATCAAACCCGAACTTTATAAACCGGAACTTGTTCGCCAGTCTTCTATGGATTGCATGTTCGAAGAAGCCGAGAATTCCGGTTCCGTTTGCGGAAAACTTCATTTCACTCTTAAATACGACAAGGATGTTGAAGGACTTGTAGTCAAGGTCAGTACAATTTTACAGAAATGCATTTGAAAAGTTTATAGTAAAGTATATTGATTAAGGTTAAAGTTCACCTAATTTATCTATGTAATATTTTTGGTGTTGGATCAAATAATTTGAGAAAGAGTAGCTAAGATTGAAACTAACCATGAGATAATTTATTTTTGTATTCCCAACAGGTTTTGCAAGCCAGAGACCTTCCAGCTAAAGATTTTTCGGGCACTTCAGACCCTTATATCAAACTTTATTTGCTGCCAGATCGTAAGAAGAAATTTCAAACCAGGGTAAGTCATCTTCGTACAAGCTTACTGTCAAACACTTTCCATCAAGGGAAGAAGAAAAGAATGAGCATAATTATTTTCTCTTTAAAAAACGATAGACACCTTTTACTAGGTTAATACTTTACTGATAGTATTAAGCTACGTGGCGTTGACTTTTGGTAATAACTATTAGTATACGATAACTAAAATAATTCATTTCAACCTCTCTTTAATTGCAAAAAGTATCAGCGATAAAAGCTCTTTTGTATCCGGTCCTTTTCTGGGTGTTGCTTAAATATAACTGTCAAAGTAGCTTATCCCAAAATGAAAACGTATTTTTTCCTTATCGTTCGCGACACGTTTGAGAATCAGTTCCACTTTGCAACTTAATACTCCCCAATATGGCTTTAATAAATAAAAACATAGCTTTACACACGTGTTGCAAAGTTATGTTGGTTTTAACTACATTCCTATTCGTGGGCGGTTTAGAGAGACTATTTTTTGTCCTATGAGATTTAACGTTCTGTATTAATTCGCCACAGTTACCAGCTCGTTTACGACACACTTCGCGAACAAAATCTTTTATTTTGTAATATACTTCTGTTCAAAATGAGTTGACAGTAGAAGAAAAACCGAGGCGAATTGATACACAATGTTTAATATCATAGAAAGTGTTCTACTAAAATTTAATGTTGCACTATTATATGGTGTCAAAATGTTGCTTTGTTTCGTAAGGGATGACTTATTGCCTGACAATGTCACTTATAACCCAAACTTAAGGCTTTCGAAAAATATCTACTTTTTTGAGTGTTCCATTTTTAAAGCAATACCCGAACTAGTTTTCATTCAATGCCAGTTATGAACTACTTTCGTGTCGATAAGGTTTAACATTACATATAAATCCGCCTTAGCTTTCCACACTATGCCTAAACAATTCCTAAAATGCACTTTGAAAATTAGAATATTTCAAATAAACTTCGAATTTAGATAGAAAAAAAACTAAAATAGGCCTAGCTACTTCAAGTTAATTTAGATAAAAGTCTATACTCTAATAAAGGCTTAGTGCCGTTTGAAATTTAAAAAGGAGGACGTGCGTTGATTGGTCGAAATTTTGAGTTTTAGACTAGAGTTTTAAAATTAGCCTAATTGAATAAAGATAATTTTCCGAAATTTTAATAGATCTTCTTTATCGTTTGATATTTTCTCTTTTGCGTACACCATAATTGAAACTTTGTCTTTCCTTGTTATTATTCAATTACGTCACAGGTTCATCGCAAGAATCTGAATCCCGTTTTCAACGAAGTGTTTGTTTTTGGAGTTCCCCACGAACTTTTGAGGACGAGAACTTTACAATTTTCAATCTACGACTTCGATCGTTTCTCCCGCCACGATCTTATTGGTCAAGTGGTGGTCAAGGGTCTCAACGAGTTGGCCGATGTCGAGCACGATATGGAGTACATTATGGACGTAGTCTACGTACCCAGGGTCAGTAACAATTTCCAAATCTATCACTTTAATCAGAAGCCGATGAAACCCTCCTTTGAAGTCTATTACTCCCGGGTCTTATCTACCCCTCTCTGTATGGGTTAGTTTCAAAAAGCGCGATTCGTACGCCTCCTAACGGTAGATATTTTCGGAGCGGGAGTTCGTCAAGCGAATATCTCTAGCAGCCTTGGAGTTCGTCCAAAAAACGTCGTCGTTTGTGGAGAGAGAGAATTTCCCATTTTCCGTAGACAGGGTGTATGAAGTAGGACCCCTCCGATCTCGTAAAATTGAGAATTTTACCCATACAGAGAGGAGCGCTATATCGAACATTAGAGTAGTAGACTTCAAAGGAGGGTTTCATCGGCTTCTGCTTTAATCCTTAAAAATAAACGACTCTATGAGTAAAGGAAGGCTGGGACTTTTACAAAGCTTTTACAACTTCTTCTTCGCAAAGATCAATAATTATAGCCTGTATTTTGGGGATGGACATATTCACCCCGACTTTCATTACTCTAGACCGTTTTAATACCGAATTATATATTAATCTCTTGTATGTGGTTATTAAATTTGCATAATATGCGGTGTCCAACAATGCGGGGAGCTGTTGGCTAATTGAACGCTCATTAAACCTAAAAGGGGATGGGGAAAAGCCTACTAGTAACAATAGGGCGCGGTTCCGTCCAGACGAGCATCGTCAAAACATGTCACGTTGAAGCTGACTAAGTGTCGTTAATAAAATTGAAAAAATATTAAGACCCCAATCCACCCTATTTAGAAAAAGTCTTATAGAAGAATTCAGAATTCATGATCTCATTCTTCTCTCTGCTTTTACTTTGGAATGGCCTCTCTCCATCGAAAAGATTAATTTAAAATAAATAAAATTGAAATAAGCCACAAAATATTACCTCTATCTTAAAATGGCCGTAACTTTTCTCTACTATCACCTAGGCATAAACCGATTGCACCATTTAAAAGTAGACAGTCCATAGATTATTGTAAAATAATAATACCCTGCCTCGCCACTCGAAAAAGATGCCTAGCCACTGATTGAAATCGAGAAAAATTCCCAAAATGACCCCTATCTTGAAATGGCCGTAACTTTTCTCTACCAACTCCTAGGCATAAAACGATTACACCATTTGAAAGTAGACATTCCCTAGATTATATTAAAATAATAATATCCTGCCTCGCCACTCGAAAAAGATGCCTCGCCACTGATTGAAATCGAGAAAAATTCCCAAAATGACCCCCTATCTTAAAATACCAGTAACTTCTCTCTACGATCTCGTAATCAAAAACTGATTGCGGCATTAGAAAGTAGGCATTCCCTAGATTATTAAAAAATAATAAAATAGCTAAACAAAAAAGCTTAATTCGTGCTTTAACTTTGATTTGATGCAGAAACTCAGAAACTTGGACTAATGGGGTTTAACTTCTCCTTTAGGATTAAGGATAAATTAGGTTTATTAAGATACCCGGGGACAATTCTGTCTTCTCTGAAGACTTTGATTGCTTAGGATGTTTTCCTATAAAAAGTAGATAGTCCCTCAGGTACCCAGCAAATAATACGAAGGGCATTGACGTCAATTGGGCTCCCAATCTATACCCGAGTTATATATATTGACAATACCTTATATAATAGATTATATCAACCTGCTGGGCTTTACTTCCGTTCTAGACTGGTTTACAAAATGTTTCTACGCTAAGGCGGATTGATACAGTGTTAAAATCTCAAGTAGTCGTTGCAAACACCCTTTGAACCTTCAAAGTCCTGGCTATAAACAAACACTAGATCTTTTCGAGAAGATTTTTACCCCAAAGATCAAATCAATAAATACCTATAGCGTTGGTATGACAACAGACAAAAGATTTACTATCAGTCTCTAAATAATTAACTTCCATATTTACCCTTGGTTTCCAATTAAAATTAACTTATAATTACCGAATTTCGCAATATGACGACGTCATATTATTGTCACTTGACAAAAAAAAAAAAAAAAACAGAACTGGGATTTTTAATTAAGCAAATTTCGTTTTCAGTAAAATTTAGGTTTTTTCATTTTTTTTTCTTTCTCAGGACAAGGTTGATCTTGGTGAATTGATGCTATCGTTATGCTATTTGCCAACAGCTGGTAGACTAACAGTGACCGTCATCAAAGCCAGAAACCTCAAAGCTATGGATATCACAGGATTTTCTGGTACGTTAAAATCTCTCTCGAATGAAAAACAGGATAAGACACAATGTCTTTTCTGCCTGCCAGTGTCATATCCGAAATATTGAAATAGAAATTAGCTTTAAATCTAGACCCAATTACTATTCCAAAACCTAACGATAATAAATTATTTTTTCGTAATTCAGATCCGTACGTGAAAGTATCGCTTATGTGCCAAGACAAACGCATCAAAAAGAAGAAGTCAACTGTCAAGAAATCCACCCTTAATCCAGTTTATAACGAAGCCTTGGTATTTGACGTTCCAGCCGAAAGCATAGAGGATGTCAATCTCGTTGTTAAAGTCGTCGATTATGACAGGTAAAAACAATTTTACAAATTTCCTTTTTTTTCTGATATCATTTCGAAATTTAACTTTTGCAAATTATTGGTTTTTGATTGGTTAATTTTGGTTGTACAATATTTTTACTCGCGAAGGAATGTTTTCGATAGTTTATTTTATCTATTAATCCCGTTTTTAGCTCCCTTTAAGATCGGTGTTCATTGTTAATAGCCCTAGATTAAGCTAATCATGTCATGTTTCGATTTCATTGAATATGTTGATTATGATTGCGTATTTGACTTGTCTGCCGTTGTCTAGATGAGGCTGATGAGCATTTGCTCTTAAGTTAAAAATTAAAAAGCCAACGTTACGTTACAGAGTCGGAGCCAATGAGTTGATGGGTTGCGCAACCATTGGTAACGCCTGCTTAGGTTTGGGTAAAGATCATTGGTTGGAAATGCTAGACAATCCGAGAAAACCGGTAGCTCAATGGTACCCTCTAGTGGATACGTTACCAGATATACCCGAATTCAAAAAAGATTCCCCAATTAAATGCGTCAACATGAGGTGATCTCGCAAGGCTGTTTGAGTCCGTTTTTTTGTCGTCAACACGTCAACAAACAAACAAATTAATAAATAAACAAACGCACCTTGAAAATATTAAAAAAAAAAACAAGAGAGCTATATGGAACAAAATTTGAAAAATAATTTTTAATACCATGGACTTAAGGTATACTTGGAAAATAGTTTGGAATAGTAAACCGTAGTTAACAGTTGGGAAAATAATTAATACGAGAGATTAATAATGGCGCTCCGATTGGTTGACCTTTTGACCTTTCAAAAGGTAACATGGGATGCTAGGAATGAATTTCAACAAATTACTCGCGATACAGTTGTCTTCATTAACTAAAAATCTAGTCAGTTTTCCCTATATTTTTGATATTTAAAAGGGATACTTGAAAAAAATAAATACTAAATACATTCTTGCCAAAAGATTTTTGAAGCTTTTTGATTGGTTCTCGAGAAATATTGAGTCATAAGATTGGTTCTAAAGGTTAAAGATTAATTAGGTTTGACTTCTGTAATAGATTGGTATCAAGGCTTTTTTCTATAGATATCTCGAAAGAAAGTTAAAAGGTAATATAAAAATATGATTGGATAGGTATTTTTGACCTTGAAAAAGTAGTAACGTGATTGGTTGGTTTTTTCACCTTAAAACTAAATAAATTGTTTAGAAAAGATTGGGTTTGAAGTGCTAAGATTGGTTAAATTATATCTAGGGTTAAGAAATTAATGGTTTTAATTAAGGAAGGAGAAATCATATGATTGGATGATGTTTGACTTTGAAGTATAAAGAAATGATACGATTAGTTAATTTATTACCTTGAAAAATGGAGAAATGATACGATTGGTTTATTTCTTACATTAAACTATAGAGAATTGATACAATTGGATATTATTTGACCTTGGCGAACAGAGAAATGACGCGATTGGTTAATTTTTGACCTTAAAGGATATTGAAATGGTTATTGGATAATATTTGGCATTAAACGATATAAAATTGATACAATTGGATAATATATGATCGTGAATATAAGATAAATACGATTGGTTGATTAAATTTTGACCTTGAGGAATTTAAAAATGATGAGATTGGTTATTTTTGAGGTTGAAGAATATAGAAATGATATGATTGGTTATTTTTGATGAAGGATAAAGAAATGATACGATTGGGTTATTTTTGATGAAGGGTATGATAAACGTGCAACGATTGGTTGTTTTTTGAAGGAAGATAATGATCAGTACTATTTTTGATGAAGGATAAAGACGTATATTTGATGAAGGCTTCAGAATAGTTTATTTTAAAAGAAGGATAGAGAAATATACTATTGAAAGTTATAAGAATTGACGTGATTGGCTCATTATATAAAAGGCTACGATTGGTTTATTTTTGAAAAAGAAAAACTACAATATTAAGAAATTTGAAATGTATCTCGTATGGGTGCTAAAGTTAACGTACTATGTATTAATAGTAATATCAAAGTTTGGAAGTATTTTGGAAAAAGGTATGATGTGTGACGTAATTTCACGATATACAAAAGCATTCGCTGATTGGTTGGTTCTTCGAAGTATTAAGCTAAATTATAAGAAATGGCTATTAAATATAAAAAAAATTTAAAGTCTCTCTGCTCAAGTTAAATGAATGAAATTAATTAAAGAAAAATTAATGTTTTGTATTTTTGCACAAATAATTTTTGCACCAAATAATAATTATCAATAGGGTAAAAAATTAAGCTTAATATTAATATAAAAGCTTAATTAATATATTTGGTGGGTTTTTTGAAATATCGTCTTCGATAAATCGTTAATTAGAATCAATTAAAAACATATCGTATTTAAATTAAAATTAATTTTAAAAGTTAATTTTATATTTAAGTAAATTATTTAAACATTTTAAAACCATCAAATACCGGCGCTTTGTAGTACCTAATTAAAAGAAAAATGTTTAATTAAAAATGTATAAATTTAAATGTTTAAGCTACCGTAATTATTTAATTTTTAATTTTAAAATTCCAAGTTTAAATGTTGGTAACTGGTAATTAATTTTAATTTTAAATATAATACGTACTGTAGTTTAATTAAATTTAATTATAAATAAAGTTAAATGTCGTTGCGAAAATTCTACAAATAAAACAAATTTAGAAAATTTAGAAAATACAAAAAAAAATTCAAATTTGAAAAAAAATGTCGTGTGATAAAAAAAAATGATAATAAATAACCGTACCATTTTTTAATTTCAAATTTAATATTTAATTTTTCGTAAACTTGAAAAAAATGTTCTTTGAAATGTTAACTATTTACTAAGAAATTGAATTTGAACAATATGACGTCATATGATTGTAAAAATAAATGGAATGTATATATATAACGCACTAAAAATGCACTTTTATACGTGAAAACATGCAAAAAATGAAACAAAAGAAACCAAAAAAATGAAAATTGTACATAAATTATAAGGAATGTGTAATATCATAGTGTGAATTAAAAATTGTTTTGTTTATAACCTTAATTAATTTAATATATATTTTTTATTTTCTTTAGGTAATTATTTGAAAAGTTCAAGCGTGAATCAAAATCTAAGTAAGAGCTTTCTCGTAACAGGACACTTCGAATTTTATTATTTTATAATTTTCGTTACAGAGAAGGAAGTACCTTTGACCAATCAGCAGTGACTTTCTTATTTTCAAACTACACTAATGATGATAAAACTCTCGTCGGATTATCTAATGTAAGTGTTTAGAATTTTCTTTTAATTAAAAGTGATAATTTTTCATAATTAATATTAATTAATTCAGAATAAATATATCTTAATTTATAAATAATATTATTTAATTCAGAATAAATATATCTTAATTTATAATTAATTTTATTTAATTCAGAATAAATATATCTTAATTTATAATTAATTTTATTTAATTCAGAATAAATATATCTTAATTTATAATTAGTATTATGTAATTCAGAATAAATATATCTTAATTTATAATTAATATTAATTAATTCAGAAGAAATAAATATTTAATTCGAAATAAGTAAATAATATTTAATTCGAAATAAATAAATAATATTTAATTCTAAATAAATAAATATTTAATTCGGAATAAATAAATATTTAATTCGGAATAAATAAATATTTAATTCGAAATAAATAAATATTTAATTCGAAATAAATAAATATTTAATTCGAAATAAATAAATATTTAATTCGAAATAAATAAATATTTAATTAAGAGATGGCAATTAGTGTTTTCTAAATTTAAAAGGATAATCTTAAGATCATTTTTTTAAAAACCGGTTTAACTTTATAGTGTCCTATAATTTATTTTAAAAATCCTTGCCAAAATCAACACTAACCATTCATTAATAATAAACTTCTCTTGCCCGCCTGACCTTTTATGACCTTTCTTTTTAGCCCCCTAAATTTCGTGATATTAAACTTTTTTTGAGATTTTCTAAGCTTTAACTCTATCACGTTCAGATCATTCGTTAGAAACCTTTTAATTATTTTCCATTGATTTTAAAAGTTAGTCATAGAAAATTAGGGTTAAGTTTGAATTTTATTTTTTACACCTGTTGTTTTATGACGCAATTTATTTCAAGCAGGTGTTTTCAATGGATTTTAAAAGTTTTTTTTTAACGAAATTTGAGATTTTAAACTTTAAAATATTCTACAAAATGTTATTCTTGCTTAAAACGAAACCATTTTCATTCAAGTAAACATCGTGGAAAAATTCGTGTCATTTTTAATTGGAATTTGAAGTTTGAAATGAGAGTAAAAATGTAAGTTAATTTTTTTTTATTTATTTAAACAAAGTTCATAGGGAATTTTTTTATTTATTGAGTTTAAATTATTTTATGAATTAAATTTTACGATTTTAGATGTAATTAAGTATTGCCATAAGTCTATTAAAATTAAACTTGGGGATAGTTTCAAAGAACATCCGGTAATGCTTTACTTTTGGTAATAATTAATTTTAAAATTTCAAGTTCAAATATAATTTTATTTATTTTTAATTAATATCTGGTAATTGAGGTTAAATTTTAATTTTTTTATTTATTTAATTAATTTTAAATGTATTAAGTTTAGTTTCTAAAGAAATGAGTGTAAATAATATTTTGATAATATTAATTTAGGACAATTAAATTTAAAGAAAAATAGGTTTTGAATATTAAATTAAAAGCAATTTATTATTAATAAATTTCAATATTCGTACTTCAGATAAATATTAATGAAGGTATTATCATAATTAAAACAAATCATTATAAATATTCTAGATTTTTAAACTTCGATATATATATATATTTATCTCATTCAAAACATCTCGAACAATCTTACTTCACACCTCGCTAAAAACTAAACATAAAACAGGTTTTACAAATCTGTTGTTTTTAAAATTATGCAAGAGCCTCTATCATCTTTTAAAGGTAGGGTGACATGGAAAAATAAGTAAGTTTTTTTTTAGATTTTTACAATTAAAAATAAGACTTGTTCGAGAATTAAAACATGTCTCTGAATTGTGCAAACAATCGAAAAAGATTCAGATTTTGGCATTCGATTAAAATTAGGACCTCCGACCAATTAAAAGTCTCCCTGCGTATTTGGCTTCATAAATATTCGCGACACGCGCCATTGTACGTGGAAGGTTTCCGATTCTGAGACACTTTCTGAATGTTTTACTACGAAAATATGTCTTATTTTTAGAAGAAGAATCAATAAAAACCGCATAATTTTCCGCTACACCCTCCCTTTAATAGTTCCATCTATCGCTAAGCCTTGTCTTGTCACGAAATGTATTTTTTTTTATAGTTTATAAAATATATCAAGTTCCGCTTCGGCGGTTTTAAACAATGTAAGGATGTGTGGTAAGAGTCTCGCTGTGTTTTTTAAAAACATTTGACAGCTTAGAAAGTGGAAATATTAGTTTTTATTAAGAAATAACGCATTGTGGAATGATATTTAGGAATTTTAGGTTCAAAATACCCAGTAATTAAGTAATTTAAAACTAGTTTAAGAAAGAAAATCACTTTGGTAAGCGACTACCTGTTTACTCGAGATAATAGCCTGACTAACAGGATTTTCTACGCTTCTATTGTTTACACTTTGGGATATTTTCATTGTTATTTGCGAACGCTTAACCCTAGAGATCAGAATCATTTAGAAATACTAAAATATTATTTACTAAACCTAAATTATGAAATTAAACCGGATCAAATGGGTTTAAATGGTCTTTTATGTTGTTTAAAAGCGAGAGTGTTTTGATTTTAATTAATTTAATTTTCAAATATCGTGCGTTAGAAGCCGGCTTCCTGTTTCCGGTTAAATTCCCGCATGCGCGGTGATCTCATCATTCGTTTAGGCACGGGGGAGAGAAGCTCGCGCGCGTAGTTTTGTTTCCGCGTTTAAATTAAATTACATATATTAAATTTTAATGAAAATGTTAATTCAATATGATGATTCGATAGCGGTGACATAGATCCAAAAGATGTACTCAATAGTAGTACGTTTTACGGTTACATCTTAACTTAAAATCAATTTAAAAGGTATGTTCGTTAGTTTCTTTGTTAAGCCTTGGCTTCTTTTCCAGACCATTCACATTATAAATGCACGTAATGAGGATATGTTTTGTTTTTGTTACTTTTAATATCAAAAAATTACTTTATGACCTATTTAATTATTTCCTCGTAGACATCTACGGTGTTATACTTAGTTAAGGGGCCTTTTTTATTAGGGGAGTGATGTTTTAATTACAGTATATATTTATATGTAAGTGTATCTTTTTTTTTTTTTTAATTTCAGACTTTGCGTGGCATTGTAAATAATGTTTATTTAGTTGAAACTAAAGACAATGCAAAGACGCGGTGTTGAATTCTTGCCATTATCCAATTAAGACATTGTAAACAAAAATGTCTCAACCTCCGTTGGCACCAGAAAGAGGCTCTTCATCGCGAAGTAGCTCTCTCGTTCGTTCCAAGAGCTTACGTTTACCTCAAGCTAGACGCAGCGATCATTCCCCGAGTAATAGCTTAACCAGACACGGTAGCATGCGCCTACCTCGACCTTCAACTAGTTCCGGTTCTATTTCTTCAGTCGCTACTTCGAATAATCCTAGCATTAAAAAACCAGCACCCCCGCCTATTAAACCTAAACCTTCGTTCATCGATCGCATCGGGGAGAAAGTGCACAATACTCTGAGTAAAAAGTCATCATTATCTTCGCAAGACAATACGTCCAAACCGTCGTGTTTATCGCGAACGGGTAGTCCTAAAAGCGAACGCGATCATTCGGCCACTAGAACAGTTAGTATCGACGCACCAACATCAGCCAGGGAACAAGCCGCTGTTGAACGAGATAAAAATGCAGCCATATCTCGAGAGATGGGAATGAGCCCCGATGTGGTACAACATTTTAGGAGGTTGACAGAAGAACACGATAAGTTACAGGTAAGCCCAACTTTATTATTAAATTTCATACAAATTAGATCAATTACAATATCTGAAAACTATCTATAGATAAATTATTTAATTATTTCTGGTCACATTCTTATTATTTTGGTTAAGTTTGAATACGGCTAAGTCTGGACACTTTATTTTAAATGTGTTATAAGGAAGTAATGGCAACCCTTGTACATGTAGAACCCTAGTCATAAGATTTCCAGCAAAAAATGCAACAACTTGATCTAATCTTGCATAAATTAACTATATTTAATTTAACCAAGGTCAAATGACATGTTTAAAAGACAGAGGACAGAGATTGAAGGACGTCAAGTTTTAATACGTGAAGAAATGAGAAATTTGTTATCTAATACTTGTTTTAAATTGGGTCTCTTTTCATTGCTATTCATTTAAATGGTTAAAATTTCAATTAATAACCCTAATTAGAAATAATTGTCAGGCTTATGGCTAAGTTGGGCAGTGGGGAACTCTATTCACTTTCCCAAGTTACCCTTAAAGGGGCTATCTGCGATTTTTAAAGCCCCTTTAAAGTCGGCTTTTATTCTAGCTTAGCAGACGACGTTGACCATAACAAATTGTACAGTCAAAGCTAGGCTGTGTGTGTAAGGAAAGAGCATTTTAAAGGGGCAAATTTTAGAGCAGATAGCGCCTTTAAAATGTCCAAAGTTTTTATCAAGCATTGAAATTTATCCAGTGGTGTCCAAAGTTAACAATTTGGTGTTTGAGGTTAATTTATGGTGTCCAAAGTCCAAACTTAGCCAATGTTGTACAAAGTAAGACACCCCCACCCAGGGACAATCTTTCCAAATTAAGGCATGTAGAGTTACGTCAGAAAAATGTTTTAAAGGGCCTTTAAAATCCATTTTAAAGATGTCTTCATTTCTAGCTTAGCAGTCGACGCGTGTGTGGAAAGAATATTTTAAAGGGGCAAATAAGAGCAGATAGGGCCTTTAAAGTAAAATTATTCTTGCTTTTAAATTTTGAAAAACTTTTAGAAACCTCAAAAAGAATGTCTTTTTTCTGAAGTTTTCATCCTGAAACTTAGTCAAGCTCAACTCTAGATCATTTACAATAACTAAAAAAAATAAATTAGAATGAATTTATCCTACTCCTTTTAACTCTTAAATATTTCTGGTCACTTTTTGAAGTCCCTTAGATACTCTAGTGTATTAAAAAACCATATTATTTCATTCAAACGCTAGATGGAATATGCAAGGTTACGTATGCAACAAATGGATAACGCCACGTCCAAACTTCTTTCGGCATCAACACATAATTTGCACAAAGATATCAATAATTTGCACACGGCTTTCTCTGACACTCATTTGGATACAATCCCGGAAGATGGGCCCACCATTAGGATACGTTTTGGCGATGATAAACAGTACGACGATGATTATATTCATCATTTGGAATCATTGGTTCATGGGTATAGAGCCGAGATTCTTAGGGTACAAGATGAAGCTCGCAAAATGCAAAGAAGGTACTGGGAACAAGCTATGAATTCTGATGAAATTGATTTCAAAGCCGAATCCGGAAAACAAGTTTTAGAGCTGTTATCCAAGCAAGAAGAACGCCAGAAAGGTAAGATTGTACCAGTTACTACCTTGAATTCATATTAGGAAATTTTTAATGGTTTACATTGGTACTTGAATCTATGTCTATACTTTTAATCTCAAATCTGTGCCATTTTAGACCCTAAATTTCTACTTTTGAGCCTAAATCTGTACCATTCAAACTCCAAATAGTCTACTTTCAGTCTCGATTCTGTACCATTTAGACCCCAAATGGGCTACTTTCAATCTCGAATCCTTACCATTTACACTCCAAATGGTATACTTTCAATCTCAAATCTGTACCATTTAGACCCCAAATGGTCTACTTTCAATCTCGAATCTGTACCATTTAGACTCCAAATGATCAACTTTCAATCTCGAATCTGTACAATTCAAACTCAAAATGGTCATTTTTCAATCTCGAATCTGTACCATTTAGACTCCTAAATGCCTATATTTTTCCGCTTGAATCTGTTCCATTTAGACCCCAAATGGTCTACTTTCAATCAGGAATGTGTACCATTTAGGCTCTAAATGTTCTACTTTCAATCTCGAATCTGTACCATTTAAACTCAAAATGGTCATTTTTCACTCTCAAATCTGTACCATTTAGACCCCAAATGGTCCACTTTTAATCTCGAATCTGTACCATTTAGACTCTAAATGGTCTACTTTCAATCTCGAATCTGTACCATTTAAACTCAAAATGGTCATTTTTCAATCTCGAATCTGTACCATTTAGACTCCTAATTGTCTATTTTTCAGCTTGAATCTGTACCATTTAGACCCCAAATGGTCTACTTTCAATCTCAAATCTGTACCATTTAGACTCCAAATGGTCTACTTTCAATCTTGGATCCTTACCATTTAGACTCCAAATGGTCAACTTTCTATCTCGAATCTGTACCATTTAAACTGAAAATGGTCATTTTTCAATCTCAAATCTGTACCATTCAAACTCCAAATGGTCTACTTTCGGGCTTGAATCTTTACCATTTAAACTCCAAATAGTCTACTTTCAGTCTCGATTCTGTACCATTTAGACTCCAAATGGGCTACTTTCAATCTCGAATCCTCACCATTTACACTCCAAATGATATACTTTCAATCTCAAATCTGCACCATTTAGGCACCAAATGGTCTACTTTCATTCTCGAATCTGTACCATTTAGACTCCAAATGGTCATTTTTCAATCTCGAATCTGTACCATTTAAACTCAAAATGGTCATTTTTCAACCTCGAATCTGTACCATTTAGACTCCTAAATGTCTACTTTTCTGCTTGAATCTGTACCATTTAGACCCCAAATGGTCTACTTTCAATCTCAAATCTGTACCATTTAGACTCCAAATGGTCTACTTTTAATGTCGAATCTGTACCATTTAGACTCCAAATGGTCTACTTTCAATCTCGAATCTGTACCATTTAGAATTCAAATGGTCTACTTTCAAGCTTGAATTTGTACCATTTAGTCACCAGATATCCAATTCAAACTTAAATATGTACCATTGATGCGAACAAAACTTAACCTTTGCAAGGCTTGATATTTTTTACCATTATTTTAATTATATGCGGCCATTGGGTTAGAAATTATCATTGCACTTTTACAATTATGAAGTACCTTAAAAAAATTCCATTAAACTTTGGTCAGGGTTTTATAAAACAGTACTTCGATTCACGTAGATGTATTTAAAATATACCTTGAAAAATCATGAATAATCATAAATTAAAACCTTTCTCTAGCGTAAAATAAAAGAGCCAAAGTTCAATGCAATATTTAAAACAGCTGAAGAGAAATTTTTGCCGATTTGTTAAATTATATATCTTAAAACCAAGAATTAAATTAAAATCGTAGAAATATAATTTATTTTATTTGCGATGGAACAAAATATAAAGTGAAGCTGACATGTAACATTTTAAAAACTAAAGAACTTTAAAAGAAGTTAAGATTTGGCCAATAACTCATGGAAAGCTCGGGCAATATTAAGATCAGGTCACAAACTCATGGAAAACTCGGGAAATTTTAAGATTGTAGCAATAACTCATGAAAGGTTTAAAGAATTTTATGGTTGGAAAATTAAGATTAAGACCAGTAAATGAGTGTTTAAGCTCATAGAATTTTAATATTGGCCCAGTAACTCATGGAAAATGCTGGGAACCTTAAGATCGGGCCAATAACTCATGGAAAACTCATAGAACTTTAAGATTTGACCCATAGGTAACTCACGGAAAACCCTGGAAACTAGGATTAATGGGACAAATATTTGTGTAAAATTCTGTGAATTTGAATATCCAGAATTTACTCATGGAAAAGATGGAAACCTAATATTTATAGGCCAATTGTTTGGGGGAAAACTGAATTTTGAGATTGGGCCAATAACTCATGGAAAACTCCGGGAATGTTAAGATTGGACATGAAAAAAAAACACCAGGAAACTAATATTCGTGCAAAACTTTTAAAATATACGGGACAAAAATGCTTGAAAAATCAACAACTCCGAGAATTAAAATTATTGGGAAAACAAGGTTAAAATTTCAGGTTAGACCCAAAAATTGTTCTCTATATCAATTCTGGTATAAGTCTTAAGGTTTTAAAATTCTTCCCGGAAAAGTCAGGGAATTTCATCCAAGAATCCCAATACGGCTTTAATCTGTCTTTAGATCATCAATAAAGTGGGGAAATAAATATGGAAATGAATTCAAAGATCGTAGATTATCTAAGAATTTTTAAATAACTTCGTCACCCCCTCTTCAATTTTTTCTTCAAACAAAATTTGATTCCTATCCACCTTTATATTGTTTCGGTATAATTAGAAAAACAACGGAATGAAAAAATCCTGAAAAAATGCACCTGCTCGAGCAATACTTTAACCCTATTGACCTCGGCTAAAGAATTATCGTGCGAAATATGAATTCCCCCTTTAGATTTTCTCCTGCAAATACAAAATTCATTAAAAAAAAAGATTCTTTAATTTTTTTTATATTTCCAAAGCCCGGTCAGTTGTTTTTAAGAATGTTTGAAAGACGTACGGCATGATTTTTAGGAGCGGCCCGCCGGTTTATCCGCGTTAGATAGTTTTAAAAAGATTATACTTTAAGTAAATTAAAGTAATTTCTTTTAATATTTTAAACTTAAACTTGGTGAAGATAGATTATTATTTTAAACAAAAATGGAGAGACTTTTTAGTCCAATTTGGATGACCATGGGCACCAGAACTATCAGTAAGCTTTCATTTTTGCATTTTAAAGAATTAAAGGGGTAGTGAAACTATGGTTACGCGCTACTAGCTCACTTTTAAAACTTTTGCTTGGAAAATAATTAAAGAGTACGCGTCGGGAAGTCTGCATTTATGGAAGTTGTTAACATGGTAGCAGACTTGAATAGGAACATAAATCTTAACTTTTTTACATATTCGACTGCTGCGACCAGAATTCTTTGAAGATCCAACTGGTTTTTACTGTATGGACTACAACTTAACGTACTACGTAATTTGTGAAGTAGTAGTCCATATAATAAAAACTAGTTGGATCTTCGAAGAATTCTGGTCGCAGTAGTTCAACATGTAAAAATTTTACATTATGTTCCTATTCTTTTGCTAGAGATGAAGCGAGAACCCGCTGTTTGTCTAATTATTCTAATGCTATATGCATAATGATAAAAACTCATTGAAGCATGTAATAACATGAAACCTCGGCTGCTACGTGATTTCTCACACCTCTAAAAAGTATTAGAGCGCATTCTGACGTTTCATTTTCCTCCTGAGGATAATTTGAAGTTAATGCCAATAGTTTCTCAGAATTTACTGTACTTTTTTTGAAATCTGCACCAATCAATATGAAGTTTGCGAGGATGGATTAATTATATCTTGGGTGCCTAAATGAGTTTTTGATATCGTTTAAGTTTTATGAGATCTGCACTTATATAGTTAATTTAATTCTGGGTTATATACATGAAGATCTAATCAGAGTAATTGCGAGGTTTTTTTTAGCCTCTTATCTTTGTTTTTAAACGAGGAGGCTTTTAATTAATGGTTTATTGTTTCACTCTTTAATTGTTATCGTGTAAGGGTACGCTTTTTTCCTTTTTGGAAATGATAAACATCAGAGGCAGAGTTAGTAGAATGTTGTATAATTATTTTACTTTAATGAATCCATTATAATTACTGTTTAAACAATGTTTCGTAATTTTTGTTCCGAGTTTATTTTAAGAACTTTTTGGTAGATTTTTGATTAGGGTTTTAGAGTGGTTAAAAGGGAAAATTAAACTTAAGTTTTGATTATTTTTTGAGTTTTAAATTAATTTCTAAAGTTTGCAGTTAAGTTTGAATGAAAGTGAAGTATAAAATCGCCCTGAATAATTAAATTAAAATATAAAATTTAATTTTGGTGTCTGACACCCATTAAAATTACTTTTATTTTATTTGCTTTTGTTCAGAGGTGGCTGAACTGTCCAAAAAGATTCAAGACGTCCAATCGCAACTGGCCTCTTGCAACCAAGAGCTCCAGAAATGCCACAACGCGTTACAGGACTACCAATACCAGATAGACAGCGGAGAACACGAGCGCACTGTCTTGGAGCGTAAACTAAAAGATGCTAAATCAGATTTGGCCGAAGCTAAGGAGAGCCTGGAGTTTCTGCAAGCGGAAAGGTCCACGTTGGCCGAATCCCTCTTGGAAGTTGAACAAAATCTGGCCACGACTAAATTGCAACTAGAGAAGGAGACGGCCACGGTCCGAGATCTTTCGCAACGCAATCGAAAACTTTATTCTAAACTGCAAGAGAAAAAGTAAGAATATTATTTTTATTTTTTGTTTTATAATGGATAATATTAATTAATATTAATAATGATTTTAAACTAAAATTTAATTAGCACGTTGATCTTTTTGGGGTTCTGTATTTAAATTTTATTTGCTAATAATACTAAATTAAGCCTGGTAGGATTGTATCTCAAGAATTTACTACTCAAAATAAGTTTAGAGTTATTAACAAATTGGAAAAGTAGGTGTATACTTAGCTGGGATCCATTAAGAGCACCCATCGATCTTCAGACATGTTTAGAAATCTTGGGATTGAAGGACTTTTATGTTATAATTTTTATACATAATGAATAAATTTTGAAAGTATGTGTAGGCTTAGCTGGGATCAATAATCCATCTATAGACGTATTTAGAAATATTGGAAAGGACGCGTATATTTAACTGAAATTTTTTACTGTAACCTTTTGGTCATGTGACGACAAGTTTCAGTAATTTGAAAGTACGCGTAGGCTTAGCTGGGATCAATAAAGAGGCCTCTGTCAATCTGTTAGAAATATTGGAAAGAACACTTATATTTAGATAAGATCTGTGTTTAAATCCTCTAAGTCCTCGAACTTGAAAATTTTAGTTGATATATGGTTTAAAGTTTCTTGAAAATTTCCGCTGGGAACCCTAACTGTTGTAAACATTAACCGATTAAAATAACAATTAACTAAATGTTAACACAGCCTTCAGTTACAACTTCTGCATGCTGATCTCGAATCAACGCAAGGCCGTGCTCGAGATATGTTACTAAGCCAGGGAGCCCAACTAACAATGGGGGCCGTTGCAATTTCCCAGCTATCGTCTAGAGTTCATTCCCTTCTTTCTTCCACGTTAGAGTACGCGGCTACAGAACTAGGCTTAGAGAAAGAGGTACTGCAGTTTTCTAGATAACCTTACCTCTTAAAGGGAGAATGAAACAAATTGCTTAAATTATCAAAGTACGATAAATCATCAAATACTTAAATACTGAAGAAATTCATTAGAATGTCAAAGCGATAAGTGTTTCATAGTTTCATCCTCTCTTTAATATTTTCGACCACGAACTTAGTTTTTTTAACGTAAAATTCCCAAGGTTCATTACGAAATCAACATGGATGATTTTGATGATCTCGATGACGAACATTTGAGTCCCGTTTTTGATATGAGTTCTAGTAGTAGTCACGAGAAATTATCAAAAAGTAACGGTTCCGCTATGATCCTTAATGGTAAAGGTGGTTCTCCAAATACAGAAGATTGTCTAAGTCCCCTCGATCTTGAGAGCGCACAGGGTAAATCAACGTCGTTAGTTCAGTCTATCATACAAGCGTTGGAGCAATCAAATAAAGAGAAAGCCGCGGCCTTGAACCCAGAAAGCCCGACAAAAAATCCCAAATCCGAATCTTCAGAGAATGGAGATAGTCAAGATGGAAAAAGTAAACCGGTGGGAACAGCTACGGCATTTAGGAACGAAGATCAAGATAAGAGATCGGAAGATGGGGATAGCAAGAAATCGATCTTGAATGGAGACCTTGGAATACCTCACCATTTGAAAAGTCCTAGAGATGATGAAGCTTCCTTGGAGGGCCAAGCCAAACACGCCAATATGATGCTGAATAAGCTAGTTAACGTGTTAGGGATGGTGCAGAAGAAATACTCCTTAGAAATGGCCGATATGGAGAAAGAAATGTAAGTTTTAACTATTTTATTAAATTAATTTAGAATTAGAATTTTTTATATGGTCAGGGAATCTTAATTTATCCAAAAGGTTAGGGAATCTTGCAATTAATCCAAAAAGTCAGGGAATCTTGCAATTAATCCAAAAAGTCAGGGACTCTTGTATTTTAGGGAATTGGGGAATATGTTATAATTGATCTAAAAGGACAGATCAGCGGATTTAATAATTTTTCTTACAGGTCGGTGTGAGGTTTGGGATTTTATAATTATCTATAAGATCAGGGAAAAGTTGGGTGTTTTTTTTGTATCTTTAAGGTCAGGAAGAAGTCAGGGAATTTTGAAATTTATCTAAAAGGTCAGATGATAACTCAGAATCAATTCAATATAACTTCACAGATCAAAGCTTAAAGTTGAAATGGACTTGTTACGAAAAGAGAAGGTTCATCTCGAACTTGATGTTAAAAAAAAGACAAACTTAATCGAGGATTTAGTTCGTAAACTTGATGAAGCCCAAAAGGAATTAGCCCGCGAACGTGGACGACAGGAAAGCGAAGTTAATGTAATTTTTTTTTTTTTGGATATTGCAATCCCAAAAAAGTAAAGAACTAAAAAACTCTCCTTATATAGTCCCTTCAAGACGAAATTCAAGAGTTAAAAACTAAATGCGCCGCCCTTAATGCCATGAATAACGAACAGGCTCAGCAACTTAAGGAAGAAGTTGGTAAATTGGTGAAATCTACGGGACCGAGCAATCCCATGATCGACGCTATGGCCATTTGTGATAAACTCGTGTTAAAACAAGAGGTAATTTAAAACTTCTTAATGAAACGTTTCAATTTCAAAACTATATTCTACCCTTATAGATTGTCCGATTGAAAGAATTGCTCAAAGAAAAAGATGACGTTCTCAAACGCTTAGCTGCCAAATTCACGCGTCACAAGAAGGTTTGGGAAGAAAATTACCAAAAAGCCGAAGCGGAGGTTAATAAATTAGACGACGTTATTGAGAAAGTGGTTCAAGTGAGTTTTTCCAACCAAATATTGCTTGTTGACCCCCAAAATTTGATTTTTTAGGCACTGAATGATGTTTGCGACGCTTTTAGTACGATTAAAAAAATTATCTTGCATTTTTAATCATTTTATCTAAGACTCAGCGAGTACTCGGTTCAATTACCAATTACCTGATTAAGGCTAAAATCAGCCAAGGCCCAACTATTCTTGAACCAATATACATTTTTAAAAATACTGAAACTATAAAGTAGCCATTAATTAAAAATTTTGATATAAGGGGGAAAAAAATTAAACTCGCTGAGCCTTAGTTTTATCGACGTGTGTGAAATCTTGACGTTGTTTTTCTTTTCTTTCCCCATTTTTTTTCTATTTTTCGACAACGTTTAAAACGTGACAAAGTTCACGTTATCTTTTGAATCATTTTTAGATCTTGGAAAGTGTCCCTGAAATGGTTAAGAGTTCCGAACCCCTTTCGAATCTATTAGAGAAGTTAAAAAGCGGAACGCTTTACAGCGATAATAGTAAAGAAGCGGAAAACGCTGCCGCTACATCCAGTTCCGATATCAAAGCGGAAAGTTCGACGACCAAAGTGGATACAGTTTAATAAAAAAATGAAACATCTTAGGCTCTTATGGTTAAAAAACAAACAAAAAACAGTGTTATTTTTATTTTTTTTTAATATCCAAATACAATACAGCGGAAACCCCGCTTTCGTTGAAATTTGTATTTGCTTACCGTAATTTTAGGAACACCACGTTTATTCGTTTTATTGATGGTCAAAGTTGCATACCTTGAATAATCTGCGTAAAGAAAGGTATATTAAGCCTAATTTCACTTCCAAAACTACTTCATTCTTACTTTACACGTAACCTAATTGTAAAAGGGAGCTCAATGTTGTTACAAAGTATTACAAAGTAGTTGACAAAAATGGTAAATGGGCGTGGTTAATTTCATCCAATAGGAGAAATCTAAACTCAATGTCACTCCCTTTAAGCCTAAGCCTAACCTAGTCTTAAGCTCTTACCCATTTTATTTATAAAAGAAACCTCAATTTAAGCCTAAAAACTAAAAAAAAAAAAAACATGGGAATTAATTTATGTGCCTTCAGTTATAATTGGTAATCCAGAAGTTATGGTAAGCAAAGAATAAATTCATTTTTTTTGCTAAGCCTAATTGAAAAGGCTTAGGAAAAATTAACTATAAACGGGTCTTTCTGATATATAAAAGTGCGTAAATTTAATTATCATCAACTAGTCTGACAAAAGTAATTAAATACAAAGTTAAACATGGTTTTCACAAGCAAAGAACCGTAATTCCTTAAAATACATTAATCGGAAGGCGCTGTAGTTTAGAGCTCGTTTAACGAGTAAAACATTGAAACACATTATACAGGGTTCTTTCGGGACGATTAGGATTATTCGAGCTAAGCTAATTAGATAGATTATTATTTCTAATTGTAATGAAAAGGTTTGGTTTCTTTTTTCTAAAAAATACCTTAGGTTAGTTGTTTTTCCCTATTTTAGTAGAATAGCGTGAAACTTCAACCTAAAAGGGCTGTGTTTATACTAACTTTTAGTAGGATCTCGATTTTGTTTAAATTTTTTTAATTAAAAGCCAATTTGCTCACTTGAATTTAACGATCTCACCCAAATTTTAATTTTTGGTGCTTTTTACAGTTTTTTAGCAATATTCGCGTAACATTCCGATAGTTAATTTTAATTCCAAAATTTAAAGGGAACAACTTATTATTCAGTGAAGCTAGAAGATTGTGCCTTCTAAACAAAACTTAAAAAGCTTCTCGAAATTTTAAATTTTTAATTGCAGCTATGATGTAATGGTCGCTAATTTCTATAAAATAACTAAAGTTTTAGTGTTTGGAAAGATGGTTTTCTCAGTATTAAGTATTTTCTGGTTTTGCCGTATTTTTGCAGAAATGAAACGTTTTTTACATATATAGGCAATTTATTAAAAATATGTAAAATATAAAAAAGTTATTGAGTGCCTTGTAATTTCTTTGTGAATATTTTATGCCAAAATGAAATTAATATTTTGTGATCCATGATTACAAATATTAGTTTTAATTGTTTCTTTCCTTGTGTAATTTATAAAAATGCAAAATTGTGTTTTTTTTTTTTATTTGATTTTTGTTTTTGTGTTTCTAGAGTTGGCTTTAATAATTTTGAAATAAAATGAATCGTATTTTCATTTTCAAAAATTTGAATTCTGAATAATTAGCTCGACAAAGAGGGCTGCACATAAACGTAATATCTTCCAGGCGGAGTTCAACGACATAAACCCTATACAAGGTACTATCGTTTTTGTTTTTTTCTGTTTTTTTTAAGCGACCTCAACAGCTTTACTCATTAATTAGGGAACGATCTATGAGTTTATTGTCTAGTTCCATGGCAAAACGGAAAATTTAAGAGTGTTTATAACGTCTCGGCCCATATAAGGGGCCCTATTCTGTAGTCATTCGAAAACTAGTTTTCGATCCTCTTTTAGACCTACGCCAACATTGCACTGTACAAAATATTTTGAATTTAATATTCTGTAATTACTTAATTTATGTTTCTGAAGTTTTACGAGTAATTTATAGTTACCAGACCATTATAAGTCATGATATAGTATCTCATAAAGTTCAGAATATAGCATTTACGACAGTTTTGCTCTATGGTTGATTTTAAACATCCGTTTCAATTCCAATATTCTACGAAGCCGAGTGTTGATTGGCTATGTATTTGTAGAGTCGATTAGAAGAAGTTTGGTTATGGGATAAGAATAAGACAGACTTTAACTGTAACTGCAAGAGCTTGACTTTATCAGTTTTATTTTCCATTCCATTCTTTTCACGGTTTGTAATAAGTTGTGATTAAATTTTCAGTTTTCTGAACCTTTGCGTTGTTATTTAATGGGTTCGCAACTTAATTTGTTTCGGTAAGTTTGATTCATTTCTTAATTGATAGTAATATATGTTTGAGGAAGGTTTCAGTTTCGCGAATTTTATAACCAAATCTTTTATTTTCTCTACTCTACATCTACAGCTAGAGTTCATCAGAACAAAATAATTTAATATAAAGTCATGTCGTTTCCAATACAACCCCAGTTTCAAAGGAGTGACGTAAACCTCAATGGTTTGCTCGCATATGTGTCGAGAAATTCCGTAACCTTCATAGAATTAGAGAATGAAAGACCGTCTTTTCGAGATTCTCCATCGGAGGATATTCACAATGGGGAAGTTACTGCAATATCATTTTCTCGCGAGAAAAGAAACTACCATCTTTTAGCGAGCGCGAGCAAGGATAAAACAGTGAAGATATGGGATACTACCAACATTTCTAAAGGAAAACTTTTATGTAAACAAACATTACAATGGAACGCGGTAAGTAAAATTAAGTTTTAAGCTACTGCACTACAACCGCTTGTCTGAAGTCTAAATTTTCAGGAAATAGTTTCAATTGATTGGCAACTTAAAAAAAGTAAAGACACTCTCTTTGTTCTTGACAATAAAGGAGTTTTGATAGTTTGGAGGTTAGAGGAGGATAAACATTTCATCGTAAGAACCATTGTAGCTAGTCGGGCTATACTTCTATCAGCTTGTCCGTACAATCGTTACCTAGTTGCTTTAGGGTAAATTTTAAACAATATTTCAAACTTTTCTTTGAATTTAAAATTTAAGGATTTAAAAATTTTCAGTTACCAGGGAGGGTTAATTCATATATATCACTCTAAGCGTCATTGCATTGGTACCATACTCGAGGGTCACGTTGAAGATATTATATCTCTCAGCTGGCCACCTCATTTTCCCTCCTCTGATAATATAACTAAAGTATGTTACATTAGTCTTTTACGATATATCAAGAAAGGATAGAAGTTACATTTGGAATTCTTATGTGCTCATGCATAAACCCCATTCTGAAAACTTAATCAGCATCTACCCTTTCTTGACTATATATAACAAATTTTAAGACTTAAAGCAAAATGGTTGATTTTTATCGTAGGATTGGTCTAATACTTTAGATATCGCATCAACTAGCAAAGATGGTACTATTAGAGTATGGAATATTGAGACTAAGCGTTGTTTAGTATTGGAGAAACCTCCTAGAAGTAAAGTTAGCAATTCAAAAGTCGACTACTTAATTGCCTCTTGGGATCCTTGTTCGCTTTGCGAAATATTTTGCTCATCGTCAAAGTAACTTTTAAACTATATTCTAGGTAAATTTCTATCATTTACCATAGTAATTAACATAAATTTTAGCGGAGAATTGTACCTTATGACTGTAAGAGAAGCGGGTCGTTTAGTGAAATGGAAAAAATTCGATACAACAACAAATGGAATGCACAGTGATTACATTTATAGCATATCAGCTTCCAGTCGCACAATTTGTACAGTTTCTAACGATCAGATGGTGAGTTAAACCTCGAATAAGTTTTAAAGGGAAAATGAAACCTGACAACAGGTGATTTTCCTAGTGGTTAAATATAGTGGCCTAATCCGCTATTAAAAAAGTTACAAATCAATATTAAGCTAGAAATCAATTATTAACTTGCTTGAAAAGTAGGCTTAAAGTAGATGAGCATGCAACCTGATCCAATTCAAGCCTTGTCAAATTGATCTCGTGTCAAGGTCATCTTCTGAAATTGGTCAAAAACAGTTCAAATTTAAAAATTATAACAGGATTCAACTTAATGAAATAACCTGAATTCAACAAAAGTGGACCAAAATTTAAAATTCCTTTGATCCACTTTTTGTGGAATTCATGGTATTTAATTTGATCTGTTTGGTTTTGGTCAAATTCTGTTTCAGTTTCGTAATTTAGATCATTTTTGACAAAATTAGAAGACTTTTAATTATTGGGAAATCCAATTTCATCTGTTATTCTATGGGAGCAGATTGACATGAAAAGAAAAACTAATCTCGCGTGTTTGTTGAAACAGCTCCGGTAATTTTATAAAATTCTAAAGTTTAAATTTGGAAATTTGACGTGAGTCAATTTGACAAGATCGAGTTGGGTTGCATATCTATACTTTAACAATCATCCATGGATAGTTCACTGACAAATCACGTGAGGTGCGCACGCTTTATTTCAATAGTAAATTATTGTTCGCTCATTCCTTGGTAACCCTTTAACTTTACTTCATGGATTATTGTTAAGTCTACTTTCCTTTTCCTGTTAAGTTAAAAATTGATTTCTAGCTTAATATTGGATTGTCTATTGAAATGAAAAGGAATCGATAGAATATCTCTTTAGTGTCGGGTTGCAGTCTCCCTTTTAAGGGACTATCTGCGTTTTCTAAAGCCCCTTTAAAGTCGCCTTCTTTTTTCGCTTAGCAGACGACGTTGGTCATCATAAATTGTACAGTCAAAGCTAGACTGTGTGCATAAGGGAAGATGATTTTCAAGGGGCAAATTCTAGAGCAGATAGGGCCTTTAAGTCTAGTTGAAAATTTAATTATATTTGAACTTTAGATTTTTATATGGAATTCAATAAGATTGAGCTCAGTTGTAGGAATATCGGCTGAAGTAGAGTTAATAGTTAAAGGTACTTCATTTAATATACTTATTTTCATAGAAATACAGAAATATTAGCAATTAAAAGGAACTATAAACCAAAAACCAAATCTATTGATCGAGGCTGATATCTTGTTTCCTGACGTAACTTAGCTTCTGTTCCTTTAATGCTGTGCCCCAAAGTGGAGTGTAAAATTTGGCATTCCTACCCCTATACACGTAACAAATATTCTCTTAAAGACCGCATGCGTTAGCTTAGATTTTGGATTTTGGGTTTATACTCCCTTTGATCTCTAAATTTTAATAATTTTACTCAAAATTGTTAGCCGAAGATATTGAAACACCGAGGTCTGAACCGGATATTCTGGATCATCAACGACCCGAATTATTTTGTGACAATTGTAAAAAAGAAGTTATATAATATAGTTTTTTTTTTTAATCATATGGCTTTAATTATAATAGTACATCATAATTCAACTGCTGAACCTGAATTTATTCATCACGAAAAACATCAGGACCATTCCAATAATAGGGGCGATTCTAACAGACGCAAATCTAGATTTGATTCAAATTCTTGGCAAGGTCTGAAAGAACCGAGACCCCGATCTTCTTGGAGAGATTCCGAAGAAAAGAAATTTCGATCTTCTTCGCGAGATTCCAAAGAACTGAAGCCACGATCTTCTTCGCAAAATTCCAAAGGAGTGAAGCCGCGATCTTCTTGGCGAGATTCCGAAGAAAAGAAATCTCCATCTACTTGGCGAGATTCCAAAGAAAAGAAATCTCCATCTACTTGGCGAGATTCCAAAGAAAAGAAATCTAAATCTACTTGGCGAGATTCCAAAGAAAAGAAATCTCCATCTACTTGGCGAGATTCCAAAGAAAAGAAATCTCCATCTACTTGGCGAGATTCCAAAGAAAAGAAATCTCCATCTACTTGGCGAGATTCCGAAGAAAAGAAACTACAGTCTTCTGGGCCAGGTTCTTCGTGGAATCAAGAATCTAAAAATAAATATCAGAATCGTAACGAAACGTCATGTAATGAAAAACTATTGATTGAAGAAGAATCTGATTGGGGAGAAGCTGCACCATCTAAAACTCCGATAACAGATTTGGATATTTTACGGGGAGAAAACCGAGAAGTTGAAACTGATAAAGACAATTTGTCAAATGCTGTTCCTTTTGAATGCAATTTTATGAAACAAACGGAATCAACTCAGGGAGTGAACTCTTTTGAAGTTCCGGAAAGAAAAACCACTCAAACTACAACATTAACCAACTTGCCTGATCTACTTGATCTTCGACCAAGTTCAAGAAGTTCTTGTCACGATGAATCGATCAAACTGGAAAATGAAGAAAAATGGTCAGTAATTAGGAACCAAAGTTTATATTTGTTTTATAAGTTGTAAGGACCCAAGGCTGACTGTTTAGATCCTTAGGAAAATAAAAATAGCTTGAAAAATTTAAGTCAACGAAATTAAAATAAGCCTAAAAGTTTGTGAGAAAGTCTGCGATATTAGAAAAGATATGCTTGAGAAATAAAAAAGGCTTAGGTCTGGGAGATAGGTAAAAGCTCAAAAAAGTATATATAATCAGTTTAGATTGTAAATTAAGTCCAAAAGGAACTACATCCTCTTTCAAATCGCAATGAAGTGAAATAGAAGATGTTAATCTTGAAAATGTTCAAAAATTGTTAGTAAAAATGATCAGAAGTCAATAACCTATAGAAGTTCTTATTAGATACAAATTTATTTCACAGCCTAACTAGTTCAGATTGTGAATTACTTCCAAAAGGGGCCAAATCGTCTTCCGATACCCAGTTAAGTGGATTAGAAGCGGTTGATGTTGAAAATGTCGAAAAATTGTTAGTAAATATGATCAGAAGTCAATAACTTGTCAAAGTACTTATTAGGTACAAAATTATTCCGCAGCTCCGAATCAAAAGGGAAAAATTTGACTTCAAACACATCCTGTGATTCTAATAATTCCCAAAATAGCCAAAAATTGTAAGAAATTATGATCAGAAGTTGATAAATCATAGAAGTTTTTAAAAGGTACAAATTTATTCCGCAGCCAAACTGGTTCTGAATCAAAAGGGAATAATTTAACTTCAAACAAGTCCTGTGATTCTAATAATTCCCAAAATAGCCAAAAATTGTAAGAAATTATGATCAAAAGTTGATAAATCATAGAAGTTCTTAATAGGTACAAATTTATTCCGCAGCCAAACTGGTTCCAAATCAAAAGAGATAGATACGACTCCAAACAAGTCCTGTGATTCAAATAATGCCCAAAATAGGCCTAAATCGTAAGACATTATTACCAGAAGTTGATAAATTTAAAACTTTGGAAGAATACTCACTATAACCTAAATTATTTTGGTGATAGTTTGAAAAATGGATCAAGTCCAACAAAAGCATTGATTATTGTCAATGACCAAATACTCTTACTTAAATTATCTTGCCGTAAATGTGCTGAACAGAAGCTTGTTGAAGTGACATTGGGCGTAGCGTCCCAATGCGTTTGGAAAGCTATGGAAGCTCGTCGATGGGAAGTTGTCGATGACTTAGTTAAAGAACAACGTGAATTGAATGTAAGTTTTTATTTAATTATTAAAATTCTTCCAGTCTTAAATATTTTGTTTTTAGGTGATTGAAGCGCATAAATTAAATGCCCTAATGCTTCTTTCATATTTACACAAGAAGATGATGGAATGGTTTGATAATGATAACGAATTAACAACCGGGAGTGAGTTTTGTTCATAAAATTTATAATTTTTTAATAATTAATAATCTTTTAGAGTCCCTGATTGTCTATTACGAGACCGCTGATATTTGGATTAACCATAAATTTGATGGAAAAAGCTTCCTCGAATTTGTTTCTGAACAATGGGAGATCATGGTATCAAACTTGAACGATGTTCGTGATGATATGTACGCAACGATCAAGAAATTGTACAGCCAGTCAAATAAGAATTGTTATATCAAAGAGGAGGTAAGTTCGAAAACCTGAAAAACATTTAAGTCCCTATTTAAATGGCAAAAATTTAAATATGTACGAAATTTTCACCTAATAATCTTCCTTTAAATTGAAGTAGGCTAATTTTTAATTATATTTCAAATAAGTTTTTTAATTAGGCCTAAATTAAGTGTACACTTTTAATTTATTAAGCCTAAATTCAAGGCTAAATTTTATTAATTAGACTTACCTTAAGCCTAACTCGTTTTACATTATGCCAAAAGTTTAGTCAAATTGTTTTTGCAGATTTACTGCAAATTTGCTGTTGACTTGAGTTTAAATTTACTAAGCAGCTGTGACAACACAAAATTCATTCTTATTAACTCTGTTTTTGTAACTGCGTACAATTCCCAAGAAACTCATCCTACTTTAAACCAAATATGTCGCCTTTTGGGTCCAAATAGTAAGTTTACCTGTATATAATATACATGGATGTATCTTTTTTGCAAAATAATATAAATATTTTCTACACGAATTTCAGTTTTTGCTCTTGTTGAAGACGGGAATGCTAAAGACTACGAATGTTCTCTAGCAAAGATGGCCAAATTAGCCAGAAGCGAATCAGGGCCGGCAGCGTCTTGTTGCGCCTTTTTCATCTTCAACCTCTTAAACCAGCTCTATTGTGAAATTAAAAACGATAATCGTCCTCTTATGGATCATTCGCATTACGTTTTTAATGCTAAGCCTTTGCAAAGTATCGTATATGAAACAGAATGTGATAATTTTACATCCAAGCTGGAAAGTCTTTTCGATATAATTTTGGATGGGATAGTAACAGAAAATAGCTCCCAGAAAGCGAATAATACCGAAGTTGCGGTAAGTTAATTTTATATTAAGTTATAAACTGATTTTTATGGTAATTTCGGTTTCAGAAACAGATTTATCCAGTTCAAAGTCACTCATTAGATAAAATTCAATGCGTATTGAGAGAATTAAAAAATAGAATTTCATGCTTCAGTGCAAAAAATGATATTATGCAAATTGAAAGCAAAATTGTTAAGAAATATTGTTAGTCATTTGATATAAAAAATAGTTTTTTTTTTTTTTTTTTTTTTTTGGATTAGAGTGAATTTATTCCCATATTGATGTAAAAATTTTATACGTTTCTTTTGTATTGAAAATTTTCTATAAAAAAAACTTTGTGCATAACTTTTAGGCTTAATTTTGTCGAAATATTATGGTTACGGCTTTAATATAATTTTGCTGCGATGTAAGAACTAATTCAAATTTCTCGCCACTTTAAGAACCTAAGAAATATATTTTGGCGTTCTCAGGATGCAATCGGATTCTCTCCATGATATAATCATATTTGTTTTACGCTACCACTCCTGTTCCCGAGTAGATATTCATCCTCCATGCTCCGGATATGCCCCGAAATCTGTCGTCTGCTTTAAATTGTACACTGTTGGATTATGGTTCTAAATTGACACCTTAGTTCGCCCAATTATCTCTAAAAGTTTTTTAAATAATGTATAAAATCTTATGTCGTTTTAGATTCCCGACACAAAGAAAATATTTATTTAAAGATCCTAAATATAAAGGTATATGCTACGATGTCATAGTTGTTGGTGGGGGTCATGCTGGAACAGAAGCTGCTTCTGCTGCGGCAAGAATGGGATGTCAAACTCTCCTTGGTACAGTAAAAAAAATATCCTAAATCAAATTTTTAATTAATCAAACTTATTCAAATCTTTGTGTGTTAGTCACCCAAAAACTAGAAACTATTGGTGAGATGTCGTGCAATCCGTCATTTGGTGGCATTGGTAAAGGTCATCTCATGAAAGAAATTGACGCTTTGGATGGAATTTGCGCTAGAATCTGTGACAAAGCTGGTTTGCAGTATAAGATGTTAAATCGTAAGAAAGGTCCCGCTGTACAAGGACCTAGGGCGCAGATTGATCGCAAGTTGTACAAGAAACATTTGCAGGCTGAAATGTTTGTCAAACCTAATCTTGAGATTGAGACTGTCAGTGTCGAAGATTTAATCATTGAGGATTCTGTTTGCCGAGGAATTATCACGCTTCTAGGAAATAAAATTGAAGGCAAGAGTGTTATTTTAACGACTGGGACTTTTTTACGCGGACAAATTAATACAGGTCTCGAAACATATCCAGCTGGAAGATTAGGAGATGGACCGGCGATAGGTTTAGCATTAACCTTAGAAAGAGTTGGGTTTCGATTAGGGAGATTAAAAACTGGAACGCCTCCTAGATTGGATGGGAATACCATAGATTATTCGAAAACAATTCCAACCCCTGGTGATATTCCACCCGAACCTTTTTCCTTTATGACTGAAGAAGTTTGGATTAAACCTGAAGATCAGTTATTAACGCATGTAACTTTAACAACACCTGCAGTTGAAAAAATTATCGAAGAAAATTTGCATTTAAGTCGACACGTTATGGAAGAAACGCGAGGTCCCAGGTTAGGACAGTTAATTACTTTAATTAATAATATCTATGTAATTAACAGTTCAAATAATTCCAGATATTGTCCATCAATTGAATCAAAAATAATTAAATTTAAAGGCAGAAATCATCAAGTGTTTTTGGAACCAGAAGGTAAAGTTGTATTTACGTTAATTACCCTTATATTTAATTATTCATAATTAAATTATTATTTTTCATTTAGGTTTAGACACTAATATCGTTTATCCCAGCGGAATCTCTTGTACTCTGCCTAAGGAAGTTCAAATCCAGTTGCTTCGAGAAATTCCTGGTTTGGAGAAGGTAACCATGACCCAACCAGGATATGGAGTGGAATATGATTTCGTTGACCCAAGAGAGTTAAAACCATCTTTGGAAACTCGTAAAATCAAATCATTGTTTTTTGCTGGCCAAATAAATGGAACAACTGGTTATGAAGAAGCAGCAGCCCAGGTAATGTTTTATTTTTTATCCTTATGCTTTATCATTAAAGCATAGGATTAGATTAGTCTTAGTTTGTATTAACTTTTATATTTAAAATCTTTTTAAGATTTTATTTTAACTCTCCAAAATATGCTTATTCTAAGCCATTTCATAAAAACTCCAGAAAAATTATTTAATTTGAGACCTTACTGTCCTTGAACAACAATTTTATTTCTATTAGGCTTAAAATAGGCTTAGTAATTTTGAATATATTGAAAAGGGCGCCAAAAGCCGCCAATAACAGATTCAAGAAGGGATGGAAATAAGCATCTGGCATTGAATATTGTGCGATTTTTCCCATCGGTTGGTGATTTATTGAACAGCTGTTCGAACATCAATAGTAAATAGTAATATCCAATAAATTTTAAAAAGTGGCATAACTTTATAAACGGTCACTAAAATCATTAATTAACATTAAAGAAATAAGTATTTATGTCTGTCCCTGGAAGTGTCGTCTGCTACTAAGCAATACCGGATTTCGCCAGTTAAGATTCGCGCTGGAGTTTAATTGTATTTAGTTAAAAATGTTTAAAAGCTTAGTATCTTTCGGAATCGGGGTTTATACGGGAATTTATTTGAGTCAAAACTACGACGTTCCTCGAGTTGACGAGCCCCAAAAACTCTGGGAAAAATTGAAAGAATTCGCGGACAAACATAAGAAAGACTAAGGCTTAAATCGTCTGTCTTTTAATTTTTTTAAATATGGTAAATGACTTTATTATATAATATTCTTAATTGGTTGTAATTTAAGCCTACAATGCCGTAAACTAGAGATAAAATTCTAAAAAATACGTCATACGGGTATTTTTATCAGGGTATCATTGCGGGGATCAACGCTGCTTGTCTTGTTCAAAATAAAAATCCGCTAAATATCAGTCGTACCGAGGGATACATTGGCGTTCTTATCGATGACTTAACGACGCTGGGAACTAATGAGCCTTATAGAATGTTCACTAGTCGAGCAGAATTTCGGTTATCGTTAAGACCAGACAATGCTGATACTAGGTTGACTGAAAAAGGCTACAAAGTAGGCTGCGTTAGCCAAGAACGTTACGATAAGTTTACCAAGGACCAAAAAGCTTTAAACGATATCTGCGAAATTTTAAAATCCATTTCTAATTCTCCAACTGAATGGAATCGGGAGTTAGAAATGAGTTTTATTAAGAATCATCATCGAAAAACGTAAGGCGTAAAGTTTTTTCTTTATAGTTCCTTGTGAGTTTGGTTTGAATGCGGTTTTAATTTGTAGAGCTTTTGAATTATTGGAACATTCTGATATAAACGTTAAATTATTCGAGAAATATATTCCCGATCACTTAAAAGCACAATTTAATAATCGACACATCGCTAATAGGATTAAAATCGAAGGTAGATTGGTATTTTTAAATTAACAATAAAGGGCAGATCACTGACATTCTTTGTATAGTTTTGAGTTAGGGTTAATCAGATTTAATCTTAGTAATCAGATTCGTGGTTAATCAGGTTTAATCATCTTTTATCAAGTTTAATCATATTTAAATAGAATAAAATCGTTAGATAGAGGTGATCTGCCATTGGTTCAATCATTTTAAAGACTCTGTTATGTGAAATTATTACGTTTACGTAACAGCTCAGTATGCCAGGCTTGTTGGTGAACAATTAAACGAAATTAAGGAAATTCAAAGAGAAGAAAATTTATTTTTGCCAGAAAACATAGATTATTACAAGTGAGATATTAATTTATAAATTTTAATCACCTTTAGTTGTCATAAATTTGATTACATTTATTTATCTTTTAGACTAAAAGTTAAATTATCGAATGAGGTTGTTGAAAAACTAATTGAAACCCGACCTGTAACTGTAAATATAATTTAATATTAGTTTTTAAAAAGATTTTGGTCCTTTTGTCAATACTTTTTTATTTATTTTTAAAGATTGGCGCTGCCAGTCGTATACCAGGTATTACACCAGCAGCTTTGCTCCTCCTACTTAAATACGTTAAGAAAAATCATCCAAAAAGCAGCGTTGAAAATGAACCCAATTTGATTCGTCTTTAGTTTAATTAAAAAGTTAATTTATGTACAGTTATTAATAAACAAGTATAAAATTATATCAATATGTGGTATTTTAGAATTTTGTCTCTTGTCATTACTACTGGGGTAAGTTTCCAAATTCCCTGACTTTTCCCTGACCTTTTGGTCTAATTTAAAAATCCCCTGACTTTCCCCCGACCTTTTTAAAGGGAGCCCGAAGGAAATCGTGCGTAATACGCCATGACTTAATTTTTAGATTTTCATAGATTATAAAATATTTTACAAAAGTAACTAAAATGTGAGTTAACTTGCGCAAAAACGGTATTTAAATAAGTAGTTTTAAATTTCAAACTTAGAGGTCGACCACCGTTTTGAATTCTCCTGCAAGCCTTCGATAAAAGGGGATGCAAGCCAATCAAATCTCGTCTTTTTAGTCAACTAAATTTCAATATATTATATATACAAGCGAGAAGCCCTGTTTTATTTTTCCTTCAAGCTCACTTTAAATAATTTAGATTGCAAGACATTTTTTGATAATAATTCCTGTAATTTCCTATATTTTAACTCTACGCGAATTTGAACCCTACCCAATATTGCAACTGACATTTATACAATCATTCTACGCTTATAAATCTTGAAAAAGAATATCATTAAAATTGCATGTAGCGGTTTTAGAGTCAGTCCACCGAGAGTCCGCTAAAGTTAGAACGTGTACTAAGACACCTATATTCAGTACCGTACCACACCACGGTCATTAATGGGAGGCTGAAAAAGATATTTGAAAATTATTTCTTAAACCAATTAAAATTAGCACAAGAAAACTAAAATCGAATATCTAGTAAAGTTTGAATCGTTTATTTCATTAACCAGTGACGTCATCAATCTAATTTTACCGTAACCAATGACGTCATCAATCTAATATGACCTTAACAAATGACGCCATGATTCTAATCTGACCTTAAACAATGACTTCATGAATCTAATATGACCATAACCAATAACGTCATGAATCTAATATGACCATAACCAATGACGTCATTAACATTTGATGACCTTAACCAATGAAGTCCTTAATATATGATGAACTTATCTAATGACTTCATTTATTTAGGTCTAAATCAAAGACGTCATTAATCATTGATGTCATTGACCTAAGATGACCTTAGCCAATGACACGAGGGGTCGGACACCTGCCCTTATTGTACGGAAACAATTAAAAAAATTGAACTTTTCATCAAATTTCAAAATTCGCGCATCTAGTTACGAAAGGGTAATTTCTAAAGTTACTTTTCTTACAATTTCCACTTAATTTTATGCTAAATTTTATTATCAACCAATAGCTGCCATAAGCTGGTGTTATAATTAGCTTTTGAGTACAGAATCGTGTCGTAAAAATCATTCAAATATCCTTTTGACCCTCCCTTTTGAAAGAAACTATATTGAAAATGATTCTAGCTCACTTACGCTCAATATTTCGACCCTGGGGTGTTTTTATTACAGGTTTGTAATTTCGAGGAGCTGCAGTGTCGCGTTCTATACATTTTCGATTCGAAACTGTGCATCACATCTCTGCGCTTCGAGCGACGTGGTTTCCATAGTGATTTCCACACACAATTCTCCATACAAATTGGCAAAAGAGAGCTTTCCTAAGGTTTTTAAAGCCGATGTAGTCAGGCTGGTCTACGGGTCGTGCAGTTCTACCGCTCTAGGTCAGTGGCATATCTCCTTTTCACCTTGAAAATATATCCACGCTCGCCAACATGAGTGACGGCTCCTATTTTGATCGAGGGTGAGTTCCTTTGTCTTGTTTTGATTGATTCTTTCAAAGGGTACGTTTATGTTTAGAGTAAATTATAGAGAGAGAGGTTTTAGGTTTGATCTTAATTAAATCTAGGGGTCATTGAATGGCGGGAAATGGTTTAAAAGGTGGTCATGTTTGATGACTATGGTCTTTTTGAGCTTGTGGACACAATACTTGGAAAGGTTAATTTGTTTTTGCTGTTTAAACTAACCGAAAACGTTAGGGATTTTTTTAATTTGATCCAGAAAAGTTAGACCCATGTATGGAACTTTTAAAATTGGTTCAAAGTGATCAGTGGAATTTCAGGGAATTTTAAAATTGGTTCATAGAGTCAAAATTAATTCAGAATTTTTTAAATTGATTGAAAACGGTCAGAATTAATTCACTTAATTTTAAAACTGATTAAAAAGGCTCAGAATCAATTCAGTTGGCTTTTAAAATTGATGCTTAACGGTCAGAATTAATTCATTGGATTTTAAAATTTATTCAAAAGGGTCAGAATTAATTCATTGGATTTTAAAATTTATTCAAAAGGGTCAGAATTAATTCAGAAAATTTTAAAATTTATTCAAAAGGGTCAGAATTAATTCAGAAAATTTTAAAATTGATTCAAAAGATCCGAAAATATCTGAATATATTCAGAATTAATTCGGATAATTTTAGAATTTAACCAGATGGTCAGGGAATTTTTAAAATTGATCCAAAGAAATTAGGGAAAAGTCCGAGAATTTACAAATCGATCTAAAACCCAATGAAAAAGTTAGGGAATTTAAATTTAGTCCAAACGTAAGTCAGAAAAAGTCAGATAAATGTTAAGAAATTATTAAAATCAAACTAAGTTTGGAAATTGTTAAAATTATTCGGGAAGTCGAATACCATGAAGTTTGTTAAGAAACCTTGGTGTAGTCGAGGAATTTTGAAACGATTGAAAACCTTAATTATGACCTTCGAGAATGGATGGCTCCTGAAAGAGAGCTATCCCTTGAACATGGCTGTCCAACTGTTAGAACACTTCTACAGGGGCTCATTGGAAATATATTAGATCCTTTACTCCTGTAAGATAACCTCTTGTGATTATAAAATTATCTTTATAACCTGCAATATTTCCCAGTAAAAATGTTCATTAAATATGTCGCGCGATGAACTTTCATAAAGTGAGAGTCTCACGATTTGGTCAAAATTTTGTTTTTAAAGGGAGGCTGTCACCATTTTAATCGAATGCCTATGGCTTATATTTTTAGTTCTATCATACTATTAAAACGTTATATTCAAAATTGTATACCTCTGGGTTGACTCGTTAGAAAGAAACTTCAAAATGAAAATAATCAAAAATATTAGGTAAACTTTTAACCAATATCTTTTTTGAAATTTTAACATCAACGGGAAAATTGGGCAGGGAAAAATGATGTAGATGGTCAGGGAAAACTTCTATTAGTCAGGGAATTTGAAAAGGTTTGGCAAGTGAAAAATGAATGACGTCATCAAAGGTTAATAACCGTAGAACGTGCCCAAAGTTTTACTACGCCTTTAATATACTTACCACAGTACAAGAGGAATTGTTGGTACTACTTTTTACTCTATTAGTTTTAATACTACGTAACAATGCGACATTGTTTTATGCATACTAAAATATTACATTAATTTGAAATATTCTTTTGTTCGCAAACAGTATTGTAATATAGCTATAACTGTGGCGAATAAATACACAATGTTAATTCCCATAAACCTTCAAAAATTAGGTTTAAATGAATTATACCCAGTTTCCAATCATCGGTTTGAATCTTTAGTTTTCATTTTTCCTAGAGAAGTTTTTATCTAGTTCATTTAAAGTTGTTTAAACGAAAAGTTCATCTTTGTTTTAATGCAAAAAATCTTGATTGAAAAGGCGCCTTTATTTTTATACCTTTACCTCGCTTTTATGGCATGCAAATACTAACTTAATATTCTAATCGCGATTCGTAATGATATCAACATGCAACGCATTATTAAGAATAGAAAGGTAAAGATAGAATCGAAGGAAAAAAACGCACTTTTGGGTTCAATAATTAAAGCATTAGAGATGGGTGTTTCTGATTGGTCAATTTCGACGTAGACGTAATGAATCGAAGGCGTATTATTGGAGTAACGCTTTGTACGGACTTTGGCGGGAACGAGAATAGAGGCGCGCTGCTCAGTTTGGTCTTAAAATTGTTTTAGTACGCTCGTGAATAGTTTTTGAACAAACTTAAGCCTTGCGCCTTCGTGAAAAGGCTTTGAAAGAAGCATTATATTCGGATTTCGCGCAATTTATTGAGAACTAATCTGCTGTATATTCATATTCATAATGTGAGTGAAATGTTCGTTTTTAATTTTGTGTATTTTTGGGGTTATGATAGTACTCGGAATTGGATAAATATATGCTGTTTTTTCAGATATTTTAATTTCATATTAATTGCTTGTTATTTGAAAATTGCAATTAGTAAATTCAGATAATAGTTAAAGGGAGAATGCAACCTAACAACAAGTGATTTTAATCCATTCCTTATCCTTTAAATAGGCCTAATCCACCAGTAGAAATAAATTAAAACTAAGCCAAAAAATAGGCTTAGCTGAATTCATGGAGATCATGAATTTCTTCGCAACCGAATGATTAGAGTATTCAATCGTTTTAAATTTTACGTTCAACTGCTTAATGTTTTATACCAACCAAGGGGAAAAGCTAACAATTAGGTTGTATAACGAGATCAAGAGAACAGGGACCAGTTAAATTCTCTGTAAGATTAGAAACAGATAAAATTAAAAATCACTTCATTTTCAACTTCCCTTTAAATTTCCTGTCCGTGTAATATTAGTAATTTAAAGTACTAATCCCAGCGTGTAAAGGAATTTACGGTCGAATAACGGGGTTACAGTTTATGTAATAACGATTTAAGAAGGGTGTAACCTAAGGTGTTTGACCTAAAACATAATATCCTAAATTTCAAGCAGTGCAAAGCAAAGTTTTGATTCAATGTAGGTTTCTATTACCCTTATTATTTCATGATAACTTTGCCAAAACTACTTTTTAATCTATGATGTTTATCATTGTGTATCAATACGTCTCGGCTTTAGCTAGATTGTAAACCGACTTTGAATAAATTCTATTCCAGTTCAAAACAATTTGAAAGGTTAACCTATAAAATATTTACAAATGACCAAAAGTCACTGACCAGTATATATTTATGTTCAAAATGAGGTTGTAATGTAACCTATTACTGTAGCGGATTGATACAAAATGTTAAAACTTAATACAAAATAATGTTTAAGATCACTTACTTCAAACCATCCACCGGAAGGTTACACCCATTTCCGATTCAAGAAAAACCCTCTTAAGTTATTCATAGTTCGCTTTTAATTTGAGTTACCTACTTTTAAGACAAATTACATTTAACATTGTGTATTAATCCGCCTTAGTTTTCTCTACATTACAGCATTTTTCGCGAACTAAAGTATTGTCAGAAAACTCAGTATCAATTTTAGTTTTTACTACCGACAAAGCTAAGCTTCCTTCACATTACTATGAATTATTTTTAAAGAGATATATGGAGAAAATAGTTTTGTACCTACTCTAAACTTAGATTGATTATTATAATATTGAATATAAAGTAATGGCAGTGTTATTCATACGTGGTTTAAATATATATGGGAAATTAACATTGGGTGTCGAAACCCGAATTGTATATTTAAAAGTTAATAATTTGGGTTTCTTTAACCTATGATGTTTAATATTGTGTATAAGTCCGCTTCAACCTTGACTATTTTGCCAAGTCAAGTTTAATTAAAGCTTATGTAGTTTGAAACTACATGTAATTGTTGCAATATAACAAGGCTTAGTGTTTTGTTATGACAAGTAAATTGAAAGTAGTTTTTGAGCTTGTTGAATTTTGTAAGGAAATGTTTAGCAAAAACCGGATTATGTACAATTATGTTAATTTTTTAAAACACTTTTTTCTGGTTTAATGGAGGGTGAAAAGGAAAATTTTAATTCTACCTTTGAATTTAAGCCATGAAATATCATCCTCATAAATTAAAATAATTTATATATTTAAATTTAATATAAAAACGTATAATTAGTCTTGTAATTTTACAAATCCACTTACACTAGTTGAAAAAAAAATGTTTATTCAAACGTAAGTTATAATTTATCAAATATTTGACATAACAGGTGCGTTTGAGTTGTAAATAATGAAAGTAACAGGTTTATCATACATCGATTTCACTTCCGTGATTATGAGCTCCCTTTTTAACACTCAAAAATGTTACAGTGGCCTCTTGATACAGTTTAGGCAGCTGGCTTTAGATTATTAATATTAATTTTGTCTGTTTTTAAAATTTTAATATTAGGAATTTAATATCTGAGCAAATTGAAAAGTTACCATTTGGACTTTTTTTTATTTATTTTTAAGTCATGCTGTCGTTGATTTCTCACGCAAAACAAATATAATTTGAGTAGAATGTACCCAAAGATCGCTTCAAAACGATTCAAATCACACCTCCTTAGGGGATTTCTTTTAAACTACTCATTTAACTTTAATGTCAAGAAGTCACGTAACAGTAAATGTTTAGTATCTATTACAAAAACCTTTTGGGAAAAACCAAAATTTATTAAACAATTTCTCTCTCTCTCTATCTATCTATCTCTCAGGGCTCCCACCAGGTCCCTAAAATACCTGGTCCCTAAATCACCATAAAATTGTGATTTTGGTCACTATATCACCATATTTCAAGTAAATTTGGTTAAAAGTACCGTCGTCCTATAATATTGAACCCAAATTGTATGCAAAGTCGAAAAACTGACAGCGAGAAAAACTGACTAAGTCAGTGTGATCAGAGGTATATAATAACCCCCTTCGGGGGGAAGTATGAAAGGTAGGCAAAATCGACGAACAACAAGTGCCCGGCGTAAATCGCGGCGGATCGACACACCGCTTTACTCCCAAAAAATAGTTACACCATTTTGAACCTCACTAAATTTTCCCTACGCACACTTCCGGAACTTACGAGCTGAAGTCAACCTTCGACTCCATTTTAACAGACAGCCTGACTCCTGAGACAGGAAGTTCCAAACACAAATCGAGCCGTCTTGTTTATACAAAGACCATTTACTAGAGTAGCGACATTGAGAAGTCCAGCGCGAGCTAGTGGCCTAGATAGTCAGCAGCGGGCTCTTGTTGTTCGTGATTTTTAGCATTGGTAGTATAGGGGCTTTCATACTTCCCCCGAAGGGGGTTATTATATACCTCTGGTGTGATATAATATCACGAAATAATATGATAAAATTAAAGTCAGATTTGAGATAAAATGCTTTTACAAAAAAAAACCTACTTTAAAAGTCATTTTGTGAAAATTAAAGATCTCATTTCTTTTTAAATTTGTTCCTATTTGCTCCCTATTTAAAAAAATTTGGTTCCTATTTCATCCTATTTCTAGCCTGAAAAATCCCCTATTTCCCTATATATATATATTTTTTTTTAAGATTTTGGTGGGAGCCCTAAATTATTCTCTCTATCTATTTCTCTATCTATCTTTCTAGCTATCTTTCCATCTCTATCTCTCTAAAAAATATATATTTAATAATAGGCCTAATAATAATAATTGTTTATAAAGAATTTGGGCGTAAGCAATTATTCCAGGAAATCTTTTTCCATTGGGTATTTTCCACCTTCTATGAAAGCTACCATTGAGCAAGAACTTTTAACAGCCACGATTACACACCCCCTCCTTAAATCTAGTCTTTCTCCCTTCCGCTCTTTGGCGCCAAAAAAGAACGATTTTGATCTATGCAATCTCGTTAAATTAAAGATTACAAAACGCACCAATGTCATGGCATTGAGAGAGAATATCCAGTTAGTAAATTAACAGTACTGCTGTTTGACCTGTCCATCATCCTCCCCCGCTGATTCCTCGAAAGGTTCCTGGAAAAACGACCTTAGAACCTACCTTGACCCAGTAAAATAACAACAAAACTTTCTAAAATCAATGGTATTTCGCGTTAGGCTTAGCAGGAAACGTTATAGGCGTCGTTTTCGTTGCTATGACAACAACAAACAAGCGCCGAAAAACGTGACAGTTTGTAGATCTTTAATATGAATGATTAGTTAGTATATTTTTATATTCAAGCGTTTACAACATAGATAAAGCTTGGGCGGATTGATACACAATGATAAAAACTAATATAGATGAAAATAGTTTTTATAAACTTCGCTTGAACTGTAGTGGGGTTTATTTCAATTTTATTTTACATAGAGTACAAACCTATCCTACCTGTAAAATCTCTGTTTTTGTTTCGAGGAGTTATTTAAGTTTAGCGTTAATCAGTGCTGCTAAATCACCGTGAAATCGACTT
This sequence comes from Odiellus spinosus, assembly GCA_963920705.1. Classification (NCBI taxonomy): domain Eukaryota; kingdom Metazoa; phylum Arthropoda; class Arachnida; order Opiliones; family Phalangiidae; genus Odiellus; species Odiellus spinosus. The sequence goes on along the minus strand of OY987233.1, from coordinate 17,339,699 downwards.
TTGCTTATGATCAACTCTTATGTTGATACTTATGATATGTTTCTGGGTGTTTATATGGAAATAAATCATTTTTAGTTTAGACTAGGAAGTCTTAGATATAATGAATGTGGTTATTATGTTTACAAGTTATGGTTTTTATCGGGTTATGAATAGTTACAGTTTTGGTCTTGTCATCGTGTTTATCGGAGATGTCATTGGTGTATTTTTGTGTCTATTATAAGAATCGTTTTGATTGGTTAATTTTGAAGGAATTTAGAGCGTAAAACACGAAAATTAAAAAGATTAGAAGCTTGATTAGTGACTTTAAATTAAGTTTGAACATTTGGATTAAGATAAGCTGTTTTATTTGTTTAGAAATGATTTGATATTAGGCTTAGCAACTTAATTGTTTTGAAATGATTTAATATTAGGCTTAGCGACTTAATTGGCTACAAGTGATTTAATATTAGGCTTAGCGACTTAATGGCTACAAGTGATATAATACTAGGCTTAGCATTTTGATTGGTTTTAAGTTATTTGATATTAAGTTAGCAACTTAATTTTGTTTAGCAACTTTGTTAAATTTCATTTAGTATTAGGTTTAGCAACTCAAATTGGCTAATTTTTTTTTTTTAGTATTAGGCTAAGCAACTTAAATTTATTAAATCTTTTTAAGTATTAGGCTTAGCAACTTCAATTGATTAAATACTTTTTTTAGTTTTAGGCTTAGCAACTTAAATTGGTTAAATTTATTTTTAGTATTAGGCTTAGTAACGTAAATTGATTAAACTAATATTAGGCTTAGCGACTTAATTGGCTACAAGTGATATAATACTAGGCTTAGCAACTTGATTGGTTTTAAGTTATTTAACATTAGGTTAGCAACTTAATTTTGATTACCAACTTTGTTAAATTTCATTTAGTATTAGGTTTAGCAACTTAAATTGGCTAAATTTATTTTTTTAGTATTAGGCTTAGCAACTTAAATTGATTAATTCTTTTTTAGTATTAGGCTTAGCAACTTAAATTGGTTAAATTAATTTTGTAGTATTAGGCTTAGCAACTACAATTGATTAAATTTATTATTTAGTTTTAGGCTTAGCAACATAAATTGGATGATTAGGCATTTATAGCTAAGCCTATCTCCGATAAATGTCTAAATTTAGACTGTAAAACCTCGGCTGTATTTAAATAATTTTCATTCTTGATAAAGTTTGTGTAAACCCCCCCGGTTAAAACGCTTTTATCTTTGCTCTTAAATGTCAACGGAGATGATGCCATGTAGGGGCAAATTTCCCCATGTATTTCCTATTGAACGCCTGTAGAAATATTTCACCAGCAGCGCGACAAAGTTCAGGGTGAAGCCTAACATTCAGGAACTGAATTGTTTAACACTTTATTTTTCAAGAGCTTATTAATATGGGAGTTCAATCACCCTTACTCTAACACATTCATTTGGCCTATTTTTATGTAAATCATCAAGAACCAATTTAAAAGTTTGTCTTTCAATCTAACTCTTACTTAATGTAATATTAATGTCGAAGAAAATAATCGAAACCAGTCTTAACTAAGTACTTTTTGTTTTATAGGAACCTTAAAGGGTTTAATGCACTTATTCCATTGCTATTGTTGTTCGTTTTTTCTATCTTCCAATTTATATAAATGAATGATTAGGCTTAGCGATTTAGATAAATGATAAATGAAAGACTAGGCTTAGTGAATTAAATAAATGATAAATGAACGATTAGGCTTAGCGATTTAAATAAATAAACAAAAAGGTAGGCTATAGCGATTTAGATAAATGATAAATGAAGATTAGGCTTAGCGATTTAGATAAATGATAAATGAAAGATTAGGCTTAGCGATTTAGATAAATGAAAGATTAGGCTTAGCGATTTAGATAAATGATAAATGAACGATTAGGCTTAGCGATTTAGATAAATGATAAATGAAAGATTAGGCTTAGCGATTTATATAAATGAAAGATTAGGCTTAGCGATTTAGATAAATGATAAATGAAAGATTAGGCTTAGCGATTTAGATAAATGATAAATGAAAGAGTAGGCTTAGCGATTAGATAAATGATAAATGAAAGATTAGGCTTAGCGATTTAAATAAATGATAAATGAATGATTAGGCTTAGCGATTTAAATAAATAAATAAAAAGGTAGGCTTAGCGATTTAGATAAATGATAAATGAACGATTAGGCTTAGCGATTTAGATAAATGATAAATGAGTGATTAGGCTTAGCAATTTAGATAAATGATAAATGAGTGATTAGGCTTAGCGATTTAGATAAATGATAAATGAAAGATTAGGCTTAGCGATTTAGATAAATGATAAATAAACGATTAGGCTTAGCGATTTAGATAAATGATAAATGAAAGATTAGGCTTAGCGATTTAGATAAATCATAAATGAAAAATTAGGCTTAGTGATTTAGATAAGTGATAATGAAAGATTAGGCTTAGTGATTTAGATAAATGATAAATGAAAGATTAGGCTTAGAAATTTATAGGAAAAAGTATTTAGAGAAACGTTAAAAAAGTATTTCTAGCAATGAACTTGTTCTTGTGATTAAGTTCACGAGCTTGACGTGAGATCAATTTGATTTGACCATTAAAATGGTGCAATAAACCTTTAAGCATAATCGTTCGTCATGAGTGAGAGAGACTTAAGCCTATATTATAACGAGGACAGTTTTAAACAACGCCGTTGGTGCGTCATACAGATAGAGGTATTGGTCGTCGGGTCTTTGGCCACTCTGACTCGCACGCGATTTCAAGCTGCTTAGGCCCGGAAATTGTCAAAATACTATAACTATAAAGTTAGTTCACTTGCTGTTAGGAAAAGCATTATAATCTTTCAGCACGTACAAAGATATTCCTTCCTCTATCTCTAAGAAATTATGTGTTTGTCAAAAGCGAAGCATTGGTTTAAACACACAGCATTAGCTCAATCTGATATCTGAAACGCCTCTTCAATCGTAGACAATTCTTAAAGTTAGGCTTAACAAGTTGTATTATTTGTATGGAATTTAAAGGCTTTTCAATTATTTGCACTTAACTATTTAGATAAACGACATTAGGCTTAGCGATTTATATGAATTAGTTTAAGCTTAGGCTTAGCGTTTTAAATAGACGAGTTTTGGCTTAGCGATTTAGATAAACGAGTTTTGGCTTAGCGATTTAGGTAAAGGAGGTTAGGCTTAGTGATTTAAACGAGGTTAGGCTTAGTGATTTAAATAAGTTTAGACTTAGCGATTTAGATAAATAAGTTTAGCCTTAGCGATTTAGATAATCGATGTTAGGCTTAGCGATTTAGATAATCTATGTTAGGCTTAGCGATTTAGATAAATACTAAGCTTTAAATATAATCCATAAACCTTCGTCGCTTTAGATTCTCTCATAAACCGGAAAATGACTTTCCATTTCAGTTTTGTTTACTTTCTACGACTTTCTACTCCAGTCTAGTCTTACTTCTCTTATCATATCTCTTTTGAATGACCAATGACCTCGCACGTAGTTACCTTGACCACGACAGTAATGTTGAATAAGCGTATCCCTATTACAATTTATAATTGTCCGTAGCTAGACAGACGTACAATTGGACAACGACTAGAAGACTTGACCTTTGAACTTAGCAGACTAGAGGTTATTTATGAGAAAAATAAGCACGCGCCTGACCTCATTTTTTGTAGATATATGTATACATATGCCAGTCATATTTACCCGCCAAAAAGGCTTTTTAAATAGTTTTCTAAATATAAACGTTTATGGCGTTTTGCTTCAGTACCTTGAATCCTTAATGTAAAATGTTCCGCCTCATTTAAACTCTGATGGTCATTTCAAACCCCCTTGACCCTTACACGCATCAATTGAAAGGTTTTTACGTCATACTTTAGTTTTCCTTTATCTATGTTTTAGTTTAATTTGTTTACGCAATGGTCGCGTGTAAATTGGCAATTTAGTACTAGAAACAAGTTTTATTATTAGGCTTAACGTTTTAGAACTAGAATACGTATTAGGCTTAGCGTTTTTAGAACTAAAATACGAATTAGTATTAAGGTTTTTAGAACTAACATATGTATTAGGCTTAACATTTATAGAACTAAAATACGTATTAGGTTTAGCGTTTTTAGAACTAAAATACGTATTAGGCTTAACATTTTTAGATCTAAAATACGTCTTAGGCTTAGCCTTTTTAGAACTAAAATACGTATTAGGCTTAACGTTTTTAGAACTGAAATACGTATTAGGCTTAACATTTTTTGAAATAAAATACGTATTAGGCTTAACGTTTTAGATCTAAAATACGTATTAGTCTTAGCGTTTTTAGAACTAAAATACGTATTAGGCTTACCGATTTTAGAACTAAAGCCTATTTCTTTCAAAGGGGGTTATCTTTCGAACTCCAGGTTTGATATAATCATCAATAACAATATAGGTTTAACGAGTTTTAGAATAATTAAGTGGTGTAAGGTCAGAATATATAGATATTTTCCGATAAAACCATATAAATGATTCCAAGGGCTTTTAAACCTATAGTTTGTGAGCGTATTATCCGTATTGATGTACTTGGAAATAAGGATATATTAAATAAATCAAAATCAGATAGACAAAAAAACAAAGGTTCATTTTAGCAATTTATTTGAAAGCTTGTTTGCTATTGGTTTGTTGACGATTGACCAATGGTCAACGCACCTGCTAGATGAACGTGAATAAAAAAAAAAAGGTTGTTTACGACTGGCAAATAATATCGTATTTTGATCTATAAGTCCCAATCGATTTTATCATGTACAATATATTTCAGATTAATCGAAATAACCATTTTGACTTTTCGAAGAACTCTTATAAAGCTAAATTGGCTTTGAAATATAAATGATTCTGGGTTTTGTAACATATAAAGTACCAGGGTACGAACAAATTATTCATCATACACGATTAGAAAAACAAGTTTGTCCGAGTATATGCATTTTTTTCCTTTTTAGGCTGTTCATAATGAAAGATCATGATTTTAATTTATGTATTCGTTTTAAGCAAAGCACGGGCTTCAAAATCGGATATATTACGTTAAAATCGATCCATATTTAGGAAAGTTATGAATTTTTAGTTAATTTAAAGACGTCATACAATTGGTTTCATATTTTTTTCGCGACCAGTGTTTGCAAATTAGTCTTAGATGGGTGTTAATAATGACACCACCTGATTTTAATTTATGTATTCAGATAGAGAGAAACAAAGGCTTTAATATAGTATAAATCCCGTCAAAATCGGTCCATTATTAAGAAAGCTACGAATTTTTAGTTAATTTCAAGACGTCATATAATTTTCATATTGTTTTCGCGAAGAGGGTTTGTAAATTAGGTTTAGATGGGAGTTAATAATTAAACCTTATGATTTTAATTTATGTATTCGAGTAGAGAGAAACAAGGGCTTCAAAATCAGGTAAATCACGTCAAAATTGGTCCATAATTAAGAAAGTTACGAATTTTTTTACTAATTGGATGACATAAAAAAATTTAAATTGATTTTATAATTTCTTCATTAGAATTTCATGTAAATTAACCGTAACTGTGACGGATTAATACACAATATAAACTTCAGATAACATGAAAGTAGTTCCTTAAAATATTAGCAAACATGTATTATTTCTGTTCACATCAAATTTTCATGTTAAAACAATGTTTTCTAAAAAACATTTACAACATCCCAACTCCCAAATACTTTAAGTATTCGTTTTGCAACTGTAACTATAGTGTTTAAATCCCATTTAGGGAGGAAAAATCCTTATATTTTTTTTTAACAACCACATGAGGCATTGTTATTATGTGCTTTCTTTTATGGGATTCCAATCACCATAGCAACCAAGTAAATAGGTTTTATTTCTCTTCTCTTTCGGCTCACAGCATTGTTTTTCAGCCTTTTTTTGGCGCGCCGGATTCACGTGCGATTTGGCGCCAAAAAAAACTCAACGAACCATTCGCGTGCGGTCTGCGACTCTAACCGCGCGCGCGAGATATTTCGCGCGCTTTTTGTTTCGTTAAAAGGTTTCGCCCCTTTTTGATGACCTGTAGATTTAGGCTTAGTGACTAATAAGTTTTAAAGCCAGTTTATCGACGTTTTAATTCTAAAAGTTCGTGTTTTTTTTGTGTTTTAGGCCCGGGACACCGGGTTCTGTGGATTCTATACCAATGTCAAACGGACTTGATGATGATTATGGAGATTATGATACAATTAACGTTGTGGTCAGGTAAATACTTACTTTATTTGGTACTCTTTATATCCACGTAAGACTGTAATCATTTTTATCGAATGAATATGGATTAAATTTTTAGTTTTAACATATTATTAAGACGTCATAATCAAAATGTTATACCTCTGTGTTGACACGTTCATAAGAAAGTTCAAAATGAAAATGTCAAAAATATATCGGTCATTTTTGTTTCCGATGTATGACGTTGTTTATTTCTGGAACGTAATTAACAATAATTTTAGTACGTAACGTAATTAATTTTCTGGATTAAGTACTTTTACGAAAAAGACGGCGCGAAAGCAATTGACCTGCAGATGTTTAAAATTTAGAATATTTTTTTTTATATTAGGCTTAGGCCTTCGAAAAAGATATGTATTATTAAATATTGAAGCAATTGAGTAGAGGAATTTCCAATAAGATCTCATTCTCTCCGGGAAATAGATCAATACGAAAAAGAAAACCTATTATTTCTTGTCATTAAATGGTGTCGATTGCCGATATACTTCTATACACTTATTTAAAGTGAGGTTGTCATGAATTTTTGATGAACTCCAAATGGAAATTGAGTACCATTATCGGAAAGATCGTTAAAAAACGATTCAAAATATATATACATATGTTAATAAATAAAATTAAGGCGACATTAAAAATACATATTTCATAATCGCCAATTTCGAAATTTTTCAAATAAAAATTCCCCCAATACTACGTCATCACTATGGTCATGTGATTTCGCTATTGTAAAGCCTATAGTTGATTCTCACGCGTTCTGGTGCACGTGATAAGGTCGCTTTCGCGCGTAAAAGTACTTAATTAATCTAAAGTTGATAAAACTAATAATTAAATTCATAGTTATTCGAATAAAAATGGTGACAGTCTCACTTTATTTCACAAACAATTTTGCAATGAAGCCAAAAATAAAGCGCATTGATACGCGATGTGAAACTACAATGAGATAAAAATAGTTTTGACAAACAACTTCCTAAGTTTCGAAAACGAGTATGGTTACAAATTGAAGAACTATTTTTTATTTTATGAGATTTAGTATTGTGTATCAACCATTTTGCAAACTTAATTATCTTGAACCGTGTAATATTCTCGCTGGTCTTAAATGACCAACCGACCTTGACGCTTTTTTTCTTCGATTTAACGATTGCTAACTATAATGGTTGGGGTTAATTTGGTATCTTTTACTTTTGTTCGCGAATAGTTTGAGAAATTACTTTTTTATTTCTATCAAGTTTATCACTGTGTATATTTCCGTCGGTATCTTTCACTACTTTACTAAACTTCCCGCAAACTGTCATCTTACAAAATGTTATTGACAATCTGTCCTTAGAAAATATATAAACCTAAATGGGTATAGTAAAGACCTAAATATCCCTTCGATCTGGAACTTATACAAACCTATAGACTATTAAGAAAGACGACATTCCCTAGATTAATTTAAAATTGGCATGAGCCACTCGTTAAAGATTATTCCACCACTGATAGAAATCGAGCAAAAATCCAAAAATGAGCCCTATCTTAAAATGTTCGTAACTTTTCTCTGGTATCACTTAGGCATAAATTGATAGCACCATTAGAAAGAAGACATTCCCTAGATTAATTTAAAATAATAAAATTGACATGAGCCACTCGTTAAAGATTATTCCACCACTGATAGAAATCGAGCAAAAATCCAAAAATGAGCCCTATCTTAAAATGGTCGTAACTTTTCTCTACTATCACTTAGGCATAAATTGATAGCACCATTAGAAAGAAGACATTCCCTAGATTAATTTAAAATAATAAAATTGACATGAGCCACTCGTTAAAGATTATTCCACCACTGATAGAAATCGAGCAAAAATCCAAAAATGACCCCTATCTTAAAATGGTCGTAACTTTTCTCTGGTATCACTTAGGGATAAATTGATAGCACCATTAGAAAGAAGACATTCCCTAGATTAATTTAAAATAATAAAATTGACATGAGCCACTTGTTAAAGATTATTCCACCACTGATAGAAATCGAGCAAAAATCCAAAAATGACCCCTATCTTAAAATGATCGTAACTTTTCTCTACTATCACTTAGGCATAAATTGATAGCACCATTAGAAAGGAGACATTCCCTAGATTAATTTAAAATAATAAAATTGACATGAGCCACTCGGTAAAGATTATTCCGCCACTGATAGAAATCGAGCAAAAATCCAAAAATTAGCCCTATCTTAAAATGGTCGTAACTTTTCTCTACTATCACTTAGGCATAAATTGATAGCACCATTAGAAAGACGACTTTTCCTATATCAATTTAAAATAATAAATTTGACATGAGCCAGTGCACTCGTTAAAAATTATTCCGCCACTGATTGATATCGAGCAAATATCCATGGTGAACACATTTCTCCTATTTTGAAACCTATATTTTCATATAATTTCAATAGTTACTCTCCTATATTTTTCTACGTTTATAAAAACATCGTTCCTATAAGTTCCTATAAATTCCTATAATTCGATAATAAATTTTATATATTCCTATAATATTTTAGCATTTTGTTTATGGTCACCCTTATCTAACGACACAAAATTGTCGATAACATTACGTAAGATTGTTTATGCGAATTTTAGTAAAATAGCGAATGATACAAAAGGCATTATATAAATGATAAAGCTGATAGAAATAAAGTATTTGCGCGCAAAAAGTCAAGGATACAAAATTAACCCGAAGCGTTATAGTTGGTAATGGTTAAATCGAAAAAACCAAGGTCGGTTGACCATGTAAGACCAGCCAGGACATTACACTTGTTCAATATAAGTTTGCAAAAGGTTTCAAACCATGAGAAACTGAATCCATATCGCCATATTAGATTATTTGTATGACTAATTAAGTCTGCAGACTGTGTTAATCATAACAAATTAAGTTAAAAAATAAGATATGTTCAATAGGGAAGAATATTTTTTAAGCGCGGCTACTTTATAACGTATATTTATGACGTAGTTTATTTCTGGAACGTAATTACGGACTTTCTTGATTAAGTACTTTTACTAAAAAGACTGCGCGAAAGCGACCTTATCACTGGTGCCAGAACGTCCGAGAATCAACTGTAGGCTCTATACAATAGCGAAATCACGTGACCATAATGATGACGTGGAGTGTTTATTTTAAAAATTTCGATAATGGCGATAATTAAATTTTAACTCTTGCGTTTTTATTCAACGATATTTATATTTGGAGATCATGAAAAACTCGTGATAGGCTAACTTTAAATATATTCTTTGAATTACTTATAAGCAAGGGTGGTGCGTTTTACTACTACAGAGATATCATTAAGCCTAATTACTTTCGTATTGACTTGGAGAATGTTTTAGTTTATATTGTTTATCATAATGACTTTGAGAAGTTCAGAAATGTATTAATCGATAAATAGCCATATTGTTTCGACCATGGAAATTCGTTTTTTTACGCCAATCGCAAAGTTTTCAAGTCATACCTTCACCTATTTCTCATAAAAACAAAATATAATGAGATTATGTATCTTTTAAAAGTTACCACCACAGAAAAACAATTGCAACTTCATGAGAAATCTAGAAGATTCAAATAAATCATCGGCTTTCCTGAAGTTTAAACCAAGGCTTAGCGAGATACATTTTAATAGTCCTGGTCGATTTGCCGGAAATGGGCGCTTGTCTCATAGCCGCGCCGCCATCTTTTCGTAGTAACAGGCTGCCAGACTATTTCTAATTTTATTTCCCACAAACCAAATTCAAGTTGTTAGTCTGTCGCTCTCCACTAGTGCAGACGAAAAGATGGCGGACGATCACGTGACAAAAGTTTTCCCCGCCAAAATTTTCGCGAGGGTCTCTAAACTTCCGGTTTTGGAAATCGACCAGGACTATTTTCAAATTTTACTAACTTTTGTGTAAAAAAATTTGAATTACTAAAAAATGTTGGGAAAGAAAAATTAGGCTAAAGTTTAAAAACTTTTAATGGCGCAAAAGAGTCATACTTTTTAATCTACAAACTTTTGATAATATAAAGGTCAATTTGAAAAGTTTAAAAACATATTACTGGTAATTTACAATAACCTACTTTCTTGAATCCAAACTGTCCTATAAAAACTTTTCAACTAAATTTAAAGGTAATATTACTTTCGGAAACTAAATTTTCCATTAGAATTTCCTTTTAAATCTTTAGTCATATTCGAAAAGCGATTACGTTTTTTTTATTTTATCAAAACCTCAGAAAACCAAATTGTTAAATTATATATTAGCATACTTATTCCGAATCTTCGATAAAATGAAGACCCTCTTAAACCAGTTTGTTTGCTGCGAAATAAATTTAAAAACCTATTTCCTAAGAGTAATATAACCGAGTTAAACCCTTGCTTATTAAGAATCCAATGTTTATACAGGCGCTAATTTATAATCTGCAGGGAATGGTCTCTAGGACCATCATTGGATCTTTACAAATGAGCATAATTTAAAATTTCTAAAGTTTAAATTCACGAGATCCCGAATCGAGTCAGATTGCATGTTTCTATTATTTCTCCTACCAAGGATAATTGCTCGTACTATAAAAAAATCGTGAAAAATTAAAATATAACATATAATAATGCAACAAAATTTAAATTAACTTTCCAGAATTCATTTTATAGTATGTTCTAGAATTTTCTAAAATATTCTGGAATTTTCCAGAACTTTCTGATTTTTCAAAATTTTCCGGAATTTTCCTGAATTTCTAGACTTTTCTAGGCTCTTCCAGAATTTTCTAGAATTTTCAGGAATTTTCCAGAATTTTCTAGACTATTCTAGAACTTTCCAGACCTTTCCAGAACTTTCAATCATTTTCCGGAATTTTCCAAAATTTTCCAGATTTTTTTAAACTATTCTAGGTTTTTCCAGAGCTTATCAAACCTTTCTAGAACTTTCAAGAATTTTCCGGAATTTTTCAGATTTTTCTAGACTATTCTAGAGCTTATCAATTCTTTCTAGAACTTTCAAGAATTTTCCAGAACTTTCCAGATTTTTCTAGAATTTTCCAGACTTTGTAAAATAATAGTGTTTGATAATTTCCTATAATTTTTGCGTTATTTCTCCTATTTTCCATATAAAACATTCAAGGTCTTTCCCAATAATATTTCTTTATTAATTTAGCCTTGGTAATAAAATCTAGGGGAATCGTAATTCTATAATACATGATTTTTCAGAACCTTTGGCTACTCATAAGCAAGCTATATAGTAATGGGTTTCATAATAGAACCATGTAAAATAAGGTAGATTCTAAATCAATAATATTCCATAGAATTATTTCTGTTGAAAGGTTTTTTTTCGTTAAAAGGCAGAGTTTCGATCAAGATTATGTTCTAGTAACCCATTTTTCTCCAATGTAAATTTATAGTCAGAAGCTATTCTTTGCGTGGTAATACTTCAACTAACCCGCTAGTAATAGCAAAAGATCATAAAACACCAAATGCGTACAAGTAGATCAATTCCTTAGCTTTGGCTGAATACCAACCTTTAGGTTTGACTGTACTAAAGTAATTACCTAACTGAGAACGTATTTAGCATTACCAAAGGCTGTAATCAGTTACTTAATCGGTGTACAAATTTTACAGAATTGGTTAACAACTGAAAAATCGCGTTAACTTTATATTATTTAACTGTAAAAGGAGATTTAGCAGACGAAACTCTTAAAGGGAGAATGCAACCTCACAACAAATGATCTTTTTTATCAATTCATTTTAGTTTAAATAGGCCTAATCCACCAGTAAAATAAAACAATCAAATATTAAACTAGAAATAAATTTAAATAGGCTTAGCTTCGCATTGATGGGTGAACAACCACATGAATGTCTCATTGAGATCTCGCCTTTGCTCATTGGTCGTTGACCCTTCAATGTGAAGAAATTCAGGATCTTCGTAGATCCAGCTAAGCCTATTTTTCTGAAAGGTTTTAAATTTATTTCAAGTTGAATATTTGTTTGTTAATTAGGCCTAATTAAACGATAAGGAATCTATCGCATTCAATCTTTCATAAAGTTAAAAATTGTGTATAAATCAGTCTTAAATCTGTGGCCATATTGTAAACCAATTTTTTTTCTATTTGATTCTCTACAGAGTTCGACCCCCGACTACAGGTGAGGTTGGAAGAAAAGATGCCCAAGCGACCCAATTTCCCGGTGAAGGACAAATATCGGTAAGTCTTCCATTTTGAAATGGTTTCTTCTTTTTTTTTTTTTTTTTTTCATATCATTAATTTAATCATCATTTTAACAGGTTGACGATCAATCGGGTCAAACGAAACTGTTCACTTTCAACGTTGTATTTGAACCGGAAGCCAAACAGGAAGAAGTTTTCGATTACTGCGGCATCAAAGGACTTATTGACATGGCGTTGGACGGGTAAGTTCTAAAAATAATCTTTTTTTATATGTCCATTATATCAGATGACCTGAATCTAGTTTCTTTGAAAATTTCACGCAAATACCTTTATATTAATGCATTAAACAAGAAATTGGTAATAAGAGAAGGGACCGGACATAAATATATTCGATTGTATTAATCTCTTGTGTGTCTGGGAGCCGTGAGTTACTGAAAAAGTTGCTTTATGGGCACATTCCTGTATCATAACCACGAAATCTCTAATTATTATCGTCCAAGATCAAATGTAGCAACTAATTTTAGTAATTAATTAAAGAACATTAAAAAAAGTCTAGGAAGAACTTCCTCTGTGATGGAAAAATTTGTTCAATACATAGTTTTCGATAAAGGTGCAAAATAAAATTTTACCCCTCTTTCCCAGCTTTACTTTCATTGCAGGGTTGCCAGGTGTTTATGAGTGCCGTTCAAAATAGATCAGTTCCAAACTGAACTGATAGCCTATCTGCTTCAGTTTGCACTCACAAATGGTTGGCAACACTGGGGGAACTGTATTTACCCCCTTTAGTGAAAACCATGCATATACCTGAGGAAAAACGTCAAATAGTTGACGTCTGCGGCGCGGAGAGAAAAGAGATAGTTTTTCATCGCTCTACCTACGCTAAACTGTGAGCTTTCAGACTCGAGATATTCCCGGGGAAATATTACCTCTTTGAAATATATTTTAATTTTCCCTGTTACTCTTTGAACATGGGCCCTTGGTCTTTTGTCGGAACAGAATTATTAAATAATTGAATTTTTATTGACTGGCAATATATATAACGTGTTTTCTATGGGCAGATGCATGTCGGCCGGTCTACTCCGAGAATTATTATTTCATTTTGCTTTTAGGCACTTTATTTCGGACTTATCTGGGAAAGAAAACAATACAGGAAAGTTGCTCAAACTGATGAGATTGTAGATTTCCATATATTGTAAATTCTGACTATTTGAATATACGTATTTCATTTTTCGTGTCTCGCGTGATCACACGAAACCCATAGTTTTGTTTATTCCGCCCATACATTATGTTCTGTTCGCTTTCAGTTTGACTAACTATTTATATCCCCTATATAATCTGACATTGCGTATTGATTCGCTTCTGGTTTCGCTACATTACCATTTAGCTAGCGAACAAAAATGTTTTTAAGATATACATTGTAGAGGTTTGGAAATTGACTTTTAACAGCGCTATAATGTTACTTTGATCATTTTGTAGTTATTTAATGGGAATTTTACACCAAGTTTCATATTGGGTTTGGTATAACCATACTAAGTTAAATGTCATAGTTGAAATTTAACATTAAAAGAGATTTTTGGACGTTAGTGATGTTAGTATATTTTTGTGCTCTCAAGTACAGAATTTGCAATTTAGGCATTGTATTTTTACTTTATAGTTCGTTGACATTTATTTTTGATTTTAATATATTTTAATTAATATTTCAAAATCTATTAATAATATTTATCGAATCTTCCGTGCAAATATTTTTATAGTTCATTTATTTTTCACGTAAGAAAAATACTAAGCCCAATACACTCTTATTTTTTTATAATCCTAAGAATCCTAAATTGTTTTTCTATATTGACATTTTTAAGCCTTTTTTTATATATTGACAATCTTAAGCCTATTTTTCTCTGTCTTCGATAATCCTAAGCCTATTTTTATCTGTGGATAATCTTCAGCTTATTTTTATCTGTGGATAATCTTCAGCCTATTTGTATCTGTGGATAATCTTCAGCTTATTTTTCTATATTTATAATACTCAGCCTATTTTTCTCTGTCGATAATCCTAAGCCTTTTTTTATTTGTGGATAATCTTAAGCCTATTTTTCTCTGTGGATAATCTTTAGCCTATTTTTCTCTATTGACAATCTTAAGCCTATTTTTCTCTATTGACAATCTTAAGCCTATTTTGCTTAAATTGATAATAATATGCCTATTTTTCTTGATTGCCAATACTAAGCCTAATTTTTCTCTAGAGATATCAATAAGGCTATTTTTCCCTTGATAATTTCAAAGTTATTATGCCTATTTTCTCTATTTCTTATCTATTTTATTATTTTATCGACAACTTCTAGCATTATTCAATGAAATCACTTAACTCGAGCGAGTTAGACATTTTTCCAATAATTTTACCTAAAATAGTTCTTACAATTTGAGAAGCTTGAAACTCCACCCACCACGGGTCCCTTGATTTAGACCTAGGCTCTTTGAATAGAAACGCTTATTATTTACTGTATAGAATTTGAAAACAAAGAACCATGACTTGCATAATTCAAACTAAACAGAATGTTAGTTTCACACGTCAATGTTTCAAGAAGATCTTGGCATAGACTTCTTTTGTCTATATTAGTTTTAGCGTTGTATATAAATCCGCCTATGCTTTCCTTCTTATGCAAACTCACACAGACTCTTGAATCATCAAAGTGAGGCTGTCACGGACAGCCCCTATAATTAGTGTAAATATTTTCTATATCAGGTTTGCTTGCACCGTCATGGCATATGGCCAAACTGGTTCCGGAAAGACACATACACTAAGCGGACCTCAGGTAAATTTATAATCTTATACAATCGAATCAACTTTAAGAAGATTGTACAAATATGACAACCACGATATTATTGGCCTACAATTGAGTTCGGTTAATTTTCAGAGCGAAGGTAATAGTAGTGGATCTCGTCGAGCACCGGGTATAATCACCTTAGCCTTCGCATACGTCTACGACCGAATACAACAAAGAAAGACCACAACTGATTACGTTGTCCAAGCTTCCTACCTCGAAGTGTACAATGAGCACGTTTTAGACTTGCTTAATCCATCGCCCAAAGCCTTACCCGTGCGATGGTCGAAAGACAAAGGATTCTACGCTGAGAATCTCTTCGTGGTTGAGTGCGAAGATATGGGTGACCTCGAAGGTGTCCTCGAAGAAGGTAAGACCCTAATATTTAAATCAGGTTTTGGTTTAAGATCGCTTTCAACGTTCAACAGGCAGAAAAAACCGTAGTGTCCGAAGCCATACCATGAACGAACACTCGAGTCGTAGTCACACAATATTAGTCCTCGCGTTTAATTCGGAGGTCAAGGATTCGGACGAACCGGGAAACTTCATTAGGAGACAGGGAAAGCTCTCATTGGTGGATTTGGCCGGCTCGGAAAAAACGAAAAAGACCAATAGCAAGGGCGAAGTCTTGATCCAAGCCAATAATATCAACAAGTCTTTACTGGTTCTCGGTAATTGCATCTCGTGTCTCGCGGACCCCAAGAAACGCAACGGGCACATACCATTTAGGGACAGCACTTTGACCAAATTGTTAGCTGATAGTCTAAGCGGAAGTGGTATGGCTCTTATGGTAAGTTATTTGAATTTTATCATTTAGTGGTCGTTATGATTGGGTTTTTTCCTTTGGGTGATCGAAAGATTGGGTTTTTTCCTTTGGGTGATCGAAAGATTGGGTTTTTTCCTTTGGGTGATCGAAAGATTGGGTTTATTGCCATTGGGTGATCGAAATAAATGTGTTTTTATAATTGGGTGATGGAATGATTGGGTTTTTATACCATTGGGTGATGGAAAGATTGGGTTTTCACCCATTGGGTGATCAAAAAATTGGTTTTTCATCCATTGGTTGATCGAAAAATTACATTTTTATCATTGGATGATCGAAAGATATGGATTTTACAATTAAAATCGGCGTACTTTTCAAAACTAATTAAACTATTGTTAATTTATTTTCTAATTAGATCGCCTGTGTTTCGCCAAGCCGTTACAATTCTCCAGAAACGTTAAACACTTTACGTTACGCCGCAAGAGCCAAAAAAATTAAAACCAAGCCAGTCGTTAGAATGGTAAGTTTAACTTAATTAGATTTAATTACGCTATTCGGATTTTGAGGCGGTTTAAATATGTAGATTAGGTCCTAACAATTAGAATTTGATTCCAGGATCCGAGGGAATTGTTAATATTAAGTTTAAAACGTGAATTACGACTACTTAGAATGGAAAATGGATTTTTGCGACAACAAGTAATCTAAAAACTAATTACTAATTATTATTTGATACATTTAAACTTAATGTACATTAATTTAGGTACAACTTGGAGGAGGCAGTGCTAGTGCCGGTAAAATTAAACAGATGATGTTAAGATCAGATGGAGAAAGTTCACCTGAAAGTAATTTAAATTATTTTTTTATTTTAATTTTAACGTATCATTTATTAATCTATGCATAGCTTCTTCCGAAGATGAAAAAGATATTGGCGGTGTGGTCAACAAATACATGGAAGAAAATACGTCACTCAGGTAATGTTCAATTTTATTAGTCATCAATATTTTTTTTAATAAGTTTAATAAATGTTTAATTTTATGATAATGAATTACTAATTATATTAATTAATAAGTTAATTTATTGTATATTTAATTCGTGATTATTTTAATAAGTTAATTAATTACGAATTGACTTATTAATTAGGAATTAATTTTATAATAAATTTAGTTACTTATTAATTCAATTACGAATTAAATTTATAATAAATTGAATTATAATTCAATTAATTATGAATTAAATTTATAATAAATTAATGGCGAATTTATTATAAATTTAATTTAATAATTCGTAATTAATTTAATTCGTAATCCATTTAATTCGGAATAAATTTAATTTAATAATCCGTAATTAATTTAATTCGATTTAATTCGTAATCCATTTAATTCGGAATAAATTTAATTTAATAATTCGTAATTAATTTAATTCGTAATCCATTTAATTCGGAATAAATTTAATTCGTAATCCATTTAATTCGGAATAAATTTAATTCGTAATCCATTTATTTCGGAATAAATTTAATTCGTAATCCATTTGAATCGGAATAAATTTAATTCGTAGTCCATTTAATTCGGAATTAATTTAATTCGTAATCCATTTAATTCGTAATCCATTTAATTCGTAATCCATTTAACTCGTAATCCATTTAACTCGTAATCCATTCAACTCATAATCATTTTTTGTATAATTAATTTAAGGGAGGAAAATGCTAATTTACATCAAATGCGAGAACTTCTAATCAGAGATCATGAATTAGTTTGTCGAGAAAATGAAAAATTGTTACGAAGATTAGCAGAAATAGATAGGTAAGATTTTTTTCTAGTGTGTTTTAAAGGGCTTGTGAAACGCAAATATAATCTAAAGATTCTTTATTCGATTCCTTACCCCTTTAGAGTAGTCCTTTGTGAATTACCCACCTTTGTTACCCATAAACATTTATATTTAACAATAATAATTAAAAAAGTGATTACCCCTGATAAATTTAGCGATGGAAGCACCCTCCTCGAAGCACCCCAGACCAATCAGGAGAAATTAAAATTCAAACTTTTTACCAACCTGCTTAATCAAATTATGGGGTAAGTTTGAGACAAAAAATACAGCTTAGTTTGGATTAAACTATATTTAATTATTAATATGAGGTATTGAATCGAATATTTTTTCATTTTATTTGCGTTTCAGCCTCCCTTTATACGGGTAATTGATTTTAATTTAATTTTTAATTAATGTTAGAGCGGCTGGTCATTCGCCTAGCCAATTACAATATTTAAGGGAGTCGCCTTCGTTGCGATACTTAAATAATGTATCACCCGTTTCTATGACTGATAGTTTATCTACATTGTCAAGTTCATCCTCAACTAATAATATTTTTACAAAAGTGCCGCCGCCAACCTTTAAAGAGGTAAGAACAAATCATAATTGAGGTTATAGTGACCTTGTTTTACTCTAGAACCAATCATAAAGCAGGAATTTTGCTCCTTTCAATTCAAATTATCAAATTCACATTTAGGCTTAGCGATATAATTGTAAAAAAATTGCAAAATTAATTTTGCAGCGTTAAAATAATTTATAAATTGATTTAAAGTTTCAGTATGATTAATTTTAGTTTAAATTACATTATCGACAACTTATAATATTTTAAAACTAAAAACTTGAGGGGAAAAATCACAAATTTCGCTAAGCCTAAATGTTTTAAGTGCGTGTGAAAATAAAGAAGCGTTTGCGGATAAGTTTAAAAGTTAAAACCGCCTCAAAATCCTATATAATATATTTCAAAATTTGCTTAAATCTAATAGTACTCTTGGATTCTAATTTCAGGTACAAGACAAAGGCGCAGGTTTCAAACCAGCAGATCTTAAACCATTGAACAGCGCAGTTACAATAAGAAAACCATTCCAACGATCAACAAACGGAAATGTAGAAATCAGGAGAGCCAATAGAAGGTTAGTTAATGATTAAATCACAAAGGTTTAAGGTCTAAATTAAAGTAGGATTAACTTTCCTGCCTGATCGATTTTAATTCCAGTTTAAACGATATCCCATCAAAAATCGAAGTAGATCCTGAAGTTGCGACTGCAAGGTCACAAGCTATTGGTCCAAACCAGTCAGCCCCTCCTGCCCCTCAAGGATCAGGTTCCAAAATAGGTTTAATGCCGCAAAGGAGTTCACTATTGAGGCGGAATTCTTGGGGCAGTGGAATACCCTTATCTAAAGAAAGGTTGGCAGCCAGGGGTCGAGTTGCTGCGATCAAGGGCGACGGGTCTTCCAGTCATCTACCGCCATTACAGAACAAAAGACACAACACGAAAATACCAGTTATCAATGGTAAGGGATTGTAATTAACCATATATTCGATCGTCGAGAAGTTAGGCTTAGCTCTAAGCCTAACTTTTTCATCGTTCGGAATAGTTATGGGTAAATTAAAAGAGTATAAACTGTTTTAAATATAACTTAGGCAACTCGCAAGAGTCGTCAATTATAATTTTGGATGAAGCTAAACCAGCCTAGGCCTAGGATAGTATTTAATTTAGATTTTTTGACAAATATGTTTAGGCTTAACAATGGACTATGACCTTGGAAAGAAGGTCATCGCGATAAGCCAACTTTTTTGTACTTTGATATTTTTGTTACAGAAACTACTCAAAGAAAGACTAAAAATCAGATTTTTAATTTAATTAGATTTATAATAGACTAAAATAATATATTAAACACTACATAATTTGAAAATTTAAATACAGTACATCATACATTCAATAGCTCGTAGGTAAAGTTCTTCCAAACAATAATAAAAAATCAAATTTTTCTTGAAAATGATAGTTTATGGAATTGTGATCGATAAAGGTGTAAGAAAGGGTATTTTTTTATAACGAAAAAGAAATTATTTGATTTTAAATAATCCGTCCATCGATTCTAAATTAATATTTTAATTAAAAAGAAATTGCATAATGAAATGATATAGGGTTAAGCCTTGTGTAACAAATATAAATTGCACATATTTTGACCAAAAAGATTCAAGTTTATTGTATTTTAGACCTAGCTTGGGTTTAAACCTGTAAGAATAATGTAAATAAAATTTGTTTTAAATATTTTTTATCTTAATTTAAACGTAGTTCGCACTGACATGCACCAATGCACTTTAAAAAAATTGTTCAACATGCCGCGCCCGCTACAGTGCAGAGAAGGGGGCTGGAAATATTCTTCAAAAATTGATTTAAAAAGATTTCTATTCTCGTTCGGAATCATTTCTCTTTGGCATGAGCGGTGAAAATGGCGAACCAAAATTATAATGTAAGTTCATTGTTATTATGAGTTTAAATAAACTCCAAAACATGTAATTAATTTGTTTTACAAATGTAGGCTAGTTTTGTTGAACATGGCGCCACAGTCTCTCTCTTTAAGGTGGCAGGGAAGGGGCTGGAAATATTTTTCTTCAAAACGTTTTTCATACATTGCTACTCCTGTTTGGAATCATTTCTCCTTTCCATAAGCGGTGAAAATGGCGGACCCAAATGATTCTTGGCACAATAAGAATTTTCGGCAGAGTGTTAGGACTAAAATGTAAGTTAATTAATGTATTTTTTATATTAAAATTACTCCTAAACATGTAATTTATGTGTTTTATAAAACATTTAACGTTTATCAAGGCTGTGAACTAATTTATAAATGGAATTTTGCATGGAGTTATGTTAAGCCTTGGTCGTTAAAACCGTTTAAATTTTAAACCCGTTTGTTTATCGCTTGTTTACCCCATAATATCTGACAAAAATAAGCTTATTAATAAATCTAAAACATACCACAGCTCTAGGCATGAATATAAAGAATTCAATTAGTTAGATTCAAAGAGTTTACCACTAAACCCTTGAACCTTCACTATTCATTTTCAGTGAGGAAGCGATTCGCCAAGCTGGCAATCCTACGGCAAAGACAGTGCCTGAAATGGAAACCCATGTTTTCCAGAAAGCACATTCGAAAGTAAGATGCGTTATCTCTCATAGCAAACCTGATTTAAATAGTTTTTGTAAAAATCAGGCATCTAACGCACCGATTGTGTGTTTTATAGGAGGAATACTTGTCTCTAGTTGCGAGAATTCTCATTCATATCAAAGGTAGTGAGTACATTTACAATAATCTTGCTGAATGAATGTTTAATGAGTAGCTAGTTAAATTGCGTAGTTTGAATGAATATGTTATAGAAATAAGGATGCAAGTTGCGATAGTGCGACTTTTTTATGCTTTTGGCTACTATTATACTTAAAATTAGTAGGGTTAATCCCAACTGAATTAAGAATTAGGCGATTTATTTAATAAATGGTATACAACTTCGCTGCAAAGTAGAGAATATTATAATTTCGGTAACCTAATAACCAACGTTGGTTGTGTGAGAAATTAAGAATCCCACGTTCTTCAGCCTTTACGTAAGTAAAGAGTTGAAACTAGTCAAGCTTTTAAGTTCAAATTACTATCCAAAAACTTATAAATTATACATTTATAAGAAATAATTTCGAATTCATCATAAAAGTAAAATTGTTAAGATTTTAACTCTTTAAACACTACATAGATGGCGCCACTATCTGAATAAATCGAAATAATTAAATCCCGCCAAATTTGAAACACCTTTCGTCCAAAATATACATTTTATAATTAGCGAGAAAGGTTTACTCTAAATTTAAATTAGAGTTAGATAAATCCATAATCTAATACTAAAGTAATATTCTCCAAGTGTGAGTGAAACTTCGTAAAATCTAATAATCGAGAATTATTGATTTAATGTTTAGGTGGGAAAATCATTCTAGTATTTATTAGTTTACGTGACATCATTTGATTTTTAGCCACTCCCATTTAGTGGGATCGATTTTGACTTTGAAAGGCTTATTTCACTATGATTGGTTAAGCCTTTTAAATGACCAAGGTGATTAGGCAACCTTATTTTAATTGATATTGGCAAAGGTCTAATGTAAGGATTCAAATTTGAATCTCTCAAACTTTGAGTTATTAAGATATTATTATATAATTTATTATTGCTTCATATTGATTAATTAAGGACTTGGAGCGCGTTAAGGGCGTTGAATTGAAACATAGTTTATCAAAATTGGACAGTAATTAAGAGAGTTATGAAAATTTTGGATATTCAACTTATTTTATTACTAATTTTGTTAGGTATTCATTTTACCCCCAGTTTTAGACAATTTAGGGTAAAATTTAGACATGTTTTAGCCCGAATTTTAGGTCAGTTTTATTAGTATTAACTCTATTAATACAATTGTAACATAAGTCTATTTTTGATAACGTACGTACTTCTTGACCATTTTTCTCACTTTTGCGGGGTCTTTCTCTTAAAAGTCCTACTTTTCGTATGAAAATTATGGTTAATTACGTTCTAGAAATAAACTACGGTTTCATTTTGAAGTTTCTTATGAACGCGTTAACCCAGAGGTATATAATTTTAAATATACCATTTTAATAGTATCATAAAACTAAAAATAGAATCCCTAGGCATGAAAATAGTGACAGCCTCACTTTAATATTTTATCAATTTTTGGTAAATAGTCTTATTTGTTGACAAATTTATGCAAAAATAGTCTTTTATGTTAATTTATTTAGGCGTATTTAATCTTATTTTGAAGGTAACATTGAGCTCGAAATTAAACCCCATTTAAATACAAATATATTGTCAAAATTAGATTAATTTTTGACCAATTTTGGGGAAATTTATCTTATTTTGTAGCTCCCATTTTGCTCTATTAGATCTTAAATAAATTATCAAAATAACGTAAAGTTTATCAAGTAAAATCGAAAATATTTCCTCGTAATTCAACCAGCAAGGATTCTGAAAAATGCCCAGAAATATTTATACATAGGGATAGGTCACTTCAGTTCCCATGGCAACAGACCTAAGCCTTCTTTCTTACGATAGGCCATAAATATTTGATAGCAGTCATCTTAACTTGGTAGCTGAATCCCTCCATCCAATGTTAAATCTGTTATATAATAATAACGCTTCGATGTTAAGTTGACGTTTAGGCTTCGTGGTTAACCCATAACGATAGCAAATCCCATAACCCCATAAGTAGTTTTAATATTGGATTTTTATGTCACGTGAGTGACCCCTAAGCCTTTTAGTGAGAAATATGTTAGAAACTATTTTTACTAACAGGTTTTTACATTGTGTATCAATCCGCTATAGATTAATATATATTGTAACACTATTCGCGAACATTAAAGCGTCGAAACTACGTAACTTTGTTGACATAAAGTATATAATACTAGTAATGACGTCACGTTATCGAATTATGCCTAAATATATCAAGAGGCCGGCTTTGGGATTACATTATTTATTTTAACATGAGAATCCTAAGACGTGTACATTTTTAGATCAACAGAGCCAGACAAATTAGCAAATTAGAACAATATAGTGTTGTGTCAAAGCAAACAATTTTAAATCTGAGTTAATCTAATGCACATCTTCGTAACTAAACCATATAGATAATAACAATGACCTTAATTTTAGTCTTACTGACAACAAATTTGAGATAATTCAGACCTGCCATATAAGAAATATAATGTATACCTATTTTATTGATAAAATATATATATTTTTCGCTTTGACAGCTAAAATTTAGTCCAAAGTTGATAAGGAAGTGCCTAGTTAATTGCTAGATTACAAAATAAGGGTATTTAATTATGTTTACGTAACGGCTTCTATGCTTTTAATATTTTTTAAAGTTTCTTTTAACCATATGGAAGATAACATACAATGGCTTCACAAAATCGCATGGCAATATTGTTAAGTATATGATATTAACTTACTAATTAAATATTGAGCTTCATAAGGGGACAAATTGTGCCGAAATTGGTCAAAAATTAACTAAAGTTCAAACTTCTTAATTATTGTAATTAATAAGTTTTAAGAACTTACCTTTATTTAAGCGTTTTCGTAAATTGGATCACTTAAAACTCTTTATATAATTAATTTTATTCGAAATTGAAGATAAAAATGGGGACAAATTGACTCAAAATCGGTCAAAAACTAACAAATTTTCAAAATAATTATTTTAATATATTTCTTAGTATACTTACTTTTTTATTTAAGCATTTACATAATTACAACACTTTAATTATGCCGTTTAATTAATCTTTAGTTAAATTTAGTATTAATTAGCTTAAAAATTACTTCAAAACCAGTCAGAAACTAACAAAATTGGGAAATATTTTCCAAGAAAATTATTTTATTCTGTTTCCTTATGGTAAAATAAAACTTTTACTAAGCCTAAGTTAAATTGAAAACTCAGGTTTTGTTTAATTACATAACCCTTTCTTAGAAATCTAATCGCCGTATTTTAGCGTTGAAACCATTTATCCTAAACTAAAAAAAAACTAAAAGTTCCGTTTAAATTTAAATCATTTAAAGTTAAAAAATACATTATTTAAATTAGAATATTTCAACCTTTCTTTACATTCAATAAAAGTAAAACAAAAAAAACCTACTTAAGCCTTGGCCTTTTTAAAATCCGGCTTTTCAAAGGCTACCTAAAAGGCTAAAACCAGTTCGTCGTATCAAAAAAGAAGACCTAATTCTTATTGAATATTTAAATAAAAAAAGAAATCGTTAAAAATAATTTAATGAATGCAACTTTATCCTTTTTACTCTTAAGGGAGGGAAGGTACGGGTACAGAAATACGGGGGAAAACAAGAGTAGAAAGAATTTAAATTTAACTTTATTTCCATTAATAATACGATTATCGGGAACCCGCATCGGCATCGAACCCGCCTAGAGGCCGGGAGACTTTTCCCGCGAAAATCTGCGCCGATTCTCGTGCGCGCCCGTTTTAAAGTCGCGTTTACACAAACATGTACAAGTTATTAATTATATTAATCAAATCCTTCACATAATAATCTTTTACTGGAATACTTCTTAGTATTTTGACGATTTTTTTCATATTGGATGACCTAAAAAAATTAGTTTTCACTAAAGCGAGAAATTTAAGGTTTTTAATAATCTGATTTAGCAATAGGGAAGGGGTTATGAGACGATAAAGTCGGTCTGCGCGCTCATTGGGTAAAAAATTGGAGACAGCAAATGCAGATTTCAAAATGGCGCGAAATTTTAATGTTTTAAATTTTGCGCCATTTCAGATTTGGATATTAGCATTTCCTGTTTGTATTTCACAGATACAAGACGTATTTAACTCTTTTTCACCCATTGTGAGCAGGTTAATGTTATAGTTTCCTAGCCCCTCCCCCTGGCAAAGAAAGTTCACCCCTTATAAACACAGTTCAAAACGGATCAGTTTCAAATCTGATCTTGTAACTTTATCTTTAATTTCTAACTCACACATGGTTGGAAACACTGTGGGAATTATTAATACATAAATTGTATTTTGGCGGGAAAATTAGTTTTAAATAACATAACTATTTCGACTAAAAAAGGCGGGAAATATTAACTTCTAAATTTCCCGCCAAAAAATCGTAGTTGTTACCGTGAAAACACGGCTTTATATAAATTTTCTCCGTAGCTCGTGCGTTTTGGCGCGCCGGGTTTTCGCGCGCTTTCTAGCCGGCGGCTGGGCTACTCCTATCGCCGTCAAGATAGCTACGCCTACTTTCGGCTAGCCCTTATTTTACGAGGATTAGGTCCGGCCCACCTAGTCCTTCGAACCAGCGGCGTTCAATAAACTTTAAGCCGGGGCCTCGGAGTTTGTTTCGCGTCGATTTTTACTCTCCGTTAAGGCCGTTCGTGCGCGCCGGACTTTTCCCAAGAATGTGGTTGTAGTTATTGAATTTTTGGGCCCTAACCAAGGCTTAGCTTGATTTTTTGCGAATAAAAAAAACCCGCTGGAATTTTGGGTTTAATTTTTTTTAAATATAATTTAAAATAACGAAGTTAAAAATCGACCAATTGGTGCTAAATTTATGACATTACCTCAAATATTTAATTAAAATATTAAATAAATCTAATTAAAATATAGAACAATAAGTCTTCCATTTCGGTATAAAGTTAGTTATATATATAATCGTTGGTTTTAATATGAAACTGAAACTAAAAGCTGGCCAATTTTAAAAGTGATATGTTCTATCTAGCATGTGAGTATGTTACTTCTTATATCTTTCCTAAGCCTTGGACATTTGTTGTTTTTTTATTTTTTAACGCCTGTCGCTTCTGTCAGTTTACCGGAAGTATTTCATTCACTTCCGTTATAATTTTTTTTGACAATTGTGACGTAGTTTCCGGATACCGTGGGAATTTTTTGTTATCAGAATTTGAATTTATATTGATCTTTTTTTTTTTTAATTTTAAATTAATTGGAGGTTGGTTAAATTAAATTTTTAATTAAGGTGGGATTAGTTTTAAATTAATATTGACTTTAAGTATTATAATGATTAGTTTTGGCTTCAAAATTAAATAAAATTCAACAGAATTGGAACATAATTTTAGAAGATATGGGGTTTTAAAATATTTAGATTTATTTCTAATTGCTTAAATAAATTTATTAATTATAATTAAATTATTAACTAGTTAGGCGTTTAGATTTAAATAATTTAAACCCAAAACCTCTGAAAATTCTCTGTGTAATTAATATCGAAGATACCAAAAATCGTGTAAAAACAGCTGTTAAAATTCTAAATCTCTAGAAAATTCTCAAATCCAGTATACGTTAAAGTCAATTAGTGTTTGATCCCACGATTTTAAACAAAATGAGTGACGTCACAAATTAAAAATGCTTTTTTTATAGATTTAGAACATTTTTGCATAAATTAATTGATTTTTAATTAGAATTAATCTTAAATTATTTACGTTTAAATTCGGTTTTATCTTCAAAATGAATCTAATTAATCCGCAGTTGGTCTATAATTTAATTTACGACATAAAAAAAGGTTTAAAAAGATACAAAAATTCATTAAAATACACATTTTCTCCAAATTTAGCGAAATATTATAAACGTATCTGTTAAATTGGTTTGATTTTCAATCTCATATTTCATCGCGGAATTAAATTTAATTCACAATATTTAAAAATCAAACTTAAATATATTACCTTCATGTTCCTTAATATAAAATTTTAAATCTGTGACGTCATTTTTAAAATATGTAAAACAGGTTTTAAAGGATAGCGTGATACAGTTTAAATCGTTATAATGCTCATTTGAATTTTAAGTTATGTCTCTTAGCATGTGTGTGTGGGAAGCGTGTAAATTATCTTTAAAAATATTATTAGGCTTAACGAAACTTCCAAAAAAATCCTCTTGTAAACTGGTTTTTTCCATCCCAATACCAAATTCCATATTCTCCAAGAATTAAACCAGATTTTTGCCTATCTGTGAAATTTTTAAAGTCAGTTGTTTGGTATCTATTAATATCAGAAGAACATTACATGAAGTAATCGTGTAATATTGAAATTTTTGTTAATTTTATTCATCCTGTGCTATTTTAACTATTTAAAAATATTTAAAAGATTAACATTATCTGGTTTATAATCACCTTGTAATATTCAAACTCCACCACCCCTTGCTAATATGGACTGAAATGCTAAATATCACAAGCTGCGTTCATACTAGGCCTTGGAATCGATTTAAACCGTTTCAAAACAGCTACGGTCACACTAGCAGACTTAATCGGTTTGAAACGGTAAAATTAAACCGATATTCAAATCGCCAGGAATCGTTCTAAGCCCCATGTGTTCACACATTATCTATATAAATCGATTTATTGTAGCTTCATCTGTCGGTTGTTCAAACCGAATCGGTATGAAACTGGTTCCCGAAGCGGTTTCGAGAAATCAAATCAAATCGATTCGGTAAAAGACGGTTTCCCGTTCATACGACCCAACTGAATCGTTTTGAAACGGTTTAAATCGATTCCAAGGCGTAGTATGAACGCAGCTAACGTTTCCCTGGAGTCGTGTGAACGGGAAATAGTCTTTTATCGACTCGATTTGACTGATTCGTCGAAACTGCTTCGGGAACCAGTTTCATACCGATTCGGTTTAGACAACCGATAGATGAAGCTACGATAAAGAAATGCTAGTGCTTAAATCTTCATAAAACGATTTATTAAAGTTTCATCTGTATAGGTTGTTAAAGCCGATTCGATTTGAAACTGGTTCCCGAAGCAGTTTCGAGAAATCTATTCAAGATTAAGAGATGTTAGTGTGACCGTAGCTATAGGAAAACCCGAAACTTTGCTTTTAATTTACATTCCAGAATCAAAATACGTAATCAAATAGAAAAAAAGTTAAATTTATTTATTTTTATCATTTTAATTTTGAAGTTTCTTGAAAACAAGTCAATCCCAGAGATGTAAAAGTATGAAAAAAGCTAAAAATAGTTCTTTGGAATTAATTTAGCCCTTATGAGTGGGTGGTTTGTTAAATTTTCCTCTTTGGAATAAAAAATAAATTCATATTCCCTTTAAAATTTAGTATTTTGGCCCTCAGGATTTCGCAAAATACATATCTACTAGACGAGGTTATTAACACTAGATATTCCAAAATCATTTTTTGTTCGAAACAGGATTGAAATGAACCAGGATTTTTGAAGAAAAAAAAAATTTAAATAAAAAAGGTTTTAATATTTTAAAATTGTTACTCAACGCTAAAATTATTTTGCTATTTTATTTTCAATTTATTGAAATAGCAACAATACAGCGTATGTCTCTGAGAATGTGATACGACTAATGACGTCATTACGTCTATCTCAAATACTTCCTACCTGTTTTATTGTTTCTTATTCGATAGATAAAATTATAATCCTAGGTTGACTTAAAGAAAAACGTGTTAGTAAAGATGATGCGAATTATATATTTTAAACTCAGATTCAGGTTGAAAGTTCAACACGTATAATGTAAGACTTACCCCGTATTTCATCGAACATAATGTGTAGATTTTAGATTATAAGCTGTCTAAATAATCCATACCATTTTTAGAATCAACGTGACTTCCGTTTTTGTTCGTTTTTTTAAAGGGTTTGTCTCACGAAAATATAAACGTTATTTTATATTTTGTTATATTCGTATAATTGAGAGGCAATCCTCAATTTGCAACTTTAGCCGCGTTCATACTAGGCCTTGGAATCGATTTAAACCGTTTCAGAACGTTTCGCTAGAGTCGTGTGAACGGAAAACCGTCTTTTCTCGAATCGATTTGATTCGATTTCTCGAAACTGCTTCGGGAACCAGTTTCATACCGATTCGGTTTCAACAACCGATAGATGAAGCTACAATAAATCGATTTATAAAGATAATGCGTGAACACGTGACGCTTGAAACGCTTCCTGGCGATTTGAATATCAGTTTGATTTTATCGTTTCAAATCGATTTAGAAATGCTAGTGTGACCGTAGCTGTTTTAAAACGGTTTAAATGTATTCCAAGGCCTAGTATGAACGCGGCTATTATCTTTATAAATCGATTTATCGTAGTTTCACCTATCGGTTGTCGAAACCGAATCATTACGAAACTGGTTCCCGAAGCAGTTTCGAGAAATCGAATCAAATCGATTCGAGAAAAGACGGTTTTCCGTTCCTACGAATCTAGCGAAACGTTTTGTAACGGTTTAAATCGATTCCAAGGCCTAGTATGAACAATCCTCTAACCTCAGAAAAAAAATTACGTGATACTTACTCTTTTAAAAATGGTTACAATGATGCTAAGATTGCTATCTTTCTTACGTACTGCAATTAAGACTGACATATGTCTATATATACATATAAGCATATATTCGAACATTTTAAGATGCTATGTGTTTCTCAAAACTGGATTTCATCAGATATAGATGTTGCCCTACAATGTAGCTATATTAAAAAGAAAAAAAACTTTAAAAACCTTTGTATATAAAAAAACTAGTTTGGATGTAACATCATTCTATCTAGATTCCAAGTCACGCGTTAGTTTTATAACCAAAATATTTTAAAAGCGGCGCAATACCAAACATAAATTTACCACCTGTGGTTATAATAAAATTGTGGAATAATTCCAATTTTTTTTCGAAATATTAAATTTAAAAATATGTTATTAAGATTAAGATAATTGTAGAATATTAGTTTAATTATAAAAATTATGCTGCGAATGAGACGATTTAAAGGTAATATTTTCTAAAATATTTAAACTTTTTATGATAAAGTGAGACTGTCAGCCAAAATATTTTTAATTTTCATACTATTTAAAAATTCATATTCAATATTTCACTCCTCTTGGTAAATTGAAATGGTAATTTATGCGGTTTACCCTGGTAAAATTACCAAAATTGTTATTTAAAATTGAATACTATTAATTTACAATGTACGTAGAACTTTTCCCAGTGTTCTAGAAATTTACAGAAAGGTCGAGAGAGGTCTAGAAAATTATGGAAAGGTCTAGAAAATTATGGAAAGGTCTAGAAAATTATGGAAAGGTCTGGAAAATTATGGAAAGGTCTGGAAAATTATGGAAAGGTCTGGAAAATTATGGAAAGGTCTGGAAAATTATGGAAAGGTCTGGAAAATTATGGAAAGGTCTGGAAAATTATGGAAAGGTCTGGAAAATTCTAGAAAAGTCTAGAAAATTCTGGAAAGATTTGGAAAAGTCTGGAAAATTCTGAAAATTCCTAGAAAATTCTGAAAATTCCTAGAAAATTCTGAAAATTCCTAGAAAATTCTGAAAATTCCTAGAAAATTCTGAAAATTCCTAGAAAATTCTGACAAACTCTAGAAAACTCTGAAAACTCTGGAAAGTTCTGAAAAAATCTGGAACATTCTGGGAAATTCAGAAAAAATCTGGAAAACTCTAGAAAATTCTGGAGAACTCTGGAAAAATCCCATAATTTTTCACGCGTTTTTGCTAGTTTAAAACTATTTGGATTGAAAGTGATCAAATTGCTAAAAGAGGTCAAATTTTAAGGTTTTAAATCGTTTGTGAGACTTCTTTTCAATAGTTATTCGTGTTTGGCGTTGTTAAGGACGTGTTAATGTCATTTTTCATGCCCGAATCACTTTGTCCAATCAATGGTCAAGCGTATCATGGAAACATAGCATTCTTCACACTTTTTAGAGAAAATTTTCATTGATAAAACACAACCTATAGAAACTTAAATTAAATTTCACCACGAGTTTGTAACACATTCAAAGCCAGTATCCATTTAAAACCAATGTTTTTCTATATTTACTGTGAAACAGGTTTCAGACTTAACACTTGAGCTCAACCTTTAAACACAGATTCAACTTAGAATTAAATAAAAATAAATAATATATTTCAATTTTAATTTACACTACGTACAAAGTTAAAACTACCCTTAAAGTTTATTTACGGGATTGAAACGTAGCCCCTGTATTGTAGGTAGTATCAAATGAAAGCGAAAATACCATAGGCTCTTTAGAAAATTCCTTATGTTGGTTTTTTCCTTCAAGCGCGAATGCCTCGCGCGTAAGACGATCCTTCACAACCTATTCCATCTCAATTTAAAAGTTCAATACGTACAATATTATACACTATAATACAAACGTATTAAAACTAAGGTTTAACCTCACTGTAACCTTAACTTGACCATAACTAGACCCTTTCCCTTTTTGCAAAGAGTGGATTCGTCCTTAGGTATCGATTTTACCGACTTAGACAACGTAACCTGACTGTATTCTTAACGCGTTTATTACCTAGCTTCCAAGCTTGATAACGCTGACGAGTAATATTGGTATTAAATAGCCAATCTAACCTGACTGTAATCTTAAGTAATGTTTGTGTATATATCCCCCTTTTCGTCTTTTACTGTCAAGTTACGTTGGTATATTTACTCTAGTTTATTGTCATTTATGACAACCTAACTTGGTATCGATCTAGGTCATATTTGATTTGATAACTAGTATAAGGGTTGCGTTACTTTAGTAACGCTGTCATGTTAAGTTGGATCTTTTCCTATTGTCCGCGTTAATGTAACTTGAGTTTTAACATCTACACATTCCATTAGAGGTTTTGCTCTAATAACAATTGTTGGATACAATTACACGCAATGTTTGTAGAAAGTTGAGGATATGTTATGTTTTTGAACACGTCAGCAAATTTTTACCATTTTTTTAAAGTGACCCTGCTATCATTTTTGTTTTAAGGTCTTTGGGGATTTTATTTTTACTTCAATATTGTGGCGCCTCTTGTGGGAACAACTATAATTATATCGGCAGTCTAAGATATTATTGGAAGTAGATTAAGAATCTATTGGCGAATTCGAAATATCTTACCATTTTCCAGGGGCTACGGCCATTGTGGTACAAATATAATGATAAATTATCACAATAGATGGCGCGCCAAGGCCTCGCTCTCGTACCTATCCACGTATTACACCCTTTGCTATGGAAAACTCGTCAAGTCTCGAAGTGCGAAGGGAGGGGTTACCGTCTAGTTTGTCTCTTTCGTCATAGCTTAGCCAATCAGAATAGGATCAGAATGGGAACTACGATAGCGACATCTCTTAACAAATCAGGTCGTAGTGTACCCCAATGGTGCGCAAGTTCCTCTTCAATTTCGAATTCGTCTATATATGGCAATCATTGTATAGTGGTGCCATCATTTAGAATTTACTGGAACCAAAATTTGATGATAAATCTAATTATATTTAAGATAGAAGTTTCAAATCATATTATTTTGACTAAAGAGGCTTGATACGGACCGTTGACCGTTTGAATCTTAGAGTTTGAGTGAATAGATCTTTAGATTCAAGTTCAGAAAAATTGTTTTTAATTAAATTTTACTAATAGTAATTATATTTAAAACGAGATCAATTAATACAATAGACATTCAATTAATTTTTAAAACAAACCTTAATGATCTATCTATTATAGTTCAAGAAAATTCTTACTTTTTAATTTCCATCAATTTCGAAAACATATTTTTTTAAATTTATGTTAATAATGTTTTATAGGACATATGGTTAATATATTTCTAATCTATTTTTAACGATCATTCCAAAATTGTTACTCAATTTCTATTTGGTTTTTCATTATGGTAAATAGTGTCATAGTTACTTTAACAACCTGTGGATCGACAGATAGCTAACGAGTGGTATTATCATACTATTAAAACGCCATATTCAAAATTTTATACCTCTGGGTTGACGCGTTCTTAAGTATTAATACAGTTCATTATGTATTAGAAATAATTGGCTTTCCGTAGCCTGTTATCTGTAATACCAGGTTTTATCGCTTACTTCCCACCACTTCAGAGCAAGAAGTTCAGTCCGTAAAATGGAATTATATTCAAACCTTTCTGACTTGGTCCAAAACGACCAAAATTTGGCATTCTACGTTGAAATCTTAAGTATGAACATTTCTGCATTATGTCAATAATAGAGGCTATTTAAACTTAAAAATTAATTTTAATTTACGTCTGTTAACTTAACTTTCATCGTGATTTAACCGCTTCATCGATCCGTATTCGAACTCTACTAAACGAAACTTAAAGGTGAAGAGAAAGATGGAGTGATTTTTTTTTTAGATTCTATTAGTAAAAATAAATATTTGGGAAATGTGTCTTAATTGTGCAGAAGAATCGGAAAATATTCAAATTTTTGGTATAGTCATTTAAAAAGGAGAACTTTGTACCTTTGGCTTCATAAGATATTCCTTGGTTGTGCGCGTGAACCAGATTTATCTTGATTCAAAGAGATAATGCCGCAGCACGTGTCGCTGGGATTTTATTCAGCCAAAGGTGGTACAGGGACGTCTTTTGATTAGTCGTAGGTTCTTCTTTTAATTGAATGCCAAAAACAGTTTCCTATTTTTTGTACAATTCAGAGACACTACCTGATTGTTTTTATAATAAAACATGGGTAATATAAGAAGCAGAATCAATAAAAAAATCACTTCATTTTTATTTTCACCATTCACTTTAAGAGAGAAAATACTTTACGTTAGTTTCTTAACTTTACACGCGCAAGATAACGACCATCAACATTCGAACACTTAATCTTACATTATTAGTATATTTTGAAAACATGCTCTACCATTTTGAGAAATACAAAATTCTGATGCCAAACATCTTTATGTATCATTGCAGATTCGAAGAAAAATCAAGGTATGGTCCCTGGTCAAGTAGGACCCGGCCCCGGTGGTGTCCCCGGTGGTCCACCTAACGTTCAAGGATCTGATCCTATGACAGCCTTGCGAAGTTTAGCCAGTCAAGGTGGTAACGCGACCTTAGGGGGACAAGGACCACCTCCTCATCAAATGCCTGGACAAATACCGGGTCAGTTACTCGTGACAGGACCTCCTGGTGGACCCATGCCCAATATGGGACAACCTCAACAACCAGGAATGTCTCAGAATATGCCCCAAGGAATGCCACAAGGTCCTGGTATGATTCAAACCATGGGGCAACCTGGAATGAATCCCATGGTCGTACAGCAGACAAGGTGTAAGTTATTGAAAAAGTTTTAGGATAGGAAGCTAGTGAAATAAATTTTTCTATTCGTTTTTGGAAGATTTAGAACTAAACAAAGGCTTCAAAATTAAATTTAAATGATTAAGAAGTGTTTTTGAAAGATCTTTTTGGACCGTAACGTCAAATTTTTAATCTGATAAAAGCTCATGCAACACGATAAGAGAATATTCTTCTGAGCTTGACCATATTGTTTATCCTCTTTAGTTATGTCAAACGTTCCTCAAATGACTCCTCAACAGCAAGCCCAACAGGCTCAGCAGCAAGCCCAACATCAAGCTCAACAGCAACATCAGCAACAAATGCAACAACAACAAATGCAACAACAACAGCAGCAGCAGCAGCAACAACATCCGCATGGACCACCTATGCAACGTGCTCTTCTCAACCCTCAAATGCAAGTACAACGCATGAGGCAACAAGTACCTCAACAAATGCACGCTGGACCTGGTTCTCCCATGGTTCAACAACCGAGTCCAGCCGGACAATTCCAACAACCAAATCAAGGACCGCAGTTTCAGTGTCATAGTCCAGTACCAGTAAGTGAGAAATACTTACAGTACTTACTACTTAGGAGGAAAAGGATTTCGGCATATTGTATTTCTCACGGAACTTGAAACCAGAAATACGGTTGTGGATATTTCTTATAAAGTTCTGGGTACTATTCTTATTTAGGCCGGTCTACAAATGCAGAATCAAGGACCTGGTAGCAATCAACCAATTCCATCGCCAGTGCAACCTCTTCAGAATCCTGGCTCTTTATCTAGAGCTCAAATGACTGCGTCACCACTAGGTTACGCTCCTAGTCCTTCGTCTCAGATTGTCCCCTCACCCGTTGGAGCCTTTCAGAATAGAACCCCAGCCGGTGTGCCATCACCCGGCAGTACTTTAAACACCCCAGGTTAGATAAATCATTTTAATGTATTGCATAGTCTGGGGTATCTTATCTTATTGTAAACCCAAATGATTTTGATTTGGGTCTGCAATTTGACTCTATTTGGAAACCTTTTAGACCTCGGCCATCTTCTGTAAATGAAATCTCATTTTATCAAAAATTGAAGATTCAATTTTACTATTTTATGTCCTTAATTACAATGTCCTTAATTAAAATGTGTTCTCAGCGACGCAAATCGCTCCGACACCTAGTCCTTCGAATCGCAGTATGCAAGAAGATCACATGTACATTGAGAAATTGAAGCATTTGCAGAAATTTGTTGATCCTTTAAGGCGAATGATCATGCGAATGGATAAAGAGGAAGGTAATTAGTTTAATGCTTTTAATTTTAATGGTCGATTAAATCTAAGGGTTTTTAATAGACAAGAAAAAGGAACAGAGTCGACTCAAAGGTTTACTCGATATCCTCACTGATCCCAGCAAACGGTTAGTTTTTGATATATTTTTTTACTATCGTTGGTTTCTTAAGAATTCCGAATATATTACCTATGATAGAATAGGTTGTAGTTTGAAGCTTCAAAATGGGGCAATTTATGTCAAATTAATACAAAAATATGAAATGATTTACTCACTTTACTGTTCAACTCAATATATTTTATTCAAATTCGAAGATTTTGAAAAAATATCTTCTTTAATTATCGTTCAATTTTGACCCAATTTGTCCCAATTTGTAGCCCTTATTATTTTCCACTAAAATAGTTAAATCAATTTATACTTAAATTTTAAATTTAAATTCAGATTAAATTTAATTTGGACCGCATAACTGTTTAAAACTGCAACTTCTTTACTCGTGGTCCAATTTTGACCTAATTTGTCCCGATTTGTACCAAATATGTAACACATTTTCAACTTTTTGCCTTTAAAATTTAACAGATGTACGATGGACGTATTACTGAAGTGTGAACAAGTTTTGGAACGCATGGACATGAAATACAAGGCCGTTAGTCTTCCTGTAATTCCACGCAAGCATAATTTTGAGCTTAAATTAATTTTAATTAATGAAAACGACTAATTATTAAGAATGATGTACAGCAACCTCAAATGACATCCGCTCCCGGAATGGTTAAACCTCAGGAACAAAACATTTTTCAACCGCTTTTGGACGCTATTGAGAAACAAATTAGAACACCGTTGATTAATCATACCTTGCAAAGGACGTTTGGTCCAGTTATTGCCGCCTTGTGTGGTCCTAGTCCCAGGTAATTACGAAATATATTTTATATATTTACTGGTTATACCATAATTTTGGGAAAAAAAATAAAATGGAGTTGAGACTTGCCCTTTAAGTAATTTTTTTGAATTTCATCCGTAACTTCGTTGTTTATTGGCCGATTTTGGTTTAGTTGGTCTCGTTTTGAAGCTCTTTGTTAGATCTATACCAATATCAGATTTCACCATCAATTTCCTTAGAAGTATATTATTTTTATAGGAAAATTTTAGAAATTTTTAATTTAATTGATAACTTTATTATTTATCGACCGATTTTGGAGTAATTTGTCTCATTTTGAAGCTCCAGTTATATCTATACCAATGTAGACACGTTTTTGAAAGAGATTTGACCTTCAATTTCTCTAAAAGTATATTTTTATGGAAAAATTCATAATTTTGATATTTACTGGCCAATTTTGGTGTAAATTGCCTCATTTTGAAGCTCTTAGTTAGATCTATACGGATGTCTTAGTCATCAATTTTCTTTTATCTAATTTGTTATCTTCGAATTTAATTTGTAACTTTCTTATTTTTAGGCCGATTTTGTAGTAATTGGTCTCATTTTGAAGCTCTGGTCTAGATATATACTAGATTATAGTGAGATATATCTGTAAGTTTGTCATTGGGAATGTTTTTTCAGAGTTCCGAGTCCACCACCGAAACGTCGAAAGCAGGAAGAAGATCCGAATGAAATTGCTGATGTTTTACAAGGAGAAATAGCGCGATTGGATCAAAGGTTCAAAGTTCAAATGGATCCCATACAACATAATGGCTCTAAAACAGTTCATTTAATTTGTCAGCTTGGTAAGAATCAAGTTTTTTAATTTTTCAATTTTCAAACCTCGTATTAGTTTAATTTCAATATTTAATATTTTTTTTTGGTAATTGTTTAATGCAGAGGACAAGAATCTACCATGCGTTCCACCTATTAACATTACAGTTCCTGAGAATTATCCCGATCGCCCACCGAAATGTCATATTGATCAGGAAGAATACGGTAAGCCAATAATTTATTATTTTCTATATTTTTACTTTGATGAAACTTGCCCTTGAATCATAATTCAATTTATTTCTTTAATTACGAGCCTATTTTGGTGTAAGTGGTCTCATTTCGAAGCTCTCTTTGAGATCTAATTTAATTCCTTTTGAAAATGTGTATTTAATGGGATTTATCCTTTAAAATTGATATAATTTCAATTTATTCATATTTGAACTTTGTTATATTATGAGCTCATTTTTGTGTAGTTGGGCTCATTTTAAAGCTCTCAGTGAGATATATTACATACCCTTTCGAGCTGAAACGTTTTAAAATTGAGACTAATTCAATTTAATCATCTTTGAATTTAATTCATTAATGACTAAGTTATGAGCCGATTTTGGTGTAGTTGGTCTCATTTTGAAGTTCTCAGTGAGCTCTATTTCATTTCCTTTCAAACAAAAACGTTTAAAATTGAGACCAATTCAATTAAATCATTTTTGAATTTAATTTGTTAATAATTTGGCTATTTATGAGCGGATTTTGGTGTAGTTGGTCTCATTTTAAACCTCACAATGAGATCTATTCCATTTCCTTTCAAACAAAAACGTTTAAAATTGAGACCAATTCAATTAAATCATTTTTTAATTTAATTCGTTAATAACTGATTTATGAGCCGAATTTTGTGTAGTTGGTCTCATTTTGAAGCTCTCAGAGAGCTCTTCAAATCTCCGAGACCAAAACTAAATCTTTTATGAGACTCATCCTTTAAAATTGAGGTTAATTCCTATCTTTGTTATTTATGTGGCAATTTTACTGTAGTTGATCTCATTTTAAATCTCACTGTGAGCTCTGTTGACCGTACAATTGTTTTAACACTTTAAACAAGCGCAATACATATGATGCCCTAATTTTTTTTTTGCTCACTTGTAAAATAAATAAGATAATTTATTTAAATTCATATTTTCAGAATCCACGCCATTTCTTCAAAGTATTAAAAGCGTTTTCTCCTCTCATATCAGTAGTATGCCTCAAAAAACTTCTATAAGTTGTTTCCTCGATACTTGGGTACGTAATTTTTCATTCAAATTCAATTAAAGGGAGGTTGAAAAAGAAATTAAAATAAAAGGTTCGGTAATTTAACAAAAATTGCATCGGGGAATTTATTAATTGATCTTGGGGAATTTAAATATTCTGTCAGAAGGTTAGGGAGAAGTTAGTGGAGTTTATGAATAGTGCCAAAAGATTAGGGAAAGTCACGGAATTTATCAATTGCGCCAAAATGTCAGGGAATTTATCCATTGCGCCAAAAGGTCAGATAATTTATCAATTGCGCAAAAAGGTTGAGAATTTATAAATTGTGACAAAAGGTTGGGAATTTATCAATTGCGCAAAAAGGTTGGGAATTTATAAATTGTGACAAGAGGTTTGGGAATTTATAAATTGCGCCAAAAGGTTTGGGAATTTATCAATTGCGCCAAAAGGTTTGGGAATTTATCAATTGCGCCAAAAGGTTATGGAATTTATAAATTGCGCCAAAAGGTTATGGAATTTATAAATTGCGCCAAAAGGTTATGGAATTTATAAATTTCGCCAAAAGGTCAGTGAATTTATATAAATTGCGCCAAAAGGTTTGGGAATTAATAAATTGCGCCAAAATATCTGTGAATTAATAAATTGAGCCAAAAGGTCAGTGAATTTATATAAATTGCGTAAAAAGTCAGGGAATTTATATAAATTGTGCCAAAAGGTCTGGGAATTTATAAATTGCGCCAAAAGGTCAGGTAATTTATAAATTGCCCCAAAAGGTTAGGGAAAGGTCAAGGAATTCATAAATTGCGCCAAAAGGACAGAATATAAACCTGACACCAATCGGGGTACGCAAATTCATTATTATTAATTTCACCCTCCCTTTAAAACACAATTAACTAACAACAATTTTTAACATTAAAATTAATTAATTTGAAGGAAATGAGCGTAAGACAAGCTTGTGTTCCCAAAACTCGACCAATAGCTGCTATTTAAAAATAAAACCAAAAAATAAAACCAAAAAAACACCAGAATTTGGTTTTATTTTTTATATTTTTTTCGGTTTTTTTTTGTAAATATAATTAATCTATTAAACTTTGGTTTCGATTCTGTTAAGGACCACTCGAAATTCCAAATAGATTATATTGTTTCGTTCAATAAAGATTAAATCTAATTTAAACATCTCTTAAAGAAAATAATTATCTCTACAAATATGTACAAACAACGAGAAGAAAAACAGAAAAACATCGTACGAGCTTTTTCTTTTCAAGTATCGAAGGCGTTGATATTTCTCGAAATTATCAAAATATGTTTTTTTTTAACGGGGGGATTGTTAAGTTGTAAAAAGAAACCACTGTTTGCCAATCATTTAGTGTTACTGATTTTAAAAACCTACACGTTGTCATATTTAAGCATATTTTATTGTTATTTTTTAGTGCTTTCGAAGATAACGCGTAACATAGCGCAACTTTTGATTTTAGTATAAATACTGCGTTTACGTATTAACAGATTGTACTCTTTTTTAAACAACCGGTGAACCAACATTTTCAGCGATAAAGGTATGCTTTATTTCGGTTATTTCTTCAAAATCCCTTAGAAATCTGAAACTCCTTAGAAATCTTCGTATCATTAACAAATTCCTTAGAAATCTTCGTATCATTAACAAATTCCTTAGAAATCTTCGTATCATTAACAAATTCCTTAGAACTCTTTGTATGAATTAGTAATTTTTGTATCATTGACAAATTCCTTAGAAATCTTCATATCCTTAACAAATTCCTTAGAAATTTTCATATCCTAAAGAAATTCCTTAGACATTTTCATATAATTAACAAATTATTTAGAAATCTTCATATCCTTAAGAAATTCCTTAGAAATATTTCATATCTTTAAGAAATTCCTTAGAAATCTTCATATCTTTAACAAATTCCTTAGAAAAATTTCATATCTTAAACAAATTCCTTAGAAAAATTTCATATCTTAAACAAATTCCTTAGAAATATTCAAATACCTAACAATTCTTCAAATGTTAAATAACTTAGAAATTTTAAATCATATAGAAATCTGAAAACCCCTTCAAATTTGAAATCCATAAAAAATGTACAATTTCCGAAAATTGTACATTATATATATATTTTTTTTCGAGTGTCGGACACTGAGAGTTCATTTTTCAAGTATCTATGGTTGAACCTCTTGAAATGAATAGATATAATTTTTATCCTGGTTTCAATTCCACTCCTTTAGAGAATATGAATCAAATTGACTTCGTTATATCAGTTCCCCAAAAATTAATATCTTGGTGAAGTTCTTTAAAGTTAATATCGAAATTTCGTCAGTTAAAGATTAACTTCCTCCGAGCAGTCAGAGATGGCAATTACCCAGTTAAGACCATATCCCGTTTCCCCCACCAACTCCAGAGTAATTTTTATTGGGTGAACGGTTGATAAGAATAATCTCTCTGTAATAAAGTAAATGTATTCTTGGTATGCGACTTAAGGTTAAGAAAAATCTCAATGGAGAAAATAGAGACATTTCCCCACTATTTTAAACATGCATTTTATCTTTAGTATTCTTATCTTAATTGACATTCACAATTAGGAATATTTATTAGTTCACTTAACACTCGTCTAATTAACTCGATTTTTAGATATGAAGCTACTTTGCATTTTCGTGTTCTGTACCGCGCTAGCTTACGCTAAAGTAATTGACTTAAAAGTAGCCAAGTACAATGAACACGATAGTCAAGTAAAGCAAGAATCGCACGATGTACTTGAGATTGTACCAGTCGAAAAGAATGCTGTTGTCCAGGAACTGAAACATCAAGACGAAGTTAAAAAACATGTCAAGGGCAAAGACGATATGGTCAAAGAACAAGTTGTGGACAATTTAGACAACGAAAGTAAATTTACCAAGCTCAAAGCGGAAGACAGTCCTAACGTGATCAAAGCCCTTGTGGTTAAAAAAACGAACGATTTGAAAAACGTCAGTATTACAAGCAATCAATTCATCGTCAAGTACCAAACGATACTTTACAAAGAACATTCAGGACACAGAATGGTTGAGATCGTATTCCATGAAAACGACTTAGGAGAGGAACAGATGGTAGATTGCTTCCTCATTGGTGATGAGTAAGTTGTTTTATAGTTATTTTGGTTATTTTAAGTGCAGTTGCACGAGAGATAAATGTCTCTGAAATCTGCCCGAGATAGTTGTTTGTAATCTGATTCAAAGACTTGACTTGCAGATTGTTAGCGAAACAATTACTGCACGACTTGCCAGCCGAAGCAATCAAGATTTTGGAAAAGGACCAAATGACTAAATTGGTTGACTCGTGTTCCGATTTCTTGATGGTTGAGTTATCGAAAGGAACCTTGCATGACCGTACCAGGGGTCAACTTGGCCCCGAATCTTCTTTAAACAGAGGTTTTCTAGACAGTCTACTTATTTTCCCAGGTATTGTAACTTATCTCTCAAGTTTTCGAGATGACTGCTTAAAGATCTCCTCGAAAGTTTTCTCCTTGATGGTTGATTAAACCGCGTCTGCGTATTTTAAAGGGTCTCTGTATTCCAAATCGATTTGTAAACTAGCAAACAAACTAATTCCATTGTATGGCCTTTGGAATCAAGACCAAATGGTACGCAAGACGATGTTAGTTGAATCAGTGGGAAATAAACTTATCGAGGTGACCTTTATTCAGTCCTCGTGGTACCATTTGAGTTTTGTCTCTCTCCGCGATTTCATTGGACAGATGGTTTTAATTCCATCGAT
This sequence comes from Odiellus spinosus, assembly GCA_963920705.1. Classification (NCBI taxonomy): domain Eukaryota; kingdom Metazoa; phylum Arthropoda; class Arachnida; order Opiliones; family Phalangiidae; genus Odiellus; species Odiellus spinosus. Next base: position 17,297,420 of record OY987233.1, on the reverse strand, counting down.
TTACCCAATTAAATACGCCAATCCAAAAAATTTAATTCCTCGCGTTTGTCTATGCTGTTCGTTTAAATTAGGTACAAAATGGTGTGGTCCAGGCGATGTCGCGCACGATTACGATGACTTGGGTAACTCCCACCTAACTGATTTGTGTTGTCGAGCCCATGACCATTGCGCCGATTTCATCCCAGCGAGGGGCGAAAAATATGGTTTGAAAAACAAAGCTTTTTACACCGCGTACGTTATAACTTCAAATTTCGAAACAACGCTAAGCCTAATTCGAGATACTTAAGCCTAAATTCGTTTTTAGAAGCCACTGCGATTGCGACAGAAACTTCACGCAATGTTTAATGAAGGCCGATACTACGGCATCCCATACTGTAGGCTGTCTTTACTTTAATTTACTTCAAACTAGATGTTTCGAGAAAAATTATCCCATTTCAAAATGCCTTAGTCATTCTGGGTAAGTTTTTCATCTTCGTATTTCCGTTAAAACTGAATACGAACCAAATATTTTTAGTTGGATACCATTGGTGCATTGGAGTTGCCAACAATACGAATTTAACACAAACAGTGAAAAAATTTGGCAGTTTTTTGACGCCAAGCATTACGAAGCTTCCGAAAGTTTCAAGAAATATCAAGCTGGTCAAAAAAACAAAGTTTAATATATAAAAAAGACAAATTAAAGATGAAACAGATAATAATATATTTAAAGAAAATTCCATCTTAAATTAAATCAATCTAGTCGGTCGGTTTGCAATACTTCACTGTGTCGTCATAAAGATTGGATTGGTTACTTCGTAACGTCACAGTGACGTTTTTTTAAACAGTGAAATAGGGAATAAATTCAACTTCAAGTAAGGTAGCGTAGATTTTTGATGAACTTCAATGTGACGTCATAAAAAATTGGTTTGAAGTTATTTAATTTATTTTTAAATGACGTCACAGTGATGTGGTTCAAACCGAGTCACGTACCTCTTTAGAATCCGCCCCTTCAAAACCCTCTTCCTTTTCTCACACAACCAAGTTTTGGCTGTACAATTTATAGCCAAGGTCGTCTGCTAAGTCGTTAATTATGTAAAATAAGCCAAAAATAGCCTAAAATATATTTATTTTCTGTTTCATCTACATCTATTTGCCAACCAAAGTTACACCGGTTACAAATTATTCAGACATTTCTGATATTATAAAATTGAATATGATTAATTTCATGTCAATTTTTGAAAAGGTTTATTTTCTATATAATTTTAATGAATAAAATTAAATATAGAAACGTTGATTTATTTTTGTGTTGCGTTTCTTAAATAGAGATTTTAAAGGCCAAGTCCCAATTTAAATTGGCATTTTGCGCCTTATTTACAATTACAACAGGGATCAAATCGAACGAGATTTGAAATAAGGAGATTCATATTTGAATTAATTTTGTAGTTTCGTTATTTGTGGTCCAATTTGGGATAAATTTTAATCATTTTGAAGCACTCGGTGAGTTTTATAACAATATATTGTTTAAAAAATGTGAATTTTATCATTTTCCTTTAAATAACAAAATATATAAATCTTCGCGTTAGATTCGTAACTTGTTTAAACCTTGACATTTTCGACATTGAATTAATACAACTAATATTAATTAAATGTCACAGATTTTCAATTTGACGGGAAGTGAAAGTAGATAATGGATTGGTAATTGTACTCGTGTTCGCGAACATTTTGTTTTAACTACTTTCATTCCTAAACAGGTTTAACATTGTGTATTAATCCGCCTTAGATATAAACTAGTTTACAACACTTCTGGCAAACAAAGGGCGAAAGATGTGTGGAAGTGTGTTTCTCAGCTGATAATAAAATAGCCATAAAAAAAGTGGGACTAAAGCATTTACTTTGAATAAGAAGATTGATAAGTATTTATTAAAGGGGTAGTACCATCTAATAAGTATAGAGAAACTAAATTCAAACCTTCAAGGGTAAAGGAAAGAGTACACGAACCGAATTTCATCATTCACGATGAATTTGCGTAATTTTTCACGATTATTTCGCGGGTTTTTTCACGATGATTTCGTGGATTTCACCATGAAACTATAGAGGTTTTTTAACTGTTCTAATTAGTAGTCCATAAACATCGTTATTTGGTGGTGGTTTGTTAACGGAAAGTGAAAAAACTTGCCAGGCTGCATCTTTAATCAGCTCGAAGTAGTTTATCATTCAAAACGTTTCGAGCGTCAGTAACAATAATTTTTTTTGCGCGTAGAAGTTTATTAGAATAACTCGTAAATGTTCATTGTTGAGTTGGTTGTTATATAGTCTGTAAAATATTCTTAAATCTCAGTTAAATTTACTCATTCGCGCAAAAAACTGTCAACAATGAAGACCGTACTCTCGTACTTACTGCTTTGCTTGTTTTTGGCTTCGTGCCTAACTCTATCTTATTCAAGAAGTACCAGTACCAAGACAGTAATGTACCAGGAGGAACCTGGTAATAGAATGGTACACATAACATATCCCCAAAATTCAACCAATCCCGATGATATGTTAGATTGCGTCATGTTTGGAGTAAAGTAAGTTTAAAATTTATTTAACGAGGTTTAATGGACTTTGAGATTTTATGAGGTTTAATTTTATAGAATTTCCGCGAGTGACATTTCTGCCGACGAATCGATAACAGTGGATCGTGCAAATATGACAAAATTAATTAACAAATGCACGGAATATCAAAAGACGCATTTTGATTGGTCAGAATGGTCCAAGAAAATGATTCCCGGTAGTGATAGATCCATATTAGACAATCTGTTGATTTTTCCCGGTAAGGAATTAAGAGTTTTTCCTACTATTTATAGAATTTTGGGGCTTTTTGATTTATTGTCAAGTGTTTTTTTTTGTAGGAACCAAATACTGTGGAGCTGGTAATATCTCTGAAAACTATAATGATTTAGGAGCAGACAGACAAGCGGACGCGTGTTGCAGAAAACACGATACTTGTCCAGACTCCATTCCAACTGGAGAGGAGAAACACGGGATTAAAAATCCTAACTTGCTAACAGCGTGAGTTTATTATAGTAATTAATACTAAGTACCGAGTAGTTAAGCCTTAAATCGAATCGTTAAGCCTAAAATTGCATCGTTAAGCCTAAAATTGCATCGTTAAGCCTAAAATTGCATCGTTAAGCCTAAAATCTAATCGTTAAGCCTAAAATCTAATCGTTAAGCCTAAAATCTAATCGTTAAGCCTAAAATCTAATCGTTAAGCCTAAAATCTAATCGTTAAGCCTAAAATCTAATCGTTAAGCCTAAAATCTAATCGTTAAGCCTAAAATCTAATCGTTAAGCCTAAAATCTAATCGTTAAGCCTAAAATCTAATCGTTAAGCCTAAAATCTAATCGTTAAGCCTAAAATCTAATCGTTAAGCCTAAAATCTAATCGTTAAGCCTAAAATCTAATCGTTAAGCCTAAAATCTAATCGTTAAGCCTAAAATCTAATCGTTAAGCCTAAAATCTAATCGTTAAGCCTAAAATCTAATCGTTAAGCCTAAAATCTAATCGTTAAGCCTAAAATTGCATCGTTAAGCCTAAAATTGCATCGTTAAGCCTAAAATTGCATCGTTAAGCCTAAAATTGCATCGTTAAGCCTAAAATTGCATCGTTAAGCCTAAAATTGCATCGTTAAGCCTAAAATTGCATCGTTAAGCCTAAAATCTAATCGTTAAGCCTAAAATCTAATCGTTAAGCCTAAAATCTAATCGTTAAGCCTAAAATCTAATCGTTAAGCCTAAAATCAAATCGTTAAGCCTAAAATCTAAGATTCGTTAAGCCTAAAATTGCATCGTTAAGCCTAAAATATAATCGTTAAGCCAGAAGCCGATGAAACCCTCCTTTGAAGTCTATTACTCCCGAGTCTTGTCTACCCCTCTCTGTATGGGTTATTCTCAAAAGGCGCGATCCGTACGCCTCCTAACAGTAGATGTTTTCGGAGCGGGAGCTCGTCGAGCGAATATCTCTAGCAGCCTTGGAGTTCGTCCAAAAAACGTCGTCGTTTGTGGAGAGAGAGAATTTCCAATTTTCCGTAGACAGGGGGGATGAAGTAGGACCCCTTCTAACTCGTAAAATTGGGAATTTTACCCATACAGAGAGGAGCGCTATATGGAACATTGGAGTAGTAGACTTCAAAGGAGGGTTTCATCGGCTTCTGGTTAAGCCTAAAATTTAGTCGTTGGAGCTTTCGAATAATGTGTAACTTTGCAGGAATCTTTGCGAATGTGACAATGTATTATACGAATGCCTCATGAAAGCCAACACGATAGTTTCCAACGCAGTCGGAGTATTTTACTTCAATATATTGCGACAAAAATGTTTCGAAAACTCTTACCCGATAAAACCTTGCATTAGGTAAAGTTTACTACCTTTATAAATATATAAAAAATGTAATATTAAAATTTTCATTCAATTCATTTCAGAATACCTTTACTCAGGAAATGTGACCCGCCTCAGTATGACACAAGTAAACCCAAAGAGTGGCGATTTGTTGACCCCAAGTTTTACAATCCAATAAGTGGATATTTTAACTTTTAAAAACTCCCTGAAAATAAGAACTCCCTGGAAATAAAATAATTCATAAGTTTAAATATATTTTTTATTATTTTCAATATTTTAAAGTATTTTAGGGGCGTCGGAAGTTATATTTAAGTGGGTGGACTGAACAAGTTGGCGAAAGCCAAATTATATGGGGATCAGTTGTATCAAGTCCGACGACCGAGGGGGCTTGAGCCCACCTGCCCCCCCCCCCCGTTTCGATGCCCTTGGATGTTTTTTACGTCGTATTCTAGTGTTTTAGTTCCTAAATTTTTAGGACCTTTCTATTTTGTTTTATTCTTTAACAATAAGAAATCCAATAATCTACATTTCAACTCAAGAATCTAATAAATGTAATTTTTCATCGTCTGCAAAATTTCAATTTTCGAATTTGGGAAGAGCAAATGTTTTTGCGTGGTCAGTAAAAATTCTAAATGTTTGCGAACTATCGAGAAAATGGATGACGATTACATACTGATACTATAAACGGAGAAAATTAATTATCACGACCGAGAATTTATATATTCTAACATTAGTGACGCTTTTAATTTGGTAACTTCTCCGGTTTCTTAATCGGCTTAGCGCAGCGAATCGATGTGAGGTCGAAATTTTAGCGTCTTATCTATTTGCGCAGCGTATTCGAGCGACGAATATCATTACTCTCGGAGACACCTTTTAATTATAAACGGTAAGTTGACGCCGAAACTAAACATCTTTAACTTTGATATAAAACGTAAGACAGACTATAGTTATATTTTCATTTCATTTCAGGGTAAATTATTGCAGAAACAATGAGAAAATATTCTTTTATCTTATTATTCGCCATTATCGGATTCTTCTCGCAAATTCGAGAATCATGTAGCGAATGCTGCGTGGTTCCGTGTGGAACTTGTGATGGAAATTACTGCAACGGTTGCGACAAAATGAGATCAGAAAATTGGGGCATGACACATTCGTGCGGAGTGGGTGGCTGCAACATTTTCAATTGTCATTGCGACGGAGGTTGTAAGAAGGGAATTCCGTGCGATCAGTGCATGTGCCCAAAGCCACCAACATTACTCACTGCCTCTGCTCAGTCTTCTGTATCAGGTATAACCTTAGAATCTTTTTCGAGACCTAAACGTGGTCTGCTAAGTTGTTTCTATATTAAAAAATTCTACTATAATTCATTAAAAACCATTGCAATTTAAGTTAAAATTGTTGACAATTAAGTTTAAATAGTTGACAATTATGTTAAAATGGTTGTGAATTAAGTTTAAATGGTTGCAAAATCGGTAGGCTATAGAACCTACCTTAAATCTTGCCTACAAATGATAGAATAGGGTGGATGTGAGTTGAATGTCTATCTTTCGGGAAGCTCTCTAGAGTCGATTTTCAGTTTTTAGGACTTACGGTTCAATTTGAAGTAAAAGAGACAATTTGAAAGTTTACTGACCAGGCACAAAATCATCCTTTTCCGCGGTTGGGTAGTCGAAACCGCCCCAACTTCTTTTTAACTATTTTTAGGATCGTGCGAGCATCACGTTGAAGCTTCTAAGTACGACGCTCACACTGTATTACGACAGGCTGATCAAAACGGGGACAGCGTCATTTCCTTCGACGAGTTTAAAGAATGGTTGCCACCAGTTCCGAAAGATAACCCAATCGATTTACTAGTCGAGTTTAACAAGATCGACGAGAATGGAGACGGTGTCGTCAATTTGTACGAGATTGATCCCCCATCTTTTCAATAACAATGTATCAAATCTCTCAAACAAATAAAAAGAGCTCGTAAGACGCGTAATAATGGCGTACAATTTTAATATCACCGAACAACAAATGCTTTGAAATATTTCAACGGTCGCAGTCTAGTTTAATTGTAAAGAGCTGATCGAGAGTGAACCGAGAAGGCCAAGTTAATTAACCTTGGCTAAAATCAAGAATGATCCTTCTTGCTAAAATTGATTAAATCGGCTAATTACGCCTCGTCTGAAGAGGGTATTAGCTTCCCTGCCTTTGACAGTGACGGACAGAACGAAGAATCAAAAACTAGAAAGTGTGGGTATAGTTGGTATTATAAAATAATCTTTCAACCAGCAAAAAGAGCCATTTAAAGGGAGAATGCAACCTAACAACAAGTGATTTTTTTATCGATCCCTTATTGTTTAAATAGGCCTAATCCACTACTGGAAATATTTACAAACAAATAATAAACTAGAAATAAATTTAAAACTTACCCTGAAAATAAGCTTAGTGGTATTCATGGAGCTCCTGATTTCCTCGCGTGTAAGGTCTAGCGACCAATCGCGCGCGACGTAAGTCTCGTGGAGATCTCGCGTGAACGACGGGCCTTTACTCATTGGTCGCTAGACCTTACACGGACGCAATTCTGGATCTCAATGAATCCCGCTAAGCCTATTTTCAGGGAAAGTTTTAAATTAATTTCTAGTTTAATATTTGTATTGTAAACTTTTTATCGGTGGATTAGGCCTATTTAAACGATAAGGAATCGATAAAAAATCACTTGTAATTAGGTTGCATTCTCCCTTTAAAAGAACTTTTTTCTATTGAAGAAATTGCCTTTTTTCAAGGTTGGGACGAAGTCCACTTTGTTTTAAAATACCAAGTATTTAACTGTCAATGGTGACTGATTCATAAACCTTCAAGGAAACACGTTCGGAGAAACCAGACATTTATTATAATACAATTAGCAAAACCAGTACATTGCCATTTTATTATTCGAATAGAAATTAAGGTACAATGTCTACTGGGTATAAGGGGGGTCAATCTCATCAACGGTTAAAACCGCATCTCCATTGAGATCGATTTTCTTCAACTCGGCGTCAAGATCAACATCAGTCGCCCCTTCGATGTTTTCGCGGACCCACTGGCTAGCTTCCGCCCAGTTCAACTGACCGTCACCGTCAACGTCCGCTTTGGCCAACAAGTTCTGCAAATAATCTTTCCCGCGTTTGTCACTATCCATTTGAGACTTCATGAGCATCGCCTGATCGGCGTGCCTAATATGGTCTGACTTGGCTACCGGACAACCGCAATTCCTGCAACCGATTCCTTGTCGGCAACCGCCGTCGCAGTTGCATCGAAAGATGTTACAATTTCCCACTCCGCACCCAGCTTTTTTAATAGGCATTTGGATAAGAGTGCAGTCGTTGCAGTAATTTGACCATTTGCAATCGTTGTTGCACGGCTTGTCGCAACACACACCATGGGTTTCGTGGAAGAAGCTTAAAGCCAGTACAATTGTGGCGAATAGGTGGAGCTTAAACATCATCTCTGATTTTGCGTATGAAATTGAAATGATAATTATAGTCACGGGTGCGTATTTAAACCCGGAATCTCTACCACAAACGAGTTTAACAAAAAAAAAAAAAAACTTACTCGGAGTTTCTTATGCCAACAGCAGTTGTATATAAGTTAAATTCCAAACTAAAGTCAAATTGAAGGTTGGGTTAAGTTAGTTTAATTATTAAATTGAATCTATATTTTATAACAATATACCGTTATTAGTTTGATTCTTCGGAGAAAACTAACTTGTTTGAAGCCAACGATGTTTATAATTGTCTCAACAAATATTCAAATTTATCGAATAATCCTAGCTAAACTAGCGATTCACTGATTCGACAAGAAATGTAAGCACGATTTATTATAATTATGAAACTGAATCATCGAAAAGTTGATAATAAAACGCGTATTGAAGGAAAAAGTTCGAATTTATTAGATTTTATTATCTGTTCGTTAACTGACGACTGGATATTCACTGAAATTTAATGATGCGTTCATCATAATTACTAGTTTTATCAATCCTTCTTTTTTTGATACGCGAATGCTACGTTTCGTAAATTCAACTAATTTTGGTAGAAAGATATGTTTCTTTCAGCGTTTTATGAAACATCGACAGTTTTCTATAGAAAAATAATTATTTAGGGCGAATTGGTTCGTCGTTGACTGTAAAGTGAGAAACATGTCCAAGATATTAGGTCTCGTGCTTTTGCTTTCCATACAAAACATTTTTTCGAACCCGATAGATGAAAACATTGTCCGATTTTTCCAATTTGACGAATCGGACCCTTACTTTAACGAACAGGAGCCTTTATTCCAGCAATTGACTACGGTTTGCCGAGATGATCTAGAATGCTTGATATTAGCGAGATTTTCCAGTCAGTTTTGCGTTCGTTCGGTCGAAAATATTTGTCAATCTGATTGCAAATACTTCCTGAAATACATATCCGAAGAATACGCCAACGTCTGGGATCAAGACCAGCTCGACTTGCCTGACGACTGCATTCCGCCAGCTTGGCGTAAGTCATCTCGTTGTGACGAACTAGGTCATGAAGGTGATGACGAGCCTCATTGTTCCGTTCATTTCAATGTTCAATTCGATGAGGATGAAATCAGTGTAAGTTCCATTATTTCATTTACATTTTACCGCGTTGAAAAACTGAAAACTCTCCTAATCAAATTGTGGCCAATTTCACGTAGTAGCGTAGGTAAATTAATTTCTCATAAGTATGCTAAAAAAGGTAAATGTTTACTAACACCTTATTAAACGGAAATGACGCAAATTACGTCGTTTAACCAATTGACGAAATTTACATCTTCCTAACTCCCGGAAAACGAAAGACGCGATAGTATAATCAGTACATTGATCGCAGTACCAAGGTTAGTAAAGACTAAAGAGACATGTTAAGCAGACTCTGCCAAGACACGTGACATTTTTGCCCCTGGGTGATTCATTCAGCTCCAGATTTTTAATATTGCTATTACAATTTCAGAGAATACACGTAGAATCCAAAACCGTCAACAGCGCGCAGTCCGCAGTTTGCTACGCCGATGATGACCTATCAAAAGCCATCACGCCAGGAACAATTCGTAGAAAGCCGTGTAGAGACTTGTACCATTACGTTCAAGGTGATATTGTACAAGTTTGTACAAATCAAGGACATTTAATTCAGGTATTCATTTTTCCAAATCTTGTATGAACCATGTCTACGTTTCAGATTCAATTAATATCTCAGAAACATTTTGCGTTCGTAGAATCGCGCATCGTGCTATTCTGATCTCGGTGTCAAGCACCTTAAAAAAGACACTGGTGTTTACCATGCTTTGTCCGCGCGGGAAAATAAAACCGTCAATGAATTAGAAAAAATTACACCTTACGTGGAGAAAGGCAAAGAGTACTTGGGTAAAGTCAAGGACTTCTTATCGAACGAAAAGGTTCAAAGCCTCTTGCCTATTGCGGGAAAGATCGCCTCGGCTCTGGGACCGATCGGAATAGCATTTTCAGTCGCACTAGCCTTTCTACCGACACCCGAGCAACCCGATCTAAAACACGAAGAAATCATGAAAGAGTTTAAGGTATGTAGTAGATCATTGGAACATTTGACAAAAGCTACGTCCAATTCGATTTCAAAAAAATCAAACCACCCATCATCTTAATAAACCGATTTATTACCATTTCATCTGTCTGCTGTTAAAACCGAATCGATTTTAAATTGGTTCCCGAAGCTGGTTCGAGATTCAGGCGCGAATAGGAAACTTGATTTTAGCGCCCCTTTCGATTTTTAGAGGGTTACATTGTACCCCTGTACCCCCGTTTCTACGTCACTGAAACGAATCCAGCAGCGAAACATTTTGAAACTGTTTGAATCGATTTCAAGGCCTGTGAACGCAGTGTTATATGGGTGAACTGTCCTTTTACCAAGCAAGGATTCTCATTTTTTTTTATTAGGTACTGGAGGATATGAGTAAACAGATTCTGGATAAAGTATCCGGCATTAAATTGGAAGTTCGAAAAGAACTATTGGACGTGAAATTCATGACTATGATAACGAACCTACGAAACTTGGAAATGAAGATTGAATGGTTTGCCAAGAACGCCACGGAATTCAGCAAGAGCGAAATGAAGAAGGCTTGCTCGAGTTATCCGGCAGAAAACCTCGTTGGGGAATACCATAGCTACGTGCACACCAAAGATGATAAATACTTGGCTGAACTGTTTGACTTCGATAGAAGCCGAATCCTCAATCAATTCGGAAAACAAATCATTGGAAACACGTAAGTGACAATATTTGATTATGGAATAAAATTCGACTACGGCTTATTTCCACATTATTGCTTTAATTTTCGAAATGGGGCTGAGAACCAGAATATAAACATTTTATCGCTAATTTGTTTCAGAGTTCGAGCCATCACAGCGGCGGTACAATGCAAATCTTTGGATAAGTTAGCAACCCCCACCGATCTTCAAACATTCGCGAACAACTTGCAGAAATTGGTTCAGGACACGGTGCAAAAGATTCAAGATATTCACGACCACTACATCCCGGCTCATTTCGCCGTATACGGACTCGAAGACGACGTTAAAGCGACTCTAACTAAAGGACCGAATGACTACCAACAACTGACCGATAAAATGTACGACCAGTTGTCTAAGAAGTTCGAATTCTTCCATTGGGCCGTGGCGGTTTACGAAGGAACTAAGAGTAACGAAAAAAGAGCTACTGCAATTGATTGCTTCAAATGCGTCGGGGACAAGAACAGCGGCTCTTTCTTCATCGAAGACGTCAAAGGAAAGAATTTACAAGTGTTCTATTCAAATACCGAGGACAAGTTCCAGAAGGAAAAGATTTTAGACATTGTCAAGTATAATCGAAGAATCGATCTAACTGGTGTCGCCGTAGGCTTACAGAAAGCCGGCATGAGAAACGTCTTGGTCGTGAAGTATGATAGGTCTCTCAAAGTAACCCCTAAAACTGCGTCAAAATTCTACCATAGAGAGGATTTTCAAGATCTGATTACGTTAACTACTAGTTAAAAATAGCAACTATAATCGTCTCTAAAGTCCAAGCAAAAAGCCGAATTTATGTATTTCATTGGTTCAATAAAAAAGTCTAAGGGGAAAACTATCTGAAAATAAAATAAATCGCAAAGTTAAATATCTTTTTAATATATCATCAAGAAAGAGTGGGTGCTTTTGTATTGCTAACTGTCATGTTGAAATCGTTTCACCGTTTCCTGATTAGTTGTTGGCATTCAAGACGATCGAAATATTTGCCAAAATGTACGTGGCGTTAATTCTTTCGGTTTGGAGCGAGAAACAAATTTTTATTAAATAGATTACATCATTTCGAACAGCTGTGTACTTGGGTCGCTATCAATCAATATCATTTTGTTACTGAAACGAAGTAAGAGGAATTTCAGAATTTGCAAAAGTTCACTTATTCCGTGGCATTTTTTCACATGCCAATTTTAAATATTAAATTGCGCGGGAAGTTAATGTCGAACCTTCTATTGGCTATTAAGAAAAATCCCGCGCAAAAGATTTAAAAAGAGAAAAATAAAACTAAAATTCCTAAATTATCAACTCATTTAATATTTTACAATCTATTTTACAATTAATAATTTATAGTTTGATTGATTAATGTGAATTTTAACTCATGTTTATTTCTTAGTTCACCGGATATCTCCTAGATGACTCTACGCTCGCTTTTTTTTAGAAAAACGAAATCGACCCAAAAATATTAAAATAAAGTTTAAAATAAAGGAGATATTTATAATACTTACGTAAAATAATTGATACGATAAAATTTAAATGATTAAATATTTAAATAATTTTTAATCCTCGAAAATGTAAGATCGCGAAATTGCCGCTAGGTGGATTTGCAGATTTCCAGTCTATTTGGCTTCTGCATGTCGTGCGTGTTGTCGCGAGCTTTCGCGCTAGAAGGTCAAGAAAACCTGCGTGACCGGTAAAAGTTTGACGGTACGATAATTTTCGGTGTAAATACGTTAGAAGTCGTGAATAAATCAACTACAAACATCGTTGGAACTTCTGGAAAGGCTCATCGACTAATTTGGTAAGTCATTTTTGATTAATATTAAATTGGAGACCTGGGAAGATCCGTTTTCAGGTTGTTAAATCACTAAGCCTTGGCTAGAGATTGGCGCCTTTTACGCACTGACTGTTGAGATGGGCAGTGTCAAGTTATGGTTCATTGAATCATTACAAATACGATGTAAGGAAAGTGCTGTATCATATTTAACCAGTTAAGTAGTTGGTAATTAGTTGCTGGTGAAATCTAAGTTATTTGTCACCAGTAATCATTGACTCGAAAACGACCATTTGCGTTTGATACCTATTAACGGGGTATGCTGGAAGTACGTTGACTACAACTGTTAATGTAATAATGAGAGACGCAGCTCTGTAGCGAAATGTAACTAACCTATGACAACATATACACAACATGTGGTAACAACAAGTGAGGTATGATATAGTGCATAATAACCGCACACTCGATGATAATAGGTGTTTTCTTCAACCGTAATTTTAACTAAACACTTTGACAATCCAATTACATCTGGTATTAAAATACCAATGTATTTTGAAATTACTTAAAAATAAGCAATAATTTCACTCGACGTTGAACCTAATTACAATTGATAATTGCGATAATTTTACTATTAATGAATTGGTGGGGGGGGGGATTTTTGAAACTCTTTGCCTATGCAAATATTACGATTAAGTTGTTACGAGAATACGATATCGAACACGTATAAAGTGAACTTCAGTAAATTTGATTAAATATAGTTACGAACAGTAAATCATATGGGGTTTAATATGATTTTTATATGAAGTTAATATATTAAACATTCCGTAGTGACAATGTTTTTAAAACAACTTGCTTGAAATATTTCCCAAAGCCCCAAAAACACTTAAAACACTTGCGCTTTCAAAGTTTGTATCCTTGAGTGTTTGTTTTGTTTTTTTATTAAAACAAACTGAGTTTTAAAAATTCTGATCAAGCTCTCTTTAAAAAAAAATACATAAATTATTTTAGCTAGCGCAATTTTATTTTACAAATTTAATTTGTAAATTCCTGCGGAAACATCCTTGTAGGAGAATTTATTTAGCAATGAAAGTGTTCTTCAGGGTTTACCCAAAGGACTCTAGGAAAAAGAACGCTAAAGTAAATTTAAATGAATAATGAAGGCTTTAGTTTGTCCTTCGACAATAAAATTTCTTGAATCAATATTTAAATTGGTTTTATTTTTGGCAAACTCTCTCCCGGAGTTTTTTTTTCAGGGAAAATAATTTTAGTTCGGAACTTATTCGAGCCTTAAATCAAATAGTGGTATTAACAAACAAGGATATGAAATTTATGGCCTGTAATATTTAATTAAAACCTGGTTAGTGAATAGATTTAATTAAAGGAGGATTTTGTTCGCTGTATTTATTTTAAGAACATCAAAGTTATTTTTAGGTCTTTTAATCAATAGATTTGATTTTTATTAAATACTCAAGTTAGGTGTTCGTAGCAACCTAATTATGGAGTTAAATAAATTAGTCAAAGCAACTTTATCATTGATCATGATAAAAACCTTGAAATACCCTTAGCATCCCGATCATAATTAAATAAATAGGGCATTGAAACTTTATCATTGATCATGATAAAAACCTTGAAATACCCTTAGCATCCCGATCATAATTAAATAAATAGGGCATTGAAACTTTATCTTTGATTATAATTAATTTAATTAGGCTTAGCAACCTAATCTTTGATCATAAAATGAATCTGGGTTAGTCATTAAATATGTTGATCAGTCATAGCAGCCTTATCTTTACTTATGATTATTTTAAATATATGCCAATTATTCTTAGCAAACTGTTCATTTATCATGATTAGATTAAATAGATTTGTTAGGCTTGATATCTTTATCTTTGATCATTATTAATTAGGATTAGGAACTTTATCATTGATCATGATTCAATTAAATAGGTATAATAGGCTTGGTATCTATCTTTGATCATAATTAGATTGAATATGTTATTTAAGCATAATAACCGTGTCATTGATCATGATTAATTAAAAAAACAGTCAAATACTCTTATAAAACTTATCATTGATCATGCTTAGATTAAATACCTTAGCATATAATCATCTTTTCTCGTAATGAAGTTAGACTTAACAAGCTGATCTTTGATCATAATTATACATCTTAACAACCTTATAATTTATCATGATTAAATTAGTCTTAGCAACTCCTATCTTTGATTAAATTAGTTTTAGAAACTTATCTTTGATTAAATTAGTCTCAGCAACTCTTATCTTTGATTAAATTAGGCTTAGCAACTCTTATCTTTGATTAAATTAGTCTTAGCAACACTTTTCAGCGTTATCTTTAATATCATGCATTTAAATAAATTAGTCTTAGCAATCTTACCTTTGATCATGGTTAAATAAATTTAGTCTTATTATGTTTAAATATTTTAATTAGGCTTTGATCATATATATTATTTAGGCTTAGTAACCTTGTAAATACGGCTTACCAAAATAGAATTAGGTTAGTAGAGGCTTAGATATTAAATTAAATATTTGACTTAAGTAATTAAGATTCGGTTGTATTTTAAAACATAAATCATGTTTATATTAAGTGTAATTTTGCAGTTGAAACAATCATTAATTTTAATTAAACCCGCTGTCTATCCGTAAAACTATAACTAGACACGTAATTGACTAATTAACCAATTAACGCAAACCGTGAAAAGTATAAAGTTACGAACTTATCCATCTGGAATATTTCTGGCCTTGTCTTACTTTATTAAAGCTCATTTCATTCTGTAATATGACCTTGGGGTCATTGACCTGCTAAAATTTATTATTTACACTCATTACGTAATCAAGAAATTGTATTAAATTCATTGGTTCGTGAGATATCAAGTTATTACGTTGATGCTGTGCAACTACTGTTACTCTTCTTTATGTAAAGCTAAACCCGAATTTAAAGGGAAGATGAAGATGAAATGTATTTAATTAAAAAAAAATTAAGGTTTCACCAGCCCTTTAAAATTAATTAAACGAAGGGAAAATTTTGAATGAAGGGGCTGTAATCTAATTACTTGGTAATTATTCTAATTATGTGCCTAGTTTAATTAATATTAATATTATTATAACCATAAAATGTTTAATAACAAGTTTCAATCATATAATTAACTTTAAACACTTAATTTAATGTTCTTAAAATGAGTCTGTCACAGCATTTTCATTAACTCGAAATGGAATTTGAGTAGAATTTTCCGAAAAATTGTTTAAAAACGATTCAAAATATATTTACATATTTCATAAAATTTAAATTAAAAATTCCCCACACTACGTCATCATTATGGTCACGTGGCTATTGTAGAGCCTAAATGAAGTTTATTTCCACTCAAAAACAATAGGGTATATATTTAACAAACATTTAGTATTTTGCACTAATTATAATTCATCATCATCATTAAATTAACTAAAATTAAAATTTTATATTTATTTAACACAAAACCTCGAATTTCATACAAAACACAAATCTTATTAAAAACAACAAAAACTCAAATTTTATTAAATACAACTTTTTAATCAAAATTAAAAATACCAAACTTAATTTTTTTAAATCAATATCGAAAATACCAAACTTAATTTTTTAAATCAACATGAAAAATACCAAACTTCATTTTTTTTTAAATCAAAATCTAAAAACACGAAATTCAGTTTTTTTTTTTAAATCAAAATTTGAAATTTAAATATTATCAAAAACTAAATTTTTCAAACAATACAAATACAGGAAGTTCAAAAAATTTGTTATCAAAACATAGCTAGTGCTTTAAAGAAACCCAAATTTGTATACAGACTAAAGATTACTATTTTTCAAGGGATGGTACCACGATCTGGGAACTGTAGTCTAGCTTGAATCAATTTCTCGAAGCTGCTTCGGGAACCAGTTTCAAATTGATTCGGCTTCAACAACCTACAGATGAAACTATAATAAATCGATTTATGAAGATTTAAGCTACGGTCACACTAGCATTTCTTAATCGATTAGAAACGATAAAATCAAACCGATATTCAAATCGCCAGGAATCGTTTTAAGCGTCACGTGTTCACGTATTAACTTTATAAATCGATTTATTGTAGCTTCATCTATCGGTTGTTGAAACCGAATCGGTAAAAAAACTGGTTCCCGAAGCAGTTTCGAGAAATCGAATCAAATCGATTCGAGAAAAGACGGTTCCCTGTTCACACGACTCTAGCGAAACTTTTGAAACGGTTTAAATCGATTCCAAGGCCTCGTATGAACGCAGCTAAAGTCTGTTTTTAGCAAAACAATCGGAATAATGGTAAAATAACTTCATTTCTAAAATCGTGTGTTACATTCCCTTTAAGTTAAAAATTTAATTGCGTGTCGACAGTGAAACTCTAAAACGTCAAATGAAAGAAATACTTATCTTGGAAGATTCCAACAATAATGAAATGATGAAAAGAAAGTTTTTTTGTAACAAAAGATCGTCGTGAAGCATGGCTAACCACGTGGCACGCGCTCGTGCGCTTTCATTCCCGCCAAAATAAAATAATGAAAATTCGAGCGCGCGCGATCTTGTTTAGGATAAAGGCTAAACTTTTACGTCATAAATTTTGGCGTCTTTGACTTTTTAATTACTTACCTGGATTGGCAACTGGAATTAAGTAGCATATTTGTAAACCGGAAAAGTTCCTATATTATTGGAATGGTGGGGGGGGGGGGGGGTAAGGAATGAATATTGAAATTTACAATTTTTTTTAGACTGTAATAAGATTTGTTAAGAAAATTAAGGATTTTAATGTTACGCAGGGAGACCACATTTCCCATAATTTACAATTTTTCCTATATTTTCAATTTGTTCTGATAATTTCGACCATTTCCCCATAATTTCGGAGATTTTCCCTAGTTTCGACCATTTGGCCCTGTAATTTCGACCATTTGGCCCTGTAATTTCGACCATTTGGCCCTGTAATTTCGACCATTTGGCCCTGTAATTTCGACCATTTGGCCCTGTAATTTCGACCATTTGGCCCTGTAATTTCGACCATTTGGCCCTGTAATTTCGACCATTTTGGCCCTGTAATTTCGACCATTTTGGCCCTGTAATTTCGACCATTTTGGCCCTGTAATTTCGACCATTTTGGCCCTGTAATTTCGACCATTTTGGCCCTGTAATTTCGACCATTTTGGCCCTGTAATTTCGACCATTTTGGCCCTGTAATTTCGACCATTTTGGCCCTGTAATTTCGACCATTTTGGCCCTATAATTTCGACCATTTTGGCCCTATAATTTCGACCATTTTGGCCCTATAATTTCGACCATTTTGGCCCTATAATTTCGACCATTTTGGCCCTATAATTTCGACCGTTTTGGCCCTATAATTTCGACCGTTTTGGCCCTATAATTTCGACCGTTTTGGCCCTATAATTTCGACCGTTTTGGCCCTATAATTTCGACCGTTTTGGCCCTATAATTTCGACCGTTTTGGCCCTATAATTTCGACCGTTTTGGCCCTATAATTTCGACCGTTTTGGCCCTATAATTTCGATCGTTTTGGCCCTATAATTTCGACCGTTTTGGCCCTATAATTTCGACCGTTTTGGCCCTATAATTTCGACCGTTTTGGCCTTATAATTTCGAGCCTTTTGCCATCTAATTTCGACCATTTATCTATAATGCAATTTTTTAGTTCTGTTACGTGGATTTAACACTTAATATTTATACGTAGTTTTGGCTATAAGTTATAAGAGTAATTTTGATAAGCTGAATATTTCCCCCAAAAACGCTTTTCACAACCAATAAAGATAAGAATGTTTATCGTTTTCGGCGAAATCACAATTTTTTTGACTATCTGGGGGCTTTGAAAGTATTTATACTTAATTTTTAATACCGAAACTTTACTTAAAACTCTGGCTGGGAAACCCAAACTTTTATAGAATTTAAAATATATCCTCAAAAATATTTCATATTTATAAAAAAATCAACTAAAGTCTAGAGCGACATATAACTTACTTCGTTTAATTACTGCATTCCATTCAAAAGAACACAACCCCGCTATGATACTGCTTTCAATTTAACTTGAAAATCTGTTATACTTACTTTGAAAATATTTCAACTTAAGTCTTGACCGAATTTTAGGCTGGTCGAGTGTTTTAACTTTTCATTGAAAAAACATTACTCCATCCCTTCAAAATGCTTTACTTTTAGCTTGAAAAATAGTTAGAGATGAAATTAAAGTTTCAACGTGAGAGTTTACTGAGGTTAGTGCTGTGAAACGAGGGAGAAATATTGAAATAACACAACTCTTGGTATGATAATAGTCTAGTTTTACTTTGAATATAATTTTGTTCTGAAAAATTATATTTTCATCGTCAGATTTTACTGTAGTTAAATAGGAGATTCAAGATATTTTAGTTTCGTTGGAAATAACATTACCCCCGTTTTGGTACTGGTATATTTTTAGTTTGAAAACCATTTTTAATACGAGGAACGTCGAGTTTAAAATCATATTGAATTTTTTCGATGTTTTATATAGCGATAGGGAATAGTTAAAAATAGAATGATTATTTTCGGAATCGCACAATGCCAAATTAAACACGTTTTTTAATGTTTAAATTAATTTCTAAAGTATGGTTAAGTTTTAATGTAAATTAAATATAAAATCTACCTGTTAAGGTGATGAACCCAACTGCAGATTTCCCAATATATTCAAAAAACGCCGCTTTCGCCATCTGGCTGGCAACTTTTTTAAGAAACTAAATAGCTATAGCGCTGTTGAATTCTGAAATAATGATTGGTCCGAATTATCATAAGCTAAAATTTAAACCAAACTCAACTTATGAATTTAAATTATAAATACATTCAAAACCAAAATATTTTTTTGAAAACCATCCGTGCATTGTAAGTCTTCTATTGATATGATTAACATATTTTAATAATAAATTTACAACATGATTGTTAACGTATTTTATTAAACTTATAATATGATTGGTAACATATTTTATCAAATTTATAATGTTTGGTAACAAATTTTATTGTTAAATGTATAACATAATTGCCAGTACTACCGCTTGTTTTCTGAGAATCGAACCACTATGCCCCGAGGATCCCCCCGCTGCTTGAACTATTATCCCCCGGGGACCCCACACTGCTCGAAGCACTGAACCCCGATGGGCCACCGCTGCTCGAACCACTGTCCTCCGTGGAAAGTTCAGTGCTGCTCGTAAAACTATCCCCCGAGGACCCGCCGCTGCTCGAACCACTATCCCCCGAGGGCGGTAAAGTGCTGCTCGTAAAACTATCCCCCGAGGACCCGCCGCTGCTCGAAGCACTGTCCCCCGTGGAAAGTTCAGTGCTGCTCGTAAAACTATCCCCAGAGGACCCGCCGCTGCTCGATCCACTATCCCCCGAGGGCAGTAAAGTGCTGCTCGAACCAGTATCCCCCGAGGACCCCTCGCTGCTCAAACCAGTATCCCCCGAGGACCCCTCGCTGCTCAAACCAGTATCCCCCGAGGACCCCTCGCTGCTCAAACCAGTATCCCCCGAGGACCCCTCGCTGCTCGAACCGCTATCATCCGAGGACCCGCCGCTGCTCGAACCGCTATCATCCGAGGACCCGCCGCTGCTCGAACCGCTATCCCCCGAGGACCCGCCGCTGCTCGAACCACTATCCCCCGAGGGCAGTAAAGTGCTGCTCGAACCACTATCCCCCGAGGGCAGTAAAGTGCTGCTCGAACCACTATCCCCCGAGGGCAATAAAGTGCTGCTCGAACCACTATCCCCCGAGGACCCGCCGCTGCTCGAACCACTATCCCCCGAGGACCCGCCGCTGCTCGAACCACTATCCCCCGAGGACCCGCCGCTGCTCGAACCACTATCCCCCGAGGACCCGCCGCTGCTCGAACCACTATCCCCCGAGGACCCGCCGCTGCTCGAACCACTATCCCCCGAGGACCCGCCGCTGCTCGAACCACTATCCCCCGAGGACCCGCCGCTGCTCGAACCACTATCCCCCGAGGACCCGCCGCTGCTCGAACCACTATCCCCCGAGGACCCGCCGCTGCTCGAACCACTATCCCCCGAGGACCCGCCGCTGCTCGAACCACTATCCCCCGAGGACCCGCCGCTGCTCGAACCACTATCCCCCGAGGACCCGCCGCTGCTCGAACCACTATCCCCCGAGGACCCCTCGCTGCTCAAACCAGTATCCCCCGAGGACCCGCCGCTGCTCGAACCGCTATCCCCCGAGGACCCGCCGCTGCTCGAACCACTATCCCCCGAGGACCCCTCGCTGCTCAAACCAGTATCCCCCGAGGACCCGCCGCTGCTCGAACCGCTATCCCCCGAGGACCCGCCGCTGCTCGAACCGCTATCCCCCGAGGACCCGCCGCTGCTCGAACCACTATCCCCCGAGGACCCGCCGCTGCTCGAACCACTATCCCCCAAGGACCCCTCGCTGCTCGAACCACTATCCCCCGAGGACCCGCCGCTGCTCGAACCACTATCCCCCAAGGACCCCTCGCTGCTCGAACCACTATCCCCCGAGGACCCCTCGCTGCTCGAACCACTATCCCCCGAGGACCCCTCGCTGCTCGAACCACTATCCCCCGAGGACCCCTCGCTGCTCGAACCACTATCACCCGAGGACCCCTCGCTGTTCGAACCACTATCCCCCGAGGACCCCTCGATACTCGAACCACTATCACCCGAGGACCCACCTTCTCCTTCGCTACCTCCCGAGGACGCGCCTTCTCCTTCGCTACCTCCCGAGGACGCGTCTTCTCCTTCGCTACCTCCCGAGGACGCGTCTTCTCCTTCGCTACCTCCCGAGGACGCGTCTTCTCCTTCGCTACCTCCCGAGGACGCGTCTTCTCCTTCGCTACCTCCCGATGACGCGTCTTCTCCTTCGCTACCTCCCGATGACGCGTCTTCTCCTTCGCTACTTCCCGAGGTGGCATCTTCTCCTTCGCTACTTCCCGAGGTGGCATCTTCTCCTTCGCTACTTCCCGAGGTGGCATCTTCTCCTTCGCTACTTCCCGAGGTGGCGTCTTCTCCTTCGCTACTTCCCGAGGTGGCGTCTTCTCCTTCGCTACCTCCCGAGGCCGCGTCTTCTCCTTCGCTACCTCCCGAGGCCGCGTCTTCTCCTTCGCTACCTCCCGAGGCCGCGTCTTCTCCTTCGCTACCTCCCGAGGCCGCGTCTTCTCCTTCGCTACCTCCCGAGGCCGCGTCTTCTCCTTCGCTACCTCCCGAGGCCGCGTCTTCTCCTTCGCTACCTCCCGAGGCCGCGTCTTCTCCTTCGCTACCTCCCGAGGCCGCGTCTTCTCCTTCGCTACCTCCCGAGGCCGCGTCTTCTCCTTCGCTACCTCCCGAGGCCGCGTCTTCTCCTTCGCTACCTCCCGAGGCCGCGCCTTCTCCTTCGCTACCTCCCGAGGCCGCGCCTTCTCCTTCGCTACCTCCCGAGGCCGCGCCTTCTCCTTCGCTACCTCCCGAGGCCGCGTCTTCTCCTTCGCTACCTCCCGAGGACGAACCTTTTCCTTCGCTACCTCCCGAGGACGTATCGTCTTCGCTTAATCCAGATGATGATCCTAACTGCATTTTGCTTCCTCCTGATGATGATGACCCGCCGGTGCTCGATCCTGATTGACTACCGCTTATCGCTTTACCCTCCGTTAGGCATGTCATAATCGCTGTACAAAATATAAAATTCCTTTATTAGATTTAACCATCTTGTGAAGACGACGTTCAAGTAAGACTCGAATCAAAAGACTCAAAAACCCACAAACGGGCTCCCATCTAAACATCTAAAATTCTATATTTTATTTCAAGATCTCTAAAACACCGAACAGTAAAAATATATATTTTATAATCGTCATTTTCGAAATTTTTAAAATAAAAAATTCCACCCAATTCCACGTCATCATTATGATCGCGTGCCTATTGTAGACCCTACGTTTTGCTACGTGATAAGGTCACTTTCGCGCTGTCTTTTTCAAAAAAGTACTTAACCCAGAAAGTCGTACTTATCGTAGAAGTAAAGTACGTATATCGGAAAAAACTACCTATATATTTTTGTCATTTTCATTTTGAAGTATTTTTTGCACGCGTCAACCCAGAGGTATAAAATTTCGAATATGGCGTTTTAATAGTATAATAAAATTTAAAATATAATTCGTATACATAGTAAAAAATTGTGACAGCCTCACTTTAAATTTTCCTTTATCTTTTTAAAAATAACTCCTATTGATCTTTTTTAATTTTGATATTATGTTTTGGGTTTTTTTTATAATGATATCGTACCAACCCTAGGGACAAGGGCAACAGTGCCTTACTTTAAATTAAAACTACAGTAAAATTAGAGCTCGGAATTCGTGTAACTTTTGTTAGTTGAATAAACCTATCGTGGATGTTAATCTGATATTATCCGTTCGCGAAAAAATACCCATTTATTATTCGAGTTTGAATATAATGCAAAACTTTTTATTCTTACTCATTGTTGTACGAAATTGATACGAGTGATTCACTCGAAAACTTAAATTTCTTCGCGGATTTTAAGTTAATTTAGCCGCTGTTCCTTTCAATTTAGATTTAAAACATAATTATTCTATTAAACGCGTAATTTGTTTATTAATCAAACTTAAAATTTTATCTCCGGATAATTCGTATCCATTTCATAGTTTATATAATTTGTGGTTTTATATTAACAAACAATTTATCCAAGTTTAAAATATCCTAAGTTATTCATTATCCGATTCCGAGCTCTAAGTAAAATTACAATTAATAGAAACATTAATTATTTCTTACCGGCGAGGAGCAAAAAAGATATAAATACTATCGCAAGGTTCATGATGTCTTCATTAATTCGAAAAATATTTCGAACCAGTTTTAAGGGATTTTTAGACTTTCCAAATCACGAATCCGACAATTTCATATTTTGGATTCGTATAAATTGTAGTGTTTTAATACCTACGAGCCTTCTATATCTTTTTGTATTTGAGGAATTTCTGCAAAAATACCTTGTTTATCATTTTTCGTGGAAAAACCTTGATAGTTAATGCCACATGTGTTTTCGTTGCTTAATTCTATCATATAAAGGGAGGGTGATATAAAATTCATTTTTATTAAAACTCCTTAGCACGAGAATTATAATAGGCTTAGCGTAGCTATAAAGAGAGGGTGAAGAGAAAAATTGTTCTTTTTTTATTCTGCTTTTAAGAATCAGACATTTCCCATTCTAAACCATTCAAGTATTTATGAATTTTACCATTCGAATTCACGGGCTTCGTCTGTCATTGCTACGTAGTGTTTCGCGTCATTTAATATATTTGAAAAACACCTGCTAATCTACTTGGAATGTACTGGTTTAAGAGAAATTGACGCAAGTACTTTTCAGTAGAAGTTGTACTCGTTTCATAGATAATATATTAAATCTAGTTTTATCTATTATGGATTAAGCAGACTCTGCTAAGCCTCGTGACTGTTTGGAATCCAGGCTTGATTGCCATTTTAATTTCTACTGACAACTGAATGGCGCCCAGAGAAATATTGTGTCGTATTGAATTATTTTCTAAAAGTTAGCAACGCCCTGTAGCTTAATTTTATCAGCGAAGGTCCAGGTAAACGTATTAGCCCATCCCTTTAAAAATAGGCAAAAAAGTCATCACCCCTGTCTGGCTTGAGTAATTTGGACTCTTCCTTGGAATTTTGAGTCTGGAGAGGGACGGAATTTAGGCGAGCCGTGCTTGGCTATACTTCCGATTTCACTATTTACACCGGCGACTGCGGCCGCTAGAGTGTCTCAAATCAGAATCTGCCAGTACAATGAGTACATTTACCTGGACCTTTGCTGAAAGTATTGAGATACGTGGCGTTGTATACTTTTATGGAATATGGAATGGTCCATATTTAATGACTTGAAATTCATAATAATGTAGTTAAATTAATCATATAATTTAAAAATAACGGTGTTCGACACTGAGAGAATGAAAATTACACGTAACATTTTTGCGAAACAGATTTTAATATACATTTATAACACGATTTTTAACAAATTTTAATATTGATTTTTATAACATTATTATTTTTAACAGACTTTAATATTAAGATTATAACGTCATAGACAAATTCATAAACGTGTGCCAATTAAATGATCTTGGGTATGTCCATATGCAACTCCAGGTGGAGTTAGCTCGACACCCCG
This sequence comes from Odiellus spinosus, assembly GCA_963920705.1. NCBI lineage: Eukaryota > Metazoa > Arthropoda > Arachnida > Opiliones > Phalangiidae > Odiellus > Odiellus spinosus. Next base: position 17,272,835 of record OY987233.1, on the reverse strand, counting down.
TAGCTTCTAACTATCTAGAGGTTTAGGGTAACACGTGAAGCTTTTAGTTGATATTCTTACCAAAAATGATATAATCATTACAAATAGGAAATAATTGGAAAAACAAATCATAAAGAATTAATCTTTAGAATTGTACAAACGTATTTTATTGAAGATTGTCTATTTAATACGGGTTAACTTTTAAATTATCGTGGTTATATAAACGCTTAGTTAAAATATATTAGACATTTAAATTTAAGACTTTAAAGTATCGAAATAGGTTATCTATTAATCCGAATTACTGAGCATTAGTACTATCCTGCAATTCGTCCGTATCAGACTGTGGTATTGGCGTAGAAACAACCGTGCTACCAGCAACACTTATAACTCCTGGAACTTGAGAGTCAGGAAAAATGAGGTAGGCAGGAGAGACAGAATCACCGCTTGCATCAGTTGCTGATCCGGTTGAATCCGGATCTGCCCCGCTTGCATCCGATGCTGCCCCGCTTGCATCCGATTCTGCCCCGCTTGCATCCAGTGCTGATCCGCTTTCATCCGATGCTGGCACGCCTTCCACTCCGCCTTCACCCGATGATGACCCGCCTTCACCCGATGATGACTCGCCGTCCACTCCGCCTTCACCCGATGGTGACTCGCCTTCCACTCCGCCTTCACCCGATGGTGACTCGCCTTCCACTCCGCCTTCACCCGATGATGACCCGCCTTCCACTCCGCCTTCACCCGATGATGACCCGCCTTCCACTCCGCCTTCACCCGATGATGACCCGCCTTCCACTCCGCCTTCACCCGATGATGACCCGCCTTCCAGTCCGCCTTCACCCGATGATGACCCGCCTTCCAGTCCGCCTTCACTCGATGATGACCCGCCTTCCAGTCCACCTTCACTCGATGATGACCCGCCTTCCAGTCCACCTTCACCCGATGATGACTCGCCTTCCAGTCCGCCTTCACCCGATGATGACTCGCCTTCCAGTCCGCCTTGACCCAATGATGATCCGCCTTGACCCAATGATGATCCGCCTTGACCCAATGATGATCCGCCTTGACCCAATGATGAGCCTCCTACACTCGATCCTGATTGGCTACCGCTTCCACCTTGACCCTGCGTTAGGCGTGTCATAATCGCTGTTCAAAATTTAAAATTATCTATTAGCCATTAAATACTTATATATTCAACATTTTACAGTCCACATTTGGGTTGACGCGTTCAAATGAAACTTCAAAATTAAAATTACAAAGATATATATTTTTTCCATTTCATGACTTCGATTGATTCTTGAACGTATATATAACGATAATTTTCGTATGGGAGGTTGGATTTTCCAAATTAAGAATACTTCATTACCTGTTCGATCCAGAAATATGTAACGGAAAAACATTTACTTACCGGCAAGGAACAAAAAAGCTACGAATTCTATAGATATTTTCATGATGTCTTCTTGATAACTCGAAACCAATTTAAGTTCAGGTTTTAGGGTATTTTAGTCTTTCGAAGCCACGAATCCGACTGTTTTATATGTTGAATTGCTACGAATTTAAAGGTGTTGGATATCTATGAGCCTTCAGTATCTATCCTATTTTTCGAAGTGCCGCTGCAAAAACATCGTGTTTACCATTTTTCTGTAACGTGGAAAAACCTTGCGAGATATATTTCCATTTGTTTTCGCGCGTGATTCAATGTCTAAAGGGAGGGTGACATTAATTTTGTAATTATTTTTTGAAAGTTAGTGGTGTTAAAACCCATTTCTCACGGCGAGCCAGATGGCGAGAGTCACGTGGTCAGAATATTCTGGGGAAATTGTACTGTCGAAGGCGGGTGCCTTATACTTCACTTTAAAAATTTGTCCAATCAGGGTTCGTACACGACCTGGAAAACATGGAAAAGTCAGGGAATTTGGAAAGTGGCCCCAAAGGTCATGGAAAAGTCAGGGAATTTGAAAATAACCCAAATGGTCAGAGAAAATAAATATTTTGTTATGTGTCAAGGAAGTGTTTATGATTGGTTTACCAATCAGTTGTAACGTAATTATTATAAACTGAAAATATTTTGCTAAAGATTCAAATTGTTTCTCATATTCTGAGTAAACTATCAGCTGACCCCGATGTCAAAGAAAATGTGGGAATTCCCAGCAGCTCGCTCGTAAGAATATATTCATGAAAAATGTATTGAAATTGGTCAGGGAAATTATTTAGAAATGGTCAGGGAAAACCTGGAAAAGTCAGAGAAATTAACTTCCAAAATTTTTTACGAAACCTGCCAATAATTGTTGTTCCCTTTTTACCTTACCTTAAAATAATAAAAATCTAGTTGTGTAGTGGGAAAACACGTGATCCATGATCTAAAATGAAGGTTACGTTACGATATTTTAACCAAGCGATTAACTTGAAAATCTTCCAATTTCATGAGAGATGTATAGGGGTGGAGCTAGCTTTGAACATGCTGCAAACTAAAGTTTGATCGCTGTTAATTTTTCATGAACTTCAAATGAAATGAACTAACCTTTAAATGTCGTTTCATACAAATTCATTTCCTGTACATACTTTTAACATTATTACCGAAGTCAGGTGTTTTTGTCATTGCTATAAGAGACATTGGAAAAACACTCTTGGATCTTATTTATTAAAATTTTTAATTATCTTGGTGAAGATATATTACAAATTATGCTTTTTATAGAGAAATTGACATGGTATTTATAGAAAAAACTTTATTTATGGAACGTATTGAGTCGAAGCCCTTCTTAAGTCGATCGTTAGGGTTACTTGAATATATTTTTGTAATGTAGTGATACTTTAAATTCGGGCCAATCATATTATTTCAGCCTTCAACAGCGCTTGTAATGCGAGACCTTGGCCTTGTTAAAACATTACAAGGCTGATTGGTCCGAATTTGTATTTACTTTTTTTCATTCGCGAATATAAGCCCCTACACACCCAATTAAGTGAGTGTGACTAAAAACTCATGTTTTGTTTCGAATGAAATATAAATTATTATAATCTTATTGTAATAGCTTAGTTCAGAGTTTTATTTTGACATTAATAAAATTTTTACATCATTGGGAAACTTTTTTTGCAATTTAACATTCTTTAATCTTTCTATGGCACTTTCGTTTATATTTTGAATAATTTTTTAACGATCTTTCTGAAAATTATACTCAAATTACATTTGAAACTCGTGAGGCAATCTTTAACAACCTCACTTAAAAATTGCTTTGAATAGTAGCAAAAATATTACAGAATATCTTTCTTTTCTGGAAATTCAGGTCACCATTAACTAACTACTAACCAATTTCACTAAATTGAACTTGGGCCTTTTTTTTATTTACGTGGACTTGTTCAGCATGATTTACTTCTTTCCTCCAAAACGTCTTTCGTTTTCTTCTTCTCCCATGCCCATCATTCCGTTTTCACCTTCTCCCATGCCTATCATTCCGTTTTCACCTTCTCCCATGCCGCCCATAGAACCTCGTTCACTTTCTAGTCCTTGACCGTTAAATTCGTATCCCGAGCCTCCCATAGGCATAAGTTGGATCCTATTTGCATCTTCCTCGTCTTGACCGTTGGTAATCATTACAATAGCCGCTGAAACACCAAATATTTCATGTAATTAGTTTTAAAATATATTACCAGACTCTTTGAAAACTAATTTATTGTAACAGAGATAGGCTGCTCTTAGGGGAACTTGGAGGTAAAAATGCAAAAGGTTTTGAATTTATTTTCGGCAGGGTGACCACTTTTCCTATATTTTCACCTCCTTCCAATTTTTATCCTATAATTTAATGGCAATTCCTATAATCTCCTATATTTCTACTCAAAATCTCTAGTTAAGGGTAAAGTTATAAATCATACTGTCAGCTGTGGCTGTAAAAGATTATTTTAGCTTAACTGTACATTTTCCAGTTAAAATAGTCTGTAAAATTCCATACTATTTAAGCAATTGGATCATACTAATACCATGTTTAAACCGGTGGCGAGAGTATTTGCTATGGCCTTTTCAAGGCTTGATTAAATTAGAAAAAAACACAGAGAGAAAGCATAGTCTCCTAAATTACGCTCTTTTCGATTTTATCATATATTTTACACTCATTTCTTCCTATTTTATCTTATATTTTACATAAAATTATCCCTATATTTTCCTATATTTCGCAAATAAATTTCCTAAATTTCCTAAATAGGATTTTCAAATTTTCAGTGGCTGTTCCAATTTTAGCTCCAAGTTTCCCTTTAAATTGAGCATGCATTCTAATCTAATAAATTAAAAATTTAACTTTCTAATAAGAAATGAATAAAATTAAAATATTTCTTACCAACTACAAATGAAAATGTTATAATTCCCACGGTAACTTTCATGATTGATAAAGTTTCTAATTGTTTTCGTTCGAAATATTCCGGCGGTTTAGTTTCCAATCATCGATACCGAAACCTTTTTATACCCAAATTAATTGTTTTTCGAACTAAAATATCAAGGTTTTAGGAAGCGTATGCTTTTTGAAGGTTATTAGAGTTTTCAAAACAATATCACAATATTTTTCCAGTTGTTCGCTAGCAATATAGTAACATAAACGAAGCTGAAGCTCGTGGATACACATTGATAAATCAATATATAGTTCATTCAAATACAGCACGAACTGGATTGTATATTGGAAAATAACAAATCATTTTTAGTTACGCATAAACTTTACTATAGTAATCATGCTAAACTCCACTGTCAAATGCTAATTTTTTTACCGATTCTTTATCGTTAAAATTGGCCTAATCCACCATTAAAAGTTTTTACAAATAAATATGAAACTAGAAATAAATTTTAAACTTACCTGGAAAGTAGGCTTAGCTGGATTCTTGGAGACTTCTGAATTTCTTCGCATTGATGCGTCATTGACCAATCAAATGTTATTGGATGTCTCGTCGAGATTTCGCCTTAACGACGGACCTTTGATTATTGGTCGCTGACCCATCAATGCGATGAAATTCAGGATCTTCATGAAACCAGCTAAGCCTATTTTCAGGGTAAGGTTTAAATTTAATTATATTTTTTTTTCCTGGTTGATTAGGCCTGTTTAAACGATATACATTCTCCCTTTGAGCACGACGCCTAGGAAAACCACGCAAGGGCTTCAAGTTAGCTTTAAAATTCGAAAAACTGAACTTTGACCGGGGGATGAACTTCTGCTCGTTGCGTAATTACCGTGACTCCACGGACCATCTTGTTTAGTTATTCAATTGAGGTTTACAGAAATAATTTTCATCACAACGAGGTTTAACATTGAGTCAGCTATTACAGATTCCCATCACTGCTCGCAAACAGTAAACAACATAGCCTTGATTCCATGAATTTTCATATTTGGGCTTACATATATCCATAACCATTTAATTTAATAATACGCTTTATCAAAAGTTATTAACTCCATATAAGTTTAAAAGTAATTTTTAAATAATAACCATACCGTCAGAGAGTCCTTTAGAGAAAATTGAACCCTACTTCTTAGCGTTTAAAGATCCATGCATTATTATTAGATGAATATTAAGTTATAAATCAATATTTAAATTACTTGAATAGTAGGCTTAACAGGGATCCATTGAGTCTCGTTAGAATTACGCGAGACAGTAGTTTCAAACTAGACTTATAAGACATACGCGCGCTCTTTTGCTTGTTGATCGTAGACACTTACGTTCACGGCGACATATCAATTTTTTCATTGATCCCTGTTAAGCCTAAAGTTATGTTTAGAACGCTTCCTACAAACTAGATGTTGTAGGTATTCAAACGAAAGCCCATGAACTCACAAATACGATGGTATGCTTAACAGTTATGAATTATTATTACATATCCTAAAAAATGTTAAAAATTGACCTGAATTTGATCCGATTTTGATAATGTTGTGGGGCTGCATTATTCCTTTAACGGTAAACAAAAATGTAAATATTTTTGTGAGATATGGTCTTGGTTTAAGTATGTCTATTTAGTTTAAAAATATATTTTGAATGTAATTCTTTGGTGGGTCCTTCCATTTGCTTGATTAAAACCCATTCATTCCAAAATAAAATACGAAAAGAAAATTGCTTTTTCGTCCTCATTCAAAGAATTCTTTAAAAATGTAAATGAAACCATTTCACTTTGAATTGACAGCGACTACTAAGATAGAATATACCCTATCTCTGTCTAATTTGTTTACTTAGAAATTAGAAACTACCTTTATATTTGATGCCAATTCGTAAATGGAATAGAATATAAAGACATTTCTATTAGAATTCTTCAGTTCCATTGGCTTTCAAAGAAATAACTCATTACAACAACAACAAAAAATTTGATTCAAATATTTTTTGGGTTTTTTTTTTGTTGCGGTCATTAATTTAGATTTAAATAATACAGAAAAATTACATCATATTTTCTACAATTAAGAATAGCATAAGCCGATGAAACCCTCCTTTGAAGTCTATTACTCCCGGGTCTAGTCTACCCCTCTCTGAATGGGTTAGTTTCAAAAAGCGCGATTCGTACGTCTCCTAACGGTAGATATTTTCGGAGCGGGAGTTCGTCGAGCGAATATCTCTAGCAGCCTTGGAGTTCGTCAAAAAAACGTCGTCGTTTGTGGAGAGAGAGAATTTTAAATTTTCCGTAGACAGAGGGGTATGAAGTAGGACCCCTCCGATCTCGTAAAATTGTGAATTTTACCCATACAGAGAGGAGCGCTATATGGAACATTAGAGTAGTAGACTTCAAAGGAGGGTTTCATCTACTTCTGAGAATAGTAATATTAGGTCTAAATATTTTAATAATTGGTTAAAATAAATTTAATAATATTACTTCATAGTCACTTTAAAAATTACAGCATGTTTTTGTTGAAAACTGATTTTCACCAAAATCGCTTATTTATATCGGTCACCGGAAGCTATTTGATATACTTCCGGTTCGCCGGATATGGAGGCCTTCAGAGAAATTCAGTTTAGACGATACGGATGTGACCCTAATGCCATACTTATTGCCTGGAATTAATGATTTGCGGAACATTGTCTTTTCATATTTATAACGCTTCAATTTCTCCCTCTTAGTGGTCAGTTTTATAAAGGGAAAATGAACCCCATTTAGTAATATCTATGGATGCCAAAATATTAGGCCTAAAACAAGATATCAAACTCTCCAAAGATCCTGGTTAAGCCCAAAATTTATTTCCCAGCTAAAAAAATATTAAAATTAATTAACAATAAGATATCAAAATAGAAATTAATTGGTTCTCAGTTTCATTATCTCTTTGTTTGGAAGCTTTTTCTGTAAATTCAGCCATTTTATAAGATATATCCACTTACATTTGTCTAGTTAGACGCGAGACAAAAGATAAATTAAAGAACTATATTATTGAAACCAAACTTTAATATTTACATTATATTTTTTACATAAATAACATTATTTTCACATAATTCAAATATATAACATATAAGTCAAACTTGTAAATATTAATATATTATAAAATTAAGCGCTAGAAAAAATCGCTACACAATTGTTTAAGCAGGAATGATGGCACAAGTCTTTTTAATTTTTTTTTTTTTTTTAATTGCAAATTATCTTTGCGCAAAGACCTATGATTTTCGTTACGCTTGACACATACATATACCAAATAGGTAACATCTTCCTGTCGTAGTGTATGGCTGTGATTTGCAAAATGTAGCGCATTTTGTGTCATCTCCTTTATCGTAATTGCAAATGTTGAATTTCATTACAGCTGCAAAATAAAAATTTAAACGTTTTTAATTTACATTTTTGTCGATTCCATATCGTTTAAATAGACTTAATCCACCAGTAAAAAATTACAAACAAGTATTAAACTAGAAATTCATTTAAAACTAGGAAAATAGGCTTAGCTGAATTCATGGAGATTCTGATTTCTTTCGCATTTATGAGTCAGCGACTAATCGAATGCTATTGGAAGTCTCATGGAGATCTTGCCTTAACGATGGGCCTTTTCTTATTGGTCGCTGACCCTTCAATGCGAAGAAATTCAGAATCTCCATGAATCCCGCTAAGCCTATTTTGCTGGTAAATTTTAAATTTATTTCTAGTTTAATATTTGTAATTTTTTTACTAGTAGATTAGGCCTATTTAAACGATAAGGTTGCATTATCCTTTTAAAGGGAGAATGCAACCTAACAAGTGATTTTTTTATCGATTTCTTATTGTTTAAATAGGCCTAATCCACTACTGAAAATATTTACAAACAAATATTAAACTAGAAATAAATTTAAAACTTACCCTGAAAATAGGCTTAGTGGGATTCATGGAGGTCCTGTTTTCCTCGCGTGTAAGGTTGCGACGGGCCTTTGCTCATTGGTCGCTAGACCTTACACGGACGCAATTCAGGATCTCCATGAATCCCGCTAAGCCTATTTTCAGGGTAAGTTTTAAATTTATTTCTAGTTTAATATTTGTATTGTAAACTTTTTATCGATGGATTAGGCCTATTTAAACGATAAGGAATCGATAAAAAATCACTTGTAATTAGGTTGCATTCTCCCTTTAAGGAAATGATTAAAAATGAATTTTTAAATATCGTAATGGAAAGGGCAAAAATTATTAAATTTTTAAAATTATTCTGTCGACATATTATAACAGGTAATTTATATATAGGGTTAATTACTTACCATTTGCGCTATGTGCCATCATATAACACAGGTAGATAACCATCAGAAGACATATTAACCCTTTCATGGTAAACGAAATATCTCATAACTTAGGGACAGAATTAATGTCGTTAGAGTTCCAACTCTTCGCTATAGGAAATGATTTCCAATTTCCGTTTCAAACTCACCTTTATACCAAAATGACCCGATTAATTATTCCTTGTTTCCCAACAGCTGGCATTGCTGATTCGCGTCGAGTTAACTTGAAAATTATTATACCTATGCTTAGGTTTATTAAAGGGATAATGCAACCTAACAAAACAAAAATTAACCAGGAAATAAATTTAAAACTTACCCGGAAAATAGGCTTAGCGGGATTCATGGAGATCTTCATTTACTCGCTTATAAGGTCTAGCGACCAATCGAACGCGATTGTAAGTCTCGTGGCAATCTCGTGTGAACGACGATCCTTTGCTCATTGGTTGCTAGACCTTACACGGAGGCTATTCAAGATCTCCATGAATCCCGCTAAGCCTATTTTCCTGTTAAGTTTAATATTTGTTTTGTCAACTTTTTATTGGTGGATTAGGCCTATTTAAACGGTAAGGAATCGATAATTATTAGTTTGTACGAACTATTTTTATCTATGAGTTTTAATATTGCGTATCAATACTCCTTATTGTGCCAATATGTTAAAGTGATGCTTTCATCAATTTCGCGCGAAAAATCAATTGAATTTGAGTGTAAATTTCGGAAATAATTAAAAATATATTTGTCGTAAAATCGAATATTTTTCTATTCGACATTTTCGAAATAACAATAATTTGTCAAAGCCCGAATCGAGTCAGATATGTTTCATATCTACTTTAAAGAAACAACCAATTAAGGCTGGAATAGAATATTTTTAATATTTTAGTAAAATTGCGTTTACCACGAAAGTATTAATTATCGAAGCGTATCGGCATTGGACTAATTATTTATGTAAAAACTCGAATATTTTACTCTTATAATTATCAACGTTTTTGATTGATTAATGAATATTTAATTATCACGATGAGTTGATGTTTATCTCAAGGCGTACTTTTTAATTAAAATTAGCCTGTCACCATTTTTTCGAATGATTATATATATTTTTACTTGGGGCAAGACTAAGAGGGTAGAAACTTGGGGGGCAAGGGGGTAAAAACTTGGGGGAGAAGGGGGCTAGAAACTTGGGGGCAAGGGGAAAATCGGGGGCCCAATGTCTTTAGGCGTTTACAACCGTTAGAGGTGTAGCTATAGCAATGGGCTAGACCCTATTGTTAAATGTTAGGACTAAAATGAAACAATTTTTTTGAAAAAAAAAAAAAAAAAAAAAAAAAAAAAAAAATTTTAAAAATTCCAATAAAAAGATATTTTTTGTCTCGTTTAAAATGAAATGTATAAACCTAGCCCTTGTGCCTTGATTTTTTTTTTTTGGGGGTTTTTCCATTACGAATAGAATCTGAATTCGGTTTATTTGAATATGTAAAAGGCTTCTTTTCAATAATTGAAACCCAAATAAAAAAAAATCAAATTTGAATATCCTAAAGAATTTGAAGATTTTTTTTAATCATTTCAAAGAAATAAATTCAGAGTTGGTTATCAGAGAGCTTTACATAAAGGTATTTTAAATATTTATTGATATTTTGAAAGGGATTGTTTTCATAAAAAATGTTTTTAAATTTAAAGAAATACTAATTTAAATTTATTCAATATTTTTTCATTACAGATTTGGAAACCAAGAATTTTTACATTATTGAATATTTTACCATTATCATCAAGGACATAGCAACACTTGGAACTTCAATCATGTTACACCAAAGGTAAGCTTACTTTTTTAACTTAAATTTGTATTATATCATCCTTTGGGCAGATTTGATTTGCCAAATAATTTAGGCAAACTAATTAATTAGCTTTGGGTCCATTCGACCGAACCCAATCCCATTCGACCGAAAAACCCGCGCTTTGGCGGTTTTTGAAATTTTTGGGGTATTTCCATGGTATAACCTAACCTAACCTAACCTAACCTAACCTTTCAAATAAATATTATTTAAAACTGCATTATTGTACTTTTTTTACTACCGTTTACGTACGAAGAACCTAGCTTAACAAAAGTTCCATTCAACGTATTACATATATAATTATGCGTATGCTTCTATTCGATTGAATTAAATTTTTGAATTTATTAGCCCATTCGGTCGAATGGGAAGAAACCTTTTTCCCAGCCCAATGGGCTAGAAATTGCAGCTATTCGGCCGAATGGGATTTCGTTCATATGGGAATTCGGTCGAAAGAGCATATACCATTAATTAGCGTCTGTAAAAATTGGGCAAGGTTTGCCAATTTGGTTTACAAAAATAATGAGGAAATACTTGAACAATATACCCTCGGGGAGATGTACACTCTTCCATAATTAATCAATTTTAATTAATAATAGTAGTCTGTCAAAGGTTTCCTATGATTAAGCCTTGCTTTTAAGATGGTAGGGTAGTTTTAAGATTAATATCTCTACCCTAAGCCTCGGCTAGTATTATACACTCACAAATTGTAATGTATTCCCTAAAGACTTAATCCCAAATCTACTTTAAATTGACGTTATTATAATCATTGCCTAAGATTCATTTTGCTTCGATATATACCCTTTTAACCCCTTAAAATCTTTTCTCGTTTTAAATTTGACACTCGATGCGTTTTCTCGGATGTCAAACTCAGACAAGTGTATAAAAAGTTTTTCCTCTTTTCAAGAGATTTGAGGCTTTTTTTTAGGGTTATGGTCTCTAGGGTTTTTTCTATTTGGTCGCTGTTTGGCCTCAAAAACTGTTTCGGAATTCAGCACGTACAAGGATACTTTTAAAGTGATAGTGTAGTTCCACGATCTGTGGGGGAAAAAAGAACTCTTATGCCACGTTCACACTTGTAACCGATTTTAACCGTTTTGAAAAGGTCAAATTATAAAATTTTGGGGCTAATCGAGTAGATATTTGAACAAGAAAACAAATTATCTTGAAAAGTCGATTTGAACATTTGAAACGCTTTGATAGTATATTGTTTAAGAAGTAACTTCGATTCCTAATGTGTTTGTTGAAAGATAAATTTCCAGATACGACAAGTTAACTTGAATGTGATTTCCCATTCATATTTTCCATTTTAAAAATGTCAGTCCCAAAAACACGTGTAACTATTACTTTAAAGTGAATCTGTAAACATTACAGCCTCACTTTAAGATATTAACACAATGAAAAGGGTAGAACCACGCCTGGTACGTGTTGAAAACTAGGATTGAATTTAAACTATTGAATGCTTGGTTACTTTTTTAAAAAAAGAGTCGCCATCGTCGTTTTTAAAGTAGCTGATGTTTTTTGATATTCTAGAAATAGTTTTAAGGGCATAGCGTGAGAGATACAAATATGTCATCATGCTCATGTTTCTGCCCATCCATGCCTTTATCTTCATTGCTTCTATGGCATTGGACATTAACTCTTAAGAATTCCATTTCTCCCCACTTCTTTTTGTGTTTTGTTATCATAATGGATTCCATAATTTGGGAGTTCACTTGCTATTGGTCATTGCTGACTCAAGAAAATTTTTAAAAACCCACCAACCGTCTTACAAACCAGAGGTTATTTGAAGTCGGGTTTCGCCTTGTCAAGCATTATATGAAAAATACGTCAACTCAATAAAAAGTAATGTTTTTAGGTTGCATTCTCCCTTTAACACACATGCACCTTTATTAAATCTGCAAAGATATGGTAATTTCTATACGCATAATTTTCATCGTGTAATCAAGAAAATTTTAATATATCTTTGAAATTTCCCTTGGCATTTAAGCAGAAACAAAAGATTTTTATTTCTTTCAAACAATTTGGTATGCTTTAGGTTTTTAAAATTTCGGGTTTTGTATTGAATTTCATCTTTTAACGGTAACACGTGCAATGCTGTCATCACGAATTTGCTAAATTAAGAGTTAAAGGAAGCCTATCTTAGAACGTTCTGCCAACTCGAGTTGAAATTTTCCATGGAGAGTTGTATTTTCCCATCTTCGCTGCCAACTCCGTAAAAATGGAATTTATGAATTTCAATTCTTGTTCCTTCAACCGCCGATTTACCTACTCAGTTAGAATTTTTGAAGGCGTATAAATTCACGTAGAAATTCAGATTTTTCAATTGAAGCTTCCATTTCTTTTCTAGATTGTAACGAAAACTAGTTTATTCTATAGTCTCCCCTTCTTATTTCTATTATCTACTTTGTTTCGTTGTTATTTGCTTTATGTTTGAACGAAAAAACATCGCAATCCAGGATTTATTTCACGCCTTGTCTGTTAATATTTTTCGCACGAGTATTTTCGTAAACTGCATTCGACATGCTGGGGATTTGGGAAAACGATGAAATTTTCTGGAGTATAAATTTGATCTAAAAATTCGCGACAATGTAACCTGACACTGATTCTTCATAGGAAACCGGTTTTTACCATGTTAAATCTGGTTCAGGTTAAGCTGGCGTTTTACGTCAACCCTTGATCTTAAACAAGATCAAATTTAACGTCTGAAACGATTTTTCAGATGTGGGTTATATCAGTTGTGACTACTAAACTCAAAAGAAGTAAACTACTTTTTATCTAAGAAGTTTATTTAGGTATCAATCCGCCGAAGTTTGTACTGTTTTGAGCGTGAACCTTATACAACCAAGTCTACGATTCCCCAAAATTAACTTTCTTCCCTTGTCCTTTTTTACGCGGAAAAAAGGTTTAGTCTACAATCATATCTAGGATAAATTGAAAAGCGACAAGTTATATAATGTTAAACAACTTAACTTAAATGTCATAAATTCGTATATAGATCATTAAATAATTTTAAAGTGAAAATCGCGGAGTTGAGATGTGATATTTTATCATAAAACAAAAACGACAAGTTAACGTGACATTAAACCTCCGTAGTAAACCTGTTTTCTCAACGTTAAACTATTGTCAAGTTGGGCTGACGCGATATATAACTGATCCCTATATGATCTAGGGGCAACACCTAGAAGTGTAGGAGTAATTTCTTTTGTTTGAAACTAGAAACGGCCATTAATTTTAATTTATGGCCGAACGAGCTCGGGTGTAACGTAATCCACGAACAGCCTACCTAAGCTTTTTATTTCCATACTGCGATAATGACAAATAACAGTAGAAATTCTATCCTTCCTATGTGCCACAAAACTCTCATTTTGCGCGCTACTGTGGGAAAAAATCTCATTAATGTTCGGAAAGAATGCCAGCTAAGCCTTGGCGCGATGGTCCGGTGTGTTTCTGACAATATCCTAAGTCTGTTTCATTCTTGATAATCAGTGGGAACACTAGCTAGTCTCTAGTTTTTTCCTACTCTAAGAGATTGAAAGTGGTTTTAGATGAAGCGCTTTGTGTTGTCTGTGGTGAATATAAGACTGCAACTGTCTATAGAGTTTGGACCGCCTCATCCGTCAATTGGGTAACAAGAATGTCAGGTCTTTTTTGCGCGGGAAAAGAAGTATGGTAACGGTTATCGGAATCCTTAGGAATTCCAGCTGGTGGACTGGGGCGTATCCTTTCCCTGCTGGACTAATTACTCAATGTCTTGTACTGTCTATACACTTATCACCGTGGCAAAATCTTCCTGGCGTCAGATTTTTATCTTTAATGTTGCTTCGTTTATTTCTGAATTGATGTTGATCTTAAAAAGACGTAATATTTATTTTAACGATATTAAGGTGTTTGACAGTTTGTATTTATAGTTAAATTGCAAGGCGGAACGGTTTAAAGCGAAAATAAATTTCGCGACAACTTAACCTGATTCCATTTAACATTGAATAAACCGGTTTTGTAATGAGAATCATTTTAAAGTCAAAGTGTCGTTAAACTTTAAAGGAAAATTCCAGTTAAATTGAGTAATAAACTTAAAATTTCGACAGTAGTTTTAAACTAAACTTGAGAGGCGCGGTTTGGCGAGATTCCTAGCTCTCAATGGATCCTTGTTAAACCTACTTAACAATTATTCAGTTTTCCTTGAAGGAGTTTTGAGCACCAATGTTGAAAAATTATAAATTATTAGATTTAACCTCGTATAAGAACAAGTTATCGAATTCTACTTAACCCTTATGATTATTATAAATATTTAAGAAATTATACATTTAACAATGTATTTATTTAATAGTTAGAATCAACGTTAAATATTCCTTTAAAGAAATGTTTAATTTTACAAGTGTCTTTCAAAGAACCAAGTTTACAACTAAAATGAAAATCAACGTTGTAGATTTAAATGGAGGGTGAAGAGGAAAATGAAGTTTTTTTTATTATTATTATTATTCTGCTTCTAAAAATAAGACATGTTTGCTTAGGGAAACATTCTGGAAATGTCATGAATTGTACCAAAAAAAAAAAAATAATCCTGATTTTGGCATAAAATGAGAACCTCCAACCAATCAAAGACGCCCTAGTACCTTAGGCTTAGTGAAATCCCCGCGACACGTGCTGCGGCACACTTTTTCAATCTCAATCTCGTTTTTGATTATTTTCACGCGAACAAGTTTCATTTTTGATATTAGAATCCATAGAAAGCCTCTTGATTTTCCTCTTCACCTTCGCTTTTTAGAGAACTGTTTCTTGTCAAATCTAAAGCCCAACAGATGTTTCTAAAGTCGTAAAAAGTTTATTTTTAACAACGATTCTCTTGAGAGACTCAAGACCACCAAAGACAAACATTTTTTGGGGAGGTATCCACTTAAAATGAAATTCACTTAACATTATGGAAGAGGCTTTAAGACTTTGTGATCTCTCTCTCAAGTGGAGAAAGGTAGAAACGTTAAGCTTTTTTCTGGTTTCAACTATCTTTAAGACACCTGTCTTCTTGTAAAAATAATCCAGCCCTTAAAATACAACAGTGTAATTCTTACGCGTGACAATATCCTTGGAAGAGGGATTTTGTCGAATATTTTTAAAAATAACGACCTCTGGTGAGTAAAAGATTTTCTCGTAGCTCTTCTACTCCTCCCTGCTTGAATGAACGAACTAGAAGGCGTAGTATTGTTTAAGAAACCATCTTTAGTTAACCCTAAAACGTATTCACACGGTCATCACGAATAAACCTGTTGTAACGATAAAGAAAATACCAAGGACTAACTTGAGGAATTACTCTTACTAGAAACTAGGGATTGTCTGTGTCTCTCTGTTAAGAAAAAATCTTAGAAATTTCCTTGCAAAGGATTAGCGATGGAAAATCCTTTAAACAAATAAACTACGTCGTGACAATAAATGGGGTTTAGGTAGGATATTTCCTTGTCTTGTTAGAGAAGTTACTTAAGAACGTAACGGGCTTGGTAAAAAGAAAAGTTTACAGGTACGACAATTTAACTTGAAAGTGATCTCCCGTTCAAAACCTGTTTTTCTAATGTTAATGTGAATCAGGTTATATTGTCGCTAATCCGAAAATATTTTTCTGTAAATTATTATGTAATTTAAATATGTTTAACCGTATAGTTTCGCTTGTTAAGAGAGACAATCGTTAAAAGCGTCAACACAGAGTTATAAATTTTAATAATATTATAAAATTAGTTTTCGTCAACAGTGTGGGCGCTGTCATCTCCTATTATAGTTGTAAACGCACAAACTAGGTTGGTCACATGATAGACGAATAACAATTCGTCCAACTAACGACCAGTCTTGATTACTTAATCTCCCATGGCTTTCCTAGAGGTCTAAAGTGCTCAGGAAAGGTTTTAGTTTCTCATATCAACTATAAATAAAGGTTTTTTTTCTTTTTATTAATGACCCATGCTTTAGACAATTTCATGTTTACAAATGGCTCTTTCTAGAAGGGCATTATGCCTCCATTAGATTTTTATTTTTTCTATATATATATATATATATCCCTGGTCATTAGACTTAAGAAACCTCAAGCTAGGAGGAAAAACTCTTGGAGGTCCAAATACCCATAAATGTCATCCATTCTAAAGGGTTAGATGTTCTGTTAAGTACCATTATCCGGAGACTACATGGTTTTTATCTGCCAAGGCTTAACAGGGCGTTACGAGTCTTAATCCCGCTATATACAAAGGAAGTTTACAATGAGGGAAACAGTGAGGCGGACTGATACACAAGTTTAAATTTCTTAGTAATAAAGTAGTCTTCTTGAACGCTTAGGTATATATATTGCCATTTTGATTATTTTTGCTAGCAGTCTTCCCATTTTCACAATGTCCTCGTAAATTATTAACGTTGTTATATGAATGGAAAGGTTAGATTTCCGTTTCTATTTCGCGGTTTCTTGTTATGAATTCGCCACAAAAATAATCTTTATATCCCCAGGGTGTCTACATTTCTTATGTTTATAATTTATTCCTATATTTTCAATGCGTTCCTACAGAAGCCGATGAAACCCTCCTTTGAAGTCTATTACTCACGGGTCTTGTCTACCCCTCTCTATATGGGTTAGTTTCAAAAAGCGCGATTCGTACGCCTCCTAACGGTAGATATTTTCGGAGCGGGATTTCGTCGAGCGAATATCTCTAGCAGCCTTGGAGTTCGTCAAAAATAGTCGTCATTTGTGGAGAGAGATAATTTCCAATTTTCCGTAGACAGGGGGCATGAAGTAGGACCCCTCCGATCTCGTAAAATTGGGAATTTTACCCATACAGATAAGAGCGCTATATGGAACATTAAAGTAGTAGACTTCAAATGAGGGTTTCATCGGATTCTGATATTAGTTATTAAACCATTCATCTAATGGCGCATCCAATCAGATCACACGATCTTGCTGATATTGATATAATTGGATATACGCTTCATGCCGCCATCTGATTAGGATATTAAATTAAATTTATAATATATTTAAATGTGTTTATACTTTGACCTTTAAAGAGAATATTTAATTATAGTCTGAAATCCAATTTTAATACTTTCTATATAAACTTCATAATTTTATTAATTATTGGCTACTAATATTCTTATCATCAAAAATGTTTCCAGATTTTCTCTCTTAGTTAATTAATAATTAACGATCTTTGATGACAATTTTAAGCTTCATGAAGCACGGGGTTGTGAAAGACAATATTAATAAACCTTTCAAGGAAGGTTGAAAAGGAAAATTAAAGGGAAACTGAAATAAAATTGGAAAAGCTTTTAAATTTATTTTCAGAATGTTGATTAAAATAGTATTTCCATAATTTTTGGTGACCTTTTAATGTTTAAATTAAAATTTGAAGATTAAAGAGGTTTTAATTTGAGCGCGGGGTAAATTTTAGCCAATCATATTTCCGCCTTCAACAGTTCAACCGTGATTAAGTTTCATAAAATTGTCGAGAGATGGTGAGAGCGATGCCTTGTTGAATGTTGTAGGCGTTGAGATCATCTGATTGGTTCGATATTATACTTCACTTAAACTTAATTAAACTTTAGAAATTAATTTAAAAACAAAAACGTGTCCGATAATTCTTTGTGAACCCGAAAATAGAAATTGGAGTTTAATATTTAACTCCTATTTTCTCTTCATTTATTTTTAACGGAAATAGGATTTTCCTTTAGTCCTAAGAACCACTTACAAAACTTGTGTCGTACTAGTTCGAGTCTGAAAAATTTAAGACTCTTACATACACGAGAGTAATAAAAGTATTAACGAAGTTTGAAATTTAAACAGCTCTGCCTTGATTGGTTAAAGATCATATTACGTGCTTTTTTGGTTTAAAATGCCTTTTGGGACAAATTGTCTGTTAAATTTGAACCTAATAGTCCGAAATATCACGCTTCACGAACTTTCGTCGAAAGGACAACTTAACTTGAAACAAATTAACGTTAATAAAAACCGGTTTTCTATGAAGATCTTTGTGCAAGTTAAGTTGTCGCTCTTAAAAATTAATATTTTAAGGGGACTTGAGCTTTCTGTCTCAAATTTCTGTAGAAAAAACATCAGAATTACAATTTAATCTCTCTAGAGTTGAGTTTAGCGTATATGAAGCGAAACGGATTCGATTTTCAAACATAGTACGCCTAATTTATCCTCCTTCTAACTCTAACAATAAAAATTGCGCGCTTATTTTGATACTAACCCTTTAACCATTAGCTCTTATCGCGTTTTAAAACTTATCCAATCAATTTTCAGGTAGTTTTATCTCTTTCAATATAAATTATATGGCGTTACTTTAGAAACTTCACTTTCCCTAAAGCGTGCTTTATTTGTTCGTTGACTAGTTTTGACGCAATAGAGTAAAAGGTCTGGAGAAATTGATCCGACTAATGACATCGTTTCTCGTTAATCTTTTCTTTCCCCCTACCTACAGCTCTATTGCTTTTGAAACGGTAAACATAATACGGTTTATCTTATTTCTCATAAATAAATATAATGTCTTTGCATATTAAATTTATTAAGCACCATTTTAATACCGCTTTTGTGATTTATCAAAACTGTCCTAAGATTACTTCATTGCTTCAAATAGGTCGAGCATTATAAGAAAAATTAAAGTATATAGTGCCACGTTAGATATTTATTTGAAAAGGAAAATTAAAAAAATAATATCTGTTTAAAATTATCTTTTTGGGTCTTACTTTTGGAGTTTTATTTGAAATATAACTTTTGTGATGTAAAAAATCCGACTGTACTTTCAAATTAAAGCTACGTAGATTGCGTAGACAAGATCTTTTGCGTTTGTCGTGCATGATACTAACCCTTTAACGGAAATACCAGTTTTTGGCTTCCGGAAAGTAGCGGTAACCATAGTAACCACGCTAACCCCAAATTTATTGGATAGGAAACCCCTGAAAGCGAGCTGTCAGCTTTAATTGACAGCGGTCGCGGTAGCTAAGAATTTATGAAGACCCTATTGACTTTTCAGGACTATTTAGGTTGACTTGAATCCAAAGGTATGTCTAGGGATTTTAGGAAGGTGCCGGCGTTGAAATATAACCGGAACTATATATTTTCTACGTCAACTCCAATTGAAACTACTAGCGAATGCGTTAGACGAACATTTAATCTTAATTTAAAGGAAAGGTATCGTTAAAATTCGGGTTATCATAATGAATTAGAACTCTCTGGGATCTTCAAAATTAGACTTTGAACTCTAAAATCAGTCTATAAATAATAAAGTTACAAATTTTCGAAGTTAATTAGCAACACGAAAAATTTCTATTGATTCCACTAATTTAAATATTAATCTAAAAATAAATTATTAACCCAGAGAGTAAAGGCTTAACAGGGATCCATGGATTGTTTGATATCTCGTCGAATGGCGCGATAGACTCGCTTAATTAAACCTTTCAAACCAGAGGCGCGCTTTCCCTCGTTAGTCGTAGACAATTTAACGAGATGTTAAATTCCCCATTGATCCCTGTTAAGCCTAAAGTTATGTTTAGAACGCTTCCACCAAACTACGTATTGTAGGTACTCAAACGAAAGCCCGTGAGCTCCCAGATACGATGGTATTGTTAACATTGCTAAAGTTATATTTCCGACTTAGCACATTATTTGTTTCGCAAAGATTTTACCTATGAATTAGGCCTTTTTTAAAGTATAGGAGTTGATAAAAAAATAATTTTTATCGGGCTGCATACTACAATTATAGTTGGTTTGCATAGACCGTGGACTTGTCGTTGAACGTTTTTTGGAGCCCATTGAAGGTAGTTTTAATTGAGACTT
This sequence comes from Odiellus spinosus, assembly GCA_963920705.1. Classification (NCBI taxonomy): domain Eukaryota; kingdom Metazoa; phylum Arthropoda; class Arachnida; order Opiliones; family Phalangiidae; genus Odiellus; species Odiellus spinosus. Next base: position 17,252,564 of record OY987233.1, on the reverse strand, counting down.
ACCCTTTTATACTCAGTCTACCTTGACTTGTAATATATATTCAGAAAACTAAGCTTACTTATACTAGTGTTCGTTATATGTAAATTAAGGCTGCCTTATAACTGTAAAACTTACTGTAACTATCATGATGTGTAGGATAGCTTTTTATCTACTGTATTCTCTATTTGACCTCGTATTACTCCGATTCGGAAGCTGTGGAGTGCACTAAGATCCTATATTTCCTACTTTCACGTGAGAGGTTTTCTATGTTACGATTTTTATGCAATATATAATCATTTTATGGGTTATTGCTGTATGCTCCACGGTTAGTAGTTCTAAATACACCGTTATGACGTTTTAAGAGCGGAAATTTGGGACGGAAGAGTCGATAGAACACCTAAATTAATATTTTTCTTCAACGACAACTTAACATGAGACTCATACCTCATAAGAAACAGGTTTTATTAATGTTAATCTGATTCAGGTTAAGTTGGCGTTCGAATAAACTTTCTGCAGAGTATATTAAAATTTAATGACAACCGAAGTATATATATATCTAAAGCCAAAGAAAGACTTTAAATAATACAACTCTATCAACAAAACAAAGGTCTTCAGATCTATGTAGTTTTGATGTTTTTCGTAAATTGTTAATTTTTGCGTACGACAATTTAACTTGCATCAAAATCTTGATAGAAAACCGGTTTTATTAACGTTAATTGGTTTCAGGTTAAATGGTCGCTCAAGGGAAGTATTTAATTATCAGTCAGAAAATAGTATTTTAACAGAATCTTAATAATTAAATGATTGGTGGAAACTAACAGTAGGAACGAAACTGAGACATATCTTACACTCAAAATGAAATTCGCTTTTTCCTTTTGATGTTTATCTAAGACTAAAATGGGTTTCTCTAAACTCTTAAGTAGAACGTGCCACCCTAAGATAAATTGCAGCCATTCTACGACAACAAAATCAAAATTTTCTTTTTTAAATCAATCCCACGTTTAAACTCAGTCAAAGCCAGGAAACCTTGGTCCTTTCATTTATTCCAAATAATCTAAGGTTAAACTGAACTCTATTGAATCCTTATATAACCTTTTCTCAAGGGTTTTAGGATACGTCACGTGATCTGTTGCACGTTCTAGTCTCATGGTTTCTACTGTACCATAAGTCACTAAACATCTATTGACACAAATTTTATTTCTACGTTTCTAAAACGATAAACTTGAATATTTTTCCGCGAAGCAACGTCTCTCATTGGCTAAAGAATTTTCCCCGTTTGTATGTGTTAGAAACTCAAAATTGATTTTTTACAACCGTGGAAAGTTCTATTTTAGGATTTTCTAATTTTTTTTTGAGAACCACTTGAATATGTCTTGTTGGGATATTCAGAGGGTGTCATCTTTGTAGTGACGTCATTACTTTATATTCGGGCTTTGAACCTAATTATATACTCAGAAGGAAATAATAGAAAAGTGAGACACTGTAGCAATGGATGCGATAAAAAGTTTGACCAACTTCCCAGAATTGTTTGTAGCCTCACAAAAACGTCACCTGACCATTGCCTGTTTTAGATTTACTAGCTGTTATTCACTAGGTGGATTGAATTACTATCCTGTCAGGGAAATAACAATTAATTCAAAAATTAGCGCAAAAGTTAGAGATATAAACACTTTGTTACATTTAAAGGAAATGTTTATGATAGATTGACCTTAAAATTGTAATAAATAATTATTTTAAGCTGAAAATCTTCGCCTAAAGATTAAGTTTTTCTCATATTCTGTCATTCTGAGCAAACTATCGACCCTGTTTTATTAACTATATGTCAAATCACATTTATAATTAAGGTGTACATTGCCAAAAGTTACAACTTCTACATTAGTAACTTACTTTCTAAAATTATTTACTTTTGCTTATACTATACGAACGTAAACACCAATCTTTAATCTGCGAATTTAAATTCTTCAACTCGAGCCACTTACTTTAACCAGAAGCCGATGAAACCCTCCTTTGAAGTCTATTACTCCCGGGTCTTGTCTACCTCTCTCTGTATGGGTTAGTTTCAAAAAGCGCGATTCGTACGCCTCCTAACGGTAGATATTTTCGGAGCGGGAGTTCGTCGAGCGAATATCTCTAGCAGCCTTGGAGTTCGTCCAAAAAACGTCGTCGTTTGTGGAGAGAGAGAATTACCAATTTTCCGTAGACAGGGGGGTATGAAGTAGGACCCCTCCGATCTCGTAAAATTGTGAATTTTACCCATACAGAGAGGTGCGCTATATGGAACATTAGAGTAGTAGACTTCAAAGGAGGGTTTCATCGGCTTCTGCTTTAACGTGAAATATTTCCCAAAAACAATATTTTTCAGGCATAGAAATTGAAATTGAATTTCTTTTATGGAAATGTATCTTTTATAAATTCACGTTTTAGCTGCTCATGGTATAATGAAATTTAATGTTTTTTAGTATTCTTTATGCCTTTTTTTTTCTATCACAAAATATTTTCTACATATGCTTGTCTTTTCAAAGTGTGATAGACTAATATTGGGTATGAATTCGGGCGAAAAAATCGCTTACTTGAAGTATCTAAGAACTGCGAAGTTATCTTTGAAGAACTCATGCAATCTACTCTATAACTTCTTGAAGCAGCAAGAATCGCTCAATATATTGTTTTTTCCCTTACGAAGCTACTCGTTTTATATCTGTTGTCTTTCAGTTCATCTAAAGCTACAGACCTTAATCCATTTCTATCAAAAGTTATTATAGAGATTAAATGGGATTTAGCTTTGGTATGTGATGCATTTTCAAACTAATACTTTATTATCAACTTAAGTTTATACAATAGCCAATTCTTTCGCGGATTGTTACGCAATATTAAACCTCATAGATATAAAATAGTCTTCATACATTATTCCTGAATACTTAAATATTTCAACATAAGTTTTAACAATTGACAATGCTATCGCGGATTAGTACATAATATTAAACCTGATTGATATAAAATAGTATTTGTATACTATTATTCTATCCTTACTAATTTCAGCGTTAAACAATGCTAACGCGGATTGATATACCATGTTAAATCTAATAGGATATAAAATAGTCCTTACAAGCTTGTTATTATTATAGGATTATTGCAGTAGGTTTATATTTGTACAGAGGGTTCCTATACTTGAGCTCCGAAAAGGGTTAAGTACTGTAGCGTGGAAAAAAATCTGATTTTCATGAAGGTGGTATATCACAAGTTATTTGTCGAACTATTTTATTTTCTATGACATTTAACATTGTGTATTATTCCGCCTTAGTTTTGTATTTATTGTAAACTGTTAATGATTAAAGTGAGGCTGTTACTGATTTTATTCAACTACAAATGGAAATTGAGTAGAATTTTCGGAAAGATCGTTAAAAAACGATTCAAAATTGATCTACAAATGTCATAGAAAAATATTACCAAGAATTCATTCAGGTTCCATAAGAATATGGGAGGGCCGCGATTCAATAACCATCCTCCCAAACTTTGTAGCAAAAGTTCGTCCGCTTCGAATCGATTTTTCAAGTAAATCGCTCCTGACATCTATTATTAACCCGCGCCACTAACGACCTTGACATATTTTGAGCAATAAAAATGGAGCCGACCGAAAAAAGATCTAAGCGTACAAATGTTGGGAAAATTGCAGACGAACTTTTGTTACAAAGTTTGGGAGGATGGTACCAGAGGCTAAAGCTATGCTCCCATATTCTTATGGAACCTGAATGGATTCTTGATATTACGTATTAGCCTAGTATGTTTTAAAATAAAATTCCCCGCAATACTACATCATCACTAAGGTCGGGTTATTTCGCTAGAGCCTACAGTTGATTCCCACGCGTGATAAGGTCACATTCGCGCGGTCGTTTTCGTGAAAGTACTTTATCTAGAACGTCCTACTTTCATATGAAAGTTATCATTAAGTTCCAGAAATAAACTACGTCATTTGTTCGAAAAAAATAATGAAAGCCTACCTTTAAAGTATATAAAAGTTGTATTAATACCATCTCGAGTTGGTATTACGTGTTAAAGCTACGCTCCCTCTATCTCTAATTAAATAACTGTTAGAGATAACGAATAACCTAGGTTTGTACGTGGTGCCAACAGAAAGTGGAAAGTACACTATTATAAATTGAGAGTTAAGCAATTATTTGCATTCGATCTTCCTATTTTCGTACTATGGCGAGAGAATTGATGATTGCTGTACCATACTCCTAAGCCTTGGCATATCTGAATGGGTTTTCTTTTGACTCTTATTTCCCAGCGTGTATTTTGCCTCAGGGAGGTTGAAATATTGATTCTATTGGCTGATTTTGATGGAGTGTGTATTTCCATGAAGAGCCAATCGAGTATAAAAGAATCGCTGAATAGTTCAAAGGGATGGTATAAAAATAAACTAAGGAAACAAAAGAATTTTCATTTTTTTTTTTTTTTTCATTTTCATATTTAATTAGATATGTCTCGTTATTATCCATGTTTTTTGTTTAGATTAAAATAGAATTTACTGAAAACTTCAAAATGAGACTATTTACAACGAAATCAGATCGTAAATATTAATTTAAAGGGAGAATGAAGCTCAATTGATTTTATATTAACTCCGTATCGTTTGCTAAAAATCTTAAAATGACCGTAACTTTTCTCTACGACCCCCTAGGCATAAACCGGTTGCACCATTATAAAGTACACATTCCTTACATTATTTTAAAATAATTAAATTCTGTTTCGCCACTCGAAAAAGATGTTTCGCCACTCGATAGAAATCGAGGAAAAGTCCAAAAATGACCCCTATCTTAAAATGGCCGTATCTTTTCTCTACGACCTCCTAGGCATAAACCGATTGCACCATTATAAAGTACACATTCCTTACATTATTTTAAAATAATAAAATTCTGTTTCGCCACTCGAAAAAGATGTTTCGCCACTCGATAGAAATCGAGGGAAAGTCCAAAAATGACCTCTATCTTAAAATGGCCGTATCTTTTCTCTACGACCTCCTAGGCATAAACCGATTGCACCATTAGAAAGTAGACATTCCTTACATTATTTTAAAATAATAAAATTCTGTTTCGCCACTCGAAAAAGATGTTTCGCCACTCGATAGAAATCGAGGAAATGTCCAAAAATTACCTCTATCTTAAAATGGCCGTATCTTTTCTCTACGACCTCCTAGGCATAAACCGATTGCACCATTAGAAAGTAGACATTCCTTACATTATTTTAAAATAATTAAATTCTGTTTCGCCACTCGATAGAAATTGACGAAAAGTCCAAAACTGACCCTTATCTTAAAATGACCCTAGATTTACTCAACGACTTCCTATGCATAAACCGATTGCACCATTCCTTACATTATTTTAAAATAATTAAATTCTGTTTCGCCACTCGATAGAAATCGACGAAAAGTCCAAAAATGACCCCTATTTTTGAATGGTCGTAATTTTTCTCTACAACCTCCTAGGTTTAAACCGATTGCACCATTAGAAAGTAGACATTCTTTACATTATTTTAAAATAATCAAATTTTGTTTCGCCACTGTAAAAGTATAAAAAAGGACCCTTAATCCTTAAATGTCCCTTACACTTCTCTACGACCTCCTAGAGCTCTATTCATAAACCGATTGCACCGTTCAAAATTAGACATACACTAGTTTTCGAACCTTTGAGCTTTGAAATCCTATTTTATTTGAAATACGATATTAAACATATTTTAAAATCCAAGTTCATTTAGTATCATAGAAACAACAAATTTGAAGACCATTAGAAAGAACAACGTCATATCCGTACCTTTCACACTATTGTTTCAATATCATTGAATGCACTATAATTTAAAATGTATATAGAAATATATTATATCTCATAAAAGCGGGTTTCACGTTTCATAATCTTTGCACGTGTTAAATTTAACTCTTTACCTAGAGTTAAGCCTAATGATTACGTTATCTTTGCTTTAAACTTAAGCTGATCGTTTACGCGCTTTCCCGATACATAACAATTGTTAAATTCACAGTAGAGACAAAGGCGGGTACTTAATTGATTACCACTGAAAAGGGATATTTGTTAAATTACTTATACGTATAAGAGTTAAAACACATTCGGGAAATGGGAGTAATAAACACAAAGGGCTTTTAGAAATCCTTAATTGCCGAGATATATTTGCAAATAATAGAGGAGAGTTTACTATTGTTTAATTAACGGGGGTTACTTATGTCAGACTAATGGAAAGTTCACTGAAGCGGATATAGATTAAAGTTTAAACTCTGCTTTAGAATATACGCAAAGGATTTGGAGTTTTACAGCTTTAGGAACATAATTTAGCATAAAGCTCTTATATGAGAAGTTAAACTAAACCCTTCCTTTGCTGATTTAAATTTAATCTGAAGGAAATAGTGTGTAATATGCGATAACTTAATTTTTAGATTACTTTGGCAATAAAATATGATATTTAATAATTAAAAAGTTATTTAAAAAAGTTTAATTGCGGGAAAAAATACATGATTTAAATAAGCACTTAAATTTTGAATCGCTCTCTAGAGATAAGGGATGCTAGCCAATGAAATATCATCCTTTTAGGCCCCGATTCTAATATCGAGGAAGAGTCCAAATTACTCGAGCCAGTCGGGGGTGATGACTTTTATGTCTATTTTTAAGTGATGGGCTATGACGTAAAACTGGACCTTTGCAGATAGTATTAAGCTACGGGGTATTGCTTACTTTTATGGAATAATTGGATAGACTTTTGATATTCTATAAATAAAAACTGTAAGACCACAAAAGGTGGCGCCACATTCTCATAAGTATTACAATATTACATTAAATAGACACGAAATGCCAAGCATTTAATATCTTTATGATAAATTTCAATGCATGCACCCTCTCTCAATTTATAAATTACATTTTTAGTCATTAATGACAAAAGTGTCTGGCCAAATTTGCTTTTCAGACTAAAATTTTAAATTGCGGGAAAATGAACGTCCTTTTCATTTTAGGGAAAAAATATAACATTTGTCTTGTCTATTCGCGTTGAATTGGCAACGCGAACGACGTTAGGGTCCTCGATCTCTCTAAGTAAACAAACCAAAGAGGTGGCTTTTGTACGCACTCTCAATTGAAGATGAAATTGACTTTCACGTGCCTCGCGAGACGATTCTGTTGGAGAAAAGGCGGGAAAAATGACGCATTCCTCGTGAGACGAGGTTGCTATAGAAAGGCGGGAAAATGATGGAAATGCGCGAGACATTCAGTGCATGAGCCATTAGCATCCTTTTTGGCGGGAAGTCCATTAGCGCGGGAAAAATAGAGAGCCAGAAATAAACTCTCGAAAATCCTATCTTTTCGAAAATAGAGATTACGAAATTAGAAAAATAAAAACAAGTTGGGCAAATTTGCAATAATGGTTGTTAAAAATCAATATCTTTAGACACGTTTTTGGTGTTTAAATTAATTTTAGAAGTAAATATAAATTCAGGCCAATCATATTATTTCAGCCTTCAGTCCTAACATTAAAAGAATTAGCCCTCGTTTGATGACCAAGGTCTTAGGCATCAAACGCCGGCCTATTCTTTTAATGTTAGGACATTACAAGCGCTGTTGAAGGCTGAAATAATATGATTGGCCGAAATTTACATTTACTTTTATAGAAATTTTACCAAACTTTAAAATTAATTTAAATACTAAAACGTGTCTTAAATTTGCTTGAAACTTCTCGAATTCCTCTTTGGCATGGCGATTCCGAAAATAAATTCAAAGGCTGTTCCATTTTAGCTCCAAGTTAAGATTTTCTCTTTATGAATTATTTCCACCCTCCTAGCTTCCTGCTTTTGTTTTAGCAATGTAAAATTTCTAAGGATGATTAAATTGGAAGCCTTATATGCAAACAGCCAAGGCCCTTTGGTTTAGTGAGCGCCCCAAGGTTTTAATTAAATGTTAGTCCCTTGAAAGGCACGCGCTTGCATCTAAAATTCGTACGAATTGTTTTAACGATGTGTCATAATATAATTTGTCTTCAAAGGGAAAATGTAACTTAACAAGTGGTTTTTTTATCGATTCCTTATCGTTTCAATAGGCCTAATCCACCAGTAAAAAAAAATACAAACAAATATTAAACTAGAAATCAATTTAAAACTTAACCGGAAAATAGGCTTAGCTCGATTCATGACGATCTAGAAATCGCAGCTGAAGAAATAAATCTATTGCATTTAAACCAAATTTTATCCTGAATGGCAGATTCGCCTCGAACTTTGGTGCATCGTTGTTAGAACATATTTACAGGGGCCAGGTAGAAAATGCATTGTGTTGATTGACCCTGAATGTAGGCTTCACCAATGAGATATCTGCGATACTGTTGAAACATTTCTACAGGCGTTCTTAAAGGGAGAATGAAACCTAATAACAAGTGATTTTTTTTGATCGATTCCTTATTGTTTAAATAGGCCTAAAATTAAAATCTAATATATGAGATAGTTTATTTCCAGGACGTAATTAACGATAATTTTCTTATAAATTTAATTATTTTCTTACCCAATCAAAATTATAATCATTAAAAAATATTTTTAAAGAGAGACTGAAGCTTCTACAAGTGAATTTCATCGAATCCTTATCTTTAAAATATCTCCCTTTAAAAACTCCTTAAACTTGACCTTTTAACCTTTCATCTTTAGGATCATTTATTTTCTAAAACTGATAAACTACATAGAACAGCTTTTCAAAAGTTAAAAAGACTTTTAAAAAGCAAACTTTCCCCTCTCACGAACCTGTTTTGAATTTCAAAATAAGGTCTGGTGTTCGTTTTAGCCCCATTAACGTTTAGAAAGCTATTTAGTGCACATATTCATACAGTTTACACCAAATTCATTTCACATTATATCTGTATTACTTGAAAAAAATTGAACAAACTTATCTAGCGTTGTGCAGGTTTAAACCTCAACTATAGTTTATCTCATGTGAAATGAACTCCAAGAGATATTAAGATGCCTTCCTTTGAACGCATTGTAGATTTAAACTGGAAAATTGTATAGTTATTAATGATATTGAAAATATTCTGTTTTTACTACAAGTCTCGGATCCAAGTATATCCAGACATTCATAATTAAAATCAGAAATCATCAAAATTTCATACTGTTTGTTGGTTTTAAAAGTTAAGCTGTTACAATTTTTTACAAAGACCTAGGATTATATTTTTAGCTTTATTATACTATTAAAACGCCATATTCAAAATTTTATACCTCTAGGTTGAGTCATTCTTAAGAAACATCAAAATGAAAGTGATCGTAATTAATGAAAATTTTGATACGATTAGTATTGGATTAGATACTTTTACGTGAAAAACCGCGCGAAAGTGACCTTATGACTGATACCAGAACGCGCGAGAATTAACTGTAGGCTCTACAATAGTCACGCGACCATATTGATGACGTAATATTGGCGGGAATTTTTATTTAAAAAATGTTAAATATTTATTTTTACTATCGCTGTAATTTTATTCTATGACATATGTCAGAAGCCGATGAAACCCTCCTTTGAAGTCTATTACTCCGGGTGTTGTCTACTCCTCTCTGTATGGGTTAGTTTCAAAAAGCGCGATTCGTACGCCTCCTAACGGTAGATATTTTCGGAGCGGGAGTTCGTCGAGCGAATATCTCTAGCAGCCTTGGAGTTCGTCAAAAAACGTAGTCGTTTGTGGAGAGAGAATTTCCAATTTTCCGTAGACAGGGGGAATGAAGTAGGACCCCTCCAATCTCGTAAAATTGGGAATTTTACCCATACAGAGAGGAGCGCTATATGGAACATTAGAGTAGTAGACTTCAAAGGAGGGTTTCATCGGCTTCTGCACATGTATATATATTTTGAATCCTTTTTTTACGATATTTCCGAAAATTCTACTCAATTTCCATTTGGAGTTCATGAAAAATACTTAACAGCCTCAATTTAATTACGATTTCGTCTTCCATTGTTAATTTCTTGTTTATTAATAAACATTTCTGGAATTTTTTCTAAATAACCTTCCCTTTACTACTACCAATTGTTATTCTTTGAAATACCTTTCACTAACGATATCTCGCACCCAATTAAAAGTTTTCATCAGATTCAAAGCTATAACCCTATTTTTACTTTAGATTCTATCTCTAGTATAAATATATCAGATGTAGGTTTGTTTCCATTGTAATCTCGGACTGTTTCCAACTTTATATAAATATAAATATAGGAAATAAAGATGAAAGATAGCTTCAAGGATTGATGATAGGGCTTAGGCTTAGCTCAACCTCCAAGTTTCCTTTCTTTGGTATTATGTTTATACCTTTTTGTTCGCGAGAGTTGTTGTAATGTGTGGAACACTATGGCGTATTTATACAGAATATTAATCGTAGTAGAGAATAAAAGTATATTCTTTTGACAAACTGCTCGCAAATATCTCCCGAGTTATTGTCGATAAGGCAGCTGGCTTATAAGATACAGCAGCGGGGAACTCTTAAGCCTAACGCCATTGCAACGAGGCTTAAGGAAAAATTGTTAAGAGTTACGCTACTCTCTAAGGTACCATGCAAAAACTGAGAGAATATATTCATATTTAAGTACGCTATAGGATTAATCTTTCTTTTTGGCTTTTCATCTTCGTAATGTATCTTAGATTTTTGTTTATAAGACAGCCCTGGGTTAACAGGGATTAAAACGTTCGGAACATTTCTAGGAAATGTTACGTTTAAAAGTGACCCTGTCACAGATTTTTATGAACTCCAAATGGAAATTGAGTAGCATTTTCGGAAAGATCGTTAAAAATCGATTCAAAATATATATACATAGTCGTAGAAAAAAATTAACGCGACATTAAAAATATATATTTTATAATTTTTCGAAATTTTTAAAATAAAAATTCTCCGAAATATTACGTCATCATATGGTCGCGTGATTTCGTTATTGTAGAGCCTACAGTTGATTCTACCGCGTTTTGACACGTGATAAGAATGCTTTCACGCTGTCTTTTTCGTAAAAGTACTTAATTCGGAAAGTCCTACGTTTCGAATAAAAATTATCGTTAATTACTTTCTAGAAATAAATTTACCTCATAAATTTTATTTTTCATTTTTAAATTTCTTAAGAACGCTTCAACCTAGAGGTATAAAATTTTGTTTATGGGGTTTTAATAGTATGATAGGCATTCTAAAAGAATGATGACAGCCTCACTTGAAAGGACTTTGGGAGAACGTAATATTAAAACACTTTTTCTTTTGATAAAGTATTCAATATATGAAAGAAAATAATTAATTTTAATTATTTATTAATTGTATGGAACAACTTTGTTATTAACTTTGAATTTTCTATAATTACTGTCCATGTTAGAGTTATATTTTTAAAATTTTATGGACGGAAGAAACGCATGGAGTTGACCTTTAAGTTTTTAATTTTAAAAACTAACTGTAGCTAGAAAGATATCGACCTCGCAAGGCCTTCGCCATTCGGTTTGCTAATTCTTAATTGAGTTTTTGCGCCCTTTGAAGTTTTACTGGATCTTTATTTTCATTCGAAAGAACTCGAAAAGCTTCACCGTGTAATAATTTAGTTTTAAAGTTTTGCCGAATGTTAGGAAGGCAAAAAGAAAAATTTTCTTTTCGAAATTTTGAATATGGGTGTTTATATTATGATTAAATTAAATTTATTTACGAATAGGTGACGCAAAAGTTTTTCTGTTAATTTTTGGTTAAAGAGAGGCCTTATTTACCAGTATTTTTTTACAAGTAATATTAAACTAGAAATAAATTTAAATTTAGATTATTTCCAGACATATTATTATTCAATGAAATCTTAAATAAAAGGGTTTCTTTTATAAATTGCGCTTCTAAATCAAATAATTAAAGTGAAAATGCAACCAACACCAGTAAAAACATTTTCCAGACAAATATTAAACTAGAAATAAATTTAACACTAATCCGGAAAATAGGCTTAGCTGGATTCATGGATATCCTGAATTTCTTCGCATTAATGGGTCAGCGACCAATCGAATTTTATTGGAAATCTCATCGAGATCTCGCCTTAACGTCCAGCCTTCGCTCATTGGTTTCAAACCCATCAATGCCCAGAAATTCTGAATCTCCATGAATTCAGCTAAGCCTATTTTCCGGATTAGTTTTAAATTTATTTCTAGCTTAATATTTGTTTGTAAAATGTTTTTACTGGTGTTGGTTGCATTTTTCCTTTAATTACTTATTTGATTTAGAAGCGCAATTTATAAAAGAAAACCTTTTATTTAAGATTTCATTGAATAATAATTTGTCTGGAAATAATCTAAATTAAAACACTGCTTCTAGCGTTAACTAAAAATACTCTTTTAATCCTACTTCCAACAAACGTTCCAAGTAAGAGCGTGTTAATTATACCGAAGGTGCATGCTATCAGAAATAACTTTTAACGACATTTAAAATCCAATAATCTCATTGGATCAACTCTTAGGGGAAAGAAGAGTGTATAGTTTATTTTATCCAATTAAACGAGCAAGCGTAAATGACACTATAATTAGGCTTCGGTAATCTTCCTATCTATAGGAATTGTAGAAGATAGTTGCAGTTAAAGTGAGGCTGACATCATTTAATTTCTGAAGTTTGGTAAATATAAATTCGGGCCAATCATATTGTTTCAGCCTTCAACAGCGCTTGTAATTAAAAGAATAGGCAGGTGTTTGATGCCCAAGACCTTGGGGAGTCTTTTAACGTTAATATACATTACAAGAGCTGTTGAAGGTGGAGTAATATGATTGGCCCGAATGAATATTTCCTTTTTTTTTTTTTTTTTTTTTTTTTTTTAATTTTACCAAAGTTTAGAAATTAATTTAAACACTTAAACCGTGTCTAAAAATTCTGAAAAAATTCTCGAATACATTTTTTGACATAGTGATTTTGAAAATAAATTCAAAAGCTCCAAGTTTCCCTTTAAATCATATGGAAATCTGGTTTCTCGCGTTAATTTACATCATTTTTTTAGGTAATAACTTACAATTGTAACATTGTTAAGTTAAATACCTTTAGGGATATGAATTTGCTATTAGTTTGACTAATTTTATATGAAATATCTAGTATATTTGTACAAGTAATGTTATATTAAGTACTCTTGGCTTTAAGTTAATCTAGGGGTTATATATTATCAGTTAAGTGTTATAGATAATGAGTACACCCAACCAGAACTACTGTTGACTCTGATAAAATTATCTCCTTCCCTTTTCGTTAATTTCAATCCGCCCTGGAGTCATGTTACTGCAGTAAAACTATATATATTGTAGTGGATATGTCTTTTTGGGATGGTTGTGTTCGCATCTACAACGTCACTGTTGATAAAATAGGCGAAACAAGTCCATAGATAGTCTATAAATAAATTAATCGGTGGCTGTAAATTTTCAAGAAGATTTGTGATTTAATAGATAAATGCAAGAATTCATTCAGGTTCCATAAGAATATGGGAGGGCCGCGACTCAACCATCCTCCCAAACTTTGTAGCAAAAGTTCGTCTGCTTCGAATCGATTTTTCAAGTAAATCGCTCCTGACATCTATTATTTACCCGCGCCACTAACGACCTTGATATAATATTTTGGGCAATAAAAATGGAGCCGACCGAAAAAAGATCTAAGCGTACAAATGTTGCGAAATTGCAGACGAACTTTTGTTACAAAGTTTGGGAGGATGGTACCAGAGGCTAAAGCTATGCTCCCATATTCTTATGGAACCTGAATGGATTCTTGATAAATGACAGTCTTTAGATAATTATAAATTAAAATTGTATTAATTATAATAATATATTAACTTTTCTGTAATTAAAGTGAGAATGCAACCTAACAAGTGATTTTTTTTATCGAAAAAAAAAATTACAAACGAATATTAAACTAGAAATAAATTTAAAACTTACCCGAAAAATAGGCTTAGCTGGATTCATGGAGATCACCTGAATTTCTTCGTTTTGAAGGGCCAGCAACCAATGAGAAAGTGCCCCTCGTTAAGACGATATCTCCATGAAACTTCCAATAACATTCGATTGATCGCTGACCAATAAATGCGAAGAAATTCAGGATCTCCATGAATCCAGCTAAGCCTATTTTCCAGGTTAAGTTTTAAATTTATTTCTAGTTTAATATATGTCTGCAAATTGTTACTGTTGGATTAGGCCTATTTAAAATATAAGGAATCGATATAAAAATCTCTTATTTGGTTGCATTCTCCCTTTAAATAACTTGAATTAAATCTAATTCACAAAAATAAGTCGGAACAGAACCCTTTTTAAGACAGCTAGTGATATCCATAAAATATTTCAACACGTACGAAGCTAGATTCAATTGTAAATCAGGCTCTTTGAATTCAAATAGATTGGGATATAAACTAGCCTTAATACTCACTGTAATTTCAAACTGTTTTTAAGTGTTAATTGTCTTTTTTGAAGAAAAAGAAAGGTCATACACGCTTGAGGCGATTTCTCCTATTTCTCGCCTTTGGAGCAGGGTTTGGATCAAGCCCTAGCTCGAAAGCAATTAAGACCTTCTCCATTTCTATCATACTTACATGTATATCGTAATATATACCTCAGATACTGCAGGCAAGGCTTAACACTTATAGGCCTATTTTCAATTTCAACTTAATTTGGAACCAAGCTCGAAGTTGGATCGCTTGTATATCCTTAAATAAACAAAGCATTGAGATAAAGGCTACCTATTGCTTTAGTACCTACTGCCAAATGACGTTGTTAATTCATTATAATCACTCGAGCTTACGGTCCCGGTACTCTTGTCAGCGAGTTTTAGCCCATTAGTTTAATTAAAGGTGTGTTTCAGTTTACATTAGATATTATACTGCGTTCCGTTTCTTATATGGTTCATTTTTCTTAGAGATAGCTGGGATTGTAGCTTTGTACGTATTGCAATTTTAAATTGGGAAAATTATAGTGTATTTCAGTTCGTGTGTAGAGCGCGTACAAGCTAGATTTCTATGTATTTCTACGCTTTCCTTTCCTATGATTCTGATAGGTAGAATAGTTTAGTACCTGCTATAGACTTGAAACTCATTTTCTAACGCGCTAAATGTATGGTAGAAGTGGTTTTAGAAGCTTCATTAGCCGCTACGAAGTATTCCAATTTGAATTTGCATCACCTAGAAATCTGGTCTTTATCTTTATGTATGAATAAATAATAGAGATAAAGGGTACTCTATCTTTGTACGTGTTGCAAATTCAAGGTAAAATTTACTATTGGTACACCTTATATCTTAAATGGAAGGTGAAAAAGATTATTTACTTTTACTCTTACAATTACAAGTCTCATTTTTAGATAAGTCTTAACTTAGATTAGAAGGAAGTCTATCTTTGAACCTATTGGATTTTCAGGTTGATTTTGATCCCACTGGGGTTAAATTGGATATAAGATTTAGATGACGCAAGTTTTAAAATGATTAAAATACCGACCACGTATATTCGGAGCATCAAAAGGATTTCCTGGTTCCTTTTAAGGCTCTGCATACCTCGCTCTTTCTTTAATTAAATTTAAGTTCAGAGAAGGTTTTAATTAAATTTCAACGTGTATCAGTTTAAGTACTTTTTGAGGTTTTTTGAAGATCTTGAGCCTCTTTATCGTTTAAAAATTTTAAATCTTATATCTTAGAAAAGCAATAGAAGTCTCTAACTGAAGATAATATGCGCCTTATCTTTTTGTGGTTTAGGTTTTTAAAATTAACGAAATTGGTAAATTACCCGTGAAGTTAAAAATTCGTATCGTTGTTAGTTTTGGTCCGATTTTGGTGTATTTTGTCTTGATTTGAAGATATTAATTAGGTTTAAATGAATAGTCCACAAACATTTGATTATTCGCTTCAGAACTGTATTTATTTTATTTTATATTTATTTGAAAATCTAAAAGGAATTTTTTATTTATCTTTAAAAATTAGTATTTTGTTAGTTTTGGTCCGATTTTGGTGTATTTTGTCTTGATTTGAAGATATTAATTAGGTTAAAATGAATAGTCGACAAAATGTATATTATTCATGTCAGAACGGTATTTTTCTATTATTTTAGAGTTATTTGAGAATCTAAAAAATTATTTATTTCGGGATAGAAATTATTCATCTCGTATCTTTGCTAGTTTTGGTCCGATTTTGGTGTATTTTGTCTTAATTTGAAGATCTTAATTAGTTTTAAATGAATATCCGACAAAAAGTATATTATCTATGGTATTTTATTTAAAAATACAATAGTTATTTGAGAATCTAAAAGATTTTAGAATAAAATTTATTCATCTTTAAAAATTCGTATCTTCGTTAGTTTTTGCACAATTTTCTCGTAATTGGTCTCATTTTAAAGCTCTCGTTGAGCTCTATACTCTCATATAATTCTATATTTTTCATCGTTTGCTCAATATTTTGAGACGGAAACGTTCTTAAATATCCAGAAAATTTACCAAAACACTTTATGGGTCAAATAACAGGTCGTATGATCTTTTGCAATCATATAAGGATAAAATGAAATGTCAGAGACCTCTCGTAATGAGAGTAGCGGAGAAAAGGTTTGTGGAATAAGCCTTGTATATGAAACCACAACATAGAAAAATATACACACACAAACTGCGAAGTCATATCATAATAAAACGCGAAACCTCCCCCTGTAGTTCGGTTTCTCCTTTGGGTCCTCCAGGGCTTCTTAATCATAACAATAGAAGTTCAAGTCAGTACCAGCTGACATTAATAATAAAGCTTAACGGAGGTTTAAAGGGATTGTTACCTCAAATTTGTTTAATATCTAGATCGACGAAATATGAAATTTCAAACACTTTTCAAGTTTTTTATTCTGGAAAATAAAATCTACATTAATTTTGTGACGAAATTCTAACGATATCATAAGGAAACTACTCTCATTTTCGACGTTGAGAGTTAGGCCTAATCTGTCTAAACCCATTGTTTTAAATGTAATAATCCCTTTACTGTCTAATAGTACTGTCTTTCGGTAAAGGAAATAGGAGTTTCTAGGATGAAAAAAGTTCGTATTGTGGTATTCTTTTTTAGCTCCTCTTGTGAACTTTGTTCACTGAGATGTTTTTGTATTCGATTTATGTGTATGTATGCCTGTTCGCGACGTTCATCTTTACAGGGAGAATGTAATCTAACTACAAGAGATCGTTTTTATCGATTCATTATCGTTTGAATAGGCCTAATAAACCAGTAAAATTAGAAACAACTATTAAACTAGAAATAAATTTAAAACTTACCAGGGAAATAGGCTTAGCTGGATTCATGAAGATCATGAATTACCTCAGATTGATGGGTCATGGACCAATCGAATTTTATTGGAAGTCTCATGGAGATCTCGCCTTAACGATGAGTCTTTGCTCATTGTTCGATGACCCTTTAAAGCGAAGAAATTAAAAAGCGCTTTTTGTTAGGTTGCATTCTCCCTTTAGGTTAAAATTAGGCCAGTATCTAAGTGTTTGAGTGCTTCAATCGAAATTCCTTTTAATTAATTACTTTTACATTATTTAATTTTGTTCTGTATTGTGTACGACAAGAGCTGTAAGGTCTTAGGACTATAGGTCTCTTAAATTAACACCAAATGAAAAAAAAAAAAAAAAAAATAGGTTAGTCGTAATTAGGTCTTGTAAGAACTTCTTACAAGACCTAATTACGACTTACCTATTTTTTTTGTTTTTTTTTACTACAGTTCTTACTAGGAGAGAGTAACTTTTATTTTTCCGAACTTGTTTTGGTCTATCCTTCTAGGATATAGGACTTTTTTTCGCCTTTATTTTCCTTTTGTGTTTATGTGGTCATGCAATGTTGTCTCTGGTTTCGCTTTCATTGTTTGTTATGAGGGTTTTGAGATCTCCTATGATAATCACTCTTAGTTTACAGTATATACCAAATCTGGGCTTTCTTTTTCTCCTTTGATAATATTATTTAGGGATAGAGAGGAGAAACTAGTATTATTCACGCTGCAACACTCAAATTGAGACGAACTATTAAAAGTTTCGTATAAAACCCATTGTCAGATCGTCATCAAAACTCGTAAAACAAAGAAATGTTAATGGGGTGTGGCTAACAGTTAGAGCAATCGATAGTGTATTGAAGTATCTTTGTCTGTCTCGTATTTATGACAGTGTTAAGTATGCTAATTTCAACCAGTAATATCAAAAGTGACTTAGCCCCCTTCCAGTGGTAAAATCTGATTTCTAGTAACCTTGCTTTATAGTTTACACAGACCAGGCTAGTTTGTCCCCAAAATCCACTGTCTTTGGCGCGGAGAAAGTATTTAAAATTTCTTTTTCATTCCTCCTTAATTTTATTCTTGAATCTAAGTAGTTTCCTAATTTAATTTCCTCGTATTTCGCCGCACATTTTTATTCGCCTTTTGCTGCTAATTATATTACTACTTTTTCTTAACTACTCCAGACAACCCCAAAGTCGCCGCTTTACTTGCTAATTTACTTCAAAGAAATTTATTTTTGGTCTATCGCCTTGTTGAGAGATTCTTAATTAAATCTGCCGATGAATTGATTGAAGTACTTAAGCTATTTAATATTACCTAATTCTACTATGCCTTGCACATTTAAATTGAGCCACTAAGTTGATTAATTTGTATAATATTATTGATACAAAATTACCATATTTATTATAAATTTAAATAAAACCATTTTATTAAACGACAAGTTAACTACGAACTGAATGTCCATACAAAACAGGTTATTATAATGTTAAATCGTGGTCAAGTTAGATTGTCGTTTATTAGATTTTAAACCGCACTTTAAAACCTTATTTTAGTTAACTTTAAACTAAATATTCCTTTATAATCCTATTCAAAATAGATTGTAGTTTATTAAAATACCACAAATATTTTTTTAACGATTTGCATTAACGACTAATTAACTTTAAACTAAAATCCCGTACAAAACAGGTTATTATTATGTTAAATCATATTCAAGTTAGCTTGTTGTTTATTAAAATATACTGCAAATAGTTTTTAAAAATAAAATACCCAAAAATGAAACCCTTTGCACAAAAGATTGACAGTAAAATACTAATTACTTTTTAATATTTAGAGACTCAAACATAATCAAAATTTCAACCAATCGCGGTCCACTCTATAACTCCCCGTTCTGTTTTCCTCCAACAACTACTATTTATAGTTTTATCTGTTTTGGGCACTTGATTAAATCCCATATAAGAGCTGGTTTCTAATATTTTTCCGCATAGAAAAGCAATAAGCCGAAATTAATAAAGCGTATACGACCAAACATTATAAGGATTCCATATTGACCAATCGGCTTGTAACTTCGCTTTAAGCCTTGGCCATACTTTTTCCCCCCACGGTTATTTCCTCCTGTAATGATGGATCATAAGTTTTATTACAAGTTGAGCCACGTTTCTAGTTTTTCTAACGATATCAAAGAGCTTAATTTACTGGAAAATTAACGCTTTGTTCTACTTTATTTTTAATTAGTTTTTAAAGGATTATGCAAGGTAGATTACTTTCGGGAGTGTTTTGTTTTTAAATTTAAATATGCACAGGGATTTATTTTTTAAGAAAAAAAAATTCTCAGAGTTTTTAGAAAGTATAACGAAGGTCTGTTGAAACAAAATTAATTAAAATTAAAACGAGAGTAGCATTTTCGGAAAGATCGTTAAAAAACGATTAGAATAAAATTACCGAGACAGTAAAAATTTATATTTTATAATCGCCATTTTTGGAAGTTTTAAAATAAAAATTCCCCGCTATTGTACAGCCTGTTGATTCTGGAACGTGATAAGATTGCTTTCGCGCGGTCTGTTTCATAGAAGTACTTAATCCATAAAGTCATACCTTTCGTACAACCTAAACTACGTGATATATCAGAATAAACATTTGATTTACATTTTTGACATTTTTATTTAAGTTTCTTAAGAACTTATCAAGCTAGAGGTATAAAATTATGAAAATGTCGTTTTAATAGGATGATCAGATTAAAAATATAATCCATAGGCATTTCAATATCCCTTTAAATTTCAGAAACCATATCAGTATAATTTGAACTTTTTTTGTCCTGAGAGCGCATAATTTTTATTTTTTAATTATTTTTAAATTTATTTTAAATTATAAATGCAAATTCACTCAAAAGCATTTTTTCAAAGGTTTCTTATACTATTTAAGTATTATATTAAAAACCCCAATTTAAATTTAGTCCATTTATTTTTCGCTTGAAAAATTAATTTACATTCCTGCCATAAAACAAACATTTTTTTTTTTTTTTATTCGAGAAATTTAATACGAGAACTAATTCCTTTTAGATTAGGATCTAATCTCCTTCTAAAATCTAAGAAAACTTTTCTTTTCTCTTAGTTTTTTCCCGCAAAAGTTCTCATCCTTCCGCTTCACTTGACATTATTTATAAAGTTCATCTCAGATTGAAATTACAATTTTAAAACCCACGCTTTCTATATTAACTCGTACAATTCCGAAATTTCTGCTGCAAATGGTATCACCACTTTTGTTGTGTTGCTTATTTAAGTTGACACCAACTTCAATTCTTTTTAGTAAATTTTCACTTGTGCTTCAGTTGTTTAGGATTCCTATTCCGTTCTAGAGTATAAATGTTCGAGTAGAAATCCTGAATGTTAGAAAAGTATAGAATCATTGCTTTTCTAATTACTTTACTTACACATTGACCTTTGCCCCCTCTTTTTACTTCATTAATCGTCTCATCTCGAATGAGTTTCAGCGATTTTTAATCTATCGGAATCTCGAGAAAGAAAAGGAAGTGATATCAAAAGGAAAAGTTCTCTATTGTTCGTGAAAAATAACAAGAATTTGATTAAACTTAATTTTGGTAAGATTTAATCGATCGTGTAACTTTTAATTGATTTCAAATTGAAATAACTTTTGTTTTTTAAACTACGCGTTAAATGGGCTATCGTTTTATAGTGTTTTATTCAACGACAACTTAAGGTGGGAATAAATCTCTATAGAAAACCGGTTTTTATAATGTTAAATCGTTTTCAAGTTACGTTGTCCTTAGTCGTAAATTTTTTTACAAGCTTGCATTTGATTGAGAAACTATTACGTTTTAAGAATGTGAAAGTTCTCTGTACGCTTTTAAGAATTTTAGTTTCTTTATACTTTGGTACCATTAAATTCAACGACAACTTAACGCGAGAAGAATTTACTACAGGAAACAGGTTTTTTCAATGTTTATCGTTTTCAACTTAAGTTGTCATTCGTCGTAAATTTTATTTGATGGCGTACGTTTAATTAAGAAAGTAAAGTTTTACGAATGAAGGTTAATATACGCTTTTTTTACAACCTTTGTTTGGCTATTCTTTGGTAACATTTAATTCAACGGCAACTAAACTTGAGACAAATTGTAGATAGGAAACCGGTTTTTATAATGTTGTTTAAGTTCAACATAAGTTGTCGCTCGTTAAAATTCAGTGAATACGTAAAATTCATGTTTGCGGTGTCTTTTGAAATACGAACAGTTTACTGAAACTTAAAATTCAAATAGTGTAGTAACGGGCCTAGGGTGTTTTTATGTGTAAGAATATAAAAATAAAATCGAGATACTGCGTTGCATCGGAAGTGTCCATATCTCGCATTTCAAAAATATAAGAAAAATATACTGGAAAAATGAAAGTTTTCGGGAAAAGTTCTTGTGTATAAAAGATTGAAGTGATCCCTTGTAAAAATAGAAAACGTAAAAACTTTAAAAAAGTATGTTGAGGTCCGTTGGATTTCTCTGAAAGCAATAAAACGGCTTTATTGGTATTAGGGGGGAGGAAAAATACAAAAAATAGCCTTTAGATCGACCAAGGCTTAAGAATTTTCCAGTGTTTATTATTTGTTTTTTTAGGTTATCCTCAATTCTTGTTCGGAAAAACTTATACTTTTGTTAATACATGGCGTTTTTTAACCTTATACTTTCTCTCATGTGATTAACTGCGTAGTTTTGCTTCATATAGACTTTTTGCCGCCCCTTATGAAGGGGGCTGCCATTTTTCCCGTTCCCCTTAGTTTCGACCCCCAATCCGCCATTTTGGTCACCCAGAAACGAGGTGGTAGTGGCTCTGCCTACTCGTTTCTGGGTTACCAAAACGGCGGATTGGGGGGGGGGCGAACTAAGGGGAACGGGCAAAATGGCAGCCCCCTTCATAAGGCGCGGCAAAAAGTCTATAAGACAAAAAAAGAGCAATGTGAACTTTACCTTGTCCAGTTAAATGTAGTGTTAGTTGCATTCTCCCTTTAAGGCCTATCAAATATTTTTTATTCTTCTGTCTCAATAGAATAAGAACTGTATGTAATGTATATATAGTAAACTAACTTCCCACGATTGAATTTCTGTAGATTCTCTCTGATTGAGCCGTTTATGTATTGAGTAAAACTAGTAAATAGTTCTAAGGCATAGCCTTGAATGACCTGGGTCAACTACCGCGGGAAAATTTTATTTATGGTTTCCAAAAATTGAACTGACGTAGAAAGAAGGAACGATTAGTGTTTTTCGGCCCGGTGAAACGCTTGCTTGAACATGTCAACTTAATTTTGTAACAAATAACATCTCTCTTCCCTCGACGGTCACTAGGGGTTTGTTCCCTCCTTTCCAGGGAAATTTATCTAATGCGGAAAAAGGAAAAAAATCCAACGCAGTATGGTTGAAAGGTTTGCTCGGGTAATTTGCTATCTAGTTTGAAATTGGTACATTTCTAATTTCTCTACAAATAAGTTTTCAATTTGGGGAAGTGAGTGATATGACCAAAATAGTTTGTTTATCTATATAGCCGTGTTCACACTTTGAAACGGTTTTTAACCGTTTGGAAAGGTCAAATTAAAAAAAATTGGGGTCAAACGCGTAGATCTTTATGGTTAATTTTACGCTAAGCCTAATTCGGGACTAATTTCGTCCAAATTAATTGATTTTTTGAACATTCGAATCGATTTGAAAAATGGCAAGTGTGAACGCAGCTTATTTATTGAGAGCTTTTTGATTCTCGCAAAATTTTTCTGTTTATTTATTTTAAAAATAGAGTGGTTTTCAAAAGATAAACTATTTGAACTACTTTTAATCATCAAGTCTTAGTATTTACCTCGAATATAAAAAATCTTTTCAATATATCTGAAGCGAGCTATGAGCTAGTTACTCAAGAAACCTGGTGGACAAAGCCGTATAAATTGATTGCCTGAATTCCAGGAAATCAAGAATTTTATTGGAGGAAATCAGAAAACTTTCGGCAATCACGAGAAATCTTGGAGATATTTTCTTTGTATGAAATTTTAGAAGTCGTCAATGTCCATAAAACAATTTGACACTTTGGATAGTTTCAAGTTAATCTCATGATGGATACTTGTTTAATTTGAAAGATTTTCTATAAGCCTTTAAGTAATTAACAATATAACTTAATAATAACTATACTCATTAGTGCGATGTTAAATTGCCTGTCAAATTAAGGCCAAATAAGACATAAAAATAAGTGTCAACACCTACAAATGACTCTATTATTGATAAATACTGATAGTTTTTCGCCGGAAAAGTCTCCTAGCACTTAAGTTTATCAAAAAAATAAGGGCCCCCCTTTTTCCGGTCTGTGAAACTTTCCCATTAGGATTGGTCAGATATATTGCTTGTCGGTACAAACCTTTCACCGCTATCATGGCTTGTACGAGGCTTCCTGGAACCATATAATGATATCCAGTGAATTTGATCTTTAATATAGATACGCCATCGAAACTGCAAGGCGTCATTTTATTCCACCGGAAGTCTAAGACGGTTCCTAAAATCTGTTTTGGAAACTATCAGGGACACTTTTCTCAGGAAAAAGTTTTAGCGCCTTTTTCAACAGAAACTATCCTATATGGACGAGTTCTTAGATACGCACTTAAACTATAGGTATGACGCAATTTGTCTCGTGCTTCAAATATATTAAGTTTTAAAGATACTGTAACTTCCTTCATATTGCTTACTAAAGTTGATACGCGTTAAAAACACGCGAAGGACTTCTTTATCCCTTGGGGCCATAGGTTTTTTTGAGTTTCTTATACCGTGAAATACAGCCCTAAATCTTTTTCCAGTAACGACAATTTAACCTGATAACGAATCTCAATTGGAAACCGGTTTTTTTAACGTTATTTCATGTTAAAGTTAAGTTGTCGTTGAGGAGATTTCTACTCCAGCTTATTTTGGATACGTATTCCCGTTGGAATAAGGGTTATCTAAGTGAATATATCTACCAGGTTAGGTTGTCGTAACGTTTTTGAAGTGTTTTGGTGTTGATAAGGTGCGTTTTCTGATGGGATACTGAGAATTTTTTCGGGTTGTAGGTATAACTTGTTCGTGATAAAGTAGACATAATGTCAAGAAAATGAGTTTCGGAAGAAATGGAAATGTTTTGATATAATTTTTTGTTCCATTGAAGTATTTGAGTGCTTTCAAATGTAGCGCATTTATTTATTTACTGGAATATCTGTAAAACATATTCTTTGTAAACACGATTAACATAAACTAAATATCCTGAGAAACTGTGGTTACTAACACCATAAATTACGAAGTTAATTTTATGAATATAATGCGCTCATTAAAATTTTATAATCAGTTCATATTATCTTCGTGTATAAATGTATAATATACAGTTGGTTATGTAATCCTTGAATTCCTTAAGAGCTGTAGCAGGAACGGATAACTATGAGTTTCCACTTCGTCTTCATCCTTGCCGCGACAAAACCAAACCCCCTCCAACTCCCGCCAGAACTTGGATAGGATTTTAGACTTGTAGAGAGATTTTGAGATTTAGAAAAGCTCTGCAGTTTTTGGGAGAGATTTTGGGATTTCAATGTTAATTTCAATGTTAGGAAACATTCAGAGATGTACAGAATTTTGCCAGGTGTCCGACCTACCTCGGTAAAAAGCGAATTTCAAATTCCTTTCTCGCTTAAACAGTGGACTATTTTTCAGTCAAATTATTTTAGACCAGCACTAATATCAGTAGGTTTCCCATCATTAATTAAACTCGTATATTTTTACCAAGTTCATAAACAATTAATCAAACATTAGTATAAACACTGGCCGCATTTCAGTACAAATTTCGGGATACTTAGGGTGAAAACATGGACTGAGAAAATTGAACTCACTTCATTCTCACCAGCAGTATGTCGGCTTATGAACTTGAAGGATTATTTACTTGTGATATTATAAAAAATACCACTTTCCCCTGACACAATTTTGCGACGAAAACTCAACGCTTAATTTTCATCGCCAATTAAGAGTATCTTCATAATTAACGAGCCCCTTTTCCAATGACATTGCTTGTATAATAAATAACAATCTTAATTTGATTCATAATTCTAATAGAACCCAATTATTTTTCAGTCTAAATTCGATCCTTTCGAAGTTTGCAACATAATAAATTATATTCGTATTTATCCATGGAATAGAATGAAAGTTAAGAAACACTATAATTTATTTAATTTCCCCCGTTTCATGTTTATTAATTAATTCACTACGAATATACTTTATAATTATGCGTAGTCGCGTATTACGTGGTTTAATATCAAAGTTAATGACTTTACTCGCTCGCTCCTTGCGTTACGTGATGTGTAATAGCCAAGGCTTAATATATATGCTCAAGTACAAGTTAAGTTTGCAATATACTATAAACTGTGGCGCAATGATACTTAATGTTTAAACCCCATTGAAAAAACAAAATGGCGTTACTAACTTGACTTGAATATAAGAAGTGTTGACACTTTTTAAAACTGTCAACTCTAGGTTATTAATCGCTTTTAGGTAAAAGTTGGAATAAATTATTTTGTTTCGTTATTATGTATAGTTTATAATATTAACAGAAAACAAAACGGAATATTATTCAAAGTTTAAAGAGATTGTAAAACGTAAAATGTGGATCATTTTACTGAAAAGCTCGTGACGTCATAGAATTGTGGTAATCTTTAACATAGGGAATATCCTTCTGTATATAGTTGACTATCTCTTTAATAGTCATTTTCCACTCCTACCAGAAGCCGATGAAACCCTCCTTTGAAGTCTACCACTCCAATGTTCCATATAGCGCTCCTCTCTGTATGGCTAAAATTCCCAAGTTTACGAGTTAGAAGGGGTCCTACTTCATCCCCCCTGTCTACGGAAAATTGGAAATTCTCTCTCTCCACAAACGACGACGTTTTTTGGACGAACTCCAAGGCTGCTAGAGATATTCGCTCGACGAGCTCCCGCTCCGAAAACATCTACCGTTAGGAGGCGTACGAATCGCGCCTTTTGAGAATAACCCATACAGAGAGGGGTAGACAAGACCCGGGAGTAATAGACTTCAAAGGAGGGTTTCATCGGCTTCTGCTCCTACTAAAAGAAGTTATGGAAAGGAAAAAATGTTCACGAATAAGAAATATCGACCCCTCGATGGAATTATGTACACATTCTAATCTAACCAAAAGCTAATTCTAATACTGTTGAAATTTACACTATGGGAAAAGATGTCGCGGATGGATACATGCTGTTAAAACTAACACGAAACAAAATAGTAATTGCAAACTTTTCTTGGATAGGAGTTTAATTAATTTTTGTGTTATTATTATGGTACTGAAATGTGGGTCTATTTTAACATGTGTTACAAAGTCTAACAAAGAGTTTGGATTAAATGTGAGGCAGTCACAAATTTTTCATGAACTCCAAATGGAAATTGAGTTGAATTTTCGGAAAGATTGTTAAAAAACGACTTTAAATGTAAATATATATATATATGCAAAAGTAAACAACGCCCCGTAGCTTAATTTTCATCAGCAAAGGTCCAGATAAACGTATTAGCCCATCCCTTTAAAAATAGGCAAAAAAAGTCATCACCCCTGTCGGGCTCAAGTAATTTGGACTCTTCCTCGATATTTTGAGTCATGAGAGAGGGACGGAATTTAGGCGGGCCGCGCTTGTGTATATTGTCTTCCCTCCCAACTCCAGAATTTCTCCAAAGAGTGGCGCTTCCAATTTCACTATTTACACAGACTGCGGCCGCTAGTGTCTCGATTCAGATTCTATCCTAAAAAATGTATTTTATCTGCAAAAAATTTATTCTAAAAAATATGTTTTGTTTTATTTATTTAGATGAATGTCACAATGCATCGAAACAAGTTCAACGTGTTTCAGCTGCGGTCCAATAATTCCAGCCTTAATTTGGTGAGTTAATTTTAATTTATATTTCAGCCTTCTTAATTACAATGATTATTGTATTAAATCTCTTAATAATTACTAGGTTTACTTAAAATTACAACTTTAATTACGCAATAAAAAAGAATAAAAATACAACGTTTAACTACGAGTAGATTTACAAAATCTCTTAATAATTAGTAAATTTCTAAGTCGCGATTGGGCAATTTAAACAAAAACCTGGTGTTACTAAGCCTTGGTCGAGTGTTTAAAGTCTTAGAAGTATTTTTTTACGGTCCTTTATGTTAGGGTTGAAAACAATTCCATTGGAATTTGTTTCATTTTTGTTTTTGAAGTACATTAAGTATAACGGTTACGATTGCTTAGTTTTTCTACTCTGGGCATTCTATCCACGTTTTTATGTGGGTCAAGAAATTGTCAATGACCTTTAACCTTGCTAACTCAATCTTAGAAAAAGCTCAACTGTTTTTATTGCTGATTGTTTCTACCGTTTTTACCGGTTTTTGCAGTCTTCGTGATTGCTTTTATGGGGTAGTCTTCTACATTTATTGGTTTGAAAAGGCTTAGTTCGAACTAGAGTTCTAACACTAATGAAAGAAATTGCTGTAAGAGGTCAAAGGTTAACGTTTTAAATCGTTTAGAAGTCTAACTTTAAATAGTTTTTCGAGTTTTGCGTTTTTAAGGGTATAATAATGTCATTTTTCATGTTTAAACGACTTTGTCATATCAATGCAAAGTCAAATGGTCATGGAATCATTATTAGGCCTAGTGTAAGGTTTGTTTAATAGTCAAAAATTTGAAATTTTGAATGAGGAATTTCTCATTTAAAATAAAATTAACCCATATAAAATATTTTTTTTTTTTGTGAATTTCGGTAAATTACCGCGTAATTTACTGATTTCCATCTAGAATGTTTTGATCAGTAAATACTTTTATTAATTACTAGCAAAAACCCGTGAATAATCATGGGAGTTTCCTAGAACCTTCCAGAACTAAACAGAATTTTCTAGACCTTTCAAGCACTTCCCAAAATTTTCTAGAACTCTCCAGACGTTTCTGGAACCTTCTAGAATATTCTGGGAAAAGTTACGGACTTATGCACGTACGGACATTGTGAAGTAATGTTAGTTGATAATCATAATAATTAAATCAGTTGGAGAGGTGAAATTTTAATATTTAGATTAAACCCAATCAACTTTAATCTCTAGTAACATTGTGGATCATTCCGCGTTTACTTTTCTCTACGTTGCCAACTCCTCTTGAACTAAATTATATCGATAAACCTATATTATTCGTTTAATTAAGATCCAAAGGTCCAATTTGCTTATAGCCTCTCCATAACTATAGATAACGTCCATACCACTATTTGACCTATTTAGGCCCTGAACCTCATTCCCCCAACACCGAAGAGGTAGATATAGAGTCAAGCTGATCAGTCTTAGATGTCAGCACTTACAAATCGATGTTTTATATCCCATACGATTTGGTTACAAATGAGATAAAAGGCAACTATAGGCTTATACGTGCTGCAAACTCATTTTGATACAACCGTTATGCCATCAGTTACTATTGATTGTTTCAGTTCCGATAAAGGACAGCTAGTTATATTCAAGTTAATGCCCTGAATAGGGTTTAAGGTACCAAAGGTCGAATTTAAAGGGAGGATCAAAAAAGCTAGTTAATTTTATAATTAATTTTTATAAATTCAAAGATCGTCGAAAAAAGATTAAAAAATATAAGCTGCGTTCATACTAGGCCTTGAAATCGATTTAAACCGTTTCGAAACGTTTCGCTAGAGTCGTGTGAACGGGAAACCGTCTTTTCTCGAATCGATTTGATTCGATTTCTCGAAACTGCTTCGGGAACCAGTTTTATACCGATACGGTTTCAATAACCGATAGATGGAGCTACGATAAATCGATTTATAAAGATGATGCGTGAACACGTGACTCTTAAAACGATTCCAGGCGATTCGAATATCGGTTTGATTTTACCGTTTCAAATCGATTAAGAAATGCTAGTGTGACCGTAGCTAACTACATATGTCATAGAAAAAATTGCTTAAACAGTAAAAATACATATTTAATAATCGTCATTCAATTTAATTAAGAAAAAACAAACGTGAAAAATAAAATTTATGATATTAAGTCCTGTTTGCACTCTCTTTACCATGAACTATTTTACAATCTAGTCCTTAACATGGTCTTATTCGCCCCTTTTTTTGTGTAAGAATTTCAACCTCATTTGTTCCAACGCCCGCCTGTAAAAAATGTCTCCCACCTAGTCCAAAAGTTTTTTTCTTTTCGATAGAATCTTTGATCTAGGTTGAATAACTTTCACCTCAAGTCCCAACCAAGACTTAAAGTTGAGTACATGAACATAAAGGAGAAGTCGCATTTTGTTTGAAATAGAACTCTAAAAAACTACTAAAATTCACTCTTGAAAAGTCAAGAATGAGCGAAATTGTTTTTTCAAATGTTGTATGAACTCTGATAGAGGTTTTTCGTTGTAAAGATGTTATCCCAAGGGATCAAACATATGCAAGCTTTTTTACTGGAGTGATATTTCATTTAAAGAGAGGGTTCAACATAATAGCAACTAAATAGGCCTAGCTAATCCACCAGTGAAAAAAAAAACTAGAAATAAATTTAAAACCGAAAAATAGGCTTAGCTGGATTCACGGAGATCCAGAATTTCTTCGCATTGATGGGTCATCAACCAATTAGCAAAGGCCCGTCGTTAAGACGAGAACTCCATTATAACATTCGATTGGTCGCTGATCCATCAATGCGAAGAAATTCAGGATCTCCGTGAATCCAGCTAAGCCTATTTTTCGGTTTTAAATTTATTTCTAGTTTAATATTTGTTTAAATTATTCTTACTGGTGAATTAGGCCTATTTTAAACGATAAGAAATCGATAACATGTTGTTAGGTTGTGTTCTCCCTGTAAAAAATGATTTTTACAATTGTGGAAACCGTGTCAGTTGTATAGATTAGAATAAAGATACGTGTGCAGAAAGTTTGGTGAACGCAATTATATAAAAAAAAGGTTAAAAATTGGGTATTAGCTGAAGCGGTCAGGGAAAAACCTGGAAAAGTCAGGGAATTTGAATCTGAAAAAACTGTGGCAACCCTATAGTGATTTTCTTTGCTCGTAATTTTTGCAAGTACATTAGATCCCTCTTGTTATCCTCTAGACCTTCGAAAAATTTAGTGACAGTATATCTTTAAGAATCGAAAAGCATTGAACTATCTGTGCCTTAACTGTGGTCGTCACTTTTATTGATAGGTTTTGGTAGAAGTTAGATATATATAAGAGTCTTTGTAATTTGGGGGGAACGTGCTGCCGATTTAGATTAGGCTCTAAATCCTCTGCATTTTGCCGTCACGTCGGAATCAATTCCATCGGATCCAAAAATAAATAAATTACATTGGAAAAGTCTATAATGTTCCGCCTATCGCTCTGAAGTTTCATTTCTTCCATGGTTTTTAGTAATACATTTTAGTAACACACTGATATGTGTAGTTACAAGGCGAGTTTTGTAGTAATAGTTAGTAGTAAGCAATTTTAAAGGTTTAATGAAGTCCGACAAACCTTTCCAATCGATCCTTTCTCTTAAAGGGAGAATGCAAGTGCTTTATCGATTCCTTATTGTTTAAGTTTTCCTAATAAAGCAGTAAAGTTTTACAAACAAATTACCCGGAAAATAGGCTTAGCAGGATTCATTTAGATCCTGAATTTCTTCGTATTGAAGGGTCGGTAATCAATCGAATGTTATTGTAAGTCTCATGGAGATCTCGACTTAACGACATCTCGCCTTGCTCATTGGTCGCTGACCCTTCAATGCGAAGAAATTCAGGATCTCCATGAATACAGCTAAGCCTATTTTTATGGTAAGTTTCTAATCTTTAATATGTTTGTAATTTTTTTACTGGTAGATTTAGGCCTAATTAAAAGATAAGGAATTGTTAAAAATGCTCTTGTTATTAGGTTTAGAGTAAGTTTAAAATGAATTTTAACTTAACATTACGCCGTATAATTTGTCCATGACCAAAATTCGTGGAAAACACCGTGAAAGATTTGCTCACCTTTAGAATTTACGCGGCATAGGTAAAATTAAGAAACCGTCTCTGTTTTCAGTTCTTAAAACACTATATCCTTTTATCACTAAGATACAAAATAGTAAAGCTAAACCTACCTATCCTAGTGTTGTACGTAGTGAAAAGAGTGATTGATTTTTAACTACAAAGACTAGGCTCAAAAATAACAAACCAATTTCATGCCTGCCTTGTTTTTAGCCACACTTCTCCACCCCCAACAGGAAAGAGGTGTAGGTTCTTATTTTGTCTCAGATGTCTGACGTCTGATGGGTACTATTACTACCGTCAAAAACACTTTGCAACGTTATTACTAACAAATACTTTACTACACTATTATCAAGAATCCATTCAGGTCCCATAAGAATATGGGAGGGCCGCGATTCAATAACCATCCTCCCAAACTTTGTAGGAAAAGTTTGTCTGCTTCGAATCGATTTTTCAAGTAAATCGCTCCTGACATTATATTATTAACCCGCGCCACTAACGACCTTGACATAATATTTTGGGTAATAAAAATGGAGCCGACCGAAAAAAGATCTAAGCGTACAAATGTTGCGAAAATTGCAGACGAACTTTTGTTGCAAAGTTTGGGAGGATGGTACCAGAGGCTAAAGCTATGCTCCCATATTCTTATGGAACCTGAATGGATTCTTGCTATTACTACAGTCAAAATCATTTAACACTAGAAAAACACCTGGATATATTAATAACCCACACCTCTTAGGGTAGTAAACAGGTTGCGTTAACAACCAGAAGAGATGTAGGTATTTTTATGGGCTTGACCATCTTGTTGGAACGTCTATACGTTCCATTATCGTCGAGTAAGCAAAATAGTAATTTAGGTCTACAATTTTAAGATAAAAGAAAATATAGGCAGGCTACAATATTTTTAAATTATTTTTTGTACCCTTATCTAACATGCTCTATAAAGTTTAGTTTGAATCTGTTCGGGAACACTTTTCAAAACTGCTTTTATATCCTCCGAGTTTTAATATTGTGTATTGTTCCGCTGCACACTTGGGTCCTTTTGTATTAAGATCAGACACGTCTTGGGGATAAACTCAATATTCCTTTCGAACAGTGACAAAAGAAATCACTTGGGATTTTCTTTTTCAATCACTATTTAAATCAGATAGTAGATAAGACTAAAAAATACTAAATCTTTATGGGTTATTCTAAATTGTAGCTCCCAGAAACCGTTTCGTTTCGCCGGGATTTGAAAAATCCCTCTTCAATTTCCTCCTGGCAATTTTTTTCTCCATTATTTTCCGTTCTCTAACGTCGTAAATCAGAATTCATTTTTTATTTTCCTTTTTGCCAAATTGAACCAGAGTCCCTCGGAGCGGCACTATCCGAGCTTCGTATTGAATCAAATCTATTGTATGGGATTTAAGAATTGTGGACTATGGTATGGTGGTTACTTTTATTAGATTTTGTGGGCTAGAAAATTGCATCGCGCTTTCGGTGCATCGAGAATGATCGTAAAAGAACCGTTAAAACCAGTTTTCTAACTCCATATCCATCCGTCATCCTTAAAGAATGAACTTCCTTAGAAACGTGTGTTAAATTTAGATTTACGATTGAAAGTATTGTTGTGGGTTATGGGTTTTAAATGGCTCTAACTCGAATCGTTCCAAATTTATGGATGAATGGTTGGTGTCATTGAATTCGGCTCGTGGAGAGCTTTCGATTGAGTACCCATAAAGTATAGTTGCTATAAGTTTGATAACTTATAACGTTGAGTCACGTGGAGGCATATGATTGGTTGGCTGGTTATAAGTTACTCGAACCCTATCGTGTAGGTACTCAAAATAAAGGTCATAATGTAAGGAATCGCATGATACTATCATTTTATCTAAGGATCTATTATATACGGCCTAGATTTGGAATTAATGATTTATATTTAAGTCTAAAATAAAACCGCCCAATCTTAGTTCCAGCAACGCGTAATTAATCATCCTTAATCATCAAACATAGGTCAAAGGTCGACTTAAATTAAAAGAAACGTTCTTACTAAACCAAACCCCACGATATTTGGACTCAAACAAAAGCCAGAAACGTCTAAAATCCAGCAGTAGGGTTAATTATCTGCACTTTCCCAACCACACCCAACAAAAAAGAAAAAACCAAAACGAATCCTTTTAAACTCCAACAAGGGATAAACTAAACAGATATACGTGATGTATAAAAGAAAACAACTCGAAATTTTGCCTCCCATTTATCCATTAACGTACCGACCCTAAATGAGATTTCTGTCATTTTCTGCTAAGGAGGAACTTCTAATTATATTTGAAGAGGCGACGGAGAGGGCCAAACCCTATCTAAAACTACATACACATCAAATTTACCCCAAGTTTGTGTCTGTTTAGAAAGTTTTCCCATTTACTTGTTCGAAATTTTGGTCAGTGTTTGAAGTTTTGTACTCTGAACGTTTTCGACTCTTATTTTGCGCTTATTTGACGTAACATTTTAAATATTTAATCACAGAAACACTCTGTGTGAAATTTCTTTAAAA
This sequence comes from Odiellus spinosus, assembly GCA_963920705.1. NCBI lineage: Eukaryota > Metazoa > Arthropoda > Arachnida > Opiliones > Phalangiidae > Odiellus > Odiellus spinosus. The sequence continues at coordinate 17,218,814 of OY987233.1, read as the reverse complement.
TTTTTCCAGCATCATGAATAAAAGCCATTTATTCCCATAATTTTTGCAATATTCCCTAGAATTGAAAGATATTGATAAGCTTTCCACACGACAATGCTATTACGTCATTCTATCGAGTTTGTCACTCAAAACTAAAGTTTGATGTCTACTACTACTACTACTACTATACTACTGTCTTTAGACCTGTATGACTGAAATTGTCTGTATGGGTGCTTAAAATTTGCCTCGAGGGATGCAAAAGTAGGCACAAAATTCTGAACAATTAGAACCAATTAGGGGCGAGATATAAAATTGAGACCAGACCTATTTGAAACGGTGAGCAGATCTAGGAAAAAAACATAATAAATAGCTCCCAGTTCAGATTTATGGCTAGTGACAGTGGCTTTGACGTCATCAAACGGTTCAAATTCAAGTTCGAAGTTAAATTTGCAAAAAAACTACCATAGAATGTTTTGGAACAACCAAAAATTTTATTAATACTTTCCCAGAGTTTTTATCTATTTAAAATGAAATTAAGTTAAATTTACATTCTATTCTCCCTTTAATTTAAAATTATTTTTAAAAAGCAATCATCATTAAGCCTTAGCTTAATAACTTAATATTAATCAAATACCACTCAATTTCAGATTTTATCTCCGACACGTTTTGTTCAATAACAGTATGCAATATAGTCAAATCTAAGGCGGATTAGTATCCAATATTACACTTCATAGATATAAAAGTAGTTTTAATATCTTTCTGACAAATTTAACATTGCGTATCAATCCGCCTCATATTTTGACCATACTGCCAACTTCTCTTGGACTGACTGCGCGATAGTATTGTAGCACGCTCCTTGGAGATTCTATATCTTGATGGTTTTTATGACGTGACAGTTTAATCAGAGCATATTGGGAGTAAGTGGAAATGACGGTGTCACGTTCAACCTAAATATATAGGAATGAATTCTTGAGCAGTTATAGCCAGCTCCCGCGTTTAGACAGTTGATTCCCCTAGAGATTCAATGGCTTATACGAATCTCTATCGCGTACTTTCGAGCTAGGCCTAAAAGCTTTGAACTACGAGTTGGTCTATACAGTCCAATCTCAGATTCCAAGCGGCCAATCTCTATTACCGTCCAAGTGAGAAAATAATCAAAATATACCAAGTCTTCTTTGTTCTTTATGAAGTTCAATTGGATTTTTATTACTCCGCGGTAGAGTTTGTGTTATACCCAAGGTTTTTAGATTGTTTTACTACAGCTAAAGTACCCGGAAATCTGAAAGCTCATTTGAAATTGTTGTCAATAGGATATTCTTTATTTTAGAAGAGTAGCCAATAGAATATTCTGTGTTTTAGAAGAGTAGCTAATAGAATATTCTTTATTTTAGAAGAGTAGCCAATAGAATTCTTTCTTTTGCGAGAGGTATAGCCAATAGAATTGTTTCCGTTTGCAAGAGGTGTATCAAATAGAATTGTTTCCGTTTGCAAGAGGTGTAGCCAATAGAATGGTTTCCGTTTGCAAGAGGTGTAGCCAATAGAATGGTTTCCGTTTGCAAGAGGTGTAGCCAATAGAATTGTTTCCGTTTGCAAGAGGTGTAGCCAATAGAATTGTTTCCGTTTGCAAGAGGTGTAGCCAATAGAATTGTTTCCGTTTGCAAGAGGTGTATCCAATAGAATTGTTTCCGTTTGCAAGAGGTGTATCCAATAGAATTGTTTCCGTTTGCAAGAGGTGTATCCAATAGAATTGTTTCCGTTTGCAAGAGGTGTATCCAATAGAATTGTTTCCGTTTGCAAGAGGTGTATCCAATAGCATTGTTTCCGTTTGCAAGAGGTGTATCCAATAGCATTGTTTCCGTTTGCAAGAGGTGTAGCCAATAGAATTGTTTCCGTTTGCAAGAGGTGTAGCCAATAGAATTGTTTCCGTTTGCAAGAGGTGTAGCCAATAGAATTGTTTCCGTTTGCAAGAGGTATAGCCAATAGAATTGTTTCCGTTTGCAAGAGGTGTAGCCAATATAATTGTTTCCGTTTGCAAGAGGTATAGCCAATATAATTGTTTCCGTTTGCAAGAGGTATAGCCAATAGAATTGTTTCCGTTTGCAAGAGGTATAGCCAATAGAATTGTTTCCGTTTGCAAGAGGTATAGCCAATAGAATTGTTTCCGTTTGCAAGAGGTATAGCCAATAGAATTGTTTCCGTTTGTAAGAGGTATAGCCAATAGCATTGTTTCCGTTTGCGAGAGTATGTCGAGATCTATTTCTTATCACACGCACTTTTAAATCTGACGTAAATAGTAATTGGCGTTAGTTTTGATATTCAATGTACTTGTATAAATATAGTTTAGATAACAGCTTTAGTAGAACTGAGTCTGTAGGTTAAATTGCTCGAACTTCCGCGAGTGTTTCATGTACTTGTTCTTCTACATTCTAGCATTTTATCTATTAACCTATGTTGGGTGTCAAACAAAATAACATTCAACATGTGTTCGTGATAAAATTATTGCGCACGGAATTGTTTTGACAGGAAATAGGGTCATTGTTTTTAGAATTTACACAAGTTTTTACACATATGTATGCTATTGTTTTAAGAACACGTGTTTTTCAATCAAGCTTTACTGTTTGTAATTACTTTGTTTATATAATTGAAATTAAATTAAATTAAATTCAGCGGGTGAATAATAATTCCATTTTTATTAAATCAAACCGTAACGTTATATATAATCAAAAGTCTATAATTGTATTCCATAAAAGTAAACAGCGCCCCCTAGCTTAATACAATCAGCAAAGGTCCGGGTAAATGTACCGGCAGATTCTGATTCGAGACACTCTAGCGGCCGCAGACGGTGTAAATAGTGAAATCGAAAGCGCCACACTTAGGAGAAATTCCGGAGTTGAGAGGGAAGACAATATAGCCAAGCGCGGCCCGCCTAAATTCCGTCTCTCTCTCTCCCAACTCAAAATATCGAGGAAGAGTCCAAATCACTCGAGCCAGCAGGGGTGTTGACTTTTTTGGCTATTTTAAAGTGATGGGCTAGTACATTTACCTGGACCCTTGCTGATAGTACTAAGCTATACGGGGCGTTGTTTACTTTTATGGAATGAAGTGATAGACTTTTGATATTATATATTTACTATGTGTATCAAAATATCAAATGTTTTCCCTTATAATATATGAGATTCCAGGAAGCAATTGAAAGCAAACAACTGAATAGTTTAGTTTTTAAAGGGATTCATCTAAGTTAGTCCGCTTCTAAATAAAATAAAATAAACATTAAAGGGGTAGTCTTACGATCTAGTCTGAGCTTTCTAAGTTAGGAACTTTTACGAAAAAGACAGCGCGAAATCGACCTTATCACGTGTACCAGAACGCACGAGAATCTACTGTAGGCTCTACAATTCGCGACCATAGTGATGACGTAATATTGCTTGGAATTTAATTTAAAAATACCCAATATGTCGATTATAAAATATGTATTTTTACTGTCGCTGTAATTTTATTCTATGAGATATGTATACATATTTTGAATCGTTTTTTAACGATCTTTCCGAAAATGCTACTCAATTTCCATGTCTGCTGGGTCATTCGGTACCAATAGGAGAGCTATACCGGAAGTAGAGACAAGAAGGATCAGATAAGGAGAGGAAAAGTGGGGCTGCGTTGAGTTAGAGAGAGAAGAGCCAACCTCCCACTCGGGTGGAAAGGGGGGGATAGGAAATTCTCGAGGTAAACTGTTGTCACGTGGTCGCTAGCTAGCGCGTCTCATAAAGGATTCGTTTTACCCACGTGACAACAATTTACCACGAAGCATCTCTACCCCCGTCTGTCCCCCGTTCTCCCAGAGTGGGAGTTTAGGCCGACGCAGTAAGAGCCGCGCCGTTCCCACTTTTCCTCTCCTTATCTGATCCTTCTTGGTAGAGATACCCTAGTTTCTTTTAATTCCTTTTACTAAATTTTCTATGATTCTAATGAGTTCTTTGAAATAAGGAACCTTTGTTGAAGTTAATTGTAGTTTTAAGTCGAACTAGATTTAAAATAATTTGTTATCAGAGTAGGCCTTTAAAAGAGTCACGCTTAAAAGTCTTCAGGAAATTGGAATTCGGTAGGAAATTGCTCCTTTCGATTTGTTAAAACTCCATATATTGTTCTTCTTTAGTTTATACAAATCTATTTTAATCCACTATTAAATTTAACGTTAAGTATACAACCTCTTAAGTTTTGTAGCTACTATTCAAATCGCATGAATTTAGTTAAAAAATAGCGCATGGAAACTTTCTCTACAGTAAATGCTCAATTATAACCTTGAAACGAATCTAAAAATCCTTAGAAAACCTGTTTTTAAATAAGGATATGATCCCTTCTAAGCCTGATTTCGATTTTTCTAAAATAAAGTATGAATTTTAATATTGTGTATTAATCATCCTTAGCTTTCGCAATTTTACAAATTTTCTGACGAATAAAATTTTTGTTAGCTCCGAATAAATAGCCCGCACGTGCGAAACAGATGTTATTTTTGTCAGCGATTTTCTGAAAAGTTTTTAATTAGTTTTGGGAGCAAACTTAGGACCCTTGAGTCTTTGAAATAATAATATTTATTGAAATGAACGCGGTCTCTGATGGATTTTGAAAATTAAAGATTAAAATATGCAAATAATAATTTTTAAAATGAATTGAATTAACTCTATAAAAATGTATGCCAGAAACAAATTAATACAGCAGTAAATCATTTTAATTTTAATGTCAATCAAATTTCCAAATTAATTAGTATTAATGTTTTTGTTTTAATAATTAAATTATCGCCTAATTTCAATTTTGGGTAAGTTAAAAAATACCTTCACGCCTGTAAAAATGTTCTAACTGCCGCGCATTTATGCTCAGAGTAAAGCCGACATTTAGGAGATATCAACTTAATATATTTTCTATTTATTTCCTGTAAAAGTGCTTCAACCTTTGTACAGATGTTTGGTGCGAAGCCTAGCCCAAGTTTTTTCTTTTTCGTGATTTTGAAAGAAGCTACGCCCTAATTTAACTAAGAGACTCAAAAGAAAGAAGGTTTTTCTAGGTGTTAATTAGGCATAATTAAACTTCTTAGGCCCTAATTAGGCTTAATTGTTTCTCCATTTAGGTTTAATAAAATTTATTTTCACTGTAAAGTAATAGGCTAGAATTAGGCTTAGTCTAATTATTTTACTTTGTACTTACAAAGTTTCTATTCATAACTAAACTTAAACTTTGCAATTTACGCTTAATTCGCCTCAGCATTAATCTTAACTACTTTCTAGATTCGAATTAGGCTTAATTTCTTCACCATCTACTTTCTAGATTCGAAGTAGGTTTAATTTCTTCACCATCTACTTTCTAGATTCGAATTAGGCTTAATTTCTTCACTATCAACTTTCTAGATTCGAAGTAGGCTTAATTTCTTCACCATCTACTTTCTAGATTCGAATTAGGCTTAATTTCTTCACTATCTACTTTCTAGATTCGAATTAGGCTTAATTTCTTCACTATCTACTTTCTAGATTCGAATTAGGCTTAATTTCTTCACTATCTACTTTCTAGATTCGAATTAGGCTTAATTTCTTCACTGTCTACTTTCTAGATTCGAATTAGGCTTAATTTCTTCACTGTCTACTTTCTAGATTCGAATTAGGCTTAATTTCTTCACCATCTACTTTCTAGATTCGAATTAGGCTTAATTTCTTCACTATCTACTTTCTAGATTCGAATTAGGCTTAATTTCTTCACTATCTATTTTTAGATTCGAATTAGGCTTAATTTCTTCATAATCTACTTTGTAGGTTCGAATTAGGCTTAATTTCTTCAATTATCTATTTTCTAGATTGGAATTAGTGTAAAATATCGATGCATTATAATGTAATAGGGTATTAGGCTTAATTAAATCTGTAAGAAAACTATTTCTGAAACTAATTCAGCTAAGATTTCATCTGTACCCTTTTCAAAAATCTATCCAATTAATTAGTCTTAGTAAATTTTAATGAGATCTTTTAAATCTCCCTTTATAATGTATTTTTTATTGTTTTTCCAATATAAAATCATTTTAACACCGCACCTAAAGGTATTGAATTCCAAATTAAAACTAACTTCAATATCTTTCGATTTGTCGGAATCCCAATATCACTCAATTTTATGTCCTTTTCCTTATCGCGCAAACGACGCTTCCAATATCAATTTAGACTCCAATATCGACATATTTCCACGTCCCTTAACTGAAAATATAAGATAGCCAATAAGAGCCTTACTTATAAATGATATCATAAGTTGATAATCACGTTTCACCATAAGTTCATTTTTTCTCTCAATATACTAGGCCTTTAATTACAGGAATAAATTGGTTTTTATTTACAGGAAAATCGTAGAAATTATGGTTCCTAACGCTCAAAAACTATTTAAAGTAGAGCCAAAAGTCCATCACTTTATTCAATAAAAGTAAACAAGGCCCCGTAGCGTAATACTATCAGCAAAGGTCCTGGTAAATGTACCGACAGATTCTGATTCGAGACACTCTAGCGGCCGCAAACGGTGCAAATAGTGAAATTCCGGAGTTGGGAGGTAAGGCAATATAGCCAAGCGCGGCCCGCCTAAATTCCATCCCTATTTCCGGACTCAAAATATCGAGGAAGAGTCCAAATCACTCGAGCCAGACAGGGATGATGACTTTTTTGGCTATTTTTTTTTAATAAAATGATGGGCTATGACGTAAAACTGAACCTTTGCTGATCGTAATAAGCTACAGGGCGTTACTTACTTTTATGGATTAAAGTAATGAACTTCTGGTAGAACTGTTACAATTTTTTTCATAAGTTTCGAATGTAAATTTGACTTTATTTTTGTCCTTATCGATTTCTTTAAGTTTATCGTTTGCTTATGTTAGTATACATGGAATTTGGTCTTTAACTTGGGCGTATCCTGGCAGAATTAAATCACGTACAAGTAATAATATTGACTAGCTAGGGCGGTCGCCCCATTTCGAAACCCTAGATAATATACAACAATCCTTAGGGAAACTCCGCCAGTAATTTGTCAGGTGACTTAGCAACTATATGATCTCTGGATGGATAATGTTTAGTCAGGGGGAAATGTATTGGATATCTTGGTGCCAAGATATCTTATCTAAACTAAAAATCGCTGGGTTTTGATAACTTCGTTTAGATATAGTATTAATTAGATATAAATTATACCAAACTTTAGTTTTTAGCAAAAAAAAAAACTTTTTTCAAGTTTCGCTTTTCCAAGAGATGATTGCATCAAATTCATTTAGATTTAATTTAAGCGTCCCGGATTAAAGCGTCTAAATTAAAATTGAGTAGCATATTCGGAAAGATCGTTAAAAAACGATTCAAAATATATATACATATGTCATAGAACAAAATTAGTACCACGACAGTAAAAAATGCATATTATATATAATCGCCCATTTTCGAAACATCATCACTATGATCGTGTGATTTCGCTATTGTTTAGAGCCTTCAGTTGATTCTTGGGCGTTCAGGCAGCAGTGATAAGGTACTTTCGCGCGGTCTTTTTCGTAGAAGTACTTAATCTAGAAAGTTCTATGAAAATTATCGTTAATTACGTTTCAGAAATAATCTACGACATATATCGGAATGAAAGTTTCTAACGCGTCAACCCAGAGGCGAGGGGGCAGACACTCGCGAGCTCAGGTGTACTCTTTGCACTATCAAAGCTGAACTCAAAGTTCATAAGAGTTCGAACTCAATGTACTGTCAAAGCTAAACTCGGGTGTACAGCGAATTCAAGAGTGTCTGACCCCTCGCCCAGAGGTATAAAATTTTGAATAGGCGTTTTAATAGTACCATAAAACTAAAAGTTAATAACCTTACTATAAGAAAGTGTTTGTTAATTGCTCAATTTAACCGAGTAAATCGTTGAAAACGACAAGTTCTTTGGAATATAATCAATATTCGTATATAAAATTGACTTGAAACGTTTTTGCTATCAGTTTTATCTATTGAATATTCTTTAGTTGGGCGTAAGATTTTGATGTTTGATCTTGCCGACCTTATTATTATTATTATGCCTTTTTTAGCCTGAAATACTGTACAGAACATATTTTTTTTTATATATATACAAAGCCCAGATCTTTATTAGGTCTGGTATGTTTGCGAGACGTGCTATGGCCTTCTATTCAACTACATAAACTTCGGAATCTCCTGTTCGCGAACGATTGGCTAAAACTATTTTTATTACTTATGAGAATATGCATTGCGTATCAATCCACCTTTACTTTATCTTTATTACAATATTTCTCGCGAAGCAAAGTGTATTTTTAGTTAGTTTAAGTTTGCATCACCTACAAAGCAAGGATGCCTTTTATTTCTATGGCATAAGCCACTTAAGACTTGGCTTTTTTCGTACTGAAGTTTAAACTAGGTTCTCATTGGATATAGTTTATTGTTTGTTAAGGGTGTGACATATTCGTGGGCTTTTTTTATTATGTCCACGAAACGTTTATATTATTCACTGCTGTGTAAAAAATAATTGAATACTGAAACATTTCTGTCTACACGAGGGTTGTGATAGGATTGAATTTATTATTTTAATGATAGGCTTAGCGTGGATTGAATTTATTTTAATTATAGGCTTAGCGTGGATTGAATTTATTTTAATTATAGGCTTAGCGTGGATTGAATTTATTTTAATTATAGGCTTAGCGTGGATTGAATTTATTTTAATTATAGGCTTAGCGTGGATTGAATTTATTTTAATTATAGGCTTAGCGTGGATTGAATTTATTTTAATTATAGGCTTAGCGTGGATTGAATTTAATTTGACGGTAGGCTTAGCGTGGATTGAATTTAATTTGACGGTAGGCTTAGCGTCGTTTGAATTTAATTTGACGGTAGGCTTAGCGTCGTTTGAATTTAATTTGACGGTAGGCTTAGCGTCGTTTGAATTTATTAATTTGACGGTAGGCTTAGCGTCGTTTGAATTTGTTAATTTGAAACTAGACTTAGCGTGCTTTGAATTTATTAATTTGACGATAGGCTTAGCGTTGTTTGAATTTAATTTAACGGTAGGCTTAGCGTAGTTTAAATTTATTAATTTGACGGTATGGCTTAGCGTCGTTTAGACCTATTCATTTATCGATAGGCTTAGCGAAGTTTGAATTATCAGACTAAAGAAAACCTAAATCGAAAACTTTCTGTGAGTTATTATCAAATGAGTATTACGTCATTTATGTTAATATTATATAATTTGTTAATGAAGTATTGTGTCTATGTCTATATTTCGGGGAAAATATTTTAACAAATTCGGAGCTGTCTAATTTTAAAAGTGGCCGAATTTTATTAATTGTACTGATCCTTTGAACAAACACTAGTTTTGATGGGCGGCTTTTAATGAGCCGTGCGTTTTCAACAATTTAATCCCCAAATATTAAAGCTTTCCTAGAATTTATAAGCAAACCATAAATAAAACTTACGTCAGTTCTTGTTTTTAATTTCTTTGGCCCTGAAAGATAGCCTTAAAAATAAACCCACCAATAATTAATTTTATAATTAATATCAAAAGAATGTAAAATATTTGAAGGGACGCACTGTGTGACTTTTAACCTTTCTAATTAATACAATTAATCTATATTTAAACATGTATATCTTTGGGTTGAGCAGTTTTTTAAGAAACTTCAAAATTAAAATGAAAAATATATTGTCTGTCACTAACGCTAAAACGTGAGGCTTTTACGCATCTTTCATGGACTCCAAATTAAAATTGAGTAGCATTTTCGGAAATATCGTTAAAAAACGATTCAAAATATATATACATATGTCATAGAAAACATTATTGCGACAGTAAAAATATATATTTTATAATCGCCATTTTAGAAATTTTGAAAAATAAAAATTCCCCGCAATACTACGTCATCATTATGATCGCGTGATTTCGCTATTGTATAGAGACTTCAGTTGATTCTCGCGCGTTCTGTCACGTGATACGGTAGCTTTCGCGCCGTTTTTCTCGTAAAAGTACTTGATCCAAAACAATCCTGCTTTTCTTAACAAAATTATCGTTAATTTTCAGAAATAAAATACGTCATATATCGAAAAAAAAATTTACCTATCCGAAGTTTGGTTTTAACGAGAGTTAATTTAGTGACAGTATGACTTTAATTTCAAGAACAGTCAAAAACATCCGACAAACTTCTAATTAATTGTTAAATTTGGAAAGATACAATATTTTTTCATAATGAGAAAGGTTAAGGCGGAATGATACACAATATTAAAACTCCATAGAAAAGAAAATAGTCTTTGTTATAACTCATGAGTTAAGACATTTCATTTTTGATATAAAATATATTCAGATATTATACGTTTGTTTATAAAATATCATTCCAATTAAATTATTCGAGGATAAAATATGAAATGAGTTATACGTTGTTCCGAATAAGAGAATTTTAAAATCTTATCATTAAAAATAATAATTTAAACCTAAAAGTTTGGATGGTTTTATTTTCTTCGAATTTTAATTGAATTTCAATTATTTAATAATATCTAACATAAATTCTTAGAAATGTGAATTTTCTTATCAAATGTTATAACGTTTTGATACGAGTAGCTTGTTAAAGGGAGAATGCAACCTAATAATCGATTTTTATCGATTCCTTATCGTTTAAATAGTCCTAATCCACCGATAAAAGGTTACAAAACAAATATTAAACTATAAACTTACCCGGAAAATAGGCTTAGCGGAATTCATGGAGATCATGATTTCCTCGCGTATAAGGTCTAGTAACCAATCGAATGCGATTATAAATCTCGTGGAAATCTCGCGTGAACGACGGGCCTTTGCTCATTGGTTGTACATTGGACCAGAATCTCCATGAATCCCGCTAAGCCTATTTTCCGGGTAAGTATTAAATTTATTTCCAGTTTAATATTTGTTTTGTAAACTTTTTATTGGTGGCCGGATTAGTCTTATTTAAACGATAACGAAGTTTATGATTGGTCCGAATTTATATTTAACTTTTATAGAAATTTTACCAAGCTTTAGAAATTAATTAAAACACTAATTAAAACACTAAAAACTTGTCTAAAAATTGTTTCTCGAATACGTTTTTTGACACGATGATTCCGAAAATGCTACTTAAATTTAATTTTTATTGAATATGAAATTGATATCAATATAACTTTTTTTTTCTTTTAAATTTTAATCCATTTTCCTTATAGTACCTCAATTTTTCTAAGTGCTTGATCCACTTATGGGCAGTTTATTTTATTTATAGTATTTTATATATACTTCTATATGTTTCAGGGTTAATCGTATTTCGTGCCAAGGCCCATTTATATCAATTGCTTTTTTCTGCCCAGAACATTTACGTTACAACCCCCGAAAGTAGAAAAAAAAACTTTATAAACCTTTTTTGATATCGTTAGAAGTATAAGAATTGATATGACGAAAAAAAAACGCATTTTTGTGAACAAAATTATAATACCTCGTCCATTTTTCTTGGTAGGAAAATGATATCTTAAACGGAAAAAGGTTTATTTTTTTTTACGATTAAAAAATAACCCAGCCCTAATTTAGTATAGGATAGCATAAGTTTATAACTTATCGTACAAGTTACCTTCATTTTATTCAAATGCATATGCATTATACCAGAAGCCGATGAAACCCTCCTTTGAAGTCTATTACTCCCGGGTCTTGTCTACCCCTCTCTGTATGGGTTATTCTCAAAAGGCACGATCCGTACGCCTCCTAACGGTAGATGTTTTCGGAGCGGGAGTTCGTCCAGCGAATATCTCTAGCAGCCTTGGAGTTCGTCCAAAAAACGTCGTCGTTTGTGGAGAGAGAGAATTTCCAATTTTCCGTAGACAGGGGGGATGAAGTAGGACCCCTTCTAACTCGTAAAATTGTGAATTTTACCCATACAGAGAGGAGCGCTATATCGAACATTGGAGTAGTAGACTTCAAAGGAGAGTTTCATCGGCTTCTGATTATACTTTAGTTTTATCATGGATGTATAAAGGACTAACGTTCATGGATATTGCACTCCGACAAAAAAGTGTCAACAGAATTCTCGATGTTCATTGGCGCCACCTAGTAACGAAGTTTGTCGTTATACAGGAAGTGTGGCATTACGTCACATAATTAGAGCAATTACCAATTAGATCAAACTAAAGTGCTACTCAAGTTCATGAAAAATGTGTGACAACCTTACTTTTAAAATATGTTTAATTATCGTAATCTTTTCTCAATGTCCATGTGAACTCACTTAAGTTATAAGCTTATGTCAAATGCCTCTGCATTGCAATCGAAAGTTTTTATTTTTATTTTTGAGTGACGATTTTTGTTCTGTCTATTCTTCCTGCCTCTTTTTTTCGCGCGCTTTTTTCCCTAAGCCTAAATTGAATCCATTCCTCGAGCTTTTTTCGCGCCTTTTTCTTCGCGCGGGACCATCACGTGCATCATTAGCTATACGATAAGAGGTTAGCGTATATAACGTTCTTCAAATGGGGACAACGCTTTTCCCGCTAGTTGCCATGGTGATGCGAGGTCTATTTTTCATAGTTTTTACGTGAATGTTTTAAATTTAGTTTCACCCAAAACTTTTACACTCTACTCTTTATGAAATAATGCTGGTCATGTGTGGGTATGTTGACAACCTTGACTTGAAGTAGTTATTCCAAGGCTCTATAATTTAGGACAGCTAGGGCTGGTACACGACCTGGAAAGCCAGGAAAATTTAGGCAATTTGAAAATTGCTCCAAAAGATCCGGGAAAGGTCGGGGAATTTGAAAATTACGCCAAAAGGTCAGGGAAAAGTCGGGGAATTTGAAAATTGTCCCAAAAGGTCAGGGAAAAGTCGTAGAATTTTAAAATTGCCGCAAAAGATCAGGGAAAAGTCGAGGAATTTGAAAATGGCCCCAAAAGGTCTGGGAAAAGTCGGGGAATTTGAAAATTTCCCCAATAGGTCAGAGAAAAGTCGGGAAACTTGAAAATTGCCCCAAAAAATCAGGAAAAAGTTGGGAATATGAAAATTGCTCGAAAAGATCATGGAAAAGTCTGAGAATTTGAAAATTACCCCTAAAGGTCAGGGAAAAGTCGGGGAATTTGAAAATGGTCCCAAAAGGTCAGGGAAAAGTCGGGGAATTTGAAAATGGTCCCAAAAGGTCAGGGAAAAGTAGGGGAATTTGAAAATTGCCACAAAAGATCAGGAAAAGTCGGGGAATTTGAAAATTGCCACAAAAGGTCAGGGAAAAGTAGGGGAATTTGAAAATTGCCACAAAAGATCAGGAAAAGTCGGGGAATTTGAAAATTGTCCTAAAAGATCAGGAAAAAGTTGGGGAATGAAAATTCCCCCAAAAGATCAAGGAAACGTCTGATAGACTTTCGGTAAAACCAATTTTATCCTTGACCATTTTGTTTTGGCCTACATTTTTTTCTTTGGTCAAAATACTTTATTTTTGGTTTTGAGGGCGATGAAAATCTTGGTATAGCGAGTCCCTTGGACACTTTCTGTCACAAAATTAATAACAAAAACGTGATTTTGTTACCAGTCACATACTATATTCCAATTCCAATTTTTCCCTTCCGTTTTTTGGGGGGTTCTTTTTCTCGAATGTCAGAACCCTGAGTATCAAGTAGTCTGAACACGAGGAGAATACATAATCAGAGTAGAAGCCAGGGGCTTTGCTTTTAAAAGCGGGAAAAATACTTTTTTGTGGGTCTTTGTTTAATCTTGAAAATTTTGGGAAAACGGAAAAATTTAGTTCATTTTGCAAAATATCACAATCAAGAAGAATATTATTAAAGAGAGGGTGGAGAGGAAAATGAAGGTCATCCTGCTACTATAATTAAGTTCTTTTTATCGATGCCTTATCGTTTAAATAGACCTAATCCACCAGTAAAAGAAATTACAAACCGAGCTTAAAATTTACCATCAAAATAGGCTTAGCTGTATTCATGGAGATTCTGAATTACTTCGCATTGATTGGACAGCGACCAATCAAATGTTATTAGAACTCTCATATAGATCTTTCCTTAACAACTTAACCTTTATTCATTGGTCGATGACCCTTTAATGCGAAGAAATTCAGGATCTCAATGAATCCAGCTAAGCCTATTTTTAAATTTATTTCTAGTTTAATATTGGCTTGTAATTTTAGTGGTGGATTAGGCCTATTTAAATGATAAGAAATCGATATAAAAATCACTTGTTGTTGGGTTGCATTCTCCCTTTAAAGGAAGGGTATGTAAGAGGTTTTGTGATTTTAAATTTCAACTCCTTTTTTTTATATTCTCTTTGGTGTCTATTCCCAAAATGTGACACATTAAGAAATGGGACATTTTCTTCAGACGAAATCGATCTCTATTTTCAGTACGTACAAAGCTATACCCCATTCAACATCTATACTTTATTTTAATATGGATATCAATTTGATTCTAATATTATATGTACTGAAAAGTCATCCGATATTATTTTCACTTCAAGAAATATTGAATTTTCTCTCTACTAAACTCTTGGAGTCTTGATCAAGAGTAGTTGTCACTAAGATCGAAGTTGAGGCGTATAAATACACACTATCAAACCTCATAGAGAAAGTAGTACCCAGCTCCTTTTGAGTAGGATAATATATACCAACCATTTTCAAATTTCCTAAGCCTTGGACACTTCACCAAAAAGAAAGAGAATAGAAATTCGGGTATACTTTTGTTCAAGTTTGCAATGTAACCAAAGCTGTCGCGGATTAATACCCAATGCCCCCTATAGTATTTAAAAGTAGTTCTCAAATATGCAAATAGAATTCGAACCTTGTTTGGAACATTCGTGATACTTCATATATATATAAAAGTTGTAATCTAAAATCGGAATCATTGTAACCTGAAGCCTATGATCTTAGTTATAAGTATATATACAATGACAATGATAACTTTCAGATCCCTTTTAGAATACGCAAAGTCGCGTGATGATATCTATTCCAAAGTTTCGCTGATGATTTCACTACGTTGAAACATCAAATCAGATGTAAATAGGTGAAAGCAGAGGTATATAATAACCCCCTTCGGGGGGAAGTATGAAAGGTAGGCCAAATCGACGAACAACAAGTACCCGGATCGACACACCGCTTTACTCCCAAAAAATAGTTACACCATTTTGAACCTCACTAAATTTTCCCTACGCACACTTCCGGATTTTGCGAGCTGAAGTCAACCTTCGACTCCATTTTAACAGACAGCCTGACTCCTGAGACAGGAAGTTCTAATCACAAATCGAGCCGTCTTGTTTATACAAAGACCATTTACTAGAGTAGCGACATTGAGAAGTCCAGCGCGAGCTAGTGGCCTAGATAGTCAGCAGCGGGCTCTTGTTGTTCGTGATTTTTAGCATTGGTAGTATAGGGGCTTTCATACTTCCCCCCGAAGGGGGTTATTAGATACCTCTGGTGAAAGTAGTTATCCTAGCTTTCAACATGTTTCAAACTTGATTTTTCAAGAACCTAAATCTCCCATGTTCCATTTCCGCTGCTGTTATATGTCAATCTACCTTTCATTTTTTCGAAAAATGCATCGTTAATGACTTCAAAGGAGTTTCCGTCGTGAAATTATCTGGTGATAATATGTACGTAACAGAAAACCTTTTTCTGTAAATGGATTTTTCGATATTATATTAATTTTTCTGATTTCTTTTAGGAATTTTAAGGAAATTTTTGGATTATTTATTTAAAGGGAAAATGAACCCTTGACATTTTAATTTCTAATTAAAACTAATGAAACTTACATTTCATTAAATTTAATCATTTTGAGGTTAGTTCATCTACAAACTTTATTGTTCATTATCAGTTTTAGACATATTTTACACAGCCAATGTTGATAGAGACCAAAGATTTTTCAGTTTCCAATTTCAATTTCTCAGTGGATCTATCTTTAAATACACCTTAATTAAGATTAAATTTATCATTGAAACAATAATTGTTATATAAGGCGACTTATCCTTAAAACATAATTAACATTTCATCATCCCTTTAATTTCAATCCATCATTTCGAAAAAATAATTTACTTTAACGTGAAATATGAATTAATATAATAAAGAAAAATCCATCAATATTGAAGAGATTCCTAAAAACCTTAATTGAAAAATCTGGTTCTGTCAGGAATTCAATATAAAAACTTAATTAGAAAAGACGAGAGATATCGAAAACGCGCGAACGATTCTCCTTACATGTGTGACTAAGTTCCCGAGCATGCGCGGATGGTTTATTGAATTCCAATGAATATATATAATATACAGGGTGTTTCAAAAATGGTGAAATACTTGCAACCCTTTTCTTTAAAAATTCGTAACTTTAGTTTGACTGGCTCGAATTAAGGTTAGTATAGCTCGTTTTGTAGACGTCATATCAGGCTATTCGAAAAAAATAACTTCGACACTTTAAGAAAACATTCGGAGAAGATACGACACTAATTAGCCCACCCCCCATAATTTGACCAAAAATTAAAAGGGGGATTTTAGCGAAGTTTCCTTTTAGACCGTGGGAAATAATGTTTTACGGACTTGGGAAAAAATCCTACCTTTTAGTAAAATATTTATATGGAAAGGCCGGGATCTCCGCTACAAAATGCCTGTTTCAAAACCTAAAATTGACCCAGAATTAATCGCGAAATGTAAATTTCAAATTACCAATACGGAACTTCTAACTTCTAATATATGAAAAACTCCCAAAATTCGTGAAAGGAACCATTTCCACACCTCAAATCGAGAAACAATTGTCACCAATGGATACCTTAGCCGAATTTACTGTGGTCATAGTGGAATTATCGCGCGCGAGCCAGTATTTGCGAAGTTATCGACGATTTCCTTTGAAATGCCTAATTTTCTTGATTCAAATACTTTTACGAAAAAGACCGCGCGAAAGCGACCTGTTGACGTGCCAGAACGCGCGAGAATCAACTGCGGATCTGCTATATCACGCGACCATATTGATGACGTAGTTTTCTTTATATTTTAAATAGTTTTTTAACGAGCTTTCCGGAAATGAAACCTGGTGTTTGTTATGATACATTTAAGGGGCCATCCATACATTAATCATTTCATAACTGTTTAAATGCACCCATTACGACAAAATTTCATAAATCTGACCCATAAAACCCTTACAACTTCGGTCCTACCACAATTTTTTTGGGTCACCCTGTACATATATAAACTTAATCTCATTTGCATATAACACATTATGACCCTTTTTTTCGATTTTGCCTATAAATAGTTTATCGAATTCAGAGAATATTGGTATTGTACTTTATCCAACATAAATTTGCATCGAATCGAAAGTTGACGCGTATTGATACATAATTATAAATCCCAAAGAAATAAAAGTAGTTCAAATTATCACGTAAAGAGTAGAGTATGTACTTATCCGCTATTCGTTAATTTACATAAATTGGTCATATAAGAGCTTAATTTATGTAAGAACCAGATGTTCAATTGTTTTACAAAGAGAATATAGATAACGATCATATGAAATTAAAGGGAAAATCTCATTTAATAGATTAGGTTATAGATTTTAATATATCTTAAAGGGAAACATGGGACAGCTTTTGATTTAATTTTCGGAATCGCCATGTCAATTAATCTCAAGTTTTTGATGATTCTAGTAGAGCTCAGTTTGAGCTACAAAATAGGACCAAATAGATCAAAATCGGACAATAATTAAGAATGTTATAAATTTTCAAAGTTCACTAAACCGTTAAATCTATAATATAGATATTAATTTTAATTAAATTTAATATGTCTACATTAATCTTAAGTTTTAATTAGAGTTTCTAGTAGAGCTCAGTTTGAGCTACAAAATGAGACCTACTTCATCAAAATTGAACCATAAATAAGCATGTTATTAATTTTCAAAATTTACGTAGCCGTTATGACTATAATGTAGATATAATTTTAAATTATTTTTAAAGGTAAAGTCTTATTTAAATTTTAGTTTTTATTATAGATTCAAATATAATTTGACGAGAGCTACAAAACTAGACAAATGGCATCAAAATTGAACCATAAATAAGCATGTTATTAATTTTCAAAATTTACATAACCGTTATGACTATAATTTAGATATAATTTTAAATTATTTTAAAGGTCAAGTCTTATTTAAATTTTTGTTTTTATTATAAATTCAAATATAATTTGATAAGATCTACAAAACTAGACAAATGGCATCAAAATCGAACAACAAATAAGAAAGTTATTAATTTTTAAAGTTTACTTAACCGCGTAAATTAATGACGACAAATAGTGAAAGAGTCCCTTTAATAAGAGTCAAAATAAATACCACTATCTAATATTACGACCATTTAATTAAAAGCCTGTAATGATCGTGTATCACTCACTCAACCCTATTTCGTAACAAGATACGCCCTGTAAACAGGCGCTTTCCTGGAAATTACGCGTCATTACGTCAAAATCACGCGTGATTCGACCGACAGAGGGAGTTATTGTACGGAGAGCATCGTTTGACAAGAGAGAGCGAAGAGGCCTGCCGGAATTGGGGAATAAATTGCGTGCGCATTTGTATTTCTTTCCCCCCCTGAAACAGCTGTCAGTAGCGCGTGGCGGGAAATTCGTTAATGCAAAAGGAGGAAGAATCCGGCGCGGGTCTAGCACACTTGCGCCTTTCCCGCCAAACACTGGTACGGTCTAACCGGCGATTGCGTTCGATAACGGTACTTTTCATTTAAGCCACGTGCTGCCTCGGTAGGCGGATGCCAAAGCTACGAGCTCTCGCCAGAGAAAGACTTGCTCTAGTTTTTCGTCTTTTCTTTCAATATAAAGTGTTTTTGTTCTTTTCTTATTGAAATATATCGGTTAATTTTCTTCTAAGGATTGAATTTCAAATAGTAAATGGTAAGAAATATTGATTTTTGTTTTCTATCCATTTTTGATGCAGCTGTAAATTTCATTTCAAATTTAATTGATTTATTGTTTTTAAGCGCAATATTAGCTTCACAATGAAACTAATCTCGTCCAAATCGGTCCATAATTAAAGAAGTTACAAATTTTTAAATATATTGAAACTCCATTGTGACGTCATCATGGATTAAATTGGAAAATATTTAATTTAAATGGTTTTTGGTCATTATTACATTTATTTGGTTAATTTATTGATGAAAAATGTTATATTTTCTTTGACGCGCTTAAAAATTTATTAATTTTAATATTATTATTCATTTAAAGTTGAAAAACTATCGTGACGTCACCTCACTTTTTTTAAAAATCTGAATAATCGAACTGGGATATTTATAGTCCGATTTTGACGTGGTTGGGTTTATTTTGAATCTCTTGTTGTAAGGAATGCAAATCTAAGCCCCATTCTATTTGAAAACTTCTTTCTTGACGTCACCGAGAAAGTTTTTGAAAAATCACAATATTTTTCTTATTTATGATCCGTTTTTGACGTGGTTGGTCTCATTTTGAAGCTCTCAATGTTCTGTACCCAAATATCTTACTACAAATTAGATTTGAAGGAGAATAGCTGCATGATTTAAATAATTATAATATTATTAAATAATATAAATGCAATATGGAAAAACATTTTAATTTGTTTTCACCTGATATATCTAGTCTGGTTAAAATCTGCCCTAATTTCCGCGTTAGGTGTACACCATATACTATTACATTTTAACGTACTCTTACTTCTGAAACAAACAGTACATTAATTCATACAGACGACGTGTATTCAATGTTGTTCTTGATATGATAATTACTAACATTATTTATGAAGCATTGTTTTTGAAGAGCCTAGACATTCACGCACATTGGTGTACTGGCAAACGTGATAAGGTCGCTTTCGCGCGGTCTTTTTCGTAAAAATACTTAATCCAGAAACTCAACTACCTTTCGTATGAAAATTATCTTTAATTTCGTCATATATCGAAAAACAAAAATGACCAATATATTTTTAACATTTTCATTTATTTTGAAGTTTATTAAGAACGCGTACGTCAACCCAGAGGTACAAAAAGTCATGTTACAATTGTGTAAATTAGTAGCACACTTTTAATTATTATTTACTTAAGCTAAAATTAATTATAAACGTTTTTATTATCAAGAAATATTTAAAAGTATGATAAAATTTAAATTTAAAAATTTTTTGATCAAATTTTTACTCTCCTACATCACAATTCCATTGAACGTATTTAAAACACGGCTTTTCAAAAGCTTGTACATAATTAGCTAAAAGCTGGAAGTGGTTTATCATGTTAAAAGCCTCATTTTTGGGGTCCCCACCTTTTTTTTGAAATAAGTAGCCATATTTTCATTACGTTTCTTGCATTACAAATAGCATTGAAGTTGTTCGCGAATCGTTAGTTAAACTACTTTTATTTCGTATTAGATTTTACATTGTGTATTACTACATTTTACCTTTCCATTAATTTCGTAATCTTTCTTGAACACAATATTTTCCATCTAGATTACAAAAATATCATTTTCGTATTTTTTTCGATATTCGCGGAGAAGTTAGTAAAACTATTTTAAAGGGAGGTTGAAGAGGAAAAATTAAGTGTTTTTAAAGGGATAGTGAAGATGAGGGTTGGTATTAATACATACATGGATTAGATTTAATTTTTGATCACCAAAGACGCGTATTTTGGATAGTGAGTAAATCACTAGCTAGAATTGTTTGTGATCTTCTTTAACTAAAACAAAATTTCTACCCTTTTTAGCTGCCCTTTAATTAAAATCCAATGAGATTTAATATTGTGTATCAATCCGCCTCTATTATAGGGTAAATTATTACTTCTATCGTTACAAGAATATATACAGGTTTTTTATGTTTCATACTCATAAGACCAGTTGATTCGTATTATTTTCTTCTATATAATGTTTAACATTGTGTATCATTCCGCCTTAGCTCTACTTATTACGTCAACTTATCTAGAACACCATATAAGTATATTATATTGATTCACTTGCTTGTAAGTTAAATATTTGTACACCTGTTTGCAATACGGAAACTAAATTAAAATTAGTTTTAGAGACTCATTTGCATCAAGTTTGGCTTTATATATATTTAGGTTAGGGCAGAAGCCGATGAAACCCTCCTTTGAAGTCTACTGCTCTAATGTTACATATAGCGCGCCTCTCTGTATGGGTAAAACTCATGATTTTACGAGATCGGAGGGGTCCTACTTCATGCCCCCTGTCTACGGAAAATTGGAAATTCTCTCTCTCCACAAACGACGACGTTTTTTTGACGAACTCCAAGGCTGCTAGAGATATTCGCTCGACGAACTCCCGCTCCGAAAATATCTACCGTTAGGATGCGTACGAATCGCGCTTTTTGAAACTAACCCATACAGAGAGGGGTAGACAAGACCAAGGAGTAATAGACTTCAAAGGAGGGTTTCATCGGCTTCTGATATAATTGATAAAGCTTTGGGGAAAAAAAATTTTGACAAGTCTGTCTGTGATTGGGTACGTTGTCACAATCAATTTTACTTTACAATGCGTTATAAAAATTCTAAATATTATTAATATAAATTGTTACACGTTGAAAGCAAGACCTAAAAATAAATTGAAAATATATTCGGAGCCATAACTCACTCATAAGGAATTTAAAATTTTAGTCTAAGATTCTTTCTAAATTCCAAATTTTATCTTAGACATTTTTAAAGGAAAGGTAACACCATATTTTTAGTTTTATCTCGTACTATTAAAACGTCATATTCAAAATTTTATACATCTGTGTATTGAGGCGTTCTTAAGATACTTCAAAATGAAAATCACAAAAATATTTAGATATTTTTTCCCCGATATATGACGTAGTTTATTTCTGGAACGTAATTAACCGTAATTTTCATACGAATGGTAGTTGACATTCTGGATTAAGTACTTCTACGTAAAAGACCGCGCGAAAGAGACCTTATCACTGGTGCCAGAACGCGCCAGAATTAACTGTAGGCTCTACAATAGCGAAATCACGCGAAAATTAACTTGAATTCCTGTGATTTTAAATGCGAAATTTCAAAAGCTTCAAAATTCTTATTTCTGACTAAACAAAGCCTTACACTAGGGAAAAGTGCCATGTTTTTCATGATAACCTAACCATTTAAGCCTGCAAAGTGATTTAGACATGAAAATTGTCAGTAAGATGCCCTTAACGACGCCAAACACTATTAACATTTTAAAAATAGATTAGCAGACGATTTATAACGATAAACTTTGACCCCTTTTAACAATTTGTTCACTTTTACTTCAAAGTTATCAATTACCAATTTGGTAATTTTACTAAATCAAACCTTTAATTAGCATTTCATTCTAAATTACCTGGGTAATTAAGCTACCGATTCTTTAGATTAACCGGAAGTTTTTTGCTATTGGTTAATAAGGTTCTTGTTCACTCTCTCTTATGTTTCAAAGGACACGTTATGTGGGCAATTTTCTTCTCGTAAATTTTGACAGCAAAGTGGCAGGTCTCTAGTGGGCTTAGAGACGTTCAAAAAAGCTTGGGTATTTCTTTAAATTTTCAGACAATCATTTACAGGCTCTAGGGATTACCGACACCAGTCAATCATACTAAATCATTTCTATATGACGTTTTAACTAACTCCCGAGAAACTCTTTGAACCCTTGCCTTGCCGAAATCAAAATACAGTTAAATTTCCGGTTTTGTTTTTTTAGGCTTAGCATTTAAGTATAATTTTTAAACGTTACTTTTAATTAATGTTTCAATTTTTGGATTGTACAAGTTGTAAAGTTAAAGACCATGATCTTAATTTTATTTCAAAATATTAATGCTATTAAATAATGATAATTTACTCTAATTAGGTTTAGAAATATTTAAATAAAATAATGTATTAAATTACTTATTTTCCCTCCAAACGTAATCTAGGAATAACATAATCATAATTATAATATAATTAAGAAATATGTTTTTTTTTTTTAAAAAAAAACTTTACACCCCCATTCTATAAATTTACTTAAGCCTAATTGCATTTCTCGGCAGAAAAAACCAAGGATTACAATTAGGCTTAGCGATGGATGATAAAATATTAAAATACTCCCAACCCCCTCTCAAAAACAAACACTCGTTAAATTCTTAGGATTAGAATTAGGTTTAGTAAACTTATTTCTCTTGTAAAAAGACTCTTAGGACTACAATTTGGCTTAATAATTAAACTGTAGACTTATTTCCAGCCAAAATACACATATTTAAACTTAGAATTGGAATTAGGCTTAGCGGGTAGATTCTAGACTTATTTCCCGCCAAAAAAACACAAACTCTTAGGACTACAATTAGGCTTAACAATTAAGCTGTAGATTCATTTCCCGCCAAAATACTTACATTAAAACTTAGGATTGGAATTAGGCTTAGCGAGTAAACTCTAAACTTATTTCCCGCCAAAAAACACAATACACTCTTAGGACTACAATTAGGCTTAGCTTAAAACACGATTTATATCCCGTATCACCATTTAATGATTACTTTTGAGTATTTAATGGCCTATTTGCATTTCAATACCATTAATTGTCTATTTTATCATCATTAAATACTAAACAAAACATTAGAAATCTTTTAAAAAAGAGATATAAAAGCCAAGAAAAGTTTCAAAGCGTACCAGATCGTTAACCCTAAATGATCCTCCTTTAATTACGTTAATGTTTACAAAGTGATCTTGAAAATGGCGCCTGCTTGTTGACCCGTGAACGATTGGTCAAGTATACTATGGTATAAAGTTACGCTCTGATTGGCTAACAAGTTCTTTGTAGTGTTCGTTTAATCTCCAAAATGAGAAGCTTCAACTATCTATACTCATTTTGACGAGTAGATGACGTAAAAAATCTTTTCTATGAGGTTTAATATTGTGTATTAATCCGCCTTAGTTTTCCCTGTAATACCTACTCCTCTTGGTTGATAACAAATCCATTTTTATTCCTATGCAGTTTAGCAATGTTTATTAAACCGCTAGATTATACAAAATTAACGGCGTTGTTAATTAATTCAGTGTCAAATTATAACAGCTTGTTAATTTTCAAGGAGCTATTGACTTAATTACATTTTAAAACAATTTTAATTACTGCTAGTGTGTAGTTTTAGATAAGGAAGTTGATGTTATCTTTCGGTAACGTAAAGGAAAAGTGAAACTAAAATTAAAATATTCTAAATTGACTCGACAAATTTTAATATGGCCATAAATTACTCAATTAAATCCTAATCAAATTATGGTTAATTGAAGAAAGATATTAACACCATGTGTAGAGAATTATAATATAGGCTTAGTGGAGTTTGAAATTAAAATGAAAACGCTCACTGATTATAATTAAATTGAACTTTAATAATTATAATTACCGAAATTACTCTTACTTTTTTTCAGTTCTTTACAAAATTACTTTTGATAACCAGCAGTTGTTTGAAACAATGTTTTCTTATTTCGTTAACGTCGTTTTTAACTTAAGCGTTCCGAACCGACAGACAGACGGACAGAGAATTGTGTGTTTTGATTATTTATGATTGAGGTACAATATTTTGTAGTTTACTAGTTCATCGTCCCTTTGATAAAACCTATCTAGGTTGAGTGCGTAAAAACTTCACAGGATCTTGTTTAAACACTGATCCGTATGGCTTCAGTTACCGAGTTACGTAACTATAGGTTAAGAATGAGTTTAAGTTTATAGAATTCCCCTGCACATCTCTATGGTTTGGTTTCGTAGCGATAGAGTCTGGCCTAGTTTTTCATGTAATGCAAACTCAAACTCATTCAATATGTAAAAGGCTTCACGCATGTCAGGACAACAATATTTTTAATGAGATTAAAATGGTATTTTCTGTATGGAAGCTATGTAAACAAAACCTTTTAAAATAATGTAAAAAAAAAGGTCTTGATAATATGTCATTATTTTATTTTCAATGGAATCTCCAAATTTAGTGCGAAATTAGAGTGTATGTTATTTTACACCTGCTTTTTTACTGTAAGTAGTAAAATAGTGTCTTTCTGAAGGATATTTAAAGTCAGGTTGGATGTAACTTTAAGAATATTTCAATTGTTATTTTATTTTGGTATTTTCAGCTGACAAAATAGAAATGTAAGACCTTGAAGTAACGTCTATTTTATTTGGATTGTATTTCCAGATTTGTTCCGAGACTGTAAGAAGTGTTCTAACTTGTCCCGCTGAGATGTGATCTGTTTTATAAATAGGCCTCCTTAATCCTTCGTTTTCACAAGCCGTCTCAGAAACGGCCAGTCACAACGGTCACCCATCGAAAACGTCGCGTTTACTTGTCCAGGAACCATCTCTTGGTTACCGGACAATCGCAATTGTCCAAAATGGCCATTATGAGATCTGGCAAGAAGACGGTTATAACCCTGGTCATACTCCTGGTGGTTCTATTCAGCGTTTATCATTTCCAAGGACCTTGTTTTGGAACCAGTCCCGATGCTGTAATGATCTCGCCAGCTGTAAGTTCTATGAAAAGATTTATCCAACTTTTTTAATGATGTCTAAAGATATATTTTTATCCCTTGTAGAAATACGTTGTAGGTCCCGATGCCAAAAAATATACTTATAATAACGAAATGCCTTTGATATTCATTGGTGGAATGCCTAGGAGTGGCACCACTTTACTAAGAGTACTATTAGACGCTCATCCTGATATTAGATGTGGTGAGGAGACGAGAGTTATACCCAGAATATTGGGTATAAAACAACAATGGACGAAGTCTACTATAGAATCTCAAAGATTATTAGCTGCCGGAATTACGACAGAGGTAAGAACCGTCTCGTTTCACTTAACCTAGTTTTTGCCGTTGAGTTTGTTTCGTTTTAAGCTTTCGAATGAGTACAATCATGATAGGGGTTTACTGTTTATAACTAAAAATTGACGTAATTTTGACGTCACAATATTGATTTTTGGTTTTGCCCTCAAATTTCAGTTTTGACTATGCTGTTGAGTTCGTTTCGTTTTAAGCTTTCGAATGAGTACAAACATGATAGGGGCTACTATTATAACTAAGAATTGACGTAATATTGACGTCACAACGTAACTAAGCTATTATATAAATAAATTGTACCACTTGTTTTGGTTCATCCGCTTTCAAACTATTATAATCATGATGTGTATCGCCAAGATCAAATATAAACCCCTAAGAACCTCGAGAGGTAGCTCTAGTTTTGGAGCAAAACGCTTAATAATGACGTCATATGCTCATAATTAACGTAATATTAAGGTCAAACTGAAGCCGTCTTGTCAAATATATGTTGTAGGTACTCAAACGAACTGTCTCAAAGAGACGAATCGTATTAGCTTGGTATCAAAGACCTGGTAGTTGTTGTTAGGTATCTAAGAATCTGAATTGTTCACCCACAGGTATTAGATGCCGCTGTATCGTCTTTTATACTAGAGATTATCGCCAGGCACGGCGAACCAGCACCCCGTTTATGTAACAAGGATCCTTTTACGTTACGGTCATCTGTTTACTTGCATTCCATTTTCCCCAACGCCAAATACATCTTTATGATCCGTGATGGCCGGGCTGTAGTTCATTCCATAATTACTAGAAAGGTAAGTTCCAAATTAGTTATTAAACCAAAGGCTTTGTCAAAACTAATTTCTTAATCTGCAGGTTACAATTTCGGGCTTCGATTTAAAAGACTACCGGCAATGCATGCAAAAGTGGAACGCCGCGACTCAAGCGATGTACAATCAATGCCGGCAACTCGGTCTTGATTATTGCCTCCCAGTTTATTACGAACAGTTAGTGTTGCATCCGAAACCCTGGATGGAAAAGATACTTAAGTTCTTGGATGTCCCTTGGAACGACTCCGTTATGCACCATGACCAGTTCGTGGACAAACCCGGAGGGATATCTTTATCAAAGTAGGCCATTTTAATTAATTTATTATTGTACTTAAGGAAGTGTATGATTGTTATTGGGTTATGAAATGCATGGTTATTGTGGGTTGCACAGTGGGCTTGATGTTTTGCTTCATGCGCGAATGTTTGCAAACCTAGCAATGGAATTTTATTTCCCAATTTCAACACAAACCTCATTGTTCCATGCATACATATTTGCGTTTTAGTTTTAAAACCTTATTGGGGCTATTGAAAATAATCCCTAATCGCTAAAATATTGTTGCCACACTATTTATGAGACTTTAAACCACAACCGCTTCGAATTTTAAGATTTTCAACTAGATACTTACTTAGACAAGAATCAATATTGATACATCAATATCAAATCGAACCACATCTAATAATGTCCGATCAATTTTTTTTTTATTGATTCCATACGATTCGCGTAACATTTTACTACAACAGCCTTAAGTGTTACTTAAATATATTTACATACTTTAACATATTTTCTCAAATTGAAATATTGACATGTTTATTAAATGTCGCAGTAATTTGAACCTTTTTGGAACATAAGCAAATATTGTCTGACCCCTATTTTACTGATACATTAAGGTTCTCGTGATATTTTGCTACAACCTCCTACAATTTTTGCCAGAATATATTTATATCTTACGAGTTGACAGCTGTTTTTTGAGGGTCATAATAAAGTTGAACCTTATTGGGACGATTCTAATCTGTAATATATCGCGTTTAAATTTATATCAATCGCTTTAGTAGACTTAAAACTACAACCGCCTTATATTTCACTTCGATTTGCTGATGTTTAATACATAAGATGTCATGTTATTGATATACTATTCGATTCTCCAGACATTTTTACCACCGACATGAATTTTATTCGTTTCCTAGTAGTTAGTATTTTCAAACTAGTTGCATGTTGTTGTATATTCGGTTTTCTGGTACTTTTCGTTGCATCCCTTTTTCGCTTGACTACTTATTTGGTAAAACCCAGGTTGTTTTTTATAACTGGACATACACTTGCAATCATGGCTATTTTTCATTGTCCTATCAAAGTTTCCTCATTGGGGCCATAGATTATGCAGGTAAAACCAACTTCATAAGTTGTAACTTGACGTATGCTTCCAATCCTTGATATCTTCCATTATCCGCTCAGTGTTTCCACCTTATTGGGACCATAGTTAATGTTGGTAAAACCGAAATCAGTAGTTGTAACTGGACACACGCTTGCAATCCTTGATTTGTTTCATTGTCCTCACAAAAATTCCATCTTGTCGGGATCATATTTTTACTCGCACCACTGGGGATGACCATATATCACAACTGCATGTTGCTTTTTCTAACTTCACCTACGTGCCAAATGAAAAAATACTACCGAGAACCTTAATGGTAAATCGTCATTTACTTAAAGATTGGAACGTTCCACGGACCAAGTCATCAAACCTATTAATTTGGAAGCTTTATCTAAATGGGTCGGGCACATTCCCAACGACGTTGTCAAAGACATGCACAACCTAGCACCAATGTTGTCAGTGTTGGGTTATAACCCTTACGCAAACCCACCCAACTATGGCAAACCCGATTCGTTCGTGATACGAAATACTAAAGAAATTGAAGAACAGAGGGCCAATTGGGAATCTCGCGAACGTAAACTTCACGAAGAACGTGACGCTATCAAAAGAAACGCGGTTAGAGGCAAACAACCGGAAGATACTGATAGAACTAACAACAAAGGAAGGTGATTTTATTAAAGAATATTTTAACTTAAAAGTGTGTGAATTCGTGAAGTGATTGATGTGTGGTGAAGAAACTGAAAATATATAATTATATTGAAGAATTTACGGGACAAGTTTGGCGGTAATGACGGATTCGAGAAGTACTTGTTGAGAACTTTCAAATGAGACCAATCTCGTCAAAATTGGACAATAAATATGGAAGTTACGAGCTTTTATGAATATAATGACGTCATGATTGTATTATGAATTCCAACAATTAGGGTTAGAATTTAAGCATTTATGCAACCCGTTATCAATATTTTTAAAGTTCAATAGCTGTAAAAATTGAATTTTACTTATATTGGCAAATCAATTTCAAAATTTTGATTGTTAAGATGTCAATTTTTTAAAAATTTTGCATTTGGTCGAAAGTTTTGCTCATGGAAACTTTGGCGAATACTCGTGGAAACTTTGGAAAATACTCGTGGAAAATTGGTTAAATTTTCAACCAATTTTCATAACTTTCTTATTTATTGACCAATTTTGGCGTTGTTTATCTCATTTGAAAGCTGTTAACTTGCTCAATTCGAATCTGCGTTAAAACACGGAAAATTATTCATATTTTTCGCGTTACTGGCCCTTTTATTTAAAACGAAAAATAATATAGTGCCTATTTTAAAACTAATAGACAAATATGAAAAACAAAAACATATTTTGAATATTTAAAATAACCCAGTGAATGGAAAAACTTGACTACGAATCTCAAGATTAGGTTTGGGATCATAAAAATTACTTTGCAAGGACGCAAGAAATCTTAAAACAAATCGAAAATAAACAAGTACTTGATAGCATGTACTTTAATTTCTATTTTATTTTAAATACGGACGGTGAAAATTCTTATTTTTTATTTATTTGAATTATTTTGACATGAAAATTTTAATATTTTTAATTTAAGAATCGCATTAAACAAACAATAAAAAACATTTTGGGTGGAGATATTTACAGAATAAAAAACAAGGTTCCGATTAAAAAAAAATACCAGTTAAAACTTAATTTCAGTTTTAATTAATCAAATTAGACCCCAAAATTTAGTCTTCTTACTTATTGATATAGAACTCCACGAGATCTTCAAAATGGGACCAATTCCATCAAAATCGGACCAAAAGTAAAAAAGTTACTAATTTTTGAAAATTATAAAACTTTTGAAAATAGTTTTTCAAAAATTTGCACTTTAAGTTTTGGTCCGATTTTGACGTAATGTGGCTCATTTTGAAGTTTGTTTTTAGGCCTATCAGTTTCATATAATGATATAATAATAAAACAGTCCAAGCTTAGGTAAAATCTGGTCCAAAATTTTAAAAACCTATAATTAAGTTAGACTCATTTCAATTAATGAATTTATACACGAAAATGTAACCGTATTCTATTATAATATAGATCTGAACGTGCCCTTCAAAATGGGACCAATCCCATCAAAATCAGACCATAAATAAAAAAGTTATTCAATTTTTAAAAATTTTGAAAAACGTTTTCAAAAATTTCTAACTTTTTTACTTTTTGTCCGATTTTGACCTAATTTGGCTTATTTTGAAGCTTTAATTTAATCCTACCCGAATATGCAATTAATATAAAACTAAATCTTCCCATGCTTAGGTTTAATTTTATCCAAAATTTACAAAATATTTTGCTCAAAAAAAATTTACTTTTGAGCCATAATTTATGAATTTTAATAAGCTCTTAAGTCAATAGGGAGGGATCTATCATAAAACATTATTTTTGGCTAAAAACGCACTCATATCAACAAACAAACAAAAATTAAAATTTTTACGTTTAATTTCCAAAAACGAAAAGAATTGTAAATATTTAATTTTTATTCTGTTTTAGTAAAAATATTTTAATTAATAATCGGGACCGAAGTGCACTTATGAGCCATTCGTTATTAAAAAATATAAGACTTGTGTATAAATAGTTCTATTAAAAGTGTACCATTGTTTTTAAACATTTAATTGGGTTTTGGTTATTTATCGGTTGATGCCCAGAAGCTTTAGTTAGTTGCGTAACTTGGTAAGTTGGTAAATCTGCGAAGAAAGTGCCAAAAAGTAAAATTACTTGAATTTTATAAATTATTTCCAAGTAATCATTCAGTTTCTTGGATAACCTGGAGTATGGATTAATTATTAGTGCCTATTAATTAATCCAAGCCTGGAGGGTGTTAATTTTGAGGTTTTGATAGCGCCACACAACGTTTATTTCATGAACTAATTTTCGTAACACCAAGTATTTACAGTCTCGCTAACTATTTAAAAAAATTTCTATATAAAGTTCATCAAAATAGTCAAAAAAAATTGTCTAAAAAATTTTTATTTCGTTTTAAAAAAAATAGTTTCACGAATTTGATATAGATGGCGATACTGAGTCAATTTGTTCGATTTTATGTGGAATTCCTTTTTCAAACGCTTCAAAATTCTTATTTCTTACATAACCTAGGAATAATATAATACCTCCTTCATCCTCCCAGACTAAACAAAACCCTACAGCCCAACACAAAATTTATACGTTAGACCATTTGCCTTTGCATTGAAATCGCAAAATAATTCAGACACGAAAAATGACATTAGCAATTTAAAGGTTTTAATTTATGACTACTAAACTGAGTTAAAATTTTGTATTCCCCTTAAGAGAGAATGCAACCTAACAATGGATTTATCGATTCCTTATCGTTTAAAAAGGCCTAATCCACCAGTAAAGAAATTTACAAACAAATATTAAACTAGGAATAAATTTAAAACTAATCCGCAAAATAGGCTTAGCTGATTTCATGGAGATCCTGCATTTCTTCGCGTTGATTGGTCATCAACCAATGAGCAAATGCCCGTCATTAAGGCAAGATCTCCACGTGACTTCTAATAAGATTCGATTGGTCGTTGACCCTTCAATGTGGAGAAATAGTCCTGGTCGATTTGCCGGAAATGGGCCCTTGTCTCATAGCCGCGCCGCCATCTTTTTGTAGTAACAGGCTGCCAGACTATTTCTAATTTTATTTCCCACAAACCAAATTCAAGTTGTTAGTCCAACGCTTCCTATATGATAAAATATAGGAGGCGTTGGTTAGTCTGTCGCTATTTTCACACTACAAAAAGATGGCGGACGATCACGTGACAAAAAGTTTTCCCCGCCAAAATTGTCGCGAGGGTCTCTAAACATCCGGTTTTGGAAATCGACCAGGACAATTCAGGATATCTCCATGAATTCAGCTAAACCTATTTTCATGATAAGTTTTAAATTTAGTTCTAGTTTAATATTTTACAGAAGGATTAGGCCTATTTAAACGAAAATTCACTTGTTAGGTTCCATTTTCCCTTTAAATTCTTTAAATCTATATAAAATTCACTTCCGTTTGAAAACTTTACTCAACTAGTGAAGGTGAGGTGGAGTAATACGTAATTTTAAACCTCGTAGATTTACTATCCAATGTTTTGAGGTCGAAAACATTCGGCTTTAGAAAGAAAACCCTTTTATCTGCTCCAGATATTTTTTCATTATAATTAAAGAGATAGTATCAGTGTCATTTTGAAATTTTAATTTAATCGTACTCTCTTGGTGTAGGACGTTCCTTATCGTTTAAATAGGCATAATCCAACAGAAAACAAAATTCACAAACAATATTAAACTTGAAATAAATTTAAAACTTACCCAGAAAATAGGCTTAGCTGGATTCATGGAGGTCATAAATTTCTTCGCATTGAAGGGTCAGCAAACAATCGAATGTTATAGGAAGTTTCGTGGAGATCTCGCCTTAACAACGGGCCATTGTTCATTGGTTGCTGACCCTTCAATGCGAAGAAATTCAAGATCTCCATGAATCCAGCTAAGCCTATTTTCCGGGTAAGTTTAAAATTTATTTCTAGTTTAATATTTATCTGTAATCTGCATATTTAATTTAATGAACCTTGCCAAAAAAAACATGTGATATAATCACTTTAAATCTATTTTAGACAAGAATCTGTCAAAAAACCAGTACTTTAATACGCCTACCATCAAAATAAGTTTATATGCTTATGTTTTTTAAGCTTAAAATCTATTTCTAGAGAAAAAAAAAATAAAAATCTGATCTAACAACTTTTAATTTTTTTTTTTTTTTATTGAGTCAATACAGGTTATGTTATATAATATTATGAAGTAAAATATAGAGGCGACATTTAATAATAAATCCTCATAGACATCAAAATAAACTGCCCTTTATGTTTTATGCAAATTCATTTTGATTTCAAAAACCTACCGGTACTGTTTTGTTTTTTTTTTTTTTTTTTTTCGTGCATAATTGGTACAAACATCTGATCTGAATTAATTAATATTCATGGAGAAATGCTTTTAAATACCGTATATGCAAGATATGGAATTAAGGATAGAAAATGATCACACATTTAGTCAGGCAAGGACGATAATGTTATTAAAAAATATAGACCTTTTCTTTAAGAAGCTAATTAAAAATTCAGCACGCATTTGAACTTCCAAAGAAAAAAATTCTCGTTTCTTAAGTTTCTTCCTGCTTTCAACCGGCGATTCGACACACTGGAGTTGTTTCGTAATCCCTAGCCGAAAGTTTTTTAAAGGGATTATTAGAAGCAAATCAGTTTTCTTCTTTAACCTCCCTTTAGACATGTTTATTTTTCTGTATAAATTTACTTAATCCCCAGTTTTTTTCGATTTTATTTCGTGTCATATTTACCTCATATAAATTCTCCAAGTTTCGCGTGTTTAGCGTTCATTTAAAAAAGAATACAGCTGTTTCTGTCTCGGAGCGTCTAGTACACACTTCTCTGGTGAGTCGTGAAGGCGCGCTTGCTCACGTGGTCTAGATGTACAAAACTCTAGAAAAATATTTTTCAGTCGCGCGCAGTTTTTGGCGGGAGTTCTAGGAGCGAGTATCGTTCGCGCCAAATTTCATTTTTTTTTTTTGGTATTTCGTTCCCGCGGTTTTTAATTTGGATTGATTCTTAAGATTATGGACGACTCGACGTTGAAGTATTCCGCTCTGGTACACGAAGCCTTAGCCTATAAAGTAATTATATTTTAAAACCATTAATTGTTTTAGTTATGCGCTTAATTTTCAAATTACTTAAATCGTGGGAATGTATAGTAAATGCTTTTGTTTTTGCAAATTATTCTACGTTTTCGCGGAATAATGCAACATGTTAAACCTCATAGTTTTATGAATTTGGTTTTCTAAAATTAAGGCGAATAATTAGGCTTAGCAGCATTAATATGATATCATTTAAATATTATAAAAATCAGCTGTTGAGTCGAGTTTGAAACTTTTCCAGGCTAACCTTCGCATACTTATGTGTTTAAATATTTAAATTTGACGTGAAAATTAATTGACTTAATTAAACTAAACCTTCATTTAAAAATTATCTAAATTGAATACGGAACTACGTTTCATTTGCTAAAACTCATTAAAGTAAAAGGTAATCTGTCCCAGGGAATATCTCAAGTCTGAAGGCTCTCGTTCTAGAATATGCAGATTAAGGAAAAACTATCTCTCTTCTCTCCACACAAAATATTTTGTAGTGCCTCTATCACTACGTTTTTTCTCCTGTAAATAGGCAAATGGGATAGAATACATTTTAGGTTTCACAACTCATAGGTTATTCCTCGGTGCATGCGCTGTTATATATGGGATTTATAATAACTTGGCCCCATGCAGGTTCTTACGTACATAAATTCATTCTTGGTATTACATTTTATACGGCTTTAGTTGTCATATTGTTTGGTATATTTGTTTTGTTATACCTCGCTTTATTTCATCAAGTTTCAAAATTCAGTGTTAAAGTTGTAGTGACATTGAAAGTAAATGTTTTTATCCTACTAACAGATGCATCAGATCTCTAGCCTCTATTTGGTATAAAAAAAAAACTATGTAGACACGAAAAAATAAACCTAGTTCTTTAAACCTCACGTCTGTCTACCAATAAAGAGTAATAAATTTTATTAAAATTCAAAGTTTATATTTAATATACTCGAAGGTAAATTCCCCAATTTTAACTACTTCCTTCATTTGAATTCCTTGTTATGATTGCATCTTTCAGATTACGGTTGCAAAAGAGTATCATTAATATTGAGTAATTAAAAATTAATTTAAAGTTTAAAATAATATGAACAAATCTTATTAATTTATTATATCATAGTTATGATTGGTAATAAGCAACTTTACATTTTTAAATTAATTGTAAAGTTTAAAAGCTTGTTTTTCATTGGGCGGAAAATTCGCGGGAAAAAAAAATTATCTGTATATTTGACATTTTCATTTTGAAGTTTATTTCTAATGCCTTAACCCAGTTGTTTTAATACTATGATGAAACCAGAAGCCGATGAAACCCTCCTTTGAAGTCTATTACTCTAATGTTCCATATAGCGCTCCTCTCTGTATGGGTAAAATTCCCAATTTTACGAGATCGGAGGGGTCCTACTTCATACCCCCCTGTCTACGGAAAATTAGAAATTCTCACGCTCCACAAACGACGACGTTTTTTTTTGACGAACTCCAAGGCTGCTAGAGATATTCGCTCGACGAACTCCCGCTCCGAAAATATCTACCGTTAGGAGGCGTACGAATCGCGCTTTTTGAAACTAACCCATACAGAGAGGGGTAGACAAGACCCGGGAGTAATAGACTTCAAAGGAGGGTTTCATCGGCTTCTGATGAAACTAATCCATAGATATTCAAATTAAATTGTGACATCATCACTTTAAAAAATCATTTTCAAAGTTTAGGATAATGAGATTGTCAAGAGTTAAATTTATTGGACTTCTAATAAATTTCACGGTTGATAAACTTAGCAACCGTTCAAATTAAAATTTTGTTGAGTCAGATCTTTAACTCTACCACAAAATAGACGTATAAATTCTGTATATTGCTTCGCTATTAAAGGTAGAATGCAACCTAACAAAAAGTGATTATCGTTTAAAATAGGCCTAATCCAACAGTTAAAAAATTACAAACAAATATTAAACTAGAAATAAATTTAAAACTTACCATCAAAATAGGCTTAGCTGGATTCTTGGAGATATCCTGAACTCCCCATATAAGGACTAACGACCAATGACGTTGATCGATAGCCCTTATAGCTAAGCCTATTTTCCTGGTAAGTTTTAAATTTATTTCTAGTTGAATATTTGCTTAATTTTTTTACTAGTGGATTAGGACTATTTGAACGATAAGGAATCGATAAAAAATCACTTGTTGTTAGGTTGCATTCTCCCTTTAACAAATATAAGTTGTGTGTGTTACCTTTACAGCTTTAGTTGTCATATTATTCTGTATTCTCTCCACAGTACAGTGAGAAAGCCTGGAGCCTATACTTAATTTGATTCAAAAAGAAAATAGCATGTGTGGTGACATAACCCCATATTATAGCTTTACTTTACTACATAATTCCTATGGAATGTATTTTTAGTTTTACCAGAGGTATGTAATAACCACCTTCGGGGGGAAGTATGAAAGGTAGGCAAAATCGACGAACAACAAGTGCCCGGCGTAAATCGCGGCGGATCGACACACCGCTTTACTCCCAAAAAATAGTTACACCATTTTGAACCTCACTAAATTTTCCCTACGCACACTTCCGGAACTTGCGAGCTGAAGTCAACCTTCGACTCCATTTTAACAGACAGCCTGACTCCTGAGACAGGAAGTTCTAATCACAAATCGAGCCGTCTTGTTTATACAAAGACCATTTACTAGAGTAGCGACATTGAGAAGTCCAGCGCGAGCTAGTGGCCTAGATAGTCAGTAGCGGGCTCTTGTTGTTCGTGATTTTTAGCATTGGTAGTATAGGGGCTTTCATACTTCCCCCGAAGGGGATTATTATATACCTCTGGTTTTACCTCTTGGTTGACGCGTTAGACAGAATTACTACAAAATGAAAATGTTAAAAAATATGGATAATTTTTTTCCGATGTGTGACGTAGATTATTTCTAGAACATAATTAGCGATATTTTTCATACGAAAGGTAGTTGACTTGATCTGGATTAAGTACTTTTACGAAAAAGACCGCGTGAAAGCGACCTTATCACGTGTGCCAGAACGCGCGAAAATCAACTGTAGGCTCTATACAAAAGCTAAATCATGCGACGATATTGATGACGTAGTATTACGGGGAATATTTATTTTAAAAATTTTGAAAATGGCTATTATAAAATATATATTTTTACTATCGCGGTAAAAATCTCTGACATATTATTTGAATTTCTGTGATTTTTTTTTAAATGCGAAATTTCAAAAGCTTCAAAATTCTTATTTCTGACTAAACAAAACCCTACACTAGTGAAAAATGAAATGTTTTTCGTGATATTTTTGACCATTTGAGCTTGCATTGCTATGGCAAAGCGATTTAGACATGAAAATGACATTAACAATCGCTTAACGACGTCAAACACGAATAACTTTTTAAAAATAGACTCGTAGACTATTTAAAACGATAAACTTTGACCTTTTAACAATATTTCCGAAAATGATAGTCAATTTCCATTTGGATTTCGTGAAAAATTCCACAACAGCCTTACTTTAAACCTTATTGGGAAAAAAATAGTTTTTTACAGCTGTTTATGAAGATAGGGGAAAGTACGCGGGTTTTGTAAAAGTAATAACGTTGTCAACATCCAATTTAAAGTGATAGTAAAAGTAAAGGTGACGTCACTATTGACAAGGTTCGTACAAGACCTGGAAAACATGGCAGGTCAAGGTAATTTTTATGATAAGTAGCGTGACCTTTTAAATATAATTAATAATGTTTTTAAACTGAGCCATAATTAACGTTATTATTATTTAATCCAGAAAACTTGAAAAACCTTTTACGAAAATGTGTTACTTTTGCTTTTAAATAACTTAACTACAGTATTATATTAACTTCAAGATAACAAACCTACTATATTTCACAGTTCATTTAACTTTAAGAATGCAATATATAAGCTAATAATATTTTTTTATGGATATTATTATATTCACCTTAGACAAACCATTTACCTTTAATCACCATACTAAGCTGCTCAATGTTATCTATATGTTATATTTATCAAATCTTATTTAGATTGAAGAAAGCCGTACTCTCAAGTAACTTTTAAAAGTGATTCCAAGTTTATTTGGGGGTTCGTTATCTTAGGTTTCGAGCAATAAATAAAATAAACAGAAGAAAAAAAAAAAAAGGAATAAATTATGACCTAGTTTAGACGAATATTTGAAACCGTTATGATAATCTATAGTTTGGCTTAATATCTCGCACGAATGACCTCAATATAAAAATGTGTGTCGGACTTAACAGTTATCGCCAAAATGTGACACTTCAAATAATTTCTATTTTGTTTTAATATTCGATGTTGGAATCCATTTCAAAACATTTTCCCATCTTATTTTTGGTATTGAGATTTTGAAATGTAGTTCAAAGAGATTTTGAAATGTAGTTCAAAGAGATTTTGAAATGTAGTTCAAAGAGATTTTGAAATGTAGTTCAAAGAGATTTTGAAATGTAGTTCAAAGAGATTTTGAAATGTAGTTCAAAGAGATTTTGAAATGTAGTTTAATATTCTGTTTCGTTCAATTATTTAATTTTAATTAAATTTTAACTCATTTTAAATCAATCATTTAATTTTGAATACATTTTAAATCAATTATTTAATTTTAAACACATTTTAAATCAATTATTTAATTTTGAATACATTTTAAATACATTTTAAATCCGTTATTTAATTTTAAACACATTTTAAATCAATTATTTAATTTTTAACACATTTTAAATCAATTATTTAATTTTTAACACATTTTAAATCAATTTAATTTTAAACACATTTTAAATCAATTTAATTTTAAACACAGTTTAAATCAATTATTTAATTTTTAACACATTTTAAATCAATTATTTAATTTTTAACACATTTTAATCCAATTACTTTTTGATTTTAATCCAATATCATTTAATTTTATTTGATGCTAATCCAATATCATTTAATAATATTATTTGATGCTAATCCAATATCATTTAATAATATTATTTGATGCTAATCCAATATCATTTAATAATTTTATTAATCTAATTAATATTATTTTAAGAAATATCTTTGATAAAAGCTTCTAAGCCTAATTCTAAATTATATCTTTATATCTTTAATCAAAGGCATGCTAAGCCTAATTATCCATTTTGTGTCCAACGCAGCTATCATAAGATTTATATCTGTTCAAGCTGCTAAGCCTAATTAAGATCAAACGTTCGTGCTTATATATTATTAAACCAAATTCCAGTTTCTTTCGTCCTTCATAGATAGCCTTTTGATCTTCGTTAAAATATCTACCCGTTTTTGTTAAGAACAATCAGTTGTTTTTGCTTAAACGCTTTTTTTAAGCCTTGGCCTAAATTAGGGTTAAGTAACTTTTAACGTTTAAAAATCTAGGATTCGCCGATTTACCGTCCGACTTACTACAAAATCAATAAAACACCAACAATACCTTACGAAGTCAACTTTAAAAATGATCGCAAAACTTTATGGACCTTATTTGGAATATTGGCTTCGGTGTTTTTCTTAACAACTTTAAT
The DNA here is from genome assembly GCA_963920705.1 of Odiellus spinosus. Classification (NCBI taxonomy): domain Eukaryota; kingdom Metazoa; phylum Arthropoda; class Arachnida; order Opiliones; family Phalangiidae; genus Odiellus; species Odiellus spinosus. The sequence continues at coordinate 17,179,692 of OY987233.1, read as the reverse complement.
TCTGATGTGCTTATTCGTTTTCAAAGTTTACCCCATATGGGGCAACTCATCGGATGAAAAGGTAATGTAGAACTACTAACAATGGACGCATCTATTTAAGGGAGATTGCAACCTACCTAGAATTAATTTTAAAACTTACCCGGAAAATAGGCTTAGCTGGATTCATGGAGATCTTGAATTTCTTCGCATTGAAGGGTCATCGACCAATGAGCTAGGGTTTATCGTTAAGGCGAGATCTCCATGAGACTTCCAATACCATTCGATTGGTCGCTGACCCATCAATGCGAAGAAATTCAAGATCTCCATGAATCCAGCTAAGCCTATTTTCCGGATATGTTTTAAAATTATAGTTTAATATTTCTTTTTCTGGTGGATCGATTCTGAATCGATTTAAAATCACTTGTTAGGTTGCATTATCTCTTTAAGATAAGGTGTGCGTTAAAGCTAAATAATTACGTGTATCCTAAACCTAATCTAATTTCATTTTCAGATCATGGTTTACGACAAAAACGCACCTGTTCTGTTCATAACTGGTTACCCTGGAAGTGGTATGAAATACCCTAGAATGCTTTTAAACACTTACGACGATATAAAATGCAGCCTTGATGAACATATTATACTTGAGTTTTTGGAAAAACAAACGTCAGAGCCTGAAGTTTCAAATGAAATCAAAATTGGATCAAGTTCAGGAAGCAATGAAATTGTTGATGAGGTCAGTTTTTATCATTTTTAGGCCTTGTAATAATGACTCAGCAATTTTAAGCCTATCATCCTATGGGGGGGGGGGAGAGACACTTTTGAATTTTCTGTAAAGCTGAGTACATATAGTTCAGTGTACAAAGAGTTTAAAAAATCTGTCCACCTGATTTCTGTCCCATCAGTTTTGTAAATAAGTAAACTATTTAATTCACTTTTGGTAATTTTACCAGCTAGTTCAAACCGTAAATTATCATTACCCTGGTAATTTATCTCGTAAATTACCTATTTATAACTCTACCTGCAACATGTAGCTTGGATAAATTAAGCTTCATAAACAAAACAAAAAAGTTTTAAGTTTTTTATCCTACAAAATTAACATATTTTTAAAAATAATTAATTTCCTTAACTACAATTATATGTAAATTAAATTATACATCTTTAGTTTACTGACTTATATATAAACACTTAAACTATCACCTTCAAATTATTTAAAATAAAACTAGTTTTGTTTTAAACTCAGCAATTTTATATAAGTTAAATTTAACGACCAAAAAAATAAACAATCTAACAAAAACCGAATCGACCCAGATATTTAATCTGTAATCCTCGGCATCGTTAAAATTTATCTAACATTATTATTTATTATCGTACAAAATAACCTTAAGGAAATGCAAATTAGTTCCTATATTTAATTAAGCAATTCATTCCGTTTATTTAGGATTTGAATCCTAATTATTCAGCAGCATCATTCGCTTACGTCATGGAGACCCTTGTGTCTGGTAGTCAACCTTCTAAGTTATTGTGTTCCCAAGTGCCTTACGTTTTGAAACATTACGTGTATATGCATCGTCTGCTACCGAATGCAAAATTCTTATTGGTAGTCAGAGATCCCAGAGGCATAGCGTTGAGCTTGGCTAAACAACAGGTGAGAATGATTTTGCTTAATTAAAATTTCAAAGGGATAGTCTAAAATAGGACTTTAATTAGTAAATAAAAAATTGACTTCAAAAGTTCAGAAGCTATTTGCAATGACAAGTGTATCATAGTATTCGTGAGCTCATTGGCTTTCGTTTGAGTACCTACAACGTATAGTTTGGTAGAATCGTTTTAAAGCAGTTTTAAGACAAAAAGGTTCTTAGCGACATCTATCGAGTCAAAAATCCCATTATACAGAACGTAGGGTTGAGATATTTTATTTTAATTAACTGGACACTATTATTTTGTAGCTTAAAACTCAGCCATGAATAAAAGCGACCGTATAGATGGCTGCAGTAGTATTGTCTTTTTAAATCAAGATTACATTTCTATACTATAGTGAAAAAATATTTAAATTTTAGTTATATGATTCAGTCTCTAGTTTGTACGTTTACCCAACCATGACCTAGCATAATCGGTTTTATTTTTAAGGGATAATCGTTTTAACAAAACCGATACCTTGCTAGATTTTTATTCAAGACGAATTTGCATAACGATATAAGAATGGGCGGAGTAATACATAATTTAAAACTAACATAAGAAAAAGTTTCGTCATTTCCAAATACGTTTGAACCGGAATATTTAAGTAGACTGTACTTAATTTTAAATGCTAAATCATGACACGCTTGGTATTTGGTTACGGCCAATTATAATTTAACCTTTATATTATAATATTATTATTACTAAAGGTGTTGTAGCACGTATGAAAGTTCTTAAAAACTTTAGTTTTAGAACAAAAAAACATAAATTGAAATACATTTACGGCAATACTATGACGTATGAGATTCTAAGTCGTGCTGTATTTTAAGATTTAAAACTTGTAGAATACATTAATTCATAATTGTGGATGCAGCTTTTTAAAATTAATTCAAAATGATTTTCGTTTAATTTTAATTATATTTAATTGAATTTTATTTTTAGAAACAAGAATCAAACTCTACGTTCCTTACGGAATTACTTCAAGACTGGGAAAATTCGGTTAACATCATGTTGACAAATTGTCGTGAACTTGGTCCAATGGAATGTTTGCCAATATATTTTGAGCAATTAGCAATTCATCCCGATCTAATCATGCCGAGAATTGATGATTTCCTTGGAATACCTCACCCACAGTCCCAACGTTTCGAAGAAACTTTCAACCAATTAGATCTCGATGCCTGGCGCGAGAATGACGTCATACGTCAAATTAACCAATCAAATGATACCTTACTCCAAAAACTTTACGGAGGTCATAAGTATCATCAACTTAAATCTGAGGATTTATTGTAAAAACAAAAACGGGTTTTTAAGGAAAATGACACTTAGAAATTATTGTAGATAGAGAAGGAACTGCGTGTCTTTTTCCTTTAATTGAAAACCAAGGTGATTTCAAGATATTTTTTGCCATCATAATCGGAAACATAAACATACATTTTTAGTCATGTGCAATAGTTAGTGACCAAATTTCTACTGGTTTAGAATATGGTCTGGACTCATTAACTTTTCAATCCCATATTATGTAGATTTTTAAATATGTTTTAATTAAAATAATCGTACTTAAACTATGAACTACAGAAATTTTCAAATGAATCCTAAAAAATACAGAATTTCTTCAACCCGGTTCAATATTTTTCGGTAAAGTGTAATACGAAATTTGTTGACCATTTACTGAGATGTAACGAACGAGGAGTCCTTCGAGGCAACCTTCTGAGTCAGGAGCTTTCAGAGACCCTGTTACTAAAATCTGATACATTTGTAAATCAGAATTTGGTTTTTAAGTTATTTTTTTAATTAATGGTCAAGTTCATGAAATATTTCGAAGTTTAAGTCGTTATTGAGATGGTAGCTTCAAAATGAGACCAAGATCACCCAAATCGCACCATAATCAAAGAAACCGGAAGTTTCAAAAATCCATGATGACGTCACATTTGAAATTATTTGAAATCTTATTTATGGTCCGATTTAAACGTTCTTGGTATCATTTTGAAGCTCTGAATAAACCAAATTCATATCATTATTCAATAATTAACTCAAAACTTAAATCATCCCAAGACTGGACCTTTTTTGTGAATTCATAACTTCACTCACTTTTAGCGTGTTGTGTTTCCCGTGAAATTTGTTCCCTAATTCTTTTCTTCCGAGGTGATTCCTTCTCATAGACTTCTTCATCTGAAGATTGTTCGGTTGAGCTTCCTGACGGTGTAGGCAATAACTTGTAAATTTGTTTGTTACTTTTGCTGTACCGTTTAGACCTTCCAGTAATATTAGTAGCGTCACTCGAGATGAGGATACTCTCCAAAGATGCTTCTTTTGACTTGTGTCTCTTGTAGCACAGACAACAGACCAGGCATATGACCATGATGAAAATAATGGTACAAACCAGTATCACCACAATTCCTAACCAGTCCATTCCGATACGTTTTTCCATTATGGTTATCACGTTATTGTCCTGGTTTTCGGGAACTGGTTTGTGACCAGTTTCTTTGGGAACCGGTCTTTGTCCTGGATGTTCATTGTTGTAAATTTTTATATTTGGTTGCTTTTGATACGGTGGTTGTTGAGGAATAATGACAACTGGGTTTTGGTGTTCTGGATAAGGGTACGGACCTGGGTCTAAACCTGGATTTAATCCAGAATTTAAATCACCTTTCACGTCTTCGGCCGGCATTTCTGGTATTTTTGGTATGTTGTTTGGTATTTCAAAGACAGGAATTGGTGGTTGAGGTGCAGGTGTAGCCGAATTAGGAACTGGTGGGTTTTTTGGTGCCGGAGGAACTGGTTTTGTATCGCCTGGCACTGGTTGTTCTGGTGCGTTTTGAGCTTGATGAATACTGGCTATTCGATTCCTAAGGTCTTGCAGTTGCTGCTTCGGGAAAACTGGTTGCCAACTTTGGTTGGGCCTCGGATATGAGAAAGGATTCCTATATTCCCAAACTTCGTAGGAGGGGCTCCAATCTTGATGGAAAGGGCTAAAGAATTGGTAAGGATTGAAATTCCCTTCGTATGGGTCCCAACCGTAGTTAGGATCCACTATGACAGGGGTATCTGGAACTTCAATTATTTCAACTTCCGGTCGTCTTCTTTTCTTGTCTTGAAGTGAGCCACCTATTGATATATCTGGATTCCAACCGTGGATAGGGTTAACAATGACAGGAGTATCTTGAACTTCAATTATTTCAACTTCCGGTCTTCGACCTTTCTTGTCCTGAAGTGAGCCACCTCCTGGTATGAATGGACTCCAACCGTGATTAGGGCTAAATATTACAGGAGTATCTGGAAATTCAATTATTTCAACTTGAGGTCTTCGTCTGTTCTTGTCCTGAAGTGATCCGCCTACTGGTATCACTGGATTCCAACCGTGGTTTGGGTTAACTATAATCGGAGTTTCTGGAACTTCAATTATTTCAACTACTTCTGGTCGTTGTCTTTTCTTTGCCAGAATTGAGTCACCAACCGGTATCTCTGGATTCCAACTCAGGTTAGGGCTAACAATGACTGGAGTCTCAATGACCTCGGAAAATTTCTTAAAATCCTCAAGTTTGTCAGAATTTTCAACACCGGGTAATTCGAGGGGTGGTAGGGGATTTGTATCCTTAATGAGAATTATTGGATCCAATTCTTCGTCAGGCTTAGTTCCTTTGTGATTATTTTCTTCCCCACCCGGTTGTTCAACGATATCTACTACTTCTATTGGCGTAATTTGCTCAAATTCTTCGTTGGGGTCAAGTTCAACTATCTCGGCTACTTCTAGAGGAGGTATTGGTTGGAAATCTGCAAGAGGCCTACCTTCTTCGGGATTGTACGCTTCTGCATCCGGTTCCTCAACGATCTCGACTACTTCTAGATGCGGTATTGGTTGGGAATCCTTGTTAGGGCTATCTTTTTGAGGATTATCCACTTCTGCAACTGATTGCTTATCTATCTCCGCGACTACCAGAGGTGGAATGGGTTGAGATACGTCTTGGAGTAAATTAGGCACAGGAGGTTCGATAACTTTAACAGGGACGTGGTGTACTTCTATGTTCTCTTCACTTAACTTCTTATCATTCTCGTCATCCTCATTTTCGGGTGGAACCAACCATTTGGTTTTAAATTTCCCTATATACAATTCATTGTAGTAGACAATTGACATAAGATACGAAAACAAGTACTTACTAAATTGACCCTGTAGATTTGCTCTGCGATCCGAATTGCCCGATAATCCACCAAAAAGTCCGCCCTTACCTTGTAGCGAAATTGATAAAACGTCGGTAGCCAACAAACTTAAAAAGCATAGCAATTTAAGGTCCATTTAAACTAACTAATACTGATTAATGTTTATCGGTAAAATCAACCATCTGTTAACCCAAAACGGAACCATCGGAAAGTTTGCGAGACACACAATTTTATTGAATTCAAAATTAGGCTTAACAATCGTGTAAAATTTTTTTTATAATTTCGCGCGCCACAATTGCGCCAAATTTCGCGCGCCACAATTGCGCCAAATTTTCGAGCGTGAAAAAATTAAAAAAAAAAAACTCTACGTGCTTTTAGGATAAGAAGTTAATTCAAATTTCGAATATCGGCGTAGATTTCCGAACGAAACTTTACTGTTGTATCATCTAGACGTCTGTCCAGGTGTGTTATTGGTAGGTTTTTCAAGGTTTTCAAGGTCTCTTCTGCCTGTAAGTACCTCTGTACCATTTGCGCAACGAGGTCCTATATATAAAATTCAGGGCTATACACAATATTTTGACGAATGAAACCTAGTTCTATAGTTAAATTAACAGCTGTGTTTTAGATAAGTGAAATAACATTGAACTATTTGGTTAGAAAACAAGTATGGCCAGAAGTAAATAACAATTAGTCTAGGTAGTTAAAAATAAAATCTGAACATAAATTGAAGATGCAACGCTTCAAATTAGCAAAGGAATTTTAAATTTAAATACTCAGGTACATGTTTAAATTGTCATGGCACACTAGCAATTCATTTGATCATGGCTTTTAAAACCAATACATTACCTTGTGATCTTTTTCCTGTTTAGATAAAGTTCGATCATTGGTGCTGTTATTGTAACAAGTCCAACAATTTGTTCCAGTTTTTTTGGTGTTCTTGAACCAGTTTTTGCAATTTCTGATTGTCTGTGGTAATTCCATGAGAGTCGGGAAAACGTTAAAAGGCGGAGGTAGCGTACTCTGGCGATCGAAATATGACAACCATAAATCTGCTCGACAGAATTTCCATTCGGTGTCGGCGTCGTTTTGAACTCTGTTGAAGCTATCGGCTAACATGGCAATTAGCATATTTAAAAGAACGACACCTGTCATGATGTGGTAAAATGCCCAAATCCAATGCCCAATTATGTTGTTAACTTCGTAGCTCTTGACAAGAATTGTGACGTTGAAGCTGGTAGCGTTGTTTATTGTCGCATTTGTTGGTTTTTCTTCGGTCAAAATATTGGTACCTCCTTTACCCAACATGGCCCAAAATAAGGTAACAACGCTTTTATATAATCTATCAAAGTATAAGTACATATTTTGAAGTATTTAATCTCGCACGTGACTTTTTAAGCTTAACTATGTGTATTATTGATTTGGTTTCGTTGCGAGCTTTGATTGGAGTACCTACAAGGCGTATGTTTTCATTTGATCATGACGTCATTGATTGGTTAAATTTGTCATAGATATAAGTTGTTTCTACTCGTTTCAAAGCTCGTAACGTGACGAATATAATAGGGCTGATTATAACTTACGACGAGAAATCGGTTACTTCTTTTTGGTAATAATCATTGGAAAATTGTTTTTTCTCATATTTTCTGTAGATGTAGTTAAGGCCTACGGCGAAAGAGCCTATTGCCACTATCATTAGCGCGAAGAATCGGGTAACGTCTTTAATCATGTATTGTAACGTACGCTCCAGAGTACCTAAAGTTGGGTGACTTTGGTACCAAAACAAGATTCGGTAGAAAGCGATCATGCTGGCGAAAGCGAAGAAAGCGTCGGTCATTTCTATAATGTTACGTGTCTTAAAATATTCCTGGTCTTTAACGTAATCTAAGGCAAAATGTCCGTAAATTCGAATCCCTTGAACGATCACAAATATCGAATACATCAGGAGGTCGCATATTAGCCACCATCGACGGAAACAGACTTTTATACCTATGTTAGTAAAATTACATTACAAATTAACCCATCGTATAAATGTTAATTTTTGTTAATACCATTGAAACCCATTTGTCACGAACTTTCAAACAAGTACCCACAACACGTACTTTCGATAGTTATCATTTTTCATAACGTCATTATATCCTGTGATCTCAAACTTCTGCGTGACTAAAAAATATGCCTTGTGAGTACTCTAATGAAAGCTAGTGACAAGACCAATTCAACTGTACGCACACCTTGCACTAATTTAGATTAGCAAAGCTATATTATGTTAAAAATATCAAACTATTACGTACCCAGTAGCTTTATGTTAACCATGATCTCCCAGAAATGTCCAATAACCCATATAGTGATAGCCAGGTCTTTCCAGTCCATTTTAAAGTTGTTTGTATTACTAAAGATTAAGGACCACAAAAGTAAACCCAGGAAGATGATGTAACAAGTTGAAGCGTAAATGAATCTGTGCAGCGGTACAGCTATGTTCCTTTTGACATAAGCCACTGGCAAAAATACGAAACCAAACATCATAGTTTGCGTAAACAACATGTGTTGTAATACGTGAAAGAAACGCCTATATGGTGACCAAATCCACCAATTTGGTAAACCTTCGGCCCACAACGATCGTAATACTTGTTGGCAATTCGGGTGAGCTACAAACTATAATGAGGAAGTATTTATTATAGATGTTTTTAAATTAAGTCATGGTAGATATTACTTCTTTTTGCTCATAATTCATGGCCAAATGTAATCTGGTAAAACGACGTAATCTAGGGTCTTTAGTGCCTGCTTTTTGGGACAGTATTGTCTCAACTTCCGCGGTGTCTTTGCACAAGTCTAAAATTTTACTAGCAAACTTTGAACATTGGTTTTCAAGACGTTTGTAATTTTCCTATTTATTATGAACATGATTAGTGTTTACGTCAAATTGTTTTCGAAACATTTTACTAGGTTTTAGAGTACATTGCTATAGGTTTGTGCACAAAATATCTTTCTTACCCGAAAAATACGAATTAAATAGGTTTGGTTTGCAAATCTCTGTGAAAACATGCGCAAACCTATTTTGCATCACAATAAATCATGTTTTGCGTGTACTCGTTTCAAGGCATGTTCATTCAATGCCTCGTAGTCAAATTACAAACCTTATATTCGGCATATATCTTAGCCAATGCTTTCAATTCTTCGCACAACTCAAATGCAGTCAGAACGGGGTCACTAGAGGTCAAAAGAATGTAAGTTGAACTGGCCAATGCCGTATATATATTTAATCGATGAATAGCTTCGGACAATGTCTCGCGTCTACCAGATTGATCCCAACAACACTTACCTGTTAAGAATACAAAATGATATCACGGCATAGTATTAACAAGAACCATTTTAACTTACAGTTAGGGTGATGTGGCTTGTCGATACGGTAACCCCGACGGTACAAGAGATGTATAACTTCGGCATTATCACATAAAGCCGCTGTTATCATTGGATTACATTTAAAAAGTGGTCCCAATGGCAATTCTTCTGAATCGTCATTTTGTTTTGATTTCTTTATCTCTTTGAGATTATCTCTTGACTTGGACCTTGGTAAGGGGGGAGCTGACGGTGGTACTAATATCAGTTCCTTTTTATTGTACGGTGCTGAAGAGTTAATGTCTCTCATGTCTTCGTATATGCTATCAGTAAATCTTGAATCCAAACTGTTGAATAGTTACGGATAGTTAAGATAATTAACAGTGGTTTAGCTAGGGCGAATATGTATGATAGAACCCTTCCAAGGGAAACCCAAGAATTGTCGCTACAACGCTGACAATTACTTCACATTGGGGACAAATAAGGTTGGGTTACGTTTACCGCGGATAGTATCGACTACAATTATTTGGACTAGAATTACCTCGTTCCTGGACAATTTCTTGGAGACTGATTAGATTATCTTGAGAACAAATAAAGATATTTGAAAAAGGTCTATGATGAATTCTAGTTTAAGGACCTTTCCAATTAGTAATAATACATAATATTTCTTTTACAGTTTAGCTATGTTTCTGGATGACAATACCTATTCTAATTTGGGCAATCTCTTTAGATTATAGGCTTAAGTTTATCGAAATGGTAAGTGTTAATATATCCTTGGACTGGTCTTGTCGAGACAAGTTTCTCGATATCTCGTATAGTTCGTGAACAATTACTTAATTACTATTTCAGTTAATTGAAATAAGGATTATATTTTTACCATAACCAAATAATTATCTGAAACAATTTCTTGGCATTGGATACAAATTATGTTAGGACTACTACGTGCAAGGTTAAATCTCGAACAAGTTCTTGTAGATAAAGCAGGTTAGGCAATTACGTGGAATTTAGAAATGCGCAAAATCTTACAAATCCAGTAATGTATCCAGCATCTCCGTGGTATTTGCTTTAATAAGTTTTGAAATGGCGCTATTGATGTGATCAACACTTATGTCCTGTCGGGCCAGTAATTTTGTCACGGCATCTTGGTCTTTACGCAAAACTGCAATGTCCAAGGCATGATAACCCTTAAAATCACTGCAGTTTATGTTCAAATGAGGATTCTCCTGTTATATTAATTATAAATTATTAACATTATAATTAACTGAAGAATTTATCTTGTAGTACCCTCAATATTTCCTCAAGTTCCTCGCAATTTCCATTTTTTACCGATTTTAGAAATTTTTCCTCTTGGTATTGGAACCCAACCATTTTAGGGCAAGGTTTCGAACTAATATGGCTAAATTTACAGACATATGGACCAGATTTCTTTTTTTTTTTTTGTTTTTTTTTTTTTTTCGATCGTTCTTGAAATATTACAAGTGAAATCCATTACCATATTCATTATTATCAATATGACCCGAGTGTTTTGTGTACTTTGGATAATTTTTCGACGACCAGAAACGCCTGATACACTTATTCTTGTTTGCCTTGTGATAATGAAATTTATGATGGCCATAAAAGCAGGCATTGAGAATTTTATGATTAGAATTCTTTTTCTTTATTAAAAGGGTTATGTAAGTCTTTTTTCATTATCGGGATATAATTCTTCAGACCCAGGGTCCGTTTACTTGGGTTGGGACTTCAACGCCAAAACGGCAAGGGTAAGGTCACCATATCAAGCAAAGGGCAAAGTTCACCAGGTGGTCATGTTAGAATGGCTGCTGGCTCGCCATATTTTAGGACTTCTCTGTGGAGGATGAGTCCTGAGACGTGATGACATAACTTGGTCTGTTTATTACCTTTTTAATTTTTTTTATTCGTGTTATTTCGTGATATACCGTGAAATATCGTGATATAGTGGGAAATAGCGTGAAATATCACGCAAGATAATGCTACCTATAGATAAATACTGTATTTTTGGATGCCAAAGACACCATGCTCGTGACGTTTTATAATGGAAACCCTTTTGGGTTTGAATTCAACCAATTTCAACCATGTTTCTATAAATTTTTGCCACATGGCATACCATATGATATTTTTTTAACAGGCAAAATATTCTTATTAGTCAACTTGTTGAAAAATTTAAGGATAGTTTCAAAATCTTCCATAAAGTTCCATTTTATTACAAGAAGAGATAAAAATACATCCAAAAATAAAACGACATTTTAGACCAAATGATTTTTTTGGTTGATAAAAAATAGGTCAAATTTAAAAATTGGATTACGATATTCAAGTTGATTGATTTTCTTATCTCTGAATCAGGTTTCGATTCTTAAACTCTACTGTGTTTTGATCCATTTCTTCAATTGTGCCAATTGCGCCTCAACACTGCTTCGACTTGTACCACCGATGGCCTTGTACTGCTCGACACTGTTCTCGTAATTCCAGAGAGACACTACGTCATCAGTGAACAATACCCTAATTTGATAAAAGCGCAACGATCATTAATAACCAGTAAGTGTATTTTTTTTAATTATAATGAAGAGTTACACAAGTCGTGTTCAATATTGTAGCGGTAAATAACCTTGGTAATGGTAATTTACGGTTTGCTCTGGTAAAATTACTAAATTGGTAATATAACTATAATTAAAACTGAACAAATTGCTTAAAAAGGTCAAAGTTTCAAGTTTTAAATCGTCTACGAGTCTATTTTTCAAAAGTTTTATCGTGTTTAGCGTCGTTAAGGACGTGTTAATGTGTGACAATGGAAGAAAGTGATGGACTGTTGCTTATTTAGTTAATTTATGCAACTTCAATATTTACTTACGAAACAGTTTTCAAGTCTGATACAGTAAGTTTTGTCAAAGGGCAATTTTTTTCTTCGGCTAAAGCCACTGCTTTACCAGCCATACTGTGAGCGTCTCTAAATGGCATCTATAGAAATAATTTGAGATTAAGTGGTTTAATTTAATTTAATTAAAAGTATTTGACGGATCTTTAATTATATACCCCCTTGCGGACGAGATAGTAAGCTACGTCAGTAGCTAACATGTCAGGACTCAATGCTGCTAAGCAATGTGGAGGGCTGAGCTGTAATTAAAAATAATTAAGTTTATTAATTAATCAAATGCTTAAAAACATTTCAAGGGTGACACTCAGATAAATCATTTTAAGTTTAAATTACCTTTAGTGTACTTAAAGTACCAGTAGCTACTTGAATGATACCACACATTGTGTCGTAAGCGTCGAACATGGCTTCTTTATCTTCCTAATTAAGTTTGAGTGAAAATATTTAATTTTAATTGTCTTTAATTTCTAGTAAGATTATTTTAAAATATATTTGCTACTACATTTACCTGCAAATCTTTGTTAAAAGTACTTGGTAAACCTTTAAGTACCACCATCAGCCCGGTACACTAAAATAGAACCTATCATTATAATACTTAGGGGTCAAAAGGTCATTGAACTTACGTGTCCAATCACACGTCCTGATTTTCCCCTTATGAGTTCCAAACTGTCGGCGTTCTTTTTCTGGGGCATTAAGCTACTTCCGGTACTGTAAATGAAAGTTTCTTACACTTCCGGTACTTCAATTAATTACTTTAATTACTTTTAATACCTATAAGCGTCAGATATGGCAACGAAACCAAACTCTTTGGTGCTGTAAATAATCAAATCTTCTGCCCATTTACTTAAATGTACCGCAGTTAGACTTGCCCAGAATAGAAATTCAACTATATAAATAGGTAATTAAGCACATAATTAAGTTTAATGGGATTGATTTAAACTGGTTTCAAAAATTACCAATGAAATCTCGGTCACTAACACCTTGCATACTATTTGGTATACATCCGTCGAAACCCAACTCTTTAAAAATAACAGATAATTAGAATTTTAATTGAGATCAAATTTAAAATGAGGCTGTCACAGATTTTTCATTACATAAGCATTCGAATGAAAAACACACCTTTAGCTAACATATTACGGTCTATGTCAAAAGGATTTCCAGCCAAAGCGCCGCTAAAATTGATTAATTTAATTACTTAGTAATTAAAACGTAATTGAGACAATTACTTTCCAAGTGGTAGTAAATTAATCCTGCCAGACAAGTTGTCCAATCGCTGTACGTCTTGGTATAAATACCACGCGTAACTACACAATTAATTCAAATTAAATCACTACTAAAGTTAATTAAACTTAATTTTTAGTTAACCTTGCAAGCCAATGGCTCCAACGTACAGGCTGGGCCCGTTGCATGTGTGTATATCCGGGCATAAGTACGTCAATTTCACTAGAACCCCAAAGGTTTTGTTTAAAATCTAATTTAAATTTAACTACCCTTAAATTTAATTACCTTTCAGCTCTGTGAACAAAGGTTTTAATTAGATCCAACATGTATGTTTTTAATTCTACAACCGCATCTCTTAACCATAACCTCATATCAGTGGCAACCTGGAAAAAATACGAGTGCGAACTTAGCCAAATTAGTAAGCTACTCCCATTTTTGGTAACTAGCGAATTAGAAAACGCATATAAATGGTAAAATTAAAGTTAGTCAAGTAAGTCAAGTTCGCACCTGGTCATTTCTACTACGTCCAGTATGTAATTTACCCCCGATAGCGGCTCCAATTAACTCCTTGAAATAAGTTTAAAATTGTCAATTAAAATTAAACTTAAATATAAATATATTGTTAATGAAATAAAATTATTAATCACTTTAAGTCGTCTTTCATTAGCGGTATGAATATCTTCATCACCGGATTGAATTTTAAATTGACCTTCAGACCATTCTTTTCGTATCTAATAAGTACCGGTAAATCTTAATTAAATTTAATTATCATTAAATTCAGATTTTTAAACCTTACTGTTTCAAGTCCGTCTAAAATTTGTTTGGATTCGATATCAGTGACTAATTTAGCCTTAGCTAATGCTTTAACGTAAGCTTTACTGCCCTGCAATTAAATATAATTTTAA